>CAWUFW010004630.1:0-1498020 GCA_963921515.1 Calotriton arnoldi | reverse complement strand
TGTTGTGAATGCCACGTTAACACGGCAATATTTTCCCGCGATGGACTGTGATGTGAGAAGTTGCGGTAAGCTATTTTGGCGATGTTTATCGCACGTTCTTGTGAATATACCCCTGTGTCTTTAACACCCCTCCCCCAATACACTCTTACCTCAGTTCACCTAGCAACCCAGTGCAACCAGTAGGTCACAAGTTCATAACACATTCTCGAAGGAACATGCTGCTTCCAAATAAGATACATCAGGTGTGCTTTACTCAACAGATTAAAAAGCATATCAATGTCTGTATTACATTTCTTTCCTTAATCAACAACCAATAATAAGACTGCTTGCTAAGGCATCCAACACACCACCTAATTTTATTCACTTTCATTCTGACAGCATCCAATGAAATATATCTTTAAAAAAACCACCTCCATTTTAACTGCTTTTTATTTGGAAAACTACCTTATTCATCTCCAGCCTTCTCCTGACTGCTATTGCTCCTTCAATTTAAAATACTTAGAGTATGGGTTGTGGGCCACAGCTATAGCTATTCCGATTGGGCTAAAGAGACTGCAAAAAAGAGAGGTATTGGCAGACTTTGGTTGTGCAGATTACTTGGTTTGGCCAGAGGGTTAAAGTTTCATCCGTTGCTGGCTTTGGTTAAATACATTGTGGATTTCTAAGCTCCTCACCTCATGATTGTGCACTGTAGTGGGAATGACATGGGCACATTGACTGGGGTAGGACTGGAAATCCTAATGAAAGAAACCTTTGCAGAACTGATGTCGCTTTTCCCTCACACTGTCTTGGTGTACTCTAATGTATGCCAAAGAGAGAAATGGAAGTGGTCAAATCAATTCTGTCCACAGATTGACAAAGCCAGGAAACATGTTAATGAAACTGTTTCTGCATTCCTCAGAGACCATCACATGGTTTGTATCTATAACAACAATCTGCCTTTTGACATTCATGGAATTTATAGAAATGATGGAGTGCACTTTACAAATGAAGGCAACAGGGTTTTTCTAACTAACTTGAAACTCTGCATCAGCTCTTATGTCTAGCAGCTATGTAGACACAACCAACGCAACAGCTCATGTCGAAGCCACCCTAGTACCAGAAATATTGTGAAGTTTTTTCGAAAGATTTTTTTTTCCTTTAGTTTTTAGGGATCTTTGCAACGCCGTCACAATCCCCGCGGACACGTCGTGAAAACGGAAAACAAAAGCAGACATTCAATGGCCACAAACACATTTAAAAATAATATGTGAAAACATCCATTCTGAACATTGCACTACACATACTTACTTCTTTCACAGCATGTTTAAACCCATATTTTTGTACTAAGTTTCTTTTAAAACCATCCGTCAGATCTATGTTCCAGTTTTTCAGGATGTCGCAATGACGTTGTTAACCGCGACGATCACGCCTTTTCCATAAAGTGAAAACACTTACATGCACACACATTACAGTATTTTACACACTAGAGCTTTATTACTGTACACTTCAAACTCATGTTTTTCTAGTGTCTTTCTAGAACAACCATCTCTAAAACCTATTTTTCATTTTCGCTGTGACTCTGGAGATCGCAATGAAGTTGCATATTGCGATCCTGGCAGTTACATTGCGAAAGCGGAAAGCAAAAGCAGGATTTTTAATAGCCACCATCACATTAAAAAATTATGACTATATAATTAATTCTAACCATCACAATAGATAACTCACTATATAAATAACTCTATAAAAAGATTTATCAGAATTTCAATATCTCTATAAGAATGCGACGGTACAGGGGGTCGCGCTAGCGGTGACGGCATCATCGCGAATATCGCACATGATTAAAAAAAACATTTGGGACACATAACTTGTGTCACTAACACCTCCATTTCTCAACAATGGGATCAGAATATCTCTACCCTGACCCTTTATGTGGGCTTTCCCACACATTTTCAGCCCCAGGAACCGATCCTGATAGATAAAATGGCAGCCGCAACTTTCTATTCATGGTGGGACCAGCCAATCAGAGCATTCCCTTGGCGTGTGCATTCACGAGTCATCACAAAACCAACGCAAAAAATCCCCGGCCAGAAATATCACTATATTATTTGGCTTACATTTCTCAAAAACTACTGAACGGATTTATACCAAGTAAGCAAAAGACACTTCCTTGAACTGACAGCAACCTCCCTGCCAAATTTGGTGTAAGTCCTTTCTGCGGCTTGGGCTGTAGAGGTGGCTAAAGTTTCCTATCGGAATTAACATTACAAACACAACCTTATTTCAAGCCTCAAATTCTCAGTCCCCACTTCACGGATCACCCCCAAACTTTCCAAATCAATAGTACCCATCGTGACACTTTTTTGGCAAAATTTCACTCAGATTGGTCAAACGACGCCAAATTTATAGCCAAGTAAAAAAATGCTTTTTTATGGAGACTTGGTCCTACCTATAACTACCTACTGGCGATCGAGTAACTGCAAAAAACTATTGCAACGTGCTATTAGTTTAGATTGTCATCCCATTTGTAGTGTCCTGCTGGACACGTTCTAGTGTTCAGTCTTGTGCTGTAACCCCACTTTACACCCACCCATCACAGGCATCACCAGTCAGGTGACCCTGCTAATAAATTCTAGTCACTAACATTATGGGTCTGTGTCGTCATTTCCACTGCATGCGGGCCTAGGGCCTCGGACCATACAACATGGACAGCCAAATGAGCAATAACATGCACACCTTGTGGTAGTGCTGCATTTCACAAGTAAACAGTGTTATTTTTGAGGGCCATGGAATTTAAGGCACATTGTAATCCACCTTGTATGCCTCCTGCTAGAAATGTACTCACTTTGTAAAATTTGTCGAGTTTTTTCATTCAAATTTGTCACATCACTTTAAAAAAGTCCGAACCAAGGGGCCCATTACGATACCCGGCGTAAATAAATCCGCCAGGCATGGAAGCGGCATAAATCCGCCCGCACACACCGCCTGAACACCGACCACGCCATTATGAATACACAAACCGAAAACCGCCATCGGCGGAAAAATCACACAAAATACCGCCCGCCATCGTCCGAGTCGGAGTCAAACCGCCCGCCACGGACGGAAACACGCAGGACAACACAAAACCGCCCGCCCACACGGCCGACACACCGCACGTGAAATTACGATCGCACCGCCATGAGCGCGGAAAAACAACAAATATACCGCCCGCCAGCGCAAACAACGCCGATGAGAATCGACACGGCAGAAGCCATGGCGCCAACGTACCTGCACAGAAACCATCCGCACACAAAACCAATAGCACACAACATGGCCAACAAGTCCACACAGCAAGGCACACACAAATACACAAGCACAGTACACATCCCGAAAACACCCCCCGGACAAACAAAAAATACAAAGGCCAGAACCCCAGACACAACACACCTGAAAACAACAGACCATGAGGACACACCCACATAGGTGAGTACAAAAGCAGCACTCCCACAGACCACAACCCCTTGCTACATTGCAAACCAGAGAGGAGAGGAGAGGACACAGTGACACAGCAAGGACAGCAGCACACCACAGAAACGCACACATCACAACCACCACCACCACCACCAAACACCGGCACCACAAACCCCCTGCACATTACACAACACACACCGCACCAGCACCACAAACACCATGGCACCACAAAGGATGCCCAAGTTCACGCCCATGGAGCTGACGGTCATGGTCGACGAGATCATCAAGGTGTACCCACAAATCTATGGGAACATGGTCCAGCACACACCACTAGCCACCAGAAACAGAATGTGGAACCGGATCGTAGACCAGGTCAATGCAGTCGGGACCCTGCCCAGAAACAGAGTCGAGATAAACAAACGTTGGAATGACGTAAAGAGCCTGGTCAAGAAGAAGGAGGGCAAAAACAGAGAGCTGGCTGCCGTCACTGGCGGAGGGAATCCCGCGCTCTTTAAGACCTTCAAAGCGTGGGAGGAGAAGGTGCGAGTCGTAATCCATCCGGAGATCCTCGCCGGATTAGCAGGGGGAGTGGAGGCTGGTAAGTACAAACTAATGTATACCAGCACACCGCTATGTACTCACATGCGCAACTACCATGCCACAGCTCCCAGGGACAAACACCCCCATGTCCAGCACACAATACACAACACATCACACACACATGCAACAGACACTACCACACACAGCCCAAACCGAACAACTGTAAGATACGTGGGGACATGTGTACACTAAGCCAGCCACGTAACCACCAACAGGTCCCCAAATATGCCAGAAGCGCCACAACGAGCACCCACCACACCCATGTGTCCGCCACAGCTGCACTAACCGACAAGTAACAGGTAAGTGGCAGGAACACAAAGTGCAGTGGGTGGGACGGTGGACAGCCCAAGTACAACACACACCAGGCCCCAGTCCCACAGCACAGCAAGGAGGAGCATCCCCCACACCCCACAGCCACGTGTCAGCCACCGCAGTGCACAACGACAGCCGAAAGGCAGACATCACGGTCCACAGCAATCGGTGTCAGTGGGTGTACAGCCACCCCCACGACCCACTACACCCCCCACCCCCACAGACCTGCAACATGGAGCACCCCCGCTTAGAGCCATGTGGCATCCAGTACAGTGCACGCACGAACAACTTGCAGGTGGGAAACTGGACAGGGCTGGATTACTGGAGGCATGAGGACCATAACACCACCAACACATGGGACATGTCACGTAGCAGACGAACACGCAGCACCGCCCACCGTCACGAACAAGTGAACAATGTGCACACGGACATGAACAACAGACTCACACCCCACATGACCCATCACAGACATAGCAACACCCAAGGAGCCACGTCTGCATGCACAAGCCACACTGAATATAGTCCCACACGGCAGCCACTGTGCAACTCATCACACACAACCGAAACACCATTGAAGTCCTGTCCATGTAGCCCCCACTGCCTGTCAACCCCACACCCCACAACTACGCCTATGTAAGACAAACAACACTAGACGCAACAGAGCGGAACAACAGAAATGCACACGAACACCACTGAACCCATCAAACTCACAGACACACCATGCACATACAACATACCATCCATCCCATCCGTCAGCCCCAGTCTCATGAAAGGCATGTCACCCGCACAGCTGCCACACATACAGCAGTCACGCTAAGACACATGCCCATGACCAACCATGTGCCAGAAGTCAATTAAGCGCACGACACACTGTGAGCAACAACACACAACATGGGCCACACCCCCCCGAGCACTGCAGTGATGCACATGGCACAGGGCAGCACGCACACCAAGGAGATGGGACAACTGCAATACGTTGGCTGGCACACAACTATCACTCACTCATAACGATGCGTCCAATGCCATGTCCAGTAACCACAACAGACAGCAAATATGCAGGGCATGTCAGGCATGCACACACCTCAGACCATGCACTGTCATGCTGCCACAACACATGTCACGTTCGGCACCCATGGCTCACAGCATGTACCCCAAAAGCATATCCCTCCCAAATGCGAATCTGGGGCATGGCCCCCATGTTGCCATATGCGTTCCTAAGCGTTCCATTTGAACCCCAAAAGCATATCCCCTCCCAAATGCGAATCTGGGGCATGGCCCCCATGTTGCCATATGCGTTCCTAAGCGTTCCATTTGAACCCCAAAAGCATATCCCCTCCCAAATGCGAATCTGGGGCATGGCCCCCATGTTGCCATATGCGTTCCTAAGCGTTCCATTTGAACTCCAAAAGCAAAGTACAAACCAGACCCAGGATGGGCCAGGAGCCCGCATACACCAGAGTCACAATTAGTAGGGGCACAGCAACACACCCATCGGCATGGCCAATTCGTCCCATGCCACATGTGCACAGCACACAGTCCCATTGCCTAGCACACACAACTACAGATGCCACAGCCACACACTCGCCTCCGGGAAACCCATGTACGAGATTGCACGAACTGCCAATGTCAGACGACTAATACATACTTCGCCAGGTGCAACACAATAACAAATCTCATTCTCTCCACAGGTGACGAACTGCCGGCTGCTGGGGATGGAGACAGCAGCCAGCACAGCCAGCCCACAAGCCCCCAACGAGGACACACGGATCTGGAGGATCTGTCCTCCTCTTCGGACACGGACCACCAAGCTGGCCCATCTGGCGTGGCAGGGCCCAGCCGCTCCCCAGGACCCCTCCTACCCACCAACCCATCATCCAGGGATGCTGAACAGTCCCAGTCCCCTGCTGCCACTGTCGTTGCGGCCACACCCACGGTCATTGCGGCCACTACCACTGCCGCAACCGCCACCATCGCCGCACCGACCACCACCGCCTCCACCACCACCACGTCTTCGCTGGCACCAGCCCCAGCGCAGGTGGTGGCCCGGCCGACTGGATCCACCCTGGGAGCCACAGCGAGGACCGTGGTGTGCAATGTGGCTAGTGGGCAGGCCGGTGGCAGCAGGACTGGTAGGAGGAGCAGGGTCAGGGAAACGCCAGCCTCCCCTGGGAGCCATGCCCTGCCTCAAATGGCCAGAGTCCTTGGGGCCTATGAAGAGGCCCAAGGACAATGGGCCAGGTCTGCTACTGACACGTGGGAGGTGCTGGGGGTGCTGAGGTCCATGGACGCCCATATGGGCCAATTCGTGTCCCGTATGGACCAACTCGTGGACCTCATGGGCCAGCTGGTGGTGGCGGTGGGGTCACAGGCAAGGCCAGCAACACCACCTCCGCCACCACCTGCTAGGGCGCAGGCTCGGGCAGCAGTGTCCACTTCCCCTGCGTCCACAGCCAGTGAGCACACCTCACCCACCACCAGCAGGTCGCCACCACACACCCCCTCCCAAACGTGGAAGGGGCCGTCCGAAGAGGAAACAGATCTCCCGGGAGGACTTCGCACGCTCCAGTCGCAAGTGAGGCAGCCAGCCAGCCTTCCGCCAGCCTTCCTTGACCAGCCACTGCATTGACTTGCTCTACGATCCCACTCCACACAGCCAGCTGGATGGCATGTGTGTGTTGGACTATGGACATAGAACCAGTGGGTACACCCTGATCATCACGCAGCCATGACCGACAGCTCATTGTCACTGCACGCACCACTTTTGTCATCACCTTACACACAATCACATGTCACAGTTTGTAATAAATGCACCTTTTTCACTAACTGCTGTTTGTGCCCTGTGTTTTATTTGTACGGAATACAACGGCCACCTTGGGCGGAAAGGCACCTGATGCGTGGCATGGCAATGGAATCCGGAGGGCCTGTAGGGACCTAGGGGTGGGAGACAGAACAGGAGCACATTCAATGAGTGTGTGTCACACCCACCACACAGTACATGTCAACAACTACAAGCAATGTACACACATCGCACAGAGCAATAGGGCACAATGCCACAGTCACCAACAGTGGCATACTACCCTGGCCATGGAGCGTTGACACACTGCACACAGTGAACATACGGCCACCCTGACACAGCACACACACACCTGCACAGATACAGACACATCATCCGTCGTACATGGACACTCACCGTCAAGTGAAGTAGCGGGCGATGAGCTGCTGGCGCACATTCCCAGCTTCCTCCTCTCCGCTGTCCACCTCACTCGAGCTGTCCTGGTCTGCGGGCTGGGGCCCTGGTTGATCTCCGTCATCCACAATGAGGGGGATCTGCTTCCGAATGGCCAGATTGTGCAGCATGCAGCACGCCACCACTATCTGGCACACCTTCTGTGGGGAGTACGCCAGTGCACCCCCGGTGCGGTCCAGGCACCTGAACCTGGACTTGAGGAGGCCAAAGGTACGCTCGACCACACGTCTGGTCCTCCCATGTGCCTCATTGTATCGATCGTCTGCTGGGGTGCGAGGATTCCTCAATGGACTGAGCAGCCATGCCCCATTCGGATACGCAGAGTCACCTGGGTGTGAGGGACACAGAGAACCGTTGCTATTCCAACTGGACAGGGGACAGCATCGCACAACCAGCACGCTACACCACTCCACATACTCACCGACAATACAGCCACGATCCTGTTGCAGATTGGCCATCAGTCGTGGCAAGATGCTGTTGCGCATTATGTGTGCGTCATGTGCCGAGCCTGGAAACTTGGCACACACGTGGGTGATCACCATGTCCGCAAGGCACACCACTTGCACATTCAGGGAGTGCGTGTGCTTCCTGTTGCGGTACAGGTGCTCAGTGGCCTGTGGTGGAACAAGGCCAACATGTGTGCAGTCAATGGCTCCCACGACGTGTGGGATTCTGCCAAGGGCATAGAATGCACCCTTCACTGCCGCCAATTCACGAGCCCTGGGGAATCTGATGTACCTGTTTCGGTACAGCATCATGGCTGCCAGTACATCCCTCAGCACCTTGCTGAACATGGGCTGGGACATCCCTCCTCCACTGCCCACTGTGTGCTGGAATGACCCAGTGGCGAAGAAATGCATGGCGGCCATCACCTTAGCCGTGGGGGTGACAGCAGTCGGATACACCCTGCGGGGACGGAGATGGGGCTCTAACATGGCACACAGTCGATGCAGAGTTGGCCTGTCCAGCCGAAACTTCCTGATTACCTCTGTATCGTCCATGTCCGCCAGCAATTGGTATGGGCGGTCAATGTTCGGTCTCCGCCTGGGTTAAATGGCAGAGGACACATGTCAAAGAAACACGGCACATAGCAATTTCGCATACACTTCACTGACATGACTGAGCAAGCACATGAGCCACAGCCCAGCTGTCAAGCTGGGACGGCACGGCCACAATACACTTACACAGGTCTCCCAACAATGGCAATGGCAAGTGAGACATACCACTGCCATGTGCATGCACATGGGGATCTAGGCCCCAATGACTTGCGGGCGTGCTGATGGGGACTGACTGCATATTCGTCAAGCGGCAACGCCACGGCAACATGAGTGTCTGCTGAGCATGGAACTGCTTCCGAGGCTGGATGAGTATGGCACACGACGACGACGATGTGGGCACGGGCTGAGCGGCCAATACAAGTGGGACCTGTGGCACGAGGGGATATGAGACAGTAGTAGGTGTCAGCACTGCAGCCTATGTACAGCACTGTACGGATCACACCTCCCGAAACATTGACTGGTGTCCACATTGACAGCCCCATGCCAAGACGGCTGTGTGCTTGCAGTCACACGTCACAGGTGAGAGGTTACATTGCACGTGCCAGGTGGCAGACGTACATAGTGGGAGCTGGCATGTGTGTGCATGTGTCTCCTGTTCAGGATCCACCAGATGGGCGCTGACTCTGTACTGACCATTGGACACAGCATGTTCCGTGGAAGGCTTGTGTGTGTGGGATGGTGGCACTGGATGTGCCTCCGTTGGGTGGGGGGCCATGCACAGGGTGGGTACGTTGATGATTGCGCATTGTTGGTCACGGTGGGTGTACCAACTAAGATGTGTTGCCCTGTGTTCAATTCCTATGTCCGCATGATGATGGACTGTGGATGTGGGCAGACTACACATTGGTCGATGTGCTGTCTATATGCATGTGCCTTCACACCAGGCACAGCTGCCCCTGCACATGTGACCCCTGCTGGACTCGCTGCTGGGTCTGTGGAGCTGATGCACCTTCTGCGCGTGGGGCGGACAGCTCTCCTCACTTCCCTCATTGCGCATGTCATGTCTTTGCCGCAGGTGACATGGATCATGGAGGGCCCACATGTACGCGTGGGTAGGCTACACATGATTGTTCACTGGTCGCCACCCCCAGTCAGTGTTTCGAATGGAAAGGTTGTCGTGCTGGTGGTATGTTCGATGTGGCGGATGGGCGGGCCTAGGTGCGGGCTTACATTCCGGACATGGGGGGTAGTTGGATTGGCGACTAGTTGCAGTACACACGGGACACGTCTCTTCCTTTCCACATCTGGGTCATCCCTTGTACTAACTGACAGTGATACAGTCATCTTCGCCCCAGCCCTCATGTCCTCCCCTCGCCCCCCAATATGCATGCTCACCTGCGAGGCTAGCGCTTGCACAGGTAGCCCCAAGCTCGCACCAGAGAGGGCAAGGAGTGTATGTGTGGGTCCAGTTGCACGAGTGGGCTGTCTCAGGGTATGATGTGTGGCGGGACGCCGTCCACCTGCGTGGTGCCCCAAATGGAGACCCGGCCTGCATGGACTATGCATCACAGTCTTCGCCTTCCGGATCCGCCACCTGCGACACCCAGTGGCTGTGGCTGCCCTTGCGGCCAGGCCTCGTCCGTCTGTGGCTGTTGGCCCACACATTCACTCTTTGGCCTCTCTGGGGAGGGCTCGGGGGTGGTGGCGCACGCGCTTGCACTTAGTCGCAATGGCCTGTGGCGTGGTTGGTATGATGGGCAATGGATGGGATGGTGCGAGCCACCTCCCGTGACGTCAGTGCTGCTCGTGCTGTGGTGCGTCCCCCCTACACTTCCATTTGACTTGTGCCATGCTAGACGTTGAGGTTCTATTGCCTGCGTGATATGACCAGGAGGAGCGCGAGGAGACCTCTCACACACCATGCTCCACTGCCATCCCGTGCCCTGTATCGCCTGTGCGGATTGACTATGTTGGGGTTACACCTGGTCGACTGGGGCTGTGTGTGCCTTGTCAAGGGGCATGGCGGGCGCACAACAGGATCCAGCTTGTCCACAGAGGGTGGGCTGAGGTGCGCCTGGTACCGCTTTGTACGTGTGCCCGGCTGCTGTGCACACACGTGTTCACTCCCCCCCGACAGGTGTCCTCTCACAATGCCCAGGGAAGCGGTGGTGTACTGTTCATGACCCCTCCCAACACGGCGTGCTCCAACTTGGCATGTGCGCATCTACCCGTCGCACCCACCCACCTGAGCACTGCGTCCATACGACTTCACACGACACATGTGTGTCTTCCACAGTTGTGCTACTCATTTGCGTTGACATCCAATACCAGTGGACTACATGGTCATGTCACGACTGCCGTGTACTTCACATACTCTCATCCTCTCTCATTCGTACTTGTGAAATGAGTCAGCGGAGACAGTTTTGGTTTCAAACATTATATTGAGTCTTCTGTCCTCTGTGATGCAGTATAGTGGACACTACTGGCAGCGGAATACATGTTGAGGATATACTGAGCATGATTACAAATGGGATAGGGTGTGGGGTTACATCTGCTTGGCCAAGGCTGTGCTAATGTACATTTACGTATAGCTGCGGAGCTGCGGACTTTGACACAGACGGTATACATGTAGCCTACCAGACCGCTCGGCATCATGGGCACAGTCCATCTCAGTTCCATGTGACAGGTTTGCTGCGGTTGTTCCTCATGCACGCGTGCATGTGAGATGACATCAGGGCATGTGCTTGCGTGCATGCAGCGGCGTGCCACTTGTTGTTGCACTGTGGTGGTTACTGGACATGTCACAGTCACTGGGGTCGTGTTGTTGTTGTATGCACTTGTCGTCCATGCAAAGGTCCTGGTATGGGATTCCCGGGGCGGGGGTGGGAGGGTGCAGCACCCACAGACTCCAGGCGACCTATTCATGTCCACTGAGCGGTGTGTGTGTCCATGTGCGCTGGATCCATGTCGTGTCCTGGTTGTTCGTGCAGTTCCGTCCATGTGGGTGCGATGCACAGAGCCCATGCCACTGCCTCCCACGATGCATGCGGTGTTCCTGGATGTGATGGGGAACAGTGTGCATGTCCCGGTCATATCCGATGTCATGGCGATGTCGTTGATGGTGTGGTTACAGTTGCCGGTCGTTTGGTATGGCTGTTGTGGTGGTGACTGGCCAGTCCGTGCGGAAGCTGAGCATGGGTGCGGGGTTGGACTTCATAGGTCACTCGGGGAACCTGCGTTGTGGTCCGACGTATTTACAGGTTGTCAGGTATGCGATGCCGTCCAGCAGGGCTTCCATGTCATTGGTGGTGTACATGTTTGCCAGCCAATGAAGCGGATGGTGGCTGTCAAGGTGTTGTTCGTAGGTTGTCCCTTGGAGGACCATGATGGGGCATGCTGGGTGACATTCGATGTAGCTGTTCTCGATGATCCGTCGTGTGGAGGCACAGTGGTTCCATTTCAGTGCGGGTGCAATGTTGGCCACATACGCCATGCCCCCATAGGCAGAGCAGGCCCTGTCGTGTGCGTCCAGAGGGAGGAGTAGTGGTAGCAGGTCCGCCTTCAGACATGCCGGGTTGGAGAGGCATATCTCGACGGGATGCTGGTAGGGACACCTCCGACAGTAGAAGACGGGCATGACGCAGCTGAACAATGTGATGCGGTAAGTCAGTCGGTAACTTACGTTCAGCAGGGACAGGAGATCGCATCCCAATGTATGTATCGTGTTGGTTTGGTACAGCTTGAGCTGTTCGGCGTAGTTGGGTAGGTGTGTTGCGGTTGCCATTTTGCAGTGGTTCGTTGAGGTGGCGTGCTCCGGCTGTGTGTGCAGTCTGCAATGTGCACGCTCCGGGGTTGCTGTGAGCTCTGTGTAGTCGTAGGGAGACAGGACTTGTGTTCTGTTGGCTTGTTTGGAGGACACGGGCCCTCTTCCCACATGCTTCTCAGACAGTTCAAGGTCAGTGCTGTGTGACTCCTTCCAATTAACTTGCATGTGGCCGACATGGGGGAGTGTTTTCTTCTTTCTTCCCCGTCCGTTGTGTGCTTCTGTGATATGCGCTATCTGCCCTGTGGTCGGTCTCCTCGGCATGCCTGTGTTGGTCTATTCTTGGACAATGGCTGTATTCACCGGCTTCTGTCGTGGGCTGTGGTTTCGGTGTTGGAATGGAAGGTCATTCAGTGCTGTCTGCTCTCCCTTGTGTGGGCGGCAGGCTGCCTTTCCGCTCTGCGTTGGGCCTTGTGTGTGAATGTTATTCTTGGGCCACCTGTTGTCGGTCCCCGGGCTCTTTGGTGTTCCGTTTTATATGTCTTGTTCATATGTGCAGGGTGGTATGGGTTTTTCAGTGTGGTACTGGCGTTCCTCTTCCCGAAGGGGCCCTGCTTCTCCTAGTTGGTGTTGCCGCCGCTGTGTGCTACGCCATGTTTGTTACACTGGGGTGTGTCCTGCAGTTGCGTGTCTTCACTGACATGTGTGCGTCGGTTGTGTGGCGTTGGGTGTTGTCCGTGAATTGGGCGTTGGGGACATGTCTGTGGCCGGCCTGTCACATGTCATGTGCGTTCGGGGTGGGGCTGATGTGTGTGCTGCTTGGTTGTGTCCCTGTGTCTGTGTGCGATGCATGCATGGCGCTGCGGTTGGCCTCTGCGTTGTGCGCATGTGTGGCGGCGTCATCGGCGCTTTGGGGCCGTGACGGGGTGGTTGGTTCCTAGTCCCAGGTGGTGTGTACACATGTGTTCCGCGATGTTAGGATTTGGCCTGTGTGTCATATGTGGATGCAATGGTGGATGTGTAGTGTGCACGCGCTGGTGGGGGTTGTCCGCTTTTTCCACCCTTGCACTGTGTGCGCTGTTTGTGTGCACTTGTTGTGTGTGTGCCTACCTGCGTCTCCGCGGTACGTTGCGTCCTTGGTGGTGCATCAGCAGAAGCATGGGAAGGGCCTGCAGTGCTGGATTCATGCCCGGGGTGCCGCTTCTTCGTTGTCCGTGCTCTGCGTCCGTGTTTCCGCCTCTCTTTCACGTGCGGTGTCTCTTTGCCGTGGGAGCCGTTTGTTTGCGGCATCGTAATTTATGCGCCGGGCGGGACGTGTTTCGTCGGACGGTGTGTGTCAGTTGTGCTGCGCCGCTACGTGTGCGGGCGCACTTTGATGGCGGACGGTGTTGCTGGCTTGCCGGCGGTGTTTGGCCTGCTTTTCGCATCGTAATTGGGCGGGCGTGTGGACTGCTGCGTGCCGGCGGTAACTGGTGGTTTTTGCATCCGCCAGCACGGCGGTTGTGCTTCCGCCCGCCATCGTAATGGGCCCCCAAGCAGCAATTCTGAGATTCAGTTTTCAGATTTTAGAAAGTATGTTTACTCAGCTTATACTACTACACAAATTCAGGAGCCTGGCTCACTAAAGCCAGTTAAGTAAAACTGAGGCTCTATAAAACATGTAACACAGAAGTCCCTTCCATTTGTGTATAGACAGTATCAAGGCACACAAGACTGAGTCCTGGTGCCAGGGTGGATTTTAGGAGACAGGATAAAGCGGAAAAAAATACTGAGAATATAGATGTTTCTAGATCTTACAATTGGACCTGTCCCTCCTACAGATGTACACATAGATAGGAGGTTTGAGGGAGACAGATTAATAACGTATTTCACCTGTTTTTAATATTTAAAATTAAATTTAAATTGGTAAAGAAAGTATTAAACATTCACTTGCTTGCTCCACAGTGATTACACAATTACCTCCAGGTACAGCCTTTAGACCCCACGCAGCCTGTAGAACACCTGGTGCCAGTTCTCACACAGCTCAGTGCAGCAGCCGTAAATACAGCGCAGGAGAGTGTCACATTTATTGAAATATGGCACTCTCCTCACCTCTCCCAAGCGCCGGCACTGAAGCAGCTGCCGTGCTTCATGGAGACTCCTTTGTGCCATGTGCAAGCATGTCTCCTTGAGTCTAGCATAGATTTTGTACTGGAAGGATACCCTTCCAGTACAAAATACTTTGCATAGACTGACTTTAACCCTTTTCCTACTTTGTATGTGTGTTGTAAATTGCAGCACATGTACAAAGTGAGAAAAGGAAGGCGGAAAAAAGCATTTCTCCTTCCTTGTGCCTACTTCAAAAGGGACCAATTTTCTGACGCTAAACCCTGTCTTCTTTGTTTAGTAAATTGGGTTGAGCATCAGAAACATTGGGTGGTAGCATGGGAATGCCCATGCTCCACACATGGTATGCCCCCTTGGCACTACGTAATGCAAAGCAGCGCTATGCACTGCTTTGTGTTACTTTCACGTTATTTCTGCGCTAAATAAGTTTCTCGCTAGAAAGTAAATTGGAAAAAAAAGATTTTCTTTTGATTTACATCACTTTTGTGATGCAAACACTACTTAAAATGTTAGTAAATCTCCGCCCTGGTGACGAAAAAACAATGAGGATGCACACACTTGAAATCCCAGGTGTGCTCTGTGTGGTTTGTTCTCCAGTGCTAGAGAAGGCCATATTTATTGTCCTGATTTCTCCATGCCCAAAGCCATCATTCTGGGCATGTGAGCCAGCACTGCTGGAGAGCTGAACCTTCAAGAACAGCTTGTGCGAGTTCTAGCAACATAATGTTCTTACCCAATTGTATCGAAGACAAGCATAGTAAATAATTCACTATGGGGCACATGCATCAAGCTAATTACCGGTCGAAAACGGGCCGATTCGCAGGATCGGCCCCTTTGCGACCAGTAATTAGCCTTTTGGGATGCATCAAGCCCAAAGCCATTTGCAAAATAGGTAATCACAAAATTTGCGATTACCTATTTTGCGAATGCAGTTAGGGAATCGCAATTGGGAAATGGGGTAATGCAATGCAAGAATCATTCTCAGAATGCGACTTTGCATTAAGGAATCGCAAATTACCATCAACTTCAAGTTGATGGTAATTTGCAATTCCTTAGAAAAATGCACAAAATAGCATTTTTCTAAGTGCCATGTGGCTCACACACATTCCCTTAGGGCATGTGTGTGCGCCACATGTGCACACATGCCAAATTTGGGGGTGCATCAGGGTGGCCTTTTTGGCCCCCTGGCACCCTTGAAATTGCATTCGCAATTTGCGATTACCTATTTAGTAATCGCAAATTGCGAATGGTTTGCAATTTGCTATTAGGAAGTGTGTAGGAATCGCTATTTTTTCAGTGAAACCTACATGCATAGGCAATTGCGATTCCTTAGTAGCGATTCCTTAATAATCGCTATTAAGGAATCGCAATTGCTTATCTTGATACATATGGCAGTATGTGCTTAATAGAGAAGGCTTATCATGCAACATGGATAATGCCCCCTGCAAGCAGGTCCACTGGAATTATGCGGCAGGCGAGAACCAAATTTATCAAAGACAAGCATGGTAAATAATTCACTATGTGCTTAATAGAGAAGGCTTATCATGCAATGGTGATAAACCCCCCTGCAAGCAGGTCCACTGGAATTATGTGGCAGGCGAGAACCAAATTATGTGGCAGAATTGGCTAAATCACATGCCAAGAAAAGGGAAACTTGGCAGCATTTTTCGGAAAGAATAACTTTATTATTTTGTCATTTTTACACATACTAACGCTACTAACCCTGGTTGGGCAAAGGCCTCATTCGTACTTATTTACCACCCAAGTAGAGCAGTAAGCAACAGAAAGGAGACCAGTCAACTTTTGAGAAGGGCCTTTCATTTTTCAGCAATGTTTTTTTTTAGTTAGATACATTTTCATTAGAATCTGCAGAGTATCCTAAAGATGATCAATTATATGGCAATTGTGTCAGACCCATAGTCATGCAATACATTCTGTGGCTGAAAAAACTGCATGATTCCACTGGCCCTGCTCTATGGGAAGGCCTTCTGAAATATAATTGTCATGTCTATGATGCCTAGTAAAACCATTACAGTGACCAGGGCCATAGCGTAAGCCCTGCAAATCCTGTTGTACATGTGAACCCCTGATTCAGTATAGGCCTATGAATTTTGTGAGATGTACCAGGGCAACTGACCATATTCTGCTGGGTTCATGATAATTTGTGATAAGCCAATGGCACTCCTGAATAGCAAAACGTACTCAAAGAACATGCAGCAATAGAGGATCAGATAACTTTTATTGTGGTGGACAGTGATAGACCTCTCCCACACCAGCAGTTTGGTCACCTGCCCCAGAAGCTCAACGTAACCCCAAAGTCAGGTCCATGTTGCTGGCCTGGTTGAGCAGTAGTAATGATAAGGGAACCTCAGAGCATCTCCAGTAGCAGAGCAGGATTAACACATGAGCACAAACACACCTCATCCGTTACATGCACCACAGTGCCCTATGGTGAGATGAGGACCTGCACACCCCAAGAACTGGGGCCCAGTTATGTATTGGGAGATGATGTACATCTCCCAATACATAATAAACTACTGACTAAACACCTGGAGCAGATCCTTCTTCTCCCAGTATGGATTCTGCAGCAATCGTAGCACTGAGACCACCGTGATAACAGCCACTGACAACATCTGAGCCCTCATTGACTAAGAAGAGACAGTGGCCCTGATTCACCTCAAACCTCTCAGCAGCATTCAACACCATATCACACAACATGTTGATCACAAGGCAGCATAACATCGGCATCCAAGGGGATGCTCTCAGATGGATCATCTCCTTCCTCACCGGAAGAACCGGAAGAGCTCCTACCTGCTTTCACCTCCGAACCCGAAGAAATCATCAGCGGTGTCCTCCAGGGCTCATCCCTCATCCTCAACCTCTTCAACACCAACATGACAGCCTTGGCCAACATCACCAGATCCCATGGTCTCAACATCTTCATACGCTGACAACATTCAACTCATCCTCTCCCTCTCCGAGGACCCCACCACCACCAGAACCAGCTTTAAAAGTTGCATGGTGAGTGTCTGGATGAGAGACAACTGCATGACGTTCAACACTGACAAAAGGGAAGTACTGATATTTAGCAACTACACCACTCCCTAAAATTCCTCCTGGTGGCCCACGGAACTAAGAATGACACCAACCCGTCAGACCATGCCAGAGACCTCTGCATCTTCCTGGACAGCAAGCTGACCATGAAGTCCCAAACCAACACAGTCTCCTCTGCCTGCTTCTCCACTCCACATGCTACAATTGCTGCACACCTCCTCCATAGATTAAAGAACATTCAGAATGCAACTTATCCTCACCTCCGCCGACGGACCCAAATCGCCCCTCACCTCAAAGAACTCCACTGGCTCCCAGTGCAAAAGTGATTCCAATTCAAGCTGCAGACCCATGCATATAAGCCCATACACAACCAATTACCTACCTACATCACCTGATCTTCCAGTCAGACAGACAAGAGAACCAGTCAGACAACTATACGCTGCATTCCTCCTGCTTGCCCATACTACCAGCATCAACATAAGCAGATGCAGAGTGTGCTCCTTTTCCTATCTTGCAGTGAAGACATGTAATGGCCTCTCCCTGAAGTTCCAGACCTCCCCTTCTCTACCTGAATTCTGAAAGGTGCTCAAGACCTAACTATCTTGTCTTTGTGGAGATTTCTGCACACAACGGCAGAAATATCATAACATGTAGGTATATATTTGCGCAGTAAATGTGAGAGGGACAAGGGGTAGTGACTGAAAAATGGGAAATATATGCTATAAAATTAGAAGAGTGCTAAATGTAGATTACAAAAGATACAGATTCAGTCAAGAATGCCAGAGAGTGGGTGAAACCATCGAGCAATATTATGAGATATTGTATCTCCTGATAAACCACTGTAAGTTCAATGAATTTAAGGATGAGGTAGCTACACGTTGAGATCGATGCCTGTCAGATTCCTTACAATGATGAATGCTGAAGGAAACTCTGAGCTTAAGGCGGGTCCATGCGGCGGCCTGAACTTAGGAGTGTGCTAATCAGAAGCGGCTGACATGGAGGTCTTAGGTGCTCAGATTACACTAGTCATGAACTTAAAAAGTAAATCAAAGCATAAAGCTGAGGGTGCAAAGAGATGTCTCCACAGACAATGAAAATAGGTTTCAGATGTGGATTGCCATTTCCACACACAGGTAGATGTCTCACCATTGGACAGATTTGCAAAGGCTGTGGCAAAGCATGATTTTTTTTATGGGTCTGAGCGATGATCTCTCTGAACGCTCCCTTTGCAGAGTTTGCGGAGTTTTCCGCACTCCGCGCTCCATGGAGCACACAGAGTTCCAGAGATTTTTTCCTCACTCTCCAACGTTAAGTTGGCGAGCACAAGCAAGGAAAATACAATGCTAATCTACCTCCCAGTGGGATTTATTAACGCCGGCAGTCGCGGATTTTCATGACCGCTCGCGTTGAGAAACTATCCGTTCAAATTGCAGAAGCTGTAGAAAGTTTTCTCGAGTGACAGAAAGAAGCAGCACCCTCTTGCACAATGTATGGTGCTGTTGGTGCTGATTTTCTAGCACAGTATAAATCCTGACGCTAAAAAATAACACGAACACCTGTAATCTAAATACCTCAGCCGCTTGCTAAACTCCACGCAGCGGGCGGAGTATTTTGGTCAATTCGCGGAGTTCTGCTGGACTAGTCATGTGATGGTTTTGAAGGAGAAGGGAAAAGTAAGTGCGTCACAGCATGACGACAAAATGCCAACTAAGAGCTACATCAATAACATTCGACGTGCTCCCACTAGGCAAAGCAGTCACACCAACTGAGGCATATCGACACCAAACAAAGTCGATCGTCATCAAAATCATCTTCAAAGAGTTCCTCAGTGTCAGTTTCAAGTGAAAGTGACAATGATAAGTGTGCAATGTTGACATTTACACCAGAGAAAAATACCCATGCAGGACTAGTTAAATGTGATAAAAACACAGATGAAAGAAAGATTGACAAGGAAAAGCAACAAACACAGCGGCAGCTGGCACAGGTAAGTGCGGTGAGGCGGTGGGGCAGAGCAGGGCGTGGCGGAGGAAGCGAACCAACGACAGAATAGTATTATTTCTTTATTTAATTACACCTATTCTGTCATCTGTCGACTTCCCCCTCTCACACCGCGCGCCACTGTGATTACCTGTGCCGGCTGCAGCTGACCAAAGACATATAAACATTGTCTGATGAATAATACATAGACTGTAGGTAACAGGAATAATGCCCAGCACTTCACGCTCAGTCCACTGGTACCCCGCCAGTGTTATTAAGTACAATATAGAAAAAAAATACGAAGAAAAGAATAACTGTGTCTGACAGATGAATCTTTGTGATAACTTCTTTTATTCATACACATTATACATTCTTAAACAGCCAACACACGTTTCATGATCACTGCGCTTTTTCAGGGCTGTTACAAACAGAAAATATATACATCAGTATTTTTATCTAATTGTGCTATGCATTCTTATGCATGCATGTGTACAAAATAAAAATCTCAAACATCATTGATATTTCTATTGATGGTCATAGGACAATTTACATAACATGACATTTTTACCCAGGAAACTACCATTAGACTTTTTGTCAACAATTCTTATTTGTCTGCATCAAAATTACAAAACATTAATATTTCTTTGTCTCTTAACACCTGCATTTATAAACAGAGCATCCCATCCTACCCTGGTGGACACCATAGCGATTTTCAACTTTTTATCCTTCACAAAGCCTCAATTCTTGATTCAGTGTTTCGATTTCCCCCATGTTAGGTAAGCCTGGGTGCAGTTCGCAAACTGCGCCATGCTACATGCTGATTTGTAGCACCGGGTGTTTGTCCTGCGCTGAAAAATCAGCACAAAGGGCACTGCTACTTTCTGCCGCTTGAGTAGATGTTCTACTTGAGCAGCAGCTTCCTCAAAACAAGTAGAAGGTTTCTCAATGCGAGCTGTAGCAACCAGCTGCGACCGCTCTTGTTGAGAAATCTCACCAGCAGGTGGTCTGGAGTAAGATTTTACTCACTCACACTCAGCCACGGGAGAAGAAAAACTCTGCAGCGCGATGCTAGGTGGAGATTTTTGGAACTCCGCGTGGAGTGGGAAAAACTCTGAAAACTCTGTGAGCAGAGCGGAATTTCACGGCCATGCCTAATGTTAACTTCTAAACATTATACATGAAAATCTAAGGCTTTGTCATATTCCAAACACCTTATCTATGTGTTGATTCCTTTCATGTATATTTTCTTTGTGTATATTAGTATCATTGATTATCTTTCTAGACGTGTTTTTCTCACTGTAAAATTCACTTTAAGTACAGTAGCTTGTAATCAATATTATAGCACCTTGTTTTGCTGCATGTGTTCAGCTCAATATAATTTTTTGTTGTAAAAAGATAAGTGAGTTTACACTTACTTGAAAATAAGTGGAATATAAATTATCCTCTATCAGTATAGTGCTTCTCAACTGTATTATTTGAAACCACCTCAGATTGCTTCTTGGGTGACTGTTAAAAAGCACATAATGTCAGCATAATGCTGATCCAAGATATCAACTTATGCCTACCTAGTGCCCAACTGAGATTTTGTGAAGAATGAAAACTTGAAAAGAGCAGGGTCCCAGGTTCTTCCTTTAAATTACTATGAGTATGCAAATGCACAAAATCTCTGACAAGCTCCGCCCCTTTGGCCCCACACCATCCACCATAGTAGCAGGCAAAAGTCTTCCCACCATTTCCCAGGTTGATGGACATTTTACCAAAATGCCCCGAGCAGGTTTACAGCCGATTTTAGTGACACGTTCTTAATGCAGATAAATATGAGGACATCTACACCAAACAAAGACGCCATACAGTACCCTTGTTTGGGGAAGATTCACTTCTTTGTAGTCATGTGGTCACCTCTATATGAGGATTCATATTATTGCATATTTCTGGAAGAAGTCACTAGAGAAGCAATCACATTGCCAAAACTAAACCAACACATTTCCATGGAGACATTTCTATGTATATGCACTAGACATTTACCTAACAATGTAGCTCTTACTTATTTGCCGGTAAAAAATATTCCAAATGGGTAGATATTTTGCGCAAAACTGTTAAATGGCAGGTGAGGTTTAGTTCTGGCCCTGGTGCTCATTTCACAGAATGTAACCCTCAACAGGAGATGCTTACAAATAAAAACATAAAAATGTCAAAGCTCCTCCCAAGTGAGAGCAAACAGTGAGGCCCTGATTTACTAGATTAACACCCAGCACAGTGCAGCAGCCTCAAATGTTGCATTGCTCTGAGTCAGTAGGAGAGGGCAGGAGAGCACCATATTTGCAGAAATATGGAACTCTCCTCCCCTCTCCTTGGTGTCGGTGCAGAAATTTGCTGCTGTGCCCCATGGACACACCTTTGCACCATAGTGCAAGTGTGTCTCCATGAGTCTAGCATAGGTTTTGTACTTGAAGGATACCTTTCCAGTACAAAATACTATGCTGAGACTCACTTTAAAACTTTTCCCACTTTGCATGTGTGCTGTACAGTGCAGCACACATGCAAATTTGGAAAATAAAGGAGAAATTAAAGCATTTTTTCTGTGACAGCGCCTGGCAGAAGTGGGCACTATTTTCTGATGCTAAACCTTGTTTAATATTTTAAGTAAATAGGACTTTGGGTGGTTGCATTGGAATGCACATGCTCCACCCATGGTACTCCCCCTGGGTGATAAGTAATGCAAAGCTGCACTATGGGTTGATTTGTGCTACTTTCGAGTGTTTTCCATTGCTAAACAAGTTTAGTGCCGGAGAATAAATTAGTAAAAACCAGATTTAGCCTCATTTTGCATAATGTTTGTGATGCGAGTACAGTGCTAAAACTTAGTAAATAGACCCCTAAGTCTGCTCCCATTGGGTGAAAACTGGAAAAATGCTCCCGCCCGCAGAAGCGGGTAGGGAAACAGATGAACAAATTGTTCCACATGCACGGAGCAGCATTGTTAGGTGCTCCCTGTGGGAAGGAGCAATGCCGACTCCCGCTGGAGGTGGGGGGCTAGCTTGAGCCATGGAGGCACTGTGGCTTCCCCCACAGCCCCCAGCAAAGACACACTGGTGGGCTCCAGGGCACCAACCATTTCATGGCAGGGCTGTGGGTGACTGAGTACCTGGGGCCAATATCGGCCAGAGGTGGAGGGATGTGTGCACCCCTTCTCCTTCAGACAATGACCAGGCCCCTTGAAATTTGGTCACCAGGACCAAAATAGGCCTGGAGAGAAGAGCATGTGGCCTCCCTATCATTTTATTAAAGATTAAGCCCTGGGGGATGGGTCGCCGGAGCCAATTTTGACCCACGGAGGGGGGCTGCATGCCCCATCCTGCTTATAAATCTGGCCATTACTCAGGAGATGGGTTTCTCAGGTCCAGACATTGGCATGGGGAGGTGCCCCCTCCCCATTTACAGTAATGCTGGGCCCCGGCAGATGAGGTCTCTGGGCCCAAAATGCAACTGGGGAGGGGGGCCATATGTCCTCTCTCCTTCACAAAATGGATGAGCCCTGTAAGATGGGATCCACAGGGCCATAAATCAGTATCCCCTTGTACAATAAGGCTGGGCTCTGGAGATGGGGTCCCCGGGAGCAAAATACATTGTGGGGAGGGGGGCATGTACCTGACTCCCTAACAAATATAGCAGACCACGGGGGATGTGGTCCCTTGTGCCAAAATTGGCCTGGGTAGGGGGGACAAACAGTCACCCACCAAGATTGGCTGCATGAGGGGAGTTGCCAGAGGCCATGCCCTGTGGCCAACACCCCACTTATCATTACGACTTTCTCCACCACTCTGCAAACGCAACTACTAGTTAAAAAAACATAGCAATTCTCTGAAAAAAACAAGTGTTACAGGGGCATTTTAGTTAGGAATTAGACTTTAAAAAACCTTAAAAATTCACTGAAAACACCAAAGGTTTCAGGGACATTATAGTTAGGAAATGGAATTTAAAAAACTTAAAAATGACCCGAAAAAAACAAAAGTTACAGGGACATTATAGTTAGGCTGCAATTACACTCGTACAAAACTGCTGAATTTCACTGGTTTTGTACAAGTAAAATCTCTGCCTAACTATAATGTCCCTGTAACCTTTAGTTTTTTTCAGAAAGTGTTTAATGTAAAATAGCAAGCAGTAAAGCAAAAGAATGAAAGACAATTGGAATTTCCACTGACCAGGGCTTTCACTATGAAAAGTCAGGTGAAACATAAAAGCTAGAATACGTAGAAGTTTGGCCACTATTTATAGACATTTTCTCACTATAAGACAATAGTGCTTAACAATGTGACAGAAAGCTCAGCAAAAACATATTGAATGAGCAGGTGGCAGGATCTTCTCACTGAAGCACAGAAAGTACTTAAGGAAAAGATTTCATTCATACATAAAAAACCAGGCTTATTATTCTCTTGAAAACCTGCTTCCACTTCCCCAGTTCAAAAGCGAGGTAAGAAATGTGCAAATGTGCAACTTTGAATTATATGCCTTTCTGCTCTAAGTGAACCATGAAAATTGGCAAGCATATTTGATGCTACAAACCACTGCTAAAAGAAATACATATTTAGTTGCAAAACATTGATATGTTCTTGATCACAAGTGTAAACTTTATTACTATAATGCATAGGAGTATATGAGCATGATCCAAACAGGATTTAGGTTCACACTACCCAGTTTAACTCCCTTGCTAACATCACTGCTCTTGATAGAATGGAAGAAATGCCAGTGCAAAGATGATCTCTGGGATGAGTTGTGTGCTGATATATATGAGTATTCAGGGTGTTGGTTGACTGGGGTGTGAGCCCTGGTCAAGCAACAGCCACAATCTCTGGCAGGGTAAACCACAAAAAGTCATCAGTTAACCTGTGCTTAACACTTGGTAGCTTGGCACAAAAAGTAGTCAGATGTAAATTAGGGTCATGTGTAATGTAGTCATGCAGCACACAGACAGAAAGAAAGTGAAAATATAACACAAGATCAATTTCACAACAATATAGAAAAATAGATTTATTTAACAACATAACAATACAATCTAATCAGTGGAACTGGAGTTATGAATTTGAAAATGTTTTCCTAAAACATAGCACCTAAAAGATCAAATCACCAACCAAGGACATCTAGTAACTTCAGACCAGGTCAAAGTAAAAAAATATGGCTGACCGTGATGGAATGCGGTTTAGATACAAGAAGTGGATTGGGTCTGGTCAGCACTTACCTTCAGACTTAGAAGAACTTTTAAGAAACATGTTCTGAGAAGCCTTGGGTCAAAACTGCAGTGAAGATTTCTACATTTGTATTTAGTCTCTTTTTTGGAGGTTGAAAATCTCCTGCGGGAGGAGGCAGGAGGCTGTAGCTGAAGACACTTCCAGGAGGTCAGATGCTCCTTTGGTGAATGACCTTTGAACAGGATTTGCTGCTGCAGAGAAGGGTGAGCAGTCAAAATATCGAAAATAAAATATCGACATACACTAATATCGAAGTCACAATATCGAAGGGACAGAATATCGATGTTAAGAATATCGATGGACAGAATATCGACCCTAAGGTAAGTAATATCGAATTTTTTTATATCGATGTAAGTAATATCGAAGTTAGTAATATCGAAATCAAATATATCGATGTTACTAATATCGATGTTACTAATATCGATATTTGTATTATTGTTATGTATTTTGTTATGTTTTTAATATGTATGTGTTATATGTGTTTTTAAGTGTTCTACTTGTCTAAAAATATATGTATACAATTTTTATATGTTAATAATGTTTTTTTAAGTTATTGTTTTTTTTTTGTACCGTAGCGGGTTGTAGGTTTATAGGGGAATAGGGTGGGAAGTAATTTAATTATACTAAATTAATTATTAATTTTTAGGAATTATAAATTAATTTTAATTATTTTTGCGTTTAAGTTCTGTAGCGGGTTGTGGGTTTATAGGGGAATAGGGTGGGAAGTAATTTAATTGTAATTAAGTTATAATTTATTTTAATTAATTGGTGTTGATAATTATATTATTGTTAATTAATTAATAACTGGTAATTAATTTTTATTAATTAGTTATTAATTTCTACTAATTGATTAATTGATCATTATGTAATTTAATTGTAATTAAGTTATCATTTATTTTAATTAATTGGTATTGATAATTATATTATTGTTAATTAATTAATAATTGGTAATTACTTTTTATTAATTGGTTATTAATTTTTATTAATTGATTAATTGATCATTATGTTAAGTGTATTATTTTATTATTGGAGTGTGTTGTGCGTTTATAGGGAATACTTTTGGAAGTAATTGAAATCTAATTAAGGAATTATTACATTTATTTTTGGGTATTGATAATTAATTTATTGGACATTAATTATTAATTGGTAATTTTTTTAATTAGAATTTTTGGTTCTAAAAATTAATTTATTGTTGTTTTATCATCAATTGGTAATTAAATATGATAAAATATTATTTATTGATAAATTTAATTAATATATTAAGAAGTAATATTTAATTGATAATTAATGTTTAATTATTATTATTTTTGGTATAAAAAAGCATTTAATTGTTTAATATTAGTTAATAGGTAATTACGTTTTAATAATTTATATGTTTTTTGTTATTAAAATATTTTATTGTTCAATATTTATTATTTAGTAATTCATATTTATTAATTATTATTTATTGGTATTTATTATTAATTTATTGTTAATAAATTTTCTATTGGTAATTATGTTTTTAATAATTATTTATTGGTATTGGTAAATCGTTTACAGTTATTTAATAATTCATTAATTATTTTATTTATAAGTAAGTTATTTGTAACTTCTACGCTATCCAACACTTTCCCTACTGTTGCACTCTCTGGAGTTGGACTAGTAATTTTTACCCCTACGCTATCCAACACTTTCCCTACTGTTGCACTCTCTGGAGTTGGAATAGTAATTTTTACCCCTACGCTATCCAACACTTTCCCTACTGTTGCACTCACTGGAGTGGGAATAGTAATTTTTACCCTCACGCTATCCAACGCTTTCCCTACTGTTGCACTCCCTGGAGTGGGAATAGTAATTTCTACCCCTACGCTATCCAACACTTTCCCTACTGTTGCACTCTCTGGAGTTGGAATAGTAATTTTTACCCCACGCTATCCAACACTTTCCCTACTGTTGCACTCACTGGAGTGGGAATATTCATTTTTACCCTCCCGCTATCCAACGCTTTCCCTACTGTTGCACTCCCTGGAGTGGGAATAGTAATTTTTACCCCTACGCTAACCAACACTTTCCCTACTGTTGCACTCACTGGAGTGGGAATAGTAATTTTTACCCTTACGCTATCCAACGCTTTCCCTACGGTTGCACTCACTGGAGTGGGAATATTAATTTTTACCCTCTCGCTATCCAACGTTTTCGCTTCTGTTGCGCTACCTGGAGTGGGAATAGTAATTTTTACCCGTACGCTATCCAATACTTTCTCTACTGTTGCACTCTCTAGAGTGGGAATAGTAATTTTTCTTACTGTTGTTTTTTTGGGAGTTGAAATAGTAGTTTTATTCCCTCGGCTATTTAATATTTTTTGTATTATTTTAGTTAATGTAGTATATAATTAATTTTAAAAATATTAATAGTAAATTTTATTTTTTTAATTTGTTATACATAATTATTTAATTTTTATTTATGTTATTGTTTTATGTGTATAGATGTATTTGTAATTTATAATATTTTTTATTAATTTATAATTTTTTTAAATAATTATTAAAACTGATTATTAAGTAAGTATATATATTATATATTATATGTATATGTTTAATTAATGTTTTATTAAATTATATATATTACTTATTAATTTTAAACATTTTAAAATATTTTTAACTTTGTTTATTTTATTTATAAGTATTATTTAGTTTATTTTACATATTTTTTTTAACAAAAAAAAAAACGATATTTTTGATAACAATATTTTTGAAATCGATATTTTTTTTCTCGATATTTTTGTACTTACCATGTTGTAGATAGGATATCGATATTGTTGACATCGATATTCTTGTTCCGATATTTTTGTAGGTCGATTTTTTGACCTTCGATATTTTGTCAGTGATCTGCAGAGAAGAACATAACTGGAGAAGCTGCATAGTTAGGTCGACCTGTGATGCACCTTGGACTGACCGACAAGCAGGTTGGTCTCAGGTTTCACTGGATTCTCAGAGCATTTTTAGCCAAAAAAGTCCCCCAAAGTTTGGGATTTTAGCTATTGGGGCACTTTTAGCACCACAACCAATGTTCCAGGGCTGGTGTGACACCACTTGGGGGTTCAGGATTCACTCAGGCTGGGTCTAGGTGCTTGTTAAAAAAGGTTGACTATCAACTACCTCATGTTCAAACAAGACTATTGTCAAGAATGCTCAGGGACTTCCATGGGAATTATTTTCACACCAAACTTGGCAAACCTGTACGTTGACCACTTTGAGAAATGATTTGTCATGGCTGACCGTAACCCCTTCTTTGAAAGCATCTGATGTTGGAAAAGATACATTGACAATGGCTTTTTGATATGGAAAGGCCCCAAAGTGGTCTTACAACTGTTCAGTCAATATTTCAACAATAGTCAACCTAATCTCAAGTTTATCCATAAGATTCTATTTTTAGACTTGCAAACCTACTGAACGCAACACCCTGTTACAGTATAGTACCTTCCATCAAGGGTTTTGAAGATGACCTCCCCTACGGCCAGTTCCTTAGGTTGTGCCGTAATTGCACTCTGAAGGAAGCCTTTCTCAAGGAAGGGGATATACTCAGCATGAAGCTCTGAGAAAGAGGTTACCCTAAATGCCTTGTAAAAATTTACATGAAAAAGGCCTGGTATAGTCCCCGGAAACAGATATTACGGACCATGACTAGAGAGACATTAGATAAAATAGCATGTATCTACATTCTGCCAGGAAACAAACAAAATATTCAAGATCATGAAAAAACACTGGTCAATTTGAACAACCATTGATGCCCTCAAAAAGCCCCCTTTATTCTCACACAAGAAAGGCAAAAATGTCACTGACCATTTGGTCCATGCCAACATAGATGGCTCTAGGCTTGATGACACCATTCTGTGTGTCTGGGGTCTTAGCCCAGTGAAGGGACACTACAAATGTGGGAATTGTGTGTCATGCCAGTATACTATCAGTACCAAGACCTTGACTCATGGAATGGAAACTAACATGCTACTTTGCAACATCACAAATGTGATTTATTGTATTTGGTGCCCAAGTGAGTTGATCTACGTGAGACAGACGTTGCAACCAATCAAGGCCAGAATATCACAGCACTGAAGCAGTATCGGAAGCAGGATTCTGCAGCGAGCTCACTGTGCGTAAGAGCAATGTCAGCTACCAAAGGATGCAGGGAGCCGGCGGGGTCAAGAGGGGCATTGGAGCTCACCCTGCAGCCCCAAACAAAGACACAGTGGGTGCCCTAAATGTGCTTCAGGGCACAACCATTTATTGGCCGGGCCCTTGGGGGATAGGGATCCAAGAGTCAAATTAGGGCAGGAAAGTGGGGCTGTGTGCTCCCCTCTCCTTTCGGGCAATGGCCAGGACCTGGGACATGGGGTCCCCGGAGCCAAATTTGGTCTGGGGAGGGGAGCGTTCGGCCCCATCTCCTATAATTAAATGTTTAGGCCCTGGGGATGGGGTCCCCGGAGCAACTATTGACCTGAGGAGGGAGCCTATGTGCCCCCCTCCTGCTTATAAATATGGCTGTGCCCCGAGAGATGGGGTCCCCTAGGCCAAATATTGGCCGTGGGAGGGGGACAATTTACAAAATGTACCCCCTCCCTAAAAATTATATTAGGCCCTGGGGCAAAAATCGGACTGGGAATGGGACTGCAGGGCCACACACCCAGGTTGGCTGTATGCTGAGGCTTGGCCAAACCCCTGCAACAGAAAGCCGAAGAGTGAGTTCCCTGCATGCCCCCTCCCCTGGCTACTTTTGGCACTGGGGACCTCATCCTCTGGGGCCCAACTACATATTTCAGGGGGAAAGGTCTATGCTACACCCCTCCCCAGGTCAATTTTGGCCCTGTGAGCCTCATACTAGGGGTGCAGCACCATATTTAATGAGGAGGGGGACACATAACGCCCCCTTCCCAGGCCAGTTTAGGACTCAGGGACCCCATCTCCTGTGGCCCAGCCATATTCCAAAGGAAGCAGGGGGCCCGCAGCCTTCCTCCCAGGGCCAATTTGAGTCCTGGGAACTCCATTCCCTGGGGCCCGGCCAAAGGAGGTTGGCTGCCCTGTGGAACCACCACACTAGTTCGATGGCTGTTTGGGGAGCACCAAGGCCTCCACTGTCCCAACCGGCATTTTACATGCTGCCTCTAGATGGGAGCGGACTTAGGGCCTGATTCAGATCTTGGCAGACGGGTTACTCTGTCACAGGGGTGGCAGGTATGCCGAAATATAAATCCCATTATATTCTAAGGGATTTATATTTCAGCGGGTGGGAAATCCATCACTGTTGTGATAGAGTAACTTGTGCACCGAGATCTAAATTAGGCCCTTAGTGTTTAGGTAGTTATAGTAAATTTTTTGTTTGCTAATTACTTTGTTGTCGTTTGGCGAGCATTTAAAATACTTTCAAAACTAGTGTGCAACTCTCTTTAGCTGCGTCCTATAAAATGCTGGGGTGATTTGTCAAGGGGGGCTGAAAAAAAGGGGGGTCCAAGCATGTATTTTCGCAATGCACTTTAATTTTAATCACAACTGCAGCTGGAACACCAGAACGGAACTACACCACATTTAGCAGAAAACTAGATCTTGGTCTAGAAAGAGTCCTTGTTTAATTTGGTGCAAACCAATTCCGTAAAAACATTTATGCATATCTAGAGATGAAGATCCTCCGCGGATCCACCACGGATCCATGGATCCACGCGCCTAGAGCAATGCCATGATTGACAGACCGCAACCTGAGAGAAGCTGCCATTTTGTCAATCGAAACACGGTTCCCCGGGGTGGAGGGAACAAAGTATCCACTGAAACCGGTCTCTTTGGTGATAAGTAAATGTAGTAGTTGATAAGGTTACATTGAGCTCTGTGCTGTACACCTCTCACCTGGTATATAGAAGTTCACTTTGCTGGATGATGGCATCAGTGAGGTAATCAGTGATTTCATGAGTGATGTCACTGACCATGTCATGAGTGATGTTATAGGCAGTGTATAGGTAACAACAACTTCTGAAAGTCTATGGTTTTATGTGTGTCCAATTTGAGCCTAACTATAAAGATCCTGTAACCTTTGTTTTTCCATTATATATATATATCGTATCCAAAGTTCCTTTCCCAGAAGAAATTCCACACGCACTCACTGGTAAATGTATGTTGCAGTTTTCAGTTTTTATTCCGACCTTGCACCCGTGAGCAAGGTCTGTGGACAGACTGAAACACGTTGGGTTTGGATTTGTCAATGAAATGCTGTTGCCGGAATAAAAACTGAAAACTGCAACATACATTTACCAGTGAGTGCGTGTGGAATTTCTTCTGGGAAAGGAACTTTGGATACGATTCAAAACGGCGGGCTCTGCCGTCTCCACTAATCGCACCATCAGAGAGCGCCGATGCCGAGAATAGAGCCGCTGCTGCAATAATATATATATATTAACTGTGTGATGCAAAAGCCAGTGATCAAGGATAATTCCGAAACGCGTTTGGCTGCAACTGAGAAGGCGAGGGGGAGCGCTGACACTGCAACCGCCTGTGGCACCGTGTGCAATCCCCTCAGTGTGTGGCATCTCCAAGGGGGCAACCTTGTGTTTTTTGATATATATATATATATATATATATCAAAACACACATGGTAACTCACTAGGAAACGCACACGAACCTTCACAGGTTACCAGCCTTTATTTCAGGTATAGATGTGTGGGCAAGCGGGTAAGTCATGCAGCCTCCTCTAGCTCCGACGCGTTTCGAGTCTCCTCTTAATCATGGTGCAAGGAGGAAGTTTGTGCAAGTTGTGGGCCAACTCCCAAATATATATACACAAAGTCCCGCCCTCAATAAGGCAATACCAGGAGTTGTGGGAGTTGTAGTTCAAACAATGTCCGCTAAGCTTCAAGTGCACTTATTACTGCGTTTTAAGTCCTCAGTGGACCCCCACTTGATGACACATCCTCAATCCTGCGTGTTGGCCCCGCAAACTGAGACAATGGATTTATCTCTGCGGCTCCCTTTGATTCTTGGGATGGTGCAGTCTCTGGCGGATGAGCGTCTGCCTCGATATATCAAAACACACATGGTAACTCACTAGGAAACGCACTCGAACCTTCACAGGTTACCAGCCTTTATTTCAGGTATAGATGTGTGGGCAAGCGGGTAAGTCATGCAGCCTCCTCTAGCTCCGACGCGTTTCGAGTCTCCTCTTAATCATGGTGCAAGGAGGAAGTTCGTGCAAGTTGCGGGCCAACTCCCAAATATATATACACAAAGTCCCGCCCTCAATAAGGCAATACCAGGAGTTGTGGGAGTTGTAGTGCAAACAATGTCCGCTAAGCTTCAAGTGCACTTATTACTGCGTTTTAAGTCCTCGGTGGACCCCCACTTGATGACACATCCTCAATCCTGCGTGTTGGCCCCGCAAACTGAGACAATGGATTTATCTCTGCGGCTCCCTTTGATTCTTGGGATGGTGCAGTCTCCGGCGGATGAGCGTCCGCCTCGATATATCAAAACACACATGGTAACTCACTAGGAAACGCACTCGAACCTTCACAGGTTACCAGCCTTTTTCTTCAGGTATAGATGTGTGGGCAAGCGGGTAAGTCATGCAGCCTCCTCTAGCTCCGACGCGTTTCGAGTCTCCTCTTAATCATGGTGCAAGGAGGAAGTTCGTGCAAGTTGCGGGCCAACTCCCAAATATATATACACAAAGTCCCGCCCTCAATAAGGCAATACCAGGAGTTGTGGGAGTTGTAGTGCAAACAATGTCCGCTAAGCTTCAAGTGCACTTATTACTGCATTTTAAGTCCTCGGTGGACCCCCACTTGATGACACATCCTCAATCCTGCGTGTTGGCCCCGCAAACTGAGACAATGGATTTATCTCTGCGGCTCCCTTTGATTCTTGGGATGGTGCAGTCTCCGGCGGATGAGCGTCCGCCTCGATATATCAAAACACACATGGTAACTCACTAGGAAACGCACTCGAACCTTCACAGGTTACCAGCCTTTATTTCAGGTATAGATGTGTGGGCAAACGGGTAAGTCATGCAGCCTCCTCTAGCTCCGACGCGTTTCGAGTCTCCTCTTAATCATGGTGCAAGGAGGAAGTTCGTGCAAGTTGCGGGCCAACTCCCAAATATATATACACAAAGTCCCGCCCTCAATAAGGCAATACCAGGAGTTGTGGGAGTTGTAGTGCAAACAATGTCCGCTAAGCTTCAAGTGCACTTATTACTGCGTTTTAAGTCCTCGGTGGACCCCGACTTGATGACACATCCTCAATCCTGCGTGTTGGCCCCACAAACTGAGACAATGGATTTGTCTCTGCGGCTCCCTTTGATTCTTGGGATGGTGCAGTCTCCGGCGGATGAGCGTCCGCCTCGATATATCAAAACACACATGGTAACTCACTAGGAAACGCACTCGAACCTTCACAGGTTACCAGCCTTTATTTCAGGTATGGATGTGTGGGCAAGCGGGTAAGTCATGCAGCCTCCTCTAGCTCCGACGCATTTCGAGTCTCCTCTTAATCATGGTGCAAGGAGGAAGTTCGTGCAAGTTGCGGGCCAACTCCCAAATATATATACACAAAGTCCCGCCCTCAATAAGGCAATACCAGGAGTTGTGGGAGTTGTAGTGCAAACAATGTCCGCTAAGCTTCAAGTGCACTTATTACTGCGTTTTAAGTCCTCAGTGGACCCCCACTTGATGAAACATCCTCAATCCTGCGTGTTGGCCCCGCAAACTGAGACAATGGATTTATCTCTGCGGCTCCCTTTGATTCTTGGGATGGTGCAGTCTCCGGCGGATGAGCGTCCGCCTCGATATATCAAAACACACATGGTAACTCACTAGGAAACGCACTCGAACCTTCACAGGTTACCAGCCTTTATTTCAGGTATAGATGTGTGGGCAAGCGGGTAAGTCATGCAGCCTCCTCTAGCTCCGACGCGTTTCGAGTCTCCTCTTAATCATGGTGCAAGGAGGAAGTTCGTGCAATTTGCGGGCCAACCATGTCATGAATGATGTAATATGTGATGTCATCAGCAGTGCATTGCGGGGGCGCGAGTTATAGTTAGCTCAACTAACTATAACGGCGGAATTTCTATGGTTTTGTATGAGTGAAATGTCCAACTAACTATAACGTCCCTGAAACCAATGTTTTTTTCAGTGAATTTCTATGGTTTTTTAAATGCTAATTTGTAACTATAACGTCCCTGAAACCTATGGTTATTTCAGTGAATTTCAAAGGTTTTTTAAACGCTACTTTCTAACTGTATCCTCCCTGAAAGCTACTATTAATAAGAATAGCGGATACTTGTGTAAGTAGCTAGTGCATTCCATAACTACATGACTAGTAACTGGAATAATTACAGTGCTGCAAACAGAGTCCATGGTGAATTTATAAGTGCTTACGTATTGGCTGGATGGGTGATTGGAGAAGTGCAGCGGACTCACAGGAGGATTCCTAGACTGCATGGGTAATAACTGCGTATTTAGAGGAGTGTATAAATAGAATATAGGTGGTTAGAGGTCTACATGGATAGTGTACAGAATATTGTAGCTGTACTTGTATTAGTAGTTAGGCCATTCCATAAGTACATGAGTAGTAACTGGATGATTATAGTGCTGTAAAGAGAGTGCATAGTGTATTTATAAGTGCTTGGGTATTAGTGGACAGAATGCATTAGTATATAGTACTCGCTGGGTGACTGGAGATGGGCATAGGGAGTGACAGTGTCTTTGATAGACTGCAAGGTTAGTACCTGGGTGAATTAATCTTACCTGTTTTCAAGCAGATATCAAATTAATAGTAATACATATTCACTTCTTTTTTTAATGCAAATTTAAAATATTTTAAACTTTAGTAGTAAGGTCTGTAAAAAAGAAGAAAAAATTCTGTTATTACATATAATGTTATAGTTTTTGCAACACAACATAAGTATACAATTACATCACATATTCAATTAGCCTTTTTTGCTGTGTTCAGATTGTATTGAATTTCACCATAAACAGTGATTTCAATGTTAATCATCAGATGACAGCGGGCAAAAAAATACAATCAATAAGATTGTTAAAAAACCCATATTTCTCTTCAAAATATCTACAACAAACACAACTTGGTATTTACATTTTCACAAATGAACATCCTTAGTAACATAGTATATAATACAAAAATCAAATATATGACTACCTTCTTTCCAACACAATTTTCCAAACGCAATATGAAGGAACAGAATCAATAATTAAATCCGGAATTACCAACATCTTCCCAATTGGCCGAATGATGTTTTGAAAATATTTCCATTAAGTATATCCAAAATAAACTTTTGCATTCATATACACACCTTCCCAATAGGCCGAATGATGTTTCTGAAAACATTTGCAATCAGGATATCCAAGATAGATTTCTAAAATCATATTCACATGCTTCCAATAGGGTGAATGATGTATCTAAAATCATTTGTAGTGGAAATATCCAAAATATACTCAGTAATTCATGTTGATATCTTCTCAGAATTTTGGCATCAAAAATATTAAATATGAATTTGGTAATTCATTAGGCAACCGAAATTTATACTCTAAGGGGTCGATTCCGATGTCGGCCGGAAGCACAACTAACAGTATTCGTCCGGAAAAAATACCAGCCGAATGCGTGTTTTCCGACCGACTCGAACACCCGTCCGGACGAACAAGTACGATGCGCATAACAACCCATTTCCCGAGCGAGCCGTACTCACCCAAACCAGCTCCTATTCCCCGCCCGAGCCGGATCCATAAACGCCGAATCGAGCCGCACAGACCCAAATACACAGCACCTTCCGGCCGGACTAGTACGATGCGCGCTCCGTACGCGCCGAACCCGTCGCTACGTCCGGCACGTTTCAGCATCCGGGAGAGCCGTACATAAGCTCCGTTTCGCGCAACAAGACGATCCACAGCTACGAGACGAACAAGCCAGCGATGAGTACGAGTCGAAGACACGAGAAGCCCGAACGAGACGACCCAACCATGAATCCCATCGCGGAGGTCCTACCTATAATCTACATCTATTACCGGGACCGGTTCGGACGCGTACGGCGCAGACGGTAAGTGAAACACCAACAATTCAAACTAACTACACGTACCCAAAATATGTCACACAAACATAGGGATGCACAAATGACGTACACTAGCAACAGCACAATCATAGGGGTGGGATGGGCATCACCAATGCCATACACACCCATAGGGGCCTGGATGCCTGCCACTACCACCACCCCTACTCAGGGGGGCCTGGATGCCTAGCACTACTACCATCCCCACTCATGGGGGGCTGGATGCCTGTCACTACCACCACCCCTACTCATGGGGGCCTGCATGCCTATCACTACCACCACCCCTACTCAGGGGGGCCTGGATGCCTGTCACTACTACCATCCACACTCATAGGGGGATGGATGCCTATCACTACTACCAACCCCACTCATGGGGGGCTGGATGCCTGCCACCACCACCACCCCTACCCAAGGGGGCCTGTATGCCTATCACTACTACCATCCCCACCCTTAGGGGGATGGATGCCTATCACTACCACCACCCCTACTAATGGGGGGCTGGATGCCTGTCACTACTACCATCCCCACCCTTAGGGGGATGGATGCCAACCACTACCACCACCCCTACTAATGGGGGGCTGGATGCCTATCACTACTACCATCCCCACCCTTAGGGGGATGGATGCCAAACACTACCACCACCCCTACTCATGGGGGGCTGGATGCCTATCACTACTATCACCCCTACTCATAGGGGCCTGGATGCCTGTCACTACCACCACCCCTACTCATGGGGGGCTGGATGCCTATCACTACTACCATCCCCACTCATGGGGGGCTGGATGCCTGTCACTACCACCACCCCTACTCATGGGGGCCTGGATGCCTATCACTACCACCACCTCTACTCATGGGGGGCTGGATGCCTAGCACTACCACCACCCCTAATCATGGGGGCCTGGATGCCTACCACTACCACCACCCCTACTCATGGGGGGCTGGATGCCTATCACTACTACCATCCCTACCCTTAGGGGGATGGATGCCAACCACTACCACCACCCCTATTCATGGGGGGCTGGATGCCTATCACTACTACCATCCCTACTCATGGGGGGCTGGATGCCTGACACCACCACCACCCCTACCCAGGGGGGCCTGTATGCCTATCGCTACTACCATCCCCACTCATGGGGGGCTAGATGCCTGTCACTACCACCACCCCTACTCATGGGGGCCTGGATGCCTATCACTACCACCACCCCTACTCATGGGGGGCTGGATGCCTATCACTACTGCCATCCCCACTCATGGGGGGCTGGATGCCTGTCACTACCACCACCCCTACTCATGGGGGCCTGGATGCCTATCACTACCACCACCCCTACTCATGGGGGGCTGGATACCTAGCACTACCACCACCCCTACTCATGGGGGCCTGGATGCCTACCACTACCACCACCCCCACCCTTAGGGGGATGGATGCCTATCACTACCACCACCCCTACTAATGGGGGGCTGGATGCCTGTCACTACTACCATCCCCACCCTTAGGGGGATGGATGCCAACCACTACCACCACCCCTACTAATGGGGGGCTGGATGCCTATCACTACTACCATCCCCACTCATGGGGGGCTGGATGCCTGCCACCACCACCACCCCTACCCAGGGGGGCCTGTATGCCTATCACTACTACCATCCCCACCCTTAGGGGGATGGATGCCTATCACTACCACCACCCCTACTAATGGGGGGCTGGATGCCTGTCACTACTACCATCCCCACCCTTAGGGGGATGGATGCCAACCACTACCACCACCCCTACTAATGGGGGGCTGGATGCCTATCACTACTACCATCCCCACCCTTAGGGGGATGGATGCCAACCACTACTACCACCCCTACTCATGGGGGGCTGGATGCCTATCACTACTACCACCCCTACTCATGGGGGCCTGGATGCCTATCACTACTACCATCCCCACTCATGGGGGGCTGGATGCCTGTCACTACCACCACCCCTACTCATGGGGGCCTGGATGCCTATCACTACCACCACCCCTACTCATGGGGGGCTGGATGCCTAGCACTACCACCACCCCTACTCATGGGGGCTGGGATGCCTACCACTACCACCACCCCTACTCATGGGGGGCTGGATGCCTATCACTACTACCATCACCACCCTTAGGGGGATGGATGCCAACCACTACCACCACCCCTACTCATGGGGGGCTGGATGCCTATCACTACTACCATCCCCACTCATGGGGGGCTGGATGCCTGCCACCACCACCACCCCTACCCAGGGGGGCCTGTATGCCTATCACTACTACCATCCCCACTCATGTGGGCCTGGATGCCTATCACTACTACCATCCCCACTCATGGGGGGCTGGATGCCTGCCACCACCACCACCCCTACCCAGGGGGGCCTGTATGCCTATCACTACTACCATCCCCACTCATGGGGGGCTGGATGCCTGTCACTACCACCACCCCTACTCATGGGGGCCTGGATGCCTACCACTACCACCACCCCTACTCATGGGGCCAGGATGCCTATCACTACTACCATCCCCACCCTTAGGGGGATGGATGCCAACCACTACCACCACCCCTACTCATGGGGGGCTGGATGCCTGCCACCACCACCACCTTACCCAGGGGGGCCTGTATGCCTATCACTACTACCATCCCCACTCATGGGGGGCTGGATGCCTGTCACTACCACCACCCCGACTCATGGGGGCCTGGATGCCTACCACTACCACCACCCCTACTCATGGGGGCCTGGATGCCTATCACTACCACCACCCCTACTCATGGGGGGCTGGATGCCTATCACTACTACCATCCCCACTCATGGGGGGCTGGATGCCTGCCACCACCACCACCCCTACCCAGGGGGGCCTGTATGCCTATCACTACTACCATCCCCACTCATGGGGGGCTGGATGGCTATCTCTCCCACCTCCCCTACTCATTGGGGGCTGGATGCCTATCACTTCTACCATCCCCACTCATGGGGGGCTGGATGCAATCACAACCACCACCCCTACTCATGGGGGGCTGGATGCCTATCACTACTACCATCCCCACTCATGGGGTCCTGGATGCCTAGCACTACCACCACCCCTACTCATAGGACGGGTAATGCATGACACAACCAGCATACTCCCACATGAGGAATCACAGAAAATTACATCCACCCAAACACCATGACAAGCGTGTGTAGTCTGTGTCAAATGCCTACAACACTGAACATGACATTGAACATACAATGTGATCCACTATCACATGTGTCACACATAAATGTGGGTGGCCTCCACAATGCAAGCCGACCATGGCCACTGTGGCAATGGGGTGGAACACCCCATCACCACAGTCACCAAAAGGTAAGTGTGGGGTCCATGGGGCCCAAAGCCCCATCACCACAGTCACCAACAGGTACGTGTGGGGTCCATAGCTGATGCACCTTTTGAACAGTGTGGCAATGGGGCCTAAAGCCCCATCACCACAGTCACCAAAAGGTAAGTGTGGGGTCCATATCTGATGCACCTTTTGAACAGTGTGGCAATGGGGCCTAAAGCCCCATCACCACAGTCACCAAAAGGTAAGTGTGGGGTCCATATCTGATGCACCTTTTGAACAGTGTGGCAATGGGGCCTAAAGCCCCATCACCACAGTCACCAAAAGGTAAGTGTGGGGTCCATGGGGCCCAAAGCCCCATCACCACAGTCACCAAAAGGTAAGTGTGGGGTCCATATCTGATGCACCTTTTGAACAGTGTGGCAATGGGGCCTAAAGCCCCATCACCACAGTCACCAAAAGGTAAGTGTGGAGTCCATGGGGCCCAAAGCCCCATCACCACAGTCACCAAAAGGTAAGTGAGGGGTCCATAGCTGATGCACCTTTTGAACAGTGTGGCAATGGGGCCTAAAGCCCCATCACCACAGTCACCAAAAGGTAAGTGTGGGGTCCATGGCTGATGCACCTTTTGAACAGTGTGGCAATGGGGCCTAAAGCCCCATCACCACAGTCACCAAAAGGTAAGTGTGGGGTCCATGGCTGATGCACCTTTTGAACAGTGTGGCAATGGGGCCTAAAGCCCCATCACCACAGTCACCAAAAGGTAAGTGTGGGGTCCATATCTGATGCACCTTTTGAACAGTTTGGCAATGGGGCCTAAAGCCCCATCACCACAGTCACCAAAAGGTAAGTGTGGGGCCATTGGGGCCCAAAGCCCCATCACCACAGTCACCAAAAAGTAAGTGTGGGGTCCATAGCTGATGCACCTTTTGAACAGTGTGGCAATGGTGCCTAAAGCCCCATCACCACAGTCACCAAAAGGTAAGTGTGGGGTCCATGGCTGATGCACCTTTTGAACAGTGTGGCAATGGGGCCTAAAGCCCCATCACCACAGTCACCAAAAGGTAAGTGTGGGGTCCATGGGGCCAAAAGCCCCATCACCACAGTCACCAAAAGGTAAGTGTGGGGTCCATAGCTGATGCACATTTTGAACAGTGTGGCAATGGGGCCTAAAGCCCCATCACCACAGTCACCAAAAGGTAAGTGTGGGCTCCATAGCTGATGCACCTTTTGAACAGTGTGGCAATGGGGCCTAAAGCCCCATCACCACAGTCACCAAAAGGTAAGTGTAGGCATGGTAAAAGCTGCCAAAGCCAAACTGTATGGATGAATCCTGGTCACACAACAACTAAAACATCAGTGGCATAGTAGTGCATGTGTCCCATAGCAACATAGATTGGGCGAGGCAAACAGTGCAGTGTCACAGAAACATCGTTTTGGCCATGTGCATACAAACATCACACATGGGGGACCACATTGTCAACATTCACAAATAACACAATGACAGAAGTGACCATCATAATGCTGACCCACATATCTGCACCAATGGACACACAAATGTTGATATCCTGTGGAGACTGTCGATGTCAGGTGAACAAATACCATACCATGGCATCAATGGGACATACAAAACATGATCATTGTGCTGACTGATGACCTAGGAGTCCCAGGGAGAGCAGGGGAAAGCCACCAAACTACATACAGCCAATGGCACACAACAGAAATGCCAATGCAGTGGTGCAAATGCACAAACACAAACAGGCAGACTCACACTGCATATCAAACACAACAGGTGATGGGGGGGTGTGCCAGTGTCCCCAGGCAACAACACAACACATGAGGAGGCCTGAATCCTAATTACACAGATGTGTATACAGTGCCACACAAAAGTAACTCATGGATTGGATTCCCCTATGTGGGCAATCAGGCATTGTTAGATGAGAGGGAGCCCAAATTACACATGTGACACAAGCTTGTAGGAACAGCAACTAACACAGCAAGAGACAGACCCACCACAGCACTACCCCCAGGGACCCCACATTGTGCTGACACTAGCCTGCATGACAATCCCACTGTGATGAGAAAGGTAGATGTCGTTCACACTGTGAACCACAGCCATGTGTCCTGAGCAACAAACTACCATCACACCTACACAAGCTCCAATCAATCAGCACGGCCTGCCAGCCAAGGCCAATATGGAGGGAGGGGTCTAGCCATGCAACAACTCACATTTGCACACTCAACACCACACACCCTGATCTCCACCAATGTGCAGCAGTGAAGCTCACATGGACTGGTGACATTGCACATGCACCCATGACAATCCCAGGGGTGGTGGGGGGAACTAAGGTGCAGAAACCCATCACACATGCCCAGTCAACATGACTCGTCAATATCTGACACACAGCATAGTACGCCGTACATGCGCATGATGTGAAATCCACCACAAACAATGGGATCCTGGCCATAGTCACACACCAACGAAGAAGCCAAGGTGACACACAAAGAACACACGTACACAACTTCCAACATTGCTGCTCTGACCCAGAGGAGTGGCAGCAGTCACACACACAACGTGTCACAATCACTGAAAGCTAACACAAACTCTAAATCACATTACTTGTGTAAACAACAAGTGCCAAGGGGAATCCTGAATGTGTCCTATCAGCGTTTGCCCACATCCCCAGCCCTGACAACAAAGACAACCTGGGATGACAACCTCATGAACATTATTTTGCCATGCACCCACATCACGGTGAAACCAGGTCCAAGATGCTGGATGAACACAGACCAACTCTGCAAGCATCACAAACAGGAACATCCCTAGGGACACAGCCTGTGTATGAAAAGGGAAGGGAACATGCACAGACATACTCACACAACACACAACACGGGCACACCCAATGTCACCGGATTACAGACTGCCATGAGGGCACTTCACTCCTGTGGAAGGTCCGCTGTGCCAAACCTTGTCTGTGCACGACTCAAACATGTCAGCAGGACACTCCGTCAGTGAGTCAACAACTACAACACACAGAAGCCTCTGCTCACATCAGCCTGGGTACGGGAGTGTCACGTCAGTCATCTGCATACACCCAAAACACGTGGCAATCCAGTTGTACTGTATACACAGATGAGTCCTTCAACATTGATGTGCAAAACTGCATGTCCAGTGGAGATGGGCACACAGTCAGGGAAATTGGAACATTGAAGAGTGGTAAGCCCACCAGATGTGCATCAGTGGAAGACAAAGATGTTCATTTACAAATGCTAAATGTACATCCCTGTGTCAATTGCTGAACATCACACCCTCAGACTGCAGCAAAGGATGCCATAGATCCACACTACAACAGGACACATATGCAATGGACCACATGGAGTCCATCACAGCAACACTTCATTTTCCTGAACTGAACACTATTACAACTGCAAATGCAGGATGCTACTCATCTACATCATGTACATCGAAAGAAAATCCTAAATTAAACAAAAAGAGGCTTTATTCAGCAAATACAAATGAAAAATCCGAAGTCCAAAAGAAACTAAGGCCAATGGCCAGTCCAAAAACACAGTCCCAACAGGGTGATAAGTGTCAACTGGTCACCCATTGCTTGCCTGCACTGTTAGGGACAGGGGACATCCCCCTTGGAGGGGCATACAAGGGGCAGGCCAGGCCAGGCACCGCAGGGACAGGATCAGGGGATGGCAGAGTGAGGCAGTGAAGGGGTGGTGGGTGCAGGAGTGTCACCGGCAACTGCAGTGGAGGTGTCTGACTCAGGGGGGGCCAGCACCACTGTGCTACACAAGTCAGTTGGTGTGGGTGCTGCAACCACTGCAGTGGGCTGGTCTGATGAAGTGGACTGGGTCCCCACTGCAGTGCCCGAGTCAGACGGGGTGGTTGTGGACTCCACTTCAGTGCATAACTCCAAGGGAGTGGAAGGGAGGGCAGATGAGGTGGGCAGGACAGAGGGGGGGGACCCGGTCCCCACACCAGTGCCACTAACAGGCAGAGCATCTGGGTTGGGGGTGGAAGAGCAAGTGGCAGGGGGGGAGGGCCTAAGCAGTCTGGGGATGCGGTATCGGTGTGTGGGGGAACCTGGGGCAGGGTGTGGCGGGGGAACCTGTGGAGTGTTGGCCTGGGGGATGGAGGAGAGAGACTGGGTGGTGGAGCTGCGTGGTGGTGGTGGTGGGGTCTTGCTCTTCCTGGTCCGGGGGGACTTCCTAATGGGGTCCTGTGTCTGCCTGCGCCTGGGGGAGGGTGTCCGGGGGCGAGGGGCACTCCCCTCTGTGTGGGTGGACTTCCTCTTCCCCCGGTATGCTGGATCAGCAGGATCAGAGGGGAAGAGGCCGAGGTCTCACAGGAAGATCTTCTGTGTAGGTGTGGTAGCAGGCGAGGCAAGGGAAGGGGTCTTGAAGGGAGAGGATTTGGAGGACTGCGGAGTGAATGTGGATGCCTGTGTGTGTGTGTGTTCCCCATCCCCTGTGTCTGTGGTATCAGTCCCCTGAGGATGCTTGTGTGCACGTCTTGCCTTTCTCTTGGGTGTGTCTGTGCTGCTCGTGTCTGTGTGCTTGGGTGAATGTGCAGGTGTGCATGTGCTTTGGACAGGTAGGGTGGTAGGAAGTGTGGATGGGGCAGAGGTGGGAGGGGTGAGGGACTGTTGGAGGAGGGACACTGCTGCCGTCAGGGAGGAGTCCATGGACCTATTGCTCCTCTGTAGGGCAGACATACCCGTTGAGATGCCCTCCATGAACGACACCAGCTGTGTCAACAGAGTGGTGTGTGCATGGAGGACAGTCAGCATTGCTGTCTGCCCTACATGGAGCTGCCGAAGGAGGTCCACAGACTCCTCACTCAGGGCAGCAGGGGACACAGGGGCAGGGGGTGCGGTGCCTGGCACGAAGGAGACACGCTCCCGAGCACGGGAGCCTCCACGGACCTGAGGAATGGGAGCCAATGGGAGGGCGGTGGTGGTGGTGGTGGTGGCGGGGCCAGACAGAGTAGCTGGGGTGTGGTGGCTGCTGACACCCGCCTCTACAAGGGAGTCATCCTCCGAGCTGCTGTGGTCCTCAGCTGAGGTGGATGGTGCTGAGGACTCCTCGGTGTGGCTCCCCTCGCCCTCCGTGCCACTGGGTCCCTCTGACCACTCGTCGGACGCTGACCCAGTCTGGCTCCGCTGCTCCTCCTGGTCCGTGGAGCTGTCCCCTCCTGTGGCCGTGGATGTATCTGCAAACAATTAGGGAAACAGACAAACATCAGTCACCTGCACTGACCGCACACACCACTGTAAATACAGCACATCACAGAGCAAGCCCTGGCATCTTTAGTTGAACATTGCCTAAAGTCCTCACACAGATTCGGGGAAGCCAATTGTCAGTCTGATGGTCAACCATGGGACTCACACCCCTCCTGCACTTGCACATATCTGTCTGGTGCCTGTCTGATGGTAAGACCCAAGTGTGGACACATGCACCACCTACACAGTTGTTGGACATTGCAGGGAACACGGTGCAGTATGTGAACATGCACACAACACATCTCTTGCCACTGAGTCAGTGCAGGTGTCCGGATGAAGGGATGGCCAGAGTCTTAATAGAAATGCATGTGATGCATACCAGCACCAGACACCATGATGCACCCATGTCCGGATAGTCAATGCCACAATGGGGTGCATGTTGCACATGTCAGTCCCCTGCAGGATCAGTCTTAGGAAGTTTAATGCCATGACACAGGCATGCGTGCAAAGACATACATCACTGTCTCCAGTCACATGGCCATGGCAGCCAGCCAACAACAGTCTGCACTGTGTCACAATCCTAGGACATGGGGAATGCAAGTTATGTAACTGACAAGTGCACATGTCCAGCCCCCATAAACCACATCATCAGAACTACTATTTGTCCACGTCATACCAATTGGACATATGGGGGACATGAAACACAACTCTCTGAACATGAGCACCTCACAGTGTGCTATGAATGAGAAACAGCTGCCTGAAAGTGGCAGTCGCATACACCTGTGTGCACAGTCAAGTGATCAGAAACCCATACATCAAAGAAGTATTGTCTATCATGGTCACATCTCCGATGGCATGCTGACCCCTAACCAAAAAACATACCAGTAGTCCTGACAACGAGGTCACAGCACAATGACACAGAGGCAGACACCTGAGGGAACATTTCACTGATCACAACATGCCAGATGGTACACAGGAGTGGGAGTACAGAGTGTATTGTATGCCCTGGAGTAGGCAGGACTGTCCAGCCCCACCTGTAAGAGGGATGAGTCCTGGACAGTAGGCAGGTGGCTAAGCACGTGTGACACACTTGATACACATACTCCTGAGGCCCAAACATTGTTCCCACCGGCAGCATGGGTGTGTGCCAAATTCCCCAGGGACATGTGGTGATTCCGATCAGCAAGTGGACCACATATCAAAGTTACACCCAGATTACATGTCAGAACACAGGCATTGTGTAAGCAATTGACCCACCCATGAATCCCACAACATAGTCACGGGAACAAATGCTGTCCCCCACCTTGAGCAAAGCTAAATGCAATGACACAGTCCCCAAGTGACACAATTCCCTGACTGTAAGGGCCACACATATGCGTATCAGAGGAGAAGTGGGCATGTCACAAATGAGGGACATGGGTCCTGGACCACATGACTGATGTACAGTGGAAGTTTCACTAGGCCAGAGGAGGGCACATAGCATGTAAGACAAAGTGCACAGTGCAGTCATGGACTCACCCCCTCCTTGCTGCTGTCTGGCCTTCAGCTGCCCATCCAGGTCAGGGAAGACCACCGCCAGGATCCGGAGCATGTGGGGGGTCAGGGTCCGGTGTCCGCCCCTCCTGCGAGGAGGCAACAGCTTCAGCTGGACCCTTGCGATCCTCCGGGTCCAGCCACGAAGGTCCTGCCACCTCTTCTGGCAGTTGCGGATCCTGTGCCTGTAGACCCCCACGGATCTTACTTCCCGGGCGATGGTCAGCCAGATTTTCTGCTTCTGGTGGGCATCAACCTGTGAGGATGACAAAGTGAGAAGGCCATTACTACACATGGAACATATCCGTGCATCACACAGTTGGATATACATGTCTCAATCACAGGGGCATCTGATGTACATAAGCAGTGCAACAATGGCTATGAACAGTTTGCAAGCAGTCTACTACATGGTATAATTGCATGGGGAGTAAACCTTGTTGGAATGCACTGTAACTGCACTGTACCTGTTCAGTGCATGTAACTACACACTTTGGGGTGTGACAACTACTCAGTGAGAATGCTAGCCAGTGGTGTGCACACTGTAAGTCCTGCTATTCAGACAACATGCACAATTGGTAAGGCAGTGGAAAGCACACTCACCTGCTCCCCTGGTTTCCCATACAGCTTGCTGTACTGTGGAAGGAGGCTGTCCAGCAGGGCCTGGTTCTCCTCAAGGCTGAAGGCCGGGGCTCTATCCACAGTACGTGCCATTGCAGTAGCCAGAGGATGCAGAGACAGCAGCAGTGTAGTTGGCAGATGTCGTCCTGGAGCATGTAGTGCAGGCAAATGAGCTCTCAGGGGGACAGGCAGCATTATATGTGTGTTGCAGAGGCAGATACAGTCCCATGTGTCCAAAGTGATAGGTCCAAGTCGTTTGCATCTTCTGAATCTGACCAATCCATGGAATAGCAGCACTAATACACGCCCACAGCATCATTAAAATCTTCAAATTCATTACTTCCATGATTTAGCAACATTGTTGTGGCTGGCCAACTGAATTCCCTGCATCAGACTCGTTGGAGCCACGAAAACGCGTCCGTTGCCATGCCAGGCCCCAGCCAATGTGTGCGCACCGATCGGTCCATTGCTGTACAACGCGTACCCGGGATACAACGCGTACCCGCTCACATACAATGCAATGGGCCATGCGGGCACACCGATCGGTCCATTGCTGTACAACGCGTACCCGGGATACAACGCGTACCCGCTCACATACAATGCAATGGGCCGTGCGGGCACACCGATCGGTCCATTGCTCTACAACGCGTACCCGGGATACAACGCGTACCCGCTCACATACAATGCAATGGGCCGTGCGGGCACACCGATCGGTCCATTGCTGTACAACGCGTACCCGGGATACAACGCGTACCCGCTCACATACAATGCAATGGGCCGTGCGGGCACACCGATCTGTCCATTGCTCTACAACGCGTACCCGGGATACAACGTGTACCCACTCACATACAATGCAATGGGCCGTGCAGGCACACCGATCGGTCCATTGCTGTACAACGCGTACCCGGGATACAACGCGTACCCGCTCACATACAATGCAATGGGCCGTGCGGGCACACCGATCGGTCCATTGCTGTACAACGCGTACCCGGGATACAACGCGTACCTGCTCACATACAATGCAATGGGCCGTGCGGGCACACCGATCGGTCCATTGCTGTACAATGCGTACCCGGGATACAACGTGTACCCGCTCACATACAATGCAATGGGCCCTGCGGGCACACCGATTGGTCCATTGCTCTACAACACGTCCCTGGACAGGTCACACGCATATGTCACCATGCTGGTCACTGGTGAACCTATGCCAGCCACATTTACTTTCCAGGGACTCAGGGGCACACCTACAACACCACACCCAGTCCACACTGTATCTAAGGCATGTGTGGCAGCATAACCTTATCTGTGTATGGGGGTGAACATGTGGTTTTTGGGGTGGCAATTGGGGGCAGACACACCCAGGCTGTGCTCGTGTTAATGGGGACAGGGTCCTTTGTGTGTTGTGCACCTGACCACTGTGGTGTGCAACTTTTCATTTCTGAGCATGTGTCATGGTCACATTTCCAGGTTGTGTATGTGTATGACATGTCACATACCCCCAGGCTCACATGTGGGAAGGCATGTACGTCACAGGGTGGCCCATTGCCACAATAGTGATGTCCCTCCGCAGTCTGTGTGCATGTTGTGTTTCACATGTCTCTGACTCCATGTGCACAATGGGAGACAGTCTCCACATCCACGTGGTTTGTGCATGAACTTTGATGTTGTGTGTGTGTGTGTCACAGACGTCCATGTCTGTCCTGCAGAGGCTACAGGGGCCACTACCTGTGGGTGTCATGTTTGTTTTCCTGACGTGTACATGATACGCCATGTCATGCCAGTGTCCATGTGGCAAGACAGGGTCCCTGGGAATCTACCTGTCAATGAGCTGTGATGCCTGTGGAGCATCTGTCCAGACATGTCACTGTGGTATGTGTGTGGAACGTGAGAGCAGTAAATGGGTACTGTGACACAGCCTAATGGTTTCCCAAGCACACCCTGGAACCTGTTGTCAACACTTGTTGAACAGAGATGTTAGATGATGTCCATGTAGGTGCCATATATGTCCAAACAGAACGACACACACATCAAGTACTTGTGTTTGTAAATGATGTATCATGTGAAATTGAGTATGGTGAACGGCACATAGGTGGGGTGACTGACAATCTTGCTTTCTTCACCTATGCACTGCAGGGCTCCTGCTGTCCATCGACCATTCCCAGACCTGGCAACGATGGTGGAACGTGACAGCATCCGACGGTACCGCTTCACCAGGCAGCTGATTGAGGATTTGGCAGTGCGGTTGGACCCACATTTGCAGCCTGGCCGGCCGTATCCTACAGCGCTGACCCCCAAGGTGAAGGTGATGGCAGCCCTACACTTCTTTGCCACCGGTACCTTTCAACACACTGTGGCATCTACTGGTGGGATGTCACAGACTATGTTCAGCCGTGTGCTACGCGATGTTTTGGGGGCAATGTTGAGATACCTGAACCAGTACATCTATTTCCGAACACGTCAACGACTCACTGACGTCAAGAGTGACTTCTATGCCCTGGGGAGGATGCCACATGTAATTGGCTCCATTGATGGGACACATGTGGCTTTGATACCACCACAGGCACATGAGCAGGCATACCGGAACCGTAAACATTACCATTCGATCAATGCTCTGGTGGTATGTCTTGCAGATATGACCATCACACATGTGTGTGCCCGTTTCCCCGGTTCGGCACACGATGCCTATGTGATGAGGAGTAGTCGCATCCAGAGGATGATGTCACAGATGCCGAACCAGCGTGCCTGGCTTGTTGGTGTGTACTGACTTTGTACCGTTGTGTGTGTTCTGCTATGTTGTTTTCCGCACACATTTTCTAATCGGCTAATGTGCAATGGTCTGTCTGTAGGTGACTCGGGATACCCCAACATGCCGTGGTTGCTGACACCCCTCAGGAACCCTGTGTCACCAGCCCAGATGCGCTACAATGAGGCACATGGTCGGACGAGGAGGGTGATTGAGTGGACCTTTGGTCTCCTGAAGAGCTGCTTCCGCTGCCTGGACAAGACAGGAGGGGCCCTCCCATATGCCCCAGCAAAGGTGTGCAAGATTGTCATCGTCTGCTGCATGCTACACAACCTGGCAGTGTGGAAGGAGTTGCCTCTCATCCTGGATGACGATGACCAACGTCCGCCACCTGTGGAAGATCCTGGCCTGGGTCACGATACCAGTGAAGATGATGATGGTGATGTCCGCACACAGCTCATCACCAACTTCTTCAGCTGAATGTGAGTCTCCAGAGGGTTGTAATGTCAATGATTTGAGTTTGCATGATATGTGTGTGTGGTGCTCTGGTGCTGTTTGAGTGTGGCCATGTGCTACTTGACTGGATGCGTGCAGCGATGTGTCCTTGCAGGTGGTCTGTACTGCCCAACAGTGTTGACATGCTAACTAGTTATCTCGTGACATGTATTAGACATGAGTATTGCCGTTCTGTGCTGTTCTTCAGTGGTTTTGACTGTGTGTCATGTCTGTCCTTCACAGGGTGCTGCCGGAGTTGTTTGATCAACTTGGATCCCCCGAATCCATGATTCAACTTCCAAGGTGGAAGCAGTCGTTTCCCTACAGGTGATGTGCCACACACCCCTGGACTTTCTTTCTTCTGCACTGTTTGACTTTGTGGCCACAGCCAGGTTGGATTAGCTTGCATTTGTAGTGGAAACAACATGTTGCAAATGTGTAATAAACCCGTGCTTCACTTTGGGATGTGCGTTGTCTATAGTCACACATCTGACTGACATTTGCTTACTGCACCTGTAGTCTAGTTGACACTGACTGTGAATAGGTGGCGTGTCTGTGCATTCCACTGTATTTTGTTGCAACATCAGTATAGGTGATGAGTCTGATGGCCCTGGTGGGTATGTGTTGTGTGGCCCTAGTGGTGTGTCTCCCTCATATGTGTCACGTCGCCATGACTGACATGACGGTGTTGGACTTGCTGTAGCAGTTAGCATGCACAGTTTCCTTTTTCTGATCACCATCTCCATGACAGAGAGCACGTTGGAATCACAACAGAGGCAGATATGGTGTATTGGTGAGTTTATTTACATACAGGTGTGAGGATGGTGCACAGGATGGTGGGTGCTGTACATAGAAATTGGAATCCAAAGTTCCCATGTGATTTGGAAGTCTTGGTAGCTGAAATGTCCAGAGTAAAGTCCACAGTCATCTGATAACTTTGGTCAACTAGAGCTCCCCATGTAATGTGGGAGAGTTGGGTTGGCTTCGACAGGGCGTGCAGTTTGCACACAGAGGAAAAGTTCCAGAACAGGTGTTGGCTTCCTGGGGGATGTAGATGGCCATTGGCCTCTCAGTTTGGCCTCCTCGGACGGCCCCTCTTCTTGGGGGGGGGACCCTCAGGTGCAGGCTGCGGCGGTGCAGGGGACTCTCTGCCAGAGTCCTCCTCCCTCCCTGTGGCATGTGCAGTTGTTTCAGCAGCAGATGTTGTGGGCACACAGGGAGGTGAGGCCATGTTGGTGCTGATCTGGCGGAGGCATGTCAGTATGTCCCTATGCACCGCTGTCAGTTGTTCCAATGTGTCCCACTTGGACTCCATGCCAGACATGTGTGTCTCGACACGTGACATGTGTGTCTCGACACGGGACATGTGTGAGTCCAAGCGGGCATGATGGGCAGCCTGCTGCTGTTGTATGTCCTTGAGGATCCCCACTACCTGGCTGACCTCTCCGGTGCTAGTCTGGTACGCATCCGCGATGCGTGCCAGTTGTGGGTCATCATGCAGTCCAGACCCCTCTGCAAAGAGCGACCTATGTCTACCACCCCTCCCACCACCCCTGGCGACACGTGCAGGACCTGCAGTGGCACGCACAGGTGACCGTGGGCCCACTTGGGTGTTGTTCCTGGGCTCGTTGTCACCAGCTCCAGTTTGGGCCTGGGTCCCTGCGCTGCTGTCATCTGTGGTCCTTGGTCTGTCCGTGTTGGCAGGGGTGGCCTGTGTGTTGGCAGTTGTTGGAGGGGTGGGTGCAGGGGGTGCAGATGTTGGTCCTGCTGGTGCTGCATGATGACTCACACCGGAGGGTCCAGCTTGTTCTTCGCCATCCGAGGAGTGCAGAGGCTGATCCACACCAGTGAGCTCAGTGTTCCCCGGAGCCTGGGACAGGGACTCCTCCTCGTCTGCTGCTGTGTCCCCATCATCACCTGTTTTGGGGAGAGACACAGATTGTATGTTATGTTTCTACTGGCATCAATTGTTCAAACACCTGACAGTTGTGACTGTACCTCTGGATGTGGGCCAGGACATAGCATTCTCCTAAATTGTGACAGTCAGAGAGTGATATTGGTGTAGCACATTGTCCTGCCAACCTGTGGCATGTCAATGTGAATGTTGAGGTGTGTGCATGACCAGCATTGGTGGTATTTGGTTGCCATCCAGGCCTCCTTCTCCCCCAGCCCAGTTATCCCACCATGAAGCGTGCTTCCATTGCAGGGAGTGCAAGTTGTCTTTCAGGATGTCAGTCAGTGGTGTCCTGTTGTTGGTTGTTGCACAGTTCCCAGCAGGGCCTTGTGCTCCCCCAGCAGTAGCCAGTGTCAGCCATCTTGTGAGTCCTTTTCCACTCCCTGTGATGTGAGCATGGTTCAGAGTGGTGTTGATGGGCCAATTGTGAGGCTGACCAGTATCTGTGCCTACAACTCCCATCCTGCTATTGCCTCCATCCCCCTTCCCAGCATGCCCATCCTTCCTTCCTTTTGACTCTGCTACCCTGTGGGGTGGGGTGCCTGTGCTGACAGGATGGCTGGGAGTGTTGTCCTGGCAGTTGTTTGGCTACAAGTACCAAGAGTGTCCCTGTGCTTCACACAGCATAACCCAGGGTGGTGGTTCTTTGTGGGATCTTCAGTTAGGATGTGAGGCATTGCATTCTCCTAGGTGGGTTATGTGGAGTTAGTGTTGAGGGGGGGTGTGAGGGGAGGTGCTTGTAACTATGGTCAGTGCTGTGAGTCCTCCTTCCCACCCAGCCAGATATCCCACAATGGAAGGTGCTTCCATTGCAGGGAGTGCAAGTTGTCTTTCAGGATGTCAGTCAGTGGTGTCCTGCTGTTGGTTGTTGCCCAGTTCTCAGCAGGGCTTGTGCTCCCCCCAGCAGTAGCCAGTGTCAGCCCTCTTGTGAGTCCTTTTCCACTCCCTGTGATGTGAGCATGGTTCAGAGTGGTGTTGATGGGCCAATTGTGAGGGTGACCAGTATCTGTGCCTACAACTCCCATCCTGCTATTGCCTCCACCCCCTTCCCAGCATGCCCATACTTCCTTCCTTTTGAGTGGACTTCACTGTGTGTGAGTGTGAGAGCAATGGCAAGATGGCTGACAGTGTGGTCCTGTTGTTTGTTGGTGCCCAGTTCCCAGCAGGGCCTTGTGCTCCCCCAGCAGTAGCCAGTGTCAGCCATCTTGTGAGTCCTTTTCCACTCCCTGTGATGTGGGCAAGGTTCAGAGTGGTGTTGATGGGCCAATTGTGAGGCTGACCAGTATCTGTGCCTACAACTCCCATCCTGCTATTGCCTCCACCCCCCTTCCCAGCATGCCCATCCTTCCTTCCTTTTGACTCTGCTACCCTGTGGGGTGGGGTGCCTCTGCTGACAGGATGGCTGGGAGTGTTGTCCTGGCAGTTGTTTGGCTACAAGTCCCAAGAGTGTCCCTGTGCTTCACACAGCATAACCCAGGGTGGTGGTTCTTTGTGGGATCTTCAGTTAGGATGTGAGGCATTGCATTCTCCCAGGTGGGTTATGTGGAGTTAGTGTTGAGGGGGTGTGAGGGGAGGTGCTTGTAACTATGGTCAGTGCTGTGAGTCCTCCTTCCCACCCAGCCAGATATCCCACAATGGAAGGTGCTTCCATTGCAGGGAGTGTAAGTTGTCTTTCAGGATGTCAGTCAGTGGTGTCCTGCTGTTGGTTGTTGCACAGTTCCCAGCAGGGCCTTGTGCTCCCCCAGCAGTACCCAGTGTCAGCCATCTTGTGAGTCCTTTCCACTCCCTGTGATGTGAGCATGGTTCAGAGTGGTGTTGATGGGCCAATTGTGAGGGTGACCAGTATCTGTGCCTACAACTCCCATCCTGCTATTGCCTCCACCCCCCTTCCCAGCATGCCCATACTTCCTTCCTTTTGAGTGGACTTCACTGTGTGTGAGTGTGAGAGCAATGGCAAGATGGCTGACAGTGTGGTCCTGTTGTTTGTTGGTGCCCAGTTCCCAGCAGGGCCTTGTGCTCCCCCCAGCAGTAGCCAGTGTCAGCCATCTTGTGAGTCCTTTTCCACTCCCTGTGATGTGAGCATGGTTCAGAGTGGTGTTGATGGGCCAATTGTGAGGCTGACCAGTATCTGTGCCTACAACTCCCATCCTGCTATTGCCTCCATCCCCCTTCCCAGCATGCCCATCCTTCCTTCCTTTTGACTCTGCTACCCTGTGGGGTGGGGTGCCTGTGCTGACAGGATGGCTGGGAGTGTTGTCCTGGCAGTTGTTTGGCTACAAGTCCCAAGAGTGTCCCTGTGCTTCACACAGCATAACCCAGGGTGGTGGTTCTTTGTGGGATCTTCAGTTAGGATGTGAGGCATTGCATTCTCCCAGGTGGATTATGTGGAGTTAGTGTTGAGGGGGGGGGTGTGAGGGGAGGTGCTTGTAACTATGGTCAGTGCTGTGAGTCCTCCTTCCCACCCAGCCAGATATCCCACAATGGAAGGTGCTTCCATTGCAGGGAGTGCAAGTTGTCTTTCAGGATGTCAGTCAGTGGTGTCCTGCTGTTGGTTGTTGCCCAGTTCTCAGCAGGGCCTTGTGCTCCCCCCAGCAGTAGCCAGTGTCAGCCATCTTGTGAGTCCTTTTCCACTCCCTGTGATGTGAGCATGGTTCAGAGTGGTGTTGATGGGCCAATTGTGAGGGTGACCAGTATCTGTGCCTACAACTCCCATCCTGCTATTGCCTCCACCCCCCTTCCCAGCATGCCCATACTTCCTTCCTTTTGAGTGGACTTCACTGTGTGTGAGTGTGAGAGCAATGGCAATATGGCTGACAGTGTGGTCCTGTTGTTTGTTGGTGCCCAGTTCCCAGCAGGGCCTTGTGCTCCCCCCAGCAGTAGCCAGTGTCAGCCATCTTGTGAGTCCTTTTCCACTCCCTGTGATGTGGGCAAGGTTCAGAGTGGTGTTGATGGGCCAATTGTGAGGCTGACCAGTATCTGTGCCTACAACTCCCATCCTGCTATTGCCTCCACCCCCCTTCCCAGCATGCCCATCCTTCCTTCCTTTTGACGCTGCTACCCTGTGGGGTGGGGTGCCTCTGCTGACAGGATGCCTGGGAGTGTTGTCCTGTCAGTTGTTTGGCTACAAGTCCCAAGAGTGTCCCTGTGCTTCACACAGCATAACCCAGGGTGGTGGTTCTTTGTGGGATCTTCAGTTAGGATGTGAGGCATTGCATTCTCCCAGGTGGGTTATGTGGAGTTAGTGTTGAGGGGGGTGTGAGGGGAGGTGCTTGTAACTATGGTCAGTGCTGTGAGTCCTCCTTCCCACCCAGCCAGATATCCCACAATGGAAGGTGCTTCCATTGCAGGGAGTGTAAGTTGTCTTTCAGGATGTCAGTCAGTGGTGTCCTGCTGTTGGTTGTTGCACAGTTCCCAGCAGGGCCTTGTGCTCCCCCCAGCAGTACCCAGTGTCAGCCATCTTGTGAGTCCTTTTCCACTCCCTGTGATGTGAGCATGGTTCAGAGTGGTGTTGATGGGCCAATTGTGAGGGTGACCAGTATCTGTGCCTACAACTCCCATCCTGCTATTGCCTCCACCCCCCTTCCCAGCATGCCCATACTTCCTTCCTTTTGAGTGGACTTCACTGTGTGTGAGTGTGAGAGCAATGGCAAGATGGCTGACAGTGTGGTCCTGTTGTTTGTTGGTGCCCAGTTCCCAGCAGGGCCTTGTGCTCCCCCAGCAGTAGCCAGTGTCAGCCATCTTGTGAGTCCTTTTCCACTCCCTGTGATGTGGGCAAGGTTCAGAGTGGTGTTGATGGGCCAATTGTGAGGCTGACCAGTATCTGTGCCTACAACTCCCATCCTGCTATTGCCTCCACCCCCTTCCCAGCATGCCCATCCTTCCTTCCTTTTGACTCTGCTACCCTGTGGGGTGGGGTGCCTGTGCTGACAGGATGGCTGGGAGTGTTGTCCTGGCAGTTGTTTGGCTATAAGTCCCAAGAGTGTCCGTGTGCTTCACACAGCATAACCCAGGGTGGTGGTTCTTTGTGGGATCTTCAGTTAGGATGTGAGGCATTGCATTCTCCCATGTGGGTTATGTGGAGTTAGTGTTGAGGGGGGGTGTGAGGGGAGGTGCTTGTAACTATGGTCAGTGCTGTGAGTCCTCCTTCCCACCCAGCCAGATATCCCACCATGGAAGGTGCTTCCATTGCAGGGAGTGCAAGTTGTCTTTCAGGATGTCAGTCAGTGGTGTCCTGCTGTTGGTTGTTGCACAGTTCCCAGCAGGGCCTTGTGCTCCCCCAGCAGTACCCAGTGTCAGCCATCTTGTGAGTCCTTTTCCACTCCCTGTGATGTGAGCATGGTTCAGAGTGGTGTTGATGGGCCAGTTGTGAGGCTGACCAGTATCTGTGCCTACAACTCCCATCCTGCTATTGCCTCCACCCCCTTCCCAGCATGCCCATACTTCCTTCCTTTTGAGTGGACTTCACTGTGTGTGAGTGTGAGAGCAATGGCAAGATGGCTGACAGTGTGGTCCTGTTGTTTGTTGGTGCCCAGTTCCCAGCAGGGCCTTGTGCTCACCCCAGCAGTAGCCAGTGTCAGCCATCTTGTGAGTCCTTTTCCACTCCCTGTGATGTGGGCAAGGTTTAGAGTGGTGTTGATGGGCCAATTGTGAGGCTGACCAGTATCTGTGCCTACAACTCCCATCCTGCTATTGCCTCCACCCCCTTCCCAGCATGCCCATACTTCCTTCCTTTTGAGTGGACTTCACTGTGTGTGAGTGTGACAGCAATGGCAAGATGGCTGACAATGTGGTCCTGTTGTTTGTTGGTGCCCAGTTCCCAGCAGGGCCTTGTGCTCCCCCAGCAGTACCCAGTGTCAGCCATCTTGTCAGTTGTTTTCCACTCCCTGTGATGTGAGCATGGTTCAGAGTGGTGTTGATGGGCCAATTGTGGGTGTGACCAATATCTGTGACTACCACTCCCATCATGCTATTGGCTACACTAACTTCACCAGCATACACAGAATTCCTTCCTTTCAGTGAGCTTCCCTGTGAGGTGGTGTTCTAGTGGTGGGTAAATATCTGGGAGTGTTTGTTGGTTCTATTTGTGCCACTGCCTTGCTGTATTTGTTGTTAGGTTTGTACATGTCATGAGACAGTTACATATCACTATGAGATGGCAGGTATTGTGTTTGTCTGACTAGCATTCACAACTTGGGATGGATATCTTTTGGTTGCTGTGTATTTGCTAAGGGTGCATGGTTTGCCTGCCCCCTTGACTGTGATGTGTGTGTGTTGTCACACCATATTGTGTATATTAGTTGTGTACTCACCAGGCTCTGGGATGTCTGTTAGTCCATATACGCTCACTGGTGGTAGGATGGCCCGCACCTTCTCCTCCCAGGGCCTGAGGTATACTGGTTTTGCAGGAGGGCCACTGCTGGTGTGCTGGCTGAGGAGGTAGTCCTTTTTAGTAGGTCCCGGACCCTCCTGCGCACATCATACCACCTGTTCTGGATGTCTTCCTTTGTGCGCAAACATGGTGATTGTGCGTTCACCCTGTCGACAATCCTCGCCCACATCTTCGTTTTCTGCGACATGGGGGTCTGTTGTACCAATGTACCAAACAACTGTGGCTCTACCCTGAGTATCCCGTCTACCAGGACTTCCAATTCACAATCTAGGAACTTGTGGTTCTTCTTTGGGGGCATGGTGATGGGTGGTGGTGGTGATTGATGTGTGTGTGTGTGTGTGTGCAAGTGGGGGGGTGTGAGTGTAGGTTTAGCTGGGTGTGTGTGAGGGTGCTATTTGTAAGTGTGGTAATGGTGTGTGGCTTGTGTGATGTATGAGCTGTGAGTGTGTCTGTGGTTGCTGTGTGATGGTGTTCTGGGCTGGCAGTTCAGTGGAATTTGCAAAGGATCATGGTAGGGATTTGTGGCCCTTATGTAGGTGGAGTTGGAGGTGTGTCCTTGTTCCATTTTTTTTTTCCTCCCTGTATTTATTGGCTATGTGGTTGCTTGTTTGGCCCTTTTTTTTTTTTCCTTGGTGTTTTTGGTGCATGTAGGAGTCGTTCTTGTGTCCGAGTAGGACGCTGCAGTTGTCTGGTGCGATCTTGTTTGACTCGTTCCCGCTGTGTGTCAGCTAGGTTTCATATGCGGCGTACGAGATGGCCGCGGAGTATTGGGTTGCTTCGGCTGGGTTTTGTATGTGTGTCGATCGTACGGCTTGTGCTCCGGGCGAGTCTGTCGTGTTTTGCACGCACAGCATCGTACTACGCGGGTCGGAGTTCGCGGGTACGTTTCGTTCGGGTTCAAGCCGGGTGCGTGTCGGTCGATTCGTTTTGCGTGATTTCCCGGCCGGATGGCTTGTTTCCGTCCGGCTCGGTCGGTCGTTTTGTATTCCGTCCGAGTCGTTCGGATTTCACATGCATTTCATCGTACTACCCGGGTCGTACGGCGCCGGTCCGAGTCGGTCGGACTAAATTCCCGTACCGAGTCGGTCGGTATTTTTTCCAGACCGAATCGGATTTGAGCCCTAAATGTGCATCGTTACATAGTGTCCATCCTTTATTGCATTTTAAATATACAGTATAGTGTCCAGATGTTGAAGTAGTTCCATCGTGGAAAACAATAGCCACTGTTTTAAAAGTTCTCCCTGAAATTGAAACTTGACCTGCCACAAAAAAGATTATTTGGTTTCCAATTTTGTTCCATCTGCTCTACAATGTTGCAGCATTAAAATAATATATTGTCCACATCTTTGTATAAATAATGTTGACAACATTTCCGATTTGCACTGACTACATTCCATATGTTGATTTGCTGATTTCACAAGATCGTTGAAAGACACTGTTTTCAAATCTGGCGTTGTCAAATATATGAATCGTTCAGTGTCTATTTTTGTGGTAGATGAAAATGAACAGCTGTCATATGTATGAACCCATCTGTAACGTAGTCCAAACAGATTTTCAATTTGTATACCTTCATCTTCTAATACTGCAAGCATAAACATAAGAAATTCCTGAGCATCTTGCTGTACATTTCGTGTAAATTGCGAAGATCCAGAACATATATCCAGAAGATTCCGCACATCAGAAGCAGTATAGATTTTCGTTTTATCAGTTTTCAACTTCTCAAAAATATAATGTAACAAAGAACAAAATCTTTTGCTCTATTTTCCATAATTGCATGCTGTAGGTTTTCTAAAAAAAACACAACGTTGACGATTACATTAGCATAGCAGTTGATACCTGAACTATTTTCAAACTGATATCCTACAATATTAGCAACTGTGTTCCCTTCCATTTTTTTTCCAGAATCATCATTCTTTTCAATTCTTTTTTTCTTTGCAACCTCAGTAAAATCATTATTATGTTTTCGTTTTGGACGTATTAAACATTTTTCATAAATAGGATATTCACCTAAACTAGGAGCATAGAGTCTTCTTAACTTGTTATACTCACAATTTATATCTGCACTAACCTTTTCTTCATCAAAATCAATCAAATACAATCCGGATAACGTTCTTACTCGAGACAATGCAACATATGCCATACCCTCCTTAAACACAGAACTTCCAATATTTACCAAAGCACTGTCTACACTTAAACCTTGAGATTTATGAATAGTCACTGCATATGCTAAACAAACAGGAAACTGTTTTCTACGAACATACAAATCTTTTCCAAGCAAAAAACGAACAGAACAGCGTCCAATCTGTTTCACCTCTTCAATCTGATCAAATTTAATCTTCAAAAATTCAATTCCATCTCTATTTGCATAGCTAACAAAGTCAACAACTTTCCCCATTGATCCATTTACTAAACCTTTCTCAACATCTAAATTACGCCGTAATATTACCCGACAGTTTACAGATACATATAAGGTCTTTTCCAAACCAGCAGTCTTAGATATTGATTTTTCCAAAGAGTCTAATTTTAACTGCAATTTCTCTGAAAAAAGAATAGTTACTACTTCATGTTCTATTTTATCAATAGCTACCATTTTTATTATCGGTTCATTCTCCAGGTTCTACAGTTCTTCATTGAATGTAGAGCATTCTTTCAGTGTTGGCATAAGGCAAATTATAGATTCCTTTTCTGCAATTCTTCGGTAGATTGTTTCAGCTGCAAGATTTTCTTTTGGAAACAAGTTTCTTAGTAGCCGACTTTCTAAAGCATCTTTTCCATCCTTTGTTAAGACACCAATTCTAATATTTTGAAGAATATCTCCATAATCTTCATCATTTGCTTGTCGCATGTTCTTGATAAGTTTCTTATATTCAAAATAACTCCAAATGTTCACATTTCCAATACTTCCCAAAGATTTTTTAGTGTCTTCATGAAGAAGGGTTTTAAAAACTGGTTGGCCTGTTACAGGTGTCAGTTGTAGTAGATCACCAAATACAATTACATGTTTTCCTCCAAATAAAACATCGTAATTTGTTTTTAAAATCTGCTGCATCCTCAAATGTACAAACGCAAGCATTATGTTTGAGACCATGCTTACTTCATCAATTACTAGAAGTTTCATTTTCTTCAGTACTCTTGAAACTTCAAAACAAGCTTCTCCAGATAGCTTGTGGTATTCCAACTTATTTTCATGTTCTACTGGTAACATAAGTAGATGATGTAATGTAATCCCTTTAATGTTGTGTGCTACTAACCCAGTTGGAGCAGTTACAACACAAGACAAATGTGAATCTGTTGTTTTCTGTAGATAACTTGACAAACATTTAATCAAGAAACTTTTCCCCATTCCAGCTTGTCCACTGATGTACATAAGAATAGGTCTAAATGATGTACATTGGCAATCATTCTTTTCATGCAGTAATCCATGTTGTATCTGTTGTGTAACTTGGTGATATATTTCTTTCTGTTCAGTATTGAGACGTTCCTCCAAATTTTCCAAATCAATATTGTCTTGTGCTTGCTGCATCACCGTTTCCACTTCACTCACTGCTATTGCCGCTTCATTTTCAAGTATGGCTTCTCCTAGTGGATCTTGACTTTGTGGAGCAGAACTCTGACTATCTTGAGAACTATCTCTAGCAATTTCAGCTGCAATAGTTCTTTCTTGATTAATCTCTTCATTCAACATTTGGAGATAATTTGGAAAAATTGTACATTCAATGCTATCTTTACATGCATTGAAAGAATCTTCATAGCAGTAAAAATCTCCAAGGGCCTGATTCACAGAACTAACTTACGTCAAAAACGTAAAGTTAGTACTTTATGGTATTCACAGAATACACTTACTCATTTTGGTATTCACAGAATGAACTTACTCATTTCGGTATTCACAGAAGTTAGTAGTCCTAACTTTAGGACTCCTAAATGCCTTCTGTGAATACCGAAAGTCTTAAAGTTAGGATTTTTCTCAGTTTAGGAGTAGTAAAGAGGGAGAGCTGCGGGCCGGCGGGCTGGCTCATAGAGGAAGAGCTCCAAGCCAACTAGCTGGCTCGACGAGGAAGAGCTGCAGGCCGCCTCGCACAGGAACAGCTGCGGGCCAACTGCTATAGGGAAAGGTGCGGGCCGTCGACTTGCAACTCATAGGTGCGGGACAATGATGTGAAGAGAGGGAGCATGAAGGGGGTATCTCGTACAGGGACAACTGCGGTATATTTCCAGTGTTGGCTTGCAGAGATACAACTGCGGGCCCGAGGACTCACAGAGCGAGAGCTTATTCCTAAAACCATGTAATCTTTCAAACATATGTCACGTCCGTTTTGTACCATTGAAACTGATAACCACCTTCTCTATACACTACAGTTCCCACGAACATGCCAATAAAAGTATAAGTGCTATTTTTATACTAGATAAAGCTCTATTACTTGATTTTTATAAACACTACTGTTGGGTGCACAAAATAAAGAATATGAGATGAGGAGAGTAAATGGAGGTGTAATTCCTAAACTTTGATTATACCATTCCTTTAATATATGTATATTCAGGGCTTTCAATGGGATAAAAAAATGGCGGGTTTCTAAAAGCGGTAGCAGTGTTCCAGCACCGGTAAAATCCGGCCCACTTAAAGGCCTGCGTATATTCAGCACAGAGACACAACCTAACAATTTTCATCACTTATAATAACAGTTACTTTACTAGTGTGAAAAAATCGTACAGAAAATTTACTAAAACATTTTTTTTTTTCTTTGTTATCTCTCACACATTTATGAAATATCTCTTGTAAAGAAACGCTGCTCTCTACCTTTATTTTGTAAGAACAAGCAATAAATAATCCCTTTACCAGCATCTAGTCACTAACTACTAACATGGTGCAGTATACCCAATTGTAAACCACAAACACTATTTAGATTATATCTTAAAGCATCATCAAAAGATTCTAACCATGCATACATACAGAAAGCAAAATGTACGTTTACTTTGTCCATTTACTCTCCATGTAATCTGTGTACATTTTCAACGGGTTCGCAGTATAACACCTGTCTTCACTTATATTCAAATGTACCTCACAGTATAAAATATAACATTACAACCTATGCATATGTAATATTTCCAACATAACACAGTGCAGTTTTATACCAATAACCTGATTGCACCATTCTCTATATAGTACAAACCCTACCAATATGGCAATAAACTTAGAAGTGCTATCTTTATAATACAAAGAACTGTATTAGATTATTTTTATAAACAGTACCGCTGGGGGGCACAAAATGGTGGTGGGAGCTGCACAGAGTAAATAAAGGTGTAATTCCCAAACTTTTTATGTATCGTTCCTTTACTATACGTAGATTAACAGCTTTAAGTGGAATGAAAAATTTGGCAACTGTCTTAAACGGGTGGCGGAGCTCAGTACAGACAAGACCCGGACCACTTAAAAGCCTGCGTATATTCAGCACACAAACACACTCTGACAATTACCTTCACTAATAATCACATTTACTTTAGCACTGTGAACAAAATTGTACAGAAAATATACACAGAACATTTTCATTTATTTTTTATCTCTCACATATTTATAAAAATGTCTTCTGAAGAAACGCTCCCCAACAACTTACATTTCATAACAACACCAAAATCCAAAGCCTCCCAGTAACACAGCAGTCTTGATTGATATTGAAATCTACCTCTCAGTATAAAAAATGAGACCACAAATTGTCCACATAACATTTCTGGTTTTTGTTCCATCTCTGTTAAGTTAATAACACATTAATTTTCTACTCTTACCCCTTTCCCACTATTTCCACACTAAGCATAATTTAACTTACGTTCATAGTTGGTATGCAGATTCCAAATGTCACAAACGCATGCAATTCTTTCTTTGTCACACAGTACATGTAAGGCACTGCTCTCATCAAGAATGGAACCAGTAATGGCACAATTTCCCTGTTGCTCCACACATAAATACATGTAAAGAACAAATCAGAATAGTTCCTTGATTTTTTCAAATTGCAAAACTTCTCTCTATTGGTTATTTTTGAACTTTCCATATAAACAGTTTTTTAAAAATTTAAGAACACATATAGGTGAGTTCAACGTATTCTATCAACAAACTTTCTAGAACATTCTACGACACGTGCAGGTTAAAAGTTCATAATTTTTTCAAACCTAACGATATTTTTTGCAACATTTTCTCGAACATTTAAGGGCACGTGCAGGCTAAAAGTTCACCATTGTTTTAAGTTCAAACAGTGCCTTCCAAATGCAAGTAGCAGGTGTGGCTGAACTGAGCAAATTTTATCCTATCATATGAACTCTACGTTGAAACTGCTTTTTATTAACCAATGACAAAGATGCTATTCGACAAACTAATATGCACCCTACTTTTTAGTAAACAATGTTTTTCATCTCCCAATCAGTTATCGTTTTGTGAGAAAAAAAAGTAGTTCCCCATCTTTAAACATATCTCTTATTCTACGAACGGACTGCATGAGCTACAGACATCTATCCATATCTTCCAGCTACACCTTCAAAATGCTAGTGTGGATCTTAGGACATAGCTATGTTTTCTGGTGCAAGAGGTATGCAGAACACAGACGTATTGACTTAGACCTAGGTTTACAAAATGTGGACATTAAATGGTTCGGACAGAGAGGATTGAAGTGGCACCAATTACTCCCTTTGGTTAAAACCTGTTTGCATCTCCAACTCCCTGACCTCATGATGGTGCACTGTGGTGGAAATGACCTAGGCACATTGACTGGGGTAGGTTTGGAAATGCTAATGAAGGACACCTTTAGACAATTGATGTTGCTTTTGCCTCAAACTGTCTTTGTATATTCCAATATATGCCAAAGACAGAAGTGGAAATGGTCAAACAAATTTTGTCCTCAGAATGAAAAATCTAGGAAGAATGTCAACAAAGCTGTGTCTGCATACCTCAGAGACCATAGAATGGGGTTGATGTACAACAACAACATACGTTATGATATGGCTGATATCTACAGAAGTGATGGAGTACACTTCACAGATCAGGGAAATCGAGTTTTTCTGAATAACCTGAAGCTGTGCATCCGCACTTATATGTAGCTCCAACTAATAAACACAAAGGCTCTTTTTAGAGCCGCCTTATATTCCCAATATCGGTTCGCAGACTGACAACTGCGATCCGGCTAGCACAGGGAGACCTGCGGGCCGTCGGGCAGCCTCGCAAAGGGAGAGCTACAGCCCATGTGCTCGGCTCGCACAGAGAGAGCTACGGGCTGTCAGCTCACAAACGCAGAGCTGTGAGCCAATGGACTGGTAGTGTTTTATGGTTTAGGGTAGTGCAGCATTGTTTGTGTAGTGTAGGGGGTCCTGCTGTGGGTAGTGTTTTAGGGTTTACGGTAGTGCAGTGGTGTTTGTGTAGTGTAGAGGGTGGTGCTGGGGGTACATTTAGGGTTTAGGGTAGGGCAGTGGTCTTTACGTAGTGTAGGGGGTCCTGCTGTGAGTATTGTTTTAGGGTTTAGGGTAGTGCAGTGGTGTTTGGGTAGTGTAGAGGGTCGTGCTGGGGGTAGCGTTTTACGGTTTAGGGTAGTGCAGTGGTGTTTCAGTAGTTTAGGGGGTCATGCTGGGGGTAGTGTTTTAGGGTTTAAGGTAGTGCAGTGGTGTTTGGGTAGTGTAGGGGGTCATGCTGGGGTAGTGTTTTAGGGTTTAGGGTAGTGCAGTGGTGTTTCTGTAGTGTAGGGGGTCATGCTGGGGGTAGTGTTTTAGGGTTTAAGGAAGGTAGTGCAGTGGTGTTTCTGTAGTGTAGGGGGTCATGCTGGCAGTAGTGGTTTAGTGTTTAGTTAGGTAGTGCAGTGGTGTTTGGGTTGTGTAGAGGGTCGTGAAGACAGACTGACTCACAGAGCTCCGAGCCAACGGACTGGCTTCTAAAGGCATAGCCGTGACCTCGTGATGTGGGGAGAGGCAGCGTGAAAGGAGTATCTTACACAGACACAGATGCCAGTGTTGCCTCGCAGAGGTAAAACTACACACCCGATGGCTTCTACACGGAGAGATGCGAGCTGACGGACTAAGTCACAAAATGGCTGCCAACACTTCCTAGTTTCAACCATTCACAGCCAATGAGCCGCGAGCTTGTCCTCATAACCCTCAGCCAATCAGATGTCAGAATTCTCAAATATCGATATCTGTAAAATTTGATATTTCTCAAAAACTACTGAACGGATTTACACCATTTCAACAAAGTGCGCTTTCTGGACCACACCCTTTCTCCCTCACAAATTTGGCGTAATTCCATTCAGCAGTTTGACCTGTAGCCTTGTCTAAAGTTTCCTATGGAAAATGCATTGAGAAAACACATTTTGGAACTCCCCTTTTTCTCAGCCCCCTTGACCAATCACCCCAAACTTTCAAGATAGAAGCTGATCAAAAAGAGAAACTTTTTGAAATTTTCGTAAAGATTCGTCAAACGACGCCAAAGTTATCAGCACATGGAGGGCTCCAGGAGAGGGGCCGCGCAACCCCCCTCCCAACATGAGTAAAGCCCCGGTGCTGCGGGGACCCCAGCGGGCCCCCGCAGCCCCACCGAGCCCCCGCTATTATTTTTTAAGAAATGCCCCCGGGAACTAGCCCACCCCGGGGTCTCATTAAAATAAAACGCGGGACCCCGCGACCCCAGCGCAATTACGCCGATATTATTATTATTTTTTTAAATATACTTTTTTGGCCCTTGGGTCTTTCTGGGACCCCTGAGCAGGCCTAGGGGTCACAGTGTTTCTACCCTGCCCCCTTCTCTTGTTTTATACCTTTGTTTCTCTGTTTTCTAGTGACTCGCTTCTACCGAGCCACAAGATGGCCGCCAACACTTCCTGGTTTGGAGTGTTCACAGCCAATCACAGTGAAGCTCGTGCACGGGACATAGGCTCCGCTCAGATATCGAAACTTTTATTTTTCTTATTTCTCAGCAACCACCAAACGGATTTACACCATTTTACAAAAGGTCGCTTTCTGAGCCAAGCACTACCTTTTTGCCAAATTTGGGGTAATTCCGTTGAGTAGTTTCGGCTGTAGCCTTGCACAAAGTTTCCTATGGGAAATTGATTTTTTGACTCTTATTTCTTGTATTTCTCAAAAACTACTGAACGGATTTACCCCATTTAAAAAAAGGTCCCTTTCTGAACCAAGCTCTACCTTTCTGCCAAATTTGAGGTAATTCCGTTCAGCAGTTCGGGCTGTAGCTCGACGCAAAAATTTCCTATGGAAATTAACATGGAGAAAACGCGTTTTGGGACCCCCTTTTTCTCAGCCCCGCTTGACAAATCACCCTCAAACTTTCAAGATAGGAGCTAACCTAAAAAGTGCAACTTTTTGCAACATTTCATAAAGATTCGTCAAACGACGCCAAAGTTAATAGCAAATCAAAAATGCTTTTCCTATGGAAACTAGGTTGTAACTATAACTACCTACTGGTGACTGTCAGTAGGTAATATATATATATATATATATATATTCACTGAAAAAACCATAGGTTTTAGGGACAGTTTTAGTTACTTGGACATTGCACTCGTACAAAACCCGTGAAATTCCCCCGTTATAGTTAGTTCAGCTAACTATAACTCGCGCCCCTGCAATGCACTGCTGATGTCGTCACATATTACATCACTCATGACATGGTCAGTGACATCACTGATGGTCGCCAGTAGATAGTTATAGTTAGGACCTATTTTCCATAGGAAATCCGCAATATTCTATTTGAAATAACTCTTGCGCCGGTTGACGAATCTTCATGAAATTTTCAAACTTTGTGGCCCGCTCCGGTCCGCTCCTACCCTGAAAGTCTCGGGGTGATTCGTCAAGCGGGGGCCGAGAAAAAAGGGGGGTCCCAAAACATGTTTTCCCCATTAATTTTTCCATAGGATCCTTTCATCGCAGCTACAGCCCGAACTGCTGAACGGAATTACACCAAATTTGGCAAAAAGGTAGCCCTTGGTTCAGAGTCGTGCCTTTTGCTTAAATGGTGTAAATCCGTTCAGTAGTTCCTGAGAAAATCACAAGTAAAATCACATATATATCTATGGCCGCGTCGGATCCGCGAACCCTGAGCGCACCCTGCACGCACCGTCCCGATCACGAGCTGCATGCTAATTGGCTGTCAAGTGGCTGTCAACCCTCCAAATCAGGAAGTGTTGGCAGCCATTTTGTCCCTCGGTAGAACTTAGGCACAAGAAACAAGTGCGCAAAACGCACAAAGGGGGCAGGCTAGAAACACCCTGACCCCCTAGGTCTGCTCAGGGGGTCCCACAAGGACCCCTGGGCAGAAAAGCATTTTTTTTTTAATCGGCAGGATGCGCTTAGGGTGTGCGGATCCCGCCGATAAAAAAAAATCGAACGCGCTTTGATGCTATTTTGCCCCCGGGTGGCCCAAGTCCCAGGGGCATGCAGGGGGTGGGTTTATATTTTATGTGGGGGACCTCTGAGGCCCCCCAAGCCCCGGGGACCCCACCCCCGGGGATTCTTTTTATTTTTTTTATAATTACCTGTGTGGGGGGGCTCGAGCCCACCCACACGCCCCGGGGACCGCCACCTCCCCGGGGCACTAAATATTTCAATATGGGGGTCCGTTACGGACCCCCGAGCCCCGGGGACCACCACCTCCCCGGGGCTTTGCCAATGGAGAGAGGGGGGCCTCGCTGCCCGCCTCCTTGTGCCCTTGATGGCCCTGGGGACCACCACCCCCCAGGGCCGGCTCCTTCATTGTCCCGGGGTGCCTACCCCCGGGACACTGTAGTTTGCTATGACAGGGCGGGAGCCTCGCGGCTTCCGTCCTGTCATAGCAAACTGCTTTGGATTTTGGAAGAGAGAGCAGGAAACCTGCTCTCTCTTCCAAAATTCAAAGCAAATTGCTTTCCATATGGGGAGCTGCATGTCAGCAGCTCCCCATGTGGAAAAGCAATGCCGGCTCCCGCAGGACGCGGGCAGCCGGCGGGACCGTGGTGGAGTTGGGGTCCCCCACGGTCCCCAAAGGATAGAGCCAGCCCGGGGGATGGGGTCCCCGGGGCAAGTAGTGGCCCGGGAGGGGGCCACGCGGCCCCCTCCCCAAATTAAGGAAGATTAAAAAAAAAAAAAAAAAAAGAAAAAAAAGCCGGCCCCGGGGGATGGGGTCCACGGGGCCTATGGAGGCCTGAGGAGGGGGGTAACGCAGCCCCCCTCCATGACAATTTTTTATTTTTTTTAAAAGGTGGCAATGACCCGGGGGATGGGGTCCCCGGGCCAAAATTGGCCACGGGAGGGGGGCCCACGAGGTCCCCTTCCCGTTCCTTTTTAAAAAAACAAATAAAAGGGGGTCAGGCCCTGGGGGATGGGGTCCCCAGGGCCCAAAATAATTAAAAAGAAGGGGGGCCACACAGCCCCCTTTTTAAAAAACAAAAACAAAAAAAAAACCTGGCATCGCGCCTGAGGCCACGCCCCCTCCTTGGCAGCACTCTGCAAACGCGCCCCCTGGCGCGTTTGCAAAGGGGGAACAAATTCCCCTTGAATACTGGGGGTCCCTGGGGGCCAACTAGCCCACCAGGAACCTCCAGTATGCGCCAGGGGGCTGCGTTGCAGAGAGGTGTACAGAGGCCACGCCCCTTTTTACACCTCTCTGCAACGCAGCTCTGTGGCGCTTTTTGGAGGTACATGGTGGGCTAGTTGGACTCCAGGGGCCCTCAGGATTCAAGGGGACTTAATCCCCCAACTTAAAACGCACCACGGGCGCGTTTGCACAGTGGTGAAGGGAGGGGGCGGGACTTCAGGTGACATGTGTGCAAACAGGCCCCGTGGCGCGTTTTAAGATGGGGAATTAAATCCCCTTCAATCCTGAGGGTCCCTGGGGGCCAACTAGCCCACCAGGTATCTCCAGTAAGCGCCATGGAGCTGCCTTTCAGAGTGTTGTAAAAAGGGGCGTGGCCTCTGAACACCTCTCTGCAACGCAGCTCTCTGGCGCATACTGGAGGTATCTGGTGGGCTAGTTGGCCCCTAGGGACCCTCTGGATTGAGGAGGAATTAATTCTCCAACTTAAAACGCGCCACAGGGCGTGTTTGCAGACATGTCACCTCAGGCCCCACCCCTTCCTTCACCATTGTGCAAATATTCCTCTAAAATCAGCCGAACTACGAATTCCGATTTACTCACCTGTTATCAGGAGAGACCTCAGTGCTGCATCTTTGAGCCCAGTACTGATCCTGAAAAGTAATTTTAACCGTACTTACCAGTAACTTGAATTTCCTTCCATAGGCTAACATTGACTGGTTTCACTTGGAAATTCTTCTAAGTGTGGAGTTTTGGAACTTTATAATATTCCTCTAAAATCAGCCGAACTACGAATTCCGATTTACTCACCTGTTATCAGGAGAGACCTCAGTGCTGCATCTTTGAGCCCAGTACTGATCCTGAAAAGTAATTTTAACCGTACTTACCAGTAACTTGAATTTCTTTCCATAGGATATCATTGCCTGCTTTTTGCTGAAAAAGTTTCTGTGTCGATTTTTGAAACATTCAAATATTCCTCTAAAATCAGCAGAACTACGAATTCCGATTTACTCACCTGTTATCAGGAAAGACCTCAGTGCTGCATCTTTGAGCCCAGTACTGATCCTGAAAAGTAATTTTAACCGTACTTACCAGTAACTTGAATTTCCTTCCATAGGATATCATTGCCTGCTTTTTGCTGAAAAAGTTTCTGTGTCGATTTTTGAAACATTCAAATATTCCTCTAAAATCAGCAGAACTACGAATTCCGATTTACTCACCTGTTAACAGGAAAGACCTCAGTGCTGCATCTTTGAGCCCAGTACTGATCCTGAAAAGTAATTTTAACCGTACTTACCAGTAACTTGAATTTCCTTCCATAGGCTAACATTGACTGGTTTCACTTGGAAATTCTTCTGTGTGTGGAGTTTTGGAACTTTATAATATTCCTCTAAAATCAGCCGAACTACGAATTCCGATTTACTCACCTGTTATCAGGAGAGAACCCAGTGCTGCATCTTTTAGCCCAGCACTGACCCTGAAAAGTAATTCTAACCGTACTTACCAGTAACTTGTATTTCCTTCCATAGGAATCCATTGTCTGGTTTTCAGTAGAAAAGTTTCAAAGTGTCGATTTTCACAAACTACAAATATTCCTTAAAAATCGCCTGTATGACTTAAACGCATTCTTTCAACTGTTTACAGGAGATGCACCAGTGCTGGATCCAGGATCCACCACTGAGTAAGAAAACGTAACGATAACACTACTTACCTGCTAAGTGAATTTCCTCCCATAGGATAACATTGGTGATTCTATGTGAAAAAGTTTGTGTCAACTTTTAAAATACAATAATATTCCTTAAAAATCACTACTGTAACCAAAACGCTTTTACTCAACTGTTTACAGGAGATGTCCCAGGACTGAATCTAGGATCCAGTCCTGTGGTTAGAAAAGTAATCCATAAAGTAACTAATTGCATTTAACTAGAAATTCACATTGAGCTCAATGTTGCATTGTGTTTGAAATTGTGTTGCCCATTGCAACAACTGTAACTACTGTACTTAAAAGTCTATTGCCCATTTGCAAAGTATTTAAACTAAAGTAATTCATTCTGAGAAAGTATATTTTGTAATGTAATGTATAATGTAATTACAATGTAATTTAAAAAATAAAATATGTAAAAATAAATAGTTTAAAAAAATGTAGTAAATCAGTATCAAAAAAATAAATATAACAATTAATACATTTAAAAATTGTCATTTACAAAACCTTTGAAATTCACTAAAAAAAACCATAGGTTTCAGACATGTTATAGTTAGGAATTAGCATTTAAAAAACCTTTGAAATTCACTGAAAAAACCATAGGTTTCAGGCACGTTATAGTTAGAAATTAGCATTTAAAAAAAAAACCTTACAAATTCACTGAAAAAACCATAGGTTTTAGGGACAGTTATAGTTAGTTAGACATTGCACTCGTACAAAACCCGTGAAATTCCCCCGTTATAGTTAGTTCAGCTAACTATAACTCGCGCCCCCGCAATGCACTGCTGATGACGTCACATATTACATCACTCATGACATGGTCAGTGACATCACTGAATTGAATTTGCCTGTTATTTTTCTCATTGTACTGGACAACCCCAGTTTATATTGGGTGGTATTAATTCCATAGAGGCATGCCTTGCATTTAGAACATTTTAGGAACCCCTGTTTTCTACTTAACCAGGTTTTCTTAGGTTGATGGTGTTTCTCACCAAAATCTGTTTGAATGATTTTACACGCCTAAAGGTCAATTCTGGTTTCCGTGGCACTACTTTCCCCAGAACAGGGTCATTTCTTATTGCGTACCAGTGTTTGTTTAGAATGCTTCGTAATCTGTTTTGTTGAACACTGTATTTAGTGACGGATCAAAAGAACCTAGCCAAGAAACAAGGGCGGGTTCACCAATTGGGGTGAAGGCCACCTCTACTGGTAGAAAAGAAAAATGTCTTTTCTTGTGTCCCCTCACTCACCCAGGGTTGCCCCTAGGTGACATGCTTCATCATTGGGGCCATCCCAAACATCTACTGATTGGGGCGTGCTGCGACTTGCGGATTTACGTAGGAGCACTTACCTTGTGAGGCTATGTGTCGTTCAGTGTAGGGGGGAGTGGTGTAAGTGATGTTTTAAAAAATTACCTAACTAGTGAGCTATTGTTTTATTCCTACTCCTAGTTGGTAGGGATAATAAGGGGGTTAATAAAAGGGAAATGTAACTGTTATGTAATTATAATCCCTTGTATTATGTCAACATGTTTCAAGGTATCCCCTAAACCTTTTCTTCAGGACAACAAAGGGACCAGCCCTTTGTGTACCACTCCGTGCCGAACCTATAATAAAGTGAAGTGAAACATTATTAATGCACACCTATTATGTGAGCATTGGGAAAAATATATACATACGGTTGCTATATGTATGTATATATTTTTGACACCAATTTGCACCAACGTGCAAAGGTGCCTGCATTGGCACACGGCAGCCCATTGTGTGTGGGTGCAAGTGAAATGGACTGGAATGTGCAGTATCATATAGATACAGCGCATTCCTCCCCTTTCCTTTCGCCATAGGACAGTGCAGCAGGGAGGCCTGTGGCCCTGCCCTGCGGCAAAAGCCCATAAATAGGGCCTCAGTTCCTACATACTGTTCTATAGTTCTAAGCATAGTTCTGTTCTAAGAGCAGAATCCTTGTAACATGGCGCCCATTGTGTGGTCTAGTACTTACTTGTGTGAACCCAGGGTAGTGCTTTGGCCTGTCCACAATACCCTAGTACCTTTTCTCTGAGACGTCCGTGATGCTAGGGATTTCTCCTCCGCAGTTATTAGGCAGCACCTAGTTCTGGTGGTTTTCAAGCTTGAATATTGAATGGATTTTTATACTCTGATTGTGCTACACTTTGAATCCTTTTTTGGTTGGCTTTGGCTCAACCTGTAACTGTTGCTGTTAATTGCCGCCTGGCAGTAACTCAGCATTTAATGCAACACAGAATTCCTAATGCAGGTACTACAGTTTTTTATGTAGTTGAAGAGGACGCAGCATTTTGCTTTGAAGTCTTTGATTCATGAGTCACTATCCCAGCTGTCAACTCTAATGATAATACTTTCCATGAATACACAATACCAGCAGTTCCTAATGCATATCGCCCTTAAGCACTTACTGAAATTCCACTTACAGTCTGATAGCACCAGACTTGGTTTAATGGTGCCCTTCTCCACGTAAATGATGCTGTCCGGATGGGTCCCTTGACTCTTGAAGGGGCAACCTGGCCAGCACTGGCGGGTTACACCCCATATACGGACTTAGTTATAATAAATTAGTACAAACTAGAGATTTATATACTGGTCTTGTTCTCTTGTATTGTCTCATGACCAAATTTATTGCACACGCCTTGCTGGCTGGACCAGCTAGGGTTGCCCTGCAGGGACAACCACAGGTGCCTGCTGGTCATGTTATTAGTCACATTATTGTTCATTCAGTTATGGGCAAGCAACCCACAAATCTTGAAGAAATACCCTTCTGGATTACCCAAAAAATAGATCAACTTGAAGCTGTGTTTCCCCTTATGGGACCACAAGACATGGACAGAATTCTGACAATGTGTTTATGCAATGGCCTTGTTCCCCCTTTAGCTGACTGTAACACCTGGGGGACTATTTTTGCCACGGTCTACACTCTTTGTTATGGTGCTCCCTCGATGACCATTCTACTGAACTTCCTTAAACAGATACAGAATGAGCATGGGCAGGTCCTGCCCTCGATTTGGGGATGAAACTTGTAGGACATTTTTTCATTGTCTCCAAAATGATTCTTTCTAATGTTAAAGCTGAAGCAGCATCTTTGGCTATACACCAGCGACTCGCTGCAGTGGTAGTAGCCGAACACGGGTTACAAGTCATTATTGTTAACATATACACTTCTTTGGAACTTAATATTTTGGGAACCAGAACTTCAGTACCATCGCTTGGAAAGCCTAGATCTGACAAGGATGCCAGGCCTACCCGTGAGTTTCATAAGAAACCATGGGACAAATCTAAGTGACAACCAAAAGTTAGACAACATGGAGGCACTCCACCCCCAGAAATCTCTGAGAGGCCATACAATTTTTGTGATCATCCAAAAATTAAAACCCCTTACAGGTATCAGATTCCTGATTGCCTTCTCCTCATTCTTTTCAGGACCCGTCTGACCAACAGTACGACAGAGCAGGGCAATCTGATCACAGACGAGGGGAGTAAGTGCAACAGAGATGGGAAACACACTGCTTGTCTGATGTGAAGATAAAGAAAGAGGATAGACCTCCACACAACCCACATATAAGAAAAAAGAAGTTGCAGCTTTAACCCTTTGCGTGCATCGGACGCCGGGAGCCGTCCGACGTCACGGTGGGAGTGTGTGTCAGACGGCTCCCGGCCGTCTTAGCACCCACCCACGGGGGAAGCGCTGGTGCTCCCTGTGGGGGCTATCCTCAAGCTGCCCCCGCCTGGGACGGCAGGGGAAGCCCTTTCGCTTCCCCCCACCATGTCATCTAATGATGTCAGCGCGCAAGACGCACTGATGTCATTAAAGGATACCGGACGTGCTGGAAGCCATTTGCTTCCAGTGCGTCCAGAGGGTAGCAGGTGAGTTTCTGCTCAGGGAGGGTAGGGGGGTTTAAAAAGGCATCGGAGGAAAGGAAAGGGTTTTCCTTTCCTCCAATGTCTTTTTAAGCATTACTGCCTTTGTGTTGGGGAGTGGCCCCTTGGGCAAGGGTCGCTCCCCTTGAGGGAGCAATTTTTTGGATGGGTCTGCCCCCCTGGGGGGGGGCAGATCGTATTTTTTTTTTTTTAAATATGTTTTTTGGGGAGCAAGTTCAAGGGCCGCTCCCCTTTGGGAATCATTTATTTTGGCCATTTCTGCCCCCAAGGGGGGCAGAAGCCATTAGACACCAGGGAATTGCTATAGTGTTGTTGGGGAGCGGCCCCTCGGGCAAGGGTCACTCCCCTTTGGGGATCATTTATTTTGGCCATTTCTGCCCCCCTTGGGGGCAGATCGGCCTTGTTATTCTAGGCCCATCTGCCCCCAAGGGGGGCAGAAGCCATTAGACACCAGGGATTGTTTTAGTGTTGTTGGGGAGTGGCCCCTTGGGCAAGAGTCTGACAACACGGCCTCAACATCGTATCCTACGCTGAGGACACCCAGCTCATCCTCTCCCTCACCAAAGACCCCACCACTGCCAAACTCAACTTCCAGAAAGGAATGCAAGACATCACAGTCTGGATGACCAACAGCTGCCTGAAGCTCAACGCCGAGAAGACAGAAGTCCTCGTCCTCGGTACCACCCCTTCTGCATGGGACAGCACCTGGTGGCCCACCGCCCTCGGAAGCCCACCTACCCCCTCAGACCATGCCAAGAACCTCGGCATCGTACTCAACTCATCACTCACCATGAACCGACAGGTCAACGCCGTCACATCCAGCTGCTTCAACACCCTCCGCAAGACCTTCAAGTGGATCCCCCCTGAGTCAAGGAAGACAGTCACCCACGCACTCATCACTAGCAGACTGGACTATGGAAACGCACTCTATGCCGGCATCAACAAGTCCCTACTCCGCAAACTCCAGACAATACAGAACACCAATGCCAGACTCGTCCTCGGCATCCCCCGACACGAACACATCAGCCAACACCTACGAAGTCTCCACTGGCTCCCCATGGAGAAAAGAGTCACGCATACAAATGCCTACACAACAACGGACCCAAATACCTCAATGACAGAATCAACTTCCACGTACCCAAAAGAAACCTCCGATCTTCCAACCTCGCACTGTCCAAAACCCCACGCATCCACAGAGCCAGACAGGTGGAAGATCCTTCTCTCACATTGCAGCCAAGATCTGGAACGAGCTACCAGCAGACATCAGATGCGCCCCCTCCCTGAACACCTTCAGGAAGACCCACAAGACCTGGCTCTTTGGCTAAACAGATCTGCGGACCCCCCCCCTCAGTGCCTTGAGACCCTCACGGGTGAGTAGCGCGCTTACAATTCCCTGATTGATTGATTGATTGAGAGTCGCTCCCCTTGGGGGAGCAATATGTTTTTGGGGAGCGGCCCCTTAGGCAAGGCTTGCTCCCCTTTGGGAAGCATTTATTTGGGCTGTTTCTGCCCCCCTGGTAGTGCATAGGGGCCCAAATAAACAATTAATTTTATTGTATGGCCACCAGGGATTGTTTTAGTGTTGTTGGGAGCAGCCCCTTGGGCAAGGGTCGCTCCCCTACATGGGGTGATTATTGTGGCTGTTTCTGCCCCTTTGGGGGCAGATCGGCCATATGTTTTCAGACACATCTGTCCCCTAGGGGGGGTAGAAGCCCCTAGACACCAGGGCTTTTTAAATGTTGGTGTTGGGGAGTGACCCCTTGGGCAAGGGTCGCTCCCCCTTTATGAGGTTGAATTTTTTGGCTGTTTCTGCTCCCCGTGGGGGCAGATGGGCTTTTTGCTTTTAGGCCCACCTACCACCTTTGCTTGGCTGGTGAATAGTGTGTGGACTAGTGCATTATTTGCATATGTGATTGTAATGTTTTATTTCTCCTTTTTATTCTAGTGCGACGCTTTTGATTCTTGTTTGCGGTTTCAGCAGTAGTTGATCTACAGTTTTACATAGTTGCATTTTTTTGGTAAGAAAAACATTTTTGTTGTGTTTACTCCAAATGAGTATTAATGTCATGCATGAATCGATTTTTTGTAAGTGGTGTCATAATAGCAGCATATTTAGTTACTGTTTTGAGCATGGAATTCTTTGCGATGTGTTTTGCGCTGTCTTATGTGTAATGTTCTTTTCTTTTTCTTTTTTAGTGGGATATTGTTGGTCCTTACTGTGTCTGTGCAGAGTAGGTGGTGGTGAGTCTAGCTGCTTCTGGCAAGTGAGAGGTATAGTGTTGGAGTGGGAAACAACCTTTACAACGCAGTCATTACATCGCACTACCCTTACAAAGCAATCATTACAACGCAACATCCTTTACATCGCATGTCATTACAACGCAGCCATTACATCGCATGTTACTACAACGCATGTCATTACAACTCATGTCACTACAACACAGGCATTACATCGCATGTCATTACAACATATACCATTACAACGCATAGTACCACTACACTATCCAACACTTACCCTACTGTTGCACTCACTGGAGTTAGAATAGTAATTTTTACCCCAATACTATCCAACACTTACCCTACTGTTGCACTCACTGGAGTTAGAATAGTAATTTTTACCCCTACACTATCCAACACTTACCCTACTGTTACACTCACTGGAGTTAGAATAGTAATTTTTACCACTACACTATCCAACACCTACCTTAAATGCAATGTAATGGTATGCATTGTAATGGTATGCGTTGTAATGGTATAATGCGATATAATGGAATGCGTTGTATATGTAGTTTCTAAAAATGCGTTGTAATGGCATGCGATGATATATAATGGATTGTAATGGATGTTGCGATGTAAAAACTGCGTTGTAAAGGCATGTGTTGTAAATGTTTGCGTTGTAACGTCATACATTTGTTGGAGTATATAGGTCTTTGTGATAAAAGCCACATTTTGTTCATTACTTATTTTACAAAGTATTTGTTGTTGTTGACTTGTTTGACAAGTTACTTTTATTAGTAAAGATTATTGGCTATCCGTAGAATTACTGCTCAGCAGGTGCTTGGTATGCTTTTTGAATCTTCCTCTGAGCAGGATTATGAGACTGACAGTGCATCTGAGGGAGAGGAGGGAGTGCAAGATTCTGGCAGTGAGTTTTCTGTCCATGAGGAATCATCTGATGATGAAGCTACTCTCAGTGCGGATGAAGCTACTCTCAGTGCGGATGAAGGGCCTGTTTTAGAGAAGGACACTGATGTGCCGATGGTGCAGCAAGAGACATCAGGATTGCAGCCTGAGGCTGCAAGGCTTCCTACTGGAAGTGCTAGACTCTGGGTTGATCCAAACATGGTGCAGCCGGTGTTGCCTGTCTTTAGTGGTGATGCAGGGTGTAGAGTGGATTGTGAATTTTTTTTTGCCTATACAGTTTTTTTCAGTTGTTTATGGATGATGTATTTTTGGCTGAGATTGTTGAGCAGACTAATTAGTATGCTGAACAGTTTTTGAGGGACAACAGTGCCAGAGTTAGGCCCCGCTCTAGAGCTACTCAGTGGACTCCCACAAATCTGGATGAGATGAAGAAGTTTTTCGGTTTGACTTTTTTGATGGGCTTGACAAGGAAGCCGTCCCTGGCTTCATATTGGTCTACCAGTCCCTTGATGGCAACGGCCATATTTCCTGCAATTATGAGTCATGATCGGAATTTACTTTTGCTTCGGATGCTGCATTTTGTTGATAATGCTTTGGCGTTGCCACGAGATCACCCTGACTGTGACCGTCTTTTTAAGATTCGGCCTGTTCTTTGGTACTGTTCAAGGGCCGTTTGGTTTTTAGGCAGTACATTCCTAGCAAAAGGACACATAATGGAATTAAGATGTATATGTTGTCTGAGAGTAGGACGGATATGTCTATAATTTCCGGGTGTACACTGGTAGGGATTCCACTATTGACCCCCTGGTTGTCCATCCACTTTTGGAGTTTCAGAGAAAATTGTGTGACAACTTGCTGGAGGACTGATTAACAGAGGTCACCATTTGTACCTCGAGAACTTCTACACTGCTGAGCAATTGTTTAAGGAATTGTTCAAAGTGGACACTTTTGCTTGTGGCACAATACGCTCTAACCGTAAAGGTTACCCAAAAGAGCTTGTTTGCAAAAAGCTTCAGAGGGGACAGTGCAGTGCCTTGCGTAGTGAGAAACTGCTAGCTGTGAAATTTGTGGACAGGAGGGATGTGTACATGCTGACTACCATCCATGATGAGAGTACTTCACCTGTGACTGTTTGGGGTCAGGTTGCTGAAGTGCACAAACCTGTGTGCATTGTAGACTACAAAAAGCACATGGGTGGTGTCGAAGAGTAGATCAGAGGTTGGAACCTTACACTGCTGTTCGTAAGGCTTACATTTGGTATAAGAATTTGGCCATCCAGTTTTTCAATTTAGCAACTTTTAGTGCTTTTATTGTGTTCAAGGAGTGTTCTCCTGCGTCAAATATGACTTTTGTTCAGTTTCAGGAGTCTGTGATAGGCAGCCTTGTTGTAGTGGAACAGGCAAGTGTTCCTAGAGTTGGAGTGGTGGAGGATGTGGCTAGATTGAAAGATTGTGCTGGGATAGTGCCCTTCCCCGGGAAGAGCCTACTCAAGAGCACTCCTTGGCGAACCAATCGCTTTAACAAAAGTAGTCAATTTATTTTGGGATTTTCAAATTCGGGTTTATTCATCAGATGGTCCAATCGTGAAATTTCAATGTTCTTAGATCATCATCAAATATATCTTTTCATAATTGCATCATAAGGCATATTTATGCAATCTGTTGCTTCACAGGAATTTTAAACAGCCCCAATGCATTTCGGGCACAGCCCTTCGTCAGGGGGTAATCCCTGTAAAGTAAATGGTACACATTTGTATCCAAGAGTTGACAGAATGCGAAATGAGATAAAAGGAAATGAAGTATAATTAAAGGGTATAAAGATACTAGTTCCCGAAGTGGTCTGAAGTTGGAGAAAACACAAAGAAAAACAGAGTGCCAAAAGCCAAGTGTACTCGAGAAAGAGTCCCGACACGAAGTAAACAAGAGGTCCCATGTTGTAATAAGCACCAGAGCGTGATGGGGTGATAAACGCGGAAAACAACCCGTGAACGGGCGAATGGTGAAAACTGGAGTGCATAAACAAATATATACCAGGGTTCCCTACTCATCATGGTACACCTATGTTAAATGCCGTGTGCAGCCATCACGTACCTGTGGAGCTCGCAGTGAGACACCGCTGAGTAATTCCGTCGTAAACAAGTTCAACCGCCAGTACACCGGAACTAAATACTGCATGTAAACGGAAGTAGATTGAAAGATTGCCACTTTCCTGATTTAATTCCTCCCACGCCCAAAAAAACAAACCCTGTAAGAGATGTAGAGTCTGTATGCGAAGAGGTATGCGGAAGGAGAGTCGTATGCACTGTGCTAATTGTCCTTCTAATCCTGGGCTGTGTGTGCCCACATGTTTCAGATTGTATCACACTCAAAAGAGTTTTTGGGAGCAACCATGAGTCTAATAGTGTACTGTCTGGTCTTTATGGTTTTATATAGTTGTTGTTCAGTTTCACGGTTGGCATTAGAATGATGTCTTTAGTTACTGCTGTTGTTTTTTCTAGTTATAGTTTTGTATCTAGTTGCAATTGGTTTGTGTATTCTTTCTTGTTAAAAAAAAAAAGATGACGGTGTGCGTGGACTGGTGCTTGGCTGACGGTGTGCGTGGACTGGCGCTTGGCTGGTGGTGTGCATGGACTGGCACTTGGCTGGTGGTGTGCGTGGGCTGGTGATTGGCTGGCAGTGTGTGTGGGCTGGTGCTTGGCTGGCGGTATGTGTGGGCTGGCAGTGTGGGTGGGCTGGTGCTTGGCTGGCAGTGTGCGTGGGCTGGCTCTTGGCTGGCAGAGTGCGTGGGCTGGCGCTTGGCTGGCAGTGTGCGTGGGCTGGCGCTTGGCTGGCAGTGTGCGTGTGCTGGTGCTTGGCTGGCAGTATGCATGGGCTGGCACTTGGCTGGCTGTATGCATGGGCTGGCGGTGTGGGTGGGATGGTGCTTGGCTGGCAGTATGCGTGGCTGGCGCTTGGCTGGCAGTGTGAGTGGGATGGTGCTTGGCTGGCGGTGTGCATGGGCTGGTATTTGGCTGGCAGTGTGTGAGTAGTGACTTGCTGCTGGTCATTACACGCTAGTCAAATGCCACTGAAGACACTATGTCAACCACCAGCCGGTGTGATTGCTGTGTCAGTCATGTGGGCGTATGAAAGTGATGGGCCCTTCAATGGCGCTGTCTGTTGATGTGAATGTTGTAATGTGCTGGGCCCGTGGCTGGCGGTGTGAATGGTCTTGTGTGTCATGTAGGAAAGGTGTGTGAATGGCCTGTAAAGAGGTTAGGGGCACATGCATCAAGCTAGGCAATTGCGATTCCTTAATAGCGATTATTAAGGAATCGCTATTAACGAATCACAATTGCCTATGCATGTAGGTTTTGCAAAAATATTTGCGATTCCTACAAATTCCTTAATTGCAAATCGCAAATTGCGATTCGCAATTAAGGAATGCCTATCCATTCATTCCTATGGGCCTAGAGGCCCATAGGAATGAATGGATAGGCATTCGCAACTTGCGAGTACCAAATAGGTACTCGCAAATTGCGAATGCAATTTGAAGGAGTGCTAGGGGGCCTTAAAGGCCACCATGCTGCACCCCCATACTTGGCATCTGGGCTCCTGTGGCGCACACATATGCCGTAAGGGCATATGTGTGCGCCACATGCTTTCTGAAAAATGCACTTTTGTGCATTTTTAATAGTTTTTGCAAATTACCATCAAGTTCAGATTGATGGTAATTTGCGACTCTATTAGCGAAATCGCTATGTTTTTCAGTTTAGTGCATTGCATTTAAGGAATAGCAATTTGCGATTCCTTAAATGCAATCGCAATTAAGTAATCGCAATTTTGCGATTCCTTAAATTGCGATTTTTGCATTTGGGATGATGCATCCCAAATGCAAAAATACAGGTCGCAAAGGGGCAGATTCTGCGAATCTGCCCGTTTGCGACCCGATTTTCGGATGATGCATGTGCCTGTTAGTGCCTTGCCGTGGCTTTACAGCTCATGAGCTGTGAGTCATTGGTTCAGGTTTTTAACCTTTTAAATATTAACAGTGCATTTCCTTTTTGTGAAAGCTCTTGTTAATAGAATTTAACGCTCTGAACAATCACTCTCCCTCATGCCAAATCCAACCAGTATGTGTGAGTACTTAAGGAATTGTTCATTTTAAAGTAATATTTGTCTTTTCTGTCTCTCTATGCCAGGGTGTACATTGTCTCCACATTGTCTGTGGATGTGAGTGTTGTAATGTGCTGGGGCTGCAGCTGGTGGTGTGGAAGTGTGTGTAAAGTATGAAAGTTATGTGAATGGCCTGTAAAGAGGTTGGTGCCTTGTTGTGGCTTTACAGCTCACGAGCTGTGAGTCATTGGTTCAGGTTTTTAACCTTTTAATTATTAACAGTGCATTTCCTTTTTGTGAAATCTCTTGTTAATAAAATATACATTTTGAACCTTTCACTCACCTTTGTGCCAAATGCAACCAGTATGTGTGTGTACTTGAGGAACAGATGGATAGGCAGTCATATTTGTCTCATCTGTCTTTCTGTGCTAAGGTGTAGTCTGTCTCTAGGGAAAATTTACCAACTTTAGATATTTCTGTAAAGCACAAAAAATGGGGAGTTCTGGGTGGTGTGCCTCTGATGGACCCTAACAAGTTTTTTTTACTCATAATGCCATGCAAACCTCAAAATGTGACTATAGTCACACATTTTCCTTGCATTACTGTGTCATAATATACTGGTGTCAGAAAAACCACAATTTTCCTACCACCCAGCATTCCCCCAGGTGTCCCTATAAAAATGGTACCTCACTCGCGTGGGTGGGTCAAGTACCTGCGACAGGCAATGGCCCAAAACGTCTTGAGGTGACATCAAAACTACCTATCACAAAACAACCTGGTTTTGCAAGGGGAGTCCCCGGGGTTTTTGGCCCCGGGCTCGGCGGCCATCTTGGGAAACCTATCAAACCCACATATTTCTGAAAACTGTACACCCGGGGGAGTCCAGCGAGGTATGGCTTGCATGGACCCCCCAACGTTTTCCTACCCAGAATGCCCTGCAAACCTCAAATTTAGCTGAAAATATCAAATTGTTCCCAAATTTCTGTGTGGGAAAGTTCTGGAATCTGCATGCATCCACCAATTTCCCACCACCTAGCGGTCCCCCAGGTCTCCCAAAGAAAATGGTATCCAACTTGCGTGGGTGGATCAAGTACCCGCGACAGGCAAAGGCCCAAAACGTATTGAGGTGACATCAAAATTACCTATCAAAAACACAACATGGTTTTGCAAGGGGGTCACCTGGGTTTTTGGCCCCGGGCTCGACGGCCATCTTGGAAATTTACCAAACTCACACATTTCTGAAAACTAGACACCCGGAGGAGTCCAGCGAGGGATGGCTTGCGTGGATCCCCCAATGTTTTCCTACCCAGAATCCTCCGCAAACCTCAAAATTAGCTGAAAAAACCTGCATTTTCCACAGATTTAGCGTGGAATCACCGTGCCGGCACAAATGTCCTACACCACACCGTTCCCCTCAGTTTCCCTAGTAAAATGATACCTCACTTGTGTGGGTCTCCAATGCAGAATTGGCTAAAAACTTATTTTAAAAAAATCTAGCGCTTAGAATTCTCGGTGCTATACCCTTAATCCCTATGTTTTGGGCTCTTCCAAGTCACAGGCCCTTGCCCCACCCACACAAGTGAGGTATCATTTTACTCGAGAGACTGAGGGGAACGCTGTGGGGTAGGACATTTGTGCTGGCACAGTGATTCCACACAAAAATATGTGGAAAATGTGTTTTTTCCAGCTAATTTTGAGGTTGGCAGGGGATTCTGAGTAGGAATACGTTGGGGATCCACGCAAGCCAAACCTCGCTGGACTCTCCCGGGTGTCTAGTTTTCAGAAGTGTGTGGGTTTAGTAGTTTCCCAAGATGGCCACTGAGCCCGGGGCCAAAAACCCAGGGGACCCCCCTTGCAAAACCAGGTTGTTTTGTGATAGGTAATTTTGATGTCACCTCAATACGTTTTGGGCCCTTGCCTGTCGCGGGTACTTGACTCACCCATGCGAGTGAGTTACCATTTTTAACAGGAGGCCAGGGGGAATGCTGGGTGGTAGGAAATTTGTAGATCCATGCAGATTCCAGAACTTTCACACACAGAAATTTGAGAAACATTTGATTTTTTCAGCTAAATTTGAGGTTTGCAGGGGATTCTGGGTAGGAAAACGTTGGGGGGTCCACGCAAACCATACTTCGCTGGACTCCCCTGGGTGTCTAGTTTTCAGAAATGTGTCTTTTGTAGATTCCCAGGATAGCCGCCAAGCTAGGGCCAAAAACCCAGGTGACACCCCTTGCAAAACCCGGTTGTTTTGTGATAGGTAATTTTGATGTCGCCTCAATATGTTTTGGGCCCTTGCCTGTCACGGGTACTTGACCCACCCATGCGAGTGAGGTACCATTTTTATCGAGAGACCTAGGGGAACGCTGGGTGGTAAGAAATTTGTAGATTCATGCAGATTTTAGAAATTACCACCACAGAAATGTGAGGAAAATGTGTTTTTTTTTACAAAGTTTGAGGTTTGCAAGGGATTCTGCGTAACAGAACCTGGTGAGAGCCAGACAAGTCACCCCATCCTGGATTTCCCTGGGTGTCTAGTTTTAAAAAATGTATAGGATTGCTAGGTTTCCCTAGGTGCCGGCAGAGCTAGGGTTCAAAATCTACAGCTGGGCACTTTGCAAAAAAAGGGTCCGATTTCACTGTGAAAATGTGGTGTGTCCATGTTGCGTTTTGGGCCATTTCCTGTCACGGGCACTAGGCCTATCCACACAAGTGAGGTACCATTTTTCTCGAAAGACTTTGGGAAATGCGGGGTGGGTGGAATTTTGTGGGTCAATGCAGATTCCACAACTTTCCACCAGAGAAATGTGAGGAAAATGTGTCCTTTTTTCCACAAAGTTTGAGGTTTGCAAGGGTTTCTGGGTAACAGAACCTAGTGAGAGGCAGTCAAGTCACCCCATCCTGGATTTCCCTGGGTGTCTAGTTTAAAAAAAATTATAGGTTTGTTAGGTTTCCCTAGGTGCCGGCAGAGCTAGGGTTCAAAATCTACAGCTGGGCACTTTGCAAAAAAAGTGTCCGTTTTCACTGTGAAAAGGTGGTGTGTCCATGTTGTGTTTTGGGCCGTTTTGTGTTGCGGGAACAAGACCTACCCACACAAGTGAGGTACCATTTTTCTCAGAAGACTTTCAGGAACGTGGGGTGTGTGGAATTTTGTGGGTCCATGCACATTCCAGATCTTTTCACCACAGAAATGTGAGGAAAATGTGTTTTTTTTTTACAGTTTGAGGTTTGCAAGGCATTCTGGGTACAGAACCTGGTGAGAGCCAGACAAGGCACCCCATCCTGCATTCCCCTGGGTGTCTAGTCTTCAAAAATTATAGGCTTGCTGGGTTTCCTTAGGTGCCGGCAGAGCTAGGGTTCAAAATCTACAGCTAGGCACTTTGCAAAAAAAGGGTCCATATTCACTGTGAAAATGTGGTGTGTCCACGTTGCGTTTTTGGTGTTTCCTGTCGCGGGCACTAGGCCTACCCACACAAGTGAGGTACCATTTTTCTCAGAAGACATTGGGGAATGCGGGGTGTGTGGAATTTTGTGGATCCACGCAGAATCCAGAACTTTCCACCACAGAAATGTGAGGAAAATTTGTTTTTTTCAAAAAGTTTGAGGTTTGCAACGGAGTTTGGGTAACAGAACCTGATGAGAGCCAGACAAGTCACCCCATCATGGATTCCCCTGCGTGTCTAGTTTTAAAAAATGTATAGGTTTGCTGGGTTTCCATAGGTGCCGGCAGAGCTAGGGTTCACAATCTACAGCTGGGCACTTTACAAATAAAGGGTCCGTTTTCACTGTGAAAATTTGGTGTGTCCACGTTGGGTTTTGGGCCATTTCCTGTCTCGGGCACAAGGCCTACCCACACAAGTGAGGTACCATTTTTCTTGGAAGACTTTGGGGAATGCGGGTGGGTAGAATTTTGTGAATTCACGCAGAATCCAGAACTTTCCACCACAGAAAGGTGAGGAAAATGTGTTTTTTTCAACAAAGTTTGAGGTTTGCAAGAATGTGTTTTTTATCACAAAGTTTGAGGTTTGCAAGGGATTCTGGGTAACAGAACCTGGTGAGAGGCAGTCAAGTCACCCCATCCTGGATTTCCCTGGGTGTCTAGTTTAAAAAAAATTATAGGTTTGTTAGGTTTCCCTAGGTGCCGGCAGAGCTAGGGTTCAAAATCTACAGCTGGGCACTTTGCAAAAAAAGTGTCCGTTTTCACTGTGAAAAGGTGGTGTGTCCATGTTGTGTTTTGGGCCGTTTTGTGTTGCGGGAACAAGACCTACCCACACAAGTGAGGTACAATTTTTCTCAGAAGACTTTCAGGAACGTGGGGTGTGTGGAATTTTGTGGGTCCATGCACATTCCAGATCTTTTCACCACAGAAATGTGAGGAAAATGTGTTTTTTTTTACAGTTTGAGGTTTGCAAGGCATTCTGGGTACAGAACCTGGTGAGAGCCAGACAAGGCACCCCATCCTGCATTCCCCTGGGAGTCTAGTTTTCAAAAATTATAGGTTTGCTGGGTTTCTCTAGGTGCCGGCAGAGCTAGGGTTCAAAATCTACAGCTAGGCACTTTGCAAAAAAAGGGTCAGTTTTCACTGTAAATATTTGGTGTGTCCACGTTGCGTTTTTGGTGTTTCCTGTCGCGGGCACTAAGCCTACCCACACAAGTGAGGTACCATTTTTCTCAGAAGACATTGGGGAATGCGGGGTGTGTGGAATTTTGTGGATCCACGCAGAATCCAGAACTTTCCACCACAGAAATGTGAGGAAAATTTGTTTTTTTCAAAAAGTTTGAGGTTTGCAACGGAGTTTGGGTAACAGAACCTGATGAGAGCCAGACAAGTCACCCCATCATGGATTCCCCTGCGTGTCTAGTTTTAAAAAATGTATAGGTTTGCTGGGTTTCCATAGGTGCCGGCAGAGCTAGGGTTCACAATCTACAGCTGGGCACTTTACAAATAAAGGGTCCATTTTCACTGTGAAAATTTGGTGTGTCCACGTTGGGTTTTGGGCCATTTCCTGTCTCGGGCACTAGGCCTACCCACACAAGTGAGGTACCATTTTTCTTGGAAGACTTTGGGGAATGCGGGTGGGTAGAATTTTGTGAATTCACGCAGAATCCAGAACTTTCCACCACAGAAAGGTGAGGAAAATGTGTTTTTTTCAACAAAGTTTGAGGTTTGCAAGAATGTGTTTTTTTATCACAAAGTTTGAGGTTTGCAAGGGATTCTGGGTAACAGAACCTGGTGAGAGGCAGTCAAGTCACCCCATCCTGGATTTCCCTGGGTGTCTAGTTTAAAAAAAATTATAGGTTTGTTAGGTTTCCCTAGGTGCCGGCAGAGCTAGGGTTCAAAATCTACAGCTGGGCACTTTGCAAAAAAAGTGTCCGTTTTCACTGTGAAAAGGTGGTGTGTCCATGTTGTGTTTTGGGCCGTTTTGTGTTGCGGGAACAAGACCTACCCACACAAGTAAGGTACCATTTTTCTCAGAAGACTTTCAGGAACGTGGGGTGTGTGGAATTTTGTGGGTCCATGCACATTCCAGATCTTTTCACCACAGAAATGTGAGGAAAATGTGTTTTTTTTTACAGTTGGAGGTTTGCAAGGCATTCTGGGTACAGAACCTGGTGAGAGCCAGACAAGGCACCCCATCCGGCATTCCCCTGGGAGTCTAGTTTTCAAAAATTATAGGTTTGCTGGGTTTCCCTAGGTGCCGGCAGAGCTAGGGTTCAAAATCTACAGCTAGGCACTTTGCAAAAAAAGGGTCCGTTTTCACTGTAAATATTTGGTGTGTCCACGTTGCGTTTTGGGCCGTTTCCTGTCACGGGCACTAGGCCTACCCACACAAGTAAAGTACCATTTTTCTTGGAAGACTTTGGGGAATGCAGGGTGGGTGGAATTTTGTGGATCCATGCAGATTCCAAAACTTTCCACCACAGAAATATGAGAAAAATGTGTTTTTTTCACAAAGTTTGAGGTTTGCAAGGAATTCTAGATAACAGAACCTGGTGAAAGCCAGACAAGGCACCCCATCCTGCATTCCCCTGGGTGTCTAGTCTTCAAAAATTATAGGTTTGCTGGGTTTCCCTAGGTGCCGGCAGAGCTAGGGTTCAAAATCTACAGCTAGGCACTTTGCAAAAAAAGGGTCCATATTCACTGTGAAAATGTGGTGTGTCCACGTTGCGTTTTTGGTGTTTCCTGTCGCGGGCACTAGGCCTACCCACACAAGTGAGGTACCATTTTTCTCAGAAGACATTGGGGAATGCGGGGTGTGTGGAATTTTGTGGATCCACGCAGAATCCAGAACTTTCCACCACAGAAATGTGAGGAAAATTTGTTTTTTTCACAAAGTTTGAGGTTTGCAACGGAGTTTGGGTAACAGAACCTGATGAGAGCCAGACAAGTCACCCCATCATGGATTCCCCTGCGTGTCTAGTTTTAAAAAATGTATAGGTTTGCTGGGTTTCCATAGGTGCCGGCAGAGCTAGGGTTCACAATCTACAGCTGGGCACTTTACAAATAAAGGGTCCGTTTTCACTGTGAAAATTTGGTGTGTCCACGTTGGGTTTTGGGCCGTTTCCTGTCTTGGGCACTAGGCCTACCCACACAAGTGAGGTACCATTTTTCTTGGAAGACTTTGGGGAATGCTGGTGGGTAGAATTTTGTGAATCCAAGCAGAATCCAGAACTTTCCACCAAAGAAAGGTGAGGAAAATGTGTTTTTTTCAACAAAGTTTGAGGTTTGCAAAATTGTGTTTTTTTATCACAAAGTTTGAGGTTTGCAAGGGATTCTGGGTAACAGAACCTGGTGAGAGCCAGACAAGTCACCCCATCCTGGATTCCCCTGGGTGTGTAGATTTCAACAAATTATAGGTTTGTTAGGTTTCCCTAGGTGCCGGCAGAGCTAGGGTTCAAAATCTACAGATGGACACTTTGCAAAAAAAGTGTCAGTTTTCACTGTGAAAATGTGGTGTGTCCACGTTGAGTTTTGGGCCGTTTCCTGTCACGGGCACTAGGCGTACCCACACAAGTGAGGTACCATTTTTCTCGGAAGACTTTGGGGAGCGTGGGGTGGGTAGAATTTTGTGGGTCCATGGAGATTCCAGAACTTTCCACAACAGAAATGGGAGGAAAATGTTTTTTTTTTTTACAAAGTTTGAGGTTTGCAAGAGATTCTGGGTAAACGGACCTGGTGAAAGCCAGACAAGGCACACCATCCTGGATTCCCCTGGGTGTCTAGTTTTCAAAAATGTATAGGTTTGCTAGGTTTCCTAGGTGCCGGCAGAGATAGGGTTCAAAACCTACAGCTGGGCACTTTGCAAAAAAAGGGTTCGGTTTCACTGTGAAAATGTGGTGTGTCCACTTTGCGTTTTCGGCCGTTTCCTGTCACGGGCACTAGGCCTACCGACACAAGTGAGGTACCATTTTTCTTGGAAGACTTTGGGGAATGCGGGTGGGTGGAATTTTGTGAATCCATGCAGAATCCAGAACTTTCCACCACAGAAATATGAGGAAAATTTGTTTTTTTCACAAAGTTTGAGGATTGAAAGGGATTATGGGTAACAGAACCTGGTGAGAGCCAGACAAGTCATCCCATCCTGGATTCCCCTGGGTGTCTAGTTTTCAAAAGTGTATAGGTTTGCTGGGTTTCCCAAGCTGCCCGCAGAGCTAGGATTCAAAATCTACAGCTGGACACTTTGCAAAAAAAGGGTCCGATTTCACCGTGAAAATGTGGTGTGTCCACGTTGCGTTTTGGGCCATTTCCTGTCGCGGGCACTTGGCCTGCCCACACAAGTGAGGTACCATTTTTCTTGGAAGACTTTGGGGAATGCGGGGTGGGTGGAATTTTGTGGATCCACGCAGATTCCAGAACTTTCCACCACAGAAATGTGAGGAAATGTATTTTATTTCTAGAAAGTTTGAGGTTTGCAAGGGATTCTGTGTAACAGAACCTGGTGAGAGCCAGACAAGTCACCCCATACTGGATTCCACTGGGTGTCTAGTTTTTAAAATTGTATAGGTTTGCTAGGTTTCCCTAGGTGCCGGCAGAGCTAGGGTTCAAAATCTACAGCTAGGCACTTTGCAAAAAATGGGTCCATTTTCACTGTGAAAATGTGGTGTGTCCACGTTGCGTTTTGGGCCGTTTCCTGTCGCGGGCACTAGGCCTACCCACACAAGTGAGGTACCATTTTTCTCAAAAGACTTTGGGGAATTTGGGGTGCGTGGAATTTTGTGGGTCCATGCAGATTCCAGAACTTTCCACCACTGAAATGTGAGGAAAATGTGTTTTTATTTACAAAGTTTGAGGTTCACAAGGGATTCTGGGTAACAGAACCTGGTGGGAGCCAGACAAGGCACCCCATCCTGCATTCCCCTGGGTGTCTAGTTTACAAAAATGTATAGGTTTGATAGGTTTCCCTAGGTGCCGGCAGAGCTAGGGTTCAAAATCTACAGCTAGGCACTTTGCAAAAAATGGGTCCATCTTCACTGTGAAAATGTGGTGTGTCCACGTTGCGTTTTGGGCCGTTTCCTGTCGCGGCCCCGACGCCTAACCACACAAGTGAGGTACCATTTTTCTTGGAAGAAATTGGGAAATGCGGGCTGGGTGGAATTTTGTGGATACACTCAGATTCCAGAACTTTCCACCACAGAAATGTGAGGAAAATGTGTTTATTTTTCACAAAGTTTGAGGTTTGCAAGGGATTCTGCGTAACAGAACCTGGTGAGAGCCAGACAAGTCACCCCATCCTGGATTTCCCTGGGTGTCTAGTTTTCAAAAATTATAGGTTTGCTGGGTTTCCCTAGGTGCCGGCAGAGCTAGGGTTCAAAATCTACAGCTAGGCACTTTGCAAAAAAATGGTCCATATTCACTGTGAAAATGTGGTGTGTCCACGTTGCGTTTTTGGTGTTTCCTGTCGCGGGCACTAGGCCTACCCACACAAGTGAGGTACCATTTTTCTCAGAAGACATTGGGGAAAGCGGGGTGTGTGGAATTTTGTGGATCCACGCAGAATCCAGAACTTTCCACCACAGAAATGTGAGGAAAATTTGTTTTTTTTCCACAAAGTTTGAGGTTTGCAAGGGAGTTTGGGTAACAGAACCTGATGAGAGCCAGACAAGTCACCCCATCATGGATTCCCCCGCGTGTCTAGTTTGAAAAAATGTATAGGTTTGCTGGGTTTCCATAGGTGCCGGCAGAGCTAGGGTTCACAATCTACAGCTGGGCACTTTACAAATAAAGGGTCCGTTTTCACTGTGAAAATTTGGTGTGTCCACGTTGGGTTTTGGGGCCTTTCCTGTCTCGGGCACTAGGCCTACCCACACAAGTGAGGTACCATTTTTCTTGGAAGACTTTGGGGAATGCGGGTGGGTAGAATTTTGTGAATCCACGCAGAATCCAGAACTTTCCACCACAGAAAGGTGAGGAAAATGTGTTTTTTTCAACAAAGTTTGAGGTTTGCAAGAATGTGTTTTTTTATCACAAAGTTTGAGGTTTGCAAGGGATTCTGGGTAACAGAACCTGGTGAGAGCCAGACATGTCACCCCATCCTGGATTCCCCTGGGTCTGTAGATTTCAACAAATTATAGGTTTGTTAGGTTTCCCTAGGTGCCGGCAGAGCTAGGGTTCAAAATCTACAGCTGGACACTTTGCAAAAAAAGTGTCAGTTTTCACTGTGAAAATGTGGTGTGTCCACGTTGGGTTTTGGGCCGTTTCCTGTCACGGGCACGAGGCGTACCCACACAAGTGAAGTTCCATTTTTCTTGGAAGACTTTGGGGAATGCAGGGTGGGTGGAATTTTGTGGATCCATGCAGATTCCAAAACTTTCCACCACAGAAATATGAGAAAAATGTGTTTTTTTCACAAAGTTTGAGGTTTGCAAGGAATTCTAGATAACAGAACCTGGTGAAAGCCAGACAAGGCACCCCATCCTGCATTCCCCTGGGTGTCTAGTTTTCAAAAATTATAGGTTTGCTGGGTTTCCCTAGGTGCCGGCAGAGCTAGGGTTCAAAATCTACAGCTAGGCACTTTTCAAAAAAAGGGTCCATATTCACTGTGAAAATGTGGTGTGTCCACGTTGCGTTTTTGGTGTTTCCTGTCGCGGGCACTAGTCCTACCCACACAAGTGAGGTACCATTTTTCTCAGAAGACATTGGGGAATGCGGGGTGTGTGGAATTTTGTGGATCCACGCAGAATTCAGAACTTTCCACCACAGAAATGTGAGGAAAATTTGTTTTTTTTCACAAAGTTTGAGGTTTGCAAGGGAGTTTGGGTAACAGAACCTGATGAGAGCCAGACAAGTCACCCCATCATGGATTCCCCTGCGTGTCTAGTTTTAAAAAATGTATAGGTTTGCTGGGTTTCCATAGGTGCCGGCAGAGCTAGGGTTCAAAATCTACAGCTGGACACTTTGCAAAAAAAGTGTCAGTTTTCACTGTGAAAATGTGGTGTGTCCACGTTGAGTTTTGGGCCGTTTCCTGTCACGGGCACTAGGCGTACCCACACAAGTGAGGTACCATTTTTCTCGGAAGACTTTGGGGAGCGTGGGGTGGGTAGAATTTTGTGGGTCCATGGAGATTCCAGAACTTTCCACAACAGAAATATGAGGAATTTTTTTTTGTTTTTTTACAAAGTTTGAGGTTTGCAAGGGATTCTGGGTAAACGGACCTGGTGAAAGCCAGACAAGGCACCCCATCCTGGATTCCCCTGGGTGTCTAGTTTTCAAAAATGTATAGGTTTGCTATGTTTCCTAGGTGCAGGCAGAGATAGGGTTCAAAACCTACAGCTGGGCACTTTGCAAAAAAAGGGTTCGGTTTCACTGTGAAAATGTGGTGTGTCCACTTAGCGTTTTCGGCCGTTTCCTGTCACGGGCACTAGGCCTACCGACACAAGTGAGGTACCATTTTTCTTGGAAGACTTTGGGGAATGCGGGTGGGTGGAATTTTGTGAATCCATGCAGAATCCAGAACTTTCCACCACAGAAATATGAGGAAAATTTGTTTTTTTCACAAAGTTTGAGGGTTGAAAGGGATTATGGGTAACAGAACCTGTTGAGAGCCAGACAAGTCACCCCATCCTGGATTCCCCTGGGTGTCTAGTTTTCAAAAGTGTATAGGTTTGCTGGGTTTCCCAAGCTGCCCACAGAGCTAGGATTCAAAATCTACAGCTGGACACTTTGCAAAAAAAGGGTCCGATTTCACTGTGAAAATGTGGTGTGTCCACGTTGCATTTTGGGCCATTTCCTGTCGCGGGCACTAGGCCTACCCACACAAGTGAGGTACCATTTTTCTTGGAAGACATTGGGAAATGCGGGGTGGGTGGAATTTTGTGCATACACTCAGATTCCAGAACTTTCCACCACAGAAATGTGAGGAAAATGTGTTTCTTTTTCACAAAGTATGAGGTTTGCAAGGGATTCTGCGTAACAGAACCTGGTGAGAGCCAGACAAGTCACCCCACCCTGGATTTCCCTGGCTGTCTATTTTGTAAAATTGTATAGGTTTGCTAGGTTTCCCTAGGTGCCGGCAGAGCTAGGGTTCAAAATCTACAGCTAGGCACTTTGCAAAAAATGGGTCCATTTTCACTGTGAAAATGTGGTGTGTCCACGTTGAGTTTTGGGCCGTTTCCTGTCACGGGCACTAGGCGTACCCACACAAGTGAAGTTCCATTTTTCTTGGAAGACTTTGGGGAATGCAGGGTGGGTGGAATTTTGTGGATCCATGCAGATTCCAAAACTTTCCACCACAGAAATATGAGAAAAATTTGTTTTTTTCACAAAGTTTGAGGTTTGCAAGGAATTCTAGATAACAGAACCTGGTGAAAGCCAGACAAGGCACCCCACCCTGGATTTCCCTGGGTGTCTAGTTTTCAAAAATGTATAGGTTTGCTAGGTTTCCCTAGGTGCCGGCAGAGCTAGGGTTCAAAATCTACAACTAGGCACTTGGCAAAAAAAGGGTCCATATTCACTGTGAAAATGTGGTGTGTCCATGTTGCGTTTTTGGTGTTTCCTGTCGCGGGCACTAGGCCTACCCACACAAGTGAGGTACCATTTTTCTCAGAAGACTTTGGGGAATGCGGGGTGTGTGGAATTTTGTGGATCCACGCAGAATCCAGAACTTTCCACCACAGAAATGTGAGGAAAATTTGTTTTTTTCACAAAGTTTGAGGTTTGCAAGGGAGTTTGGGTAACAGAACCTGGTGAGAGCCAGACAAGTCACCCCATCATGGATTCCCCTGGGTGTCTAGTTTTAAAAAATGTATAGGTTTGCTGAGTTTCCATAGGTGCCGGCAGAGCTAAGGTTCAAAATCTACAGCTGGGCACTTTGCAAATAAAGGGTCCGTTTTCACTGTGAAAATTTGGTGTGTCCACGTTGCGTTTTGGGCCGTTTCCTGTCGCGGGCACTAGGCCTACCCACACAAGTGAGGTACCATTTTTCTTGGAAGACGTTGGGGAATGCGGGGAATTTTGTGGATCCACGCAGATTCCAGAACTTTCCACCACAGAAAGGTGAGGAAAATGTGTTTTTTTCCACAAAGTTTGAGGTTTGCAAGAATGTGTTTTTTTATCACAAAGTTTGAGGTTTGCAAGGGATTCTGGGTAACAGAACCTGGTGAGAGCCAGACAAGTCACCCCATCCTGGTTTCCCCTGGGTTTATAGATTTCAACAAATTATAGGTTTGTTAGGTTTCCCTAGGTGCCGGCTGAGCTAGGGTTCAAAATCTACAGCTGGACACTTTGCAAAAAAAGTGTCCGTTTTCACTGTGAAAATGTGGTGTGTCCACGTTGAGTTTTGGGCCGTTTCCTGTTGCGGGCACTAGGCGTACCCACACAAGTGAGGTACCATTGTTCTCGGAAGACTTTGGGGAGCATGGGGTGGGTAGAATTTTGTGTGTCCATGCAGATTCCAGGACTTTCCACAACAGAAATATGAGGAAAATGTTTTTTTTACAAAGTTTGAGGTTTGCAAGGGATTCTGGGTAAACGGTCTTGGTGAGAGCCAGACAAGGCACCCCATCCCTCATTCCCCTGGGTGTTTAGTTTTAAAAAATGTATAGGTTTGCTAGGTTTCCCTAGGTGCCGGCAGAGATAGGTTTCAAAATCTACAGCTAGGCACTTTGCAAAAAAGGGTCTGTTTTCACTGTGAAAATGTGGTGTGTCCATGTTGCGTTTTGGGCCGTTTCCTGTCGCGGGCACTAGGCCTGCCCACACAAGTGAGGTACCATTTTTCTCGGAAAACTTTGGTGAACAGGGGGCGTGTGGAATTTTGTGGATCCACGCAAATTCCAGAACTTTCCACCACAGAAATGTGAGAAATGAATTGCTATATACCCCATACATAATAAAAAACCATTGCAAGACGCTGGTCAGTAATTGGCTCTGGGTTCGTCAGGTTCTTGGTGAACCTACAAGTCCTATATATCCCCACAACCAGAAAGGTCCAGCAGATGTAACGGTATATTGCTTTCAAACATCTGTCATAATGTGAAGAAGTTATAGGTGAAAACGTTGGCACAAATGGCTGTTATTTTCAACTCATTTTCAATTTTTCCTATTTTCAACTGTTAATTTGTATAAAGAAACCTTGAAGGATCTACACAAATGATGCCCTGCTGAATTAAGAATTGTATCTACTTTTCGAAAATATATAGCTTTCCAGGATCCATTATTGCTTTCATACCCATTTCTACCATTAACTGGAAGAAGGTTGAAAGCACAACAAATATCAAAAATAGGCTATGTCCCAGTAAAATGCCAAAAATGTTGGTTTTCTGACAAAAGTCTGTCAGTCCCGGAAAGCTGGGCAAAAGGTGATTTCAGCCCCACAAATCCTTTGTTAATACCATTTGCAGGGAAAAAACCAGATGCTTCTATTTGCAGCACTTTTTTCCCATTTTACCCCAAAAAAACAAAATTTAGCCGTATTCTGGCTAATTTCTGGGTCCCCTCCAAGGGAATTCTCAAACCCTGGGTACCCTTAGAATCTCCATGATGTTGGAATAAAAGTACGCAAATTTGGCGTGGATACCTTATGTGGTCAAAACGTTACAGGGGCCTAAGCTCGAACTACCCTAAATAGCAAAAAAAAGGCTTAGCTCAGGGGGGAGGGGGAGTAAGGCCTAGCAGCGAAGGGGTTGACAGCTAAATATGCCTTAGATGGTGAGAACCCTACTCCTGAACAGGACTTGGCTGGTGACGCTCCTCGACAGCATGGCAGAGGTCACTATAATAAGTTGGAATCTCAACCAATTTCTAGTAGCGAAAGCAACAGAAACATTTATTGCTGCTGAAATCATGGATACCCGCATAGCTCCCCCCAGGCAAACTATATCTTCTGGATATTCAAATTGAGAGTGATGTTAAATGCACCATATCAGCAATCTTCGGGGATAATTTAACTGGCTGGCTACCATCCCATCTGTAGTTCTTATGTGCACCTGGGAGAGGATGTCATTCTCCCTTCTTTTTCACACCTTATGCCTGACAAAGTTAAACAAGCTTATGCTTCCATATAGTCCCTTGGTTTGGCCCCGCACTTTATTACAAATATACAGGTTGGGTTAAGTTTCTCCTTACCACATTATTCCTATACATCTATACCTCAGGTACAACCACAGTATCCTTTCAGATGAGATGCAAAAACACCCATTAAAGGAATTATTTCCCAACTGGAGCAACAGGGAGTAATTGAACCAAATTCAAATCTCAAATGAATAATCCTCTTTTTTTGGTTTTAAAGATTGATCATTCCTATTTTATTGTCTTAGATTACAGATATTCATCACATACTTTATTCGGGCTATCCGCCTATAAAAGTACTCAAACAGATACAATACATATATAAATAAAACAGAGAATAATGAATAGATAACAATATAATAAAAGATAACAATCCACAATTGAACCAATGTCTTAGATTACAGATATTTGAATAGTCATACACACACTTTTACACTTCAAAATGCACATAGTATGGCACTTATTAATAATATTGTGCACAAAAAATGTAAAATCACCTTGAACATCTCCAACAGTTTTTTTAGCATATGGCAGGACTTACATACCTGATTATGCACAACATATTAAACTTCTTCCTGCCTTAATACACCCTGATTCTTCTGCTTCCAACTGGACAATGGAGCATATTGACACATTCAAGTTTTTACAGTTTGATTTGCTTGAAACACGCCATCTACATACAAGTGTCAATATTACGAACTTGGTCATCTGAGTCTTGCTGGGTGCAATTGGATTTACTTACGTCACATGTAGAAAGAGAAACGGAACCTATTACATATAAATCATATGTATATTCTTCTGCAGAATTGTATTTTGCTTCAACTGAAAAAATTCGAACTGCTGTCCCAGAGGCCATGCTGAAGGAATGGCGACTTGCTCAAGTTTAACGCATTATTGTTGTTTCGCCTGTGCCTGCCCTAGAGGCTGTCACGAAATCCAGTGTTCCTAATATAAAAGCCCTTCACCTTAATTGGATACAATGGCCTACATCCTTATCAGCCGTGGATGTTGACTTTATTTCAATTATTGTTTGCAAACACAATCATTTTTGCAATATGAATATGTTTATCCTTTGCCTTCCACAATTATGCCTCTTGATCAATATAAATCCATCATTTATATGGATGGATCTGCACAACCTGCAATAGGATTTAAGCAGCAATATTCTGTTGCATGCACCATCCTTCTAGGCACTAGTTCCGATGGTGTCTTTCACCCACAAACTACTTGCATGCAGTCTCTTGTAGACTGCACTGCAGAGTTGGCTGAATTGGAATTGAAGACTTTACTTTTTGTACTTGAAAATATGGATCCTAGATTCTCCACACTTATAATGTGTGACTTGTATTGTGTGCAATGTTTTAACGATAATTTACATTTTTGGAAACAAAATTACTTTAGAGATTCCAAAGTTAGCACAATCAGGCACAAACTGCTTTGGGATAAAATGGCAAATTTTAAAGATAAGTTGCCACAACCTTAAGAAATACATAGCTTGAGTCATCATAGTGTGGGAACACGCACCGCAGGGAATTCTCTGGCTGATGAAGCATCAAGTCTGCAGTAGCTACAGCTAAAATTGCAGCTGTAAGCTGCTCTAAAACACGTATTGAGAAAGATATCTTGGCTGCTGTGAGTTCCTTAAAAAATGACACTCCTTAACCAAAATGTTCCTTATGTAACTATTTCTTGTGTTTGCGATTTATGATTACCAACGCAGATCGAATCTAATTGTAGCCGTACATGAAGGCATAGGTTCTTCGCATGCTGGTGTGGCTGCCATCATTTTGCTCTTACAGCAAAGATATTGGTGGCAGGGCTTATACCAATCATCCAGAAAATATGTTTTCACTTGTGACATTTGTAAACAGATCAAAAAATCCACTGTGTCTCGTCCACTACAGATACATCTTTTTAATTCTGACAAATCTTTTGGCTGCATTTTGTTAGATCACTGCAGTCTGTTGATTTCTGATACTGCATTCAAATATATTTTGGTTGCAGTCGATTCTTACTCTAGATTCCTCTGGGTTTAACCATAGCACTCGGCTGACGTGCACACTGTTATTAAAGACTGGCCAGTCTTTGTCAGGATATATGCCAAGGTCGGGCTTTTGCTTCTAAAGCGTATATGGATTTGATAAAGTCCATGGGTGTGTAGGTGTATTTTTCTTCTCCTTATAGAAACAAGGGTAATTCTGTTGTGGAGAGAATGAAATGAGACTCAAAGCAGTCCATAACGGCTAGAGTATTAGGTATAGGTTGTGGTTGGTTGTTTGAACCATTTATATGGAGTTCAATGATCTTTAAATAACCTCCCTAAAAGATCTTTGGGTGGGCGGGCCCCATACAAAGTGCTTTTTGGCAACAAGATGTATGGTCGGGACATTGTGGCGGCTGACACAACCTTTTACCTAGATAACCATTGTGCTGTCGTATAGGACCTACAACAGTTCTGTGCCACTGATTCACGCAAACATTTGCCTGCATCCCATTCTTCCAGTTTCTGTCTGGTTTCCAAAAATTGGTGATCTGGTTCAAGAAAAGGTGGCCATCAAATAGTAACTTGGCCCAGCATACCATGCTCCTGTTCCAGTGCTTGGTCTTCAAGGCACCAGAACTGTGACTTTGCCTCCTGTTCCCGGATACAAAGACAATCGATTTGTCTCCATTGAACGTGTCCAGCTATACCATGTGGCCAATACTTCATAGCATGCCACGGAATAGCAGTTCTTTCCTTCAAGTCTTTTCATTGCAGCCTGATACTCCCCAGCTGAGGGATGGGGAAGCTGATTCCTCCACCGACAATTTCCCTGACATGATAGCTGCTTGTAATACAATATCTTCTAAAACAGATGTCATTTACAATGATCCACTGTTGGCGAGTACATCTGAGTTGGCATTTTGAAGTCCTGCTGCTGAGTTCCAGACTTCTGTTTTTCAGCTAGGTACCTCCGGGTACTATATGGATCAAGATAATTTTTCTTATGACAGTTCTTCTGTAATGTACTTGCCTCCAGGTCGAATTTGTGTTTTTATTTCTTGTCTAAAACACACTTAGCTGGGCCCTCCTTGGATATATGTCTGGATCATACTCTCCTTCGTTTTCCATTTTTGTGGATTGTTTTTTTCCTACTGATCAATGGCCTTTACCTCCTTGAATGCTCTACTACAGAACTAGTTGATGTGGTGTTGGCCCCCATTCGTCATCGCATAAAATTAAAAGAGACTTGTTCCTGGTTAACATTTCAGCAGTTCCTGTGCCTGATGGAATTGTTTATGATAAAGTTCCTTATGATATATTCGGTCCGATGGAGATCCTGCAGATACCATATGTCTTCAACATTTCTATTGGTGATGTAATAGTACCTGGGTTAAATTCAGATGATTGGGATGTTGATACTGTAAATTCTATGCTTTTTTAATTAGAATACTACACTGTTTGTTTCATTTGTATCATATGTCATTTGAGATGTCATCAGTGATGTCACTGACCATGTCATGAGTGATGTAATATGTGAGGTCATAAGCAGTGCATTGAAGGGGCGTGAGCTATAATTAACTCAGCTAACTATAACAGCTAAATTTCTCTGATTTTGGACAAGTGAAATGTCAGCCTAACTATACCATCCCTGTAACCTTTGTTTTTTAGTGAATTTCTAAGGTTTTTTAAATTCTATTCGATAACTATAACGTCCTTGTAACCTTTGTTTTTTCAGTGAATTTCTAAGGTTTTGTAACTAGCAGTCACATTTGTAGAGTAGTGGAGAAAGAGGGCTGGGCCTTCAACCAGCTCTCAGGAATTCCACTGCGTAGGACTTCAGGAGTTACCAGGAGGGTTTATTGGCCCCCAAGGTCCCTCATAAGTAAAGTGGACTTTATCCCCAAACAGTAGTGCGCCAGGAGGTGCGTTTGCAGAGTGGTGGAGAAAGGGGGTCGTGGCCTCTGAAGATCTCTTAGCAATCCCACTAGGCACCAGGTATTTATTTTATATCTGCATATGGGGTGGGGGCTGCCCAAAATGGGCATGTCAATGCCTCACTCACCCAAACAACCTCCACAGTCTTTCTTCCCCCCGGGGGGGCAAATGGGGGTTATTACCCCCACTAGAAATCAGGGATCTGCCCACCAGGGGGGGGGGGGCAGAAAGCACACTAGGCACCAGGGATTTTTATTTTTATAGATTTAGGAAAACCCACTGAGCACCGGGATTATGTTTTTTTATACGTAGGGGTGGAGGTACTGGCATTCCGATTTTGGGCAGCCCCCACCCCTACTAATTAGAAAGTCTTTCTGCCCCCCTTGCGGGCAGATGGGGTAATACCTCACCAGGAAGCCAGGGACTATTTTATTTTGTAGGTCCGGGATGGGGGCTTTCTAGAATCGGCATGTCAAAGCCTCGACCCATAAAAAATTGCCACAGTCTTTCCGACCCACCTTGGAGGCAGATGGGGGCAGTAGCCCCTGATCTGCCCCCACCGGGGGGAAGAAAGCCCACTAGGCACCAGGGATTATGTTTTTTAATACATTGGGGTAGGGGCTGCCCTAAAAGGACATGCCAGTGCCCCCAAATGTGCATGTCAGAGAGAAGCCCCATAGACAAGGGTCAGTGCTCTTTTTTCTAGGGACACATTTTGGCTGTTTCAGCAATATTCTTAGGCTCATATAACCCCCAAGGTGGGCTGAAAACCACTAGATACCAGGGAAAGGATCTGTGTGTGTGTGCATTGGAGTTCTGCTGACAGTCTGCATGTACTAGTGTTTGGCTGGCTGTGTGTGTACTGGCACTTTGATGGCAGTGTGTAAGGATTTGCACTTGGCTGGTGGTGCGTTTGTGTGGACTAGCGCTTGGTGGTGGTGTGTGTAGACTGGTGCTTGCTTGGCAGTGTGCTTGGACTGGCACTTGGCTGGCGATGTGCATGGATGGTGCTTGGCAGGCGGTGTGTGTAGCTGGTGCTTGGCTGGAGGAGGAGCGTCACCCCTGTAAAAACATTAGGAAAGGAAAAATAAAATAATTAAAGTTTTTTCCTTTCGTTGCCAAGTCTTTGGGCAGGGCCAGGCGGGGTGGGGTGGGGTGACTGAGGGGAGTGATAGATGTACTCTCTTCACTGTGCATGAAGGTTTGGCTAGCCGTCTCAGGCTCACTCCAATCCAGCAACGCAGCTGGGTTAGAGAGAGCAGGCACAGCCTCGCAGACTGTCCTGGAGAGCCAATCTAGAGTGCTCACGCCAATCCTGAAGCTGCTCTTATTCTTGAGAGCAGCTTCAGGATTGGCCACATTCTGGGAGCTTGTGCTGCCTGGAGCAGAAAGGAAAAGAGCGCAACACAGTCAACTGCATGTAAGGGCTTTAATAAAAATATATATATTTTCCCCACTCGTGAAATCTATAACCGCTCCACCTCCCCCGTCAGCAAGTCCACCCCGCTGCTCATCCAGCACACCGGTCGCGCCTGGGTGTGTGTGGACTGGCAGTGTGGATTGTGTGGATCCCCCAGTGTTTTTTTATACTGAGAATCCCCTGCAAACCTACAATTTAGCTAAAAAGTCATATTTTTCCTACAGTTCGGTCTTGGAAAGCTGTAGGATCACCACACCAGTACAAATTTCCTAACACCAAGCGCTCCCCTCGGTTTATTGATCAAAATGATACCTCACTTCTGTGGGTGCCCAAAGCAGAGTCAACCTAAAAACGTATAACGAAACTGCTGTTCTGGTCCCATGATGGTTCCCCCTCAATCTCTACAGGTTTTTGGCCCTTCCCTGTCGCCTGCACTTGGCCCACCAAAGGTGAGGTATCATTTTTATTGGGAGTACTAGGGGAATGCTGAGTGGTAGGACATTTGTGCCATTGCTGTGAACCCACAGCTTTCTCACAGAAAAATGTGAGGAAAATCTGATATTTTTGCTAAGTTTGAGGTATGCAGTGTATTAAGGACAAGAAAATGTAGGGGGATCCACGCATGCCAGATGTCCCTGGACTCCCCCGATTGTCTAGTTTTCAGATATGTCTGGGTTTGGTATGTAAGCTAAAATCTTATTACAATCCCTAAGTATGAGGCCACCTTAACCTTTGTTTTTCTAGTGAATTTCTTTTTTTGATGCTTGCGCTCCATTAACATCTGCGTAGCCCTTCTCCACCTCCTGTCCTATGTGGGCAGCTTGCAGCCCCTGCCCTCCTCCTGACTCCTGCCATCTGCTCTCTATTTGCAGGCCCGTCCCCCTACTGCCTACCCTCCATGGTCCATTATTCTGCCTCTTCCCATGCTGTCTTGTCCACAATAGTCAGCTTGCTACCCCTGTTCCTTCCCCATCCCCTGCCATGTACTATGCTCACTATGTGTGTGTTCCTGCCCCTCTCTCTTGCCCTGCATGGTCATTTGTGCAGACACTGACCATGCAAACCTGCTCACAGTGATCAGATTGCTTCCCCTTACCTCGACTTCTGCATGCCCATGTTTGCCATCTGCTTGCCCCTGCCCCAGTCCAACAGCTCTCTGTGGACAGATTACTGCCTCTGGTCATGGTTGCATTCCCTGCTCCTGCGCTACTCCTCCCTACCCTTCTTTCACTGTGTTAGTGCCCCTGCCACCTCTAAAAATGGGGTGTCCAATAGAAATACTACTCACACTGTTACTACAGATTTATTATTCATCCTGGTAGCACTTCTAGAAACATTGTGAAGTACCAAATGTTAATAACAGCTAATTTTGTTTCTCACTGTTTTAAAGTTAGAGCAGGTACGTTTTCGCACACTACACTTCTGCTGCATATGTTTGCAAAAGAGTGAAGAGAAATGACAGAATTTGCATGGAACAAACCTGCAGTTATGGTTCACCCAATGGGACATTGGATGCTGCCCCTCCACATCTTTCCCTTCTCAGTCTCAAAACATAAAGCTGTGTGCCATAGTTTCAGACTTACACTGGCAGAGAAAATATTTGCACACACCATGCAAGTCTTAAAACACAACTTGAACTCGGTCAGGGACTGTCATGCACAGTTTGCGTACATGAAGATCTCACAGGCATTGCCCTTCCTGGGTGTGTATGGGCCTTGAAGCAATACTCACAGCTCTATACCAAAAGCACATTTTCTCAGCAGTTAGACCAATGAAAAACCCCTTACAGACTGACTGAGAGCACAGTACCCAATGAGGGTTTGCACTATCAATCGTTGTGTACATGTGACCCTTAAGATTAATAAATGTGAATAGTATTGAACTTTAGAGAGGAAAATCAAATTTATTATCCAAGCAGACGAAGACAACATAGAGAATAAACCTGTGTGTGGGTGAATGTGTGTGTGTGTGTGTGTATATGCATGTGTATGTGTGTGTGTGTATGTATGTGTGTGTGCATGCTAGAGAGTTATTGCAAGTGACTGAATGCACCTGTGATTATAAATGTGAGTGTCAACATAAAATATTGGATGTGTTTCTTCACCAAATGTGTCACCCATAGCAAAATGCTGGTGCTGGCACAATAGAAGCAGTCAGCTTAAGGGGTGCCACTGTGATAGTGTTGTAGTGCTCTCATTTTGGAGGAACGTCCTCACATAAAGACACTGATGTTAAAATGGCTGGTGCTGGGATTTAGGAGGTAATTCTTGACATCAGGCAAAGCCACAGCAAAATACTGGGGCTGGCTTACTAGCAGTAATTTGTGCAAAAAAGTCAACCTCGGCAAAATGCAGCACAGAAAAGGTCATTATCGGCACCTGTTGCAAAATATTTGTATAGGGGGAGTATTTCCTGGGAAAAAGACCACACAGGCATAATGCCAGCACTTGCAGTAGTGTAATCCTTGGCAAACAGGGGCAGCCATGGCAAACCATGGCAAAATGCTTGAGTAAATTGTTGGCATAAGAGGTACACATGAAAGAATGCTGGCATACTGAAGGAAATGCCTAGTCCAGGGGCCACCTCAGCCAAATGCTGTTGCTGGCCCACTAAAAGTGATTCTTGACATAAGGGGCAGCTATGTCAAATTGCTGTTGCTGGCATATTGGGGGCAGGTCTTTACATAAGTTCACCCATGGCACTGGCACAACAAATGTTATTTTGGTCATACAGGGAACATCCCATATGTGTATATATATGTTTAATTTAATGTTTATGATTATGATTATTATTTGTATAGGGCCTGGCTGCCCAACCAAGCCATTCCAGCTCTAGTTTAGAAGAGAACCACAAAACAAAATCACACTGTGCAAAAATTAAGTCTACTCCTGTGGAGTTTCCTGCTTCAGTGACCCTGGCAGAAGAAGGCTTTTGAGCAAATGTATGTGAAAATTATACACTCACATTTATTATTTAACCCATTTTTTCAAAATTGTCTTGGGTGGCTAACCTTATAAAAGATGTCATTTCTGATGTAGTGGTACAAATACAGATTTCTGTCATTGCCTTCGTTATGTTTTCCATAAGGCGAGATTGAATCAATGTTTCTTTGTATGTTCATGAAGAAACAGCTAAACATAAATAGTTTACTCCTGATTCATTGATAGTTCAGCAACATTCTATGAATACTTTAATCTCTACAGATAAGCTTATCTGGGTTAAAAGTTCCATTGTAATTCACTCAGTGCTCTCTTATAACCCTTCCTACTGTTGCCTTTTAACTGAACAAGATTAACTTTAATGGAATACCTACCTGCATAAAAACAATCTCTCAAGGCATTCCCTTACTTCTATGTGTGCTGCAGATTGCAGAACACATAGAAAGAGAAATTAAATAGGAGAAATTTTTTTTTACTCCTTGTTATGCCATAAATTGATTCTCTTAAATCCATAGGTGGATGCATGGGAAAGCTCATGTTCCACCCATGGTAAGCCTCCCAGAATGAAATGTAACGCAATGAGCTTTTGATTTTCATGGACATTGTCCAAAATGAAAAATGCAAGTTTCTGGTACACAAAATAAATTAAAGAAACTGTTAAGATAAATTTTGATGAAGTTTCGTAAAAATGTTATTTCACAATGGGTTGTGTAAACTACATTATGATGTTCTCCTCTCTTATATAATATGTCTTTTTAATTATTCTGATCCAAATCTCTGTAACATTTATTAACAACATTGATTTGATATTGATTAGATTAGATTCTTCTGGAATAAAAAGAGATTAATTAGCCCTGTCAAATTTGACATTGTGCAAACAACATGGAGGAGTTAATCTCCCCAACTTTCAACGTGATCATAATGCATTTTGTGTAAATCAAAATATGCATTTGATGTCCCCTGGGATTTTGATTCCAAACATTTCTGGATTACCTTGGAAGACTCTTTCATATCTCCATTTTCATTTAAACAATCTTTCTCATTTACTTCGAGACCTGCTGATTTACTTTTACCAGTGATTTTTTTTTCATGTAAACTCATAAGATGACTTTTGACATTTAGGGGCCATTTACAATCTCGCTCGGATAGCCCTACGGCCGACTCGGTCCCATAGAGCTTTCCGAGCGACTCGCGCTCCGAGCGACCAAGGACGATGCAATTGAGCGCTGACGGATTCGGGTCGCTCAGAGTCCTATTGAAGTCTATGGGGGCCTGTTGTAAATGGCGTACATAGACTCCCATAGAGAATAAAGGTAGGTCACGGAAAAGGGTGCCCCCTGTTGCGGGGACGCCTCAATGTTGGCCACCCCATGCATGCATGTGTAGGGGGGACCCTTGGGCCCCCCCAGTGACCGAGTCATAGGGCTACAGGTGAAGGGGGCCCACTACAGCCCCCTGAAGTCCGCTTCTCAACGCTGTCTCGAGTCAGAGGCTCCGACTCAATCCAGCTGCTCAACGCACGCATTGTACTTGGTCGCTCAGAAATTGGCCCCATTGCGCTGTGAGCGCCGGCCATGTCGGAGTCATCCGGAGGGCCTCGCTGACGGGTATGAGTTGCTCGGAGCGCAAGGCTATTTGCGCATCATACTTGCTCGTTCGTACAGGGGTACAAGTCGTCCGGAAATCGCGCTTACGACTCAGACTCGCTCCTGACGGATGCCGTCAGGAGCCCGTCCGAGCGAGATTGTAATCGGCCCCTTATAGTTAGCAGAAGAACAATATCCTAAATGTATCCCTATTCTAGATCAAAATTTTCAAAATTAAAAACCATGCATTGTTTTGGACATTTTGGAAAGAAAATGGTCTTTCAAGAGTTTATGAATTATTGACTAATGGGAATGTTGTTTTCTTTTGAAGATTCACAAAATACCTTTAAAGCTGTCAAATTATTGCAATAAAAGGTATGATATATGATCAGAATTTATTAACAGATCTTTTTGTCAGATGATTGCAGCAAGATTGAAAAAGATGATAATTCACTTTCAATGCTAGGTTATCATCCAAAAGCTTAATTATTATGTAATGGCTTTTATAAGTCAGATGTTTATAGATTAAAATCAAAGATTGACTAAAAATGGGAAGAGGATTCAGGTGTTTATGGTCTATAGACTGCTGGGAGAGAGCGTGGGAGACAATTCACAAATAGTCACACATAGCAAAACCACTCTAATGTATGTTATCTATAATAGATTGTTAATTGTATCAGTTGAATTGGAACAGTTGGATATCACTATGCATTTTAGTGGCTGGTCTTACAATGACAACAGAAGCAATTTCAAACATATGCTATTTACCTGGCCTATAGTATGTCATTTCTGGAAAAACGTTGGGAAACTAATCAAACACATTTTTTATGTAATTGTTCAATTTAATTTATCAAATATTTTTAAAATCTATATCCATATATTGGCAAGCTAATCTCATGACAGATAAACTGATTAATTTACTGACTGAGGTAGCTTTGAAGCAGATAACATGAAATTAGAAGAATACTGCTCGAGTTAGTTCTCATTGCTGGTGGTATGCTAGCTACTTTCACCATAGATCAGACAGACCATATGTATCTCCTATAACACTTACTATAAAGAGAGAACATTTGTGGCTACCAGTTACATCATTAATTACCAAATCCACTTTATTAGTAAATATATATATATCTTTGCTGAAGATATAAATAAACCTTTATAGTTCTAACAACTTCAATTATATTCTTCTCAATTATTAATTGATCATGGTTGGACATTTTCAATAATGCTAATGTTAACATGCTTTTAACTGGTATTTGGATATATACTTCTCAGATTTTGTTCCTAATGGACCTGCTTATAATACCTTATAATTAAATGGCTGTATTTTACATGTCCTAAGTTTGCCCATTCCCTTTTCCATTTGCTCAATTTAAACATGATGGTTTACTTCAATCCAACGTTATCTTATTATGGCATATATGTTAGATCATATTGCAGTAGAGGTTACCTTTAAGGATTTTGCTTCATTATTCACTGCATTGTTTGCTATATGTTTACCACATTATCTTTATTATATGCCATAAAAAGGTTTCCACCACTTTCTGTTATTATACTTTCTCCTAATACATATTTAAACTTTAAACTAAAAAGGACATATGAGTGAATGTGTTTCCTGCTAGATTAGTGTATTGTTTTTGTTTGAGTGTAGTCTAGTGCATTGCTCATGCATGGAAATTTTAAGCTTCAGATACCAACACAATACAAGTAAGATCTGCACATAATGAGCACAAAGATAATGATTGCCTACAGTAAAAGAGAAAGAGGGGCTATAGCCAAACAGGATTTTTGATAAGGATATTGTTTAGACTCCAAAGTGAGATAGGGCAAGCCATTATTATTGATTAGGAATTCAGGCAATAATGAATGTGCAGAAACTTTATTTTTTTTTCATAAAAAAACCCAGGCACCAAATTTCTATATTTGGACAACACATATATCAGTATGTAACTGGACAAGTAAAGATAACATTGTGCTGAATATAGTCCAGTGGTAATTGCCTCACTTAAGGTAATGGAAAAATTGCCTTGACATACATTCACGAAAATGACACATATAACCATGAACATTGGAAGACAAATTAGTGATTCAACAAACAAACATAAGACAAGGGAGATATGGAACAAATTAGCAAGAGACCTCAGAATTTACAAGCAGGCAATATTCTCATGCAAATGATCTGAACTGTGAATCAAAAATAAATGTGAGTATGCATCTATTTCATAAATGTTTATGGAGGTATTTTCTGATGCCTGTTAGTAAAATGCTGCATTTATAAATCTTTTCTCAGGCTTATACATTAGGTGCACATTGTTCTGCCACAAAGCACAGTTGTTTTCTATTATTTTACAATGTTGATGATGTTGAAGTTGGCTGTTCTATTGACAGCTACCACCACCTTAAAGCAGTAATGCAAGTACAGAGCTCCATCAAATGTGGGGTAAGATAATTAAATTCACATTACAAGCTACAAAACATCAACATTTAGGGATCTTTTTTTTGACTTTTTCTTCGTATCTGTATGAAAAATGATGTTCTCTAGACCAAGGCATACAAATAGGTGAGCACTGTGAGATGTGGTACAGGTTGACAGTGCAAAAATGTGTAATATGCAATACTCAAAGAAATAGCTTGATAGGCAGAGAAATACATTCTTAGGGGCAGATTCACAAAGATAAACAACCACTTGAAAGTAAGTTTTCCATTTTTGTTATTTACAAACAATGAGTTAATACTAAGTTTCTGACTGGAAGACTCGGCAGTCGGAGCGGAGACCTCCGGACATAAAAAGATAGGACTGTCCAATCTTTTTATGTGTCGAGTTCCCCACCGTGACTGCGGTGTATCTCAGTCATAAAATTACTATTAACCTCATACAGTTCACAGATGAGGCATTGAAAAATGATGACAATGTGAAAGAAAAAAAAACATTACTATCAAACAACTCGTGGCCATAGAGTACATACACAGAGGGTAGATTCCAGTTTTGGCAATACAGTTGCCATTATCTTACATCTCATGCATTGATACTGAGCGTTATTTACACAGTCACAATTTCAGGGGTATCAGGCTGTACAATCGTAGGTAGATCAATAGAGGCTCCCAGATATCATTCGGTCGGGAGGTCACCGGCAGTTCCTCCGCGTATAACACTAAATTCTCTCTGCAGTACGTCAAATCCCTGAGCCATAGTTCAACTGTAGGACTCCGCTTGCTATCCCACACCATCGCCACTCGCCGCTTGGCAATAAGAAGTGCCACTCTTGCTAGCTTGCCCTTAACACCTTTCAGAAAAGGGAGTAGCCCCAATTAATACACCTGCGGTGAGCAACTCAATTCAACCCCAATGATTTTGGACAGTTTAGCAACCACCTCAGTCCAATATTCCCTCACCCGCCTACAGGCCCAGGCCAGGTGCCAAAAGTCCACACCCGAGGCACCACACTGTGCACATGTGTCCGTTTCTCTGAGACCGTATTTAAAAAGCCTGGGGTGTATGGTAGACCTGGTGAAGGTATTTGAAATGTATATTATGCAAGTTCCCATTAGAGGTGAGGGCGCTAGTCAGATTGCAACAGTGTTCCCATTCCTCCCGAGACAACTGTGGGTCCAAACATTCGTTCCATTTATCCAGGCTCTTATCATCGGAGAGGGTCCTATCCTCCCTAGCAGCTCGGTATAATTTTGTGACAAGCTTGTGTCGGGTGGGGCTGGAAAGCAAGGTGTGTAATGCCAGGGACGTCGGGGGTTCTGCAGGGAACATCGGGAAGTGGGCCTGTGATGCTTTTTTCAGTCTGTGAAGCAAGAATGTGAACATTAGGGTTTTATGCTGGATATAGTCAACATCAGCTGATGTCAAAAAAGTGCCATTAGGGTATAGGTCCTGCATTTGGTCAATGCCCGCCTGAGCCAGTGTGCGCATGGCTCCCACCTCATGGGTCACCGAGATGTCTGCATGGTAAGCAATAGGAAGCAGCGGAGAGTACAACGGCAGTTTCCCAGCCACGCAGCCCAGTGCTTGCCAGGCTGTGATCGTCGAGTTGATAGTGTTAATTGCATCACGGGGTGTAAGTCGACGTCTATGTGTTAATATGGAGCTCAACGGGATGGGACGTGCGTCCCAGTGTTCCACCGCCACATGCGGAATAAAATCGTGAGATGCGAACCAAAAATGTGCGTATTGTGCATGTGCGCACAAATAATACAAATAGATATCAGGTACACTGAATCCCCTATGCTTATAATCAGGGAGGAGAGTCCGCCAGCCCACCCGAGCCTGCTTTCCATCCCAGACCAGACGAAGAAGCAGCGAGCGCACTGTTATATAAAAATTTAGGCAACACTACCATCTTTATAAGGGTGATGCGATCCACAAGAGAGAGTGGAGGACGAATCCACCTGTCTATTTGCTGCTCTAATAACGTGGTAGCAGTGCCATAATTCTCACGGAGTACTCTGTCGGGATCTCGGTGGACCCAGATTCCCAGATACTTAATCGACTCCGTCGCCCACACGAGGGGACATTTTGGCTCATGTGGATGTGTGCATGTGGTCAGTGGCATCACTAACGACTTAGACCAGTTAATATGTAACCCAGAGAACTCCCGCAGAACAGGCGCCAGATGAGTGCGGGGTTCCTGAATAAAAAGCCAAATGTCATCTGCATATAACGAGATGATGAGCGGACGGTGATGCAAGTTGAGAGCTGCATGTTTGTGACATTGCCTGATAAGGCAGGCCAACGCCTCCAGTGTCAGGGCAAACAACAGTGGCGAGAGGGGGTACCCCTGCCTGGTGCCTCTAGTGATGGAGAACGGTTCCGAAGTATGACCACCCACTCGGACCCGCGCCGTGGGGTTTGCATAAAGTAGTTTTACCCAGTTAATAAAGAAAGGAGAGAAGCCCATCCGTTGGAGTACAAAGAACAGATAGCCCCATTCAATGGTATTGAACGCCTTGGCAGCGTCGAGCATGACAGCTGCCGCTGGGAGATCAGGAGAGAGAGTGTGGAACAGAGCAAACAGTGTACGAAGATTATGAGAGGTGGACCGCGTAGGTATGAATCCAGACGGGTCCGGTAGCACCAGATTCTGCATAAGCGGTTGAAGGTGAGTGGCTAATATTTTCGCTAAAATTTTCACATCAGTGTTAATGAGCGATAGTGGTCTGTATGAGTCGCAATGAGCAGGCGGTTTGTCCTTTTTTTAATAAGGTAATGATTAGCGCCTCGCGAAGGGATGGGGGAAGTATGACCGATTCATAAGCCTCCGCATACATTTCTAACAAGAAGGGGGTGAGCTCCTCAGCATAGGCCTTGTAGAACTCCGGGCCAGGTGCTTTTTTGTTAGGGAGGGAGGCAATGGCCATGCGGATGTCCTCCACTGTGATAGGCTGACCCAGATAGTCTCTCTGACTCTCTGACAGCCATGCGATGGCCACCTGTGATAAGTAGGCATCTAATTCTGCAGTGTCTGTCTCACCTTGTGAGGTGTACAGTGTTGTGTACGTCTGTCTGAACTGCTCTGTTATGTCTGTGACACTATAGTGGTCGTGCCCTGCATCGTCCGTGATCTTAGTGATTATGTCTTGACTCATGCGGTGTTTAATCTTTGTGGCTAAGTGATGTCCTGGCCTCCCACCCTCCCCATAGGAGCGAGCTACATGACGTTTAGAGATATAGCGTAGTTCTTCTTCCGCTAGTTTTGCATGCTCAAGTATGGCTTCTTTGATGGACGCTAGGGTCGACTCACAGGGTGCGCGCTCGTAGTCGCGCTCGAGGTTGGTCAGCGTAGCCTCCACCTTAGTTATTTGGCCCCGTAAGTCCTTTAAAATGCCAGCCGATGTACCTATGCAGGTGCCCCGAATAGTAGCCTTGAATCCTTCCCAAAGCACTCCTGTGCTATCTACAGACCCCTTATTGTGATCAAAGTATTGGGTAATGGCCTCGCGAATAGTTTCCAAATAGAGGGAGTCCAACAGCGCCAAGTGAAGGATCGGGGAGTCATCTGAGGAATACAGAGAGTGAGTCGAACAGGACAATGATCAGAGGGAGTGCATGGTAGGCTCTCCACCTCGATCACCCAGCCTGCCACCCCCTCACTCACCAACCAATAATCGAGGCGAGACCAACTGCCATGCACTGTGGAGATATGTGTGCCCTCAAGTGTCTCTACATGTCTGTGTCGCCATATATCAAGTAATCCGAGTTCCGCCATCCCAGGATTAATTACATGAGCTGCCCCTGGTGAATGCCCCTCCCTGCCCCTCCCTGCCACTAGATTTATCTTTGCCGGGGTCCAGGTGCAGGTCCAGGTGCATATTAAGATCTCCCCCCAGAGGATAACTGCGTCCAGCCAATCACGCAGTACCGCAATAAGACTCTTGTACAGGCCAGGGTCATCTATATTAGGTCCATAACAGTTTACAATGGTGACTAATTTGCCTGCCAATGTCCCGTGCACCATAGAATAACGACCCGCAGAGTCAATATGAGTTTGGTGGACTGCAAACGGAAGGCCCTTCTTTACAAGTGTGAGTACCCCCCAACTATAGGAGGAATAGGAAGAGGCCAGGTGGTAGTCAGCCCAGCAAATCCCAACCAGTTTATCAGTATTTTGTGTAAGGTGCGTTTCTTGCAGGAGGGCGATGCTGATTCTATGACGTTCCAAATGAGCTATCACCTGTCGAATTGTTTTGGGGGAGTTGAGCCCCTGCACGTTCCATGTTAGACAAGAAATTGTTATACCATTACTGTGCATACCAGTAGCAGAGTATACAGAAAACAGAATCTACCCTGTGCCCATCCTGTGAACAACATGCGTGAGCAATATCCAGCACAATAGTAAACTGTCCAGCCACATGAACAATCCCCATATCCCCCCCACCCCATCACCCTCCACCCACTTCAGCAACCCCAACACACTAAAGCCATCCCGAACTCCCAGAAAAAAATCCCAAGTACAGCACCAAGGGAATAACCAAATAAGGGGAACACCCATAGAGGGAGGCGCCGGAGCACAAACTCCCTCCTGGTGAAAGTAGGAGGTGGCCGAGCTATCGTGCTGTTCCTTCCCCAGTCTCCGCAACCACATATGAGCGGAAAGGAATTTACCACCCAGGCCTACTTATAATACCATAGGGGGCAACCCCCCCAACACTTTGACAGAGATGGTACATTTAGGGAGAAAAACGGGCTGATGTAATCAAAAAGTCGTTAAGTGTTCCTTATACTCATGCCACACCTTAGAGCACCCTCCGGCCCCCCTGAATCCTCACCAGTCAGGACACAGCAAAAATAAAAGAAGAACCAGAGGTACTGCACCGCTCCAACTTTTATGAATCAGAGTCAGCCCTGTCCATCTGCCATGTCGCCAGCCCCCACAGCCTCGTCTCCCTCTGTGTGCTGGGGGGACCGGCTGCAACGGGATACAGATTTAGCAAAGTCCAAAGCCGACTTCGGGCAGGTGAAAAATTTGTATTTTCCATTGTCCTCCACATGCAATCTCACAGGGTAGAGCATGGCGTATGGTATGCGCGCGGCAAGGAGCAGTTTTTTGGCAGGCTGGTACTCCCTGCGGGCCTCCTGTACGGCCAGAGTGAAGTCCGGGTAAAATGAAAGAGTGTTTCCTTCATGAGTAATGGTACCCTTCTCCCGAGCCAGGCGGAGCATCACATCTCGGTCTCTATAGTTTAAAAGGCGAGCAATTATGGGACGAGGCGGGGCACCCGGGGGGGGGGCGTGTAGCCAGGGAACGATGAGCTCTCTCCATGATTAGAACTTGAGACAACTGCTCTGCTCTGAAGATGTCCCGCAGAAGCTTCTCCACATAGGTCTCAAGGCGGCCTGTGTTCATGGATTCTGCAGGCCCGTAATGCGCACATTATTACGGCGCGATCTAGCTTCCAAGTCTTCATTACGAGCCTGTATAACAGCTAGGACTTTCTCCATAGAGGCCGCCTTGTTCGTAACCTGCTGTAAACCATCCTCAGCATCCGAAATGCGTGTCTCGGCTTTCCCCAGGCGCAGCGCATGTTTGTCTAACTTAGCCGACATGTGATCCATGCGAAGATTGAGATGGTCAATCTTACCATCGATAGACTGCAAGCTGGCCTGCACTGCAAGAAGGGTTTTGTCAATGCTAGTAAGGTGTTCATTTGGAGGGTCCGCCTCAGAGTCCGAGGCCTCGTGTAGAACGGCTCTGCTGGTTTTCCGGGGTTCGAATGTGAGGCGCGGTTGGCCACGCTCGCTTTTCCCCATGACGGGAGTGTAGCCCAGTATGTCTCAGTACACTGGTGCAACAGATAAACACAGGCCCCCTCAGTGCCACAATCAGGAAGCAGCCCCGTTGACAGAGAGATGATGTAGCGCCTTCGATGTTAGGTTCCACGAGGGAGGCAGTTAGGCCACTCCAGCCGCAGTTCGTCTAAGGCCCAGTCCCCAAGAGCACCAGTGCAACGCAGGCCTCAAGCCAGTGACTGCGCAACAGCAAGGATTGGTCACCAATTAGGCCCCGAAGGGATAATCGGGGTCCTGTATGTCCGCGAGGCTATGGTGTCGCCGCGTCTGGGGGGGGATCGCCACAGGGCAGAGGTCCAGCTAGTCTACTCCCCGATGAGGCACCCACACCAAAGATGCTAGGGCAATGAAGCAGTGCAGGCCCAGTCACATCCAGGAGGCACACAGCGATGAGAGGTACCGTCAGGGCACCCCGGAGGATAAAGATGTAATCGATGGTGTGGACAGGCAGGTAACACCGCGCCCCCCGCAATGGGAGCTACAATGTCAGGTCCACTCCACAGCCGCACACTGCCTCCCGGTGCAGATTTCAGGAAAGATGACAGCACCGGCAGAGAAACAAGGGCCTCAGCGTCCCCGCAGTCACAGGAGCACTGGACGGAGTTCAGCGGGAGGGCCCCCTTGGAAATACTGAGGCCCGGTGCCGAAGTATGTAGAGATCAAGTCGGCCAAATGAGTGAGTGCTTAGCGCGCAGGCACACGGTAACACAGCCCAGCACACAGCGGCGGTCCAAAGCAGGCCCGCGTCAGCCCACCAGCTGGCCGCGAGGCCAGGGGACACAACTCAGTTCCCATGCAAGCCCGGCGCCGAGAGGCCGCACAGATAGATAGGTGGTGCGGCCCTCCAGCCACCGCAGTAACTCCTAGCAGGGCGCCCACCAGTCCCCCAGGTCACACCGCACAATCCGCCAAACGGCAGGCCCGGGGAGCCGAGCACACCCCCAGCACCAGCGCCAGCCACGGCCTACCTCAGGCGCTCGGTCCGAGCGAGTCCCGAGTCGCCACGCTGTCAGCGCCGGCCCAGAGCTTCCCAGCCGGCGATCTCAGTGATGGCGATGTTTCGGCCCACAGCGCTCAGCCAGGTCAGTCCGCAGCTCTTTTGGGCACCATAGCTGTCGGTTTTAGCAGGATTCAGGGCAGGATGACGAGGATATTTGACGGATATTAAGCTCGGCCGGCGGAGCAGCTCTACAGAGCGGCCATCTTTCCGTGCACCCTCTAGCGCCCCCCAGATTTGGAGGGTTAGAAAACACCCTCAGGGTTTCACCTGTACACCCAGCACTTTATTTACAGGTAATTGTTAATGAGAGACAGAAGTTATTTTTGACGCGGTTTCATCTCCAAACCATTCTGTTCCTTCTAGCTAGCTTTCCCAGCAAAAATGTATGTGGTGTTTGTCTTGCCCTCGTTGACATTGTGAAGCCCCAGCAGGACAAAGCACAATGCACTTTTTGCTTTTTTTGCACATTTTTCTCTGCGCAAGAACGTGGTTTCTTCACCCAATACTATGAACACTAAAATCCAGATCTCATGGTGCGGCCTTTGCTTATTTGCACTGCGTGGGAAACAAAACTGTTATTCATTCAGGTGCGATCTTATTACTGAACGTTTTTCCCATCATACTGATGCTATTTATTTGTTAGAGATTTGAACACATTTTTTTCTCATTTTATGAAGTATTATACAATGTTTGTCTTTTTACTGTTACTTTTATGGCTCAATAGAGCCGAATAAAGTATTTTGATGATGATGATGACTAGGAGACTCCAGAGTCAGGGTGTTGAACTCCGCACATAAAAAGATAGGCCTATCCTATATTTTTATGTGTGGAGTTCCACACCTCAACTGCAGTCATAAAATTACTATTAACCTTAGTTCATACGTGTGTTTTAAAGTGATCTATGTGAACAGGAGACCATAGAATGTGAGAGCCAAATTAGTATTTTTTAATGAGAAAATGGATTTCTTCCGAGTATAGAGAGTAAGAGATGTAAGAAGTTGTTTCTTTTAGTTCATGCACTAAGTGGTGGTAGAATTGTATCATGTAATTTCTTTAGGCAGTGTTTACTCTTTCGAACTTATTATAACAAATACAAACAGTATTAACACAAGTACTTTTCTTTCAAAGTGCAAGAGAGGACATTCTGTGTATATCGGACACTCTTCTAACTAGCACTAATGCCACGCTGCAGCAGTTGACAGATATACCAGTTACACTGTAGCTCAGTTCAAATAATAATGATAGATTATATTTCAAGGTGTGTGTGTGCCTGTCCCATTTCTCCCTATTAAAAATGCACTTCTACAAAGATGTTTGCCAAATCTTGCCAGGTATCAGTTTGACTTGCAGGCCAACACACAGAAAAAGTTGTTACTGATCTCCATTTCAGTGTCCAGAGAAGATACTCCCATGATCTGGAGGATCCTGCAATAGGAAAAAGAGAGACTAAAGGTGAAGTGTATATCATAAGTCAGTTGGTACACAGCCATATTGCAGCAGAAAAAAGGAAATTGGCCTTATCATCGGAAACAGTCCAGAATAGTTTAAGGTAAAATACCATTGCTACTCAGTCTCATAAGAAGAATATGGTCAAGTTTTTTCTTCTTGTATCAAAGTGTACAAATTAAAAAGATTAATTTTGATGAATAATTCACTAATGAAGGTTTTTTATTACACTATGTATGTCTATAAACGCCACACAACTCTAACTCCATGGGGAAACATCTGATGCATCAGTTCCAGTCCCTTAGTGGAAAAATGTGAACATATCGCGCCAGTCAATAATATATATATATATATATATATATATATATATATATATATATATATATATATATATATATATATATATATATATGTATATCCACTCTCCAGTTTCACCCTGGCATCCGCACTCATGAGCGGGTGCTGAGTCGTGCGAGGGTGCACTCGCAAACATATCCGGCTCCAAAGAAAACTTCGACCAGCACTCACTGTAAAAGAATTATCCTTTTATTTGATTATTCGTGCACTCGCAACCACAGACCCGTTGGCACCTTTTCCAATGTTCAATATATATATAGCCGCGCGGCCCCCCTCCTGGAGCCCTTGATGGCCCTGGGGACCGCCACCCCCCAGGGCCGGCTCCTGCAGTGTCCCGGGGTGCCTACCCCCGGGACACTGTAGTTTGCTATGGCAGGACGGGAGCCTCGCGGCTCCCGTCCTGCCATAGCAAACTGCTTTGGATATTGGAAGAGAGAGCAGGAAACCTGCTCTCTCTTCCAATATCCAAAGCCGATTGCTTTTCCACATGGGGAGCAGCATGTCAGCTGCTCCCCATGTGGAACAGCAATGCCGGCTCCCAAGGGACGTGTGGAGCCGGCGGGACTGTGGGGGATTGGGGACCCCCACAGTCCCCAACGGAGAGGGCCAGCCCCGGGGATGGGGTCCCCGGGGCAAGTAGTGGCCCAGGAGGAGGGCCACGCGGCCCCCTCCCCAAAAAAGAAAAAAAAAAATGGAAAGGCCGGCCCCGGGGGATGGGGTCCCCGGGGCCTTAAATGGCCTGAGGAGGGGGCCACGCAGCCCCTCCCAAGAAAATAAAAAAAGGCCATGCCCTGGGGGATGGGGTCCCCGGGGCCAATACAGGCCCAGGGAAGGGGGCCACGCGCCCCCTTCCCGTTTTTTTTTAAAATTAAATAAAAAAAAAGGGGTAAGGCCCTGGGGGATGGGGTCCCCAGGGCCCAAAACAGGAAAAAGGAAGGGGGCCACACAGCCCCCCTTCAGGGGACAAAAAATTAAAAAAAAACGATCGGGCCCGCAGGCCCCGCCCCTTCCTTCACCACTCTGCAAACGCGCCCCTGGCGCGTTTGCAGAGGGGAACAATTCCCCTTGAATACTGGGGGTCCCTGGGGGCCAACTAGCCCACCAGGAACCTCCAATATGCGCCAGGGGCTGCGTTGCAGAGACGTGTAGAGAGGCCACACCCCTTTTACACCTCTCTGCAACGCAGCTCTGTGGCGCTTTTGGAGGTATATGGTGGGCTAGTTGGACTCCGGGGACCCTCAGGATTCAAGGGACTTAATCCCAACTTAAAACGCGCCACGGGCGCGTTTGCACAGTGGTGAAGGGAGGGCGGGGCTTCAGGTGACATGTGTGCAAACAGGCCCGTGGCGCGTTTTAAGATGGGGAATTAAATCCCTTTAATCCTGAGGGTCCCTGGGGGCCATCTAGCCCAACAGGTACATCCAGAAAGCGCCACAGAGCTGCGTTGCAGAGAGGTGTAAAAGGGGTGTGGCCTCTCTACACGTCTCTGCAACGCAACCCCTGGCGCATATTGGAGGTTCCTGGTGGGCTAGTTGGCCCCTAGGGACCCTCAGGATTCAAGGGGACTTAATACCCCAACTTAAAACGCGCCACGGGGCGCGTTTGCACAGATGTCACCTCAGGCCCCGCCCTCCCTTCACCATTGTGCAAATATTCTTCTAAAATCATCCGAAATACGAATTCCGATTTACTCACCTGTTATCAGGAGAGACCTCAGTGCTGTATCTTTCAGCCCAGTACTGGTCCTGAAAAGTAATTTTAACCGTACTTACCAGTAACTTGAATTTCCTTCCATAGGCTAACATTGACTGGTTTCACTTGGAAATTCTTCTAAGTGTGGAGTTTTGGAACTTTAAAATATTCCTCTAAAATCAGCCGAAATACGAATTCCGATTTACTCACCTGTTATCAGGAGAGACCTCAGTGCTGCATCTTTCAGCCCAGTACTGGTCCTGAAAAGTAATTTTAACCGTACTTACCGGTAACTTGAATTTCCTTCATAGGCTAACATTGACTGGTTTCACTTGGAAATTCTTCTAAGTGTGGAGTTTTGGAACTTTAAAATATTCCTCTAAAATCAGCCGAAATACGAATTCCGATTTACTCACCTGTTATCAGGAGAGACCTCAGTGCTGCATCTTTCAGCCCAGTACTGATCCTCAAAAGTAATTTTAACCGTACTTACCAGTAACTTGAATTTCCTTTCTAAGGATATCATTGCCTGCTTTTTGCTGAAAAAGTTTCTAAGTGTTGATTTTTGAAACATACAAATATTCCTCTAAAATCAGCCGAAATACGAGTTCCGATTTACTCACCTGTTATAAGGAGAGACCTCAGTGCTGTATCTTTCAGCCCAGTACTGGTCCTGAAAAGTAATTTTAACCGTACTTACCAGTAACTTGAATTTCCTTCCATAGGCTAACATTGACTGGTTTCACTTGGAAATTCTTCTAAGTGTGGAGTTTTGGAACTTTAAAATATTCCTCTAAAATCAGCCGAAATATGAATTCCGATTTACTCACCTGTTATCAGGAGAGACCTCAGTGCTGCATCTTTCAGCCCAGTACTGATCCTCAAAAGTAATTTTAACCGTACTTACCAGTAACTTGAATTTCCTTCCATAGGATATTATTGCCTGCTTTTTGCTGAAAAAGTTTCTAAGTGTTGATTTTTGAAACATACAAATATTCCTCTAAAATCAGCCGAAATACGAATTCTGATTTACTCACCTGTTATCAGGAGAGACCTCAGTGCTGCATCTTTCAGCCCAGTACTGGTCCTGAAAAGTAATTTTAACCGTACTTACCGGTAACTTGAATTACCTTCATAGGCTAACATTGACTGGTTTCACTTGGAAATTCTTCTAAGTGTGGAGTTTTTGAACTTTATAATATTCCTCTAAAATCAACCAAAGTACGAATACCAATTTACTCACCTGTTACCAGGAGAGAACCCAGTGCTGCATCTTTTAGCCCAGCACTGACCCTGAAAAGTAATTTTAACCGTACTTACCAGTAACTTATATTTTCTTCCATAGGAATCCATTGTATGGTTTTCAGCAAAAAGTTTCAAAGTGTTGATTTTTACAAACTACAAATATTCCTTAAAAATCACCTGTATGACTTAAACGCATTCTTTCAACTGTTTACAGGAGATGCACCAGTGCTGGATCCAGGATCCAACACTGAGTAAGAAAAAGTAACGATAACAGTTTTTACCTGCTAAGTGAATTTCCTTCCATAGGATAACATTGGTGATTCTATGAGAAAAAGTTTCTAAGTGTCAACTTTTAAAATACAATAATATTCCTTAAAAATCACGACTGTAACCAAAACGCTTTTACTCAACTGTTTACAGGAGATGTACCAGTACTGAATCTAGGATCCAGTCCTGTGGTTAGAAAAGTAATCCATAAAGTAACTAATTGCATTTAACTAGAAATTCACATTGAGCTGAATGTTGCATTGTGTTTGAAAATGTGTTGCCCATTGCAACAACTGTAACTACTGTACTTAAAAGTCTATTGCCTATGTGCAAAGTATTTAAACTAAAGTAATTCAATCTGAGAAAGTATTTTTGTAATGTAATGTATAATGTAATTACAATGTAATTTAAAAAATAAAATATGTAAAAAAATTGTTTCTAAAAATGTAGTAAATCAGTATGAAAAAAGTTAATATAACAATTAATACATTTAAAAATTGTCATTTACAAAACCTTTGAAATTCACTGAAAAAACCGTAGGTATCAGGCACGTTATAGTTAGAAATTAGCATTTAAAAAACCTTTGAAATTCACTGAAAAACCATAGGTTTCAGACACGTTATAGTTACAAATTAGCATTTAAAAAACCTTTGAAATTCACTGAAAAAACCATAGGTTTCAGACACGTTATAGTTACAAATTAGCATTTAAAAAACCTTTGAAATTCACTGAAAAACCATAGGTTTTAGGGACAGTTATAGTTACTTGGACATTGCACTCGTACAAAACCCGTGAAATTCCCCGTTATAGTTAGTTCAGCTAACTATAACTCGCGCCTCAATGCACTGCTGATGACGTCACATATTACATCACTCATGACATGGTCAGTGACATCACTGATGACATCACTGATGACATCTCAAATGACATCACTGATGACATCATCCACGTGATAATCTGATGCACCTCCTCACACCCTAATATAATCTTTGATACACCCACTCTAAATTACAGACTGCCATTCGCAAAACCATAGACACTCCAACACCAATAACTACATACCCACTCACTGATTCTTAGGTCTACACACACACATCCACTCACTCACCCGTACAGTCACTCATACTTATGGTCACTCAGTACAGGACTATCATATGCACTCTTACTCCTATATAGACACTCAAACAACGCCACTCATCCATAGAGATACTCAGACACCTAGTCAGTCATGCAAATAATTAAACACACTGCCATTTACTCACCTATACAGTTATACACACACCAGCTCACTTACTCATACAAATAGTAGCACATTGTTACGCTCTTATACAATCACTGATACAAGCACACACTCATCCATACAGCCACTATCACAATCACTCACTCTTGCTTATAGCTATTTATATACTCCAACACACATATATACTGCCTTTCACATATGTAGTTACTCACACATGTACCACTGGGACATACATTCACTCACTAACACACTCTTACACACACTTACCCACCCATACAGTCTATCACAGATGCACTCTTGAAACCATCCACCCAGTGAATCACCCACTCACACATCTAGGCACAGAGTTGCACACACCCCTCCCACACAAACACTCAGGCACCCATACAGATACTCAGACAAGCATTCAATAACTCATATAGACACTCATTTAGCTATTCACAAACACATGCAGCCACTTACACAGCAACAGACAGACGGATACAGACATTCACCCAGTTTAGTCACTAACCCATGCATTCAGTAAGATACGTTAAATCACTCACTTATAGAGTCAGTCACGCACCTACTAAATCATCCATACAGACACTTACACACCCACTCATTCTTCAATACGTCTTTTCCTATATATATTAAAAATATTTAAACTTTACAGAAACACACAGTCACTGGATGATGTCATCAGTGATGTCATTTGAGATGTCATCAGTGATGTCATCAGTGATGTCACTGACCATGTCATGAGTGATGTAATATGTGACGTCATCAGCAGTGCATTGCGGGGGTGCGAGTTATAGTTAGCTGAACTAACTATAACGGGGGAATTTCACGGGTTTTGTACGAGTGCAATGTCCAAGTAACTATAACTGTCCCTAAAACCTATGGTTTTTTCAGTGAATATATATATATATATCCCCAATATTATAATTAAGAAACCATATGAATGAATTTCTTTGAATGGCATACTTCGAACTGCAGGCCTCCTAATTTTATATTTAAGAACATTAAAATAAACCGAGTAAAAGAAAATGATTTGCCCAGGGTCAAGCAGTGGAGTGAAGAATCATGATTTATAATTATTTTTTTTATAACCAAGATTAGCGAACCAAGGGTGATTCATTCTTTTAAAAAAAGCTAAGAACACGCAAGAGAATGATTATTTGCAAAATGAGCATAATCCTTCCCAGCAAGCAGCATTAGTTAAACGTTGCATTTGCAGGGTTCTCCGTGGGGCGGCTAGATGTAAGGAAGCAGGGCACACCTTAATGTTAAATGTTGGGCACCCGTGACTTAACAACTAAACTAGATCATTAGTGTTCTTACACCACAACAGACTCGGATTAATATTTAGCAAGAAACTAAATTCACAACCCTATAGTCTCTTTAGGGGACAGTTCTGTGAGGCTCCACTGCACCTCCAGACGTATTTTCACATTTTTTCATCTGCATTTATTTTAAACTGGAAAATCACGTTTTCCAAGACTGTACAAACCACCTCCCAGTCTCTCCACTTTCGAGGGAAAGGGAAGCCTGGCTACCCCCCATCCCCCACCCCCTTCCTCCCCGAACGACCACAAGTGTGTTCTACAGACAACTTGGCTGGTCGGTCCCAAAGACCACTTAGCGAGCATTTAAGTTACTGGGTTTGGCTTTTGTATAATGCATGCAGATATAAGTGCACAACATATGATGGATAGACGCGTCCAGAGCCATTTTCAAGGCACTTCTTAAACATGGTTTCTTGGTTTCTACACACAATATTGCTTAAGATAAAGAATATAGTTAGTTTTTCCTTTTTCTGTTGTCCTCCAAAACCTCCATTCCTTAAAATATTGTGTCATTGTTTTTGTATACTCCATAGGTCAAAGCCCACGCACCAGATTTTCCACTCACTGAATACATATACAGCCAATACGTGTATCATCGATATACTGCTTTACCAGGGCTCATGTTGCAATTTTTAATATTACGCAAATACAACTCTCAATTGTCACTGGCCAAAAGTGAAATTCACTTATGCTCTTCATGTTACACTTTAATCTGTACTGTAGCTACAATAACCCACTGAGGTTTTTTCCACATCACACTCACACCAAGCAAGTATCACACTCCTACCGGGTGCACTATCCTTTATTACCATATAAATGTCATAAAAATTTCCTGATCCTGGAAAGCACGCTACTTTTCACATAAACAGTATTCTAAAACAAGATCTAAACAATACATACGTTCATCATACAAAAGTTATTCACAATGCTAAAGACAAGCATTTCTTTCTCTGTACTTTAAAGCAATGCCTTTTAACTCAGGACCTCGCTGGGGCTATTTGCTTAGTTTTCGGTCCAGCTCAAAAGAAGAACAATATCCTTTTAGTTTCAAGAGAACTTGAAAGTCGACCACGGTGTGGCCTTCCTTCATCTCAATGGTGCTAGCGTTCCTTGTAATACTACCGGGAAAGGAGGGCGATAATGGTTCTAACCTAGCCCCTTTCCCCTTCGTTTTTACTGGGCACCGAATGTTTCCTTTAAATGTTGCGCACTCAAAGCATCTCTGAAGGACTTGAAGGAGAGCCAATGTAAGATCAACGGGTTTTCTTGTTATGGTGAAATAAACCTAATCACGGTGCCTCTGTTTGTTGACTGGTAGTGGAACACTCTTCTTTTGCAATAGCGATCTTTTAACATGTGGCGACAGAGATCCTATTTGAGGGCAAGTGTTGCACAAGTTGTTAAAGAGCCAATTTGTGATTCATTTCAGGGCTTGCCAGGTCTGCTGCTTGCACCAACATTGCAATGTTGATGTTGTCGATCAAGCTCTCTCACACTCTCTCACACACACTCTCTCACAGACACTTTCTCACAGACACTCTCTCACAGACTCTCTCACAGACACTCACAGATTCTCTCTCACAGACACTTACAGACACTCTCTCACAGACACTCACAGACTCTCTCTCACACTCTCTCACAGACACTCTCTCACAGACACACTCCCACAGACACACTCCCACAGACACTCCCACAGACACACTCCCACAGACACTCTCACAGACACTCTCTCACAGACACTCTCTCACAGACACAGTCTCTCACAGACTCTCACAGACACTCTCTCACAGACACTCACAGACTCTCTCAAGACTCTCTCTCACACTCTCTCACAGATTCTCTCTCACACTCTCTCACAGACTCTCTCACAGACTCCCTCTCACAGACTCCCTCTCACAGACTCCCTCTCCCACTCTCTCTCACTGATTGACTCACTCTCACTGACTCACTCTCTCTCACTGATTGACTCACTCTCCCTGACTGACTCACTCTCACTAATTGACTCACTCTCTCTCACTGACTGACTCACTTTCACTGACTGACTCATTCTCTCTCACTGACTGACTCACTTTCACTGACTGACTCACTCTCTCTCACTGACTGACTCACTTTCACTGACTGACTCACTTTCACTGACTGACTCACTCTCATGGACTGACTCTCTCTCACTGACTGACTCTCTCTCACTGACTGCCTCTCTCTAAAAGACTGACTCTCTCTAAAAGACTGACTCTCGCTAAAAGACTGACTCTCGCTAAAAGACTGACTATCTCACTGACTCACTCTCTTTCACTCACTGACTAACTGACTCACTCTCACTCTCAATCACTCTCACTGACTGACTCTCTCATTAACTTCAATCCCAGGGGCTCTCTTTAGCCTGCCTCTCTTCTCAACTGAAAGGTCCTTCAGTAGGACTCCGCAAAAAGTAGCGACTGACTTTAATTGAGGAGATGCCTACCCCTGGCCCTTAGCTACTGGTATTTGAATGTATTAATTCTTTATTGGTTAATATCTTTTAGCCATAAAAGTACAAAACTACTTGATGCACCAACATTCTCATTAAAATGCACTCAATAAAAATATGAACAGTTGATTAGTAAACAAGGTAAAACATCCAAAAGAAATTTCAGTTCATAGTATTCATCCTTGTCCCCCACATTAAACAAGCATTGGCATAGCCAATAGGTCTCACCTTTGGGACCTTATAAGTGTTTAGCTATGCAACAGTTGATGTTGTTGCACCAAGGATATTGTGCTGGGTAACTAAACACGTATAAGGTCCCAAAGGCGAGACCTATTGGCTATGCCAATGCTTCTTTATTACTGCTCCTGCAAGAGTCTTGCGAGACTCTGTAGACCCAACAATCCAAATATACAATTATTTTTCAACCTTAATTTCTCAAAACCTGCTGAGCAGACTTACATCAAATAACAATAGGCATAACTGCAGACAAAGATCTAGTTTCCTGCCAAATTTGTTCCAATTCCATTCAGCAGTTTTTGCTGTAGCCTTGTCTAAAGAAGTCTATCCATGGAAAATGCATGGTGATTTTGCATTTTTGGGACCCTCCTTATTTTAGCTTCTCCTTGACGGATCAGCCCAAAACTTTCCAGGAAGAAGCTGAGGTGGATGAACTGATTTTTCAGAAAGCAGCTTTGTTAAACGGGCCCAAAGTTATTAGCAAACCAAATAAAGCTCTTTATAACTATAACTACCTAGTGGTGACTGCCACTTTATATATATATTCACTGAAACAACCAAAGGTTACAGGGACATTATAATTAGGCATAGGTTTCACTCAGACAAAACCAGTGAAATTCAGCAGTTATATTTAGCTGATCTAACTATAACTCGCGCCCCCACAATGCACTGCGTATGACTTCACATATTACATCACTCATGAAATGGCCAGTGACATTGATTACATCTCAAAGGCCCCCTCCCATTAGTAAAAAGAAATAATGCAATTGAGAATTTAAAAAAAAGCCTGGGACACAGGGGATGGGTTCCTAGGGCCAAAATTAATATTATTATTACTTGTATTCTATGCTATGGCTAATATATTTGTTCCCAAATAGCAAGCATGCTTCTCACACACAGGTAAGTTAAGTTTATAAATATTATGTGATGGAGGTTGCTCCCAGTCCCAAAGTTCCTCCTCCGATTGCTCTGCTGGCCCCAGAAAGTCTCCTATTTTTAACATTAATATTTATTTCCCAAACTTTTACTGCCCCTTTTTTGAATGATTTTTTTATTTCTACCCATTTCCTAATTTGTTTCCAAATCCTCTTCGATCTATCTGAGTCTAAATTATTGTTATCCTTGCATTATCCTATTTACTTATTTTCTATATTTCAAGTTTCTGTACTTCAAACTGTCTCTGTACTAGTCAGCTTTCCCTATCCCCTTATACATTTTGGTGGTACTGTTAGACTCAGAGAACCCATTGGTCACGTACTACTACTCTGCCATGAAGATTGCATGCCCAAGTAAGGTATCCTACGCATGTTTGTTGAGATGAGAAGGCTTTCTTTTATTTGCTCATGCTCAATCAGTAAATCAAGAGAGTGGCTGTGGTCACGTTGGCCATCCCAAAGTTGCGTCTTAGCTAGGCCTAGCATTATTAGCAGCAGTTGATGAACTAAGACCTGCACCGTGACTGGAAGGAAGTATGAGGAGAACGACCCCATTGCATTTGTCAACCAAGACCGTATGTCCAGTTGCCCACTCTTATTTTTTTTTAAATAGTAAGATTCATCAATAGCTCTGCCAATCCATTACAGTTTGTCTTGAGGCCATTCAAAAATTACCACCAACAAAATACCCAATCTGATATTTTTTATAAAAGATACTGTAATCAAATTGTAGTAATGTGTGTGGTTGTATTTTGCTATAAAAAAATTAATAGGGGAGGCATATCTGGCATCTAAAATATGGGTAATGTTTTTCTAGCTGCAACGACCGCTATTGCTGGGGCCAGCAGTGACAGCGCCAGCCAGTCAGCAGATGGAGAAGTGGTAAGGGGTGAGCCAGCGGCAGTGGCGGGCAGAGGTAAGTCATATTGATTGCTTATTGACAATTAATTATATACTCACTGCAAGGGTGTACTGTTGACTTGTAAACAGTTGAACACAGCTCTCTTTACCATATTCAGCAGGAGTTGAGTGATGGCCTCTTCTATCTGCAAACCAGCAAAGTTTCATAAAGACCTTTAACTATGATGAGTTGATGGAAAAGGGAAAGAAGGATGGAAGGAGGAAGGATAGGTGAAATGTAATATGATTGGAAGAAAAGGATGCGTGGGTGGAAGGATGCATATATGTGACTGATAGGATACATGGGTGGGTGAAGGATGGATGAAAGGGTATACGGGTGAAAGGAAGCCAGTGTGGGTGGGTGAAAGTGTGTGGGTGAAAGATTGTCTGCCTGGGTGGGTAAACGGAATCTTCGGGTGAGTTTGATGGGTGAAAGTATGCAAGAGTGGGTAAGTGTATGTTGGTGAAAGGTTTGTTGAGACTGAAAGCATGTTTAAATGGATGGATATATGGATGGATGGATAGTTTTCAATGGTGAAGAGGAGACTGATTGAGAGAATGTAAAATGGTGAGTAGCAAAGCCAAGAGTGAAGAATAATAATACCAGAAGAACAATTCAATGATGATTGGAAGTATCCTTGGAATGAAGAATAAACAAGGGACAAGCGTGCTCTTCTGGAGTGGCATTCTTCTCAACTTTACTTGCTTAACATGGTTTTATCAAGGATTTGATTTTTTTCAAACTACTCCCTTGACTCACAGTAGTTTTCAAGCGTGACATATATTATGTATATTTCTGCCAACCCACCCATCATCAATCACCTCCCTCGTTCCTTAGCCATGGCATTTCGCAAGTGAAACACATGGTAACCAAATGGCTGCATGGTTACTTTGGTGGGACTGCATTGTTGGCTATGCAATATGCCTCAGTTAATGTGTAGACCCATTTATATATTTTATGGCAATGCAAGAAATAGTTGTGCTACCCTTCACTCCCAGTGCCCACTCAGTCACTTCCTAGTAAATAACTCATTTCCTAAGTTCCTTCTGTCCCAGCCTTCCGTTAAATGTGAAAAATAAAAACATTACTTGCATGCGCCACATTCCTCTAGCCAAGTGAGATATTTTATTATGGCTTCCATGACGGATTACGTCTGTTCAAATTTTTCCCTTTCACAATTGCCAAACAAAGTGACTCACTTCTAGCAAAAGGTAAGCCACTTGACAATGATGATTAGTGAAACATCTACCTACCTGGCCTAATCCCTCTAACTTACCTGCTGTAGAGTAGGTTAATAATTCTTTTCCATACTGCCAAGCAAATCTATTTTGTAGGAAAAAAAACAATGTCAAAGTGTGGCCACGAAGGGTGAGCCCAGGGAGTATAGTGGAATTAAGAGTAAGTGCCTTTGCATTTTGTGGATGGGATAGTCTGTGACGAACTTACCAAATACAGTATCCTGTTCCTTAATCCTTTACCTGTACTGTAGTGCATTGCTTTTCCCACCGTCTACTTACAGACAGACAGGAGGATGTCTGTCTGCATGATTGTTTTTATATAGTACTTCACGTGACGTGACGTATATCATTCATAGTAACTATTCATCTGCCTTGTAGTCTGAGTGAAATTGTAAGGCATTTAACAAAGCATGGCCATGATAGGAAGACGATAATTGTCTAGTACAGCTGCCCCACCTGCAGACAGTACCGAGGTAACACAAGTATGCCTAGGGACCAGCTGAGCTAGCATATCACCATTCATTTAGCTCAACAAGAGAGAGAAGAATACTTGTGTACTCCATAGTGCATAATGCCTGAAACTCTAATCATATCAAAATTGAATGACCCGAGGATACCAGCAAATGTACTGCTACTGTGCTACTATATAATTTTATGTGTTTTGCTAAGAGCATTGTTTACAATTTCCCGGCAGAAGAAACTGGAGGCCATCAGGGATGAGTAACTGTGGCTGGTGGTCCTGGAGGAGGAGGAGGTTTCAGCAGCTGCTGCGGATGCCCTGGGCCCCAGCCAGGCCCCAGAACCTCCAGTACACCTTCGCTGCGGTCCAATGGCAGCTTCCCGCTGCCATTCCACCACTTCTGCTCTCCCCTATTTCCATGCATTTCAGCACCGCATTATGCAGAGGCTGGTGCTATGGAAGCCAGGCAGGAGGAAAAGATGGAGACATTGGAGAGTCACATGAACACCATTTAGAAGCTCCTCACCCGTTGTTTTTGATGGGTGGGGCTTGTTGTGGGGAGAGGGTGGGAATGTGGGAGCTGGGGAATTTTTCTGGATTTTCTTTATGGACAATTTCATTTTAAGACTTTACTTTGTTGAACACTACTTGGGACATTGGTTGGGGACAGGGAGAAGGGTGGGCCAGTTGTGGGTTTAGTTTATATTGTTAGGGGAATAACATTTTTATAGTTTTACTTTTTTGGGGTGTTACTGTTTTACGTCGCACTGCTGCCTTTGCCACAGCCAGTTTTTTAAATCCACTGATAGTGCACCAATAAAATAGTTATGCAGTACCCTCACTTGTCCTACTACTCTCTTCTCCTACTCTCTGCAACTATATTAACCCCTAAGTACTGGGAAGGGGAGGTGAATTTCCATTGTATAAAGATTGCAGTTCAACAGTCTCAACCACTGTTCTCTTTCCTGATTAGATGAAGCGAGGACTGCATGGTTTCCCAAGGTGCCATGATTGTGGTAGTAGTAGCATGCTAGTGCACTAACAGTGAAGGTCCCACTCCCTCCTAGGCAAACTCAAATTGTAGAATAAGGATTATTCATTGCATAGAACTAACTAAATTGAAATACAAAATTAGTTAAGGCTGTTATTATATGCAAGCTTTAAAAAACAATTGAGACAGTCACCAGCCTAGACTACTAGTACACAAGAAGAGAGACAATAGAGAAAATATGATAAGCAATGCTAAATTGAAATAATCAGAACGATTGTGAGCTAGTAAAAGTTACAAAATGAAGTAGGGGGGATGATATGGCTGAACGGGCTGGGGCGGTCGATTTCAAATCTGGGGAACCGGGTTCAAGTCTCGGCAATGACGCTCAACATCCTGTGATTCTGGGCAAATCACTTAATCTCACTGTGCCTAACAAAAATGAATGTGCCCTTGTGTAACGTAACTGGTGCTCATGTAAAGCGCTCTGATACCCGATACATTCAGGTCAAGTTTGCGCTACATAAAATTCCGGGAAAAGAAAAAAAAAGAATTAGATTCAAATTATGAAGTGGACATGGGTAAGCGTTGATGCAATACAGTGCCTGAATGATGATGCTGACAATGTTGTTCCTCTGAAAATATGGAAAACTGTTTTATGCATGCGTGTGTAAATAATAAATATGGCCAATGTGGGATATACTTGGAGCTGAAGATCCTCATCCTGCATTGAATTGGTGTTGCTTTCACCACATCCTTCCCACCAAGTGTTATTAAGTCATACTGCAACAAATCACACATCCCGGGGGAACAGGGTTAGGTGTCCGATGAATGGATTGGAAGGGGGATTTAGGGAAAGGTTTGACAAAGGCAAACACTCCACAAGGACAACATTCATTTTGGCAATGAGCAGTCAACCATCATAAATCTGCTATGGGAGGAAAAGGAAACCAAGGAATAATGAGTACAGGTAAACCAAACCAAATTGTTTATCTGCCCCCAGAGAGACTCAAGTTACATTATATATCTAAATATTCTGTGTTACAGAGCTTTGAAAGATAGCAAATATATTACAAATTAAATTATCTGTAGGAGTCAAGTGAACAAAACACACAGTTCTAATGATTACTAAATTGGGAGTTGCATCTGCATTCCTCTTAGACTGTCTGTCAATCTTAGGTGCCTGGTGGATGAGATCCGGTAAGGTAAGCATGAGTGTAATGTTGATTTTCCAGTTTGGCGCAGGGTAAAAGGGCCTGCAGATTGAAACAAAGATGAAATTGTAAAATCAAGGAGAAAGAAAGAAGTTAAACTTCCCAAGGAGTGCACCGATAAGACTCAAAGGCAGCGCAACAGAGAAGAGAAGAATAGTCCTTTTTGCACTTATTCATTTATGCATGGTTTATGTATAATTAGGTGAGTGCAATTTACAACAAACAAAAATCACAATAAAAGTGGCAGCATGTAACTATTGGTATTAGGCTGATCAAACTCGAAACTGTCATCATGATCATCAATTTATCCTCATTAATCTTATCACAATAACTTGTAGCCTAACAACACATGCATAATGTGATGATCATGACTAAATGTCTGTCTCCAGTTACCTTCAACAACAGACCCCCCATCGAACCACCACTTAGCTTCAAATTTGAGCCAGAAATCAAGTAAAATCAGCGCACCACTGTCACCACTACATAGAGTTGAGTAGGCCTGTTTAGGCCACTTTAAAGTCATCACCAAATCATTTGATTTCAGTGAAGTTGAAAACTTCATTCTTCTGGTGGCAGTTCTCGAAGTAGTCATGACCACGTCTTGAGTCATTCCATCATCCCTGATCCTCCTGACTTCGAGTAGGGTGTCCAACTCTGTACCAACTGTGTCCCGACTCAAATGGGAGATGGACAAAGAACTTGGATGGAGCCTGCCAGACAGGAACAGGAAGTTTGAGAATCTGGGGCATTTCCTTCTAGTTGGAAAACAAGTAAAAAAGAAAAAGGATTTGCACAAAAAACCCAATGCCAAATGTTCATTTGAGGAGGTTTTTAACTCCAAATCATCATTGCAATGCTTCTCGAGGAGAGAATCTTCCCCTGATTGCAGCCATGGTAGATCCGGCGCATTTGGTATCATGAAGGCATCTGCTGGAAGTTGCTGGTGCACCTGAATGACGTGTTGGTGACCGCAAAATCTCACAGGAGCAGGTGGCCGGCTAGCAAATCTCGTGGCACCTGCAAACGCCTCTGAAAATGTCATTGGCGATCGTGAGCGCCCAACAAGTTGCTCCAGCGTGTGCATAAGGACATTTCAACTCGAGCGGAGTTTACCGGTAACTCTGTGTTCTCAGCGGAAATGGATTTGCCGAATTCCACAAACTCCTGGCGCACTACTCCTGAGGGCCAACTACCCCTCCTGTTACCTCCAGTAAGTCGACACAGTCCCTTTCTCCACCACTCTGCATACGTGCCTCATGGCTCACTACTGGTTGGGGTCCACTTTAGTCCTGAGGACCTCAGGAGGCAAGGTGGCTTAATCTCCCAACCAGTAGTGCACCAGGAGGCGTGTTTGCAGAGTGTTGGAGAAAGGGGGCATGGCCTCCAAAGGTCTCTCAGCAATCCCACTGTCTTGGACTTACTTGAGGTCTAATGAGAGCTTGTTGGCCCCCAAGGACTCACTGGAGCAAAGGGGTCTTTATCCCCCAACTGGCAATGTGTCAGGAGGCACGTTTGCAGAGTGGTGGGGAAGGAGCCGTGGCCTCCCGTGACTTGCAGAGGTTTTTTTTCTCCATTTTTAACATTTTTAATATAAAGGGGGGTGAGAGTCCCCTCTCCTGGGCCATTTTTGGCCCTGAGGACCCCATCCCAGGGGCCTGCCCCTTTTTAAAATTTTCTTTTTCTTTTAAAGGGAGGGAGGCTGTGTGGCCCCTCTCCCGGGCTGATTTTGGGCCCAAGGACCCCATACCCTGGGTCCCAGCCAGGGCACCCAATTGTTAAAGGTTGGGCACCACGGGGGGAGCGTCAAGGCACCCTCAGTCTCTGCCAGCTCCCTGCCTCCTGCAAGAGCTAGCATTGCTTTTACAGATAGGAGTGGCTATTATACAGATCCCTGTGTGTAAAAGCAATTCTGCTCAGCTTCCAATAGGTAATATATATATATATATGGAGGTTAGATATGGTACGATACCTATCTTTTACAGCACGTGCCGGGAGATGACTGTAGGGTTGTTGATTTAGAAGGAGGATTTCGTCCACTTGGACATGTATTTATGGGGCAAGATTGTATGTTTCTAGCCTAAGTACCCCCGGTTCTTTTATTTTATTTTACATTTATTATTATTATTTTTATTTATTTTTGTCTGCAACGGGGGCAGCAATAAAGTTTTGTTTAGATGCTGATGAATGCTTGGCGCTTTGAACAGGTATTGATACCCATTGTTCATGTTGACAAAATGGCCATTGCTTTCTCACATAGGAAATGAGTTGCATATGTATTCAATATGTGATTATTATTGTGTTTAACATGTGTATTGTTTGTACTCAGTTTCGTATATTTATCATGATATATGTGTCATTCCAACATGTCCGCCATGTATTGCTCATTTGTCCTTTTTCACTTTTTACACTATGAACTACTTAAGTCTCTCTGATTTGGTGTAAGATTCACGTGATCAAGGTTCTACGGAATCGAAACGCGTTGTGGATTAAACGGTGGTTTGGCATCCATACGCAGTCGTGTGTTACTGAGAGCGCGCTGACTTTGTTATTTTAGAATATTGGATTTCCGGTGTGCTCCGCCGGTGTGCGCGCCACTCTCCATGGGTCCCAGCAGTCCGGAAGGAGCGGCTGTAGTTGGATGGAGATATATATATATATATATATATATATATATATATATATATATATATATATATATATATATATATATATATATACATATATATATATATATATATATATATATATATATATATATATATATATATATATATATATATATATATATATATATATATATCCTATTACCTATTACCTATTGTCGGTCGCCGGTAGGTAGTTATAGTTAGAACCTAGTTTCCATAGGAAAAGCATTTTTTGATTTGCTGATAACTTTGGCGTCGTTTGACGAATCTTCCTGAAATTCTCCAAAGAAAACGTCTATCCAGGTCAGCCCCTATCCTGAAAGTTTGGGGGTGATTCGTCAAGCGGGGGCTGAGAAAAAATGGGGGTCCAAAACTCGTTTTCTCCATGTTAATTTCCATAGGAAATTTTGCGACGAGCTACAGCCCGAACTGCTGAACGGAATTACCCCAAATTTGGCAAAAAGGTAGAGCTTGGTTCAGAAAGTGACCTTTTTTTAAATGGTGTAAATCCGTTCAGTAGTTTTTGAGAAATTCAAAAAATAAGAGTCAAAAAATCAATTTCCCATAGGAAACTTTGTGCAAGGCTACAGCCGAAACTACTGAACGGAATTACTCCAAATTTGGCAGAAAGGTAGTGCTTGGGTCAGAAAGCGACCTTTTTAAAAATGGTATAAATCCGTTCAGTAGTTGCTGAGAAATTAGAAAAATAAAAGTTTTGATATCTGGGCGGAGCCTAAGTCACGTGCGCGAGCTTCACTGTGATTGGCTGCTAGTACTCCAAACCAGGAAGTGTTGGCAGCCATCTTGTGGCTCGGTAGAAGCGAGTCACCCAAAAACGGAGAAACAAAGGTATAAAACAAGAGAAGGGGGCAGGGTAGAAAAACCCTGACCCCTAGGCCTGCTCAGGGGGTCCCAGAAGGACCCCCAGGGCCCAAAAAATCATTAAAAAAGAAATCGGCAAAAATTCGCGCTGGGGTCGCGGGTTCTCGCATTTCATATTAATGAGGCCCTTGGGTGGGCTAGGTTCCGGGTGTATTTCTTAAAAAATAATAGCAGGGGCTTGCAGGGGTTGCGGGGGTGCGCTGGGGTCCGCGCAGCCCCGGGGCTTCACTCATGTTGGGAGGGGAGTTGCGCAGCCCCCCTTCTGGAGCCTTCTATGTGCTTGTAACTTTGGCGTTGTTTGACGAATCTTTATGAAATTATCCAAAAAGTTTCTCTTTTTTTGATTAGCTCTTATATTGAAAGTTTGGGGGTGAATGGTGTAGGAGGGGCTGAGAAAAAGAGGGTCCTAAAACGTGTTTTCTCCATGCAATTTCCATACGAAACTTTACAGAAGACTACAGGTGAAACTGCTGAACGGAATTACGCCAAATTTGGCAGGGAGAAAGGTGATGGTCCAGAAAGCTCGCTTTTGTTTAAATGGTGTAAATCCGTTCAGTAGTTTTTGAGAAATATCAAATTTTACAGATATCGATATTTGAGAATTCTGACATGTGATTGGGTGAGGGGTTACAAGCACCAGCTTGTGGCTTATTGGCTGTGAATGGTTGAAACCAGGAAGTGTTGGCAGCCATTTAGTGATTTACTCCGTCAGCTCACATCTCTCCGTGTAGAAGCCATCAGGTTCGTAGTTTTACCTCTGCGAGGCAACACTGGCATCTGTGTCTGTGTGAGATATGCCTTTCACGCTGCCTCTCTTCATATCACCAGGTCGCGGCTATGCCTTTAGAAGCCCGTCCGTCGGCTCGGAGCTCTGTGAGTCAGTCTGTTGGTACAATCCCTTACACTACCCAAAGACTACCCAAACACCACTGCACTGTTGTAAACTCTAAAACACTACCCCCCAGCACGATCCCCTACACTACCCAAACACCACTGCACTACCCTAAATCTTAAATCAACCCCCAACACGACCCCCTACCCAAACACCACTGCACTACCCTAAACCCTAAAATACTACCCCCAGCACAACCCCCTACACTACCCAAACACCACTGCATTGTCGTAAACCCTAAAACACTACCCCTAGCAGGACCCCCTACACTACGCAAACACCACTGCAGTACCCTAAATCCTAAAACACTATCCCCAGCACGACCCCCTACACTACCCAAACACCACTAGAATACCCTAAACCCTAAAACACTGCTCCCAACATGACCCCCTACACTACACAAACACCACTGCACTACCCTAAACCCTAAAACACTACCCCCAGCACGACCCCCTACACTACCCAAACACCACTGTTCAACCCTAAACCCTAAAAGACCATCCCAGCACGACCCCCTACAGTACACAAACACCACTGCAGTACCGTAAACACTAAAACACTACTCCGAGGATGACCCCCTACACTACACAAACACCACTGCACTACCCTAAACCCCAAAACAGTACTCCCAGCATGACCCCTTACACTACCCAAACATTATTGCATTGTCGTAAACTCTAAAACACTACCTCCAGCACGATTCTTACACTACCCAAACACCACTGCACTACCTTAAACCCTAAAACGCTACCTCCAGCACGAACCCCCTACAGTACACAAACACCACTGTACTACCCTAAAGCATAAAACAGTACCAGTCCGTCGGTTCGCAGGTCTTCGAGCCGTCGTGTCCCTAGCTGTACATGTGCGAGCCAGTCCGTTAGGTGATAGGTGTGTCTCTGCTAGGAGGGCCGTTGGCCCGTTGGTGTCCCCTTGCGAGTTAGACCCGAGCTCTCCCTCTCCGAGCCAGCACGCTGGTGTGCGTTTGCGAGCCGACGGCCCGTAGCTCTCCCTGTGCGAGCCGAGCCGACGGGCCGCAGCTCTCCCTCTGCGAGCCTGCCCGATGGCCCGCAGGTCTCCCTGTGCTAGCCGGATCGCAGCTGTCACTCTGCGAACCGATATTGGGAATATAAGGCGGCTCTAAAAAGAGCCCTTGTGTTTATTAGTTGAAGCTACATATAAGTGCGGATGCACAGCTTCAGGTTATTAAGAAAAACTCGATTTCCCTGATCTGTGAAGTGTACTCCATCACTTCTGTAGATATCAGCCATATCAAAACGTATGTTGTTGTTGTAGATCGACCCCATTCTATGGTCTCTGAGGTATGCAGACACAGCTTTGTTGACATTCTTCCTAGATTTTTCAATCTGAGGACAAAATTGGTTTGACCATTTCCACTTCTGTCTTTGGCATATACTGGAATATACAAAGACGGTTTGAGGCAAAAGTAACATCAATTGTCGAAAGGTGTCTTTCATTAGCATTTCCAAACCTACACCAGTCAATGTGCCTAGGTCGTTTCCACCACAGTGCACAATCATGAGGTAAGGGTGTTGGAGATGCAAACAGGTTTTAACCAAAGGCAACAATTGGTGCCACTTCAATCCTCTCTGTCCAAACCATTTAATGTCCACATTTTGTAAACCTAGGTCTAAGTCAATACGTCTCTATTCTGCATACCTCTTGCACCAGAAAACATAGCTATGTCCTACGATCCACACTAGCATTTTGAAGGTTTGGCTGGGAAGTATGGATAGATGTCTGTAGCTCATGCAGTCCGTTCGTAGAATAAGAGATATGTTTAAAGGTGGGGAACTACTTTTTTTCTCATTCAAAACGATAACTGATTGGGAGATGAAAAGCATTGTTTTTTAAAAGTAGGGTGCACATTCGTTTTGTGGAAAAGCATCTTTGTGATTGGTTAAGAAAAAGCAGTTTAAACGTGGAGTACATATGATAGGATAAAATTTGGTCAACTCAACCACACCTGCTACTTACATTTGGAAGGCACTGTTCGAACTTAAAACAATCGTAAACTTTTAACCTGCACGTGCCGTTAAATGTTCGAGAAAATGTTGCAAAAAAATATCGTTAGGTTTAAAAAAATTGATGAACTTTTAACCTGCACGTGTTGTAAATTGTTCTAGAAAGTGTGTTGATAGAATACGTTGCACTTCTGACTTCTATGTGTCCTTGAATATTAAAAAAACTGTTTATATGGAAAATTCAAAAATAACCAATAGAGAGAAGTTTCTAAAAGAATCAAGGAACTATTCTAATTTGTTCTTTACATGTATTTATGTGTGGAGTAACAAAATTACAGACACAACAGCACCAGGAAGAGGAACAAGCAGGGAGTGGGGGGATGGGGGAGATGGGCACAATGGCACACATGCACAATTAAGTACAGGACAACTACAGACACACCATGGCTAAAATGAGACACACCAACAAGGAGCACAAGTCACACAACCCGCCAACATCACACCACTGAACAAGCACAGAAGTGAAAACCACACTGTCTGAAAGGGAGAAGGGTGAACACTACCTCACATGAAGGGACATCTCACACAGAATGCAGCACACACACATAGGAAGCAGAGCACACCAACATCCAACACAATGTTGTCCAAACACAAACATTCGCACAATCGAACACAGGACACAAATGCACTCGCCTGTGGTGGATAAACGTCCAAAAGCGTCAGTACGAAACAGGCACATGAGAACGCATAAGTACAAACCCACAGTCCGGATGGGGTAGCAATACACATATGGCTGGCAGCCAGAGAGTCTGTGACACACACATTGGCATACAAATGAAGACACAACACATTTGGAGACAAGTGAAAATGTGGAAACTTTATAAAAAAGTGTGTGTCAGTACGGCCAAGAATAGTGCCACGATATGCAGACAAATGCAGCAGCATGCCTGAATAAGGAACGTAGGAAAACATCCATGTTCACCTCGGGGTAGTCCATCACCAACACACGTCAGTGTCAAGCAGCGTTGGTTGTCCGCGCCTCGGACATGAGTCGACACCAATGCAGCCATGTCCACTGTCATCTTGGGACATGTGACCAGTAGCACAACGTGCAACGATGCGGCGGGACACGTGCAATGTGGCACATCGAGTGGTGGTTGCAGGTACCTTGTCACTCGTCCATGAACGCGAGTGCAGCTGCGTAAGCCACTATCATTAATGAGTGATGGTTGGCCACAATATTTGACATGTTGTCAATGTAATCCATCAGCTGACCGGGACAGATGTGCTGACTCCAACCACTGTACCCAATGTGCACCAAAGCAGAATCGGGAAGTGGGTCAATTTGCTCACTGCATACTATGACACGTGCAATCTCCCAGGTCCAGTTCCCAACATGCATGCCAAACATCCATGCATGCCATAAACGAGCATCACCATGACACTCCTGGTCGTGGGCCAACAGGGGGCGCACACACCCGTCATAATCCATGTCAGCTACGCACACGTTGGAGAGGCACACGTCCATGCACCACTCGGATAGGCACGTGTGACATTGCAATACAGGTTGAACGCAGGTGACGTCCGCAATGCGGAAGCTCAGCCGGTAAGTGATCCGCAGCACTGCCAAAGGCAGTGCACTCAGGACATGCAGCAGACGTGCAAGGTATAGGTGGACGTGAATGGAGTCGACCATGTGTTCGGGATGCCCTGCCATTGCGTCAGTGGCTCTGCTTGTAGCTGCACTGGCTTGCCGTGTGCCAGTCTTGTGGATGAAATGGCACAGCTGGGTGCAATGAGCCGGGTCTGTGTGCAATGGGTGCAGGGCAGGGGTGTGGTGGGAGTACGTGTGAAGGCCATTTCACGCACGCTAACTACGACGAAGGACTTTGGAGTGTGGGATGTGTACTCGTTGTTCTCAAATCGGGCAGTGCGTAGTGTGGGAGACGGATGCAAATATTATCGTATCTGTCAGGGGGGGCTGGCCACTTGCAAGTTCCTTCTCGGAGCAGCAGATGTGTTAGCGCAAGATAGCTCAGACAAAGAACCTTTCATCCCTACAGTAACTTCTCCAGCTGCATTCATACAGGATGTGTACAAAGGCCGGTCGTAGGTGTTGTGGGATGTCTGCGACCCTGGTCATCATGGATGAGATGCCCAGCACGTGCACATGGGCGGGTTCACTGTGTGTTACGCTGCCAAACAGCTGCTCCTTCCTCCCACGAGCCCCCACACTTTTGTGCGCTGCGCTGTTGTATCCTGTGCACTCCTACGGCACACCATTGTAATGCCTATTCGCGTATGTCCTGCGGTATTCCAATCACACCGTGACACTGCCGTTTGGAGGTGGTGAATGCCACTTTACAACATCGACTGCTGTGGCCCTTGTGGCGGCCACACCAGAACACAGAGACACACTTACCGCACTTCTTGCACATGGACATGTCCGAGACACCCCGTTCCCCTTGCCGGATCGGCACACCCCTGCGCTGACCTGTGTACGCCAGACCAGCACACGCCGCTTGTGCATGCAGGAAGATGCATGCGTAGCTACATGTCCAGGCTCACTGCCAACGCTGAGGTGACATGGTAACGTCCGCTGAAGACAGCACACTGTGATGTTACAGGGCCCGTGCCCATCATGCTAACACAATGACCACACGGACACACTTGCTCAGATGCGGGTTAGGGGGGCCTTGGCGGTCCTGGGGTTGTTGCGATGAGTGTTGTCGCCCTCATGGGCATCCGTGTATCATGCTCATTGACTCTATGGCACCTGTGGGTGTTCCGGTGTGGCTCTTGGCTGTGTTCCCTTTCATGCTGCAGGTAATCGTCCTGCTTAACACCAGCAGAAAGCAGGTGTAAAATCCCTGGTGCTAACGCGGCTTATCGCCGGAATTTGTTTCGCATCGCAGTTTTTGCCTTTCGTTGTGAAAGTTGTGATGTGGTTTTTTCGTGTACAGAAAAATAAACGAACTGGGCAGTGTATCCCGTCAAGATACAGCACCTGACCCACTATTCCCAATCAATATAAATACAATGAGATTTCTTCATTGATTTTGTGTGTACACTGTAAATGCACCCACTACCACAGTGCAATTCAATACAGGATTTTAGTATTTAGAATAAATCGCAAAGGTGCACCTCGTGTGTTTTTGCACGGGAACGCCTACTCTGCATCTCATTATCAGCACTTTAATGCAACTAAAGTTGAGATAAATCTAACACACTATTCAGAAGCTGGTGCAAACTGCAGACATCACCAGTATTCCCGCGATAACTGCCCCAAAATTTAACACCATGGTGGACACCACCAAATAACAGTAAGAAGAACGAGAAAGAGTCACACAGCACTTAAGTATCAACCAAAAACTTTATTGAAATTTCTTTTTTTTCTTCAAACTTTATTTTTCCGTTTACGTACATATAGAGGATAAACTAAATTTAACAAACTCAACACAAAACAACAAGGTGAAAGACTCCTGTCGGGTCCATCAATGTCGACGACACAGCCTGGAAAATAAAGCACAAAATAAGGACGTGTGTAATGCGCATATCAAAGGAGTGAGACACAGAGAAAGAGAGAAGGAAAAAAAAGCCAGAGAGAAAAAGAGAGGGAAGGAAAGAAAGGGAGTGAGAAAGGGAGAAGGGAGAGAGAGTGAGAGAGATAGTAGGAAAGGAAGGAAGAGAGTGAGAGAGAGAGTGAAGAGAGGGAAGTGAGAGAGAAAGAGAGAGAGAGACACTGCCGCCCCTACGCATCCATGACCAAATAATTACCTGCTGCCACCGGAGTGTCTACCAGTGGGCACTCCACGTGCCCGTGAAAGCTCCAGGGCCCGGTCCCGCCACCATGGCTTGGTGCACATTATGTAGACCCACTCCGCTGCCCAGCAGATCCCACACATGTCGCTGAGTCCTGAGTCATCAATGGCGGAGACCACATCAGCTTTTGGTGCCGCTAACCCTGTGCAATGCAAGTCAGCGCCACGTGGTGGTAGGCCGCTGACGGCCAAACAACTTAGGATGCGACTAACCCTGTGCAACTCAAGTCCGCACCACGTGGTGGTAGGCCCCTGACGGCCACATCAGCTTCGGGTGGCACTAACCCTGTGCAACTCAAGTCCGCGCCACGTGGTAGTATGCCCCTGACGGCCACATCATCTTCGGGTGGCACTAATCCTGTGCAACTCAAGTCCGCACCACATGGTGGTAGGCCCCTGATGGCCACATCAGGTTTGGGTGGCACTAACCCTGTGCAACTCAAGTCCGCGCCACGTGGTAGTAGGCCCCTGACGGCCATACAGCTCAGGGTGCGACTAACCCTCTGCGCAACTTTTCATGGACTCTTTAGGATTGAGACCCATGGAGCGTCCGCCATCCAGTCACCACCGGCAATAAAGGATGTGACGTTGTTGATCCATTATATTTGTGTGGTCACATGGCCTGTGACGCATGTGCCGGATGGGTGTGGTGTGTGTGCAAACCTGCCCTCAGGGAGTGGCCGTGACATGTTGACAACTAGACCACTGACCTGCACACCAACAGCGAGTACGCCTGCGACAGGTAGCTATGTGGGGGGTGTGAAAACGTGTTTTCTCAATGGATTTTCCATAGGACGCTTTCTTGCATTGAGTGAAATTATAAAAGAAAGGTCCCGGGGGCAATTTAATATACCGGAGCTCTGTCTGTGCGAGATAACCCTTTCACGCTCCCTCTGCCCAACATCACCACTTCGCAGCTATGCCGTTAGAAGCCAGTCCGTTGGCTCGCAGCTGTCTACCTTTGCGAGCTAGTACGCTGCTGTGCCTGTACCTCTGCGTGCTACTACGCTGCTGTTCCTTTGGGAGCGGACGGCTCGTAGTACTGCGTCTGTGAGTCGAGCGGACGGGCCGCAGTTGTCCCTCTGCGAGCCTGGGTGCGAACTGTTCATAAGTCACACTACATAAGCATTGAAAAGCCATTTTGTGATTCAGTCTGTCAGCTGGCATCTGTCCGAGTCATTTCTGAAAACATACCGGAGTTCTTTCTGTGAGAGATACCCCTTTCACGCTGCCTCTCCCCACATCAGCAGGTAACGCACCCTCTTCCCACATTACCAACATACCCCCAACAACCTTCTTAGGCCCAGAATTGTTCCTGTGCGGTTGGACAAACAAGAATCTTAGTCATGTATAGATTTACATATAAAACATTTTATTTAAACAAAACAACAACAAATAAAACTGAAGGGAGTCTGGTGCTGTGGTCGCTGCCACGAAGTTGGGGTCACTGCCATTCAGGACTCAGGACACAGTTCCACATGTGGGATCGGCTTGTATTGAACAGGGTTAGTGGCACCACGTGTCGCGCCTTGTGTTGTACAGGGTTAGTGGCACCACGTGTCTCCGGCCTTGCATATGGAAATATGCCTCACTGATCGAAGGGAGTCTGGTGCTGTGGTGGCTGCCACGGACTTGGGGTCACTGCCATTCAGGATTCAGGACACAGTTCCACATGTGGGATCGGCTTGTGTTGAACAGGGTTAGTGGCACCACGTGTCGCCGGCTTGTGTTGAACAGGGTTAGTGGCACCACGTGTCGCGGCTTGTGTTGAACAGGGTTAGTGGCACCACGTGTCCAAAATTCGAATTGCGAGCTCTGCTGCCCGCAGTGTAGACTGCTAATGAGTGTTCGTTTGCACTTGAAGATGAATTTGGTGATTGTACTAAAGCTATAACTGATATAAAAAAGTTCTTGAAGCAAGGATACTAAAAGGATATTATGTAGGTTTTAGGCCTGTGATAGTTACTTGCCTACTGGACTCTGTAATTAATGAATCAAGACTTAATTTTAATTGTGGGCCCTGATGACCGCAGTGTATATTAAAGGCAGTAGTTTGTACAGACATAAGTCTGCGGTGCTGTGCCGCTGGGGGCCTGTGTGGCGGAAGCCAGCGATTGGCTGAGGAGGCTGGCGGTCACGTCGGCGGCCTCGTGGCAGGGTGAGGGGTGCCGTCCTGGCAGACGCTTTGGCCTTCCCACAAGTGAACCACGCCCAGAGCTCCGGCCTATTTATTCACACTCCTACGCTGAAGTGGCGTACGTCGGACCAGCCCACTCCGGTTACGCTTATGCTTACAGGGTGGGGGGACGCAGCTACATGACTGAGATCTTCCCTAGTGTTTGACGTAACATGGTTGGGTCCACTGTCCACAACACTACAAGGACCAGTAGTATTTGTGCACATGGAGAGGTGTGTGTTCTGCATACTGAGATGTGTCCAGCACATCACCGCTACACTTTGCATTGTGTGCATTGTTAAACATGGGTGAATTGCTTCCTTCACATATAGTTTGTTCACACCTGCCCCAATATTCAGCTATTGTGTGGCTGAGGGGCCATGCCATTTTCGGAAAGTTCGCTGTCTTGTTCTGCGCTGCCTCGGTGGTAGAGGGGGGCGTCCTGGGGGTGGTGGTGGGTGTTGTGGCGTTCTTGGGTGTCGGAGCTGCTTGATCAGTAGGTCTATGACATGTGTTGGTCTTCAGATGTGGCTCTGGGCTGGGCTCCCTTTCATACTGTATGTAGTTGTTTAATATTTAAAAAACAAGAAGACATTATATAGCTTAAATAACAAATAAAAAAAATTACAGTAGGGAGAGGGGTGGTACGGGGGCGGAGGTCCTGAGGGTTGTGGCAGTGGGTCTTGTGTCCTTCTTGGGTGTCGGAAAAAACTATAGGTTAAATGAACATTATAATTAGAAGTTAGCATTAAAAAAACATTGAAATTCACTGAAAGACCATAGGTTTCAGGGACGTTATAGATAGATATTAGTATTTAAAAAACCTTTGAAATTCACTGAAAAAACCATAGGTTTCAGGCACTTTATAGCTAGAAATTGGCATTTAAAAAAACCTTTGAAATTCACTGAAAAAACCATAGGTTTCAGTCACGTTATAGTTAGAAATTAGCATTTAAAAAATCTTAGAAATTCACTGAAAAAACCATAGGTTTCAGGGACGTTATAGTTAGTTGGACATTTCACTCATACAAAACCATAGAAATTCCACCGTTATAGTTAGTTCAGCTAACTATAACTCGTGCCCCCGCAATGCACTGCTGATGACGTCACATATTACATCATTCATGACATGGTCAGTGACATCACTGATAACATCACTTATGACATCTCAAATGACATCACTGATGACATCACTGATGACATCACTGATGACATCATCCAGTGACTGTGTGTTTCTTTAAGGTTTAAATATGTATTATATATATGCCAAGGTGTATTAAAGAATGAGTGGGTGTATAAGTGTCTGGATGGAGGATTTAGTAGGTGCGTGACTGACTGTTTAAGTTAGAGATTACATGTGTCTTACTGAATGCATGGGTTAATTACTAAACTGTCTGAATGTCTGTATCAGTCTGTCTGTTGTTGTATAAGCTGCTGCATGGGTTGGTCAGTAGCTACATGAGTGTCTATATGGGTTATCGATTGGTTGCCTGAGTATTTGTATGGGTGCCTCAGTGTGTGTGTGGGTGCGTGGGAGGTGTGTTACTCTGTGCATACATGTTTGAGTGGTTGAGTCACTGGGTGTATGGGTTCAAGATTGCATGTGGAAACAGCTGTATGGGTGGGTGAGTGTGTGTATGGATGTCTCAGTGGTACATGTCCAAGTAGCTACATATGTAAAATACAGTGTATGTGAGAGATGGAGTATATAAATGACTATACGTGAGAGTCAGTGATTGTGAGAGTGGCTGTATGAATGAGTGTGTACTTGTATCAGTGATTGTATAAGAGACTAATTATGCATTTCTTTCTGTTTGAATAAGTGATGTGGTGTGTGCATAACTGTATAGGTTAGTAAATGGAAGTGTGACTGATTATTTGCATGACTGACTAGGTGTGTGAGTAACTCTGGATGAGTGCTGCTGTGTGAGTGTCTGTATAGGTGTATGAGTGCATATGATAGTGTTGTATTGATAAGTGACTGCATGTATGAGTGATTGTATGAGTGGATGAGTGTGTAGACCTAAGAACCAGTGATTAGATATGTAGTAAGTAAGTAGTATTGGTGTGTCTATGGTTTCAAAAATGGTATTCTGTTTTTTGGAGTGGGTGTATCAAAGGTTATATTAGGGTGTGAGAAGGTGCATCATATTGGCACATGGATGATATCATCAGTGATGTCATTTGAGATGTGATCAGTGATGTCATGAATGATGTAATATGAGATGTGATCAGCAGTGCATTGCGGGGGCGCGAGTTATAGTTAGCTGAACTAACTATAACAGTGGAATTTCTATGGTTTTGTAAGAGTGAAATGTCCAGCTAACTATATCGTCTCTGAAACCTATGTTTTTTTCAGTGAATTTCAAAGGTTTTTAAATGATAATTTCTAATTATAATGTCCCTGAAACCTATGGTTTTTTCAGTGAATTTCTAAAGTTTTTTAAATGCTAATTTCTAACTATAACTAATTATAATGTTCATTAAACCTATGGTATTTTCAGTGATTTTAAATTATCATTCCATTCTCAACCTAGTGAAAACAGCCAATATCGCCAGTTTTCCAACAATAGCCTCCGCAAAAAAATTTGCCACAAATGAGAGCGACAACTAAGGCTAATAATATGCAGAGTAGGCGTTCCCGTGCAAAAATAACACGAAAACACCACTTCCCGATATTTTGAATGAGCAGCCAAATCTGGGGTGCGATCCAAAAACAGGCGATAAGCTGCGTTAGCAGTAGGAATTTAACATCTGCCTTTTACTGGTGTAAAGCAGGACAACTACCTACAGTGTGAAAGGGAGCCCAGCCCAGAACCACATCTGAAGACCAACACATGTCATAGCGCTACTGACCATGCAGCTCCAACACCCAAGAAGGCCACAATACCCACTGGCATCACCCTCAGGACCTCCCCCCAGACCACCCCCCTCCCTACTACCACCAAGGCAGCGCAGAACAGGACAGCGGACCTTCCAAAAATGGCATGGTCCCTCAGCCACACAATAGGTGAATCTTGGGAGATGTGGCAACCAAGTATGTGTGAAGGACGCAAGTCACCCATCAATATAAATGCACACAATACCAAGTGTAGCGGTGATGTGGTGGACAGACCTCACTATGCAGAGCACAAACCTCTCCATGTCGACATATACTGCTTGTGCTTGTAGTGTTGTGGACAATAGATGCAACCATGTTACCTCAGGCAGTGGGGAAGATCTCGGTCATGTAGCTGTGTTGTCCCCCCCTGGAAGTGGAAGCGGAGTGTGCTGGTCCAATGTACGCCACTCCAGCGTAGAAGTATGAATAAATAGGCTGGGGCTGTGGGCGTGGTTCACTTGTGGGAAGGCCAAAGCATCTGCCAGGGCAGCAGCCCTCACCCTGCCACGAGGCCTCTGCCATGACCGCCGGCCTCCTCGACACAGGAACGCTGCAAACCCAGCAGCAGAGCACCACAGACTTATGTCTGTACAGACTACTGCCTTCGATCTACACTGTGGACAGCAGGGCTCACAATTCAGATCGAGTCGCGATTGCAGATGACGCACTCCACTATGGAAGAGACATTGATCCCAGTGCGGCCCGCCTGGACCACGCATCATCGTAGACTGCGCACACACTGAGTGCTTCAGGTGCCACTAACTCAGTGCACCACAAGTCAATGCCACGTTGACTTATTAAGACAGAATTCATTAGGCAAAAGACATTGCTACCAGTGCAGCCCGCACGGACCACGCATCATCGCCGGCTCCACACGCGCTGGTTGCTTCAGGTGACACTAACTGTACAGCTCAACTCAATGCCACTTGGCTGTGGGCCCTTGCTGACCGCTGCCTCCGGCCTACACTGCGGTCATCAGGGCTCACATTTAAAATTGACTCTTGATTCATTAATTGCAGAGTCCAGTAGGCAACTAAGTATTACGTCCCTAAAACCTACACAATATCCTTTTAGTATCCTTGCTTCAAGAACTTGTTTTATATCATTTATAGCTTTAATACAATGACCAACTTCATCTTGCAAGTCCAAGGAACACTGAATGGCAGTCTACACTGCAGACAGCAGAGCTCACAATTTGAATTCAGTCTTGATTTATTAATTGCAGACAGAATTGTACTCTATGTCCTCGAATTTTGTCAAGAGGAAGTGACAAAAAGGCATTCCTTGATGTCTGTGCTGACTACTGCCTTCGATCTACACTGCGGTCAGCAGGGCTCACAATTCAGATTGAGTCGCGATTGCAGATGACGCAGTCCAGTAGGCAAGAGACATTGCATCATCGCTGGCTGCGTACATGCTGAGCACCACACCTACCACTAACTCTATGCAGCTCAAGTCAACGCCACGTGGCTGTGGACTCTTCCTGACCACTGCCTCCGGCCTACACTGCGGTCAGCAGGGCTCACAATTCAGATCGAGACGCGATTGCAGATGACGCAGTCCAGTAGGCAACAGACATTGCATGATCGCTGGCTGCGTACACGCTGAGCGCCACACCTACCACTAACTCTATGCAGCTCAAGTCAACGCCACGTGGCTCTGGGCTCTTCCTGACCACTGCCTCCGGCCTACACTGTGGTCAGCAGGGCTCACAATTCAGATCGAGTCGCAATTGCAGATGACGCAGTCCAGTAGGCAAGAGACATTGCATCATCGCTGGCTGCGCACACGCTGAGCGCCACACCTACCACTAACTGTATGCAGCTCAAGTCAACGCCACGTGGCTGTAGGCCCTTCCTGACCGCTGCCTCCGGCCTACACTGTGCTCAGCAGGGCTCACAATTCAAATTCAGTCTTCATTCATTAATTTCAGAGTCCAGTAGGCAACTAACTATAACGTCCCTGAAACCTACATATTTCGACAGTGTATTCCATAAATGTTTCATCTTTTGTTCCATACACCTACACTGCTGTTAGCAGAGCTCACAATTTAAATTGAGACATGATTTATTTATTGCAGAGAGAATTGTACTCTATGTCCTCGAATTTTGTAAACAGGAAGTGACTAAAAGCATTCTTCGATGTCTGTGCTGACTACTGCCTTCGATCTACACTGCGGATACCAGGGCTCACAATTCACATCGAGTCGCGATTGCAGATGACTCAGTCCAGTAGGCAACAGACATTGCTCCCAGTGCGGCTCGCCCGCACCACGCATCATAGCTGGCTGTGCACACGCTGAATGCTTCTGATGCCCCTATCTTACTGCAGCACAACTCATGAACCCTTTATGATACAATGTTTTGTGTATAATTTCACATCTGCTGCCCCTACCTCAGTGTACCACAAGTCATGGACCCTTTACGATACAATCTTGTGTGTATTATTTCACATCTGTTGCCCCTACCTTAGTGCAGCACAAATCATTGACCCTTTATGATTGAATTTGTGTGTCTGATCAAATGATTACTGTTGTACTTGTTGCCAGCACCAACCATTCCCGGTCGGCTGGCTTACACTCACCCCACACGCATCCAGCACAGACGTCACTGGACATGTGACCATGGTAATAAAAATGAGTTGAGCGCACGTGCCCGTACCCAGTTCCATTATCTATCTGTGTCCGTGTGTTCATTATGTATGCAAGATGCCGCCCCTTGGCCCTACCACATTACATTGTGCTGTGGACAGGGTATGCAACCATGTTACCTCTGGCAGTGGGGAAAACTTCGGTTATGTAACTTTATCTTGGTCATTGTACAGGTACGTACGTACGTAGAGACTGGATCATTAGAGTACTGCAAGGAGAGTGTATAGTGATTTTATAAGTGCTTGGAGATTGGCGGAGTAATTGTATAAGTACATATTTTGGTGCAGCCTAACCCTGAACACAAGTTTGGTTCTAATTGGCTGCCTTCCATGTGCCAAAAACTGAAACTTGAACTTTGCATGGCCTTGTATTGCTACAGCTGCAACACTCCACTGAATGTGCAATAAACATTCATATCCACACAGATGTGTCATGTCCACCATCTTTCATGTGTGGAACTATGGATGAATGTAGCTTCCATGTTGGCCATGTTGTGGGACTTGGCTCACAGAGTGACACATTGGCGCTTGCGACCCGGGTGACGTCAGCACTACAACAGGGACACCCGCATCAGTTGATTCCTCATACAGCCCAGGACGGAGCCACGCCCATAGCTCCGGAGTCATTCTTCACAGTCTCACGTAGGACTGGCATACGCAGGCCAGCCCACTCCGCTTACGCTTACAGGGAAGAACAACAACGCTACATGGCCCAGATTTTCATTGCAGTGATCTGCTGGTCACACCCTAGTTGTCAGTATGCCACAGCCACTCCCTCACGGCTAGCATACACCCACCCCACACCCATCCAGCACAGGCGTCACACGACACATGACCCTGCCAATAAAAAAGACCGGGCGCACGTGCTCAACGCCATTTCAGAGTTGCTTGCACCGAATGCACTGCAGCCGGCACAGGCACACCGGCACGGGATGGTGACTTTCGGTCCACTGAGGTACGGGTACCGTAACTGCTGAGCGGGTGTACAGCCTGCGGTGATGGCCCGTCCCGGCGGTCTGGAGAGCTCAGGGTTTTGGGTGCCCTGCTGGACCGCAGTGTAGGCCTGAGCCATCAGATAGTGCAGGCCTACCGGCACGTGGCGTCGCCTCGCTGGTCACAGAGTTAGTGGCACCGCAAGGGCTGAGCGGGTGTGCAGCCTGCAATGAAAAGCCCGGTGCACTGGTATGTCCTCTGCCATGGTGAAATCAAAACCCAGCACCAAATGTGAGACCTAGTGGCCTGCGGAGCGGGGCTGCATGATATGCAGGGTACCGTATCCGCGGGCCCCGGGCTTGGGGCTTGCAGCGGCACGTGGTAGGCCCTCTTTTCTACATGCAGGTTGCGAAAGGTGAGCAGAGAGGCTTGTTAGCGCAGCGGCGGGCATTGACCTCCGGGCAGTGGGAGTGGATGGGGTGCAGCAGCCTGGGTGCGCAGCGGCGGACAGTCACCTCCGGGCAGTGGGAGTGGATGGGGTGCAGCAGCCTAGGTGCTCAGCAGCGGGCAGACACCTCTGGGCAGTGGAAGTGGATGGGGTGCAGCAGCCTGGGTGCGCAGCGGCGAGCAGATACCTCTGGGCAGTGGAAGTGGATGGGGTGCAGCAGCCTAGATGCACAAAGGCGGGACAGAGAATTAGGCGTGTGCAGTTGTATGTACTCTGCCATTACTGATTCCATCCTACGTTTCAGATGAGTAAGCTTGAGGGCTTCACTATGTTCCGGCACGTGGTTGGAGACACACCGGTGACGGAAAGGTAAGCTGTGAGGGTTTTGTCCACAGTGTGGGCACTCACTGTCCCTCTCCATCTCTTCCTTTCTCTCCCTCACACTCTTTCTCTCTCTCTTCCTGTCTCTCTCACTCTATCTCTTCCTCTCTCTCACACTGTTTTTTTCTTTCTCTCTCTCTACCTCTCTCTCTCTTTCTCTCTCTCTCACTCTTCCTCTGTTTCTCTCTTCCTCTTTCTCACACTGTTTCTCTCTTTCTCTCTCTCTTCCTCTCTCTCAAGGTTTCTCTCTCTCTTCTTCTCTCTCTCTCACTTTTTCTCTCTGTCTACCTCTCACTGTTTCTTTCTTTTTCTCACTCTTCCTCTCTGTCACTCTTTCTCTCTCTCTCTCTCCTTTGATGGACGCATGACGCACAATCTTATCTTGCTTTTTGTCTATCAGGCTGTGATTCACAGATTGACGACCCCCCCGACAAGGACCTCCCACCACGAGGCGATGACTTCAGTTCCACTCAGTTAGTGCCACCAGAGCTGAGCACGTGTGCAGCATGCGATGATGCGTGGCCATCCTGGAATCAACACCCACTTTCAATTGTGAGCTCGGCTTGACCGCGTGTACGCAAGGCCTGAGGAGGTTGCTGCGGCACATGGTGGACCCTCTTAGACACACGCCGGTAACGGAAGGTGAGCAGAGAGGCTTGTTTCCGCAACAGCGAGCAGTCACCTCTGGGCGGTGGGAGTGGATAGTGTGCAGCACCCTGGGTGCACAACAGGGGGCAGACACCTCCGAGCAGTGGGAATGGATGGGTGCAGCAGTCTGGGTGCGCATGAACGGGCAGTCACCTCTGGGCAGTGGGACTGAATGGGGTGCACCAGCCTGGGTGCACAGCAGTGGGCAGACACCTCTGGGCAGTGGGAGTGTATGGGGTACAGCAGCCTGGGTGCACAGAGGCGGGCAGACACCTCTGGGCGGCGGGAGTCGATGGGGTGCAGCAGCCTGGGTGCGCAGGGGCAAAACAGAGAATTAGGCGTGTGCAGTTGTATGTACTCTGCCATTACTGATTCTATACTATGTTTCAGATAACTAAACTTGAAGACTGCACTATGTCCCGGCACGTGGTTGGAGACACACCGGTGGCAGAAAGGTGAGCTGGGAGGATTTTCTCCACAGTGTCAACACTCACTCTCCCTCTCCATCTCTTCCTTTCTGTCACTCACACTCTTTCTCTCTCTCTCACTCTCTATCTCTTCCTTTCTCTCTCTCACACTCTTTCTATGTCTTTTCCTCTCTCTCTCTCATTCTTTCTTTCTCTCTCTCTCTCTACCTCTCTCTCACACTGTTTCTCTTTTTCTCTCTCTCTTCCTTGTATCTCACTCTTTCTCGCTTTCTCTCTCTCTTCCTCTCTCTCACTCTTTCTCTCTTTCTCTGTCTTCCTCTCTCTCACTCTTTCTTTCTCTGTCTCTTCCTCTCTCTCACTCTTTCTCTCTTTCTCGCTCTCTCCTTTCATGGACGCATGACGCACAACGCACAATCTTATCTTTCTGTTTATCTTGCAGGCTGTGATTCACAAATTGTCGAGGGATGACACACCATACCTGTACCTACTTTTATTTTGTTGTTTTGTTTAAATAAAATGTTTTATATGTAAATCCATAGATGACTGAGATTCTTATTTGTCCAACCTCACATGCATCTTCTTGACTATAATTGTGCGACATCAGCCAATTTGTTACGTTCCAGATTTCCTAAGGTTGCTGTCACATTTGTTTGTGTGGGGGGAGGTGACGGGGGGATGGCGGACAAGGGGCTGGTGGCGGGGGTGTCGGAGCAGTGTTCGGTGTCCGAGCTGCATGATCGTTGGCTCCATTGCATCTGTTGTCATTCACTTTGAAAGTTAAAACTATCGTCTCAAATACTTAACCACTACTACAAAACACATAACACACCTTCTTAATTTCTAATTTACCTTCGTAGTTGGTGTGCAGATTTCAAATGTCACAAACGCATGCAATTCCTTTCTTGTCACACAGTACATCTAATGCACCGCTTTCATCAAGAATGGAACCAGTAATGGCAGAATTTCCCTGTTGCTCCACACATAAATACATATAAAGAACAGATCAAAATAGTTCCTTATTTTTTTTAGATTGCAAAACCTCTCTTTATTGGTTATTTTTGAACTTTCCATATAAACAGTTTTTTTAAGGACACATGCAGGTGAAAAGTTCAAGGTATTGTATCACTACTTTCTAGAACATTCTACGACACGTGCAGGTTAAAAGTTCATCATTTTTTTAAACCTACCAATATTTCTTTTTGCAACATTTCTTTCAACATTTAACGGCACGTGGAGTTCAAACGTTCACCATTCTTTCAAGTTTGAACTGCACCTTCCAAATACAATAAGCAGGTGTGGTTGAGCTGAGCAAATTTCATCCTATAATATGTACTCCACGTATAAACTGCTTTTTTATTAACCAATCACAAAGATGCTTTTCATCAAAACTAATATACACCCTACTTTTTAGGACACAGTACATTTCATCTCCCAATCGGTTAACGTTTTGTATGTAAAAAAAAAAGTAGTTCCCCATGTTTAAACATATCTCTTATTCTACGAACGGACTGCATGAGCTACAGACATTTATCCATATCTTGTAGCCATACCTTCAAAATGCTAGTGTGGATTGTAGGACATAGCTATGTTTTCTGGTGCAAGAGGTATGCAGAACACAGATGTATTGACTTAGACCCAGGTTTACAAAATGTGCACATTAAATGGTTTGCACAGAGAGGATTGAAGTGGCACCAATTGCTCCCTTTGGTTAAAACCTGTTTGCATCTCCAACACCCTGATCTCATGATTGTGCACTGTGGTGGTAACGACCTAGGCACATTGACTGGGGTAGGTTTGGAAATGCTTAAGAAAAACACCTTTGGACAATTGATGTTACTTTTGCCTCAAACTGTCTTTGTATATTCCACAAAGACAGAAGTGGAAATGGTCAAACCAATTTTGTCATAAGATTGAAAAATCTAGCAAGAATGTCAACAAAGCTGTGTCTGCATACCTCAGAGACCATAGAATGGGGTCGATTTACAACAACAACATACGTTTTGATATGGCTGATATCTACAGAAGTGATGGAGTACACTTCACAGATAAGGGAAACCGAGTTTTCCTGATTAACTTGAAGCTGTACATTTGCACTGACATGTAGCTCCAACTAATAAACACAAGGGCTCTTTTTAGAGCCGCCTTATATTCCCAATTTCGGCTCGCAGAGTGTCACCTGCGGGCCGTTGTGCAGGCTCGCAGATGAAGAGCTGCGGCCCGTGGGCTCAGCTCGCAGAGGGAGACCTACGAGCCATTGGCTCGCAAAAGCACAGCACCGTACTGGCTCGCAGAGGGAGAGCTGTGGCCGGACTTGCAGAGGAAGACCAACAGGCCAACAGGCCTGCTAGCAGACACACAGTTATCAGTTAAAGGGCTGGCTCGCAGAGATACAGCTGCGAGCCCTTCGAGCTACAACCCGACGGGCTAACTTGCAGAGGGAGAATAATGGGCCGACGGGCCTGCTAGCACAGACAGAGCTACAAGCTAACGAGGTGCTCACAGAGGTAGAGCTGCGGGCCCAACGGACTGCCTTCTAAAGGCATAGGCGCGAGCTGATGATGTGTGGAGGGGGAGCGTAAAAGGAGTATCTCGCACAGACAGACCTGCGGGATATTTTCAGTATTGCCTCGCAGAGGTAGAATTACGGATGCGATGCCTTTTAGAGGGAGAGATGCGAGCTGACGGACTGAGTCACAAAATGGCTTGCAGTCGCAGAGCTGCGAGCCGACGGACTGGCTTCTAAAGGCATAGCCGTGAGCTGGTGATGTGGGGAGAGGGACCGTGAAAGGGGTATCTCGCACAGACAGAGCTGCGGTATATTTTTAGTGTTGCCTCGCAGAGGTAGAACTACGGACCTGATGCCTTGCAGAGGGAGAGTTGTGAGCTGACGGACTGAATCACAAAATGGATGCCAACACTTCCTAGTTTCAACAGTTCGCAGCCAATGAGCCGCAAGCTCGTGCTCGTAACGCTTCAGCCAATCAGAAGTCAGAATTCTTAAATATCAATATCTTAAAAATGTGATATTTCTCTAAAACTACTGAACGGATTTACCCGATTTAAACAAAAGCGTGCTTTCTGGACCAAGACCTTTCTCTGTGCCAAATTTGGCTTAATTCCGTTCAGCAGTTTGATCTGTAGCCTTGTCTAAAGTTTCCTATGGAAATTGCATGGAGAAAACACGTTTTGGGACCCCCCTTTTTTCTTAGCTCCCCCTTGACGAATCCCCCCCAAACTTTTAGTATAGGAGCTGACCTGAAAAGAGGTACTTTTTGGAAAATTCCGTAAAGATTCGTCAAACGACGCCAAAGTTATGAGCACATCAAAAAATGCTTTTCCTTTGGAAATGTGGTCCTAACTATAACTACCTACTGGCGACTGCCAGTAGGTAATATATATATATATATATAATGTGATCAAGGCACTTGTTGTGCCGAAACGCGTTATGCTGCTAGTGCTGTTTAAGAGCTCCATTGATTAAAAATCTGCACTTCATCTGAGGTCCGTGCTCCATCGTTTTTTTGTGGTAAAAGAGTTGGAGTTACCTGGATATATATATATATATATATATATATTATATATATATATATATATATATATATATATATGTATATATATATATAAATATATATATGTATATGAATTTATTGAGAATCTCCCTTCTTTTATTAGAGACACTGGCCATTTTTTATCTAAACTTCAAACCGTCAAATGGGAGGAGGATTGTCTTTTTATTGTAATGGACATTTGCTCATTGTATACTAGCATTCACCATTCAGATGGTATTGAAGCGGTCAGACACTTTTTGGATAAACGCAGTATTCATTTGTATGAACATAATATCATGATCTTGAAAATGATTGAGACTTGCCTTATGAACAACTACTTCATGTTTGACAAGGAAGTTTACCAGCAGTTCCGTGGGGTGGCGATGGGGGCATGCTTCTCTCCCAGCTATGCGTGTTTACACGTTGGCTGGTGGGAGGAGCATGTCCTCAGGAATCTCTACAAAACCGTATATGATGCTCATATACTGAACTGGTGGAGATTTATAGGCGATGTCTGTGTGATATGGAAAGGGTCTATGGAATCCCCCAATCAATTTGTTGAAGCCATTAATAACAATATGCTTAATTTAAATTTTACCGCCCACATTAGCAACAAGTGTGTACAATTCTTGGATGTGGAGCTGTATATTGAGGGTAACACTATACATACCATACTCCACAGAAAGAGCACTGCAGGTAATTCTGTACTCTATGCCAGAAGCTCCCACCCTAACCACCTCATTCGGAGCATTCCGTATGGGGAGTTTCTGAGAATTCAGAGAATTTGTAGTTCTGAAATAGATCTTAAAATCTGTCAGTCGGATGCTCTCCAACGTTTCAGTGCTCGAGGGTACAAGACAAAAGATTTGAAAGCAGCAATGCTAAGGGCTAATAGCCGCAGCAGAGATGAGTGTTTACAGGCATCTACCATCAACACCATCGCTACCCATTCTGATACCCCCCCACAAGATATCTGAACCTATGGACTCAGTCAGATTGATAACTACTTACAGTCGCCAGGAGAAGCAGATAAGATAGATCATTTACAAGAATTAGCCCATACTTTTATCAGATATGACATTATCTCAAACTCTGCCAGAACTTCCTTCTCTAACCTTTAGACGTGCTCCCTCAATGAGGGATGCACTTGTTAAAACAAGCCCAGAGGTTAGTGCTTCTAGCACTTGGTTATCTAGTAGGACAGGATTTTTCAAATGCAGCTCGTGTCGAGCCTGTAAATTTGGAAAAAACACTACAGAGTATACCACTGCATTTGAGTCCAAACCCATTAAGATCCAGGGACATTATACCTGTAGAACCGAGTTTGCGGTCTACGTATTAGAGTGCACATGCCATCTGCAATATGTTGGTAGTACGAAGTTACAGGTTTTTAATAGGATACTCCAACATCTGCGTGCAGTGGTTAACTCAGATGCTAACTATCCGGTTGCACGACATTTGAAATTAGTTCACAATAATAATCTAAATGAATTGAGTTATTTTGTAATAGGTTCAGTACCCAAGTCAATCAGGGGTGGTAACAGGGAGAAGAAACTCCGCCAGTTAGAGTCCCAGTTCATCCTGTTATTAGATACTAGGATGCCTAATGGCCTTAATACAGGAGAGGACCTGCACAATTATTTATAGGCTGGGTATGCAGTGGTTCTATGGTGTTCTACATATTTCTGTTTTAGGCCAGTTTTTAACTTGGTTTTTAACTTGGTTTTAACCTGGTTTTTACCTGGTTTTACCCAGTTTTAAACTGGTTTTAAACTGGTTTTAGCCCCTCCTTTCTAGTGTACTGTACCCTGTTGAGCATCAATATGAAGTAATGATGACATCAATTGATTCACACTAGCCATATGTTTATTGTGCACTTGCACTTTATTCCTATATGAATGATACTACTACTGTAACTCAGTTGTGTTAAATTTGCCTAACGCTTTTTTGCACCCAGTCGTATGTTTACCGTGCACTTGCACTTTATCTGCATATGAAATGGGCTTGCCTATTTGTGGCCAACTATCACGAAGTATAGTTGGCATTATTTGATGTTTTGCACATTTTTGCACTTGCACTTCACTTTTAAGCACTTTTCCTTTGAGTAAGTAATAGTGACATCAGTACTGTTAAGGGGATGTTGTAAGATCATTTGGTCAAATGAAGCTGTAGGTATGTTTCAGGTTGGAACGGTCATTACCATTTGGGTATAATTTTAGACATTTGTTTTGCATACATATGTATTAATATGTTATTAATCCTGATTATTACAACTTTTTATGATGTTTAATAACAGTTTTTAAACCCCCAGGCAGTGACACTTTCTTTACAATTGTAGTATTGGTTTTGTTTTAATTAAGTGCCTGCCCAGTATGTTTTTTAGCTCTATTGCTTAGGGGTGTGGTTGAACTTCGTCATCCTAATTAATTTTGACACTAATTAAGGGTTGTAATAGGTCCAGCGCGTCATGTGATGAAGACCGTGTTATCGCGGTCGAAACGCGTCATGCTGGGCACTTGCCGTCACATTGTTTGATGCTGAAAATTCTGCAATAAAGCACTGCACTTTGAAATCTTCACACTGTGGTCCATACCTGTTCAGTGACGTGGCTATGGTGATTCAGGATTGTGATTCTCCTATATATAAGTTCTTTCCTATGGCAGCCGTGGACTTGTTTAATTGCCAGTGATCAAGGACGAATGGTGTGTCCGAAACGCGTTTGGCGATTCATTTTGGTGAAAGAAGGGAGCTGTATTGCGCTGCAACCTGCAATAAAGATGGAATTAACCTCTCCGTGTGTGGCGTTTTTCACCAGGGCGCTTTGATGATGGATATGTATATATATATTCACTGAAAAAACTACAGGTTTCAGGGACGTTATAGTTAGAAATTAGCATTTAAAAAACCTTAGAAATTCACTGAGAAAACCACAGGTTTCAGGGACGTTATAGTTAGTTGGACATTTCACTCGTACAAAACCAGAGAAATTCGGACGTTATAGTCAGTTGAGCTAACTATAACTCGCGCCCCCGCAATGCACTGCTGATGACGTCACATATTACATCATTCATGACATGGTCAGTGACATCACTGATAACATCACTGATGACATCTCAAATGACATCACTGATGACATTGCTGATGACATCATCCATGTGATAATCTGATGCACCTCCTCACACCCTAATATAACCTTGGATACTCCCACTCTAAAATACAGATTACCATTTTCGAAACCATAGACACACCAATACCGGTTACTACATACCCACTCACTGATTCCTAGGTCTACACACACATCCACTCATTCACCCATACAGTCACTCATACATGCAGTCACTTATCAATACAGCACTATCATTTGCACTCATACACCTATACAGACACTCACACATCGCCACTCATCCATACAGTTAATCACACACCTAGTCAATCATGCAAAGAATCATTCACACTCCCATTTACTCACCTATACAGTTATACACACACCACCTCACTTATTCATACAGATACTAACACATACTTACTCTCTTATACAATCACTGATACAAGCATATACTCATCCATACAGCCACTCTCACAATGACTCACTCTCACATATACTCATTTATTTACTCCAACACTCACATATACTGCCTTTCACATATGCAGTTACTCACACATGTACCACTGAAATATCCATTCACTCACCAACACACCCATACACACACTCACCCACCCATACAGCCCTTCACAGATGCACTCTTGAACCCATACATCCAGTAAATCACCCACTCACACATCTATGCACAGAGACACCCACCCCCCACCCACTCACACAGACACTCAGGCATCCATACAGATACTCAGACAACCAATCAATAACCCATATAAACCCTCATTTAGCTACTCACCAACCCATGCAACCGCTTACACACCAACTAACAAACTAAACTGTGTGAATGTCTGTTTCAGTCACTAACCCATGTATTCAGTAAGACACACTTAATCAATCACTTATACAGTCAGTCTCGCACCTACTAAATCATCCATTCAGACACTTATGCACCCACTCATTCTTCAATACACCTTGGCATATCTATATATATAAAACATATTTAAACTTTACAGAAACACACAGTCACTGGATGATGTCATCAGTGATGTCATTTGAGATGTCATCAGTGATGTTATCAGTGATGTTATCAGTGATGTCACTGACCATGTCATGAATGATGTAATATGTGACATCATCAGCAGTGCATTGCGGGGGCGCGAGTTATAGTTAGCTCAACTAACTATAACGTCCGAATTTCTCTGGTTTTCTATGAGTGAAATGTCCAACTAACTATAACGTCCCTGAAACCTGTGGTTTTTTTCAGTGAATATATATATTTATATATATATGCAATGTGCTTATCCTATGCTTAAAGACTTTGCTGTAGAAATGACAAAAGACTTTGTCCCTTCCTAGCTCCGCGTGGATGACACTATGCTAATCCTGTACCTAAAATGTTTGCTACAAAAACAGACATTTAAATGAGCAGATTAAGAGTGTCGCTAGTGTTTTAGGGTACTCTATACAGGAGCTGTTCTGTACCTACATTTGGGAACTACCCAAAGTTCTCTGCTTCTTTTTTGCATAATGTATGTGGCATTCTAAGCCTGAAAGAGTATTGTTTCGACTTATACTGGATGCTCCCTTGTGTCTGGACAAAGTTAAATGTTAAGTGTTAACTCGGATTTATAGAGCGCCTAATCACCGACAGGTCTCTTAGCACTGTGAGAGAGTAGCTAAACCACGCCAACGATAGATTGTGCATACTCCAGGTCAGAGCCTATGGTGTGCCCAAGCCTCTGTAAAGAGAAGTGTCTTGAGTCTTTTCCTAAATGGGCGAAGGGCGGATTCCTTATGTAGGCTCTCTGGTAGCCTATTCCAAAGTTGAGGGATCAATACAGAGAAGGCTCGGCCGCCTTTTGAGGTTGTTTTGAACCATGGGCAGGCTAGTAGGCCTGCCTCAGACAGCCGGAGGGTACGTCCTGGCACATAGCTCCCTAGGTGCTCCTTGATGTATACTGGGGCCTGACCATTGAGGGCTTTGTGGGCGATGCAGAGGCCCTTGAACATGGCTCTCTGTTTGATGGGGAGCCAGTGCAACTGCTGCAGTAAAGGTGTTGCATGTGCACGTCTTGGGAGCCTGAAGATCAGCCTAGCTGCGTCATTCATGGCCACTTGTAGTTTAGTTAGCAGTTTCTCAGGAAGTCCAATATACAGGGCGTTGCCATAGCCCAGCCGCGACACAATCAATGCCGACACTAGGGGTGGGCGGAATTTGCATAGTCGCGCTACGCAAAGCTCCGCGAAACGGTAAAAAATCTCTGCGAGCACGCAAAAGTTCCGCGAACACGCGGAATTGCTTGTTCCACCCGTTCGCGATGCTTTTTTCCTGTTCGCGAACGCTGTTTGCATGCTCGGGGAGAAATATCTCGTGAACACGAATTTTGAAAGCGCGAACAAGCAAAAAACTCTGCGAAGTCGCGGATCGCGGAATTTTTGGCAATTTTGCGTTCTCCGCGGAACGCGAAATTACCCAAATTCCGCAAATTCCGCGAGCGGAACGGAATTTACCGCCCAGGCCTAGCCGACACGACCATCTGCAGCGTGGCAAATGAGTGGAGGGGTGCCAGTTTCTGCAGTTGTCTCAGTAAGCCCACACAGGTCCAGCCCATGGTGGACACTTGTTTTGACATGGTGAGCTTGGCATCTATTTTGATGCCTAGGCTCTTTACAACAGGGACTGGCGTAGGGGTGGTTCCCAGCTCTTTTGTTTCCGGTGGTAATTGCTAAGACCTCTGTTTTGTCAGGGTTGATTTTGAGCGAGTTGGCTGTCATCCAGTTGACAGTATACCTAAGTATATTTTGCACGTGCACATGGGCATGGGAGGAGTTTTCAATCTGGAGGATTAATTATGTGTTGTCTGCGTAGTTGAACACCTGGCAGTACATGCGGGCCAGAGCAGCCACAAGTGGCCGAAGATAGATGTTAAAGAGTAGGGGGGACAGCGCCGAACCCTGGGGGACTCCGCAGGTTAGTGCCCGATGCTGGACACCCGATCTGCCAGTGGGATCCTTTGTGTGCGACCTGTCAGGAACGAAACAATCCATTGATGTGCCAGCCCACAGATACCCAACTCTGAGATCCGGAACAGTAGTTGGTCATGATTGACCATGTCGAACGCCGCTGTCAGGTCTAGTAGAACTAGGGTGCACAGCTTCCTGCTGTCGGCCGTGAGTCTGAGCTCATCCAGCACCGACAGCATCACCAGCTCTGTACTGTGGTGGGCCCTAAAGCCTGCTTGCCGCACCTGGAGTAGCTGTTGTTCCTCAATGAAAAGTGATAGGGTTTTGGGACATGCTGTTCCACTACTTTCGCCAAGAAGGGAAGCTGGGAAATGTGCCTATAGTTTTTAAGACTGGCTGCATCTGCCCCTGGTTTTTTCAGCAGGGGGGTGACCCTAGCTTCCTTGAAGTTAGTGGGAACCCTACCCGTCTCCAATTAACCATTGGTCAGGTCAAGGACCTCCCTCTCTACCCCAGGTAGAGCCATTCTGAACACCCTTGGTGGGCAGGGGTCCGCTGGTGAACCTGACTTGATGCGATCCATCAAATGGGACAGAGAGTCTCGGTCCAACCTCGGAAGGGTGGAGAGAGACTTGCTGTGGGCACAAGGCGCTGGGTCCACCACCAGGGGGTACTGGTTGGTAGGTGTGTTGTGTATGTCAGTTAAAATATCCCTGACTTTGTGTAGAAAGAAGGACTGGAACTTGTTGCAGCCTCCCGGGATGGCAATGGATTTCTGCTCTCGTTTTTGACTAAGTTCCTTTAATATTCTGAAGGTTTCTTTCTGCTTATTATCGGCATCCGTGATCCTGGCCTCATAATATTCGGCCTTCCTAGTCGTGATGGCTCTTTTGTGTGTGACTAACATGGCTTTGTAAACCTCTCTGAAGAGCTATAATGACAGCGAAACACGTGTCAGGGGTTGCTTTTATTCATTCTAGGAAGGCTTGGATTGTATTTTACTAATTCAAAGCTTTAATGCTGTGCCTGGAGTGGCAAAAGGCTTTTGTCATTTTGCAGCACGGCGTGGATGGCACTATGCTAGTCCTATGCTTAAGACTTTGCTGTAGAATTGGCAAACGACTCTGTCCCTTGTTAGGTTTTAAAATCCCGTCCCTGCAATGTATTCCTTTCATGTTATATTAGGTTAGCAATGTGTGGCTAAATAGATGCCAGTTGTATTTACGTTATGCAACCCACTGAGTTATCCGCGTACTGGGCAGGCTTCAGTTGGTGAATGCGACTCCATTTTGTTTTTTGCAATACTTATTAGGCTGCTTAGACTGTGCCCGAGTTAGGCCTCATGGCCCGTAATGCTTGCCTCAGCAGAACACTGTACTTCGCTAATGTTTTTTCTTTCTGTCCAAGGCTGTTTCCCGACCTGCTAATGAGGAGACAATTCAGCTCTTGCATACCAATCTAAGTGTGTAGTTCTGCTCCCACGTTAGGAGACGCTGAGACCCAGCGCAGTGGCCTTGGGTTTCCGATAACATGTACCCATCTGGCAGGTGGTAGCTCATCTGCCAGTGCCTCCTTTGTTCATGTTCGGCCCCGGCTGGTAGTTTTCCATGGTGGGCGGGGTTGGAGGCTTTTGGGGAAGAATGATTACTCACTTTGGACCATTGGGAAGTTAGTCCCTCGGCAGACATCTTAGGGTGCAGGTCATGATAGACTCCTCTGCGGGCCACTTCCTTCAGTTGGCGCCCAAACAGGGACCCAGCAAGGTGATCCGACTCACCCGTGATCGAGTTGTAGGGCTGGGGGGTGCGTTTGGTCAGTTGGGCGGATCGGGGTACCCCACACAAGACCAAGCTTGGTTCTCTCAGCTGCCCCGCACGGTAGATCGGGCGCCCCCTCGCCTAGTGGTCACCAGCTGGGGTCCTGAGAAGCGAAACCTTGGAGCTGACCATTTGGTCCGAAGAGTCGGCAGTGGAGAATAGCTTGACACGACCTGTGTGCACCAGGTGAGTGATTTGATTCTTGGAAAAATGGCACCATTCTTGGACGGCACGAGCCTGTGGGCTGTGTCTTGATACGGTCTTCGGACTGTCTTGTCTGCAGTTATTGAACTGCCTTGCTTGAATGACACAAGTCGACAGGCTGAGTCTTGGTACGGTCTCCGGACTGTCTTGTCTTGAACTGGGTGGGTCTGCGGACCCTTGGAAAAGGCACAGAGTGTTTGCGAGCAGTTCATCAAACCACCCGGAAATTTGGCCCGTGCTTGAAAAGGCCCGGGACTGCCCGCGAACAATCTGCCAGACCAACTGGTAATTTGGCTAATGCGCGAAAAGGTCTGGGGCTGAAGCCTGTCTTCTTGGATTTGACACAGTCTTCGGACTGTAGGGAGTGGTCCCTTGACCGTTTTTGTTTGGCTCTGTGACTAATATTTGTTATTTTATTTTCGTCTTTGTCTGTCGATTGTTGGTGTTATACTGGTCCATTAGGGACTGTGCCTGTGTATTATATTAAGATGCCTTGTTTTAGCAAATTGGGGTGTTTTGGGTGTCGATGTTGTTCTACTGATGCTCGATTGGAAGAGAGCCAGCCTGCACCTCCGGAGGGTTCTCCAAATTTTGATATATATGTTAAACATGGTATTGGCCCTGTTATGTTTAGCACATTGTGGCATAAATATTCGAGGAACAATGCTGAGTTACAGTGGCCGCTTACTGGCTCATTTGATGAGCAGAAATTGAATTTCTTGCAAGACAAGTTGTTTGCTAGGAGGAGCAGACAGTCGATGTTTGATTCTCTGAGAGTATGGCAGAATGAAGCAAAGCAGTGACGCATGAGGGCAGAGAATGAGGCCCGGAAGAGGCAGACGCAAACGATAACACAGAAAGCGGTAGCTTATGAAAGAGGAAAGGTAGAGAAGGGTATAGAATGTGCAGATAGAAAGTTTCGGTTACAGACAGATAAGTGCTATGTTGCTAGAGAGGAAGGTGATGATTTAGTCGAAGACCTATTGGATTCTCGTCCTCCTCCTCCTTATGCCACTGAACGGATATACCCGGCAGTCCCAGCCTCTCAGTCCTTGGCCCCTAGTGCCGCCCCTTCTAGCATTCCCGTTTCTGGCGCTACCGCTACAGCCCTTGTTTCTCTTCTACTCACACCAGGCACTGTGGCGGGTGCTGTTAGTTCTCCGGCCCAGTCTGTCGGCTCTGGATCGACCGATACTCTCCCTCTCACCCCTACCACCCTGTCTCCCTACATGATGGTGCGTGTCTCTGCGTCTGCTCCTTCCCCTGTGAGTGTGGCACACCAGGCACAGTTGAATGTTGAAACTCCTGCACGTGGCGTGCATGATGTGAATTGGGCAGCGGCGCGAGATCGAATGGATAAAGTATTGGTGCAATCTGCAGTGGGTGATGAGGAAAAGAAAATAGTGGCGAACCAAGCAGCTCAGTGGGCTTGACACCAGATCTATAGTGTGGAGGATGTGTGGAGTGTGATGAAAGATAATGAGCAGTTCATACAGCAGCATGCCCTTAAACACATGTCAGCGATGCTGATAGAGTTGTGGGAACAATGTTTTCAGGGTGTTGCACCGCAAATCATATATGACATACAGGATAGGGTATATGCTGCAGGTATGGCTCCCAATGAGGTTTTTAGCAATATAACAACACTAGTGAGTTACCGAGGTAGATTGCTCCAGAAGGGACCGACAATGGGGACACAGCATCCCATGAGGGAGGTTCATCCCATTTACCACCCTGAAATTCCAGAACTGCGCGATTCCACTAATGCTGTGATTAGACAACGTGTCGACGCTCGGTTTCAGGAGCAATGGATTTATACTCCTTGGAAGAGGAGTGAGGTCCTATCCTTAAAGGGCCAGCTGCCGGATCCCCGAAAAAACCCTACTGCATATTATAAGGAATTGACGGAGGCGGCCTCCTCTACAGTAATGATGTTAGCAGATATAGAGTTGTTTTTCGGCTTGTTGGTACCAGTGGACATATGGAGGCAAGTCCACACGCAGGATCATGTACTAGAGTTGGGGGGAACATGGGATGAGATTAGGACTTGGGATAAGGAGCGTAAGCCCGGCGACAAGCCGAAAGCGGAGCTCCTCGCTTTGTCAGGGCGTATTATCACATACATGCATTCGCTTATCCCGCCAAAAAGAGTGGATTGGGATAAGTTGACTGCGTGTCGCCAGAAGAAGGATGAAAGCATGTCGGATTTCTTTACTAGCATGAAGGGGTGTTCTTAGATTTTAGCGGACAGGACCTGTCGCAGGAGGGTGGTGTTCATTTATTTGTCAACAGATTTGTCACTAACCTACTTCCCGAGATTGCAACGCGGTTGCAGGCTTCGGAAAGTACTTGGACGACATCAACACCATCCGTGATATTGAGTGTGGCACAATATTACGAACATAGAGAGAATGAGGACAAGGAAAGGGTGGAGAAAAAGTCAAAGGATTTGAAGACGAGGGTATTGATGCAGCAGGTTGCAAGGGAAAATGGACGAGGTAGAGGTTCGGGTTCGGCCCAGCAGCGGTCTGGCAGAGGTGGCGCGTCAAACGCGTCCCTCGGGCTCAACCAATGTGAGTACTGCAAAAAGGAGGGACATTGGCGGAATGAGTGTCCGGAGTTGTTACAGAAGGGTGAGGCCCCAAGGGGTCAAGGTTTTCGAGGACGCGGGCGAGGAACAGGAGGTAGAGGGGGAATGCAGTCAGAAGATATGTCACACAATAGGCAGAGCGGAAATTATTTTGATGACCCCAGGGGACAGCAGTATTACCACGACAATTATGACATGGACGAAGTGACGCGATTACTCACAGCTAGGACAGCCGAGGACAGGGCGAGGGACCGGTTCCTATGTCTATAGATCAGAATGGACCTTATGTCACTGCTGATTTACAGGGTACTACTGAAATTTTTTTAGTTGATACAGGGGCTATGAATAGCTCTGTTTCCCATTCACTGGTCCCGGGGGCAGCTCTGTCTGGCCAAAATAATGTTTCGGTGGGTTTCTCAGGTGTGCCGGTTATTAGCCCCATTTCCAAGCCCCTTGCTTTGCCCATTGGCCCCTTTACGGTCGATTCACCATTTTTACTGACGTCAAATTACGGGGAAAATTTGTTAGGAAACACTTGCATGCGACAATTTTCTGTTCTCCAGACGGTGTTTATATGACTATTGGACCTCAGGTCGCTCGTGCCAAACAGTGCTTTGCGAAAGATGCCCCCCTTCCAGCTGAGTTTAGAGACGTACCACGTACGTTAGAGGCTACGGGAGACACAGATGTGGGGTTACTCCAGATCCCGCCTGGCTCTATACAGATCAGAGACAATGCTAAATTGCCACGTATTCCTCAGTACAAGATATCCCAGGCAGGTGAAAAGGCCCTGTTACAAATAATACAGGATTTGATTGAGTCTGGTGTGGTGAGGAGACTACAGCGAATGTGTGTAATAGCCCTATTCTTCCTATCCTTAAAAAGGACCCCTTGGATTCCCCTGATGCCCACCCTGATGTTTACCGCTTTGTGATTGACCTCAGAGAGGTTAATAAGATCGTAGTTCCCCAATACCCTGTGGTTCCGGACATTACAGTGATCTTAACAATGATTCCTCCATCAGCGAAATGTTTCTCAGTAATTGACTTGAAAAATGCTTTCTTCAGCATACCAATTCATACAGATAGCCGGTATCTGTTTGGCTTTGCAATAGCCGGTCGGAGCTTTAGATTCTGTTGTGCTCCACAAGGCTATACTGAAAGCCCTAGTATCTATAGTCAAGCCTTGAAAGCTCAATTGGATTCTTGGAGCTTCCCCCTGGTAATGTGCTGTTTTATGTTGATGACCTCCTTATTGCTTCAGACAATGAGGACGGTTGCAGAGACGCCACTGTTAAATTATTGTTGCATCTGGCGCGTCATGGACACAAGGTGTCCCTTTCCAAATTCCAATATTGTCGACAGGAGGTCACCTATTTAGGTCACCTACTGTCGAAGGAGGGTCGCAAACTAACACCTGAGTGCATAGCTACCATCACTAGCATGTCTGTCCCTAGAACCCAACGCGAGGTATGCGCGTTTATAGGGATAACATCGTATTGTCGGCATTGGATCCCTAATTACTCCCTACTAACAAAGCCCCTTCTTTACCTGACCACAAAAGATGTGCATGAACCCTTGCCTTGGACACCTGCATGCCAGCAAGCTTTTGAGCAACTAAAGACTGCGCTTCGCTCTGCTCCTGTGCTTGGTACTCCTGATTACCAGAAGCCTTTTGTACTCTACGTGCATGAGGTGCATGAGGTGGACGGTTGCGCGCTTTCTGTTCTAACACAGGGTTTCGTTGGTAAGCAGAGACCCTGCGCCTATTTCTCGGCCATGCTTGATAATGTCACCAGAGCGCTCCCGAGCTGTCTGAGAGCTGCCGCGGTAGTGGCGGTTTCTATCAGACAAGCGGCAGGGCTCGTTCTTGACACAGACCTCACAGTCATGGTACCTCATGCTGTGGATACATTATTGAATAAGACAAAGACGCAGCACCTTACTAGTGCGCGTCTGACTAGTTATGAACTGACCCTGTTTGCTCCGCACATTACCATCAAAAGATGTGCTACTCTGAACCCGGCCACGTTACTACCCCTCCCTTCGGAAGAAATGGGCAATGATGTCCATGATTGTTTATTTTGGACTGAGGAAGAAACGAAGGGATGGGTAGACCTGACTGATGTTTCCTTATCTGAATCCCAAGGGGAACTATATCTCGATGGCTCTTGTTTTAAGTTACCAGATGGCACCACCACTGCAGCCTATGCAATAACAACGTTACACACTGTAGTTGAGACATCCCGTATCCCGCACCAATCGGCCCAAGCTGCAGAGTTGGTTGCCCTCCTTAGGGACTGGCTGTTAATATCTACACCGACAGCCAAAACGCCTTTGGGGTGGCCCAAAATTTTGGGCGCCTCTGGGTGGGAGAGAGGGTTCTTGACTTCTCACGGACTGTGGATTCAGAACGAGCCATTGATACATAGATTGCTGTCAGCATTGACACTTCCCAGTAAGTTAGCAATAGTGAAATGTAGCGCTCATAAGGATATTACAGATGATGTGGGGAGGGGAAACGCTTTCGCAGACCAGACAGCTAAGGAGACAGCTCGATCAAAGATGACACAGATGTTGGTGGCAGGTCCCGCGAGGTGGGTCCCAGACAATGGAATATTTGAGGACACATTGGAGAATGTCAGGGAAATCCAGGGTGAGGCAACTTTGGATGAATTAGCAATGTGGGAGGAGAGAACAGGTCGCTTGGATGAGGATGGTTGTTGGACGGACTTGTCAGGGAAGCAGCAGTGGTTGCTGCCTAATTCATATGTGATCCCTGTTATGACTATGGCCCATGGCCCGGCGCACATTAGTGCTAAAGGAATATGCAAGTTGCTGGACCCAGTATGGCAGAATGATAATATCGCCAAGGCAGCCATGCACCTAGTCAAGCATTGTATCATTTGTCTGAAACATAACACCGGGAAAGGTACCCCTACACCTTCTGGTAATTTTGCACCGCCTTCCTTCCCTTTCGAGGTTCTCCAGATGGATTTCATCGAATGGAACGGGTGAATAACCTGAAGTATGTGCTAGTAGTGAGTGATCTGAGCATTCAGTAAATGGATTGAAGCTTACCCCAGTAAAGAGAATACAGCTATGGCGACGGCGAAGGCACTTCTAAAAGAGTACTTCCCGCGCTATGGATTGCCACGCGTGATCTGGAGTGACAACGGAAGTCACTTTAATGCAAAAGTCATTAAATTGGTGTGCACAGGTTTGCATATTAAACAGAAGTTTCATGCAGCGAATCACCCCCAGTCAGCAGGCCTGGTTGAGAAGTACAATGGTACTCTCAAGCTGAAGTTGGCAAAAATTCAGGAAAGCACAGGACTAAAATGGCCAGATGCATTACCCTTGGCTTTATTATCTACCAGAGCGACAGCGCATTCTAGAACAGGGTTGTCCCCCTACGAGGTGGTCTTTGGACGCCCTGCTAATGTTTGGGGGAAAGCACAGGACTAAAATGGCCAGATGCATTACCCTTGGCTTTATTATCTACCAGAGCGACAGCGCATTCTAGAACAGGGTTGTCCCCCTACGAGGTGGTCTTTGGACGCCCTGCTAATGTTTGGGGCGTCCCCAGACCCAAGCGCTTTTCCGGGATAGAGTACCCCCTACTTGTAGACTACCTGTATGAATTGTCTAAAGATTTTCGTTCTCTTCATCAACAGATACACGCCAGGTTGCAGCCAGTACCAGAGGGGCCCGGGCATTGCATCCAGCCCGGTGATTATGTGCTAATAAGGAACTTCCAACTGAAAAGCAGCCTGGAGTCGAGGTGGAAAGGGCCAGTGATCGTGCTACTCGCCACCAGAACAGCTGTCAAGGTGGATGGCAGAAAGCACTGGATTCATGCGTCTCATGTGAAACAGGTGCCTCACCCGCTTCCGTATGACCGCTGGGTCAACGAAGGCATCGGTGATCAAGAGTGTGAGATGGTGCCACGCTTTGTTCCCTTCTCTGACGTCCGAGTGAGGTGGGCGCAGACAGACGAAGAAAGTGATGCAGTTCTGTCTGAGGTGATCCCACCGGAGATAAGGGCTGCCCCGGATAACACCGTCTCTAACACGCTGGAATCTGAGTCCCGATGCCCACCTGATCCTGAGTTTCTGCCCCTTTTTGTTGATGAAACAGTGCCTGGAGTTACCAAATATAATTTGAGGCCCGGAGAAAGGACGGTGCACCAACCGAACAGTCTAGGAGTTAGGGAAGGACTTGAGCTTAGGGTGCAGGTGCTGTGCCTAAGGTGCCTGTATTAGACTAGGGTGAACTACACTGGTGCACTGCCCTGAACACTGGACAGGATAGCTGAGGGCATTGGTCCAGGAGGGAGGGTGCCCTGTCCTGAAAGAAGAAGGATTTGTTTTTCTACAAGGGTTGCGATCGCGCAGCTCCCCCTGGTACTGTGGTTGCAATAAGTGGCTCTAGCCTGTAAAATTTTCTTTCCCTTTTTTGACACCTATAAATTGCTGTTGAAGTTGTCCAAATGTATCCCTTTGGCCGTCCTATCCCTGATGAGGAGCAGCCCTTTGCAGCTCCGCGTCCTACTCCAAATGATCCTGTTTGGTCTTCTTGGTCCACTAAGAGTAAAGTAGTGTTTGTTGCCATAATTTTGCTTTCCTTGCTAGTTGTCTTTGGGGTGGTTTGGTACCTAGAGGAACAATATTCTGTGCACACCTTGATAGGGACTACCCTGGTTCCAGCAGAGCACTCGTTTGTCACATTGGCCCCACATAATGAGAGGCATAGACAGACTTATGCACAAAATGCTTTAGTTCAAATGCTTCATCAGGTGCACAGTACTACCAATGCCACAAATTGTTGGGTGTGTGGGCTACTTCCCTCAGTTATGCATAAAAATGATTTGCTAGTGTCATTGCCCCTGTCATATTTGGGTAGCTGTGAAGCCTGGTTCCAACTGCTCTCTATGGTATACATGCATTATCATGCTGATGCTATGAAAATGGAACAAGCTGACTATGAAGCAGTGTTGGAGTATATAGTGGTACACCAGGGATATACACCCGGGCCAGATGGCAAGGAGGGTACCCTGCACCCTGATGCTTGTATGAATAAATTTGAAGCCCACGAAAATGTCACTTGGTTGCAAAATGAAATGCTAGATTTCCAAGGATTTAATGTCACCGAATACTTTAAATGTTTCCAGGAGCGCAATATCACTGAGGACAAAGCTGTGCCTGTCCCTGTGATCAACTCAACAGCTAGTTTCTGTGTTGAAGGAACAGGGAACATTTCAGTAGGACAGAGTCATTGTAATTACACATACCGACTGAACACTACTAGCAGCCCACCTTTACTCACACCTCCGAATGTATACTTCATCTGTGGGGAACAGGCTTATACATGGCTCCCGAGAGGGTGGTCTGGCCGGTGGTATGTTTCCTTTCTCTTGCCTCCCGTTTATATTGCACCGCACAATTACCACAAGGATCATAGACTATAGCGTAGGGATGTCCAGGTACACCGAGTTAAGAGGGTTGTCAATCCTGATGATATTGATCAGACAGATACCTCGTTGCAGCAATTTACTGACATAATGAAGGGCATTGTGACGTTCTGGGGTCCCATGTTCAATAGTCATAATATTCGTCGTCTTGCTAGGGTAGTTGAGGGAGTTATTAATACTACTGCTGGTATACTGACTAATATTACAGTCGAGCTTCAGGCTACGAGGCTCGTTTCTCTTCAAAACCGGATGGTTTTAGACGTCATCCTGGCTGATAGGGGTGGAGCCTGTCGCATCATCGGCAGCAGCTGCTGTGTGTATATTCCTGATAGTGCCCCTACTGTATACTCCGCAATACAGAAATTGCACCGACTCGCTTCAGACATCCATCAGGACAATGGTTCATGGTCACTCACGGGGTGGCTCTGGGGTGTAGTGACATCATGGTGTTGGGAAATATTACTTGTCCTAATAGCAATTGCAGGAGTCTTCTTTACCTGTTGCTTATGCATTAACTGCCTTCCAGCCTGTTGCACCTATTGTATGAGTAAACTTTCCCCTGCCCCTACATTGCCTAGAAGCGATAACAAAATTTCGGTTATGATGATGCACGAAATTCAGGAAATCATGCTTATTGATGAGGGCATCTTCGATTAGGTGCCCTAAATGTTCATGCCTTGCTTTTTTTCCCCTGTAACATGAGTGACTTTATTTCCTCTCCCTTAGAAGTGTAACGACCCTACTGGATAGCAATAAAGCATTTAGCCACCCATGCTAAAAGGAGGGTCTGTTAGGTTTTAAAATCCTGTCCCTGCAAAGTATTCCTTTCATGTTATATTAGGTTTGCAAAGTGTGGCAAAATAGATGCCAGTTGTATTTACGTTATGCAACCCACTGAGTTATCCGCGTACTGTGCAGGCTTCAGTTGGCGAATGCGACTCCATTTTGTTTTTTGCAATACTTATTAGGCTGCTTAGACTGTGCCCGAGTTAGGCCTCATGGCCCGTAATGCTTGCCTCAGCAGAACACTGTACTTCGCTAATGTTTTTTCTTTCTGTCCAAAGCTGTTTCCTGACCTGCTAATGAGGAGACAATTCAGCTCTTGCATACCAATCTAAGTGTGTAGTTCTGCTCCCATGTTAGGAGACGCTGAGACCCAGCGCAGTGGCCTTGGGTTTCTGATAACATGTACCCATCTGGCAGGTAGTAGCTCATCTGCAAGTGCCTCCTTTGTTCATGTTTGGCCCCGGCTGGTAGTTTTCCATGGTGGGCGGGATTGGAGGCTTTTGGGGAAGAATGATTACTCACTGTGGACCGTTGGGAAGTTAGTCCCTCGGCAGACATCTTAGGGTGCTGGTCATGATTGACTCCTCTGCAGAGCATTCCTAATAAAGCATGTAAGTTTGTATTCTCTACTGACTGACCGACTCTTCATTCTTGGGAAGGCATAGCAGATGGTTGAGAGAAAGCCCGAGTGGCCCTAGTGGGCCACTTCCTTCACCCTTTCTAGCTCTGTGTGGATAGCACTGTGCTAATCTTATGCTTAAAATGTTCCTAAACTTTGTAACTACCAAGCGTTCTGCTTCTTTATTGCATATTTATTACTTACTGGCAGTAGCCGTAGGTAGTAATAGATGGGTCTGCTTTTCCATAGACAGAGCATTTTTTGGTTTGCTAATAACTTTTGCCCCATTTGACAAATCTCCAAGAAACTCTTCCCAAAAAATGTTTATGTACTTCAGCTCCTTCCTGGAAAGTTTCGGGTGATCCATCAAGCAGGGGCCAAGAAATAGGGGGGTGCCAAAACCTAAAATTTCCATGCATTTTCCATAGGCTTATTTAGACACAGTTACAGCAAAAACTGCTGAGCAGAATTACACCAAGTTCGGCAGAAAGCTAAATCTTAGTCCGCAGATTGTGCTTTTTGTGATTTGGTATAAATCTGTTCAGTAGTTTTTGATACTTTAAGGGTAAAAAATAATTTTATATTTTGTTTATTGGGCTCGTGAGACTACAGTGAGCCTCTCATGAGGGTTCAAAATCCAAAATCAAGCCCTGTGACTGGCCAGGAGGCCCATTTTTTTCATGAGCCTTCACGCTCTTGCAGGAGCAAGAGGATTCCTTGAGTCTCACAAAAGCGAGTGCTCTGATTGGCTGGCTGGTGGAATGTTAGAAATTAAATGGCCACCATTACTGTTTACTGTGAAAAATTAGAGGTGTTGTGGGAATGACGTAAAAAAGCTATAAAAGGAGGCAGTAGGAAGGCATGCTGTCACCCTAGATTTAGAGAGGAGGTGTCACAGAGATAACTACTTTGAAGATAAGAAATGTATATTGTTTATAACTAATTTTTTCAATCTCGCGGGACTCTAAAGGGATCACGAATAGTAAAAAGGGGTAGATGAGTTCTCAATACACTCCATTAGTAGGAATGCATATTGTGGTGCTTGTTTTTATGAGAAAGTGTGTAAGAGATAAGTACTGTGATGAGTAGATGGTTAAATCTTTTGCGGGTTCGTGAAAAGTAGGAGTAGGCGATCCTGAATACACTCTGCTATGCACAGTTGTTGCTGTATGAAGGAGTCTTGCTGGAGATGCTGGTTATCAGACTCTACTATTTATGCTCATTGGTTTGAGAAGAGTTGTGAGTAGAGTTAAGGCTCATCCAAATACCCTACCCTACTATGCATATCCATCATAAGAGATAGAGGTCTGAAAGGAAAGCCCAGTTCCTCCCCACACCCTACTACACATACATCATTACAGAGAGAGGTCTCAGCAGAGAGGGCAATCTCTCCACACACCCGTCATCTGAGAGAGAGGCTTGAAAGAAGAGGGCAACCCCACCCGTACCCTACTATGCACACCCGTCATCTGACAGAGAGGTCTGAAAGGTGAGGCCAGTCCCTCTCCACACCCTACCATTCACACCTGTTGTTACAGAGAGAGGTTCTAATAGAGAGGTTAGTCACTCCACACACCCTACTATGTACACCCGTCATCTAAGAAACAGGTCTGAATTGAGAGGCCAGTCCCTTCCAAAACCTTACTACACACACCCATCATCTGAGCGAGGGGTCTGAAAGGAGAGGCCAGTCCCTCTCCACACCCTACTATGCACACCTATCATCACAGAAAGAATTCTCACCAGAGAGGCCTGTCCCTCCCCACACTGTACTATGCACACCCATCATCTGAGAGAGAGGTCTGAAAGAAGGGCCCAGTCCCTCCACACAACCTACTATGCACACCTATCATTACCGAGAGAGGTCTTAGCAGAAAGTTCAGTGAATCCTCACACCTTACTATGCATATGCTTCATCTGAGAGAGGTCTGAAAGGAGAGGGCAGTCCTTCGCCACACCCTACTATGCACACCCATTACTGCAGAGATAGGTCTCAGCAAAGAGCCCAGTCCCTCCACACATCCTACTAGGCACATCTGTCATGTGAGAGAGAGGTCTGAAAGGAAAGGTCAGTGCCTCCACACACCCTACTACGCATACCCGTCATCTAAGGGAGGGGTCTGAAAGAAGAGGCCAGTCCCACCACACACCCTACTACGCACACCCATCATCTGACAGAGAGGTCTGAAAGGAGAAGCCAGTCCCTCTTCACATCCTACTACGCACACCCATAATTACAGAGAAAGGTCTCAGTAGAGAGGCCAGTCCCTCTGCACACCCTGCTATGCAGCCCCGTCATTGTGAGAGTATTGACACCTCAAAAAAGATTGCTGGAGACATGTATTGATATCAGAGTTACAATGCATGAGGAAATAAACAATTTCTATTGAATATCTGTTTATTACTCACCCACATTTTACAAATATTTAGCAAATTGTTAACCATATCCTGTTTTGTTACAATAAAAAAAACATTCTTTTACTAAAATGATGTCTGAATACAACATATATTATAAAGTCATTCTACCATATATACACTCACATAAATAATTAAATTACTTTTTTTTAAAACTAGAAATTCACTGAAAAAGCCAAAGGTTAAAGTAAAGTTATTCCTAGGTGTAATACAAATATCAGGTTTAATTTTAAATAAAACCCTAGAAATTCATTGAAAAAAATAAAGGTTAAAGTAACGTTATAGTTAGGTAAATATCTCAGTGACAATATTAACATTTTAAGCTAAACAAAACACAGAAATTCAGCAGTTATAGTTAGTAGCAATAACTATAACTTGTGCCTACGCCATACACTACTTATGACCTCACATCTGACATCACTCATTACATATTCTGTGACATCATTTATGACATCACTAATGACATCACTGATGACATTACTGATGAGATGATCTAAACTTCACTTTCACACATATCGCTCTATAAATTAGTATAACAGTAAGTACAAAATAGCTCAGGAGAAAATCACCCATTACTAATGACAGCACCCAAACAACACACTTAGATTTTGAAAACAAGCATTATGTGCAACATTCAGCCTTTAGCATACACTTTACAGCTATCATAGATCAAATGAACAATCGACCACAGATATACTAGAAACACTCATTGACTGCAGTGTTCAATATCTATACAATTGTTGACAGAAAGCCAAAATAGTGAATGCCAGTTCAAAAACAAATGTCCTACTATGGACAGCTTTTATCTGTATAAACCCTCGACACTCACCGAACCTACATTGAGAAATGAAGTTGATATGAGCCAAAAAGTAGGCACTGTAAACACTTTTTTCTCTATGGAGAGACTTTACCCTGTATCACACTGTTTACAGACAGTGAAACTCTCATGAGAAATGCATCACAGTGTATTAAAAAAATGAACACAAAATAGTGTACACTCTATGCAACAGTTGTAGAAAAACTCTAGTTGCTAAAAATAACCACAATCTGAGGGTAATAAAGAACATACTAGCTACACCCTTCACTCTGTGGTGAAAACGTTAAAGATAGCTCATCTATTCTAGCAAAACAAGCACAACTACATATCTTAGTTTCTGGTAAACACAGTCTTCTATGTTAAGTAAAAATTATCACGCTAACAAGATACTCTCTAATAACTCAAGGCAGCTTACAAAGGCTAGTATTTACTAATTAGAATCTTTCTCCCTAAGGAAACATTTTCTATAGAACCAAGAAACTTGTCTGAAGCATAATGAACACAAGAACTGTCACCTGCACATAGAGTTACTTTTGAATAAAAAAATGTTTAACATGTTCAATAACTCTACACAGCTAAGGTGGATTAGGAGCACATTCATATTGTAAACACTTACATGCATTAGCTGCATCCAAGCTGTACAAAATTGGGTAGAAAAGTCACAGAAAGAATATGACTGCTACCTGCCACTAGGTAAAGTACAAAAGAAACTAGCACACTCATTGGATGATGGTATCAGTGATAATAAAAGTGATGTCAACAATTATGTCATTTGCAATGTCTCAGTGCTGTCATAAATGATACCATAGTACGTCATGAGTGATATCATATGTGAGGTCAGTATCAGTGCATGGCGGGGCACAAGTTAAAGTTAGTGCTTCTAACTTTCACTGCTGAATTTATTTGTTTTTGTTTAGTTTCAAACATTAACACTGTAGCTGAGCTAACTATAACTTGCACCCCCGCAACACACTGCTTATGACCTCACATATTACATTACTCATGACATGGTCAGTCACATCACTAATGACATCACTGATGACATCATCAAGTGAGTATAAGTGTTTTTAAGAGTTTATGGGTGTTAAACATATATAGTAACCTACTACAAAAGTTAGATTAGTATACTAGGTGTACTACTACTGAGGGATTCCACTTCTAACATATATTATGTGAGTGGCTGTGTGACTGTATCTATCCTTGTGTGTATGGGTGTGTGAGTGGTTGAATGGGTGTATAAGTGGATGTGTAAGGTGCTGTGTGGGTGAGTGAGATGCTGTGTGAGTGACAGTATTGGTGAGTGAGTGGGTGTGTCAGTGGTTGTATGGGTGTGTGAGTGGCAGTGTGAATGGCTCTATGGGGGGTAACTGGGTGTGTAGTGACTATATGGGTGAGTTTTTTTTTGTTTTTGTGTCCTCATTCTGCCAATTCACTTGTTGGCAATACTCCCTTCCCATCTCTGGCGGACCATACCGGGTTGGAGTCATTCCACTCAAGAAGAAAATGCTGCTTCCACTTCCACCCTTCACTGGTGTGCCCGTAACACAAAAGGGGACAGGACCGACAGCAAATCATTTTCTTAATCATTGGACCCCAGGTTTTGAGTCCAATCCAAAAGCTTAGCCCATACCTTTCTCAAACTGCTGGGATCACATGCTATATCTTGTTGGCTTATAGTTATAACATTCTTTTTACATTCCAAGAAAAAAGGTGGAACACAGGATTTCCATGATTTGCAAATCTCCCGTCTCCCCAATAAAATCACATAAAAAATTAATCTTGCATCCGACTTATTAATACAAGTGGGACTATCTTGACATAGTCCAAAGAATACAAGTAGGGGACTTACCCTCACCTGTATACCCGTAACTTCCTTAAAAAATTCACATACTTCACACCAAAATTTCTTAATCTCTGGGCATGATAGAAACATATGAAAGTCGTCTGCTGAGGGATCATTACATCTAGGGCACGCATAGTGTATTCCTGAAAATTTTGCCAATTTTGCTGGGGACCAATACACCCTGTAGACAGTGAAAAGGTGATTTCGTTTAAAGTAAGCAGGTTTAACTGTCTCCCGAAGCATTGCAAAAGAACCCAACCAAGCTTCACTCGGATTTATGTTTATCATGTCGCTTCCCAAAGCTTTGTAATATCTTTATCCAACTCATCGTCTACATTTACTAAAATACCATACCACAATGCAACCTCCTTCCTAACTGTACCAAGTTTTGTTGCTTGATCCAATCAGGTATCATCTTCGTCCTCATGCCAGTCTTGACTTGCCCACCACGCAGAAAGTTGATAATACTTGAATCGGGTTAGTTGGCCCCCTGTACATAAACTCAGAGTTTCCCAGCCAACTAACTTAGTTCCCATCTTCAAGTCTCCCCAGCAAGAAATACCTGCGTCCTTCAAAGGGCAACTAAGTGAGTCTTTCAAGCACTCCGGAGTTCCTGGTGAATCCCATATCGGGGCCCTGGATGTGTAGTATGATATTCCTAGCTTCTTTCGAATGTAGACCCATGCTTTCAATGCCTCCAATAAAATCTTCAATCTTACTTTCTTAAAGAACTTCGGGTCCCCAAACTTAAATAAAAATTGCTCTTGCCCCTCTCTCAACTCACTAAGCATTGCCCCAAAAAGGATTCCTATTGCAGTACTATCAGCTTTATTTAACAGCATCCGGCAATTCTTAAAGTAAAAGGCGTGCCCATATATCATCAAATCAGGTAGTGCCAGCCCCCCCTTCGCCAACCTCCTCCTTAATCTTTTCCAAGATATACGAGAGCCCTTCGAGGCCCATATGAAGCTACCAATCTTTCCTTGTAGTTTAGCAATCTCCCTTTTATCAAATAATAATGGTATAGAATTAAAAAGAAAGGTAACTTTAGGCAAAATAATCATTTTGATAAGATTTACCCTACCGTACAAATTTAGGGGAAGGTTTGCCCACTTAACTAGCAATCTCCCTACCTCCTGGCTAATCCTCCTCCAATTCACAGTAGTCACTTCTACTAATTTCTGAGTAATTATAATACCAAGGTAACGCATATGCGCTTTTGCCCCCAGAGTTTGTTTTGGTTGGTTCCATTCCATGATTTCTGTCTTATTTCTATTTACCTTATATCCTGATATCTTTCCAAAGGCTTCAGCTTTGGCCATTAAAGTGGGGATAGCTCTCTCGGGGTTCAAAGTATACATTATAAGATCATCAGCATATAAAGCTAGTTTTATCTCTAGATTTCCATATCTGAACGGTACGATGGTATCGTCTTTTCTAATCCATGCTGCTAGAGGTTCAATATACAAATTGAACAGAAGCGGGGATAAGGGACACCCCTGTCTTGTTCCACGCGTTATATTTAACCACTCGGTTAGCTCTCCGTTTACAAGCACCCTTGCTCTAGGTAGACGATACAGGAGTTTAACAGCGTTTATTATATTATTTGAAAAACCAAAGGTCTTCAGAGTCTCCCATAAATAGGGCCAGTGGACCTGGTCAAAAGCCTTAGCGGCGTCCACTGCCACCACTGTTACTGGTAAATTATAAGTTTCTGCCAGATCTACTACCCCAAGCATTACAAAGGTTAACTCGTTAAGTTGCCTCCCAGGTTTGAAACCTCTCTGATCACTATGTATAATACTTTTTATAATCTTGGCTACCCTAGCAGCCAAGATCCCTGCAAAGACCTTATAATCTGTATTCAACAAAGATATGGGCCTATAGGAATCTGCTGCGAGAGGGTCTTTATTGGGTTTCAAGATTAGGGTTACCGTTGCCTCAGCCCAGGTTGAGGGAGGATCTTCCCCTTCTATCAATATTGCATTAAAAAGCTCTTTAAGAACTGGTACTATAGAATCTAATAGACTAAGATATATCTCAATTGGAAGGCCATCTGGCCCAGCTGCCTTCCCTCTAGCCATCTTCCGTAACTGTAGTAGAATCTCCTCCTCAGTTATCTTAGTTGCTAGGTTCCCCCTTTGATCGTCTCTTAAAATCGGGAGTTCAATTTTCTTTAAAAAGCCCTCAATAGTTTCCCTCCCAGGAGAAATATCCTCTTTATACAGTTGACACATATATCTACTGATTTCCAGACCAATTTTTATATTAGTGTCAACTATATCTCCTGTTATAGACTCTCTTAGGCTATTTATTTGATTACGAGCTTTATCTACTTTGGCTTTCCAAGCCAGAAGGGAACCGCTCTTCTCACAATATGCAAAGTGTTGTAATTTGCTAACCTTCCATCTATCCGACAATACTTTATCAAGAACGCCTTTGTATTCTGCTTGGAGCTGTTCTAATTCTTTGGTCAGCAAAGCCACCTTACTAAAATTCTCTAATGATGCCTTTTGTACCTCCTGCTCTTTACTTTTAATAGTTTTTCGCAGTGTTTCCTCTTGCTGTCTCATACTGCGTTTTTTACCCACCATTATAGCAGTACCTATAGATCTTAAAAAGGCCTTAAAAGAGTCCCATATAGTTTGAACTTTTGCTGACCCTTTATTAGCTTAAAAAAAAACTGAGACCTCATCTTGCATCTTAGATATAACCCCCTCATCTAACAGAATAGTCTTATCTAAAGTCCACCTTATTGTACCCCTCTTATCCTGAAGCTTCAATGAAAGATAAATAGCTGAATGATCTGAGAGTATGGCTGGTAGATGATTAATCTTTTCCACCCCCATCAACAAATCATGGTCGATTAAAAAGTAGTCAATGCGTGAATGGTGGCCATATTTTTTACTAAAGAAAGTAAAGTCCCTCTTATCCCCCATCTTGTTTCTCCAGATGTCTACTAAATTTAATTCATTAATCAAAGTTTTCAGAACCGCCGTTGTTTTGGGTGGGCTAATATATTTGGCTTTGGAGGTTCTGTCTAACTCTTTACTTTGAACTATATTAAAGTCCCCCCCGATCACCGTGGGGGCATTAGTTGACAGTAGACATGATTCCAATTTGATTAATGCATCTGGATTGTCCTCATTTGGCCCGTAATAGCTAACACAAACTATTGAGATTCCTTGAATCTTTATCTCAACCAATACCCTTCTCCCAGAAGTATCTGTCTGGTAGCTTTCCAATTTAGTACCAGAATTAATTCTTATGATCACTGCTACCCCCCTCGTATTGCCACTCTGATCTGAACAGGCAATGTCCTGAACCCAAGCCCATTTTTTGAGAGAACTATTACATTCGCTTTTAACTAAATGGGTTTCTTGTAGTAAAATAACATTGGCCTCAGATTTCTTGAGAAATTCCATTATTCGGGCCAACTTTCTTGTAGACCTCAAGCCATTTACGTTCCAGGATATAAAGTTAACCAGATTTTTATTCATCTGGCGGCACGCATGCTACCTACCCCCTCCAAAATAGCCCTATTTTGGACCACCCTGTATAGAAGCGCTAAAACATCAACATATTTTATCGAAATCCACCGACTATAAGGCAGAGTAAGGACACTAATTTTCTTTTTTTTTTCTCCCCCATGCTCCCGACCACCCGTGCCCTCCCCAACCCCCCTCGGGAACCCCCCTCCCTATCTCTAGGCGAAGCCTTTGAGATACCCCTGTGCTAGTGAAAAGCGAATCCCTAAAACAGGCTTGATATCTAATCCCAAAGAATAGTGTATATTAAGTATGCTTTGGTGGCAAAACCACTAGTGCTAAAATCTAAATAGCTGACTACAGCTATTCATTCTACTCTACTACTCTTCTATGTGCATTCTATATACATATCTATACATGTTTTGTAGAATTCAGGCCTTTTATTCTGAGCCTTTCATCTGCTTTAAGAGAGAGTCAACCTCCTCAGGGTCTCTAATAGTGTACATTTTGTTCCTCCACATAATCTTTAGCATAGCAGGGAACTTCATGTGAACCTGGGCCCCCCTGGCACGCAACTCACTCATTTTTGTACCAAATGTCCACTGCCTCTGGGCAGTCCTCCTGCCCATATCGGAACAGATTTGATATATGACATCCCCAAATTTCAACTGTCGCTCTTTCAGCGCTCGTCCCAACACCAACTCCTTAGTTGAAAATGTAAGAAAGTTTATTAATATCTTCCTTGGGGCTTTCCTCCCTGGATGAAGCCTATAGGGATCCCTATGGACCCTTTGAAGCTCCCTTTCCCAATCAATATACATTTTATCCTGTAGCAGTTCTCCCAGTAACTTGCACACAAAGCCCTTGATATCTGAACCTTCTGCATTTTCAGAGACCCCCAAAAGGTGGACATTATTTCGCCTAGCGTGCAGCTCAAGCCTTTCCAAGTCCTCTTGTAAGATCTTGTTTTCTTGTTTGAGTCCAGTTATTTCTCTAGAATTTACTGCAGTAATCTCATCCAACTTCTTGACCTCCTCTTCCAAAGCTACCGTACGTAAGGCAATTCCATCAATCTTCTGTTCGAGAATCCCACACTTTTCCTGAATGTCCTTCTGATTATGTTCGGAGGTCTCGAACTTGACCAATATATCTTGCCTCAAACTAAATAGTATATCTGCCACCTGAGTCCCTGAAGTAGGTCCCTCCTGCAAGCTATGATATACCCTGGGACTTTCATCATTATTCGGGGATGCTGCATTGCCTATTTTACTCATTGGCCCGGGCAGAGACACAGATACCCTACCTTCTTCAATTGGCCGTACCGTGGGGGAGGGGGTGCTCGAAATACTAGGAAGGCTAGACGCGCTATTTTCTTGATTCGCTGTTAAGATCTCTGTTAAGGGGGAAAAACGATTCTCCAACCTCAAAGGCTCCCCCTGCCTCCTCTGCCCACTCATAACCTCAGTCACATCGCCTGCACTCCCGGTATGTTCCTCTACTCCTACTGATCCTGCCACCTGTTCCATGATCTTGAAGTAGGACCTAAGAGAAGGTGGAGGCTTTGGAAAAGAACGTGTTTCTTTAACTCCGCACCTTTTAACTTTGCCTCCTTTCGGTGTTCTCTTGACAGGGTTTACAGCTTGTGGTGCGTTCACAGGTTTCCCCCTTCCAGCTGTATTCTTCTTTTCAGGGGCAGAACGTAGGAGATATCTACCCCTCCTCACTGGTGTAGGTTGCGCACCCCCACCTGTGCCTACAGGGTCCCCAAGAATATCTAGCGCCCCAATGTTGTCCTGGTCAGTCGAGGGTCCCGCAATACCTCTAAACAGCCCCGTATTATCAAGGCTCCGTGCATTAGGGAGTAAATTACGGGGGAGGGAATCGCTCTCCATCCACCCCCTCTTCGCTCTTAAACTGAAGTTTAGGCTGTGTCTTCGCTCAAAAACTTCCGTTATATCTAAGGTAACACCCGGAATTCCTGAATCACCTCCTTTTGTGACCCCCTTTACCGGAATTAGATCTACTTTGCTGCTCCCCCTTACCTGCCATACACATAGCCCACAGGTTTTCGTTGGGGCCCTTCTCCTGAACAACCTTGTGGTAATTACCTGGGATCTCTTCAGAAAGACCGCCGCCCGGCTCCAACTCCCATAGGGGGCGGGGTCGCGTCTCACGACCGTGGAAAAACCCGCGTCTAAGCCCATAGAAAACGTTACCTTCAGCAACGCTCAGCAATGCTCGGCAACGCTCAAATGCGGTTCAGTTCTACATTAAATCTATTGTGGAGGAGTACCGCTATCGCCACCTTGCTCCGTAACTCAAAACGCCATCAAAACTGTCGGACTCGCTTCTCTGCTGCACGGAGATCTCTCCCGACCGGCGTTAGCCAGCCGCCATGTCCCCCGATCACGTGATCCCAGTGAGCGACTATATGGGTGAGTGAGTGGGTGTCTGAATGGCTGTGTGAGTGAGTGATGGGCTGTATAAGTAGCTGTATGGGTGAGTGAGTGGTTGAGTAGGTGTTGGGATATGTGTGTTGATGTGTGAGTGGCTGTATTGGAGCATGAGTGTCTGTGTGAATGGCTATATGGGTGAGTGAGCTGATGTGTGAGTGCTTGTATGAATGTGTGAATGTGTATCTAAGTGATTGTGTGGGTGCATGAGTGAGTGTGTGAGTGCATGTATAGGTGAGTCAGTGGCTGTGTTTTGAGAGGCTGTATGAGCGAGTGAGTGGATATGTGAGTAATTGTGTAGGTGAATAAATGGGTGTATGAGTAGCTGTATGGCTGAGTGTGTGGATGTGTGAGTGGCTGTATGGGTGAGTGACTGGGTTGTATGAGTATCTGTATGGGAGAGTGAGTGGATGTGTGAGTGGGTGTGTGAGTTGCTCTATGGAGGAGTGAGTGGGTGTGTGAGTACTGGTATGAATCTGTGAATAGGTGTATGGGTGTATGAGTGGGCATACAAGAGGTTGTATGGGGTGTGAGTGGAGGAGTGTTTCTGTGGATGACGTCATCAGTGAGGTCAGCAGTGATGTCATTTGAGATGTCATCAGTGATGTCATCAGTGATGTCACTGACAAAGTTATGAGTGAGGTAATATGTGAGGTCATAAGCAATGCATTGTAGGCGAATAGGATATAGTTAGCCTCGGTAACTATAAGTGCTGAATTTCACTGCTTTTGTATGAATGAAATCTGAGCCTAAATATAACATTCCTGTAACCTTTGGTTTTTTCAGTGAATTTCTAAGGTTTTTTAAATTCTATTTCCTATCTATAACAACCCTGTAACCTTTGGTTTTTAAGTAAATATATATATATAATGCGGGTGAGACTAAAGTCTTGAGATTGGGCTAGACATTCTGCCCCACTGCGGAATTTGACTATGCCAAGACTCAAATTGATTTGTTCCAGTATGTCAGAAAATTTAAATTTCATGTCCTACATCCAAAAAAGGTACTTCTGGGAACTGAGAGTCCACCAGATGACATGGACCTACTAACTGGGACCGACTTGGAAACCCTTATGACATTACAAGCCTTAGAAACCCCACTTGAAGCCACCGGAATCGAAAATGAGGACAACATGAAAGTGTGTCTAGCCAGGGCAGGCGTCACCCAATCGAGTGGGAGAAGTGAACTAAGGAGAAAATCTAGATGTATCCCCCAGACATCGTATGATGCCATTGATGTGTTCAATGAGGCAGTTATCACAGATTTTAAAACTTTGAGAAAGAACTGCAAGGACCCCAAACGGCATAACATTCAGATGAGCCAATGGAAGGCCCTACAAGCTCTCAAGAGCGATGAGTCCTTGGTGATAAAACCCTCGAATAAAGGGGGCAACATTGTACTACTCAACAGGGATCAATATTTCAAGAAGGCAATGAGGCAGTTAAACGACACACAGTGCTACTTACCCATCTCAAAAATGGAATTTGGCCAATGTGTGAGAATCTACCATAATCATTTGAAAACATGGAGAGATGATGGCATGCTTGATTTAGATGAGTATAACTTTTTATATTGTGAATACCCAGTCCTTCCTACTTTTTATCATCTGCCGAAGGTGCATAAAGATCTCTTGAATCCTCCAGGAAGACCGATTGTTGCCTCTTTAAACAGCTTATTGGAAAACACTTCAAACTACATTGACTCATTCTTGGCTCCATTGGTGAAAGACTCGAGTTCCTATGTTAGAGACACACAGGACTTTTTGCGATTGATTGAGGGGATCATATGGGAGGAGTACATGTTATTGATCAGCTTAGATATTACCGGCCTTTATACCTGTATATATCATGAGCAAGGCATACAGGCGGTCAAATGGTTCTTGAATAAGAGACCTCTCAAATATCAAAAACATAACATTATGCTACTTGATATGATCAGATTCTTCCTGGAGAATAATATCTTTAAGAAGAACTGGCATATCCTTCTAACTGATAATATATTAGGAAGTGCTATCACTGCACAACCGTTGATAACATATAGGAGTATGTTGATTCGAGATCATCTAGTACATAGTCATCTTCGAACCACTCCCCAAAGGGGTTGACAGTACTACTGGCTTTTTTCCCTGTATGAAGTGCAAAGCTTGCAAATATAGTAGTAAAGTTATCAAATATAGTATGGTGGGACAGGGCTCTAAAAAAGTTAAGAGAATCAACAAATTGTTGAACTATAATTTAGAGTTCCCCATATACTGTTTGGAATGCCCCTGTCATAAGCGCCATATTGGCAGTACCATACATCAGGCCAAAAAGAGAATCTTAGAGCACATGAGGGCCATTACAAAGAAGGATTCTAGTTACCCGGTGCCATGTCATTTTGAAACTGTCCACAACAGTAACCGTGACCTCCTCAGATTTTTTTGCATAGATCATGTCCCTAAAGATGAAAGAGGGGGGGGGACAGGGTTAGGAGACTAAGAGTGCTAGAGTCAAAATATATTATCGATCTCCAAACCAAGGTCCCCTTAGGCTTTAACAATGAAGAACTGTGAGTCCATTTAGAATAACCTCATGTTTATCAGCGTGAGACCAACGACATTGTATATCCCTTTTCTTTCGTTTTTGACTCCCACTAGCTCCCTGCAGTTTTCTAGTTTTCTCCTTTTCTCCTTTTTCTCCTTTTCTTCTTTTGTCCTGTCCATATGTCCTCTTTCTTAAGAAGTTCCCTGTAGGTAAACCTCAGAGGTCTAACAGCCCACTCAGGGCGTTATTATTGGACCTATGTTGGCGCGTTTAAAACATGAATATTTTTTACACATATGTCTTACATGATTGGTCACTTGAGAAAGATAACATTACTGCATACATTATTATTATTATTATTATTATTATACTCATTTGTAGGGCGCAGCAAATCATCCACAAGGGGATCTCTCGGCGCTAGAGAAGAAGGCACCAATGAGCAGAATAATCCTAAAAACACCAGGTCTTGAGCATTTTCTTAAATCGAGACAAATCAGCACAGGCCCGGATCTCCTCAGGGAGGCTGTTCCAGTGGCTGGGGGCTAGATGAGAAAAAGCCCGACCGCCCATTTTGACCTTATTTATTCTCCACGTGCAGAGCAGATTGCGATTACTAGATCTTAGCTGACGGACGGGTCGATACAGTTCCAGTTTCTCTTTAAAATAGGCTGGGCCATTCCCCTGCAGAGACTTGAAGACCATACATAACAGCTTGAAAATAGCTCGTTTTTGAATAGGAAGCCAATGTAGTTGGCGCAGGAGAGGTAAAGAAGGGGTGCGCGCCGGTTTGTTGAAGGCGAGGCGGGCTGCTGTGTTTTGCACCACCTGCAACTTTGATAGTAGGTCTTCCCTTATTCCAACCCACAGTGAGTTGCCATAATCCAGTCGACTGACCAAGAGCGACTGAATGAGGGTTTTACTTGACAAGAGTGGTATCCAAGGGAAGATCTTTCTAAGCATCCGCATTGTCCCAAAGCAGGTGCCTGACAACGTCTTCACTGTTCCTCCATTGTTAACTTATTATCGATTCTAATGCCTAGATTACTAGCCCAGTTTTTAGGGGAAGGTGCCTCTCCTAGCTCTGAGGGCCACCAGTCAGGGGTCCACAATTCTTCAGCCTTCCCAAACAGCAGTATCTCTGTTTTGATGGAGTTAAGCTGAAGGAAATTCTTCCTCATCCATATCGCAATATTGGACATATCGTTTTTAAACTTTAATTTGGTTGCTGCAGCGTCTTCCTCTATGGGGACAATCACCTGCGTGTCGTCAGCATACGATATGGTCTCAAACCCACAGCCTCTGATGATTCCGGCCAAGGGGGCCACATATACATTAAACAAGGTGGGACTTAGAATGGAACCTTGTGGAACTCCCCTATCCACCAGAGTAGTCTGTGACACAAAGGAATCCAGCTGAACGCATTGTGATCTGTCGGACAGATAGCTTTGTATCCATTTAAAGGCCATGCCTCTGACACCAATCCCTTGCAGTCTATCCAACAGGATACGATGAGAGATGGTATCAAAGGCTGCTGACAGATCAAGGAGGACTAACATCGCTGGGGTCCCCCTGTCCAATGACATCCTTATGGTGTTGTAACCTCCAGCAATGCAGCCTCAGTGCTATAAGAAGCACGGAAGCCGGACTGGGATGGGTCCAGTAGATTATTTTGTTCCAAATAGCAAGAAAGATGCCGGTTAATTAGTGTTTCCAAGATCTTTGAGCAGCACGGGAGGAGAGATATCGGCCTGTAGTTTTGTAAAACGGTGGGATCAGCCAGCGCCTTCTTGAGCAGTGGTTTAATGCGTGCGCTTTTCCACTTACGTGGAAACGTAGCTGTGGCTAACGAGATGTTACAAACTTCAGCAAACACATCAGCTAAGACCAGGCTAAGTTCTGACATAATGGCAGGCGGTACAGGGTCTAGTGGGGATCCTGATTTCACGTGACCTAGTAAGGAGCCCACTTGTTCACCCGTGATATCAGGGAAAGATTCTAGGCTAAAAGGGTATTGATTTTCCTGAGAAGGGGCTGCAACATGATCTACCTCCTCGGGCCCAAAGGAGTGGTAGATTATGTCGATCTTGTGAATAAAGTGACTGGCTAGGTCCTCACATAACTCCTGGATGGAAGGCGGCATATTTCTTTCCATTGCTATTTCAGGTGTTTCGTTGATTGCTCATTCAGGGCATGATTTTAGGACAAGTGGGACATTTTCAATGTATATATTGGAGTATTCAAATGAATTAGTGGGATGCTTATAAGTACTATTTGAATTATGAATTGGTATTATGTTTTCTTTTGAGCATCCCTGTCCCGCATTGTTTCTCAATTTGTCCCTTTTATGCTTTATAAACACATGTATTACTTTTTTTGCATGTTCTAAGATGGCCACCACAAAAATCTGTAAATCAGTATCACATTGCGGCCTTTCTTAGTTTTGATGAATTTACGTCATGGATTTTTTTTGCTTTATATTGGTTTTGTACATAGATTCTAACTGACATTGAAAAAGGCGTCATGCTGAAACACGTCTGTCAGTGCTTTTTGGGGCTTACACATTAAAGCACTTTGCTATCTACTTTCCTGTGAGTCCACCCGTTTTTGGGGGTTTGATTTAACTGCCTGTGTGGACGTATCTTATAGCGGCTCACCACCGCTGGAGTTCTGCACCCGGGACGCGAAGTGCGGCGGGAGGTGAACCTAATGCATTGAATATATATATATATAGGGGGCCACGAGACTTGGGATATACCCTGTCACATAGGTGGAACACGATCCTGGGATTGAGAGTGGACACTGTTTTCCGAGACCCATCTGTGGGCTTGTACTTGTGCGACAGTAATTAGTGCAACCATTGGAGGAATTAATTACTGGGACTTCGATTCCCAGAAGGCACCGCTGTTTGTCATCTGACCAGCCCATCGGGGGGCGTGGAATCAAGCCAAATATAATGGGAATCAAGACCGGAAACACGTAACCTTTCCCAACAACAGCCTCTGAAGAAGAAAGGATGACTTTTGAAACGCGTTAGGCAATGGGAATGGCTGTCTAACACTATCGTTAACCAGGAGTCTACTCATACCCGAATAAATTTATTTATTTTATTTATTTATAAAGTTTTATTTAGCGCGAACAAGATCCCGAAGGATATCAGAGCGCTTTACATTAGGATGGAAGGAAGGACATAAATGCAAAATCGGCATCAAGTAGGAGTAAAAAAGACAACAACAAAAAACAAACAGGATTAATCGCAGATTCCAGGACAATTGCACCATGGAGGATAATACAATAAAACAGGTATAAGCGGGCAATGAAAGGGGTCACAGTATGCGGTAAAGAGGAGCAGTAACAAATGATGGTACAATGGACGTAGGAAACAGTGTCTTCGAGTAGATGAGCCTAGCCCAATTAGGGTAAGAATTTATTCATAAGGAATCTTTTGGCTTCCAATTTGAACGCCGTCGTTGAGGAGATTCTGCGTACTTCCGGTGGAAGAGAGTTTCATATCTTTGGGGCAGCGCCGGAGAAGGCTCTGTGACAGGTTCTCTTTTTGCTAATTATGAGTGGTTTCAAGAGGAAAGTATTGGCGCTTCTTGAGGCTCTTGCACCACAAGATAGCTCAAGCTTTTGCGCAAGGTACCTGGGAGTATTGAAGTGAAGGGCTTTGTGTGCCAGAACTGCAATCTTTAACTGAATTCATGCTTCGTAGGGCAACCATTTAAGAGATTTTAGGACTGGGGATATGTGCTCATTTCGTTTGGTGCCTGTAACCAGTCTAGCTGCTGTGTTCAGTGATGCCCTTAGTGGAGCCAGGGTGTATTTGGGAAGGCCACAGAGGGTAGCGCTGCCGTATTCAAGCCTCGGCAAGACAAGCGCTTGGACCACCTGCTTGAAATCATTTTGGGGAAGGAAAGGTTTGATATTTCTGAGTGTTCTCATCAAGTGGTTTGCTCCCTTACACACCTTGCTGATATGATTTTTCATATTTAGCTGCTTGTCCATGGTGACTCCGAGCGATTTGGCTGAGTCTATGATAGAGGTGTGCAGTTGAAGGCAGTGAGGTGACTCAGCCGCAGGTCTAACTTGGGGATGTGGTTGGGAGGGGAGATGAGCAGGAATTCCGTTTTGGAGGTGTTGATCAGGAGATGGTTTTCAGTTAACCAGTTTTGAGTAGACGTTAGGGTAGTGTTGAGTGAGATGATGTTTCCCGGGGAAGCGATTTTCAAATAGAGTTGCGTATCGTCCGCATACATATGGAAGAGAATGTTAGTGGAGTTTAATGAGTTAGCTAAAGGTTCTAAGAACAGGTTGAAGAGGATTGGAGATAGGGCGGACCCTTGGGGAACCCCCATGAGAACTGGAGAGGGCTGGGAGAGAGAGAGTGATTTGCCTTGACTCTTTGAGATCTGTGGTGAAGAAGGACGAGAACCATTGTAGCACCTGACCAGAAAAACCCATCCTGTTTTTCAAAATGGCAAGAAGGTTGTCATGATTAACCCTGTCAAATGCGGAGGAAAGGTCAAGGAGGATCAAGAGGCAGGATTCGTTTTGGTCAAGCATTTTTAAAATGTTGTGTAGGCTTGCAGCCTTACACTTGTGTCTGAGTGCAGCTCATTGCAAGGGCAAACTTGGAGCTTTGATATATATATATATATATATATATATATATATGTTTTTTTAAATATAGATATATAATATATATAGAGAGGAAGAGAGAGAGAGAGAGAGAGAGAGAGAGAGAGAGAGAGATTCATGAGGATTCGTCAAACGGCACCAAGGTTATTGGCAAAACAAAAACGCTTTTCTATGGAAACTAGGTCCTAACTATAACCACCTACTGGTGACCGCCAGTAGGTAATATGGATAGATAGATAGATAGATAGATAGATAGATAGATAGATAGATATAGATAGACATAGGTTTCTGTATATATATTTATATAAATGTGTATAATTGTATAATTTAATAAAAATAATAAAAAAGATATCTCAAAATAAATGGTATACCACTGAGACAAAAATAATAAAACAGTCTTCTCTTTGATAGACTACAAAAACTTTATCTCAAAGTATAGCAAATGTAACAATTAAATTAATTACCAAATTACTGATAGGCCTAGAGGTAGAGGTAGACTCGCAGGGACACATATGCTTGTGACCAGACACACAGAGCCGAGTCAAAGTCTAGAGGCTACCTATGAGATAGATGAGATAGACATCTGGAGTTCATACTTTGCCTTGATTTTTAATGGCATTTTGAAAATGGCTCTCATTCCCCCCACCTGGGCTGGGGCAGGAATAATACCTATTTAAAGAATGAGTTCTTGAGCTCTCCCGACTAATTGCAGGCCAATAAGCCACATAGATAGCTCCCAAAAGCTGTTCTGCAGGATAGTTTTGGATAGATTACAAGAATGGTTTACCTCGAAAGAGATTTTGACTACCTTGCCAGCTGGATTCTGAGAACGCAGTAGTACAATTGATCAGGTGTTCCATCTCCAGATTTATTCTGGAAAACAGTCCTTCTAAAGGGTGGACGTCTCTACGTGGTATTCATAGGTGTACAGTCTGCATTCCATCTTGTATCTAGATCCACTCTCCGGCAGGCACTTGCCGTAACACGGGTCCCCCAGCATCTTTTGGATATCAACATCAGGCTGCGCGAAAATAATTATGCACAAGTATGATGCGGCCAACTGGGTGAATTGACCAATCCATTCTCGGTCAACTGAGGAGTAAGACAGGGCTGCATCCTCACCCCTACCCTATTCACATTGTAGATCAATAACCCAGTAGCCCACCTCGAACAATGTGAGAATGATGCATCAGGTTTAGCTAATATCAGGGTTCCTGCTTTAATGTTTGCAGATGACACGCTACTGCTTTCAAAAACACCAATGGGGCTGCAAAGAATACTAGATCGATTTGAATGTTTTTGCAGGCAAAGGGGCCTCGAGATTAACGTAGGAAAAACTAAATGCATGGTTCTTAATCCATGTCATATCACCAGACCTCATTTTACATTACGGGGGACCCCATTGAAGCATGTTCATACTTATGATTATTTAGGGATTACCCTCACTGATCAGCCCTCTATGATGCACAGTTGTGGGGCCACAGGGATTTGACTGCCTTGATGGCAGTCAAAAAACGATACATGCGACAACTGATGGGTCTCCCTATTAGCACTCTATTGCTCCCCCTAAGGTTAGATCTGGGGCAAGCTTAGATCAATTTCTGACAGAACAGGAGTGAGACCCATCCTGTATTGGAGAAGGATCTGGGCTACACCAGAGTTATACTCATATCGACAGGGCCTAGAAAAAGTGCTACGCATCCCAGGTTCAGGTAATTAGGTATGTAAAAATGGCCCTCATAATGATTGGGAACGAGAGTCTATGGGCTGTCCCTGGGGAGTCTTGTGTGATCTTTCGCAGTCCATTAAGAATGACTATTGGCAATATAAAATGGGAACTATGGGGGGCAGGCAAACTTAGATTCCCTAACTTCCGCTTTTCTTATGATGAAGGATGATTTTGTGGAAAAGCAGTTCCTGGATGAAATTGAACCCGTAGTTTCCAGAAAGCTCTACCTGTAATTTTGGTATGGGACCTTGCCGCTCCATTCCTTTACTGCTAAATGGGCACACGATCCCAGAGTGATAGATTGGCAGTGCCCCACCTGTAGAGAAATTAAAGAAACGATTGAGAGTGCCTTATTCTTCTGCTCAGCCTAACAGAGTAGCAGGAAGAAATGGATTGTGCCACTTTGCCTCAATCTGAATGTTGGGGATCATAAAGAAGCATTAAGAATTTTGAAAAGAGACACAAGACAATGCATAGTTTTTGCAGTCTCCCAGTTTCTGATGTTGATATGGACAATCAGACAGAAGCCGAGTACCCCAGTAGTACAGTAAGTTATTAATGCCCATTCACTACTATACTTTATCCCCTTTATGTCCACTGATCACAGCACTTTACTGAGTTAGGACACGCCTAAGACCTCCATATGCTTATCATGAATTTTGCAAATTTTTATAGTTGTTTTAACGAAATGGAACTCCCTGCGGCTCTATGTTATTGGTCTTTATATAAGCATTATATATACTTGTATTTCTACCTGATTTTATGTTCAGCTGTGATGTTTTATATATCCTTTCATGGCAACTGCTGAATAAAGATTCTAATGAATGATGAATTAGCAACGAAATATAAAAACACAGTCAAACAAACACAATGTCACAGAACACTTTGAAAATAATCAGATTAATTGATAAGATTATGTAAATCCTTTTTTTCAATTAAAATGAATGAATATTTTAAAAATGGAGTTAATTACTTGCCATTTAACATAAGAACATAAGTAATACAATAATCAGCTAACTTCAGTTTTAAAATATTTTATTTACAAAAATACCCACCTCATCACCCACTAAACCCCACACCCTAAATTTAAAATTTAACAAATATGACAACAAATTACAAAATGTTTATACAAATAGATACAAATTTAAACATTTAAATAATTAATATATTAATAAATTAACATAAATTATTATATCATTTCAAAAGAAAGAAATACGCACTCAGTAGCCCAATAACCAGTGAAACCCAACATGAAAATAAATGTAAAGCATAAATACAAAATACAATAAAGAATAAAACAAATAGATAACATACAAAATATACTATATAATCAACAAATTTATCAACAGTATATAATTAATAAAAAACTCTACCAGCCCATTCGCCAAATGAACACAACAGACCAACAGACCTAAATAAAATAAAATATTGATATATAATTCAAACTTTGATTAAACATTTAAACAAACAAGTAACAATAAAAGAATAAAACTTAATTAACAAATGAATTACCATATATTATTATATAATTAAAAACACAATACCTACCCAATCCCTCAATAAACCCACCAACCTGAAAAATAATTAAAATAACAGTAAATGTTTACAATTTTACAGTAACATAAATATTAACAAATAATATGAAACAATAAAATAAAACATCATAAGAATATATAATATTATTATGGTCAGACGATATTTTTGAGTCGATACTAATGTGGAACACCTTTTATATATTTATTTCAAGGCTAATAGCCTCCTTTTAGTTATTGCCCTGAATAAATATAGAGGGGCAGATCTACAAGAAACTAACGCAGCACGGTGACGAAGGGGCACCTTCCTGCACAAAAACAATCAATTGAGGCGATTTCCTCTTCCAATGTGTGCTGTAGAATGCAGCACGCATTGAAAGAGGAAAAAACGAGGAGAAATGAAAACATTTGCACCTCGCTACGCCACCCATAGGGTGGCGTAGCATTCTGACGCATTTCCAGATTTACAATTTCTCGTAAATCTGGAAATGCATCAGTGGACATGGGTGTTGCGTGGGAACACCCACAGCAAAACAACCATGTCACGCCCCTAACACGCAAAGTGTTGCGTGAACAGGGGCGATATTTACAAGCACAGGTTAAGTCACGCAGGGTGACTCTACCTGTTCTTGTAAATATCACTTAGCAAGCTGCGCCACTGGTGCGTCACGCAACGTGATGCACCGGCGGCGCAAGGGGCTTGTAAATCTGCCCCAGAGTTAGTAAATTGAAAGATATTTACTTTGAATTGTGACTGCGTTTTTTCTACATGGAGAAAATGAGAGTAGTGACAATCTTTTTGTGTGTGGAGTTCTCCTCTCTCACTGCGGAGTCTTTGCAGTCATAAAATTATTGTTAAATCGTAGTTTGTGAATAGTGGAAACCGGTAATGTAGTGTAAGTTTACGTTTGTGAATCAGGCCCGCAGTTACCACATTGCTGAGTATGCTGTGCTCAGAGCAATTTCATTGAAAACGGGAGCACAGCCTCCCTCTGCAGCTGTGCACAGATGCAAAAAACAAGATCGTGAAACAGCCCTACAGACTTGTACAGTGATGTTGTCTAATAAGTCCCTTTGTGCATTTTATATTGATTATGTTCACACAAAAATAGATCTTAGTCTATTTTCTCCCATTTTATTCACTTATCTTTTAGTTCCAGTTCATCAAACGCAAATCTGTAATTACAATAAATGGCCTAGGAAGATCAACATGTTTCAGCTTGTCTAACACAGAGAGCTTTGGCAATACCCTCTGCTCCACTCTAGCTGAGTGCTCATTTGAGGCTGGTGCCAGAGAATGGAGTGCAACGTGTCCCTCTTGTATTCCAGATTTGTGTTTGCAAATTCTTTCCACTACAGCTGTTAGATATGCTCATTAGTCTATTTTTTACAAAGCAATGATTCTTAGTATGTATCTCTAATTTCACTCGTTGCTTTATCTTTTTACCTTGCGCATTCTAATTATCATTATGCCAAAATAGGGCTAGATCTAGCAGGTGACCTCTGAGCACAGCATTGCATGATGCTGTGCAACTTCAGTCAAATTTATTATAAACAAGATGCACCACATAAAGTGATTTCTTTCTCGATTTGACTGAAATATGATGAAGAAATATAAAAGGTAAGAAAGAGGCTCAGATGACGAAATGGAGAAATTAAAATACCGACACAAAGAATGGATTTGCAGCCTGGCACTCAAAATAGATCTGAAACATTTTGTAATATCTGATACGTGTCTGGAGTGATCTGGGATAGGAAGTGAGGTAAGATTATAACAAGATTAACAAGCCTAGAGTTCTGGCTCCGTTGTGGGAAACTGGCAAACACCTCTGGCACACAAAACACAGATATGCAGGCACACCTCTCCACGTCAAAGGTACACTTGAGCATGCAGGAAATGTACAGATGGGCAATCATGCCCGCTCAAGCAATAATAGAGGCAAGGAAGGAGAGTTGCTATCATCAGTGCAGCAGGTGTAATGGCGCAACTTGGCAATGAGTGAAGGGTTTTGCAAGCTTTTGCATCAACTGGACAATGGAGCACCAGCCTGACTGCTGAGCTGCTGCAACTCAAAATGCCTGTAGGTGAGCGACCGCCACTGCACCTAGTTCACCAAAGGAATGTCCATCGAACACGTGGGTCCTGCAATCATGGGGTCCTGAATCAGGCCAGGCCATTTTCTTCCTCTAGGCTCCCCTGTCCTTCTCCCCCCACCCTAACCCAAAGAATCATGTCATTCACCTGCAGCCATCATGTTTACAAGACTTTGTGAATATCTCCTGAAAGCAATAAGTTGACAGAGCAAATGGATTGCTGAGGACTCTAATCTCAGGAGACTATCATAGGACATACTGCAAGAAGGCTTAAGGCTTCAATGGATTTCAAGAGTTCACAGAGCAAAAAACAAGGGATCACACAGGAAAAAAACAAGGGGGAGATTTAGGAAAAATCAGTTGATCTTCGCATGTACTATAGTTAAGAAATTTTAGACAAGATAATCTTTTCATTATTAAATTTGGAGTGTTAGCATGCATCCATCACTGATCGTACAGCAAGTGCTACAAGTGCACACAGCTATCTTTCTGGACTATGGGAAGTCAAAAACAGTACTAAAGTTAAATACTGAAAACAGTAATGAATGAAAAAATGATTATTTACCACTCTCACTGACTCTTTTTGGGAACTGTCAACCTGCCTCCCCAGCAGGGTGACATTCACAGAACTTCATTGTGAATAATCTGTGATAACAGCATCATAAGTCACCCCGTGGTCCTTGGCTTTTACAATATGCACCACACATACACGACTTCCCTCGCTGAGAATGTTCCGTCCATAATGAGGAATGGCCCCACAAAATGGTCAGTAATAACATAAAAGCATCCAGGAATCCCTATCAGAACCTGCGAGTTGGGGAGCCTGCCGCATTGTCTTCTATAAAGAAATGCTGAATCACCAGCTTCAGAGAACACAACAGACACTACTGGGACCTGCTAACGATGGAGGAGATATGAAAATTAAAATTCAGAGAGCAGGTTTAGAGAGCTTCACTATTACTCTCTCACCATCATTGATAATCAAGATTGATAAGAAAAGATTTAATTGTGAACTCATAAGAGCATTTCCTGATTCCCTCATTGGACGATTACCCTTGACTCAAGACAGACATAAAAAAAAGCAGACCTCTTCTTGTTTATGGATTGTTTATGGATTAACTGGAAGCAAGGGAAATGACCATCACCATACATTTAGACACTGAAGGTCACACTACAATTGACAGAGTCCTGAACCGCAGGCACCTAAAAAAAATATATAACAACTAATGTATACTCTACCAGAAACAATAACACCAGCCTAGTTGGTTTTCAAGAGACATTTTAGAAAATAAAAGAAGGTCAGACAAAACCACACCAGCATCCTGGATCTGACTGGAGATGAACCATAGCTTGTCAAGGAAGTCTCATTAGCACGTTTTCATAACTTACTCCCTAATGATTTCAACCATCACCTGAAGGCTCTACCGAAGAATATGCACTTCAGGATGCCATTGAAAACAGATCTCTGTCAATTTACAATTTAAACATCGGATGAGCTCTTACCTTCTAATTAGATTCTACGCCACTTCAATGTTTGGATCCATATTTGTAACTACGATGTTGTGAAGGGACGACGCAACGTCAGGTAAGTGAATGCAGAACTTCTCTAGTCCATTTCCTGGCTCTCACTGAGCCGAGAGCTCACCATATACCAACATTCTAAACTAGAAGAATGTACCATCATACAACGTGGGGGGAAACAAGTGAGGAAAAGGAATATGGTGAGTTACAGGAAAGGAGAAAAGGCGTGGTATACCAATTAATGGCAAGCACATTGTCTACTCTGAAGTAGCAAAAAGGAAATATGCAGCTGTTAGACTTGGCATCTTTTGGCGTGTTTCCCCTGACTTTTTGCTTTCTGACCTCCCGGTTTTGACTCTGTTTTTGCTGGTGTAATGATTCTGCGCACTTTCCTCACTGCGGTCCAGTGGGAAAGTGCAAGTGCTCCTGTATAAAATGTGTTATGGATTGGTGTTTCCATGATTGGCCTATTTGGTTTATGTGTCAGTCCCTTGTAAAGTGCACTGCGAGTGCCAGGGCCTATAAGCCAAATGCTGTTGGTGGGCTGCAGCACTGGATTGTGCCACCCACGCAAACAGCCCGTAAAGTGTAACCCGGGCCTGCCATCGCAGAGCCTGTTCGCAGCCTGGGGCTGCCATGTCGACTTGGCAAGTGCACACACTTGCAAGTCCCTAAACCTTCCCTTTGCTACATGTTAGTCACCCCTAAGGTAGGCCCAAGGTACCCCTGTGGGCAGGGTGCGGTGTATGCGAAAGGTAGGACATGCCCGGGTGTGTGCGGCATGTCCTGATAGTGAATTACAGCCTAGATCGTTTTTCACTTTTGCAAGGCTACCTGTTCCCCCTAGGCCAGAACGGGCAGTTTTGATTATTACAGCTTATAATCCTAACTGACCCCGGGAACATGGTAGAAATTCGAGTTTAGTATGCCTGGACTCAGAATGATAAAATGCAGCTTTTAGTGAAGTTGGTTTTAACATTCTGCTTTTGAAAATACCACTTTTAGAAAGTGGGTATTTTCTTGTCTAACCATCCAAGCCTGCCTCTGCGAGGTTGTGTATTCCTTGTCTGGAGTGTGAGTGACAGGGGCTGGGGGATGCCAGGAGACAGGGTGAGTCAGCGCAGGGCTGAATAGCCAGATCGCCCTGTAGATGGGTGGGAGGGGTCGCACCTGGGCCCTGAATAGGACAGTGCCTTCCCTCCACAATGCTGGCTCCACCTCCTGTGGTGCGTCTGATGTCCCTGGCCTACTCACTGAAAGAAGGGACGGAGACTTGTCAACAAAGTGCTCCAGAACTGGTTTGGACTAGGCAAAGGCCTCTCTGCCTTCAGAGAACAAAGGAATTTGGGATATAAATATTGGGGCCCTGACCCCATGAATTTAGATCTCGCTGGAATCAAGGAACCTGCCAAGGCGAAGCGCTGGAAGAGCTGCCAGGAGGAGTACTGCCCCTTTGCTGTGTTGTTGCTTTGTTGGGTTGGCCTGCAGCTGCTGCTTCTGCCTTGAGCAGTGAAAGGACTGGACTGAACTTTCTACAAACTTGTGCTGAGTATCTCCAAGGGCCAGGAACCGAGCTGGCCTCCTGTTAAGAAGTCTCAGGGACTGCAAAGACTTCACAAGCCTCTGGGTACCGCTTCTGGAACGCTGTTTCAGTTGCCACAGAGGAAGGGAATCGCAACCGACTCCGTCAACAGAATCCCTCCCTGGCCGGTGACCTGTTTGCACCGCAGACCGCATCGCCCCGCTTCGCATCGCAACCCTGGTCTCACCGTGGGCGACGTCCGACGCCGCCAACATCGAGCCGCTGCTTGCACCGTGACCTGTGGGCACCGCAGTTCGCATCGCATCGCTTCACTGGGCCAGCCGGACCAGACCGACGCTGTCGCTGCAACTGGCTCAAGAGTCGAGACCGCACCGCATTTGGGGCACCGCTCGCACGTCTGCGACGCACCGCTCCGACTCGCACCGCTGTTCGACGCCAGCTCCCGCACTCCGGCTAGGTCGCCTGCATCGCAACCTGTCAGCACCGCATCGAGCATCGTCTCACCCTGCATCGCACGCCTTGGACTCACCGACTCCGTCTGCACGACGCTCATCGAGCCGCTGCCTGCACTGCATCGAGGGACACCGCACCTTGCATCGCTCCGTCTTGCACCGCAACCGCGACGAACGCCGACCGGCTCGTACACTCCGTACCAGCCACAACGAGAAAGGTACTGTAACCGAGTCTGTTCATGACTCTGCTGGCCCGTATCGACACGGTCGGCTGGAACTGTTAGACTCTGTGGTTTTCAGCATCACGGTAGGCTCGGATGGAGCTACCGACTCGTACGAACTTTGCTTTTGTGCTATTCCTGCAAAGAAGAAGTTACCGTATCAAGTATTCATTCGTAAAGTATAGTATTGTGGATTTTTGTCGTAATTGGTCTTGTCTTGAGTATATAAAATATTGGTTATTTTTCTAAACTGGTGTGGTGTCCGTTTGTAGTGCTTACACTGTATTACTGTTGGTTATGTGCAAATGCTTTACACACTGCCTCTGAATTAATCCGGACTGCTCGTGCCAAGCTACCACGAGGGTGAGCAGGGGTTACTTCACGAGTGTAACACCCTTACCCTGACTAGGAAGAAGGGTCCCTACTTGGACAAAGGTGCAAGCCCTTGCCAACTAGAGATCCCATTTCTAACATTGGTTGTCAGCGGTGAGGATAGGACTTGTGTTGGCACTTGACTTACAGTGATTGGTGTGCACTACTACCATATCGCAGACCATTACGTACCACATACTGGTTCTTTTTCTTTTGGCCTATTTTTGATCTTGCCAGTTTTCAACTCACGACTTTTGTCATGCCTGAATCAATTGCATCATCCGTTGCATCTCTGGAAGTTATCTTTGAGGATAGGTTGGAGTCCTACGCCGTAAAGGAGTTACGAGCGATTTGTAAAAACTTGAAAGTCCAAATTAAAGGCCTCACAAGGAAGGAGGAGCTACAGAAGGCGCTGAGGGCCTGGGTAGCAGCCAGACATGCCAATGGGCAGCCTGGTGATCTCAGTGAGGAGGTGGAGGAGCCTATTTCCAGGGTGGATGTGCTTTTAGGTAGGGGGAACCCGCCAGGTCAGGCAGCAGCAGTCTGTCCCCAGAGGAGCTGGAGGACAGGCGGGAGGCAAGGCAGTTTGAGCTGCAGAAGCTCAGACTGGAGAGTGAGCGGGAGGAGAAGAGATTGGCCATAGAGGAGAGGAAGATGCTCTTAGAGCATGAGAGAGAACTGAAGGAGCTAGAACTTAGGAGTAAGTCAGGCTCAGATGGTGGCAGCAATTCGTCCAGAAAGGCAGACAGGATTGTGCACATTCCCAAGAACGTAGGCAAGGAGTTCAAGAAGGGGGATGACATACAAAGGTGGTTTCAAGGTTATGAGGCAGCCATACACATGAATGGGGTCCCTGAGGAGAATTGGGGAGCAGGATTGTGGCCACTTTTCCCTGAAGAAGCAAGGGATGCTCTGATAGCTTTGGGTAAGGGGTATCACCTCACCTATGCTGACATGAAGGATGCCCTTCTCACGAAGTATGGTCTTACTCCTGAAAAGTACAGGGATCAGTTCAGGTCCAGTAAGAAGTCTGATGTCAACACTTGGTTGGAATGTGTGGATGTGTTCTGCAGGTCTCTGGATGGTTGGGTGAAGGGAAGTAGTGTAACAGATTTTCAGGGGCTCTACAACTTGATTGCATGGGAGCACTTGTCTAGTCTATGTTTTGCAGATCTGCGCCAGCACCGAGTTGATAGTAAGCTAACTGACCCCAGGAAGCTTGCTATGGAAGCGGACCGCTGGGTGAGTACCAGGGTCCACAAGAAAGCGTTTGGGGGAGACTCAGCCAAAGGTGGGCAGGGTCCCCAGCAGAAAGGTGGGGGGACAAGGGTAAAGCACAGGAGTTCTCTAAAGGGCCCCAAACTAGTACCCAGGGTAAAGGTTCCCAGTCCCCCGGTGATAAGAAGAAAGGGGTCTCTACAGGGAAGCCTGTTGAGACCGGCCCCCGCAAGTGTTATGCATGTGACCAGGTAGGTCACTTTAAGGGGGACCCCAAGTGCCCGAAGGGGACACAGCCACCCACCGGTGGACAGTCCAAAGTGTTGGCTAGTGTAGCGCTTGGGGAGGAGGGGTGCCCACAGGAGGGTGGGGATCCCGCAGAAATGACCCTTGTCTCACTAGGGGACAGTGAGATGGTCCCAGGAAACCAGGAGCCCCCTAACACAAAGAAATATAGCACCTGGGTGACCATTAATGGGAACAGGGTAGAGGCTCTCAGAGATACTGGAGCCAGTGTGACCTCAGTCCGGTGTCACCTGGTGTCTGAGAAGCAAGTAGTCCCAGGAGCATTCCACCAAGTAGTTGCGGTCGACAACTCTGAGCGCCAGTGTATGGTGGCGCAGGTTCCCTTTGAATGGGGGGGTCTCAGGTCCCTTGAGGGTGGTTGTGAGCCCTACCATGCCTGTAGATTGTCTGCTAGGAAACGACCTGGAGCAGTCCTCATGGAAGGAGGTTGAGCTCAGGTCTCACTTGGAGATGCTTGGGTTGCCAGAGTGGGCATGCGTGTCTACTCGGTCAATGGCAGCCAGAAAGGGTGATCAAGAGGACTTGGAGCCTGAAAGAGTGGCCCAAGTCCCTGCCAAGAGAAAGGGCAGGGCGCGGGAAACCGGCCCCCGAAGTTCCCACGGACCGGGAGGAGGCGGACCTCGAGGGGACGCCCCGGTGCCTACAGGGGAGCAGGTAGCCGAACTGGGAGACATCTCTGAGCTGACCCATTGGCAGCAAGAAGGGGGTCCCACCAGGGAGGAGTTCTGCAGGGAGCAGAGCGAGTGCCCTACTCTGGAGGGTCTGCGGCGGCAGGCTGCAGACCAGGCAGCTGGTAATCAGTCCGGGTCACATCTGATCTACTGGGAGAGTGGTCTCCTATACAGTGAGCCTAAGGTTGCTGAGCCTGGGTCAGCCCGTGTGCTGGTGGTACCCCAGCGCTTCAGGACCTTCCTACTGGGTCTGGCTCATGACGTGCCTTTGGCAGGACATTTGGGGCAGGACAAGACCTTTGACAGGCTTGTCACCCACTTCTTTTGGCCCCAAATGCGAAGGCAGTCAGATGCACACTGTAGGTCTTGCCAAACTTGCCAGGCAAGTGGTAAGAGTGGGAGGAAGGTCAAAGCTCCTCTCCAACCTTTTCCGGTTGTTGGAACACCCTTTGAAAGGGTAGGGATGGATATTGTGGGGCCACTGGATCCCAAGACAGCCATGGGCAACAGGTACATCCTGGTCTTGGTGGACCATGCCACCCGGTACCCGGAGGCAATCCCTCTCAGGACAACGACGGCGCCAGTGGTGGGCCGGGCGTTAATGGGGATCTTTTCCCGTGTGGGATTCCCCAGAGAGGTGGTTTCTGATAGGGGGACCAATTTCATATCGAAGTATATGACATCCCTGTGGAAGGAGTGTGGTGTAACCTACAAGTTCACCACTCCTTACCACCCACAAGGAAACGGTCTGGTGGAGAGATTCAACCAGACCTTGAAAGGCATGATCAAGGGTCTAACAGAACCCATGAGGCGTAAGTGGGACGTCCTCTTGCCATGCCTACTCTTTGCGTACAGGGAGGTGCCTCAGAAGTCTCTTGGGTACAGCCCCTTTGAGCTCCTGTATGGCCACCCTGTCAGAGGACCTCTGAGTTTGGTAAAGGAAGGCTGGGAGGCAGCTCCCAGGAAAACTCCCCAGGATGTATTTAGCTACATGCTGGCCTTTAGAAACCAAACTGCCCGCTTCAGGAAACTCGCTCAGGCGAACCTAGAAGCAAGCCAGGAAGAAATGAAGAGATGGTATGACCAGAATGCCACTCTGGTCGAATTTCAACTTGGGCAGAAAGTGTGGGTCATGGCCCCAGTAGCACCTTGTGCCTTGCAGGACAAGTGGACTGGGCCATATGAGGTAAAGGAGCGCAAAAGTGACGTCACCTACCTGGTGGATTTGCAGGCTCCAAGGAACCCTTTGAGGGTCCTTCACGTGAACCGCCTCAAGCCCCACTTCGAGAGATCCGAAGTGAGTATGCTCTTGGCGACAGATGATGGGGTGGAAGAGGAGAGTGAGCCTCTCCCTGACCTCCTGTCTACCAAGGAGCATGATGGGTCAGTAGAGGGTGTGATCCTCTCCCCTACTCTGACTCAGGAGCAGCAGGGGACTGTCGCCAGTTGTTGGGACAGTTCGCCCCACTGTTCTCTCTGACCCCCGGTGTTACTCACTGGTGTACCCATGACGTGGACACCGGTGACAGCCATCCTGTGAAGCACAAGATTTACAGGTTGACTGACTGGGTCAGAGCCAGCATCAAGGAGGAGGTCTCTAAGATGTTGGCGTTAGGGGTGATTGAGCCCTCCCACAGTCCTTGGGCCAGCCCAGTGGTCTTGGTCCCAAAGGCTGCTGCGCCCGGTGCCACTCCAGAACTCCGGTTTTGTGTGGACTACCGTGGGCTCAATGCCGTCACCAGGACTGACGCGCACCCCATCCCCAGAGCTGATGAGCTCATTGATCGGTTGGGAGCTGCCCGGATCCTCAGCACGTTTGATTTGACGTCTGGGTACTGGCAGATTGCCTTAACCGATGGGGCCAAGGAGAGATCAGCATTCTCAACCCCAGAAGGTCATTACCAATTCCGGGTGATGCCCTTTGGGTTGAAGAATGCCCCTGCCACCTTTCAGAGGTTGGTCAATCAGGTGTTGGCCGGGCTGGAGGATTTCAGTGCCGCCAACCTGGATGACATTGCTGTGTTCAGTTCCAGCTGGGAAGAACATTTACAGCACCTTGAGAAAGTGTTGAGGGCTCTGCAAGGTGCAGGCCTCACGATCAAGGCCAGTAAGTGCCAGATCGGGCAGGGTTCTGTGGTGTACTTGGGACACCAGGTAGGAAGCGGCCAGGTGGCGCCCCTACAACCCAAGATTGACACCATTCTGGCTTGGGAGCCCCCAAGACCCAGACAGAGGTGAGAGCCTTCTTAGGTCTCACTGGCTATTATAGGAGATTTGTTAAGGGCTATGGCACCATCGTTGCCCCCTTAACAGAGCTGACCTCTAAGAGGCAGCCCAGGAAAGTGATCTGGACTGAGTCCTGCCAGAAAGCTTTTGATGCCCTGAAGGCAGCCATGTGCACGGCGCCCGTGCTCAAGGCACCTGACTTCTCCAAAGAATTTGTCGTGCAGACTGACGCTTCAGAGCATGGTGTGGGAGCGGTGCTCTCACAACTGAACGAAGAGGGCCTGGATCAGCCTGTAGTCTTCCTTAGCAGGAGACTACTTCCCAGGGAGCAGAGGTGGAGTGCCATAGAAAGGGAAGCTTTTGCTGTGGTCTGGGCGCTGAAGAAGTTGAGACCATACCTGTTTGGGACTCACTTCCGGGTTCAGACAGACCACAGGCCCCTCAGATGGTTGATGCAAATGAGGGGTGAGAATCCAAAACTGCTGAGGTGGTCCATCTCCCTACAGGGAATGGACTTTACGGTGGAACACCGTCCTGGTACAGAACACGCCAACGCAGATGGTCTGTCCAGGTTCTTCCGCCTTAGTGAAGAGAACTCCAATGGGGTTGGGTAGTTCTCCCTACTTTCAGCTGGAGGGGACATGTGTTAGACTTGGCATCTTTTGGCGTGTTTCCCCTGACTTTTGCTTTCTGACCTCCCGGTTTTGACTCTGTTTTTGCTGGTGTAATGATTCTGCGCACTTTTCTCACTGCGGTCCAGTGGGAAAGTGCAAGTGCTCCTGTATAAAATGTGTTATGGATTGGTGTTTCCATGATTGGCCTATTTGGTTTATGTGTCAGTCCCTTGTAAAGTGCACTGCGAGTGCCAGGGCCTATAGACCAAATGCTGTTGGTGGGCTGCAGCACTGGATTGTGCCAACCACGTAAACAGCCCGTAAAGTGTAACCCGGGCCTGCCATCGCAGAGCCTGTGCGCAGCCTGGGGCTGCCATGTCGACTTGGCAAGTGCACACACTTGCAAGTCCCTAAACCTTCCCTTTGCTACATGTTAGTCACCCCTAAGGTAGGCCCGAGGTACCCCTGTGGGCAGGGTGCGGTGTATGCGAAAGGTAGGACATGCCCGGGTGTGTGCGGCATGTCCTGATAGTGAATTACAGCCTAGTTCGTTTTTCACTATTGCAAGGCTACCTGTTCCCCCTAGGCCAGAACGGGCAGTTTTGATTATTACAGCTTATAATCCTAACTGACCCCGGGAACATGGTAGAAATTCGAGTTTAGTATGCCTGGACTCAGAATGATAAAATGCAGCTTTTAGTGAAGTTGGTTTTTAACATTCTGCTTTTGAAAATACCACTTTTAGAAAGTGGGTATTTTCTTGTCTAACCATCCAAGCCTGCCTCTGCGAGGTTGTGTATTCCTTGTCTGGAGTGTGAGTGACAGGGGCTGGGGGATGCCAGGAGACAGGGTGAGTCAGCGCAGGGCTGAATAGCCAGATCGACCTGTAGATGGGTGGGAGGGGTCGCACCTGGGCCCTGAATAGGACAGTGCCTTCCCTCCACAATGCTGGCTCCACCTCCTGTGGTGCGTCTGATGTCCCTGGCCTACTCACTGAAAGAAGGGACGGAGACTTGTCAACAAAGTGCTCCAGAACTGGTTTGGACTAGGCAAAGGCCTCTCTGCCTTCAGAGAACAAAGGAATTTGGGATATAAATATTGGGGCCCTGACCCCATGAATTTAGATCTCGCTGGAATCAAGGAACCTGCCAAGACGAAGCGCTGGAAGAGCTGCCAGGAGGAGTACTGCCCCTTTGCTGTGTTGTTGCTTTGTTGGGTTGGCCTGCAGCTGCTGCTTCTGCCTTGGGCAGTGAAAGGACTGGACTGAACTTTCTACAAACTTGTGCTGAGTATCTCCAAGGGCCAGGAACCGAGCTGGCCTCCTGTTAAGAAGTCTCAGGGACTGCAAAGACTTCACAAACCTCTGGGTACCGCTTCTGGAACGCTGTTTCAGTTGCCACAGAGGAAGGGAACCGCAACCGACTCCGTCAACAGAATCCCTCCCTGGCCGGTGACCTGTTTGCACCGCAGACCGCATCGCCCCGCTTCGCATCGCAACCCTGGTCTCACCGTGGGCGACATCCGACGCCGCCAATATCGAGCCGCTGCTTGCACCGTGACCTGTGGGCATCGCAGTTCGCATCGCATCGCTTCACTGGGCCAGCCGGACCAGACCGACGCTGTCGCTGCAACTGGCTCAAGAGTCGAGACCGCACCGCATTTGGGGCACCGCTCGCACGTCTGCGACGCACCGCTCCGACTCGCACCGCTGTCCGACGCCAGCTCCCGCACTCTGGCTAGGTCGCCTGCATCGCAACCTGTCAGCACCGCATCGAGCATCGTCTCACCCTGCATCGCACGCCTTGGACTCACCGACTCCGTCTGCACGACGCTCATCGAGCCGCTGCCTGCACCGCATCGAGGGACACCGCACCTTGCATCGCTCCGTCTTGCACCGCAACCGCGACGAACGCCCGACCGGCTCGTACACTCCGTACCAGCCACAACGAGAAAGGTACTGTAACCGAGTCTGTTCATGACTCTGCTGGCCCGTATCGACGCGGTCGGCTGGAACTGTTAGACTCTGTGGTTTTCAGCATCACGGTAGGCTCGGACGGAGCTACCGACTCGTACGAACTTTGCTTTTGTGCTATTCCTGCAAAGAAGAAGTTACTGTATCAAGTATTCATTCGTAAAGTATAGTATTGTGGATTTTTGTCGTAATTGGTCTTGTCTTGAGTATATAAAATATTGGTTATTTTTCTAAACTGGTGTGGTGTCCGTTTGTAGTGCTTACACTGTATTACTGTTGGTTATGTGCAAATGCTTTACACACTGCCTCTGAATTAAGCCGGACTGCTCGTGCCAAGCTACCACGAGGGTGAGCAGGGGTTACTTCACGAGTGTAACACCCTTACCCTGACTAGGAAGAAGGGTCCCTACTTGGACAAAGGTGCAAGCCCTTGCCAACTAGAGATCCCATTTCTAACAGCAGCACAATGTAAAACTTTCAAAGGTGTCCCAAATGCAAACCCATCTGCGCGTGTCCTCGCCCGGACTGTGCCTAGCACAATTGACTCTGAAGCTTCTTTGATCAAACATGGGCAGTTTACCTTTGTCAGCAATGGTCTTAGGTCACTTCAAAATAAAGGTAAGAATTGCACCTCCTTTGGCCTGGATACAAAGCCCACATCTAACTTTCTCTGCTCTCATTACCACTTTTTCATGGTCACTCCCCTTTGTCATATAGACACCATAGCCAATCTCAACAATCCTAATACTAAAGAAGAGCCCGGTAATAGCTACCATATAATGGCCAAATGTTTTCTTATTAATGTCAGAACATTACCTAAAACTCGTATAGAAATGTTCATTTTCATTGAAACGTGCAAACCAGATGTTCTCTTTTTAACCGAGACCTGGCTTTGAGAGTCGTCCTTACCGATCCCCGAAGGCTATAATATTGCCCAGCAGGATTGGCCAGACTGAGTAAGAGGTGGCATGGCAATAATTCATTGCACAGCATTTCATGGTCAACCTTGGACACCAAAAGATGTACCTCAGCAGGAATTCTGCTCTTCTCATTAAAATTTGATTCGGCTGCATCCTTTTCAGGAGCCTTTGTCAATCGTCCTCCCGGACGTTGAGCGAGCTTCTATTAGGAGATCACAGAGTTACTGACCCATAAAAAAACAGCCAAATCTTCTATATTAGATTATCTAAACTTCCACCTGGAAAATGATAACCTTTCTGACACGACTCATCTGCTGGAGCCCCAGGAGTCTTGGGCTTTCAACAATTAGTAACCTCTCCAAATCATAAAGCATGGCATGTTTTAGACCCTGTCTTTGCCAATTACCCTTTTCTTCAGGTAGCACCATACATGCCTCTTACTTAGACCATTATGCGGTTCCTATTTATCTCACTCAACCATCAAATAGGATGCTCCTTTCCTAGCAACTAAACAATAAATCTCTCACCTTCTTTGCTCAATTTGCCAAAACTAGTCTTTCCATTGTTCTGACACAGTCATCCAGACCTACATATATCTATATATATCTATATCTATATATATATATCTATATCTATATATATATATATATATATATATATATATATATATATATATATATATATATATATATATATATATATATATTCAGTGAAAAAAACCATAGGTTTCAGGGACGTTATAGTTAGCTGGACATTTCACTCGTACAAAACCATAGAAATTCCACCGTTATAGTTAGTTCAGTTAACTATAACTCGCGCCCCCGCAATGCACTGCTCATGACATCACATATTACATCATTCATGGCATGGTCAGTGACATCACTGATGACATCACTGATGGCATCTCAAATGACATCACTGATGACATCATCCAGTGACTGTGTGTTTCTGTAAAGTTTAAATATGTTTTATATATATGGCAAGGTGTATTGAAGAATGAGTGGGTGTATAAGTGTCTGGATGGAGGATTTAGGAGGTATGTAACTGATTGTATACGTGACTGATTAAACGTGTCTTACTGAATGCATGGGTTAGTGACTAAACTGTGTGAATGTCTGTATCAGTCTGTCTGTTGTTATGTAAGCTGCTACATGGGTTGGTCAGTAGCTACATGAGTGTCTATATGGGTTATTGATTGTTTGCTTGAGTATTTGTATGGGGGACTGAGTGTGTGTGTGGGTGGGTTGGAGGTGTGTGACTCTGTGCATAGATGTGTGAGTGGTTGATTCACTGGGTGTATGGGTTCAAGAGTGCATGTGGAAACAGCTGTATGGGTGGGTGAGTGTGTGTATGGCTATGTTGGTGAGTGAATGCATCACTCAGTGGTACATATGTAAGTAACTACATATGTAAAAGGCAGTATATGTGAGTGATGGTGTATATAAATAACTATATGTGAGACTGAGTGATTGTGAGAGTGGCATGTATGGATGAGTCTGTACTTGTTTCAGTGATTACATAAGAGAGTAACTATGCGTTACTGTCTGTATGAATTAGTGAGGTGGTGTGTGTATAACTGTTTAGGTGAGTAAATGGGAGTGTGATTGATTCTTTGCATGACTGACTAGGTGTGTTAGTAACTCCATGGATGAGTGGCGGTGTGTGGGTGTCTGAATAGGTGTATGAGTGCATATGATAGTGTTGTATTGATAAGTGACTGCATGTATAAATGATTGTATGGGTGAATGAGTGGATGTGTGTGCAGACCTAGGAATCAGTGAGTGAGTATGTAGTAACTGGTATTGGTGTGTGGATGCTTTAAAAAATGGTAGTGTGTATTTTACAGTGGGTGTATTAAAGGTTATATTAGGGTGTGATGAGGTGCATCAGATTATCATGTGGATGATGTCATCAGTGATGTCATTTGAGATGTCATCAGTGATGTCATCAGTGATGTCACTGACCATGCCATGAATGATGTAATATGTGACGTCATGAGCAATGCATTGCGGGGCGCGAGTTATAGTTAACTGAACTAACTATAACGGTGGAATTTCTATGGTTTTGTATGAGTGAAATGTCCAGCTAACTATAATGTCCCTGAAACCTATGGTTTTTTCAGTGAATTTCAAAGGTTTTTTAAATACTAATTTCTAACTATAACGTCTGTAAAACCTATGGTTTTTTCAATGAATTTCAAAGGTTTTTTAAATGCTAATTTCTAACTATAACATCTGTAAAACCTATGGTTTTTCAGTGAATTAGATTTTTTTTTTTAAATATTAAACTACTATTCTGCTATTTGTCATTAGTACTGTTTTTTCTGACTTTTCCACTACAGAAAAGAAAATAAACTGTAAAACTGTTGTGTAATGTAATATATTTCACAAATTACACTGTTACTTATCAAATAATACAACATAATATAACATTTTCAAAACATATTTTTCTCCCTTTTTCTGCTGTTATCAGATTCTACTTAATTTCACTATTCACAGTGATGTCAGTGTAGTATTATCATAAACAGCTGGGGAAAAAAAACAATCAACTAGATTGTTAAAAAAAAACAAATGACTAACTCTTACAACCACAATAACAAATCAACACAAATAACATATCCAATACTATTTCCAATTTTTAAATGTTACCTTTACTGTGTAGTTTCTGTTGACATTTTTCCTCAAGGCCAAATAATGTGTGGACATTTTTTTTTAAAATCATCCAGTATCAATCCCTTAAAGCATCTTCCCATTTTCCCTCTAGGCTGAATAATGTATCTAAAATTTTTGTTTCAGAAATATTAAGTATGAGTTGGGTAATTCATAAGGCAATCTCGGTTTAATTTCCAAGTGTGTATCGTTGCAGTGACTTCAACCATTTTTGCACACCAAATATACAGTATAATGTCCACATGTGGTAGTACCTCTAGCATGGAAAACAATAGCCAGTGTTGTGAAAATTCTTCCAGAAATAGATACTTGACTAGCAACAACATTTTTAATTTTCGTTTCCACTTTTCTTCCATTTGGTCAACAGCGTTGTAGCATTAAAATTACATATTTTCCATATCTTTCTAGGCATAATGTAGATAACATTTCTGATTGACAACGAGAACATTTCATATCATGATTTGCTTCTTTTACTAATTTCGGAAAAGGTACAGATTTGCAGTCAGGTATTGTTAAATATAGAAATCATTCTCTGTCAACTATAGTACTAGAAGTTAATGAACACTGTTCACATTTGTGATCCCATTTGTAACTGAGTTCAAATAAACTCTCAATGTGGATTCCTTCATCTTCTAATACTCCAAGCATAACCATCAGAAACTCTTGTGCATCTTGTTGTATATTAGGACTGAACGTTAAAGATCCAGTACATGTATCCAAGAGTTGTCGAATACCAGAAGCAGTATGGATCTTACTTCTGTCAGTTCTCAATTGTTCAAATAAACTATAAAGTGCAGAACATAATCTTTTTTCCTGACTTTCCATAATTTCACGATAAAGATCTTCTAGATAAAATATAACGTTTAGAATAACATTACCATAGCAGTTCACACCAGAAGCATTTTCTAATTGGTATCCCACAACATCATCACTTGTTTGTATTTTCTGTTTCTTTGCATCTTTTCTTTTCTCTTGAATTTTTTTCTGCTTTTCAACCACACTTGATTAATCAACATGTTTGCGTTTTAAACACACAGCACGTTTTTCATAAATAGGATATTCACCTAAAGTTGGTGCATAAAGTCTTCTTAAACAATTATATTCTCTTACACAATTTACATCAGCACTAACCTTGTTTTCATCAAAATCAATTAAATACAAACCAGACAATGTTCTAACTCTAGATAATGCAACGTATGCCATTCCCTCTTTAAACACAGTTCTTCCAACATTTACTAAAGCATTATCTACACTTAAACCTTGAGATTTATGAATGGTTATTGCATATGCTAAACAGAAAGGAAACTGTTTTCTACGAACATACAAGTCTTTTACCAGCAAAAAACGAACAGCACAACGCCCAATTTGTTTCACCTCTGCAATCTGATCAAATTTAATTTTCAAGAATTCAATTGCATTTCTGTTTTGATATTTTTCAAATTCAACAACTTTCCCTATTACTCCATTCACTAAACCTTGTTCTATATTCAAATTAAGCCTCAAAATTACCCGACAGTTTATACATACATCTAAAAAAATTCTAAGCCAGCAGTTTTTGATACAGACTTTTCCAAAGAACCCAATTTAGTCTGTAGTTTATTTGAAAGAAGAATTGTTATTCCTTGATGCTCGATTTTATCAATAGCTTCAATGTGAACTATTTCTTGATTTTCCAATTTCAGAAGCTCTTGATTAAATGTATAACACTCTTCCAGTGTAGGCATTAAGCAGAGTATAGACTTTTTCCGCAATGTTCTTGTACAGTACTGCTGCTGGTGTGTTTTCAGTTGTAAACAAGTTCTTTAGTAGACGACTTTGTAAAGCTTGTTTACCATGTTTGCTTAGAACACCAATTCTTACATCTTTCAGAATATTTCCATAATCTTCATCACTTGCTTGTCGCATATTCTGAGTGAGTTCTTTATATTCAAAATTTAACCAGAGATTCACATTTCCAATACTTCCCAAAGATTTCCTAGTGTCTTCGTGTAGAAGAGTTTTAAAGACTGGTTCTCCTTTTACAGGAGTTAGTTGTAGCAGATCTCCAAATACAATTAAATGTTTTCCTCCAAAGAGAACGTCGTAATCTGTTTTTAATACCTGTTGCATTCTTAAATGCACGAAAGCAAGCATTAAGTTTGAGACCATGCTCACCTCATCAATAATTAAAAGTTTCATCTTCTTCAGCACTCTTGACACTTCATAAGAAGCTTCTCCAGACAACGTCTGATATTCTAATTTATTATCATGCTCAACTGGTAACATTAGTAATCTATGCAAAGTAATTCTTTAACATTGTGCGCAGCTAATCCAGTTGGAGCTGTTACTACACAAGATAAATGTGAACCAGTAGTTTTTTAAGATAACTGGTCAAAACTTTAATTAAAAAACGTTTACCCGTTCCAGCTTGACCACTGATGTACATCAGAATAGGTTTAAATGATGAACATACACATTCTTTTTTTATGCAACAAACCATGTTCTATCTGTTCTCTCACTTGTACATATATTTCTTTCTGATCAATATTTACTTGTTCTTCTAACTTTTCCAATGCAATATTCTCCTCTTGTGCTTGTTGCATTGCAATTTCCACTTCATGCATAGCAATCGCTGCTTCATTTTCCACTATTGGTTGTCCAAGTGGATCTTGACTACATGGACCAGAACTTTGACTATCTTGAGAACTTTCATTTGCAACTTCAGCTGTAATAGTCTTTTCCTGTTCAACTTCATCATTCAACATTTTTAAATATGTAGGGAAAATTGAACATGCAATGCTATCTTTACATGCATTAAAAGAATCTTCGTAGCAGTCGAAATCTCCAAGTAATTCACTTTCGATACGCCATGGTTTGAACAGTTGGAGAAGTGCTAAATAGTAAAATTCTCGCTTGTCTGGAGTTTCACAACTGAGTTTCTTGTGGTTGATAAGGTTACCTGTTGTGTGTTTTACTACACATCCATGACATCCAAGTACTGCATATTTTCCTTGTTTTAAATTCTGTTTAACATTTCTTTTAAAGCTGTAATGTTGAAGTACTTCTTACTGACATAGCTGTTCCACATGTCGACTCCTTTTCAGATAGTATGTATCCAACATATTAGTTTTAAGAATTTCTGTACTGTCTGGTTCATTTGCTGCTAAGTATTCAATTTCTTCTAATGATTTCAAGACCTAAACTTACCCAAATGATCCCTCGTGATTTTGAATATAAACTTGAAGAGGACAAGCTGTCTGAACATTCATACGATCCAATTTCTCTGTGGGAAAGAATTTTCAAAGTAAAGCTGTACAATTTTTTGCTAAGGCTTTTCTCTTCTGTAATTTCTTCCCACATTTGTTTCATCTCGGTTTTTTCTGATTTCGTTATATATGATGTAACATAGCGTGCAACAGGAATTGAGTTGTCTGCAACATACTGGATGTCCATATTTGCATTCCACATTTTTAAAATAACCGGATTGTAGTCATTAATATACTTTGACAGTTCTGTTCTTTTCAAGTTGTAGGTAATCTTTGGAGATTTGCGAGTTATTGTGTGCCTTACAGAAGAAAAAAAAGAATTTACTCTTCCTTTAGAAATTACTGGACGTGGAAATCCAAACCGACACTTGGTATAAAATTTTCCTTTAGACTTGTATTTTATGCGGCAGTACTTTCCACAACAGTGACTTTGGAAACATAAAACTTGCTGTCTCAAGCTTCTATCTCCTCCTTCTCTTGGAATCTCACATGTCACATATTGTTCAATGAAAAACAATACTATTTCATCTGAATCAGTTCCAAATTTAGGTGCATCCTTGATCCACAATAGCATAGCACCTCTTGCTTGGTACTCCTTTCTCCAAAAGAAATCGGTAACTTCTCCAAGAGGTGGATTCTTTTTATTGCAGATGAAAGACATCATAGCTTGAAACCTATGATTAAAATATCTGCACACATTTACAGGATCCAAAGAACACAGTTCTCCAGGTGTCTTCATTTCAACATTCTTTATATTGGAATTTGCTTCTCGTAGGAATTTAAGCAAATCTTCCCATGCATACTCTGCATAGCTAAGTGTCACAAACCATGTTGGTGTACCTAAGTTCCGTAACATACACTTCAGTTCTCCATGATGACGATACCAATACTCATTTGTTCCTCATTGACATGCCATCAAATTAATTAACTGTGCTTCTAAATTTTCATCTGTTTGTTGAACTTTCTCCACAATTTCTTTCGCTGAAAGAAGTGATTGATGAACTCCAGTTTTCAGTATGTGGTTCACTGCATAGGACAGAGAAGACAGATCACTTTCAAACAAAAGGTGAAATATATATGGTATACACTGCTGGAATCTAGGATCTTCAGAGTATAATCTTGTTGAGCGATATTCTGAAGCTGGAATACGCACAGGCCGGTCATCGTATCGTCCACCTTCTCCAGTAGGAAACAGCTGTGGAAAACAACAAGCTTCTAAGCTTTTCTCCCATACACTCATTGGAGTTCCCTTTACTTTTTTCATTTGAAATAACTCAATACTGTTTCCTATTACTTCTTTTGAATGTAGAGGACATATTGTGTAATGTTCATAAATCTCTTCACTCCTTGACTTGTCCACTTTCTCTATTTCACCACTTAAAATTTCAGATTCATCTTCCAAACTTATTACCTATTGTTCCACATTTACACTTTTATAATAAATATTATTCTCCACAAGATATAACGTAGCCTTTTGAAGTTTTTTAACATCCACAAATTCTTGCCATATTTTCCGACTCTTTGTTGGTACTCCATTTACTAGAATGTCTACTGCTTCATTTTCATCTTTGTCTCCACCAACAATTTCAATATTTTTCTTAAAATCCAAAGGTAAGTACACTACTCTTCCTTTCAGCCCTCTTTGTAAGTCTGTTGGTGGCAGTTTACCTGTTTTCGGCTCTGTGCGAATTATAGTTTGAAATGGATGGACAGATTGAATTAGAACTGACTCATATGTATTCAAATCTGCCAGTTCCTCCGGAATAGCTACTAATTCTAACTTATTATGTACTGCTCTAGCGGGCATTTTGTTCTCTTCTAATTTGTTATAACAATATTTACAAATACGTTGATCACTGCCTAACTCAAATTGACCTTCCACTAACAAGTAAGCTGCAAATTATTTCCATTTATCATTATTCTTCTTTTCAGATTTTAAATACAAATCAACATTCCTAGTTTGAATTTTATAATTAGTACGTCGACAACAAACACAAACATAGTTTGGAATTTCAGAGCACACTATGTTAAACTTTGCAATTTCTTCTTCAAACTGATCAATCATAATCACTTTCCCATCTTCTTCAACATCTGTAATTGTCAAACTTTCACTTTCTATACACTGCTCTTCTGAACCAAAATATCGGAACTGAATATCATCACACTTTTTTTGTACATCTGATAAAGAACGGTGTAAAAGAGCTGTATTTAGTTCACCTAACCATAATGCAGGACTTTTTACATAGTACAGTTTCCTTACAAACTTCCGCATTTCTGACTGGTGTACTGCTAACATCCTTAAGTGATGAAAAACACTTTTACACACTTTTCTTGAAAGACAAGCCAGAGAATGCCCATGTTTCTCAGTATATTTTCTTACATTACAAGGATCTAGTGTTTGTAACAACCTGATCTTCTGTTTTACACTTTTCTGTGTATTCTCGTAACAAATTTCGCATTATATCAATAGATTCCTGTTGAATACTACAAATACTGCTACAACCCCACTTATACACAGGAGCTTGTGTGCGTTTCCTTTGCACTTCTTCAGCTATTAACTGTTCTGCACTAATAGTAACCATTTCCCTTTTTGCAACAGGACAACCATTCTGAACTTCGTAGCAATGACCTCCAGTATCAACTGCAAATGGTAAACTATTTTCTTGGAAGTAACTCTCTTCATTAAAAAAAGTTTCACTATTAGATGTATGTTTCCATTTTCCACTGAAGATTTTACAAAAGTTGCCTCTGTTCACACGTCTTTTTTTTTTACTTTTGTCTTTCAGAATCTTCATTGTTTTATCCAACACTTTCATCCTCTTCAAAATGAAAATGAATATTTTTGTTTTAACTTAAAAGCAGTATCCACTATGCTTTCAACACGCTGTTTCTGTTTCAATTGCAGCACTTTCTTTTCATATTTGCGGCATCCTTTTATTAAATTCTGAATTACTCTATTTCGAAAAACTCTTTGACAAATTTCTTGAAATTGTTTTTGTCTACGGGTAACAAATACTCTTTCCTTATCATGTTTTTTTTTCTTGCAATTTGAAGTCGAAGTCTGCTTCTCCTTACTTGAAATTTTTTATTTTTCCTTTGTGTGATGTTATTTTCATTAAATGTTTGTAGTACTTTTTTTTAAATTGTCTAATGTTTTTACCAGAAGAAACTATTTTTGTAGTATTCTGATTTTCTTGTAATGCACATTTTTGACTTTTCTTTAAGTAGATTGCCTTTTTGTTTTTCCTTTTTTTTTCAGTTCTTCAAGGCATTTTCAATTTATAATCCAAACAAAATAATTTTCTGTGAATGAAAAAAAAGTTTCAATTATTTGTTATATCTGTTCAATATGTCAAAATAATCACATACAATTATATAAGTTCCAGTGGCGGCTTGCAGAGGAAATGCTGCATGGTACTGGAGCAGAATAAGGGAACAGTAGGGTGGCAGGTAGTGTCATCCGACATACAGCACGTATTTATTGAATTATTTAGATTCACCTGTAGGAGAGTAAGATCTGCTTCACATGGGTAACCCCACTTTTTGCTGATGCTTCACTGTTTTTCGACTTTTGTCTGGCGGGGGCCCTGCTAATCAGAACCCCAGCCTAGCTGCTTCCTCTCTAAAATGGTTTCCATGTGCCTTAGGCACATCTCTGATTGGAATCTGGAGTGCCCTTATAAGTCCCTAGTATATGGTATACTATGTACCCAGGGCATAGGTACCTCAGAGACCTACCAGGGGCTGCAGCATGTATTGTGCCACCCCTGGAAGGCCATCCAAAATGACACCACAGGTCTGCTACTGCAGCCTGGGTAAGGTGGTGCATGCACCCCTTACTGTGATATAGGTTACCTATATCACTACATATGTACACACATATAAACCTATAAGTCACTCCTATGGCAGGCCTTATCAATCCTGAAGGCAGTGTGCTTGGTTCTTATGTGAGAGGGTGCCCCTGCATGAGCAGAGCCCCTCTGCAGCGTTCGGAGGCCCTTATCTGATGCTGTTTGTAGTGCAGCCTGACCATATACTCTTAAGTGCATTATATCCTCGCGGTACAATGCTAACTTTGGACTGGCTGCACCAAAACATGTCGTGTTTGGTGTCAAACATCTTGGAATACTACCCCCCCGCCAGTTCTGGCGGCGGGGGTAGCATTCCACCCTTCTAGAGGGAGAGACATGTACACACCGGCCTGCCCGGTAACTTCTTTCCAGAGCCCTGGCATCACAAAATGGATGCCGCTGCCACAGACACGGGTCTGGCCTCCTGCTGCTGACTGAAACTCCAGCAGGGGAGGCCTGGACAATAGGTTTCTGGAGGTGTAACCACCTCGCCAGGCAGGATAATGTGTATTGGGGCTGGGCGGGAGCACTCTCTGGTGCTCAGAAGTCCTGCACTGGGGGCACACTTGGTGTCCCTGTGCATATGCCAGTTCAAACCAGTTGCAGGGGCTACCTGCCCCTGCTCTGGTGCAAAACTGGACAAAGGGAATGGGTGTAACCACCCCTCTTCCCTGACCCTCCCATAGGTGGGTCCCCAGAGTATGTCCAACCCCCTAACTTGGTATAAGTATGGGACCCCAGTCCTTAGGACTTTAGATTACCCTGGACAAAACTCTGACACTGAATCCTGGACCTTCGACGCTCTACCTGAAGATTAGAGGACTGAAGAATCTCCCTTGGGGTCAAGGATTGACTCCCCTGCTTGGCAGGCACCTAAGAAGCAATTGTCTGGTCTGCATCGCTGAAGCTCCCGCCGGACGCCGAAGTCTTTGCATCCCCAGAGGTAAATTTCCAGACTTCACCGAGGCTGCCCTGAGTTCTAAGCAAAGCTGAGGCCCGTAGCTGTCGTGGGTAACGTGGAACCATGACCCCTGGACACCGAGTACTTTTGCAAGTGCATCCTTTTCCTGGTCTTTTACGAAGTTGTGCTTTGGGCTCCGAGTAGCCCCCGCCTCCAGCACCGACTGCACTGAAGATCACTGGCCTCCACTCCACGAGTGTCCTTTAAGCCAGCTCCAAGTGCATTCACTCAAGGCTCCTTCATGGTCGCTAGTCAGTTGGCTAGTGGGCCCTCCCGAAGGCAAATCTTCTTCTGCTTGGACTTCCCTGGCTGCTCCAGACGTGCCCTAACACACCCTTGCTGGGTGAGTCCCTCAGACCTTGCTGGTCTGAACCACAGTCTTTTCTTTGTTTCTTCGAGACTTGCTGTTGCCAAGGCTTGTTGGGTCCAATCTGGTCGCCGACACTGCAGCAATCGACAGACGTTGTGGGACAGGTCGAATCCAGCTCCTGGTTGTCGTCGACACCTCCTGGACCTCGTGGCTGAAGAGTCAAGACAACTGTCAACCTACCTGAAGCACCCGACATCGGTGGGCATCTGCTCATCGCCTTCCTGGTCACTGGCTAGTGACCCAGACTCTGTCCCCTCTGCTTTCAGGTTCTTCAGATCTTCGATCCACCTTTGGATCCACCCGAACACTTTCGACTTGGTCGCCAGCAGCACTTTGCAGCAGATCGCCATTGAAATCGATGACGAAACCCGACCCCGAAAGACACCTATGCACCCGGCTCCCCTGGGTGAGGTAACTCGAGTACTCCGGTGCTCCCGTGGGTATTGACTCTAGAACAGCCTAGTTCTAAAGGGGTTTGCTCCAAGTCCTCCTCTAAGTGTCCTTTTTCTTTAAGTCTCGAACCGCGACATTCCCCATAGAAGTCAACGGTAGCTTGCGTCTGTGTTCTCACACTGCACGCGTCCTCCGTGGGTCCCCTGTGTCACTACCTTGGGTGGTTCCTTGAGGGCCAAGCACTTCTACAGGCTCTAGGCCTTGTGTCTAGTTCAGTCGTGGTTCTTATACCACTTTATTGGTATATGGTTTGGTACGCCCCTAGGGCTCAAACGTGTATTTGTGCTATTACTGTTGATAACTGACTTATAACTTATGTACTTCGAACTCTAGCCTCATAAAGAGACTAGAGGGGTGTGTTTAGTAATAAATACATATATTTTGAATATATACCTGGTGTGGTCCTCTTTCATTTGGTCACTCAAGAGATTATAGACTGGTAAAACAAGCTGCTTTACATTCCTCCAAGACTTAGCCTGAAGGCTGCTCTCCATAGCTACCACTAGGATAGCTTTCTATAAAGGTTGTCTTTAACCTATCTCCAATAAGGGGTTGTTTGGACTGGTGCAAGGTGCCCACTATAATTAGTGGACAGCATATACCAGGCCAACTTCTCACATTGGTGTGCAGCGTGTGGGATTCCAGCTTGCTATTGTTTTACCAGATAATCTCAATTGAATTGATCAACTGAAAACCACTAAGGGTACCTTAGGTACATATAAATCAAGCTTAGGATACAGTAAGTTCTACTGAACTTAGAGTTGTGTGTTAAGGGATAGCACACCCTTTCTACAACTCAAGAGAGTTTAGTAGGCCACACTAGAGTAGGTAGTGCATACACCACACCACACTAGTAATGTCTTCACTGCCAGGAACCAGTGAGCTCCTGCCATTCAGATATGACACCCTCACATTCTTGGAATTGAGGGAGTTGTGCAAAGTTAGGAAGTTGAAGACAGGCAAAAGTGCCAACACCCAACGTCTCTTAGAGATGCTTCTGCTAGATGACTTTAGAAGACTCATAAGGTCTGAAAGGGTAGGCAGAGAGGGTGGGGCAGAAGAAGAGGAGAGTCCAGGGATGAAAATACCCAGGACCCAACCTCTGAAACTGGCCAGGGGGATGACAATGATCCTGACCTGGAAAGTGCAGCTACTCCTGAGGAAGAGGAGGAGGCCCAGAATGACCTCCCCTAGTCCCCCCAGGAAGAGTTGAGAGTGTGCCCAGAAGGACTAGATCTCCTTCTCAGGAGTCTAACCACTCTGACACCTCAGTAGGGACCTCTGTCTCCTCTCATGGAAGGGAATCCTCTCATGAGAGGAGAAAGAGACTGATTCAGTATGAGCAAGCCCAGCTTGAGCTCAGAAAACAGCAGTTGGCTATAGACAGGGAGTCCCTAGATCTCTATAGATAGAGAAAAAAGATGGGACTAGAGTCCCATGGTGGCAGCAATTTCCCCAGAGATAGGGAAAGGTCTTATTACCATAGAAACCTGAGCAAGATTGTCCCTCCCTAGCAGAGTGGGGATGACATCCACAAATGGATAACTGCACTGGAGAGGGCCTGTAAAGTACAGAGGGTCCCTCAGGAGCAGTGGGCAGCAATATTGTGGCTCTCCTTTGCAGACAAAGGTAGAGATAAGCTCCTCACTGTTAGAGAGGAGGATGCTGACAATTACAAAGTCTTGAAGAGTGCTCTGATTGAGGGGTTTGGCCTAACAACTGAACAATACAGGTTAAAGTTCAGAGATACCCAAAAAGCACAGACTCAAGACTGGGTGGACTATGTGGATTGTTCTGCTAAGGCTCTGGAAGGTTGGTTGATGGGCAGTAAGGTATGTGACTTCACAGGATTGTACAATCTTATCATGAGGGAGCAGATTCTTAATAACTGTCAAAATCAGCTGTTGCATCAGTACCTGGTGGACTCTGATCTGACCTCTCCCCAAGAATTGGGAAAGAAGGCAGACAAATGGGTCAGAACCAGGGTGAGGCAGAAGGTACAGAACCAAGGTGGTGACCCTAAGAAGCAAGATTCTAAAAACTCTGATAAGGTTGGGGAGAAGGGTAAAGACCAGAAGTCTTCACAAGGCCCCCAAAAATCTTCTTCAGGTGGGGATTCACAGTCGAACAAGGGAAAAGGTCAAAAGAAACCATGGTGCAAAGTCTGTAAGCAAAAGACACACTGGACCAGTGATTGCACCAAGTCCAAAGACTCTATTCCAGCCCCCACCAATGCCCCTAAGGCACCTGTTCCCCCTAGTGCAGTTACAATTGGTGGTGGGAGTACACAGGCCAAGGGTTTAGTAGGGTTAACCCTGGGTAATGAGATGAGCTCTGGCCTAGTCAGAGAACTCACTCAGGCTGTCCTAGTCTGTGATGGAGGCATGGATGTGACCTCCTCTGTGAGTCCCAGTAATCTGGGCAAGTACAGGCAACAGCCCTTAATCAATGGAAAAGAGGCTTTGGCATTTAGGGACACAGACCATGGTGACACAAGACTTGTGGATCCTGGGCAGATTATACTTGGTGAAATGTACCAAGTGACCAATGCTAGCAATGTCAGAACAGACCATACTCTGGCAGTTGTTAACTTCTCCTGGGGAGGGGTAACTGGCCTTAAGAAGGTTGTGGTGAGTGCAAACCTACCAGTGGAATGCTTGTTTGGCAATGATCTTGAAACTTCAGCTTGAGCAGCAGTTGAGCTCAGGACCCATGCAGAAATGCTGGGGATCCCTGCAGATGTGTTTGCTGTGACCAGGTCACAGAGCAAAATGTCTAACACTGAACAGGCCTTGGATCCTGGAACCATGGACCAAGTGCCATCCAAGAGGAGGAGTAGTAGGGTTAAGGCAGTGCTTTCCCCCTTGGCTCAGAAGGAAGATCAGTCTCTTGAGGGGGATGATCTCAGTCCTGAGGAAGGAACTGTCCCAGAGGAGCTTGAACCTGACCAGGTTGAGTTCTTGGAGACAGGGGGCCCTTCCAGGGCAGATCTGAGCCAGGAGCAGCAGAGCTGCCCCTCTCTTGAACCCCTCAGACAGCAAGCTGCTGCTGAGGCTGCTGAGAATGCTAGTGGTCCCCATAAAGTATATTGGGATGATGGACTCTTGTACTCAGAGTGTAGAGACCCCAAGCCTGGTGCCACCAGGAGGTTGGTTATACCTCTGAAGTTCAGGGGCTTCCTATTGACCCTAGCCCATGATATTCCCCTAGCAGGTCACCTGGGCCAGAACAAGGCTTGGGACAGACTTGTCCCTCACTTTCACTGGCCCCACATGTCTGAAGACACCAAGGTGTTTTGTCGCTCCTGTGTAACCTGCCAGGCCAGTGGCAAGGCAGGTGGCACTACAAAGGCCCCCCTGATACCACTACCTCTGGTGGGGGTGCCCTTTGAAAGGGTGGGGATTGACATTGTTGTTCCCATGGATCCCCAAACAGCATCTGGGCACAGGTTTATCCTGGTGGTAGTGGATCATGCCACCAGGTACCCAGAGGCTATTCCCCTTAGGACCACTACAGCACCTGTGGTGGCAAGGGCCCTCCTGGGAATTTTCTCAAGAGTGGGCTTCCCTAAGGAGGTTGTATCAGACAGGGGTGCAAACTTTATGTCTGGATACTTGAAAGCAATGTGGAAGGAGTGTGGTGTGACTTACAAGTTCACCACACCCTATCACCCACAATGCAATGGTTTAGTTGAGAGATTCAACAAAACCTTGAAGGGCATGATTAAAGGGCGCCCAGAGAAGCTTAGGCGAAGATGGGACATACTCTTGCCCTGCCTTTTATTTGCATACAGGGAGGTGCCTCAAAAGGGGGTTGGCTACAGTCCTTTTGAACTTTTGTTTGGTCACCCTGTCAGGGGTCCATTGTGCTTGGTAAAGGAAGGATGGGAGTTACCTCTCAAGCCCCCAAAGCATGACATAGTGGACTATGTACTTGGTCTCCGCTCCAGGATGGCTGAGTACATGAAAAAGGCAACTAAAAACCTTGAGGCTAGCAGGAACTGCAAAAAGCCTGGCATGACCAAAAGGCTGTACTGACTGTTTACCAGCCAGGACAGAAGGTGTGGGTGCTGGAGCCAGTGGCCCCAGCAGCTCTCCAAGACAAGTGGAGTGGACCCCATACCATTGTTGAACAGAAGGGTGAGGTTACCTATTTAGTAGACCTAGGAACACCCAGGAGTCCCCACAGGGTTCTCCATGTCAACAGATTGAAGCCATATGTGGACAGGGCAGACATGGGCTTGCTCATGGCTACTGATGAGGGACAGGAGGAAGAGAGTGACCCACTCCCTGACCTGCTCTCACAGAACCCTGATGATGGGCCAGTGGATGGTGTAGCCTTGGCAGGCAGCCTCACTGCTCAGCAGCAAACTGATTGTAGACAAGTGCTCAATCAGTACAGACATATGTTCTCTCTGACTCCAAGTCAGACCACCTGGTGCACTCATGAAGTGGACACTGGGGACAGTCTGCCTATTAAAAATAAGATTTATAGGCAACCTGACCATGTCAGGGACTGTATCAGGACAGAAGTCCAGAAAATGTTGGATTTGGGAGTTATTGAACCCTCAGATAGCCCTTGGGCTAGTACAGTGGTCCTTGTGCCAAAACCTCACACCAGTGGTGGGAAAAGAGAGATGAGGTTTTGTGTGGACTACAGGGGTCTCAATGCAGTCACTAGGACTGATGCCCATCCAATACCTAGGGCAGATGAGCTAATAGACACTTTGGCATCAGCCAAGTATCTAAGCACATTTGACCTGACAGCTGGCTACTGGCAGATCAGACTAGCTGATGATGCAAAGCCAAAAACAGCATTCTCAACCCCTAGTGGACATTATCAATTTGTGGTAATGCCCTTTGGTCTGAAGAATGCACCTGCCACTTTTCAGAGGTTAGTGAATACAGTCCTTACATGTCTGGAGGCCTACAGTGCAGCATATCTAGATGATATTGCTGTCTTTAGCTCCACCTGGGAGGATCACCTGGTCCACCTCAGAAATGTTTTGGAGGCCCTGCAAAAGGCAGGGCTCACTATCAAGGCCACCAAGTGCCAGATAGGGCAGAGTCAGGTTGTGTACCTGGGCCACCTTGTGGGTGGAGGCCAGGTTCAACCATTGCAGAGCAAAATCCAGACCATCATGGACTGGGTTGCTCCCACTACCCACACTCAGGTGAGAGCCTTCTTAGGCCTGACTGGGTACTATAGGAGATTTGTCAAGGGGTATGGATCAATAGTGACACCCCTGAATGACTTAACTTCCAAGAAAATGCCCAAAAGGTTCAGTGGACAGCTAGCTGTCAAAAGGCATTTGATGACCTGAAGCAGGCCATGTGCACTGCTCCCATTCTCCAGAGTCCTGATTACTCCAAGAAGTTCATTGTCCAAACAGATGCATCTGAATTGGGGGTAGGGGCTGTACTGTCACAATTGAATGATGAAGGTCAGGATCAGCCAGTAGCTTTTATTAGCAGAAGGCTGACCCCTAGAGAGAAACGTTGGTCAGCCATAGAGAGGGAGGCCTTTGCTGTGGTTTGGGCTCTGAAGAAGTTGAGGCCATACTTGTTTGGTACTCACTTCCTTGTTCAAACAGACCACAAGCCCCTCCTATGGCTAAAACAAATGAAGGGTGAAAACCCCAAACTGCTTAGGTGGTCCATTTCCCTACAGGGGATGGACTTTACAGTGGAACATAGACCTGGGAGTAACCATGCCAATGCAGATGGACTCTCTAGGTACTTCCACTTAGAACATGAAGACTCAACTGGTCAAGGTTAGTTTAATGTCCCTACGTTTGGGGGGTTGTGTAGGAGAGTAGGATCTGCTTCACATGGGTACCCCCACTTTTTGCTGATGTTTCACTGTTTTTCGACTTTAGTCTGGCTGGGGCCCTGCTAATCAGAACCCCAGCCTAGCTGCTTCCTCTCTAAAATGGTTTCCATGTGCCTTAGGCACATCTCTGATTGGAATCTGGAGTGCCCTTATAAGTCCCTAGTATATGGTATACTATGTACCCAGGGCATAGGTACCTCAGAGACCTACCAGGGGCTGCAGCATGTATTGTGCCACCCCTGGAAGGCCATCCAAAATGACACCACAGGTCTGCTACTGCAGCCTGGGTAAGGTGGTGCATGCACCCCTTACTGTGATATAGGTTACCTATATCACTACATATGTACACACATATAAACCTATAAGTCACTCCTATGGCAGGCCTTATCAATCCTGAAGGCAGAGTGCTTGGTTCTTATGTGAGAGGGTGCCCCTGCATGAGCATAGCCCCTCTGCAGCATTCGGAGGCCCTTCTCTGATGCTGTTTGTAGTGCAGCCTGACCATAAACTCTTAAGTGCATTATATCCTCGCGGTACAATGCTAACTTTGGACTGGCTGCACCAAAACATGTCGTGTTTGGTGTCAAACATCTTGGAATACTACCCCCGCCAGTTCTGGCGGCGGGGGTAGCATTCCACCCTTCTAGAGGGAGAGACATGTACACACCGGCCTGCCCGGTAACTTCTTTCCAGAGCCCTGGCATCACAAAATGGATGCCGCTGCCACAGTCACGGGTCTGGCCTCCTGATGCTGACTGAAACTCCGGCAGGGGAGGCCTGGACAATAGGTTTCCTGTCGCAGGGAGGTGTAACCACCTCCCCAGACAGGATAATATGTATTGGGGCTGGGCGGGAGCACTCTCTGGTGCTCAGAAGTCCTGCACTGGGGGCACACTTGGTGTCCCTGTGCATATGCCAGTTCAAACCGGTTGCAGGGGCTACCTGCCCCTGCTCTGGCATGAAACTGGACAAAGGGAATGGGTGTAACCACCCCTCTTCCCTGACCCTCCCATAGGTGGGTCCCCAGAGTATGTCCAACCCCTAACTTGGTATAAGTATGGGACCCCAGTCCTTAGGACTTTAGATTACCCGGGACGAAACTCTGACACTGAATCCTGGACCTTCGACGCTCTACCTGAAGATTAGAGGACTGAAGAATCTCCCTTGGGGTCAAGGAGTGACTCCCCTGCTTGGCAGGCACCTAAGAAGCAATTGTCCGGTCTGCATCGCTGAAGCTCCCGCCGGACGCCGAAGTCTTTGCATCCCCAGAGGGAAATTTCCAGACTTCCCCGAGGCTGCGCTGAGTCTCCAGCAAAGATGAGGCCCGTAGCTGTCGTGGGTAACGTGGAACTGTGACCCCTGGACACCGAGTACTTTTGCAAGTGCATCCTTTTCCTGGTCTATCATGAAGTTGTGCTTTGGGCTCCGAGTAGCCCCCTCCTCCAGCACCGACTGTACCGAAGATCACCGGCCTCCACTCCACGAGTGTCCTGTAAGCCAGCTCCAAGTGCGTCCACTTGAGGCTCCTTCGCGGTCGCTAGTCCGTTGGCTAGTGGGCCCTCCCAAAGGCAACTCTTCTTCTGCTTGGGCTTCCCTGGTTGCTCCAGATGTGCCCTGACTTACCCTTGCTGGGTGAGTCCCTCAGACCTTGCTGGTCTGAACCACAGTCTTTTCTTTGTTTTTTTTAGACTTGCCGTTGCCAAGGCTTGTTGGGACCAATCTGGTCTCCGACACCGCAGCAATCGACAGAAGTCGTTGGACAGCTTGAATCCAGCTCCTGGTTGTCATCGACGCCTCCTGGACCTCGTGGCTGAAGAGTCAAGATGACTGTCAACCTACCTGAAGCACCCGACATCGGTGGGCATCTGCTCATCGCCTTCCTGGTCACTGGCTAGTGACCCAGACTCTGTCCCCTCTGCTTTCAGGTTCTTCAGATCTTCGATCCACCTTTGGACCCACCCGAACACTTTCGACTTGGTCGCCAGCAGCACTTTGCAGCAGATCGCCATTGAAATCGACGACGAAACCCGACCCCGAAAGACACCTATGCACCCGGCTCCCCTGGGTGAGGTAACTCGAGTACTCCGGTGCTCCCGTGGGTATTGACTCTAGAACAGCCTAGTTCTAAAGGGGTTTGCTCCAAGTCCTCCTCTAAGTGTCCTTTTTCTTTAAGTCTCTAACCGCGACATTCCCCATAGAAGTCAACGGTAGCTCGCGGCTGTGTTCTCACACTGCACGCGTCCTCCGTGGGTCCCCTGTGTCACTACCTTGGGTGGTTCCTTGAGGGCCAAGCACTTCTACAGGCTCTAGGCCTTGTGTCTAGTTCAGTCGTGGTTCTTATACCACTTTATTGGTATATGGTTTGAGTACGCCCCTAGGGCTCAAACGTGTATTTGTGCTATTACTGTTGATAACTGACTTATAACTTATGTACTTCGAACTCTAGCCTCATAAAGAGACTAGAGGGGTGTGTTTAGTAATAAATACATATATTTTGAATATATACCTGGTGTGGTCCTCTTTCATTTGGTCACTCAAGAGATTATAGACTGGTAAAACAAGCTGCTTTACATTCCTCCAAGACTTAGCCTGAAGGCTGCTCTCCATAGCTACCACTAGGATAGCTTTCTATAAAGGTTGTCTTTAACCTATCTCCAATAAGGGGTTGTTTGGACTGGTGCAAGGTGCCCACTATAATTAGTGGACAGCATATACCAGGCCAACTTCTCACATTGGTGTGCAGCGTGTGGGATTCCAGCTTGCTATTGTTTTACCAGATAATCTCAATTGAATTGATCAACTGAAAACCACTAAGGGTACCTTAGGTACATATAAATCAAGCTTAGGATACAGTAAGTTCTACTGAACTTAGAGTTGTGTGTTAAGGGATAGCACACCCTTTCTACAACTCAAGAGAGTTTAGTAGGCCACACTAGAGTAGGTAGTGCATACACCACACCACACTAGTAATGTCTTCACTGCCAGGAACCAGTGAGCTCCTGCCATCCAGATATGACACCCTCACATTCTTGGAATTGAGGGAGTAGTGCAAAGTTAGGAAGTTGAAGACAGGCAAAAGTGCCAACACCCAACGTCTCCTAGAGATGCTTCTGCTAGATGACTTTAGAAGACCCATAAGGTCTGAAAGGGTAGGCAGAGAGGGTGGGGCAGAAGAAGAGGAGAGTCCAGGGATGAAAATACCCAGGACCCAACCTCTGAAACTGGCCAGGGGATGACAATGATCCTGACCTGGAAAGTGCAGCTACTCCTGAGGAAGAGGAGGAGGCCCAGAATGACCTCCCCCCTGTCCCCCCAGGAAGAGTTGAGAGTGTGCCCAGAAGGACTAGATCTCCTTCTCAGGAGTCTAACCACTCTGACACCTCAGTAGGGACATCTGTCTCTTCTCATGGAAGGGAATCCTCTCATGAGAGGAGAAAGAGACTGATTCAGTATGAGCAAGCCCAGCTTGAGCTCAGAAAACAGCAGTTGGCTATAGACAGGGAGTCCCTAGATCTCTATAGACAGAGAAAAAAGATGGGACTAGAGTCCCATGGTGGCAGCAATTTCCCCAGAGATAGGGAAAGGTCTTATTACCATAGAAACCTGAGCAAGATTGTCCCTCCCTAGCAGAGTGGGGATGACATCCACAAATGGATAACTGCACTGGAGAGGACTTGTAAAGTACAGAGGGTCCCTCAGGAGCAGCGGGCAGCAATCTTGTGGCTCTCCTTTGCAGACAAAGGTAGAGATAAGCTCCTCACTGTTAGAGAGGAGGATGCTGACAATTACAAAGTCTTGAAGAGTGCTCTGATTGAGGGGTTTGGCCTAACAACTGAACAATACAGGTTAAAGTTCAGAGATACCCAAAAAGCACAGACTCAAGACTGGGTGGACTATGTGGATTGTTCTGCTAAGGCTCTGGAAGGTTGGTTGATGGGCAGTAAGGTATGTGACTTCACAGGATTGTACAATCTTATCATGAGGGAGCAGATTCTTAATAACTGTCAAAATCAGCTGTTGCATCAGTACCTGGTGGACTCTGATCTGACCTCTCCCCAAGAATTGGGAAAGAAGGCAGACAAATGGGTCAGAACCAGGGTGAGGCAGAAGGTACAGAACCAAGGTGGTGACCCTAAGAAGCAAGATTCTAAAAACTCTGATAAGGGTGGGGAGAAGGGTAAAGACCAGAAGTCTTCACAAGGCCCCCAAAAATCTTCTTCAGGTGGGGATTCACAGTCTAACAAGGGAAAAGGCCAAAAGAAACCATGGTACAAAGTCTGTAAGCAAAAGACACACTGGACCAGTGATTGCACCAAGTCCAAAGACTCTATTCCAGCCCCCACCAATGCCCCTAAGGCACCTGTTCCCCCTAGTGCAGTTACAATTGGTGGTGGGAGTACACAGGCCAAGGGTTTAGTAGGGTTAACCCTGGGTAATGAGATGAGCTCTGGCCTAGTGAAAGAACTCACTCAGGCTGTCCTAGTCTGTGATGGAGGCATGGATGTGACCTCCTCTGTGAGTCCCAGTAATCTGGGCAAGTACAGGCAACAGCCCTTAATCAATGGAAAAGAGGCTTTGGCATTTAGGGACACAGACCATGGTGACACAAGACCTTGTGGATCCTGGGCAGATTATACTTGGTGAAATGTACCAAGTGACCAATGCTAGCAATGTCAGAACAGATCATACTCTGGCAGTTGTTAACTTCTCCTGGGGAGGGGTAACTGGCCTTAAGAAGGTTGTGGTGAGTGCAAACCTACCAGTGGAATGCTTGCTTGGCAATGATCTTGAAACTTCAGCTTGGGCAGAAGTGGAGCTCAGGACCCATGCAGAAATGCTGGGGATCCCTGCAGATGTGTTTGCTGTGACCAGGTCACAGAGCAAAATGTCTAACACTGAACAGGCCTTGGATCCTGGAACCATGGACCAAGTGCCATCCAAGAGGAGGAGTAGTAGGGTTAAGGCAGTGCCTTCCCCTTGGCTCAGAAGGAAGATCAGTCTCTTGAGGGGGATGATCTCAGTCCTGAGGAAGGAACTGTCCCAGAGGAGCTTGAACCTGACCAGGTTGAGTTCTTGGGGACAGGGGGCCCTTCCAGGGCAGATCTGAGCCAGGAGCAGCAGAGCTGCCCCTCTCTTGAACCCCTCAGACAGCAAGCTGCTGCTGAGGCTGCTGGGAATGCTAGTGGTCCCCATAAAGTATATTGGGATGATGGACTCTTGTACTCAGAGTGTAGAGACCCCAAGCCTGGTGCCACCAGGAGGTTGGTTATTCCTCTGAAGTTCAGGGGCTTCCTATTGACCCTAGCCCATGATATTCCCCTAGCAGGTCACCTGGGCCAGAACAAGACTTGGGACAGACTTGTCCCTCACTTTCACTGGCCCCACATGTCTGAAGACACCAAGGAGTTTTGTCGCTCCTGTGTAACCTGCCAGGCCAGTGGCAAGGCAGGTGGCACTACAAAGGCCCCCTGATACCACTACCTGTGGTGGGGGTGCCCTTTGAAAGGGTGGGGATTGACATTGTTGGTCCCATGGATCCCCAAACAGCATCTGGGCACAGGTTTATCCTGGTGGTAGTGGATCATGCCACCAGGTACCCAGAGGCTATTCCCCTTAGGACCACTACAGCACCTGTGGTGGCAAGGGCCCTCCTGGGAATTGTCTCAAGAGTGGGCTTCCCTAAGGAGGTTGTATCAGACAGGGGTACAAACTTTATGTCTGGATACTTGAAAGCAATGTGGAAGGAGTGTGGTGTGACTTACAAGTTCACCACACCCTATCACCCACAATGCAATGGTTTAGTTGAGAGATTCAACAAAACCTTGAAGGGCATGATTAAAGGGCTCCCAGAGAAGCTTAGGCGAAGATGGGACATACTCTTGCCCTGCCTTTTATTTGCATACAGGGAGGTGCCTCAAAAGGGGTTGGCTACAGCCCTTTTGAACTTTTGTTTGGTCACCCTGTCAGGGGTCCATTGTGCTTGGTAAAGGAAGGATGGGAGTTACCTCTCAAGCCCCCAAAGCATGACATAGTGGACTATGTACTTGGTCTCCGCTCCAGGATGGCTGAGTACATGAAAAAGGCAACTAAAAACCTTGAGGCTAGCAGGAACTGCAAAAAGCCTGGCATGACCAAAAGGCTGTACTGACTGTTTACCAGCCAGGACAGAAGGTGTGGGTGCTGGAGCCAGTGGCCCCAGCAGTTCTCCAAGACAAGTGGAGTGGACCCCATACCATTGTTGAACAGAAGGGTGAGGTTACCTATCTAGTAGACCTAGGGACACCCAGGAGTCCCCACAGGGTTCTCCATGTCAACAGATTGAAGCCATATGTGGACAGGGCAGACATGGGCTTGCTCATGGCTACTGATGAGGGACAGGAGGAAGAGAGTGACCCACTCCCTGACCTGCTCTCACAGAACCCTGATGATGGGCCAGTGGATGGTGTAGCCTTGGCAGGTAGCCTCACTGCTCAGCAGCAAACTGATTGTAGACAAGTGCTCAATCAGTACAGACATATGTTCTCTCTGACTCCAAGTCAGACCACCTGGTGCACTCATGAAGTGGACACTGGGGACAGTCTGCCTATTAAAAATAAGATTTATAGGCAACCTGACCATGTCAGGGACTATATCCGGACAGAAGTCCAGAAAATGTTGGATTTGGGAGTTATTGAACCCTCAGATAGCCCTTGGGCTAGTCCAGTGGTCCTTGTGCCAAAACCTCACACCAGTGGTGGGAAAAGAGAGATGAGGTTTTGTGTGGACTACAGGGGTCTCAATGCAGTCACTAGGACTGATGCCCATCCAATACCTAGGGCAGATGAGCTAATAGACACTTTGGCCTCAGCCAAGTATCTAAGCACATTTGACCTGACAGCTGGCTACTGGCAGATCAGACTAGCTGATGATGCAAAGCCAAAAACAGCATTCTCAACCCCTAGTGGACATTATCAATTTGTGGTAATGCCCTTTGGTCTGAAGAATGCACCTGCCACTTTTCAGAGGTTGGTGAATACAGTCCTTACAGGTCTGGAGGCCTACAGTGCAGCATATCTAGATGATATTGCTGTCTTTAGCTCCACCTGGGAGGATCACCTGGTCCACCTCAGAAATGTTTTGGAGGCCCTGCAAAAGGCAGGCCTCACTATCAAGGCCACCAAGTGCCAGATAGGACAGAGTCAGGTTGTGTACCTGGGACACCTTGTGGGTGGAGGCCAGGTTCAACCATTGCAGAGCAAAATCCAGACCATCATGGACTGGGTTGCTCCCACTACCCAGACTCAGGTGAGAGCCTTCTTAGGCCTGACTGGGTACTATAGGAGATTTGTCAAGGGGTATGGAACAATAGTGACACCCCTGAATGACTTAACTTCCAAGAAAATGCCCAAAAGGTTCAGTGGACAGCTAGCTGTCAAAAGGCATTTGATGACCTGACGCAGGCCATGTGCACTGCTCCCATTCTCCAGAGTCCTGATTACTCCAAGAAGTTCATTGTCCAAACAGATGCATCTGAATTGGGGGTAGGGGCTGTACTGTCACAATTGAATGATGAAGGTCAGGATCAGCCAGTAGCTTTTATTAGCAGAAGGCTGACCCCTAGAGAGAAACGTTGGTCAGCCATAGAGAGGGAGGCCTTTGCTGTGGTTTGGGCTCTGAAGAAGTTGAGGCCATACTTGTTTGGTACTCACTTCCTTGTTCAAACAGACCACAAGCCCCTCCTATGGCTAAAACAAATGAAGGGTGAAAACCCCAAACTGCTTAGGTGGTCCATTTCCCTACAGGGGATGGACTTTACAGTGGAACATAGACCTGGGAGTAACCATGCCAATGCAGATGGACTCTCTAGGTACTTCCACTTAGAACATGAAGACTCAACTGGTCAAGGTTAGTTTAATGTCCCTACGTTTGGGGGGGTTGTGTAGGAGAGTAGGATCTGCTTCACATGGGTACCCCCACTTTTTGCTGATGCTTCACTGTTTTTCGACTTTAGTCTGGCTGGGGCCCTGCTAATCAGAACCCCAGCCTAGCTGCTTCCTCTCTAAAATGGTTTCCATGTGCCTTAGGCACATCTCTGATTGGAATCTGGAGTGCCCTTATAAGTCCCTAGTATATGGTATACTATGTACCCAGGGCATAGGTACCTCAGAGACCTACCAGGGGCTGCAGCATGTATTGTGCCACCCCTGGAAGGCCATCCAAAATGACACCACAGGTCTGCTACTGCAGCCTGGGTAAGGTGGTGCATGCACCCTTACTGTGATATAGGTTACCTATATCACTACATATGTACACACATATAAACCTATACGTCACTCCTATGGCAGGCCTTATCAATCCTGAAGGCAGAGTGCTTGGTTCTTATGTGAGAGGGTGCCCCTGCATGAGCAGAGCCCCTCTGCAGCATTCGGAGGCCCTTCTCTGATGCTGTTTGTAGTGCAGCCTGACCATATACTCTTAAGTGCATTATATCCTCGCGGTACAATGCTAACTTTGGACAGGCTGCACCAAAACATGTTGTGTTTGGTGTCAAACATCTTGGAATACTACCCCCCCACCAGTTCTGGCGGCGGGGGTAGCATTCCACCCTTCTAGAGGGAGAGACATGTACACACCGGCCTGCCCTGTAACTTCTTTCCAGAGCCCTGGCATCACAAAATGGATGCCGCTGCCACAGTCACGGGTCTGGCCTCCTGCTGCTGACTGAAACTCCAGCAGGGGAGGCCTGGACACTAGGTTTCCTGTCACAGGGAGGTGTAACCACCTCCCCAGACAGGATAATGTGTATTGGGGCTGGGCGGGAGCACTCTCTGGTGCTCAGAAGTCCTGCACTGGGGGCACACTTGGTGTCCCTGTGCATATGCCAGTTCAAACCGGTTGCAGGGGCTACCTGCCCCTGCTCTGGCGCGAAACTGGACAAAGGGAATGGGTGTAACCACCCCTCTTCCCTGACCCTCCCATAGGTGGGTCCCCAGAGTATGTCCAACCCCCTAACTTGGTATAAGTATGGGACCCCAGTCCTTAGGACTTTAGATTACCCGGGACGAAACTCTGACACTGAATCCTGGACCTTCGACGCTCTACCTGAAGATTAGAGGACTGAAGAATCTCCCTTGGGGTCAAGGAGTGACTCCCCTGCTTGGCAGGCACCTAAGAAGCAATTGTCCGGTCTGCATCACTGAAGCTCCCGCCAGACGCCGAAGTCTTTGCATCCCCAGAGGGAAATTTCCAGACTTCCCCGAGGCTGCCCTGAGTCCCCAGCAAAGCTGAGGCCCGTAGCTGTCGTGGGTAACGTGGAACCGTGACCCCTGGACACCGAGTACTTTTGCAAGTGCATCCTCTTTCTGGTCTTCCACGAAATTGTGCTTTGGGCTCCTAGTAGCCCCCGCCTCCAGCACCGACTGCACCGAAGATCACTGGCCTCCACTCCAGGAGTGTCCTGTAAGCCAGCTCCAAGTGCGTCCACTTGAGGCTCCTTTGCGGTCGCTAGTCCGTTGGCTAGTGGGCCCTCCCAAAGGCAACTCTTCTTCTGCTTGGGCTTCCCTGGTTGCTCCAGATGTGCCCTGACTTACCCTTGCTGGGTGAGTCCCTCAGACCTTGCTGGTCTGAACCACAGTCTTTTCTTTGTTTTTTTGAGACTTGCCGTTGCAAAGGCTTGTTGGGACCAATACGGTCTCCGACACCGCAGCAATCGACAGAAGTCGTGGGACAGCTCGAATGCAGCTCCTGGTTGTCGTCGACACCTCCTGGACCTCGTGGCTGAAGAGTCAAGACGACTGTCAACCTACCTGAAGCACCCGACATCGGTGGGCATCTGCTCATCGCCTTCCTGGTCACTGGCTAGTGACCCAGACTCTGTCCCCTCTGCTTTCAGGTTCTTAAGATCTTCGATCCACCTTTGGATCCACCCGAACACTTTCGACTTGGTCGCCAGCAGCACTTTGCAGCAGATCGCCATTGAAATCGACGACGAAACCCGACCCCGAAAGACACCTATGCACCCGGCTCCCCTGGGTGAGGTAACTCGAGTACTCCGGTGCTCCCGTGGGTATTGACTCTAGAACAGCCTAGTTCTAAAGGGGTTTGCTCCAAGTCCTCCTCTAAGTGTCCTTTTTCTTTAAGTCTCTAACCGCGACATTCCCCATAGAAGTCAACGGTAGCTCGCGGCTGTGTTCTCACACTGCACGCGTCCTCCGTGGGTCCCCTGTGTCACTACCTTGGGTGGTTCCTTGAGGGCCAAGCACTTCTACAGGCTCTAGGCCTTGTGTCTAGTTCAGTCGTGGTTCTTATACCACTTTATTGGTATATGGTTTGGTACGCCCCTAGGGCTCAAACGTGTATTTGTGCTATTACTGTTGATAACTGACTTATAACTTATGTACTTCGAACTCTAGCCTCATAAAGAGACTAGAGGGGTGTGTTTAGTAATAAATACATATATTTTGAATATATACCTGGTGTGGTCCTCTTTCATTTGGTCACTCAAGAGATTATAGACTGGTAAAACAAGCTGCTTTACATTCCTCCAAGACTTAGCCTGAAGGCTGCTCTCCATAGCTACCACTAGGATAGCTTTCTATAAAGGTTGTCTTTAACCTATCTCCAATAAGGGGTTGTTTGGACTGGTGCAAGGTGCCCACTATAATTAGTGGACAGCATATACCAAGCCAACTTCTCACATCACCTTCCCATTTTATATTGTATTGTATTGTAATTGCATTTATATAGCGCCTACTACCCCTGACGAGGCGTCGAAGTGCTTTTTCGGCGAGTAGCACGCTACTCCGGGACCCATAGAGGATTAGTGTTGAATTAGTATAGTGAAACATGCAAGTAAATTTTAAGTGGTGGATAGGTTTAGTCAGTTATTTGGATTCGGAAGGATAGCAGAAGGATAGTAGAAGGATAGAAGAGGGAAAAAAGGTTTGTATTTATATAGCGCTTGTTACCCCTGATGGGGTGTTGAAGCACGCTACTCCGGAAACCCATAAAGGATTAGTGCTGAATTAGTATGGTGAAATATGAAAGTAATTTGAGTGGTGGGTATTAGTCAGTTATTTGCAGTGAGAAGGGTAGCGGAGGGATAAAAAGGGAAGAAAGGTTTGCATTCATGTAGCACCTGTTACCCCTGATGGGTGTTGAAGCGCTTTTCTGGCGAGTAGGACGCTACTCCGGAACCCATAAAGGATTAGTGTTGAAAATTAGTATAGTGAAGTATGAAGTAATTTGAGTGCTGGATATGTTATTCAGTTATTTGGATAGAGAAGGGTAGGTTGCGGGATAGAAGAGGGAAAGAGGTTTGTATTTATATAGCGCTTGCTACCCCTTGATGGGGTTTTGAAGCGCTTTATTGGCGAGTAGCACGCTACTCTGGAACCCATAAGGATTACTGTTGAAATTAGTATGGCCAAACATGAAAGTAATTTGAGTGATGGATATGTTAGTCAGTTATTTGGTTTGAGAAGGGTTGGGGAGGGTTAGAAAGGGAAAAAGGTTTGCGTTTATATAGCGCTGGTAACCCTGATGGGGTGTTGAAACACTTCATTGGCGAGTCGCACGCTACTTTGGAACCCATAAAGGATTAGTGGTGAATTAGTATAGTGGAATATGGAAATTGAGAAGTGAACATGTTAGTCTGTTATTTTGATTGAAAAGGAAAGTAGAGGGACAGAAGAGTGAATGTTTTTTTTTTTTTGAGCAGTAGGAGGAGGCTTTTGGATGAGTAAAAGGGGTTTTTGAGGGGAAGAGTCAGAGGGGAGAGTTTATAAAGGTTTGTTTTGGGGGATCGGTATAGTAAAAGAGGTGTCAGATGATGCAAGGAGGGTAGAGTAGGAGAGAGTCTAGAAAGGTTTATTTTGGGATCATAGTAGTGGTATGAGGTTTGGGATAAATTAGAGAGTGGATGTAGAGGATATATTGATAGATGTATAGGGTGAGAGATAGGGTAGTGCATTGGAAAGAGTAGTAGAAAGAAGTTTGAGATGAGTCAAAAGGTTGGGCCAGAGGATATATTGAGAGAAGTATAGGCTTAGAAATAGGGTTGTGCAATTGAAATACTAAATTAGAAGAAAGTGATAAATATATCCATAAGTACATTGAAAGTATATAGATGCATAAAGGAGGTAAGTATATATAGATTAAAGATAAAGGTACAGGATGAGAAATAGGGTAGTGCATTGGATATGCTTTTTCAGGAGAAAGATAACAGACACACAGATCCAAGTACATGGAAGGTACATAGATGCACAATGGAAGTAAGTACATGTAGACCAAAGATGATTTTTATTTATTTATTTATTTACAACAACATAATTATTCTACATGTTTATACAAAGCAATACACAAAGATAGGTACATATCTATAGTGAAAATAAATGCTTATATACAGAGGAATATGCTGTAAATTTCTGTTTGCGTATGGTGCTTATGTGGGGAAGAGCCAATTCTTGAGTAGTTTTCTGAAGATCAGGTGGTTGTCGGTGGATCTTATGTTGGGGGTAAAGAGTTCCATAGTTTGGCTGCTTGAACAGAGAAGGATGTGCCACCCATGTTTTTTTTCTTGTATGTTGTGATTTTGAGGCGAGATGCCCCTTTAGAGCGTAGGTTCCTTTGTTGAATGTGTTTGGTGATTTTATTCCTGATGAAGAGCGGTCCCATCCCATGTATTGCTTTGTGGGTGATACAAAGGAGCTTGAACGTGGATCTTCTGGCAACCGGTAACCAATGCAGGGCTTTCAAGGCAGGTGAGATGTCGTCTCACGGTTTGATATGCAAGAGTAGTCTGGCAGCCGAGTTCTGAATCCGTTGTAGTCTTTTCATGGTTGTTAAAGGTGATCCGTGGTAGAGGCTATTGGCGTAATCGAGTTTGGACAGAACAAGGGAGATGGTAGCTTGGAACTTGTGTGGAAATCCCAAATGAGGGAAAATTTGTCGCAGCGTTTTTATAGTGACAAAGCTTGATTTTGTTAGTTTGTCCACTTGGGCATTCATCGATAGCTTGGAGTCCATGGTCATTCCGAGGTTTCTTACTTCCTTCGATACTTTAGGTGGTGATCCCAGTTCATCAGGCCAGGCGGCAAGCGGGTCGTAATGTTTCCAATCGCCACACGTGAGTAATTCCGTTTTTGAAGCATTCAATTTGAGATGGCTCCAAGTCATCCACTGATCCACGGCTCTGAGACAACTGAAAATTGAGCATTTTTCAATGTCTTTGGGGCATTCCAGTTGAAGGAGTATTTGCGTGTCATCTGCATAGCTATAGCACGTGAGGTGAAATTGATTGATCAGTACCGGTAATGACTTCATGTAGATGTTGAAAAGCATGGGCGAGATGATAGAGCCTTGAGGGACCCCTGCTTTTGTGGAGTATGGTTTGGACGAGAAAGGTGGGGTATGGATGACATTAGTTTTGTTTCGAAGGTAGGATGCGATCCAGTCTAGAGCAGTTCCCTCTAAGCCGGCTTCATAGAGTCTTTGTTTCAGAGTGTCATGGTGAACCGTGTCAAAGGCAGCCGAGAGGTCCAAGAGGAGTAGTGCAGCAACCCCGCTGCAATCAACTGTATTCTTCAGGTCATCCCAGATGGCAAGGAGGGCAGATTCAGTGCCTCTTCCCGGACAGAATCCTGTTTGGAAGTCTGAGAGTATGTCATTCTCTTCAATGAATTGTGACATCTGGGCGAACGCTGCTCTTTCTATCAGTTTGCCCAGGAAAGGTCCATTTGTAATGGGTATGTAGTTGTCAGGGTTTAGCGGGTCCAAGTTAGTTTTCTTCAGTAAAGGGCGTATGTGTGATTTTTGAGTTCTTCTGGAAATATTCCGCTAGTTAAGGAATCGTTGATGATTCTTCTTACTGGAGTGGCAGCAGAGGTTGTTAAAAGAATTGTCTTAAAAGTTTGTGGTAGACAGGGGTCAGAAGGGCTGCCGGCAGGCCTGCTTGCTTTGACCAGGTCCATAAATTCATTGTGTGAGATGTGTTGGAAGGAACGGAGAGGCTGGGTTAGAGTATTCTTGGATTGGTTTTTTGTACAGGGGTTAGTGCTGGTGCTTTATTTCTGTTTTAAGTATGAGTCCAATGTGTCTGCTTTGTCTGTGTAATGATTTGCCAGTTTCTCTGTGAAATCTTGAGTAACAGGAAGAGTTCCTTCTAGGCAATTTGGTTTGCAAAATTCATTGAGTATTTTATAGAATTCTTTATTTGCACATTTAGCATTTTGAATTCTGTCTGAATAGTACCTTTTCTTGGCTTTTTTGATAGCTGACTTGTATAATCTGTTAATTTTTTGTAGGTGAAGTTTGTCTTGTTTGGCGTTTGTTTTGAGCCTGGTACGTTGCAGCTTTCTAATTTGTTGTTTTATGTCTTTTATTTCTAAGTTTCTCCAAGGTGCTTTTTTTCTTTTGTGCCGTTGTGTGGTTTTGAGTGGCATCAGGATGTCAAAAGCTTCCTGTAGCCACTCATATAGATTTTGAACCGAAGTTATTGTTTCCAGATTTGTATTTGATGTTAGTTGTGTTTCTAAGTGTTCCAAATTGAGTTTGTTCCATGGCCGATAGGTGGATGGATGTAAGCTAGTTTTAGGTGAGTCCCTTAGTGTTGTTTTATGTTGGAAAGCAAGCAAGTGGTGGTCTGACCATGTGACTGGAGTTATAGTTTGAAAGGAAACTAGTTCAGTATTAGCAAAAATGACATCTAGGATATGTCCAGCGATGTGTGTGGGTTTGTGGACAATCTGATGCAGGTTCAGTGCGTCTAGGCCAGTGATTATTGTTTTTGGATGGGTCATATTGGGTTTGTCAAACCAAATGTTGAGGTCACCCATAACGCATAAGTTGGAGTGTATTGTTATCAGGTTTGAAACTGTGTCTAGAAGTGCGTCTGGGAATGTCGCCTTGCTAGGTGGAGGTCTGTAAAGGAGCAGGAAGTTACAGGATGAAGACGGTGTAGTATTGCATCTTGTTAGAAGAGCCTCACAATTCTTTATGGAGATGTCATCAACTTTAATGATATGTAATGTTTGCCTGAACACAACAGCTAGACCACCTCCTTTTTTTCCTATACGATTTTGGGTGATCGTTTGATAGCCTAGAGGAATGGATTCATGCAGGACTGGAGCCATATCATCTCCCAACCATGATTCAGTTATGAATAGTATGTCTGGTTTTGCATCTGTGAGAAGGTCGTAGATGTGAGGTTTGTTTTTAGAGAGGGATCGAGCATTTATTAGTAGACAGTTTAGAGAATGGCCTTTGGTTATAGTGAGACTTTTTTTTGTAGAAGAGTGATCAGTATTGTGTGTGTTTGCAGCAGGTGTGTTTTTAGTGCTGGCATTAGCTGTATTAGGATAGCAATCGTGTAGCTGTTCTGTATCATGTTCCTCAACCAGCATGCTAAGAAGGCATTTTGATGGGTCTGCATGTGTGTGTGGTGGAGATGGTGTTTGAGAGTGAGATGGTGTGCTATGTTGTTTTTGTGGTGTAACATTGTTGTGCAGTAGACATGGGTAAGCAAAGTTGTGAGGTGTGGCACGTCGCTTATGTTGTTTGTGTGTGTTTATGGTGGAAGGTGTATGAGTCAGGGGTGGTGGTGCAGCATGTGGGTCATGTAGTAATGTTCTAAATTGTCCAATGGATGAGAGGCGGTTAGAAGAGAGTTGCTGTGTTGCTGTATCTGTGTTCGGTGTGGTGGAAGAGAGAAAGCTTGGCATTGGAGTTTGTTCCTTTGTGTGGTTTGAAAGGTGGGTGTATGTTTGTATTTTGTGATGGTATGTATTTTGACGTGTTGCGCTTTGAAGATCTTGTTGTGCTGGTGTGTGTGATATGTTTTGTTTTTGAGGAGTAGTGAAAAGGGGTGCTGGTGTATTTGTTTCATGCAATGGATTTGGTTGTATAGTATTGTTTGTGAGAGGCGGTTGTAAGGTAGAGGGGGTGGTGATGTGTTTATGAGTAGAGTGTATGTTGTGTGTAGGAGGGAATGAAGTAGAGGTGAGAGTGTTTGTCTTAGACTGGTTTGTTGCATGAGTTAAAAAGTGTGGTGGTGTGCAGTGTGTGTGTTGTGCGTTAGTGTTATTATGGTAGTCGGGAGAGGAGGGTGTTTGTTGGACAAATGATGGAAGGATGAATATATGTTTGTTAGTGATAAAAGGTGGTCTGTTAGGTGTAATTAGAGCAGGGAGCGTGTGTCTGGATGGGATGTAGTTATGTATGGTGTTGAATGGGGTTGTGTTAGTGATGAGTGTATTGGTTAGTGGTCTAGGATAGAGTTGTGTACTGTTTGTAGGTGATGGTGGGAATGTGTGGTAGTTGGGATAGAAGGGTGTATAGATGTGGTTTGGTTGGGTTTGTAGTGCATGCTGGTACATTGGTCCGTGCATTGGGTTGTGTGTGGTGTACATTTGGTGTGAGTGTTTTACTCTGTTTGTGGATGGTGTGGGGTAGCTATTACTGAATGTGAACATGGGCAGCATTTCTGGCCCTAGTCCCGACCAGTCTCGAACAGGCTCAAACAGGTAATTGCCCTTGTCCTTTCTGCCCTTAGCCCCGACGTCCGGGCTGAGACGCCCTAGGCCTCGGACTTTTATAGCCCTTGTAATCAGGTGACCCCTTCAGCCAATGGGAACCCTGGCCCTAACCCTATCCAATCAGAACACTAGCCCTAAAATCTAGAAGTAATAGGAGAGCAGGACCTTACATCCAATCTTAGCCCTAGTCCAAGCACCCAATAACTTTCAAAAACCCTGATCTCTATGTCCAATAGAAGCCCTAGCCCTACCAGTAGTCCCAACCCAAGTCCAAGCAACCACTGGCACAGGAAGCCCTAGTCCCTACTTCCAATAGAAAGCCTAACCCTACTCTTAGAACCACACCTAGTCCAGCAACCAATCACACCGGAAGCCCCAATCGCTAATTCCAATTAAGGGCCTAACCCTAGCCCTAGTCCCACCCTAGTCCCAACAACCAATAACACAGAAAGCCCTAGTCCCTACTTCCAATAGAAATCCTAACCCTAGCCCTAGTCCCACCCCTAGTCCCAACAACCAATAACAGAAAGCCCTAGTCCCTACTTCCAATAGAAATCCTAACCCTAGCCCTAGTCCCAACCCTACATTGATTGAATCACAGACCCAGAAACCAGTCAGAACCCTCAAATACCCAACCAATGAGGACACGAACCCTAATCCAATAGAAACATCAGATACAACCACCAATCAGTGTATACATGTACCTACCACTAGCAGACTATATAAGGTCCCATCGACCTCAGACAAGGTTTGCTGGCCAGGGAGTTGGGAGCTGCTTCTCTTGTTCAGAATCTCCTAGGAGACAGACAGGCTCAATCCACACTTTGGACTTCTGCAGGTAAGGGCCTAACTTGTCCTCTGAAAATAGTGTTTGTATAAAACTTTACTCCCTCTCCTGGGCAAAAAAACGAAGTGCACAGTCCCTATTAAACACAGTTTAAACAGCACACAGAAGATCACTGCTGCCTCAGAGCACACTCTGATGTAGAATATCCCTGTTGCGGGGGGGCTGGTTTCACTGACTTGTTAACACAAAAATGGTGGCTGGGGGTGCACTGTTTAACATACAGGTCTTAGCACAGAGACAAGGGGAAATTTAGAGGGAAAACTGATAGTCACCGGGAATGAGAGGGAAAAACTACAGAGATTTAGGACTGCAAATCCCACAATTCAACACTTTAAATGGAAGCAATCATGGGCAGGAAAAACCACAAATTTGAACACAAAACAGGTAATTAAATATGCAATCACAGGCAGGTTAAAACTACAATTTAAAACTGTAACAACCACAGGCAAAGACAGTAACTACAGATAGGGAAAATCGTTTTTTAACTCTTTTAGGAAAGAGACAGCACTAATCTGCCTCCTTACCACTTCCTGGACTCTGCTCACTGCAATCTGGGGCACAGGTAGGCTGCAACTCACAAGATGGAGGAGAATGATTTGGGGTGCACCCAGCAAAGCCTTAAGGGGCCTGGGCAGGTGTGAGGAGAGGGCTCAGAGTTGCCTAGGAGCTGAATAGCCAATCCCCAGTCCTAGGTCTGCTGGCCTGGTGGTGGGGGCTGGTACTGGGGAGCTGCTTCTCTTGTTCAGAATCTCCTAGGAGACAGACAGGCTCAATCCACACTTTGGACTTCTGCAGGTAAGGGACTAACTTGTCCTCTGAAAATAGTGTTTGTATAAAACTATACTCCCTCCCCTGGACAAAAAACGAAGTGCACAGTCCCTATTAAACACAGTTTAAACAGCACACAGAAGATCACTGCTGCCTCAGAGCACACTCTGATGTAGAATATCCCTGTTGCTGGGGGTGGGAGGCTGGTTTCACTGACTTGTTAACGCAAAATGGTGGCTGGGGGTGCACTATTTAACATACAGGTCTTAGCACAGAGACAAGGGAAATTTGGAGGGAAAACTGATAGTCACCGGGAATGAGAGGGAAAAACTACAGAGATTTAGGACTGCAAATCCCACAATTCAACACTTTAAATGGAAGCAATCATGGGCAGGAAAAACCACAAATTTGAACACAAAACAGGTAATTAAATATGCAATCACGGGCAGGTTAAAACTACAATTTTAAACTGTAACAGCCACAGGCAAAGACAGTAATCACAGATAGGCAAAATTGTTTTTAACTCTTTTAGGAAAGAGACAGCACTAGTCTGCCTCCTTACCACTTCCTGGACTCTGCTCACTGCAATCTGGGGCACAGGTAGGCTGCAACTCACAAGATAGAGGAGACTCCACTACCTCCTACTTTTCCCCTCGCCCCCCCGCCCCACCCCCGTCCCATGCACCCCACCGTCCCACGCCACTTCCTCTGCAACCCACTACAGATAACTTTGTAGATACTATTTTGTAAAATTGTTATCTGTATACTTAGAGTGATATTCTCAACTAAATGGCACATGTAAACGTTACCCTTATTAGTTCAACACTTCTATCGGCAACTTAGCAAGCATAACACTGCACCATATTAGCAAAAATATGGTACAGGCTTACATTTCATTGTGGATGTACATAAACAAGTACAGATCAACTGTTAGACAGCAACAAAAACCACCGACATGGAGATGGAGAGGGGGGAAAGATTAAGGGACATATTCACAAGGAGCCATCGTCGAATAATGGCACTTTATCGCAGCCAAACTCGTGATAAATTTACCCAACCATTCACAAGCCGGTGTTAACAGCCCACAGCACCAGATACCCGCGATAGCAGACTCAAAAAACTTCGTCACAGAGGACCCTCGCAAATATCGCTAATGAGATGCAGAGTAGGCATTCCCGTGACAAAAGCCGAGTCAACAGCACACCTCAACATTCACAACGACCAGCCACATCCGCGATAAAAACACAAAACCGGCGATAAGGCGCGTTAGCACCAGGAAATTTACACCTGCTCTGACTTGGTGTAAAGTTGGATGGCAGCCAGCACCACAAAAGGGAGCACAGCCCAGGGCCACATCCAAAGGGCAACAGATGCCATGGAGCAACTCATCATGCGGCCCGGACACCCAACAGGGCCACAACACCCGTCGCCAACACCCCAGGACCACATCCCACACCCGGAACACACCCCCCCCGGCACCACCCCCAACACCGGACTAAGAAATTGCACACCAACACCACCAACCCCAAAACAAACATCTTGCCTGATGTCGCCCAAGCAGCAAAATAAACATACATGCGTGACCAGAAAATGGAGAATCAGTCATACAGCAATGCAACCACCAACCACACAACCACACAAACAAAAGCAGAAACATCCCGTAGGATGAGTCCTAGCTGCTCCCACTGGACAATCAGTAGCACACAGCCCGGTATACCAAATCCAAGACAAGATGGTGTGCCATGCGTGCAACAAACGAAACAGAGGGAGAGAGCGAGGGAGAGAGACGGAGTGAGATAGCACAAGCAGCGCAAGGACGCACGGGCACCTGGCTCCACATGCCAACATATGTGTGTGCATTGCCATCTGTACACCATGAGCCCAAGGCTGTGTCCCAATCTCAGCACCAAAGCCACAACACATTCCCAAAACAAAAGTAGTAGTGAGACAAACATCAGGGATGAAAGCACCATTGTCTCAATGCAGAAGCCGGGAGGACACCTGCACCTCTGACCTTGGTCCCGAACGCGTCTGGAACACCCTGATAGAGATACAATGGCAGATGGGGACGACTCCCACACCACGCATTCCGCAAATAAACCATCCAACTTATCCACAGAGCACACATAGAAGCCCCTGCCTGTGGTACCCCCGCATGTGAAGGCCTTAACACCCACGGAAACAGCAACCCATGTCCCACAACGTTGCACACACATTCAAATTATTGCTCAGAGCTGTGGCATATCCTCCACACAACAGCCGCAGTCCAGAAGAGTGCCTGTTCACGAGACGCACCAACGCAATGGCAGGCCATACCAGGCACATGCACAACACCCGTCACGTGGAACAGTACCATGCACGTATGCTGCATTTACTGGGCGCACTGCCACTGGCAGTGCTGCGGATCAGTTACAGGCTCAGCTTCTGCATTGCCCACGTCACCTGCGTCCAGCCCTGGTTCCACTGCCGAACATGCACATTCGAGTGTCCCATGGATCTCTGCCTATCCAACACAACTGTTGATGAATTGGACTATGACTTGTGTTTGCGCCCCCTGTTGAATCACGAACAGGAGTGTAACCGTGACAGCCGTGCATGGGATGCCTTGACATACTGCGTATGTATTGGTAGTTGTGCATGGGAGATGGCACAATTTCTCATCTGCAGTGACCACATCGAGGCGCTCCCCTATTGGGCTGTGTTGCGGATCGGTGACACAGCGTGGGCTGAGCACACCTGCCCAGACCACCTAATGGATTGGCTCACCCTGGTGTTCCTTGAACACGACAACGACGTACTATTGGAACACATTGCACATGAAGCTGCACAGGCATTCATGGACGAGTAACTACGTACCTGCAGGCACATCCTATTGCCACCCACAGCACATGGCCCAACAACTTGTTGCACAGTGGGGATTGCTCACATATCCCACCAAAACAGAGGACACGTCTCCCTTCGGTCGGGCTCTGGATGCATGTGCATGGAATAACGCGTGTGCACACACACCTGTCCAAGGCGACGCAGGTCCATGGTCCGAGCAACATAGCGTCGTTTCGCAACGTTGCCAATTGGGACACACTGCTGGGTGAGAGCACACACATGGCGATGTAGCACGACATTCGAACCTGTCGAACCCTCACACCTGATCACTGTCGGCAGAGCAGACAATTGCCGCACCCCGTAGGCAGAGCACCATGCAGACCCCACGTACAGTCAGTCGTGCCCCCTCACACGGGGCACTGTGCAGACACCAAACAACACATGACTCGTCCAGCAAGGCAAGGTGGGCTGTGAGCATTGCCATATGTGATCAATCTTGTCCATTTGAGCCCCAACATCATCTGCCCCTTGACATGTACCCATGCTGCATGTAAGTGTCTTAAGCATGTCCGTGCCTGTTGTGGCCGTTGCCTTGTCCGTACTCACATGCACATGCCAATAAAGCCTATGCCACTCCACTGGTGTCTAACTGTGAGGTGTGTTGTAAAGATTGTCCACTCGTGTGCCACAATGAGCCTCGTCCCAACACAGGGAAGAACTGACTGTCGCATGTGCAATGGGGATGTATCCCTTTGGCAAGCTCCGCCTCTGTGAGCCAGACATTGTTTTTGCATAGGTGCTGGACTATATCTGATGCAGCCCCATCACCTACGCAGTCTGATGTGTCAGGGGCACACAGCCATGCAGCCATCACCCCGCCATACACACCGGACACAGAACCCATATGAGAGGAGTTTTGTACCACATTGCCTTCATTGCTGATGTTCTGTGATTGCTATGTGTGTGGGCTGCATTGTGGGGGAATTGCCCCTGCAGCTCTGATTTCGTGTAGCCTTCTCCCCTTGAGACGGGGTGCCTTTGGATTGTGTGCTTTTCGGGGCCTGTTTTGCTTTTGACTTGGGTGATGTGTGCTCGCTGACTTATTTTGTGGCCTGGTGCATTGTTGGTCTGCTGCGTGTATTGTAAGGCATGGGTTGTGGTTGCACGCGGACACGTCGGAGTGTGACCTGCTCCTTTGAGGATGTGATCCGCACTTGGCTCCGTCCATGTCGCTTCGTGGGCCATGTCATTTTCTTTGCGCAGCTGCTATGCTATCCGAAATGCAGTGTTACTTGCATAGTCAGTGTGGGTCACGGATCTGCTGGTTTGCTGGATTCAGCATATGTGCAAGGGTAGGTTGTGATATTGGTGATAGGGGAGCACTCTGTCCACATTGTGGATGGGGTCCTACTTGGCGTTTGGATGTGTGCTGCAGTGTGCCAAGGCATTCAGGGACATGTTCCAGGGTCATTGTGGGTGTACTGTGTGCTGCACAAATCAACGCCGTATCTGATTTACAAAACTACATACTCGTTTAAACATAACAAACTATACTGCTTATTTGTTACCTCTATACCTTACTCCTAAAACCATGTAATCTTTCAAACATATGTTACGTCACTTTTGTACCATTGAAACTGATTACGAAGATTTCTTTACACTACAGATCCCATGAACATGCTAATAAAGGTATAAGTGCTATTTTCATACTAAATAAAGCTCTCTTACTTAATTTTTATAAACACTACTGTTTGGTGCACAAAATGGCACATGAGGCGAGGAAACAGAGGTGTAATCCCTAAACTTTTATTGTACCGTTCCTTTAATATACGTATATTGAGGGTTTTAAGTGGGATGAAAATAAATGCGGTTGTCTAAAAGGGGTAGCAGTGTTCAGCACCGGTAACACCCAGTCCACTTAAAGTCCTGCGTATATTCAGCACAGAGACACACCCTAACAATTTTCATCATATATAATCACAGTTAGTTTACTAGTGTGAAAAAATCGTATAGAAAATTTACTAAGTACATTTTTAATTGTTTTTATCTCTCACACATTTATAAAATATCTCTTGTAAAGAAACACCCCTCTCCACCTTTATTTCGTACGAACAAGCAATAAATAATACCTTTACCAGCATCTAGTCCCTAACTACTAACACTGTTCACTGTACCCAATTGTAAAGCAGAAATAGTGTTTAGATTATGTCTTAAAGTATCATCAAATGATTCAAACCATGCATACATACACAAAGCAACGTGCACGTTTACTTTGTCCATTTACTCTCTACGTAATCTGTGCACATTCTGAACGGGTTCGCAGTATATCACCTGTTTTCACTTATACTCAAATGTACCTTACAGTAAAAAAATGACATCACAACCTATGCAAATTTAATATTTCCTACATAAGACAGTGCATTTCTATACCATTGAAACTGATTGCAACATTCTTTATATAGTACAAATTCTACCAATATGCCAATAAACCTATAAGTGCTATTTTTATAATAAAAAAAGCTGTATTAGATTATTTTTATAAACAGTACTGCCGGGGGCACAAAATGGTGGTGCAAGGTAGACAGAGTAAATGAAGGTGTAATTCCAAACTTTTTATGTATCGTCCATTTACTATACGTATATTAACACCTTTAACTGGGATGAAAAAAATTGGCGGCTCTCTTAAAGGGTGGCGGAGCCTACTACTAATAACACCCGGACCACTTAAACGCCTGCGTATATTCAGCAGAGGAACACACCGTGAGAATTACTATCACTAATAATCACATTTACTTTACCACTGTGAACAAAATTGTACAGAAAATATACAAAGAACATTTTCATTTATTTTTATCTCTCACATATGTAAAAAAATGACTTCTGAAGAAACGCTCCCTAACAACTTAGATTTCCTAAGAACACCCAAATGCAAAGCCTCGCAGTACCACACCAGCCTTGACGGACATTTAAATCTACCTCTCAGTGTAAAAAATGAGACCACAAACTGTGCACATAACATTTCTTCTTTTTTTCCCATCTCTGTTAAGTTAATAACACATGAATTTTCTACTGTCACCCCTTCTCCACTATTTCCAGACTGAGCATAGTTTCCAAACCTGCGACATTCTGTTTATCTCGCCGGAATAGATATACAAATCAAAATTAACGCTACATCGAATTTCCAAACCCATACAGGGCTATATTCAGAAGAATGGCGATAACATTATCACCGCTTTAGCGGCAGGAAACTGCCGCTAAAGCGGCGATAATGTTATCGCTCGTCTTGAGAATATGGCCCACAGCCTTTTACAGATAACTTACACTTTTTCTTTGTGAAAACTCCTAAACATATATAAAGTACTTGTTTAACAACTAGTTACACATTATGCATATTTTAGAACCAATAAAACACCAGACTTTACTAACACTATGTTATTTAGAAATAAAAATACTTTCAAAGTTAAAAATATCATCTCAAATACTTAACCACTACTACAAAACACATAACACACCTTCTTAATTTCTAATTTACCTTCGTAGTTGGTATGCAGACTTCAAATGTCACAAACGCATGCAATTCTTTTCTTGTCACACAGTACATGTAATGCACCGCTTTCATCAAGAATGGAACCAGTAATGGCACAATTTCCCTGCTGCTCCACACATAAATACATGTAAAGAACAAATCAGAATAGTTCCTTTTTTTTTCCCGATTGCAAAACCTCTCTTTATTGGTTATTTTTGAACTTTCCATATAAACAGTTTTTTTAAGGACACATACAGGTGAAAAGTTCAACGTATTGTATCAACACTTTCTAGAACATTCTACGACACGTGCAGGTTAAAAGTTCATCATTTTTAAACCAACTGATATTTTTTTGCAACATTTTCTCCAACATTTAACGGCCCGTGGAGGTCAAAAGTTCACCATTCTTTCAAGTTTGAACTGCACCTTCCAAATACAATTAGCAGGTGTGGTTGAGCTGAGCAAATTTCATCCTATAATATGTACTCCAAGTATAAACTGCTTTTTATTAACCAATCACAAAGATGCTTTTCATCAAAACTAATATACACCCTACTTTTTAGGACACAATACATTTCATCTCCCAATCGGTTAAGGTTTTGTATGTAAAAAAAAAGTAGTTCCCCATGTTTAAACATATCTCTCATTCTACGAATGCACTGCATGAGCTACAGACATTTATCCATATCTTCTAGCCATACCTTCAAAATGCTAGTGTGGATTGTAGGACATAGCTATGTTTTCTGGTGCAAGAGGTATGCAGAACAGAGACGTATTGACTTAGACCTAGGTTTACAAAATGTGCACATTAAATGGTTTGCACAGAGAGGATTGAAGTGGCACCAATTGCTCCCTTTGGTTAAAACCTGTTTGCATCTCCAACACCCTGATCTCATTATTGTGCACTGTGGTGGTAACGATCTAGGCACATTCACTGGGGTAGGTTTGGAAATGCTTATGAAGGACACCTTTGGACAATTGATGTTACTTTTGCCTCAAGCTGTCTTTGTATATTCCAATATATGCCAAAGACAGAAGTGGAAATGGTCAAACCAATTTTGTCATAAGATTGAAAAATCTAGGAAGAATGACAACAAAGCTGTGTCTGCATACCTCAGAGACCATAGAATGGGGTCGATCTACAACAACAACATACGTTTTGATATGGCTGATATCTACAGAAGTGATGGAGTACACTTTACAGATGAGGGAAACCGAGTTTTCCTGATTAACCTGAAGCTGTGCATTCGCACTTACATGTAGCTCCAACTAATAAACACAAAGGCTCTTTTTAGAGCCGCCTTATATTCCCAATTTTGGCTCGCAGAGTGTCAGTTGTGGTTCGGCTAGCAGAGGGACACCTGCGGGCCGTTGGGCAGGCTCGCAGAGGAAAAGCTGCGGCCCGTGGGCTCAGCTCGGAGAGGGAGACCTACGAGCTGTTGGCTTGCAAAAGCACAGCACCGTACTGGCTCGCAGAGGGAGAGCTGTGGTCTGACTTGCAGAGGGAGACCAACGGGCCAACAGGCCTGCTAGCAGACACACAGCTATCAGTTAACGGGCTGGCTCACAGAGATACAGCTGCGAGCCCTCCGAACAGCAACCCGACAGGCTAACTCGCAGAGGGAGAGTAACGGGCCTATGGGCCTGCTAGCACAGACACAGCTACGAGCTAGCGAGGTGGCTCAGAGAGGTCGAGCTGTGGGCTGACCGACTGGCTTCTAAAGGCATAGCCGCGAGCTGATGATGTGGGGAGAGGCAGCATAAAACGAGCTAATGAAGCGGCTCACAGAGGTAAACCTGCGGGCCCGCCGGCTTGCAGACACAGAGCTGCGAGCCGACGGACTGGCTTCTAAAGGCATAGCCGCGAGCTGATGATGTAGGAGGAGGGAGCGTAAAAGGAGTATCTCACACAGACAGACCTGCGGGGTATTTTCAGTATTGCAGAGCCCCGAGCTGATGATGTAGGGGGAGGGAGCGTAAAAGGAGTTTCTCGCACAGACAGACCTGCAGGATATTTTCAGTATTGCCTCGCAGAGGTAGAATTACGGATCTGATGCCTTTTAGAGGGAGAGATGCGAGCTGATGGACTGAGTCACAAAATGGCTCGCAGTCGCAGAGCTGCGAGCCGACGGACTGGCTTCTAAAGGCATAGCCGCGAGCTGGTGATGTGGGGAGAGGGACCGTGAAAGGGGTATGAAATGAAATGAAAACATCATTTGTAAAGCGCGTGGTTACCCGGAGGCATCCCAGCGCTGCGAACATTATCAGGCAGCAGCGAAGTTATTCGGAGAAGAGCCCTGATTTTATTTAGGGAAAAGCCAGGTTTTAAGCTTCCTACGGAATGTCATGTAATTGGGTTCCTTTCTTAATTGAAGCGGGAGAGAGTTCCAAAGCTTGGCGGCGTTATATGAGAAAAGGCGGCCGCCGCTTCTTGCCTTCTTAATTCTGGGGACTAGGGCCAGACGAAGGTCATTTGAGCGTAGTTGCCTATTTACATGGTAGGGCTGGACCAAAGAAGAAATGATAGCTGGTCCTTTTCCTCCAATCAACCTGTGGGCAATGCACAGGGCTTTAAATTGGACTCTTTCACGCACTGGGAGCCAATGAAGAGCCCTTAAAGCCGGCTTTGCCAATTGGCGGCTCTGAATGCCCATGAGTGTCCTGGCAGCACAATTTTGCATCGTTTGAAGCTTAGCCAGGACCGAGCAAGGGGCGCCTAGATACAGGGCATTTCCGTAATCCAGGCAAGATAGAATAAGCGCTTGGACTACAAGCTTTCTTGCTTGAGCGATTAGCAAAGGGAGTACTTTACGCAACATTCTTAGTATGCCAAAGCAAGATGCAACAACCCTTCTAGCTTGAGATTTAAAGCAAAGCTCAGAGTCCAGCCAGAAACCGAGACTCTTTGTCTCCAGTTTAGGGGCTGGGATGGGGACCATACATACTGGCCACGAGAGAGCTACCTCAGAAGTGGAGGAATTACCAAGGAGCATAAGCTCGGTTTTATCTCCATTGAGTTTTAAATGGGAATGTTGCATCCATCTAGTCACTTCTTCGAGGCATGGGCCAAGACGGGTAGGGGCTCTGTCTTTATGGTTTAAGGCGACCACCAATTGGGTGTAGTCCGCATAAGTGACAATATGTACCCCAAAGGGGAGGACGATATCCGCAAGAGGGGCCATGTAAATATTAAAGAGAGTAGGGCTCAGTGACGAGCCCTGGGGTACCCCACAGTGGAGGGGCCGGGGGCCTGACATGGCCTCGCCTTCAAATACTTGAAAATATCTGTCCTCCAGGAAGGATCGCAGCCAGTGAAGAGCGACTCCAGATAAGCCCATGTTTTGGAGGCGTTGGACTAAAATACAGTGGTTCATTGTGTCAAAGGCTGCGCTAAGATCTAAGAGTAGCACGGCCAGAAAACCTCCTGCATCCAGAATCCTTCTGGAGTCTTCCACGACTGCCAATAGGGCAGTTTCAGTCCCTTGGCCCGGTCGAAACCCGGTTTGGGATGCATGCAGAAGGTTACCTGCTTCCAAGTGTCTGGAAAGTATCTGGTTGATGTGCTTTTCTGCCATTTTACTAACCCCGGGAAGTAACGAAATGGGTCGGTAATTACTGAGGCAGTCAGGGTCTAAACTCGTTTTTTTCAGTAATGCTTTTACCAACGCCTTTTTCCAGGAGGGGGGGACCACTCCAGAGGAAAGCGAGGCATTGATCAGGTCCATTATTATAGTGCCGACTGAGTCAGCCGCTAGTTTCAAAACATTAAAAGGGGCAGGGTCTCTGGGAGATCCACTCTTATTCGATGCAAAGATAGCTTGAAATGCTCCTTTGTCCAATGGGGGGAACATGTTTAATGAATGTTCTTTGCTACCGATATTAGATTCCTCCATTAGGGGGATAGGAGAAGGGTCGGAGAAGCAACAACAGATAGTTTGGATTTTGTTAAAAAAATAGTCAGCGAGTTTGTTGCAGCGACAATCAGTGGCCTCATGGGTGTCTGAAGGGTCAGAGGCTTTCAGGAGTTTTTTAACGATGGTAAAAGTCTCCCGAGGAGAATTGACTGCACCAGCTATTTTTTCACCAACGTATTGAGTTTGGGCTTTTTTGATTTCAACTTTGTATAATCTAATATTATCCCTGTACTGCTTTTTCCTGAAGGGAGAAAAATCTTTCCTCCAGCTTCTCTCAGCTCTTTTACACGCTTGCTTCAGCTCCCGAAGATTAGGCGTGTACCAGGCTGATCTATTGGGCCCTGTCTTTGTCTGAATATTCTTCTTGGGCAGAACCTGGTCTAAGGACCCCTCGATCCAACTATTGAGTTGATCATTAGCTAATATAGGGTCACTATCAGTAGGAAGTTTGGTATTTTCCAATATTGTGACCCATTCTTCAAATATGAACCTAGGCCAGCTGCAGGCGTATATCCTATTTGGTCAAACAGATGAAATAGCAAACTTGGGGGACCAATGGAGAGAGATCAGATAATGATCTGACCAAGGGATGGGAATGGGTTTCAAACATCGTAATTCTTGTAAATTAGAAAAAACGGGTCGAGAAGGTGCCCTTAAGAATGTGTTGCATAAGACATTTTCTGAGTAAGTTGGAGAGCTGCGAGATCGGAGGTAAGTTCTAAAGCGGCCATTGATGCAGAGTCATCAAAGTGTATGTTTAGGTCACCTAAAATTGTAAAATTAGAGGAGGTACTTGCCAGCTTAGTAACGGTTTCTGACAAGGAATTATGGAACTGTCCCCAGGGTCTGGGATTAAAATACCCAACAGGCAGAGCATAGGTGTAAGTCCTATCGAAAAATGGAGGTTCTCACAGTCAGTCAAAGGACTCCCAAGGGTTCGACATATAAGATGGTTTTTATAAATAATTGCAACCCCGCCGCCTTTGCCTTTTGCTCTATCTAGCCTCTGTATAGAATAATCAGAGGAGAGAACTTGGACAATGTCAGGCTCAGAGTAGGAGTTGGTCCAAGTTTCGGTAAGGAACAGAATATCTGGACTTTCATCTAACAGCAACATGGACAACTCAGCAGAATGTTCAGGTAATGATCTGCAGTTGAGCAAGAGAAATTTGAAAGTTTTAGCCAGCAGTTCTTCCGAAAAGGGAAGGGGAAGGGTACTTTGTGGCCTAAAAGAGCAGTACTTACAGCTAAGATTACAACTGCTGACGTCAATATTGTGAAAACAGCCTGGATTTAGGGTTTGCTTCAAGCGTTTAAGATGTTCTGATCTGTAACAATGCCTATTTTGAAAGCAAAGGGCAGAGTTCCTGGCCCCGTCCAGTCTCGGACGGGTGCAGACGGGCTTGCCTTAGGCGCGCCTTTCGCACGCCCGCTGCGCACGCCCGCTGCGCGGTCCCGTCATCGGGTCCTTAAATTTCCTGAGCTGGGTCCAGCGACTAGAACGCTGACCCAAAAAGGCCGCTGAGTGCGGAAGTGAGGTTAAAAAGTTTTGTTCCCCCCTGAGCTTTAACACAGCTCAATGTAAGCGAGCAGCAACAACACAATGAAATAGCAGCAATAGCAGTATTTAAGAGAATGCACAAGAATTAAAATCAATAGCAGCAACGGTAATTTTAAAAGATATAATAATTCTAAAATGGTTAAGTGAGCAGCCTAAATACAGTTGATGGCGCTCCCTCACAGAGTAACCTCCTAGCGGCTTCAATGCCCGCTGCACGGTTGCGTCATCAGGTCCTCAAATCTCCCGAGCCGGGTCCAGCAACTAGAACGCTGACCCAAAAAGGCCGCTGAGTGCGGAAGTGAGGTTAAAAAGTTGTGTTCCCCCCTGAGCTTTAACACAGCTCAATGTAAGCGTGGAACAACAACACAATGAAATAGCAGCAATAGCAGTATTTAAGAGAATGCACAAGAATTAAAATCAATAGCAGCAACGGTAATTTTAAAAGATATAATAATTCTAAAACGGTTAAGTGAGCAGCCTAAATACAGTTGATGGCGCTCCCTCACAGAGTAACCTCGTAGCGGCTTCAATGCCCGCTGCGCGGTTGGGTCATCGGGTCCTTAAATCTCCAGAGCCGGGTCCGGCGACTAGAACGCTGACCCAAAAAGGCAGCCGAGTGCAGAAGTGAGGTTAAAAAGTTGTGTTCCCCCCTGAGCTTTAACACAGCTCAATGTAAGCGTGCAACAACAACACAATGAAATAGCAGCAATAGCAGTATTTAAGAGAATGCACAAGAATTAAAATCAATAGCAGCAATGGTAATTTTAAAAGATATAATAATTCTAAAACGGTTAAGTGAGCAGCCTAAATACAGTTGATGGCGCTACCTCACAGAGTAACCTTGTAGCGGCTTCAATGCCCGCTGCACGGTTGCGTCATCAGGTCCTTAAATCTCCCGAGCCGGGTCCAGCGACTAGAACGCTGACCCAAAAAGGCCGCCGAGTGCGGAAGTGAGGTTAAAAAGTTGTGTTCCCCCCTGAGCTTTAACACAGCTCAATGTAAGCGTGCAACAACAACACAATGAAATAGCTGCAATAGCAGTATTTAAGAGAATGCACAAGAATTAAAATCAATAGCAGCAATGGTCATTTTAAAAGATATAATAATTCTAAAACGGTTAAGTGAGCAGCCTAAATACAGTTGATGGCGCTCCCTCACAGAGTAACCTCGTAGCGGCTTCAAAGCCCGCTGTGCGGTTGCGTCATCGGGTCCTTAAATCTCCCGAGCCGGGTCCAGCGACTAGAACGCTGACCCAAAAAGGCCGCCGAGTGCGGAAGTGAGGTTAAAAAGTTGTGTTCCCCCCTGATCTTTAACACAGCTCAATGTAAGCGTGGAACAACAACACAATGAAATAGCAGCAATAGCAGTATTTAAGAGAATGCACAAGAATTAAAATCAATAGCAGCAATGGTCATTTTAAAAGATATAATAATTCTAAAACGGTTAAGTGAGCAGCCTAAATAAAGTTGATGGCGCTCCTTCACAGAGTAACCTCGTAGCGGCTTCAAAGCCCGCTGCGCGGTCGCGTCATCGGGTCCTTAAATCTCCCGAGCCGGGTCCAGCGACTAGAACGCTGTACCAAAAAGGCCGCCGAGTGCGGAAGTGAGGTTAAAAAGTAGTGTTCCCCCCTGAGCTTTAACACAGCTCAATGTAAGCGTGGAACAACAACACAATGAAATAGCAGCAATAGCAGTATTTAAGAGAATGCACAATAATTAAAATCAATAGCAGCAACGGTAATTTTAAAAGATAGAATAATTCTAAAACGGTTAAGTGAGCAGCCTAAATACAGTTGATGGCGCTCCCTCACAGAGTAACCTCGTAGCGGCTTCAATGCCCGCTGCGCGGTCGGGACATCGGGTCCTTAAATCTCCCAAGCCGGGTCCAGCGACTAGAACGCTGACCCAAAAAGGCCGCTGAGTGCAGAAGTGAGGTTAAAAAGTTGTGTTCCCCCCTGAGCTTTAACACAGTTCAATGTAAGCGTGCAACAACAACACAATGAAATAGCAGCAATAGCAGTATTTAAGAGAATGCACAAGAATTAAAATCAATAGCAGCAACGGTAATTTTAAAAGATATAATAACTCTAAAACGGATAAGTGAGCAGCCTAAATACAGTTGATGGCGCTCCCTCACAGAGTAACCTCGTAGCGGCTTCAATGCCGGGTATCTCGCACAGACAGAGCTGCGGTATATTTTTAGTGTTGCCTCGCAGAGGTAGAACTACGGACCTGATGCCTTGTAGAGGGAGAGTTGTGAATAACAAAATGGCTGCCAACACTTCCTAGTTTCAACAGTTCGCAACCAATGAGCTGCAAGATCGTGCTCGTAACGCCTCAGCCAATCAGATGTCAGAATTCTCAAATATCGATATCTGGAAAATTTGATATTTCTCAAAAACTACTGAATGGATTTACCCCATTTAAACAAAAGCGTGCTTTCTGGACCAAGACCTTTCTCCCTGCCAAATTTGGCGAAATTCCGTTCAGCAGTTTGACCTGTAGCCTTGTCTAAAGTTTCCTATGGAAATTGCATGGAGAAAACACGTTTTGGGACCCCCCTTTTTTCTTAGCCCCCCTTGACGAATCCCCCCAAAACTTTCAGGATAGGAGCTGACCTGAAAAGAGGAACTTTTTGGAAAATTTCGTAAAGATTCATCAAACGACGCCAAAGTGATAAGCACATCAAAAAATGCTTTTCCTATGGAAACGTGGTCCTAACTATAACTATCTACTGTTGACCGCCAGTAGATAATAAATATATATATATATATATATATATATATATATATATATATATATATATATATATATATATATATATATATATATATATATATATATATATATATATATATATATATTCAGAAGAAGGTGCTCAAACACTTGAGAGTGCCACACACAGCGTTCAAAATAGCCACTTTATTGCAGGACTGAAAGACATTAACCTTCGTGGTTACAGCTACAGTGTCGCCAATCACACCATATGCGTTTCGGGCTCTCATCAGCCCTTGATCACTGGCTTGGCGGGATTTAAAAGCTCATCGCGAGTGCGATGTTATTTTTGCTGTTTTTCCTCTGCGAAGCCAAGCCAGTGATCAAGGGCTGATGAGAGCCCGAACGCGTATGGTGTGATTGGCGACACTGTAGCTGTAACCACGAAGGTTAATGTCTTTCAGTCCTGCAATAAAGTGGCTATTTTGAACGCTGTGTGTGGCACTCTCAAGTGTTTGAGCACCTTCTTCTGGAATATTTAGCGGCCTGCTCATGGCCGCGAGGGTGCCCCACCGTTGACAGAACGGATCCAGCTGCTCGTGAAGTAAAGGCGCAGTATGGAACAGCGTGCCGAGTTGCAAGGACATTAATATGCAGGACAGCAACTTGGTGAGTTTGCGGCAACCCACTGTGGAACATATTTGAAAACTGTGGAGGAAAATAACAGCACCCACTGTGGATTTAAAACAACATTGAACTCTATGAACCACAATGCACAAGGTGTTCACGCCCACTGAGGCGGGATTTAAAAGCTCATCGCGAGTGCGATGTTATTTTTGCTGTTTTTCCTCTGCGAAGCCAAGCCAGTGATCAAGGGCTGATGAGAGCCCGAAACGCGTATGGTGTGATTGGCGACACTGTAGCTGTAACCACGAAGGTTAATGTCTTTCAGTCCTGCAATAAAGTGGCTATTTTGAACGCTGTGTGTGGCACTCTCAAGTGTTTGAGCACCTTCTTCTGGAATATTTAGCGGCCTGCTCATGGCCGCGAGGGTGCCCCACCGTTGACAGAACGGATCCAGCTGCTCGTGAAGTAAAGGCGCAGTATGGAACAGCGTGCCGAGTTGCAAGGACATTAATATGCAGGACAGCAAGTTGGTGAGTTTGCGGCAACCCACTGTGGAACATATTTGAAAACTGTGGAGGAAAATAACAGCACCCACTGTGGATTTAAAACAACATTGAACTCTATGAACCACAATGCACAAGGTGTTCACGCCCACTGAGGCGGGATTTAAAAGCTCATCGCGAGTGCGATGTTATTTTTGCTGTTTTTCCTCTGCGAAGCCAAGCCAGTGATCAAGGGCTGATGAGAGCCCGAAACGCGTATGGTGTGATTGGCGACACTGTAGCTGTAACCACGAAGGTTAATGTCTTTCAGTCCTGCAATAAAGTGGCTATTTTGAACGCTGTGTGTGGCACTCTCAAGTGTTTGAGCACCTTCTTCTGGAATATATATATATATATATATAAAAACAAGATCCCAAAGTTGAACCACGCCGGGTAAAACACGGGCACAGACTCCGTTGTAGATGCAGAAGGAGAAATTTATTGCATATTCATGTCAAGATGACGCGTTTTGACCGCAAGCCTGCGGCCTTGATCACATAGCGCGCTGCAATGGTGATAGAGTATATATAGGGGATAGGTAGTGACTTTACTGTTTCTACAAGTGGTAAACATCTTTACGTTGAGCCTTCGACATGCTGAAAATCAAATGAGTCATATGCAAATGACTTCAAAGATGCCGTAGAGCAGACAGAAAATGAACATAAACAATAGACTAGTGTGACTCTGTAAACAACCGTCGTGTAAAACATTATAATTCATTATCTGGCAAAAAAGATACACTTAAATCTGTATTAGGTAATGTGAGACCTAGTCAGATCAAAACTATCCCATAATACTTCTGGCAGGCATTTCATAACATAGCAAAGATACATGTGTAACGCTGAAGTTGTGCAATCACTGGGAGTCCTATGGTAGAAAGACATACAATGATAATAGTGGAGCCCTGTCAGAGCTCTGAGAGTTATGAAAACTGGGAATTGGTACATGGGGAAACGTCAAGAAAAATACACGCCTAAATCAGCGGTGAGTCGAGGTCATTGTGTGATACTAACTGCATAAATGCGCAATGTCTGGTCAGCAATGAAAACACCTAAGTGGTGTTACCTAACGTAAATACTGAGTCGTACTTGAAGGTCACTACCCTGAGGGACATCCATAAATAAGGAACCGAATAGGATAGGGAAAACAGGGAAAGTGCTGGAGGGCTGAATGTGTGTGAAGGAGTGTGCTTAAAACTGAAAGTAGGGATGTAACTAACAGTTATTCATGGCGTGTCGAGTGTACGTCAGGTGTAAAAGTGGGTTAAAAAACCAACCAAGAAAAATGCCTTCCTGTTTAAACTTAGATGTGTAGCGCATGTCAAAAAGGCAAACAGGCAGCTACGAGTCTGTGATTGGGCTCCAGCTGGAACCTCATAGTCACGGATGTGGGGTAAGCATGGAGGGAGAACACTGAAACACCAATAAAGCTAAGTTGCATTGTCACTACTGGTGCACATATATAAAGTGAAATTGACAGCCTTAATAGTGGGCAATCTATGGGTAAAATTCAGGTAGCAAGACATATAAACAAATAGCCACACAACAACAAATAGAGATACTAAGGATGAAGCATCAGCCTAAAAGCGCCCCTGGAAGATAATGAGGAGACTATCTAGTGGGTGCAACACAAAGGTTAACTCTATAGAAAGTTGTGAAGGTCTTCACTCATGTTGAGCCCTGCTGGAGCCTTGGTGTTAAGTTCGAGAATATATCTGCTTTCTAGTTGACGGATTTGTTTCTCATGGTCACGGCTATATATATATATATATATATATATACATATATATATATATATCCTTAGATTCCGTTACTTGCTGCAGAGTTCCTTCTGCAAACGGGCACGGACCGCCAAATCAGTGCATAAAGTTGCTTATTCAAAGTGCAGCCATTACGCGTTTCAGCTCTTGTGAGCCTCGATCACATGACAAGCGCCACGGCTTTAATTTTCTCTTTTAAAGTGACAAGTGCAAAGTTCAGAGTGCAAAAGAACGCAGTCATAGACATGGAAGACATATTTGAAAATTCTCACAGCCAGTCTGTCCTTACAAAAATGTAAGTAAAAATCCTTAGTAGAAATTTCATAATGGTCTCTTAAATTCATAAGCATTTGGCAAAACCTTACACAGACTTTAAAACCATGAACATTTGTATTAAAAATATCTATAATACATCTTTGTTCACTCTACGTTTTATGTTAATCTGTTCAAAAGGGGATGATGATAATGACAACAAAATACACCATGCATATAACAATTAGGAATATATGTAAAATACATTTTGTTCCCTGATGTCTTTGCTGTCACAGACACCCTATATGATGTCCATAATTAGGACTTGTTCTAGTTTGACTGATTTGTTCAACATATGCAAATGACCGCAAAAAAGTGCAAGTACAAGTGACTGAATTTTCCTAAGAGAACCTCTCTTTACCATTTGCAAAAGTGCTTGAGTGCATACATGATTTCCTAAAATTTAACTCTTGTTAAAACGATTCGATAAAATGTAATAACAATATTTCTGTTCATGCCACTAAATATTTGTATAATTATATTTTCCCTTTCGGCAGTTCGGTAGCTACTTTATACATATCTCAATCTTGGTATAAATACCTATTTTTTCACCATCAAGATATTTCTTCCTCGCTTGATATTGTTCTTTATATATCTGATATTACCATAGTCGGGTATGAGAACCTAGCTTTTACTCTTCTTTTCTTTTCCATCATTTTGCAACTGAATAGGTATATCACACTTGATTTGTCTTTAAAGGCATGTATAGAGATCTTCCGACGTATTGAGACTTCCTGGGTGTTTGGAATCAAGCTCTAGGATATAGCGTGTCTCTAATTTTCTTAATTTCATTTCTCTATTGCCCCCTCGTCTGCTTGGTGGAACAGCATCAATGAGATAGTATCTGAGATCTTGAGTATTCGAATTGTGTTGATCTTAAAAATGACATGCAACTGGATATGTGTTATCTTGGTTCACTATCGCTCTCATATGTTGGAGTATTCTTTTATGTGCTTGTAACTTGGTGCTCCCTATATATTGCAAACCACAGGGGCACTGTAGCACATAAATAACGTGGTCTGTTTTGCATGTCCAGACTTTGGTGATTTTACGTTCTTTATCGCCAAATGGGGTTTGGTAAGTTGTTTTGTTTACACCCTGTTAGCAGGCTTTGCATGTTTTACATTCGTAAAATCCTTTGTGTGACGTTAGCCAACTTGTCCCCTCAATTATCTCTGGGCTAGTCTTGACTAAGCTTTCTCTCATAGAGGGTTCCCTACTATGAGTTATACATATTCTGCGCGGAAGTAAATGTCCTGTCACCGGATCATTAAGTACCAGGGGCCAGTTCTGTTTTATTATAGACCTCAGGCTTTGCTCCTGTTTACTTAAGCCAAGGATAATTCTAAAATCATTGGTCCCTTGTTTCACTTTCCTGGTGTTACTCGTGTCATTAGGTTGATCTAAATTACTGATGGAATTACTCCCTTTGTCTCTGAGTAGTTCTGCCCTGTCTATTGTCATGGACTTTGTGATTGCCCTATTGATGGTTTTGTGAGAGTAGCCACGTTCTAAGAATCTTGATTTACTTGATGCTTGGGCAAACTTGAGGTCCTCATTATTGCTACTGATTCTCCTCAGCCTCAACATCTCCCCATACGGAATGCTTTCAACTAAGTGCCTAGGGTGAGCACTGCTGGCGTGCAAAATTGAGTTGTCTGCAGTTTCCTTACGGTAAACCCTAGTCTCAATTTTCTCATTCGTTACATACACTTGGGTATCTAGGAAATTCACAGATTTGTCACTGATTGTAGCAGTAAAGTTCAAATTGATGTCATTGTGATTAATAGCTGTTACAAATTCAGTGGCTGCTTCCTTTGTACCATTCCATATTATAAATAAATCATCAATAAAACAGAGCCATAACATAACATTGTTATTTAGATACATCTTGTGTGTGGTGCCGAGAACCAGCTCCTCCCACCAGCCAATGTGTAAACACGCGTAGCTGGGGGAGAAGCTGGCTCCCATGGCTACCCCACGCGTTTGTTGGTATACATTGTTGAACATGAAGACAATCTTATTAAGACAAAACTTAACCATATCAATTAACATTTTACTATGTTGTAACATTTGTGCTGATCTTCTGCACAAGTAATGTTCCAATGCCTTCACTCCATCTTTGTGATTTATACTTGTGTATAGTGAGGTTACATCGAGGGATATGAGGAGATAGTTATTTTTCCATTCAAAGTTGCTCAGCTTTCTTAGAAAGTCACTCATATCCCTAATGTACGATGGTAGCGACTGTACGTATTCCTGCAAAAAATAATCCACGTATTGTGAAGTATGTTCCAGTAGACTGTCTCTCGCAGAGATGATCGGTCTCCCAGGTGGTTTCAGTGGATTTTTATGTATTTTTGGGATGAAGTAGATGGTGGGTACAGTCGGTCTTTCCATTTTTAAGAATTTGTTTTCCTGCATGCTGATAAGACCCAAGCTCTTCCAGGCCAGTAACTTTGTGTAAAAATCATTATACATGGCTTTCAGATTAAGTGCATTGCTCTTGGTGTAACATGCCCTGTCATTGAGCTGTGAAAGCACCTCCTTGGTATAATCCTCCTTAGACCAGATCACAATGTTACCTCCTTTGTCGGAGTTTCGAATCACTATTCGGTTATTGGTCTGTAGTTTTTGCATCAATAGATGGTATTGATGATTGCGCCTGTTGTATTTAGACTTGATATTTTGAACTTTATAATTAAGTTGTTTAATTTGAGACGTCACTTGCTCATTGAAGATATCTATTGAATCCCTTGGGGAAATAGGGTTGAAGGTCGATTTGGGTTTGAATGGTGTATATTGAGTATTCTTAATGAGTATTCTATTCACAGGAGTGTCATTTAAGTTAGTGATCCTTACATTTGTTTGTTTCGCCCTTGGTGTGCCAGCTATGTCCTCTTCTTCCATTAGTTCTTGCAGATCATTAAGAAGAGGCATGTCTGACATCGACAAGTTTAAAGCTGACAGTTGAACATTGGCTTTGTCTGCTTTGTTTGTCATTTTCTCTTTATTCATGAGTAGATGATACTTTTTTAGTTTCAATTTTCTCACGCATTTATAAATGTCCATTCTTGTTGTGGCATAATTAAAATTGCTCTCAGGGCAGTAGTACAAGCCCAGACTTAGAAGTTGTTCCTCTGCTTTGGTTAAATCAATATTCGCCAGGTTGATGATTGTTTTACTTGTTGTTCCGTTTTCTTTTACTTGCGTTTCCATCTGCCTGTTGCCTGTTTCTTTACGTTGGAGCCGTTTCCTACTCGCTTTCCTCCTCTGCCTGAGTTTGTTGTTTCTGATTGATCTGGTTTGTTTCTCTGGATCCTTGGGCGGAGGGTCTGCCTCCGATCTTGGCATAAAAAAATCAATTCCTCCGCCAATGAGAGCTTTTGTGGCAGTTGACCCTCACGATGATACCTTAGATCAGACTCAGATTCGCTTTCTACAGCTGAGCTGAGATCGTAATTGGATGTTGTTGGAAGTGGGGGTCCTTATCCCTCACCGCCGCCACCAAATGCTGGAGGCGGGAGTCCCCGTCCCACACCGCTGTTGCCAGGTGCGAGATCCGGACCCCTCGTTTTAACGTTAGGCTAAGTAAGGACACTGTCTGAGATAGCCCTGCTCACCCCCTTAGTAGCTTGGCACGAGAAGCCAGGCTTATCTCCAAGGCACGAGTGTACAGCATGTGCAACCACACTCACAGCAACCCAATGATGTCACCACAAATAGACTCCACACGAGTTTTTATAAAACGAGTATAATCTTTATACAAGAAGATATACAATATGACCACACGATACAAAACCAACATATAATAATGGGTAGTATTCCTCCCGGTGGATTGGTAGGTTCTAATCCCAACCACCGCTTCTAACCAACAGTTAAGCTGACTTCTAACCGTTTCCAAAAGGTTAGTAGGTCGTATTGCTAGAATCACACACGTTGCAAAAGAAACGAAATACTGCAATGCGTAAAGATATACTCCTGAACTGTGCAATAGAGAAACAATGCCATACGTAGTGCCACAGTCGTGTACTTTGCAATAGAAGGAATAATGCAATGCGTATCACCACCAGCATGCCCTGTGCAAGGAAGAAACAAAGCAATGCGTCACACTACAATCATGTACTGTGCACTGAAGAAATAATGCAATGCGCCACATTATAATCAGGTACTGTGCGATGAAGAAATAATGCAATGCGCCACGCTTACAATCATGTACTCTGCAAGGGAAAATAACGCAGTGCGTAGCGCACCCAGCATGTAGTTTATCAGGCACAAATAGAGTCAGGCATCATACGACAGTTAGATAGTTCGTTAGCAGCAATAATGCAAAGTGTAATACGAAAGTCTAGGTGCTCCGTTAACTGTTGCCCCCGACATGGATCAATGATGACACAAAAGTACCGCTTCTCACTCCGGCCCCAGTACTGCCCCTCCTTCGGCCAGCACGGGCCTCGATCCGAGCCGAAGCAACAGGCTCACGCAGCTTCCAGGTGCGAGAGGCCAAGAGAGTGTCCCTCCGAGCCCGCAACCCACCCCTGGTGGTGATCCACGTTACCTGTGGGGGCGCGACCCCACTCTCCTCCCCTCCTTCAGCGACTTGGGCCTTGATCCAGAACTCCGTCAATGGACACGGCGAGCTCGGGCCGGCGACTCCGCTCCTCCGGGACTGCCGTCCGGGCCGCTACTGTTGCACTCCGAGGGCCCAATGACCTGGCCCTCCTTCGGCGGTCTCAGTGGACACCGAGACCCGCCCTCAGCACTTGTGGAGACTTACTTCGATTTCGGTGCACACGCTACCCAGGCACTCCTCACCAGCGCCTCTGGTTGTACCGCGACACGCACTCTGCGCGTCCGAGACTCGCCTCTTCTCTGGTGCACACGATGACCAGGCGATCGTCACCACTCCTCGGCTTGCACCTCGACACGCACCCTGCGTGTCCGAGTCTCACCTCTTCTCCCAATGCACACAACGACCAGGCGCTCCTCACCAACGCCTCGGCTTGCACCACGACACCCACCCTGCGTGTACGAGACTCACTTCTTCTCTCGGTGCACACAACGACCAGGCGCTCCTCACCAACGCCTCGGCTTGCACCACGACACGCACCCTGCGTGTCCGAGACTCACTTCTTTTCCCGGTGCACACAACAACCAGGCGCTCCTCATCAACACCTCGGCTTGCACCACGACACGCACCCTGCGCGTCCGAGTCTCACCTCATCTCCCGGTGCACACAACGACCAGGCGCTCCTCACCAATGCCTCGGCTTGCACCCCGACACGCACCCTGCGTGTCCGAGACTCAGTTTACTCCTGCGTGCCCACGATCACATGGCACAACTTCTGAGGGTCTCAAGCTGTAAAAGCACGCGCACACCGCGTTGCTTGGGACTTCTCCGGAAACTTTTATGTTCCTGTGTTTCCAAACAGGGAGCCAGCTCACCTCAGGCCCTTGGGGTTCAGGACACAGCACCAAGCACAGTCCTGTTCAAGAAGGGGGGACACCACCCACTGCAATGTCCCTTCAGTCTCTTCCTTAGTAAAAGCTACAAACTGCAGGCCAGCCCCAGATCACGAAGCAATGGTCAGTCCTATCCAGCAGTCTCTTCAGCAACTTCTTCCTTGGCAGAGGTTCTTCTTGACCACGAAAGAGGTCAAAGCCTTTGCAGACTCGACCTGTCCATTTCGCCATTCAAAATTAAACCAAATTCTAGAGGTTTCAGTTCTCTTAGTTATACCCCTTCATGTCTTTGAAGTTCGTTGTGCTCAGGGATCCCTGACCCCTGCCTAAATCAGTTCTGGGCGTCTCCCTCCCAGTGTCACCTTTCTCCCTTTGATACTGGAGGTCCGGACCCCTAATCACTCAGCAGGAGATGGGTCAATTGTTTTATAGCTGCAACCCAGGCCTCTTCACCTCCCAGGGTTTCTCCTTGCATACTCTCCAGATGCAGGTCAGCCAGGTGCCATCTCACTCCCTCCCATCTCAGATCCAGACAGTCAATCCACATTCAGCAGAGACACACAGAAATGCTTAAAGCATAAAACTCAGACACTTTCTAAAAGAGTGGTTTCTGAACACACAGTGACAAAACCACTTTCATAGAAAGATGTGTTATGACACTGTGAGTTCATACATACTAAACTTCACCTCTCCATTATAAACTTATAGGAAAGTAGGCTAACAAAACACCATACCCAGCCTCCCCCATTCTTTCCTATGGGCAGAATGGCCTTTCACCAGTGAAAACGAAATGGAGTGTTTTTTTCACTGTCAGGACATAGCACACACCTCAGTATATGTCCTGCCTTTTACCTACACTGCACCCTGCCCAGGGGTTACCCGGGACCTACCACAGGGGTGCCCACAGTGTACGCAAAAGGGAAAGTAAGGCCTGACAAGTGGTTGCACTTGTCAGGACAACATGCTAACTTAGCAAACTGCGCGCAGGCCCTACACTGAAGGCCTGAGTTTCCTTCTCTGCGCGCCCTTGCATTACTAGCCCTTGCACACACAGTGCACATCACTAGGGACTTTTACTAGTAAGGCAAACATACCAATCATGGCCAACCAATTACCATTTTACTTTGTACAGGGAACCCTTGTACTTTGACCCTGCTCAGCAGTGGCAAAGAGCCCAAAGCATCTAAATTGGCAACTCTATGTCAGGAAAACGGTCTAGGGGGAAAGCAAAAAGTTTAGGGAACTTTAGCCAAAAAGGCCAAGTCCTACAGATGTGTTAATAAATCGCTCTCTGTGGCAGGATGTACTTGCCGCCTGATCCTCTCTGGGATTAAACTTTGATATTTTTAGCGAGTCATATTTCTTTGCAAACGTAAATATCTGTCCTAATTCATAGTCTGTCTTGTCTCTGTGGAACTTGTACGTTTTTCTTTCTTTAATTTTATCTTCCTCCTTGCGCAGTCTCGTTGTCATTTCTTGGCGCAATTTAGTTATCTCTTCTGTTTGCCCAATACCTTCCATATCTTCATTGATTTTATCAATCTGCTTCAATAGCTCGGCTCGATCAATGTCTGCGTATTTGATTAGAATCTGCACTAATCTTTTGGATGAGTCCAAATTGCATTCAGCCCATTCTCTCATCATGCTTGGGTTTGGGTTCTCTTAACTAGGTGCAATTAGTATTCTGAGCTCTCTTGGTATTCTACCAACATCTATGTAACGCTGCAGGGATCTGGACTCCCACCATTTGCTTTGTTCTTGCCGCATGAGCTTTTCAAATTTTTTCATCTTGTCCTTAATGTTATTTGTATTGCTGCTAGGTATAGTGTTACTGTCTCATCCATTCATGTTGACTGATGGCGTATCGCTGAACATTTCTGTAGCTGCCGCCTCCTGGTCCCGCAGCGTGTCGGCAGACATCTTTATCACTTTATAATTTAAATTAGTAAACGGGAACTGAAGTCACCGATAAATGCGGTATCTTTGTCCCCGTTGCAGCACACCTCTCCACCCCAGCCTTAATCAGTGCCTACCGTCCTCGAGACCGGCGTCTTCCGCGTCCTCCGACTCAGATTTCGCCCGCCGCGATCAGGTTCAGTGCTGTTTGCCTATGCCGGGGGGTCAGACGCTGTGTGTCTTTCCAGACCAAATCAGATTCCAGGGCAGGCCCCGGAAAGATTGGCTTCTCTTTTCGCGTCGCCCAAATGGAGAGGAGGTCCGTGTGCAGCCGGGTGAAGCCTTCCCGGCTTATATATCCTAAGATTCCGTTACTTGCTGCAGAGTTCCTTCTACAAACGGGCATGGACCGCCAAATCAGTGCATAAAGTTGTTTATTCAAAGTGCAGCCGTTACGCGTTTCGGCTCTTGTGAGCCTTGATCACATGACAAGCGCCGCAGCTTTAGATTTATATATATATATATATATATATATATATCACTTCCTTCCGCGTCAGGTATACAGGAATCCTCCCAACGACCAGGAACCACGGACACGGACCAAAGTAAGTGCAAATAATTTTATTTCACCTCTGATGCCGCCATAACGTTTCGGCTCGTCCGAGCCTTGTTGACATATATATATATATACCAACAACATCTCCAGAAGAAGAAGAACGCCGTACGTCTTAGTTGGTGGCAGTAAAAGGCTCTTTATTCAACATCTTCACATTGCGGCAAACAAGGCTTTAAACCTGAAGCGTTTCAGCTCATGTTTTGAGCCTTAATGATAGGTAACAGTCCTTCTGCTTTCACAAAGTGACCACGTGTTCTAATCAAGTAAAACAGACCATCCGTATATGCCGTGGTCTTAAAGTCACAGTCTTGTGCATGCAAGTGGAAACTATTTTGTAAGTTTTTTAGTTTTGACTTGTTGCATTGGCATTTTCCCATTATTTTCATTTTCAGGACACACTACAGTCATTCCTTTTGTTTTAAAAGCATAAAGTTTCCATGCGCTGTGTTATGGCTGTATAATTCATATTTCTTCGTGCCACGATATTCCCTTGTTTCATACGGTGCCTTCCTAGTGCCACCAACAAGTCAAAACTAAAAAACTTAAAAAATTGTTTCCTCTTTTTCCACTTTGCCACTTTCTCTCTTTTTCTCTTTTACCTCTTTGCCACTCTTTCTCTTGTTCTCTTTTGTCTCTTTTGCCACTTACTCTCTTTTGCATCTTTTGCCACTTTGCCACTTACTCTCTTTTGACTCTTTTCCCACTTTTATCTCTGTTGCCTTTTTTTTCTCGTTTCGCTCCTGCTTTCAACGCTACCGTCTGCTGCCCCCATGGCCCCTCCCCCCAGTGTTTCACTCCCACCTCCCAGCTGATCGCCCTCCCTGACCCCTTCTTCATGGCTGCCGCTGCGCGTCAGGAAGAGCAAGACCTCTGACCTTCCTGGTCAGTGTCACTGCTTTCTCCCTATGCAGCTGCACCGGTAAGGGACTGACCTTGAGCCTGACCTCCCGTTCTCCTCGCCAGGTAGGTGCTCGAGGCCCTCCTCCACCCACAGGCTCCTGCCTGAGCCTCATCCCTGGTGGTCTAGTGGAAGAGCACCCTGCTCTTTTGCTATTCCGCACTGTTCTGTGTCCCCTGTCTACTCTTTTGCCTTTTTGCTCTTTGGCCTCTCTCTCTCTTTTGCCTCTTTTGCCACTTTGCCACTTTCTCTCTTTTTCTCTATTACCTTTCTGCCACTCTTTCTCTCATTCTCTTTTGCCTCTTTTGCCACTTTGCCAATTACTTTCTTTTGCCTCTTTTACCACTTTGCCACTTACTCTCTTTTGCCACTTTTTTCTCTTTTTCTCTCCTGCCTCTTTTCCCTCCTTTTGCTCCCTCTTCCTGCGCTCCCTGCCGCTGCTGCCCACGTGCCCCCCCACTGTGTCGCTCCTGCCACCCAGCTGATTGCCTTCTCCCTGACACCTACTTAATGGTGGCCGATAAGCGGCCATGCGCAGCGGGTACGCTGCTGGCGCGCCGAAGGTGTGCCACAGGCAAGAGCGTCTGCACCTGTCCATGACCTGAATGTGACCAGCACCAGGAACCCTGGTCCTCCGACCTCCCACCTCTATAACACCAGCACCCTCCATGCTCTCAACCCCGGACACAACAACAACTGCCAGACTCCAGCACACACAAACCACTGAACTGCATCCTCCTGAATGTACACTACCTGCACAGACATGCCATAGAAATCTGGGACCTCCTCAAAACTCAAACACCCAACGTCGCCTTCCTCACAGAGACCTGGACCAATGCCAGCTCCTTAACCGACATCGCAACCGCCATACTCGATGGATACAAGATCCTGAGGAAAGACCACTCTACCTGCCCAGGAGGGGGCCTTGTCATCATCCACAAAAGCTCCCTTTGCATGACAACCACCGGCTCGGACGACGCCTCACCCCCTATGGAACACATCCACTTCCAGATCCAGACCAACCCCAGAACGACGCTCCACGGAACAAACCGCCTGGCCCCCATGCTCCATTCTCCAACTTCATCACCGACCTCATCACACCCCACATCCTCGCCTCCGCAGACTACATACTACTCGGAGACCTAAACTTCCTTGTGGACAACCACGACGACCCCAACACCAGCGCCCTTTTAGAAAACCTCACCAACATAGGACTGAAGCAAGTTGTCTCCGCTCTCACTCACACAACAGGACACACACTCGCCCCCATCTTCACAGGAGGAAACAGCATCTTCTTCAGTGACACCACAGAACTACTCAGGACTGACCACCATTGCATCCACTTCTCCTTCAGAAAGCCCCTGCCACACAAGCATGCACGCCGCCTCCCACGCAGAAACTGGAACAAAGTCTCTGAAGAACACCTTACCTCTCTTCTCACCTGCATTCCACCCCCAACTACGACAGACTCCAACAACATGGCAAGCAACCTCCATCAATTGATGCCAACTGCACCAACACACTCGCCCCCCCTCCAGAACACTACAGGACGACACAACAGCAAAGCAAACTGGTTCACCACAGCACTCCTAGAATCCAAGCGCTCTTGCCGACAACTGGAAAAGACATGGAGAAACATCAAAACTCCGGAAACACGCATCGCCTACAAAACAGCCACCACAGCTCACCACCAACTCCTCAAATCCACAAAGAAGAATTTCCTCCAAGACAGAATCCTCTCCAATGCCCACAACTCCAAGGAACTCTTAGAGAGGGGATAGAGTGTGGCCTAACGGCTAGGGTGGTCGACCTCGGAGCTGGGGAACCAGGTTCGGGTCTCGGCAGGAACGCTCAACATTCTGTGATTCTGGGCAAATCACCTAATCTCCCCGTGCCTAACAAAAAAAAAAAAAAATGAATGTGTCCGTCTGTAACATAACTGGTGCTCATTTAAAGCGCTCTGATACCTTCGGGTCTAGTTTGCGCTATATAAAACGCCACAAAAAAAAAACCCTCTTCTCCGTCATACAGGAATTGGCCAAACCCAACAGCAAAACAACAGACGTTCCCCCTCACAAGAACATCTGCAACAGACTCAGCTCCTTTTTCCACCTCAAGATCAAGACACTCTACGATAACTTTGCGACCAAGACATCTACACCGCCTCAACCCCCACCCCCAGCGACGCCACCCAACAGACCCTACCTACTTGGACCCCACTCATGACAGAGGACACCCTAAAGACCATGAAGAGCTTCAACTTCAGACCCCTGCCCGCCACACATCTTCCACAGGGCCGCCACAGCCATCACACACAAGCTACCTTGAACCATCAACTGCTCCCTCGTGACCGCAACATTCCCCGACAACTGGAACCACGCCAAAGTCAACCCCTTCCTGAAACCCCCCCAGACCCAACGGACCTCAAGAACTTCAGGCCCATCTCGCTGCTTCCTTTTGCAGCCAAGGTCATCGAAAAGGCCATCAACACCCAGCTAGCATACCTCATCGAAGCCTAGACAACTCCCAATCCAGATTCCACAGCAACCACAGCACCGAGACCACCCTCCTCCCCACCACAGATGACATCCGCGCCCTCCTTGACCAAGGCCAAACAGCAGCCCTAATCCTCCTGGATCTATCAGCAGCCTCCAACACCATCTCCCACTGCACACTAGCCACCAGACTCCACAATGCCGACATCCAAGGAAAAGCCCTAGCCTGGATACGCTCGTTGCTCATGGGCAGAACACAGAGAATAAGACTCCTGCCCTTCCTCTCAGAACTGACAGAGACCAGATGCAGAGTTCCCCAAGGATCCTCCCTCAGCCCCACCCTCTTCAACATCTACATGGCCCCCCTTGCAACCATCGTCAGAAACCACGGGCTCAACATCTTCTCCTTTGCCAATGACACCCACCTCATCCTCTCCCTCACCAAGGAACCTGACATCACCAGGCACAGCTTCCAAGAAGGGATGACAGCCGTTGCAACCTGGATGAAGAACAGCTGCCTGAAACTCAACTCAGAGAAAACAGAGGTCCTTATCCTCATCTCCAACCCCTGCCATGGGACGACACCTGGTGGGCCCTCACCATCGGAAACCCACTCACCCCGACAGACCATGCACTTAACCTCGGTATCATACTGGACTCATTGCTCACTATGAATCTACAGATCAATGCCGTCTCCTCTGCATGCTTTAACACCCTCTGCATACTACGCAAAACATTCAAATGGATACCCCCCGACTCCAGGAAAGCGGTCACTCACGCCTGCATCACCAGCAGACTCGACTATGGCAACACCCTCTATGCCGGAATCAACAAAAACTCCTCTGGAAACTCCTGACCATCCAGAACGACTCAGCCAGACTAATCCTCGATATCCCACGGCACAACCACATCACCCAACACCTCCATGACCTCCACTGGCTGCCCATCGAAGGATGAATAACTTTCAAGCTGCTCACACAAGCCTACAAGGCCCTCCACACCATCGAACCACAATACTTCAACAGCAGCCTCTCCTTCCATACCCCCAAGAGAAACCTCCGCTCAGCCGGCCTCGCCCTAGCCACTGCCCCATGCTTCTACAGGAACAGAGCAGGTGGAAGGTCCTTCTCCTACCTCACAGCCAAGACCTGGAACAACCTCCCCCTTCAACTCCGGCAAAGCCCGACACTGCACCAATTCAGGAAAGACCTCAGGCCCTGGCTTTTCAAATTACACTAATGGAGCTGCATACACACACCACCCACCCCCCAGCGCCTTGAGACCCTAAAGGGTGAGTAGTGCACTCTACAAACCCTGATTGATTGATTGAGGTCAAGTTTAAATAATTGAGACCTAGCTTAACCTCGTAACGAATAGCAGCATTGTTACTTAAAAAGGAATACAATCCACTCCAATTAATAGTCTACTTTCTCATAGTCTTAATGAGCCTGGTCTAAAACATGGCTTTGTGGTGACTGAGGTAAGGCCATACTATGGATCAGGTTTGATACTGACATTTCAGTTTTTTGAGTGACTGAATGCCTTGAGATATTTTATCTAGTTGTTTAGTGTAGCTTCTGTATGTGTTCAAAATCATTGTATCTCTGTGTTCTATTGAGACCTGATTTTGACTACAGGGTGGGATCATATATTGATGATTATACCAGAATTCTTTTCCTCAAAGTACATGGTGAGCTTGTTTGAAGATGTAGCCAATATCTTCTTCCACAGCAGATGGTTTTGTTTCTCATGAAGCAAGTGGAAACCTTGATACAAATTCAGCTGGCTTCCTATCTGTGTCCAGTTGATTTAGTAAAGATAACTTTTAATCTTGCAATCCAATCCCCTATCATTTAATTGCAATGGTCATTGTTACATTAAGATTTCAGAAGATGGTGAGTTATGCTTTATTGTTATAGACAAAAAGATTAAAAAGTTCACATTCACAACTGCCAGACTTCCCATTTCCACTTCAAAATGAGGTTGTTCAGGACTCAAGAGGCTGCTGCAGGCATACGGTACTACTCAATAAGAAGCATTTTGATCTGTGTCACTCTGAGATTTAGGCACGCATAGGCCAATACAACTCATGTTTCACTACAATTTCTGTATTCAGAGTAAGATCAAAGTATACAAAGCAGGAGGGGCAAAACAGGAAGGTTTGCCTTGGGAAACTTTTTGCCAGTTGGCTAGGGAATGTACAGGAGCCACCCCCACTGACTGACGAGTGCACTGAACAAAAGTAGCATCACATGACCAATCAATCAATCACGGCATTTATAGAGCGCGCTACTCACCCGGGAGGGTCTCAAGGCGCTGGGGGAGGGGGTAAGTTACTGCTCGAACAGCCAGGTCTTGAGCTGCTTCCTGAAGGCGAGATGGTCCTGGGTTCGCCGAAGGTGAGTGGGGAGGGAGTTCCAGGTCTTGGCCGCCAGGTAGGAGAAGGATCTTCCTCCGGCGGTGGTTCTGCGGATGCGTGGTACGGTGGCGAGGGCGTGGCTGGTTGATCGTAGCTGGCGTGTGGGCGTGTAGAAGGACATGCGGTCGTTGAGGTACTTTGGGCCCAGGTCGTGGAGGGCCTTGTGTGCGTGGGTGAGGAGTCTGAACGTGATTCTCTTGCTGACGGGGAGCCAGTGCAGGTCTTTCAGGTGTACGGTGATGTGGCTGTGTCGGGGGATGTCCAGGATGAGTCGTGCGGAGGCGTTCTGGATGCGCTGGAGTCTCTTTTGAAGTTTGGCTGTGGTTCCGGCGTAGAGGGTGTTCCCATAGTCCAGTCGGCTGGTGACGAGTGCCTGGGTGACGGTCTTCCTGGTTTCAGTGGGGATCCATCTGAAGATCTTGCGGAGCATGCGCAGGGTGTTGAAGCACGAAGATGAGACGGCGTTGACTTGTCTGGTCATCGATAGGGAGGAGTCCAGGATGAAGCCCAGGTTGCGTGCGTGGTCCGTTGGCTTGGGTGCGGTGCCCAGGGCCGGGGGCCACCAGGAGTCGTCCCAGGCGGAGGGTGATGAGCCCAGGATGAGGACTTCCGTCTTGTCTGAGTTCAGTTTAAGGCGGCTGTTCCTCATCCAGTCGGCGACGTCTCTCATCCCGTCGTGCAGGTTGGCTCTGGCGGTGGTGGGGTCGTTGGTGAGGGAGAGGATCAGCTGGGTGTCGTCGGCGTAGGAGATGATGTTGAGGTTGTGTCGGCGTGCGATGGCTGCGAGGGGGCTCATGTAGACGTTGAAGAGGGTCGGGCTGAGTGAGGATCCTTGTGGAACGCCGCAGATGACTTCGGTGGCTTCGGATCTGAACGGGGAGAGGCGGACTCTCTGGGTTCTTCCGGCGAGGAACGAGATGATCCATTCCAGTGCTTTCTCTCGGATTCCGATGTTGCTGAGGCGCTTCACTAGGGTGCGGTGGCAGACGGTGTCGAACGCCGCGGAGAGGTCCAGGAGGATGAGGGCAGCTGTTTCCCCGTTGTCGGTTAGGGTTCTGATGTCGTCGGTGGCTGCGATAAGGGCGGTCTCGGTGCTGTGGTTGGCCCGAAACCCGGACTGCGAGGGGTCGAGGGATCCATTCGTCTCGAGGAAGGCGGCAAGCTGTCTGTTGACGGTCTTCTCGATGACTTTGGCCGGAAACGGAAGGAGCGAGATGGGGCGGTAGTTCTTGAGGTCGGTGGGGTCCGCCGTTGGTTTCTTCAGGAGGGCGGTGACTCCTGAGAATACTTTCTGGACCTGGGAAGAGCAGAAATTTAGTTGACCTACTGCCTGTAACCTGTGAGGAGCCCTGAAGGATTAGATCAGTTCTCGCTTATACCCATCACTAAGAAGTGGTCATTTGGCTGACCCACTTTGTAGCTCCACAGGACATAACAACCTACAGAACTCATTTTTCCTGGAGTGACCAGTGAACCATTGACATCTTGAACTGGACTGGACCTTGCTGGTGGCGGTTCATTGAGTCAACAATATCGACTCAACAAATACAGACCCTACAGATTTATCGAAACTTTAATACTGTTTAGAAAAATATCGATACACTATACTATATAAAAGTCACTAATATCGTACACATAAATATCGAAGTAAAAAATATCTAATCTAACATATATGGAAAACAAAAATGTTGGCAACAAAATACTGTGACTTATGACTAACCATAGACTACGTCAAAAATTTCAAAATGAACAATATCAAATACATAATATATTGTTAAACCAAGTAATAAGTGCCTACAAAATGTAGTATGGCAAAAGGACATAGATGCAGCAGAACCAGAATACATAAAGCATGGTGATGACCATGGCAGCCTGAATCCCAGCCTGGAGTAAACAGGAAAAACTGAAGCAAGACCTCTGACCTCCAGGTCAGGGAAACTGCTCTCCCATCGCGCAGCTCCATTGTTGCGCTGTTGCCCCCAGCACCCCTCTGCTTGCAGGTAGGTGTTCGAGGTCCTCCTCCTCCCGCAGGCTCCTGCCTGCGCCTGATCCCTGGTGGTCCAGCGGGAGAGCCTTGGTCTTCTGCTGGTCCGCTCTGCCAGCCTTTCTGTTTGTTTTCCCAGCTTTTGTTTGTCTGTGCCCTGTTTGTCTGTCTGTGCCTAATTGACCGTTTGTGCAGTTTGTGCCTCTTTGTCTCTTGCGCCTTGTTATTTTTTGTGTCTTTGTCTCTTGTGCTGGTGTCTTTTTGTGCCTCTGTCCCATGTGCCTCATTTTCTTTTTTTTGCCTCTGTCTCTTGTACCTTGTTGCCTTTGTGCCTTTTTGCCTTTTTATCTTGTTTTTCTGCCTTATTGCCTGATTTTTACTGCTGGCGCTTTTGCTCCCTGTCCAGCGGTTGCTGCCCCCGTGGTCCCTCCCTCCCTACCTGTTCCCGCTCCCGCCTCCCAACTGCTCTCCATACCCCTGACCCCTACTTAATGGTGGCAGATGCGCGTCCTTGCACTGCTGGCGTGCCAAAGGCGCACCAAAGGTAAGCCCATCTGGACCCATCTGTGAATCGACCGCGACCAGCGCCTGGGACCCTGGTCCTCCGACCACCCACTGCTACGACTCAGCAACCCTCCATCCACTCAACCCTTGAAGAAACAACAACTGCCAGTTGTCAATGCCGAGCACCTTTACCCACCTCTGTACCACCACTGCTACCTCCAACCCACCAGACGGCAGCTAGCCAAAACCATTGAGCTGCATCCTCCTCAATGTATGCTCCCTACACAGACATGCAGTAGAAATCTGGGACCTCCTCTACACCCTATCGCCTGAGGTCACCTTCCTCATAGAGACCTGGACCAACGCCAGCTCAGCACCCGACATCGCAACCGCCATCCCGATGGGTACAAGATCCAGAGGAAGGACCGCCCCAACCGCCCTGAGGTGGACTTACCATCGGACACAAAAACTCCCTCCGACTCACTACAGCTAGCACGAATGACTCCTCGTCCCCCTTGGAACACCTCCATTTCCAGATACAGATCAACCCCAGAATGACTCTATGCGGCACCCTCGCCTACAGACCTCCCGAACCACGCGCCACGTTCACCACAACCTTTACAGACCTCATTGTGTCCCACACCCTTGCCCGGCGACCTGAATTTCCACCTCGACAACCTCAGCGACCCTAACTTCACCGCCCTCTTGGACAACCTTGCAAACATCTGACTGAAACAGCTCATCACCACCCCCATCCACAAGACAGGACATACCCTCAACCACATCTTTGCAGGAGGAAACAACATTCGCTTCAGCAACACCACGCAACCCCCTCTGGATGGACCACCACTGTATCCACTTCTCCTTTTCGAAACCAACTGCACACAAGCCCACACCACACCCCTGTGATGGAACTGAAGCAAGATCACCGAAGAGCACCTCAACTCCACCCCCAACCATGCTCCTCCACCCACCACAACCGGCACCAACTCTGCAGCCAACAAACTCCACAGATGGATCACTGACTGCACAAACACGGTCACCCCCCCTCCAGAATTTCAACAGACAACACACCACGAAAGCCACCCGGTTCACCACCGACCTCCGAGAGTCCAAGCGCATGTGCCAATGACTCGCAAAAGCATGGATGAACTGCAAAACCTCAGAAGCATGCACCGCCTACCAGACCGCCATGACAAAACACCACCAACTCATCCGATCATCGAAGAGGAACTTCATCCAGGTCAGAATCCTCTCCAACTCCTGCAACTCTAGGGAACTCTTCAGCATCATACAAGAATTCACCAAACACCCCAGCGAAACATCCTCCCTCCCTCCCTCCGAGGACCTCTGCAACAAACTCAGCTCCTACTTCCATCACAAGATCCGGACTCTCTCCGACAACTTCGAAGAATCGAACCAATGCACCAACACCACACCTACCACCGGCAATGCCACCCAGCCTACCATCACCGCCTGGACCCCTGTCACCACAGAAGACACCGCTAAGACCAAGAGGAACATACACTCAGCCTGAAGGCTCCCTCGGTCCCGGCCGGCTCCTGCCTCCTGCGGGAGCTGGCATGGCTTTTTACCCAGCTCCCTGGGGTAAAATGCAAAGTATACTTGCTCTGAACAAGCAAGAGCAAAGTGATCTCACTTGTTCAAAGCGAGCACACTGTTTGCTATGGGATGGCGGGAGCAGTGCTCCCTCCATCCCATAGCAAACAGCAATGTCCTGGGGTTGGGCACCCAGGACATTGCTGGAGCCAGCACTGGGGGCAGCCATCCCCAGGGTCATTTATGGATCCAGGAGGGGGGCCCCCCTCCAATTTTGAAAGTAGCCCTGGGGGGTGGTAGTCCCTGGGGCTGTGCGGGGGGCAGGAGCCCCCCACACATTATTTTTGCTTTAGCCCTGGGGAGGTGGTGGTCCCCATTGCTTCGTGGGGGGCAGGAGCCCCCCAGGCATAATTATCTAAATAGTCCCAGGGAGGTGGCGGTCATGGGGGCTTCATGGGGGCAGGAGCCCCCCACGCATATTTTATCACTATAGCTGCAGGGAGGTGGCGGTCTCCTGGGCTGCGGGGGGCCCTCGTAGCCCCCCACATTCAAAGAATAAGCCAAACCCCGGGGAGGTGACGGGCCCCGGGACTGCGGGGGCCGACACAGGCCCCCGCATCTCATTTTTTAATTGTCCCAGGACCTGGCCTATCCGGGGGCTTAAAGGGAACAAAGCGCAGGAGTCTGCCCTTCATTTTTTAAAAACATGTTGTCCGGATTCGTGGATCTAATGCGAATCCCGCCAGAAAAAATAATATGTATGCTTTTTTTGCCCTGGGGGTCCCTGTGTGCCCCCTGAGCAGGTCTAGGGGGTCAGGGTGTTTCTACCCTGCCCCCTTTTCTTGTTTTTTATTTTTTTTTACCTTTTTTCTTGTGACTTGGTTCAAACGAGTCACAAGATGTCTGCCAACACGTCCTGGTTTGAAGTTTTGGCAGCCAATCAGATTTCCTCCACGTCCCCACTTGTATATCTGAGAAATGTTTAAATTTCTCAGGAACTACTAAACAGATTTACACCATTTAACAAAAAGAGTGCTTTCTGAAACAAGAGATACCTTTTTGCCAAATTTGGTGTAATTCCGTTCAGCAGTTCCGGCTGTAGCCGTGTCTAAATCTTCCTATGGAAATTAACATTGAGAAAACGCATTTTGGTACCCCCCTTTTTCTCAGCCCCCGCTTGATGAATCACCCCGAAATTTTCAAAACAGCAACTGACCTGACCACCCTATTAATTTGGAAAATTTCGCAAACATTTGTCAAACAACGTCAAGGATATTGGCAAATCAAAAAAAATTCCTATGGGAACTAGGTCCTAACTATAACTAGCTACTGGCGACCGCCAGTAGGTACTATATATATATTTCTTTTGTTGGGTACCATGAAGAATGACTTTGCCTCTGTAGTTGAATTTTAGATGTACTCCTTCTCAATCTTTAAACTCACCCTAAGCACTGTTAAGCCTTGTTTAACTAGGTCCTTCAACAATTTTAAAATAAGGTGAGAGACTCCTTACCAGAAAAGATTCGAAATCGCTGTTTACTAATTCTCACAGTCTCTGACTTTCTTCGTTACACTCCTGTGTATAGCTCTAACTGATTAACTGAATTTCTTTACCAGGAACTGGAACCTGGAATGCTGCTCGAGTCTTTGAAATTGATGCGAGCCAGCCCAAAGCTGAGACACTACTCGCAGTCTAAACCAATTTGCATGAAACATAAACGCTACTCGCCTACTTTCTTTCATTGAAATCTTCTCGCTGTGAGGCAGCACAAAGCAAAGATGCTACTGGCACCTCTTGAATTTCAGTTGAAGTGCACAGTTTCTTCTAAGCGCACGTGCGTGGTGCAGTTGAACACAACACGAACAGGAAACAACTAGACTGCCACCTTCCAACTTTTAGACAGTAGCCGTCATCTTTAATTGCTTGTTGTTGGTGAACAAATATAAGATTTCAGAATTAATTTGAACAATTGATTTGATAGGGTGTGGCACAATCTACAATGAGGATACAGTTGCACTCTAGCTAATCCTAAATTCTTTCTAGTCCTACACATCTTTACTCTAGTACCAGATTTACATTCCTGACAACCGTAGTCACAGTGGTTCTTTGTGTCTCCCAGAGTCTCCACCCTCTGTCCATTGATGGTCACCCACTGCCCCTACTTCTTAGTGTTCTCAGGCAGGAGGGTTCTTTGCACCATCTCACTGTCCCTTGGAGAGACAAGAGCCATTTCAGCTGGCTCCCACCCTTACCCTGGAACCAACACCTCCCCAAGTTCTATACTGGCCAACCCCCATGACTGGTGCCGGTGCCCACTTGGGACACCTGGGATTCCTCTTTATGTGGCCCTTTTGACCACATGCATAACATTTGCGGGAACCCCACTTTGCAGGCTTCCCTGCAGAGATCCATGGCTTTTTCTCACCTTGGGAATAGAAATCCTTACCCTGGAAACTCTTCTGCTGGAGACCCTGCGCACCTTTGGATGGATTTCCCCCATACCCTTTGTAGACCCTGCTGCTGGTCCAGCGGTCCGCGTCCGGACAAGCTTCCTGGGGTCAGTCAGCTTGCTATCCATCAGATGCTGGCACAACTCTGGCAAATAAAGACCATACAAGTGCTCCCATGCAATTAAATCATACAACCTCTAATAGTTAGTTACCTTGCTGCCCTTTATCCATCCATCGAGTGACCTGCAAAAAAGATTCACACATTCAACACAAGTGTTAGACTCAACCTTTTGAAAATATCTAACCTTCTTCCTGTACTGCTCAGGGGTGAGCCCAAACCTGAGGCATAAAGCCTCCTTCATGTTTGGGTAAGTGAGAGTACCTGGTGTCCCTTCCATTTATCCGAAAGTTTTTCTACAAGGCTCCTCCCCATTGCTTCTCTGGGGCCTCGTTCATGCTGGGAGCTGCCTCATAAGCTGCAAAACAAGCACATATATCCTCCCCTTCTTAAAATCCTTTACCAGATCCCTTGGAATGTGTACCTTCCCCACAGACTGCACACTGCCACCATTTGAACTGGACTCTACCTGCTTGGCCTTGATGTCCAGCTCCTTCAAACGTAACTCATGAGCAAGTAACAACTTCTCTTCCAGAGCAAGAGACTTCTCCTTTTGCCTTTGTTCTATTTCAAACCTTCTGTTTTCCAACTTGAGGTTCTCAAGCTCTCTCTCATGCTCTCTCTCCTGTCACCTGCACTGCAGCTCCTCTGGGGACAGACCTCTAGAAGACACACTGCTGCCAGGCCTGGAGGGCCCTCCCCCAACTGGCAGATCTTGAGCTCCAAACTCCGATTGCTGCCACTATGCATCCAGATCCACATTCTCAATCTCAGCCTCCCCAGCCTCTCTTGCTGCCCACAAGGCCCTCAGTGAATTCTGCAACTTGCCACACAGGTGTGATGCGTGGAAATCTGGAAATGCTGCTGGTCGAGGTGGCGGCAGCAGAACAGGCGCTGCAACGGTTTCTTCAGCTGCGGTCCCGCAATACGTCAATTCTTTCAGCCGCAAACCAGGGCATGCATCAAAGTAAGAGCACTGAACTCGGTGTGCAGTGGATTTTTAAGCCACTGACAGGTGCTATGTCGATTCCTTGGCCCCACGGCGCGGTGCGGCATCAGAAAAACAGGTGCTGGAAGGGCGATGCATGGATTCTCTTGGTTTCCTCAGACTTTTCCAGCACCCAGCAACAGGAACAACCTCCAGAGGCCCAGAACTGGAACAGGCACTTCCTGGCAGGGCAGCAGTGGAGTTCAAGGAAGCTGGTGGTAAAGTATTTGTGTCCATAAGGCCTCAGAACAGGAGGCAAGCACACACAAGCCCTTGGAGATTCTTCACATGCAGGTTCACAGCAAAGTTCCAGGCTTTGTCCTCTCCTTGGCAGAAGCAGCAACTTAAGGTCAACCCAGCAAAGCCATATACAGCAAAAGGGCAGTCTCCTCCTCACAGGTCTTCGGCTCTTCTTCCTTGGCAGAGGTGCCTCTTGAATCCAGAAGTAATCTAAGATTCTGGGGTTTTAGGTCTAATATTTATACCCCCTTTTCTCATTTCAGTCTTTTTTTCAAGAGTCTCTGAGCTCAGTAAAAACCAGTTCTGTCCTCACTGGTCCAGCTTCACTACAGGAGATGGAGACTGCATTGTGCAGAGCAGACACAGCCTATTCAAGTGCTAATGAAAACTCCTCTCACCAACCTAAATGCAGAAAGGTCTATTCAGACTAGCTATGAGTCACCCAGGAAAGGCAGGACACACCTCAAACTCCCATCTAACTGTCTAGAGTGAATGCACATCCCCAGCTCCAGTCACTCCAAAACCAGACGGTGAATACACAAAACAGGCAGAGGCATACAGGATGGTTAAACAAGAAAATGCCCACTTTCTAAAAGTGGCACTTTCAAATACACAATTTAAAAACACCTTTACTGAAAGATGTGTTATTAAATTCTGAATTCAGAGAGCCTAAACTCCAAATCCCTAGCTATTCCCAATGGAAAGTTACAAAATTGGCAGTATTTCACTATCAGGACATGTAAAACACACCAGCACATGTCCTACCTTTCACATACACTGCACACTACCCATGGGGGAACCTTGGGCCTACCTTAGGGGTGACTTACATGTAAGAAAAGGGAAAGTTAGGCCCTGGCAAGTGGGTGCATTTGCCAGGGCAACTTGACAGTTTACAACTGCACTCACAGACATTCCAGTGGCAGGCCTGAGACAAGTTTATAGGGCTACTCATGTGGGTAGCACAACAAGTGCTGCAGGCCCTCTAGTAGCATTTGATTTACAGGCCCTGGGCATACACAGTGCACTTTACTAGGGACGTACCAGTACATCAAATATGCCAATCATGGATAACCAATCATAGTCACAATTTGCACAGGGAGTACTTGCACATCTGCACTGAGCGACAGTGGCAAAGTTCCCAAGGTACATAAACGAGCACAAAAAGAAATCAAGCACACAGTCCAAAAATATAGGAGGTAGAGGCAAAAATACCGGGGAAACCACACCAAGGATGGCAGGTCCAACACAAACAATATAAAAGCCAAATTAATTTAGCCCAAAAATTGCTCAAAAACAACAAAACTTTTGAAGAGGAGGAACCTCTGCCTGGCTTTCCCTGCATAACAGAAGCCTTTAGCATATACAACCATACATCCACTTCTCCAAGTAAGTAACAATTACAATTAGGATAAGAAGTTAATACATTTAACTTTTAAAAGCAATTCTTAATAAGCAATTACTAACACAGTTTTTAACATTTATATTTTTCTACAGATTACTCAACTATCAACATTCTATTAAGTATACTGCTTTAAATGTACAAAAACAGCAACAGTTAAAACTCCAAATAACCTAAACATCTTTAAACAACAACAATATAATATGTGCAAATAATTTAACTGCCTTTTTTTCTAACAACAGAAAAAAACACCTGTTTCAAAAAGACAATTCTTCCCTAAACAAGATAGAAGTAAGATCTTTTTTTTTAAAGTCTATTTAACTGTATATTAATAAAGAAACATTTTTTATTAACTATTTTTCTATATTCATGTTATTATAGTAATTAAAGACATAATGACCGAAGGTGCAAAATATATAACATCACAGAAGGGAAACCTTTTACTGTGTTACATGAGATACACATACACTCAAGAAAATGTTTCTTCTCAACACATTAATTCGAAATGCACCAAATACTATTCCAATGCACGTTATGAGAGGGCAACTACAAAGGAAACTGTAGTAATTAATGTAAAAGAGCACAACCAACCTACATGTGTAACAGAAATAGAAGTTAAAGAACTATTAGCAAATATAAGAGAAACATGCACTAGTTCCTAAGAACCTACAGCACAAATACTTAAGGATATACTACCTCACGTACAAGGCAGGGCAGTTACCATCAATACCCACCTTAAAATGCCTCATAACTCAAACTAAAGGGGCCACCAGTGAAACCCCACTTGCTCCCAAAACATTCAGAGAAATAGACATACCACCACAGCTTACAGTGACGCACAGAGAGGAAGAATTCCTAATATATGATAATAAAATCCATAACAAACATATACTTATATTTGGTACTAACTCAAACCAGAGCAATGTTAAACATGGATGATGGATGGCATATTTAAAATGTGTCCCAAACCTTTCCATGAACTATACATGGTGAATTAAAAAAAAAATATATATACCTTTTGTTCATACCTTACTCCAAAACAAACAAGGCAGTACCTTCATGGAACTACTAAACCACATTTAGCAACAGACAAACAACTACTATCCCCCCAAAATTATTATTGACTTTGAGCAAGCTATGATCCAATCTATACTAAAACTTTTCCCATCACACAGCAATACAGGGATATTACCATCATTTTAATCTAAGCATATGGCGTCACCTACAGAAATATGTACTAAGAGCCTTATCACAAGTTTGGGAGTCTGTGAACTGCTGTACCAGTGGTCTGAATGCGGCGAGCTCATTGATCAGACTGCCGTATTATGAGTCAGGCAGGTTGCATTTCCGAAGGCTGCGGCTGAACCACCGACACTGCCAGTATACCGCCGACCGCTGGGTTCGCAGTCGGGGACAGGCAGCTGCCATAGTGCAGTATCGGGGACCTCCACCACCATCCGTATTACGAGTTGGCCTTCTGACGAGCCAACCAGTGCAGTCCAGGCACCAGCTTTGAGTTGGCGGTGCCAAAGGATTTGGGGTGCATATTCACCCCTCTCCTGTTCTTAAGGCAGAGTTTGAAATGGATCCCTTTCTCCAGGTCCCCCCTTCACAGCAGCATCTTCACCTCAAAGAATATGATCCTGTTTGCGGCGATTTAAAGGAGAGTCCTTTTTGTACCATTTACCCATTGCCTGGACTGCACACATATGGGCCGGACTGTAGCAATGGATAGGTGGTATTTTTCTACATGTACCATGGATATGTGTGCATTCGACACATATGCAGTCAAAATGATCACACAGGCATCAATACATATGGAAAAATAATGACAACCACCGCAAAATCTCCGCAGCCACAGTGCCAGCACTGTGGTAAACCTGTAATGCAGAGGTCTGAAGACCTCCAGCGCTGTGGTCTACTGGTGGACGCGGAAGAGGCGTTCAAGTGGTTGGCCCGCTAAAATCGTAATAAGGCTCTAAATAGACAAAAATTACAATACTCCCACTACTACAAAAGAAGAAACCCAAAATATAGCATATAAATTTAACATTTACTTTAATAACAAATTATTAACAACAGACATCTATAGCAAATGGGGTCAATTGATACAATCAGGGTCACTGGTTAGTTGGGACTCTTTACAACCTACATAGCTCTGAATGGTTTACTAAATCCAAAGTAACACAAGGCAGTGCATATTGTTGCTTTCCTCTATCTTTCAAGATGCAACATTTCACCTGTGGAGTTTGGACACTCCCACGCATCCACCCATGGTTTTTGAGATAGCCCCGATTTACTAAAGTCAGTAAACCTAGGATTGCACTAAAATGTTGTGCCTCCCTGAAAAAGTTGTAACGAGGAAAAATATATTGATTTCTCCTTGCAACTTCCAATTTCATTGCCTGCTGCATTCTGTAACACACACAGAAAGAGGAAAATGCCTCAGAGGATTGTTTTTGTGCAGGAAGGTGTTCCTTCCTGCACAAAACAATCCTGCTTGTAACGCAAGAACCCCTTGCAGCATAGCACATAGGTGCCTGCATAGAAGCTTGGTTGCAACAAGTGCGCCAGCGCTAGAAGACTGAAAAAATTTGCCATATCTTAGTAGTTATGACTCATTTCTGCTGTCTCCTTTTCACATAACACACATTTTCTTGCTGTTTTGCATGAAATATTGGTAAATATACCCCTAGGTTCTGTCCCTGAGGTCCTGCAAGCATTCAAAGTAACTAAGAGGAACTTCCCAGAAGCAACTAATCTTCATGTAGCTAGCTTTCAGGGAAAAAATAGTTGAAAATATCATAAGCAAAATCTATCCTAGTCCTACACTAGCCTGTTCATCTTGATTTCCCACAAGACTGAGCCCACATTAGTATATTCCCATCCTTTAATGATGCCTTTCTGTAATGGAAGACCAAATTCACTGCATTCCTTCAATCTAATTTCTGCATGCACTGCTGGTATACTTTTTAACTTATATAGAACATTACATCTTTCCACTCAGCGTCTTATATTTAAATATAGTGTCTGCTTCATAATAACCTCCTTTAGATGGTTTTGCCAATCCTCCTTCTTCAAATCTGTTCTGAAGTTTGTTGGTACTTGTCCTTGATTTTATTTCCCCACCAAATAATGTTACCAACTTTGCCATCAATGTTTGAGAAATATAAAGCCTGAAAACTACAGGATATCATAGAGAAAACAAATTAGAATAGTGGAATACACCTTTTCAACAAATAACTTAACATTTAAGGCCTTATTACGATGCCGGTCGGAGGTCGCTGCAGATGCAGAACTGACGACCTCCAGTCGGCAGTCCCGACACCGCAATTAGGATGCAATTGCACATGGTGCAGTCGCAAACTTCCATTCTACAATAGGAGCTTGTGCGGCGGTCCGAAACCGCTCGCAGCACAAGCTTCCATTGTAAAATAGAAGTTTTTGCACATCCCTGCACCGCGCGGCAGGCACCGTGATGGTGCAGGGATGTAAAGGGCATCAACCGGAGGGCCAGGGGAGAAGGGGGCCCTGCTAGGGTCCCCCAAAGTCACTCTCTGACAGCCCTTCCATGTCAGAAAGGTCAACATGTAAAGGCTGTCAGAACTACATCATGATCCTGACGGCAGAAACGCCGTCCTTAGGGGATTATTAGCAGTCTCCGGCTCCGTGATGGGCTCTGCGATGAGCTCCTTGAACACGTCGGAAGCCGGTCGGTTTCCCAGGCCGGTTTACTCTCTGACAGCCGACATTATAATTCTTCGGCCTTTGGAATGTAAACCTTCCATCTCAGTCAGGAAGCCTCCGGAGGCTTTCCGACCGACATCGAAATAAGGCCCTTAATATCTTTTGGAAGATGTTTCTGACACTGACCTGAGCTATTACTATCTGAAAAGACCACAGAGAGTTATTTGCTGATTGGATGGGTAGTGTTTTTTAAAATCATGTGTTGGGGTGTGTGGTCAAGATGGCAACTGGGTATGATGCCTGGTGTGACTCCTCTGCTTACCGGATCATGCAGCAATATACCTAGTAGGCAAGGGAGTTGCTAAGCACCCCAGGGAGGCAAAAATGTTCCCGTTACTGCCATGGAGGAGGGCACAGGCATGGAGGGGTCTGGCTGTTCGAACAATTCTGCCTGATAGCCAGACCTGGCCACGGCGCTGAAACAATATGATGGCTGTGGCCCTCTGAATGGCTCTACCTCTTCTATAAGCACTTCACCGCAGACCACGAACTTGGAGACTTCAGCGGTGCCCTCAGACTGCCAGTTCCTGAGGCTTGTGTATCACAACAGGGTATCACGCCCAGAATTATCGCTTCCTGTTGTCTCCCTTATCGCTGCCTGCAATGCATCATGGTGGGCTCTTTATAGTATGGACTGGCTCACCCGCAGATCTTACTGGGGGCATTCACCCTCGAGAGGGATGAGACTTTATCAGCAAGCAATACCTCCTGCTACTGGGCCCTGGAGATGGGCCCCCTCATACATCCATCACAAACAATCAAAACTCACACAAAAGTGTGAGTTTGCCTTTGGGAATGAGGCCCAGAGTTTCTACGCTGGAAGACAACAAGACCACAAGGGGAGAGGACGTCGAAATACTCCACTAAGAATTGTTGAGACTTCAAGAGCAGCAAGCGAGCCTCTAAGCCCATGCAGAAGATCTCAAAAACAGGTCTCATTGGAACACTATACGCCAGAGAGGGGTGCCGAAGGGGCCGAGAGCATTGACACAGGCTACGATTGGGCCCTATTTCTGCAAATACTTGGCATGAGGTGGAGAGCCAGATGCAACTTGACAAGCTGCACTGGGCCAAGTTCCCTGAGAGCAACAGTGCCCATTCACCAGTTATCTAGGTTTCAGTGCATGCCTTCCAGCTGAAAGAGGAAATGCTCAGGAAAGCTAATGACTTACAACCCCTCCTATTTTGTGGGCACACTTACCTTACAACAGCGCATGGAGTTCAAACCTGTCACTGAATTTCTATGTAACAAGGAGATCATCTATGTCTGGCGGCATCTGTTTAGTATAATTTCCCACTGGGAGGGTCGATTTCATCAACAATGACTGTCATTTAGGACAGTCGTATCTTGGGTATGCCTCAGAAGGAGGACCGATTCTCCTCATCTGGATCTACCCGGGCACCCACTACCTGACCTTGTGCTGCTATGGCCCTCTAACAGATGTAAGCAATCATGCCCAAAACCCAGGGGAGATCGCCCAGGAGCGACAAGTGGTTTTGCATAAACTTTCAAAGGACATGGGGCACGGCCCAACCTAAATACACAAAGACAGCCTAGGGCACAACATAGCAAATTGTTCAGCTTGGCTCAGCAGGGCCTCATTTCACTTCCACTAAGCACCAGGGTGGAGGAGATGCTGAACTACCTTGAGCCTTGCCGAGAGATTAATCAAGGATGAATACTTGCAGATTTCCCCAAGACTTCTGGTCCTCTGAGGGTGGCAAGAAGGGTGTGGCTTTTTGTGTTGCTATAGTCACCCTAAGTGGCAAGGGTATGCCCAGATATGGGTCACTTGCTCGATATGACACTGGATTCAAGCTAGACTTGCTGATGAGTGCTGATATGTCAAAACCGGTCCCATGATGCTTGTTTACCGGTCCAGGTAAGACCTGGCCTGGCAGTTCTGGTTGGACTGTTCCCAAGGAGAGCAGAGTCAAGACTGATTTGCATATGGTTGGGTCCAAACTGGGGTGGAATAGTGAGCAAAAATAAATTGATTTTACCCAGATCTGTGACTGTGGGTGAATGTTTGACAATGTTCAGCATTCTGTCCATCATCTTTTTGTGTTGTAAGAAGGGGGAAGGCCATACTGCTCAACCAGGGATTTTGGGGGGAGGTGACTGGGAAAAGTGCAGAACTTAAGTTTTGCCTTCTGGCATACTGCATACAATTTGGACTCCTCCTGGTAATGCTAGCATCTATTTAAGCTCAAAACTAGCAACAGGAGCACTTCATTGTGGATGCACTGACCTAACAGTCACAAATACGGCCATCATGGGGGTGGGTGACCTGAACCTCATGATGAATAATGAACTTGACCGCTCAGGCCAACGGTACAGGCAGACAAGGGCATCCCCCCAAGGGCCTGGACAGGCTGCAAGAATGTGGCTTTGCAGACCTATGGCCTTCTACTCAACAGCAGACAAAACATATGAACACACAAACTATTTTTTTGGCACCCTAGCTATCCAGACCCTGGTCACAGATGTTATCTAAGGCTCTATGTCATTATCTGATCACGCCCCCTTCATTCTCTCCTTATGGCTGACCACTACACAACCTGTCCCTAGCACCTGTTGGCTACATGATAGACTCATCCAAGTCACACACAACATAGACACAATTTGTTATGTAATATCCAGATACCTTCAGGATAATGACTCACTGAAGGTTCCCGAGTCCACCCTATGGGAGGCCGAGAAAATGGTCATCCAGTTAGAGCTTGTTGTGATGTCCACCCAGATCAACCGTAGGAGTAAGGATAATAAACTGACACAATTGGAATAAACAATGTAGGAGCTCGAAACTATGCATAAATGTATAAGGGCCCCAGGATATGGCATCAGATCAAAAAAGCTCACACTCAAAATTTTAAACCTTGATAGAGCACAATATGCCCTGCTATGCCTCATGCATACATTTTACTCCAGGGTCAATAAATGCAGTGGATTGCTGGAACGCTGCCTATGATCCCAAATTCAGCATGACAGTGTAACCTCTGTAAAAAACACATGTGGGAGGAAATCACAGGGGACAGGCAAATCATGGCGGTCTTCTGTAGATTTTGTCATAATCCTCATCAGGATTTATACACAGACATTATACCCGCATACCTAGAAAGTGCCCAAGTTACATGACTTTAGATGGCCCAGGCAGGGATCTTAGACAAACCGATTAAACTTGAGGAGGTGATTGCAGCAGTAGCTAGACTGAAACCTTCGAAGGCCCTCAGCCGTGATGGTTTGGCCCCTCTCTATTACAATATCTTTTGTCATATCTTGGCCCCAGTTCCCACAAGTCTATTTAACACCCTTGCTTACTCACACAGTCTGTGCTAGAAGTATTTATCATAGTAATACCACACCTGGAAAATGTGTAGTTTCTATAGACCTATCTCCCTGCTTAACGTCGATGCCAAAATATTCCCAGGCATCCTTGCATCCAGACAAAAAATATGACATGCCTGAAACATTTTGTCAGCTACCAAATGAATCAAGTTATCAAAAATGAACAAAATAAAGTTCTTCTAGAAGAATTAGAACTCAAACTGGAGAGATGGGAAGAGTCAAATTTAATTGACGGTGATAAGCAGATATTGTTAACTGCCCAGCATCCGTAACACCAACAATTTACTTTTGCCTGAAAATATACAAGGACATTAGAAAACCTTCGGGCAGGTCTAGTGTGTCAGCCAAAGTATTACTGTATGAACCAATTGTGGTTTCTTACACACATGCCATTACATTGTCGTTAGTGGACCCTTCTCCTCATGAGGGGTTCTGGAATGATGGGTGGTGAGTGCGGAGAAGACAAATGGAAGGGAGCTGAAAAGACTGTGGCTGTGCCACTTAGAATGAACTACTCCCCCTCACTCCATTGTCCTGTCATTCCTGAGGAGTTGCTATACTGGCGACGAGTATAGGATTAAGCATCCACACCCCAACCCGCTATACTTTTTAAGGTTGCTCTGAATGAGCACAGACATAATGAACACAAAGCAGCTGGTGAGGTGTGTCGGAATGGGTGAATAGGATGTCAATGAATGTCATGATATGTTCAGGCCCGAGAAAGGCAATATCAGTAAATACAATGTGAACATACGCCACAGCTTGTACCCTCACAATGTCGGTCAATGCAATGTTAATATATACCATAACTTGTGCCTGCACCGCAGCGCAATCATCAGAAATAATGATTCCACGCTCATTCGATAATATTATTGTTCTGAGTAAGAACAATGTCAATATACATTCAGACCAGAGCAGACATAACCTCATTAATACCAGTATGAACAATATCAATGTACAAAATGACAATGGTATGCGTAATGTTGATAATATCGTGGCTGTCATATACATTTTAGGAGTTTCCATGAACTCACATCATTGCTGTCGGATTCACCCAAGGTGACCTCTCCATCAACCCTGAGTCTGAGATACGTGGTCAGGAAGGTCCTGTGACCCATTGCCTATTGAGAAACAGGGCACAGGTGGGGTCCCCCATAACCCAAAGACAGGTACCCACCCAGGGAAAACCCTGATTGATTCCACAAAAAGTTGCAACGCAAACAAGTCTGAGATAATTGGCCCCAATAAAACCGATTTGGCCAAAGGCTTGCATTCCCAAGAAATGCCACAAAGCTAGATACCACATGTAGATAGGCACACTCAACCAATCAGGACACAACAGGCACACCACACATAGTGTTCATGCACCCCTCATGCCGGACATCCCGACACATACACACTGGCCCACACTAGCTCTCCCCGTGATCGAGAGCCATCTGTGTTCTTATCAGATGCTCGCATTGGTTGATTTAGAAATGAGATGCTTTTTTGGAATATAGAAAATAGTTTTATTGTCCCTCATGAACTGTATAAATTTACAGCCAAAAAGTTTGTACACCAAGAGATTTTGAGCAGACGCATTCTGCCCAGGCTCCCTGGCCGCATTGTTTAATCAAACCAACTTGTTTCTGTTTTGCCATACGCCTCTTGTCTTTTCATTTATTTAAGGTAAATTCATAACCTAGCAAAAGGTGTGTGACTGAGACTTCACACGCACTGAAGAAAAGGGATTGTTTGGAAGATAATTATTACTGCTGATAATTGTTGGAAAATGGCCATCTCTGAATGGTCACCCCAAACATTTTGACTTCCTCCTCCTCTTTTTTGGCCTCGTTTTTGTTGGCTTTAGGACTCTGCACACTTTACCAGTGCTAAAGAGCATGGGATGTCTCCTCTAATCATGGTAACATTTGCTCATACCCAATTGGCATATTTAGTTTACTTATAAGTCCCTAGTAAAGTGCACTACATGTGCCCAGCATCGGAAAATTAAAAGGCTACTAGTAGGCCTGCACAACGGATTGTGACATCCAAACAAATAGAACTTTAAACATGTTTCAGGCCTGCCACTGCAGAGTCTGTGTATACAGTTTACACTGTCATGTCAACTTGCCATTTAAAACACCTTGCCAAGGCTTCTACTTCCCTTTCATGACATATACTTCTTCCTTAAGGTAGGCCATAGGTAGCCCATAGGACAGGGTGCAGTGTAATTAAAAGGTAGGACATGTACCTTTGAGTGTCACATGTCCTGGTAGTGAAAAACTCCCAAATTTGTTTTTCACTACTGCGAGTCCTACACGGCTCATAGATTAACATTGGGAATTCTTTATTTTACTTATAAGCTGCAATTCCTGATTGAGAAGGAGTAGCTCTGTCATGTTTCATATCATTGGAATGGTAATGATAAATCCTCTTTAATGGTAAAGACCAATTTATCACTACCCTTATGCAAAATCCACTTTTAGAAAGATAGCATTTTTCTGCTCTCAGCCCTGTGTGCCTACATACTTGAGCCAGAGCTGGGAGGGAGGACCTCTGTGCCCTTCAAAGTCCCATTTTGAAGTCACCTCCACCTTAAAGGCATGACTGGGTATAAGTACTGGGTCTCTGACTCCCCCAAATCAGACACTACTGGACCTGTGAAGAACTCTGCCAGGAGGAAGGACTGCTGTGCTGCTACAAGGTCTGCCACTCTGCTGGACTGCTGCTCTAGAATAACTGCGTTTCTGCTGTGCTGCACTGCTGTCTGTGACCCTCTGGCCTGCTGAGGAAGAACTGGACTAACTTACTTGAACACAGAGTAATCTCCAAGAGCCATCCTGTGCTGTTGTGCTTGGTCTATTGGAAGTATCTCCAGGTGCTTGCTCGAGTGGAACCAACGCATCCTCTGCTGCGAGAGCAGAAGCGACGCATGGCCGGAAAAGAACTGGCACATCACACTTGAAACTAGTGCATTGCCATCGGAACTGACACATCTGAACGCATGCATCACCACTGCTGCAGTGAGAGACAATCAACCCATTCCCTTGACTGCATGGAGAAATCCGGCTGATCGGCTTCGGAACCAACGCATCTTGAACCCAGTGCTTTACACAAAAAATGGTTCACAGGGAAATAAATCTTCTTCAGAGTTTCACTATCTGGTAATTACAAATTGCATATGCAAATCTTTATATAGGCAATTAATGCACGCAGGGTGAAGGACACATATTTCCATAACAAAAAAACACATTTTATTGCTCAAAATATCCTTGAATTATATATACTGTAATAAACAGGAACTAATGCTCATGCTTTTTGGGGAAGGGAAGGTGCAGTGAGGTGTGATAGAAGGAATAGAAAAAAAGTGCATCACTATTAAAATGACATAAATTTTAGAATATAAAAGTATTCTATATATGTGTGGTTGTCAACAACGTTTCGACCTCTGTTATCCTGAGGTCGTCATCAAGACTGAGCAAGAGTGCTATGAATCTAAAAAATATGAATGGAAACAAGAAATATAAGAATATAGAGCAGACCCTGGATAGGGTTTACATTATGTATGGACCTATTAGGTCAATTACGTATATAATAGGAATCAAGAAGTGACATCAAGTGATTAAGGAGGTTCTTCAATTGGGCCCATAAATGGACAATCCAGACGGTAACTGGTATCGGACCTGGACGATGGCTGAAAGCCTGTATCCCTAAGGCCTGCCAGGCTAAGGTGAATGCATCAATGTAACTGGATGCGGCTGTGACTGTAGTGGAACACAAAAGTATAATTTTTTATTTATGAGAGGGGACAAAAGGTTCCTCATTATGCCCATACTTGAAGGCTATCTGGCATGGTTTAAACAATAAAAAAATAAAAAAATTGGTGCATTGGCTGGTACTATTGTGGTAAACTTACTTAAGTGATAAAGTTATCGCCGACTGTTGAGCAACACGAGGATTCCTATAGAATTAGATGCAATTGAGTCAGAATCCAAGTTAAAATAAATTAAAGTACCTCATTTTAATCATCCCAATTTTAAGGTATGGGTGACAGTCTAAGGACACTTATAGTGGCACAAATGCTGGTGTACATGGAATATAATGTAATTGCACTTACTAATGTGATGGTAATCGCGGGCTATTCAACAGAGGCCTTCACAGAGAGCGGTGCAACAAATTCCAAACCTGCTATAATACATCAAATTAAAAGACCAATTCAATTGGTGGTGCTGGCGAAAGGACCAGCTAGACAATGTAAGGGTTAGGCAGCTGCAGGAGACTTGCCAGCAGGCTTACCTTAATGAATTACAGAGGTGGGGCGGTCAGACACTCATCCCCTTGAGAGCCGGCGTACGTCCAGGCATCCTTGAGCAGAGTAGTCTTGTGTCTGTTAAATACAGAGAGACGTGCTCGTGCATGCGTGCCACTACGGCGCTGTACACTCAACAACTAGACCAGTGCGAAAGTCCTGTTGCCGTGTAGGGAACCATCAGAGTGTGGGTATTTAGATGAATAACAGTGCCAGAGGCAGCAAGGACACAAACAATGAGCCATAGAAATTTCTATTGGGTTAAATTCAAAATAATGAGAACTAAGCAATGGTAGTATTAAATAAATAACAATTCATACAGGCTGTGCAAACAAAATACATATTTACATTCATTATACCTGGGACTAAACGAAAATGCAGACAGACTGTGTAAACATTATACATATTTACACTCCAGTATTTGCTAACAAAGCTCAAGATTTAAAGGTAGTGATTACCCAGAGCTTGTTAGTAATCCTACAGACAGTATTATATTACAGAAAAAAAATAAATGTAACTATAAAATACTATTCCATTCATCCTGCGAGACCTTTTTGGACTGAGTCACATTTGAAAATCCATTTACACTCCAACCGATTTAGTAGGAATTGGATGTTGCCTCCTCTTGTTTGTGGGGACATGACGTCAATTGCTTGCCATAAAAAGTCGCTCTCATTGTGACCCTTTTTCATGAAATGTTCAACTATGGGTGCAATTGTGACTGTACAGCAGACTCTGCTTTTGTGTTGGAAAAAATGTGACTTAACCTTTTGTGTTGTCTTCCCAATGTATATTACATTGCATATACAGCAAATACAATACACAACATTAGCTGTGTTACAGTTGGAGAAGAAATTCAAGATTTGGTAGTGTTATATTCCAGAGTTAGGCCCATGTAGTGAAACAGCTTATTTCTTTCATTGTCCTATTTTTTAGCAGTAACCTTTGCACATATTTGCGTGCGCAACAATGTTGGATTAGTTTCCCTGAAACCAAACTTGTTTACACATCTAGCTTCTCACACCATTTTCACAATACCCTGAGCATGATGTACACGGTCTCTTCTTACACTATGTACAAATGTCATCTCTATCTTCATCCACGGAGTGGCAGGGCTATCTACATATCCATAACATCACTGATCTATACGCACATCGCAAGTTGCTTTCTATTAGAAAACGGTGAGCATCCCCATAGCACTTCAGCTGACACAGAGGGTCCTTGCATGCTGAGAATTCTCCACTCAGCGGTCTGACATCTTGTGACGGGTGTCTAGTTCATGACCAAGATGGGGTCCTTCATTATATCCCATCAGGTAATGGGATTGAATCATCCCTTGGGGAAATTCTTGGCTCTACACCTACACATACTCTAGGTACACTTAGAGTAGGGTTCTCTTAGTAGGAGTACTTTTGATTACTGCCTTGTTTTATATGCCTGCATATATACATTGTTTTAGCACCATGGTAAAACTATGTCTACTATTCACACATTTGGTGCTTGTAATCACTTTTATCTGCTTCTGTCTATTAATCATTGCAGCACATGTAGTATATACAAGAATAACGTTGGTTCAAAATATATATATATATATATTCACTTAAAAAACCATAGGTTTTAGGGACAGTTATAGTTAGTTGGACATTTCACTCGTACAAAACCATAGAAATTCCCCCGTTGTAGTTAGTTCAGCTAACTATAACTCGCGCCCCCGCAATGCACTGCTGATGACGTCACATATTACATCACTCATGACATGGTCAGTGACATCACTGATGACATCACTGATGACATCTCAAATGACATCACTGATGACATCATCCAGTGACTGTGTGTTTCTTTAAAGTTTAAATATGTTTAATATATATAGGGAAAGGCGTATTGAAGAATGAGTGGGTGTAGAAGTGTCTGTATGGATGATTTAGTAGGTGCGTGACTAACTCTATAAGTGAGTGATTAAACGTATCTTACTGAATGCATGGGTTAGTGACTAAACTGGGTGAATGTCTGTATCCGTCTGTCTATTGCTGTGTAAGTGGCTGCATGGGTTTGTGAATAGCTACATGAGTGTCTATATGAGCTATTGATTAGTTGTCTGAGTATCTGTATGGGTGCCTGAGTGTTTGTGTGGGTGGGGTGTGTGCGACTCTGTGCATAGATGTGTGAGTGGGTGATTCACTGGGTGGATGGTTTCAAGAGTGCATCTGTGATAGACTGTATGGGTGGGTAAGTGTGTGTAAGAGTGTGTTTGTGAGTGAATGTATGTCCCAGTGGTACATGTGTGAGTAACTACATATGTAAAAGGCAGTATATATGTGTGTTGGAGCATATAAATAGCTATAAGCAAGAGTGTGTGATTGTGAGAGTGACTGTATGGATGAGTGTGTGCTTGTATCAGTGATTGTATAAGAGCGTAAGAATGTGCTAGTATTTGTATGAGTAAGTGAGCTGGTGTGTGTATAACTGTATAGGTGAGTAAATGGCAGTGTGTTTAATTATTTGCATGACTGACTAGGTGTGTGAGTACCTCTATGGATGAGTGGCGGTGTTTGAGTGTCTATATAGGAGTATGAGTGCATATGATAGTCCTGTACTGAGTGACCATAAGTATGAGTGACTGTACGGGTGAGTGAGTGGATGTGTGTGTAGACCTAAGAATCAGTGAGTGGGTATGTAGTTATTGGTGTTGGAGTGTCTATGGTTTTGCGAATGGCAGTCTGTAATTTAGAGTGGGTGTATCAAAGGTTATATCAGGGTGTGAGGAGGTGCATCAGATTATCACGTGGATGATGTCATCAGTAATGTCATCAGTGATGTCATTTGAGATGTCATCAGTGATGTCATCAGTGATGTCACTGACCATGTCATGAGTGATGTAATATGTGACGTCATCAGCAGTGCATTGCGAGGCGCGAGTTATAGTTAGCTGAACTAACTATAACGGGGATTTTCTATGGTTTTGTACGAGTGAAATGTCCAACTAACTATAACTGTCCCTAAAACCTATGGTTTTTTAAGTGAATTTCAAAGGTTTTTTAAATGCTAATTTCTAACTATAACGTGTCTGAAACCTTTGGTTTTTTCAGTGAATTTCAAAGGTTTTTTAAATGCTAATTCCTAACTATAACATGTCTGAAACCTATGGTTTTTTTCAGTGAATTTCAAAGGTTTTGTAAATGACAATTTTTAAATGTATTAATTGTTATATTTATTTTTTTGATACTAATTTACTACATTTTTTTAAACTATTTATTTTTGCATATTTTATTTTTTAAATTACATTGTAATTACATTATACATTACATTACAAAATATAATTTCTCAGAATGAATTAATTTAGTTTAAATACTTTGCAAATAGGCAATAGACTTTTAAGTATAGTAGTTACAGTTGTTGCAATGGGCAACACAATTTCAAACACAATGCAACATTGAGCTCAATGTGAATTTCTAGTTAAATGCAATTAGTTACTTTATGGATTACTTTTCTAACCACAGGACTGGATCCTAGATTCAGTCCTGGGACATCTCCTGTAAACAGTTGAGTAAAAGCGTTTTGGTTACAGTAGTGATTTTTAAGGAATATTATTGTATTTTAAAAGTTGACACTTAGAAACTTTTTCACATAGAATCACCAATGTTATCATATGGGAGGAAATTCACTTAGCAGGTAAGTAGTGTTATCGTTACTTTTTCTTACTCAGTGGTGGATCCTGTATCCAGCACTGGTGCATCTCCTGTAAACAGTTGAAAGAATGCGTTTAAGTCATACAGGCGATTTTTAAGGAATATTTGTAGTTTGTGAAAATCAACACTTTGAAACTTTTCTGCTGAAAACCAGACAATGGATTCCTATGGAAGGAAATATAAGTTACTGGTAAGTACGGTTAAAATTACTTTTCAGGATCAGTACTGGGCTGAAAGATGCAGCACTGAGGTCTCTCCTGATAACAGGTGAGTAAATCGGAATTCGTATTTTGGCTGATTTTAGAGGAATATTTGTATGTTTCAAAAATCGACACTTAGAAACTTTTTCAGCAAAAAGCAGGCAATGATATCCTATGGAAGGAAATTCAAGTTACTGGTAAGTACGGTTAAAATTACTTTTCAGGATCAGTACTGGGCTGAAAGATGCAGCACTGAGGTCTCTCCTGATAACAGGTGAGTAAATCGAATTCGTATTTCGGCTGATTTTAGAGGAATATTATAAAGTTCCAAAACTCCACACTTAGAAGAATTTCCAAGTGAAACCAGTCAATGATATCCTATGGAAGGAAATTCAAGTTACTGGTAAGTACGGTTAAAATTACTTTTCAAGATCAGTACTGGGCTGAAAGATGCAGCACTGAGGTCTCTCCTGATAACAGGTGAGTAAATCGAAATTCGTATTTCGGCTGATTTTAGAGGAATATTATAAAGTTCCAAAACTCCACACTTAGAAGAATTTCCAAGTGAAACCAGTCAATGATATCCTATGGAAGGAAATTCAAGTTACTGGTAAGTACGGTTAAAATTACTTTTCAGGATCAGTACTGGGCTGAAAGATGCAGCACTGAGGTCTCTCCTGATAACAGGTGAGTAAATCGGAATTCGTAGTTCGGCTGATTTTAGAGGAATATTTGTATGTTTCAAAAATCGACACTTAGAAACTTTTTCAGCAAAAAGCAGACAATGATATCCTATGGAAGGAAATTCAAGTTACTGGTAAGTACGGTTAAAATTACTTTTCAGGATCAGTACTGGGCTGAAAGATGCAGCACTGAGGTCTCTCCTGATAACAGGTGAGTAAATCGTAATTCGTATTTCGGCTGATTTTAGAGGAATATTATAAAGTTTCAAAACTCCACACTTCGAAGAATTTCCAAGTGAAACCAGTCAATGTTAGCCTATGGAAGGAAATTCAAGTTACTGGTAAGTACGGTTAAAATTACTTTTCAGGATCAGTACTGGGCTGAAAGATGCAGCACTGAGGTCTCTCCTGATAACAGGTGAGTAAATAGGAATTCGTAGTTCGGCTGATTTTAGAGGAATATTTGCACAATGGTGAAGGGAGGGGCGGGGCCTGAGGTGACATCTGTGCAAACGCGCCCCGTGGCGCGTTTTAAGTTGGGGGATTAAGTCCCCTTGACTCATGAGGGTCCCTGGGGTCCAACTAGCCCACCCTGTACCTCCAGTATGCGCCAGGGGGCTGCGTTGCAGAGAGGTGTTCAGAGGCCACGCCCCTTTTTGCACCTCTCTGCAATGCAGCTCTGTGGCGCTTTCTGGACGTACCCCATCTTAAAACGCGCCACGGGGCCTGTTTGCACACATGTCACCTGAAGCCCCGCCCCCTCCCTTCACCACTGCGCGTTTTAAGTTGGGGAGTAATTCCCCTTGAATCCTGAGGGTCCCTGGAGTCCAACTAGCCCACCATGTACTTCTAAAAGCGCCACAGAGCTGCGTTGCAGAGAGGTGTAAAAGGGGCGTGGCCTCTGTACACCTCTCTGCAACGCAGCCCCTGGCGCATACTGGAGGTGCCTGGTGGGCTAGTTGGCCTCAGGGACCCCCAGTATTCAAGGGGAATTACTTCCCCTTCTTAAAACGCGTTTGCAGAGTACTGCAGGGAGGGGGGCGGGGCCTCCGGCACAATGCCGGTCGTTTTTTGTTTTTTTTTAATGGGAGGGGGGCTGCGTGGCCCCCCTTCCCTTGGCCACTTTTGGCCCCGGGGACCCCATCCCCTGGGGCCTGTGCATTTATTTTTTTTTAATTCCCCCAAAAAACGGGAAGGGGGCTGCGTGGCCCCCCTTCCCTGGGCCTGTATTGGCCCCGGGGACCCCATCCCCCGGGGCATGCCCTCGATGTTTTTTTTATTTTGGAGGGGCCTTGCCCTTTTTTTTAATTTTATTTTTATTTGGGGAGGGGGCTGCGTGGCCCCCCTCCCGGGCCACTTATGGCCCCGGGGACCCCATCCCCCGGGGCCTGGCCTCTCGTTGGGGACTGTGGGAGGGTCCCCAAACCCCCCACAGTCCCGTTGGCTCCCCGTGTCCTATGGGAGCCGGCATTGCTTTTCCACATGGGGAGCAGCTAACATGCTGCTCCCCATGTGAAAGCAATCAGCTTTGGATATTAGGCCGAGAGCAGGTTTCCTGCTCTCTCTTCCAATATCCAAAGCAAGTTTGCAATGACAGGACGGGAGCCGCGAGGCTCCCATCCCTGTCATTGCAAACAGCAGTGTCCCGGGGTAGGCACCCCGGGACACTGCAGGAGCCGGCCCTGGGGGTGGCGGTCCCCAGGGCCATCAAGGGCTCCAGGAGGGGGCCGTGCGGCCCCTCCCAACTATTTCACAGCCCCGGGGAGGTGGTGGTCCCCGGGGCTTTGGGGGTCTGTAACGGACCCCCATATTCAAATCTTTAGTGCCCTGGGGAGGTGGCGGTCCCGGGCGTGTGGGGGCTGGAGCCCCCACACAGGTTAAAAAATTTTAAAAAGAAGCCCCGGGGGTGGCGGTCCCCGGGGCTGCGGGAGGGCAAAGAGCCCTCCCGCACCATTATTTTCTAAAGCCCCGGGGGTGGCGGTCCCCGGGGCTTGGGAGGCCTTAGAGGCCCCCACATTAAATCTAAACCCCCCACCATGCCCCCGGGACTTGGCCTGCCCGGGGGCAAATAAGCATCGAAGCGCGGGAGACCGCGCTTCGATTTTCGGCAGGATCTGCGCACCCTGAGCGCATCCTGCCGATTTTTTATTTTTTAAATGCTTTTTTCTGCCCAGGGGGTCCTTGTGGGACCCCTGAGCAGACCTAGGAGGTCAGGGTGTTTCTACCCTGCCCCCTTTGTGCGTTTGCACACTTGCGATTTTTTTTTTCTCAGCGGGATTCGCGCACCCTAAGCACATCCTGCCGATTAAAAAAAAAAATGCTTTTTCTGCCCAGGGGTCCTTGTGGGACCCCTGAGCAGACCTAGGGAGTCAGGGTGTTTCTACCCTGCCCCCTTTTGCGCTTTGCGCACTTGTTTCTGTCCCTCGGTTCTACCGAGGGACAAAATGGCTGCCAACACTTCCTGATTTGGAGTGTTGACAGCCAATTAGCATGCAGCTCGTGATCGGGAGGGTGCGCGAATCCGACGCGGCCATAGATATATATGTGATTTTCATTTTGATTTTCACAGGAACTACTGAACGGATTTACACCATTTAACAAAAAGGGTTCTTTCTGAACCAAGAACTACCTCTTTGCCAAATTTGGTGTAATTCCGTTCAGCAGTTCGAGCTGTAGCCGTGTCTAAAGTTTCCTATGGGAAAATGAATGGGGAAAACACGTTTTGGTACCCCCTTTTTCTCGGCCCCCGCTTGACGAATCACCCTGAGACTTTCAGGGTAGGAGCGGACCGGAGCGGGCCATAAAGTTTGAAAATTTCGCGAAGATTCGTCAACCGACGCAAGAGTTATTTCAAATAGAATGTCGCGGATTTCCTATGGAAAATAGGTCCTAACTATAACTATCTACTGGCGACCGCCAGTAGATAATATATATATATATATATGTATATATATATATATATATATAAAACGTCCCACTGTGTATTCTTTATATATCTCCCTGAGAGGAATTGAACAGGGGTGATTAAGCTAAAGGTTCTGTACTGTTTCCACGATACCTGAGGGGTCAGAGTTGTATTGCTCAGTGGTTGTCAAAACCATTCGCTCCTTGGTAAGGTTAGGGGATTACGGTGGCACTGTGAACTAGCTGGTCTATAGGCCAACATATACTGCGTGGGTGTCCAGAATAATTCTTGGCACCAATCCCCTAGTTTATGTTGTGCAAACAATGCTCAGATCCTACGGATTTGTAGGAACTACATGGCATGGTGCCACCAGCATTGGTTGGGTTCTTATTTAATGGTGAATCTGAGTAGTTAAGTCGTGCTTTCTCAGAGACTACTACTCACCTTTTAACTGGAGATGTTCAAAGTGGGAAGGGAAATAAAATCTGCCTCAGTTAAGTAGGTATACCGAATGCATTGGCTGTAGGTTATTCAAGCGTGGAGGATAAAAAGTTTCCTGCATTGTGCATACCATATCTCCACAAAAATTCATTTAAATAAAATAATGTTTTTATTCACACATTGTCCGTGAAAAGAGAAGCGGGAGAAGACATTGAGGATCAGGCAGCTGTTCTAAACATTGCAGAAAATTGCTGACAGGCAGTCAATATGAAATTACTACATCATGGCCACCTGGCAACAGGTGGAGATGTTACCTTTGTGGTTGAGGCACATAAAGCATTTTCAACAGTGGTATTCTATTCTTGGGTTAACTTATATTTCCGCCTGGAGATGCAGGCAAACAGTTGTTTCATACTTACATTGAAAATGAACCACCTGAAGAATAATTTCCATACGAGGACATAGAAGTCCCTTTGACTTACCAAGAGCAAATTAATTGGTTTAAAGGTGCCCTTCCCCAGACCACAGAACACGTGAGACTCGGTCTGCTCAGTAAAGAAGGAGCGACGTAGCCAGTCTTAGCTTCTCATACACCGCATCCAGATATTGCTACTCTACCAGCAGCAGAAATGCGTACACTGTAGAGAGCCTTAGTAAAAATGTACAGGAATCTTAAACAATACATAATGAGAACACTAACGGTTCAAACTGCAAGGGCTGCTGAGGATACGCAACCTCAATTGGCTACTACGAGTATCAGCCCTCAAACACTGAACGCCGTGATGGGTAGAATTTCCACCAATCAGGAACAAATTCCGTTCTGGATACCGTAGAAAACAGCTCAGCTTGAAGCAGGTTTTCTCCATATGGACCCGCAGGAGAAATAAAGAACATTAACAATTTGCTTGTCAATGGGGATGGCTCCCCCCTGTGCCACTTAGGGTACAATCTTCGCTGCCGTTTATACCAGAACCCATGGTACCCCTCAATAACAGTTATACCAGATGTACTGAAACAAATACAAAATGAGTCCAGGGCAGAGCCTGGCCTGGACCTTGGGATGAAACTAATGGGCAATTTTTCCCATTATGTTAAGTAACAAAAAAGGGGAGGCAGCAGCAGTGGCTGAGGGAATTCACTCCCGCACAGCAGGAGCGAGAATTGCCTAAATTATCGAAGAAACATATGCTTCCCTGGGTAGAGATAATCTGGGAGCCAGACCTGGGAAACCAATAGCTAAGAGCAATTCTGAAAAGGATAACTCTAAGCAAGCACCCGATACTTCCAATGAACAAAACAAAACACAGTCACATGGTGGGTCTCCTCAACAGGAACACACCGAGTGAAAATATATTTGAGAAACCATGACAATATTAGAAAGCCTGACAGGTATCAGGATACTGATACACGTTCCTCTTGTTCCTTTCAGGAGTCATTCGAAAAGAATTCGGAGAGAGAAAGGCGGTCAGAGCAAAGATCGGAAGAGTGAGTCAAGCCAAAAATGGATACACATTGCATTTCGGACTACATCATTAAACAGGAAGGCAAACAAAAGACTCCTTAACATCAATTTAAAAAGAAGAAGGTAGCTGGGATTAAAATTAGAAATGCCCATGCTACTGAGTACTCTGTTTCTGAATGGGGAATGGGCTGTGACGATGCTGGACAGCGGGGCTGAAGTCACAATAGCTCACCGGAACCTGGTAGATTATCTGGTGGCAGTAGCACTGAGTGAGCATATCATGGTGGAAACACCTGATACAAGGGTAAGTGTCCACATCGTTTATACGAGATAACACTCCAAATGGAGGTAGACATACCCAGACAAGTGGAGGGTCTCTTTTGGGAGGACCTGACATATGATTATGACATTTTTTTGGCTGAAAAAGATTGACCACCTGAGTTCGTAATGGACTGCCGAATGGGGGAAGACGTAATTTTATTTGCCTTCTCCGACCTCGTACCAGAATCAGTAAAAAAATTCTTATGCGCAGGAGTAGGCATTAGGGCCATGTTAGGTGGGATGATGAGTCACCTCATCAAAAAATCCCATTAACATCTAATCCTCAACTACAGAGACAATACCCAGTAAAACATGAAGCAAAGAAACAAGTCAGGGAAATCCTAGATCAGCTTAAATACCAGGGTGTAATAGAAAATTGCATATCATCCATGAATAATCCCTTATTTCCGGTAATAAAACCCGATAATTCATATTGTTTAGTCTTAGACTACAGACATTTAAATGCTTCCACATGCACATTTGCAGTACAAAACACAAATAGTGCCGCACTAATGAATAACATTGTGCGGAAGAATTCTCAAATGGATTTTTCTGCTAAAATATAGCGCCTCGGAGCAGGTATTTCACAGCATTCTGAGCACTAGGTTATGAACACCAATTTGGCCGATTACCTCAGGGGTATAGGAATAGCCCCTGGCTATTTTTAACGAGGAGGCATTGTCCCACGTAGATGATATCTATCTGGCGGACAATGAATTGATGTAACACTTGGCTAGAGTAAACCACATTATTCTTGGGTTTGCTCACCTGGACTGCAAATTTAATCTAAGAAAATCAAAAATTGCCCACCTAAGTGTCCTATTTCTAGAATGTGAGTTGTCAAGTGAAGGCAAAAGCCTGGTGACATATTTTTTAGAAAAACGTGCATTTATCCAACATCGGATACTTTTAGAATTATAAAATTCTGGCAGAACTTACATTTTGGATTACACAGAAAGAGTTAAACCTTTATACAACCTAATTAGACCTGATTTTTTAGTGCATCATTGGACACAAGAACATACAGATAATTTATATTCCGTACAAGCTAACATGATAGCTTCTAAACATTCACACATGCATGTTAAAACAACTAACGTGGGGATACGCGTAATCACTGGACCAACCGGATACACCTATATTACTTTCAATGAAGATGATACAGTACCTATTGCACACAAATCACTTTTGTACAAAAACGCTGAAATGCATTTTGCATTCACTGAAAATATATTAGCAACAGTACAGACTGCTGTAGTGAGAGAGAGAGCACTAGCATAGGGGAAATTCATATTTGTCGTTACCCCAGTGCTGACATTAGAGGCCGTCACCAAAGCAAACATTCCAAAGGCAAGAACACTACATTCAAGATGAATTCAATGCACTGCAACAGATGTAGATTACAGATTTGATGCTACATTACAAACACAAGCATTTCTACAGTATGAACAAGAATACCCTCTGCCAAATTAAATCATGCCTCTAGATCGATATGAATGCATCATATATACCGTTGGTTCTGCCCAACCTGCCATAGGAACAAAACAGCAATATTCCGCAGCATGCGCGATTGTAAAATGGTGCATGCATGACAGAAACTTCCATCCTGGGAAGACACACACTCAGTCCCTAGGGGACCATACAGCGCAGCTGGCAGAACTCAAAGCCCTGATACTAGCACTACAAAATATGGATCATGAATGCCCCACACTTATTGTGTGTGATTAATTTTACTGTGTCCAGTCCTATAATAATTATCTACACTACTGGGGGCAGAATGGATTTAGATACTCAAAAGGTTGCACAGTGAACAAGTGGCAAAGCTGAAAGAAGGCCTGACATGGGCTCAGGTTATTCATACATTGAGTCATCAACGTGTTTGTGTTCACGTTGAAGGGAATTCCTTGGCGGATGAAGCTGCCAAGGCAACAGTTCGTACTGCTGCCATTGCTGCAATAACTCATTCAAGTATGAGGATAGATGGTGCGACTGTGGTGGCAGTTAATGCCATGAGCAGCTGCTACCAAAAGGCATTCCACTCAAGTACTCCTACAAATTAGACGCACAAAATATTCCGTATGCTCAGGTTCCAGGAGTGAGGGATAGAGTAATACCAAACATTGATCGCAGATTAGGACTGATATTGAGCTGGGATCAGTGCGGAAGTAGCCAGGCCAGGTGCGGGTTCAGCTTGCTCCTCCTGAGAAGCTTCCCCACCCTGAGACCCCTGCTGTCATGTACCTCACACACCCAGCCACCCAGCTTGTCAGCAACATACCGTGAGGTCTGGAAAGGTTTGTAGGGTGACTAAGACAGCAAAAAATACTTGGGCTGTGCGAGGGAGAAGCCCATGACCAACCCCAACCCACCAGTCCTAGCCCTTGACTCAGAGTTAGCAGAGGCGACATGTAAGGAGGATAACAAGCTGACAACAATAGACTTCTGCTTCTAGCCATCGGGCCTAAAAACACTAAAGTAAATGACTTCTTAAAAGCCACCTGTATGGCGCTCAACTCCCCCACCCAAACAGACCAAGGGCAAGGCTAAGCTAGGGAATTATCTCCAGTGAAGTAGATACTCACTCCCATGTCAAAGGCAAAGCCACCACCACAGCCTGAGTCAAATCTGACAGGGAGAAAGAGAAAACTGAAATATGACTTAGAGCAACAGCTTCAGTCTTTCCCCTACCCTCTAACAAAGTCACACCTGAACACTCTCTCCAAAGCTCAGCATCTGTTGGAGGTCCTAGTGCATAATACAAAACAGCTGCCCCTCTACCTATGCCCGCTGACACACTGTTTAGCCACCTGGCTCACAGGGACGCATGAAAACCAACCGGATGGGACTTCTACTCAGATCAGTCCCCAGCACAATTCTCGGTTGTACCGTACAAGTCAGTTACATAATGGTTTAACTACTGCTGTTCTGGAGGTGGCCTCAAATGACTCCACAGTATGACAGGAGATACTCCTAAGTCCTGTCGGTCAGACACAGGACCCGTCCACCGACCAGCACAGTTCATCCCCCACCTTAGCCCCAAAACATGAATATAACACCCTGCTCTCTCCCATCAAACTCCCCCTGGGGGCCCACAACTCCTTGGTGGAAGGCTCTGACCCCTGGAGCAACATTGAGGAGCGGACAAGAAGAAACTTGACCCACCTGAACCCCCGCCATGCTCAAAAGGGGGCCAAGATGACACAGCAGTCGCACCATTGGTTCAGACAGCAAGGCTATCCCCAGAATCAAAAAAACACTGGCCAGGCACATCCATCTGGCACCAGCTGCTGAGCACAATGGAGGGGATTTTGTCTGCATAAACATACCATTCAGTCACACTGGATGCACAAGTTGACCTACTCAATGTTCTTGCAGTCCACATGCATGGAACTGAACATAAATTGAAGGCACTGCATGCCTTTATAAGAAAGGTGCAGCATGATCCAGCTACAACTGACTACGCATGCCAATGCTCTTCGACCTTGAACACTCTTGCCAGGGTCCATACAATATTATCAGAACTATTGGAAGAAGTCAAGGCCTCCCAGATCAGACCCTCTTCCAGCATCCAGCTGGCTACTCCCAAGCAGTGTCATCTCAAAAGCCCATTAACAAGAGCATCACTCCTATTCTCCATACAGGAGGATCTAGGAAACAATACATCCCTGCAAACGAGGGCATCAGTAAAGGATGGACTAGACACCCCGCTACCAACACAGCCAGCTCCCCAAGAAGAGACAGCAGTGGATCTGTGCCCACAAGCCCATGGAACTTCACTCTCAAAGAGGAAATGCAAGCGTCTATGAATAGCAACAAAAAACAAAGGCAAAAATTTGATCAACTGAGCCTATTCCACAAAAAAATCAGCACAGCGTTACTACTCTTAAAAGAAGAAGGCCACATAACAGGCCCAAGACACAGCTCCTATTACTGCTCCTTATCCGATATTTTGGTGGCTGGAGAAGTACAGGGAAGCCATTGGCTTACTCACAGCCGCCATGTCAAGCAGACATTCTATGCCACCAGCACCAACAATGCCTGAGTAACATACACACACACAGTCATCCTCTGCCAACACAGCTCACCCATCAGTACTCCTTCGGGACACAGAAGTCACATCAGCTAGATTACACACAGTCATCGCACCGAGCATCGGTGACCATATCAACCTTAAAGGATTGCACTTTCTTGACAGGACTGAGCTTCAATACAGGATTTCTCTAACATCAGAGGGAAACAATGCTCAAAGATGGGTCACTGTGGTGTTACCCCACCTAGAAATCCAAAGAGTGCCCTAGATCCACCTCCCCATCAGCCAAGCCTCACAAACCTGGGCAAGGCTGCTTTTTGTGCCAGATGCAACACCTACAACATGGGAACAGCACCAGGGAATTGGCAGCACAAATCAGGAGAAGGCAAGGCTCGGGCTGATCCTATGTTACAAATCCAGGAGGAACTATGACATCCTAAACCAGAGCACAGTTCTAAGGCTGCTCGAAGCATCACAAGGCCTTTATCATGTCCAAAAACATAGAAGCATTTCAATTCATACCCAACCCAGAACAACCAAGGAACAAAATTACTACCATTACCTGGTCAGACAAAGATATTGCATCCCATGTCTGGCAGCACAGGGAAACATTTGCAGCATCGGGAATCGACATGAGGAAACTTGCTCCAGTCTACTATGCTAGCCCTCAACTCCTGCCTGTGCCAATATCAGGCCTGTTGAAGAGGACCATCGACCCAGTGCACACAACAGCAGTCTGGGCAGGCCTACAAATCACAAGGCCACTTTCTCCAAATAGACAAACACAACGGACAGCCAACCTTGACAACCACCAACAAGTATGCCCTCTAGTAGCAGTTCCATTAGAGTTGCATGAGGGATGCATCCAGGCTCACCTGCAAGCCCACCCTTGTAAAATCTGTGCATGGACCGTGAATGGCCAAGGCAGCAAGGTGGAGGAGGACAACTTCCTCTCCTACATATGTGAATTTGACGTCCTTCTGCAGCAAGAAACTTGGCATCAGGCACCAACACCAATTGTGTGCTTCAAAGAATACCACAACACAGCAATAAAAGAAGCGAAGATGGGCAGGGCAAAAGGGGGGCTGCTGTTTTACATCTCGAATGTTGCGGGCCCACAAGGTGGAGGACTTGGGCTTCTCAGGGGCACTGCATTCAGAGCTGCACTCCACACTAATAATTCCTAATCTCTATATCCACTCACCCCATATTAACAAACCTGCCAATATCAAGACGCTGACAGGTCTAATTAAATCTCTGCAATTCGTGTCTTCACAAGCTCTAATACTGCTGTCGGGCGATTTCAGCATGCACTTATTGCAAGGTTCAGATTTTATACCCCCCCCCAATCAAATCTTGAAAATAATAATCAGAAACCAGGACAGACATGACCACACAGAGAGGACGTGCATAACTGCCTTCAATGCCATTGTAGGGCGCTGCTCAGACAAACCAGCAGCCTTCATCAGAGTGACAGACAGGGCATATTCCACATTAGACTATACTTTGGTAGACCCCTACTTTTTCACAGGAACCACCTACTTTTCCATAAAAATGAGGCCAGATGGTGATCACTTGGTCCAAACATTTACACTGGAGCTTACTCCACCACGGGTCCCAGAAGCAAAAGGCCTGTCCTCAGCCCCAACTGTTCAACATGAGGTGTCTCATATGGAAGGACACGATGATAGGGATCAATATGGACTTCAGTACCACCCACCTCAAATCGGATCCGCTAACTGCCAATTCCTGCATCACACCCGTTCAGGCCTATGATGCCTTTGTGGAGGCCCTCACCACAAATTTCCTACTCAAACCCCCTCAGCAAACAAGGCTTTGGTCCGATTGGGGCAGAATGGTTTACCTCACAACTAGGGATCATGAAAAACCAACTCAACCGGGGGCTCAGACGCACCTTCCAGTGGGGCAGTTAACCCAGTCAGTGCTCAATAATTAAAATCGCCAAACCTACAAAAAGCCATTTGGTCCGCCAAATACAACTTCAGATGGGTTTCTGGATAAAACTGCATCACGCAAGAAAGCATAAAAACTGTAAATCTTTTTGGTCTAAAATCAACAAATTTGCAAATGGCCGTCACCGGCACCGGCACCATAACGAGGGTATCACAAAAGCTGCCTGAACAACACACATGGTCACAGTCTACAATCAGGCTGACCAGGACCATCTCCTGAAAATGCATGAAGAGGCCTGCGGGAGATCCAAAAAGGTACTTACTACACAGAGGAGGTCCAATGGCCTTCCAAGCGTGCTATTTAAAAGCAATTCCCCCACTTTGGACGTTGCAATTAACCCCTCTATTAAATTGCGTCATGTCAACAAACACCATTCCGGCAAGGCAGCATCGTAGCGCAAATAAATAAATCTAGTGAGTACTCAAACGCCACTATCTACAGACTAATCACTTTAATCAATGTAGAAGCCAAGATCTATGCTTCCAACATGCCCATAGATCTAGAGGACTGGGCCACCTGATCAAACATAGCCCCAAAAACTCAGACAGGCTTAAGAGCAGGAATGAGCTCACTAAATGACCTGCTGGCGGTTATCCTACTTGCCAATCAAGCAATCGCTAAATCCAGCAAGCTCTATGCCTTCTTAATCAACCTAAAGGTAGCTTTTGACAAAGTTCAGAGGGCTCAGCTGTAGGAAAAAATTTCTTGGTGGGTGGTGCCGGTGAAACTGCTGGAGGCAATCATCAACCTCCACTCCAAGAATTGGGTACAAATCAAGAGAGTCCACAGTTCCAGAACCACTCATAAAATCAACACCAACATTGGCCAAAAAGAGGGGTACGTTTTGGCACCCTTCCTATTCAACATCTATACGGGCATCCTTGATAGTCACCCTGCATATTTGCTAAACTATCCTCCCAGGCCGGGCAAAGAACAAATTAGAAGTCAGCACTACGCAGACAATATAGTCCTACTCAGCAAACCACTAATTGGCCTTCGGCTGGGCCTTAACTTTAGGAAACCCAAGGTACTTAAAATCCTACAACAAAAGACATAAAACACCTCAACACGTCATCTCCTTCAGGTCGTGGGTGCAAAATTCATGCCTTCGAAATCCTATGTCTCAGAAATGCTCAAATGGAAAGATGTAGCAAACTTAACCACCCCACAATCGAGCCTCTTTAAAAATCTGCTCGCAATTCCACAGCACTTCTCACAAGTCCAAACCAGGCTCAAGTTTGGTCTGCACAACCAGGGCCCAGTCAGGAACAGGGCTTAGTAAAGATTTGCTGGATGACAAGGGCAACCGAACCAAATTCGCTTTCATTATCAGTGCTGGCTGTCAATAGAAAAGTAGGCCTGTGAAAATAAATCTGTGTTGCCTGCATTACAGCAGTCAATCTCAGTGCTGCAACTAGAAGCTGGGCATACCTCCATGGAATACACCGCCTTCAAACGAATCACAAACAGAGCAGACAAGCTTTTATCACACGTCACAGACAAGGCTACATTAGTGAGCAAATGGCATTCGTTGGCTGTCATGTCATCGTATGGGGCTTGGTGACCCCAGCCCTACCTGTCTTACCATTTCTCTGAGGCCAAGAAAAATGATCTGATGCTAATCTACCTTGGTGTCTTTCCATCAAAGGACTTTGTACCCCCTTGGAATCAGTCTTGGACTACCACTCAGTGCCGTCTTTGCAAATATCCTAACTAAACAATGCTTTACTTACCATGTGTCTGCCCAGCCATGCTACCAACAGGCCAAAACTTCTAAGTCCATCTTTAACATCTTTGCAAATCCGGTTTTGCCGTCCAGCTGTAATAGCCTTACTTAGCAGGGACCCAGTGCAACTATCATGCAAAGTTGTGAGGCTCCTTAATGAGCTGAAAGAGCATAGCACATGACTTAGCTTGCTCCTCGCACCCGATTTACTAGCTGAGGGTCTCTTCAGTACAATTGCCATTGCACTCCAGCCACCATTAAGAAGCTGGAAGAGCACAGCACTTTATTCTCCTGGTCCTGCTTTTATACTTACATCTTTATAGCCTCACCTGGACTAGTTGGTGCCACAACACTGGAGTTCCCTGCTGAGGGGCGCTCCAGTACAATTGTCACTGTACTCCAGCCATCTTTAAGAAGCCAGAGGAGTATAGCACTCTATTCTCTTGATCCTGCTCCTTACACTCACACTCTTACTCTCCCACCTGGACCGGTTGGTGTCACTTCATTAACACACAAAGCACTATGTACTTTATTCCCCAGGACCGTCTGTCAAATCTTTGGATTTTAGTCCTCTACTGAGGAGCGAATGAGGTTCTTATCCCTTCTATCTTTGATTGCCTAAATATGTAATTTGGTCTTTTATATGCTTTTTATCCTTCATTGATTGCTCGACCATGTATATGGAAAGGATTTTAATTGATCTATCAATAAAGACTACTTACTTCCTGTATACAAATGTTTATCTTACGATAAAGTAAACATGTGTTAGTGTTTAAAGCTGTATTATGAGTGTGTACATAGCAACGTGGGCCTGCAATATCTGACAGGTAACAGGTATGTAACTCGTGCTACACAGTGTGGATACATAGCAAGATAAATGCAGTCAGTTTTCCCCTGGGACTCCATTTTCTAAAATGGCTGTTGTCTATGATTGAAATGCAGCTAAGAAGGGGGCATGCATATCAGCTGAAGTTCTTCCAATTACTGAACATTTTTCAGACAACCCTAAGGGTGCAACCCATAATGGTGTGTTTTATCTGACTCTAGCAAGGAGTTACAATATCAACTGGTAACACAAACTATGGATGCTGGTAATGAGGACCAGAGATTGAAATGGATTAGGAACTGTCCATAAGAGGATCATTACAGAATCATAATGCAGAGAAGTAGTCTAGTAATATAAAATAAATCAATGCAGAATAATAAAACCATCCTTGTGGAATAGTGGCCAAGAACCAGGAACTCTGAGTCATGTAAGGGATGTGCTTTTTCTTCTCCACAAGTGTAGTAGTAAGATATATTTATTCCAGTCAAGCTTGCAGAATGGTACAAATCAAATGTAGATATGTCTATCCTGTTATAATGGTACCAAGTAGTACTTCTTCAAAAGGCTGGTTCAAAAGACCTGCTAGATAACGTAAAATATAGCGTCAAGGATGTTTATACTGTAATGCTACATCATTTTGATTTTTTTTACCTTTCTTGTAGTTTTTCCAGAAACGCGTTTGCTGCTTTTGGATCCCTCCTGTAGAATGTTTGGAACATGAACAGTGTTTCTACGTACCCCAGCAATTCAGTAATGGATATGGAATACTTCAGCAAGATTTTTGTAACCCTGTAAAAAAAATATTACAGGCTATGAACTTTTACCACCAACTGACTTACTCCTGTTTTATTGAAGAATTAAGGGGTATATTTATGAAATGATCATGCAGCACAGCACGTCACCTTGCTGCGCTGGGAGATAGGGAAAGGGCAAGAATGCACCGTACTTAACAATATATGGGGCATTCCTGCAACTTCCCAGTGCTGTTGCTCAATGTGCTGCCGAGCGCCAATGCAGGCACTTTTGAACCATGATGCAAGGGTACCTGTGTTGTAAGCAGGATTGTTTTTATGCAAGAAGGTATACGCAGGGATACCTTCCTGCACAAAAATAATACCCTGGGCAATTTTCCTCTTACACAGAAAGAGGAATTAATGAGAAGAAATAAGCATATTTTTCCTCGTTACACCTCACCTGGGAAGGTGTAGCATTTCAACACATTTTCAGGTCTGTTACCAGGTTTACCACTGATGGTAAATATGGAGATGCGCCAAAATCCATGTTTGGATGCGTGGAAACACCCACGCTCCACTTATGAATGCCTCCCTGGGCAGAGTAACACAATGCAGCAATTTGCACTGCGTTGCTTTACTCTGGATTTATCAAGCTACGCAAGGCCACGCAAGGTGGCCTTGGTGGCTTGATAAATCAAATGTAAGAGTTGGATAGCTCATGCGCCCTATTGTGTGATGCAAAAGCAACAGAACTCCTACATAAATAGGCCCCTAAGTGCAGTTGATGATTTAAGGAGTACTAGAGTGGAAAGTGAAGAGACAGAATATTGAGTACAAAATATCGAGTTGCACAAATATCGAGTCATTAATAGCGTGGGTCAGAAATATCAACAGTAAGAATATCATGGTCAAGAATATCGACTTAAGGTAAGTAATATCGATTTTAAAAATATCGAAGTGTTTAATATCGTTTGCAAAAATATAGTTGTTAAAAATATCGGTTTTTATTATTGTTATGTATTTTAGTATATATTTTATATGTATGTGATGTATGTATTTTTGTATAAGAATTGTTTGTATTTTTAATATATATGTTGAATTTTTATTAGTTATTAATTTTTTCCGTAGCGGGTTGTGGGTTTATAAAGGAATAGGGTGGAAAGTAATTTAATTATTTTAAGTGTATAAAAAAATAATTATTTGAATTTTGCATTTTTTAGTTCCGTAGCGGGTTGTGGGTTTTTAGGGAAATAGGGTGGAAAGTAATTTAATTATATTAAATGTAATGATTAATCTTTATTTATTAATATTTGTTTAATTGAGATGTTATGGCATTAAATGTGTGAAGTAATTTATTAATAATTAAGTTATAATTGGTTGTTAATTCATTTTAATTAATTAATTGGTAATTAATTATGGTAATTGTGTAATTAATTTTAGGTGTGTGTTGAGGTTGAGGTGGGAAGTAATTTGTGTTTAATTAATTATATATAGTTGTTAATTAATGTTTCTTTGATATTTATTTTGGGTAATTGTTTATTTTTTTGTGTGTTGTTTTTACTTTTAAAGGGGTAAAGGGTGGGTATTAAATACATTTTAATTATTTAATTATTAGTTGTTACTAGTAATAGTATTTAATTTTAAAATAAGTTTTAATTGTGTTTTATTATTTTATAGTTTAATTTAGGTGTGTGTTGTGGATATTATAGTGTTAAAGTGTTTGTAGTCAATTAATGTTTATTAGTTTTTTAATTAATAATGTTTTTTAATTCATCATTAATTATGTTAATTATGTAAATAAATTTAATTAAAAATGTTGAAGTGTTTTGTTATTGGTGTGGTGTTATAGGGTAGGAAATAAAATAAATACATTTATGTTTTAATAGATTTTTTTGTTTGTAAATATTTTCTAGTTTAAAAGAATTATTTTTTTGTAAATGTATTTATTATTTTATTTTATATAATATTTGTAGGTTTTTTGTTACATGTAATTAGTATTATGATATGTGTTCTTTTTTAATTTTAAATTTTTCTTTTTCTAAGTGTTTAAGTGTGAATAGTAATTTTTTTTCTCCGCTATCCAACACTTTCCCTACTGTTGGATTCACTGGAGTGGGAATAGTAATTTTTACCCCTTCGCTATCCAGCACTATCCCTACTGTTGCATTCACTGGAGTGGGAATAGTTATTTTTACCCCTTCGCTATCCAGCACTATCCCTACTGTTGCACTCTCTGGAGTGGGAATACATTTTTTTATCCCTCCACTATCCAACACTTATCCTACTGTTGCATTAAGTGGAGTGGACATACTAATTTTTACCCATCCGCTATCCAACATTTTTCCTACTGTTGCACTCTTTGGAGTGGGAATAGTAATTTTTGCCCCTTCACTATCTAACACTTTCTCTACTGTTGCACTCACGGGAGTTGGAATAGTAATTTTTACCCCTCCGCTATCCAGCACTTTCCCTACTGTCGCACTCACTGGAGTAGGAATAGTAATTTTTACCTCTCCGCTATCCAACACTTTCCCTACTGTTGCACTCACTGGAGTGGGAATACATTTTTTTATCCCTCCGCTATCCAACACTTATCCTACTGTTCCATTCAGTGGAGTGGAAATACTACATTTTAACCTCTCCGCTATCCAACACTTTCCCTACTGTTGCACTCACTGGAGTTGGAATAGTAATTTTTACCCTCCGCTATCCAACACTTTCCCTACTGTTGCACTCACTAGAGTGGGAATAGTAATTTTTACCTCTCCGCTATCCAACTCTTATCCTACTGTTGCACTCACTGGAGTTGGAATAGTAATTTTTACCCCTCCGCTATCCAGCACTTATCCTACTGTTGCATTCAGTGGAGTGGAAATACTAAATTTTACCCCTCCGCTATCCAACACTTTCCCTACTGGGTTGTAACAGCCTGCTGTTACCTCAACGGCCAAGGACATTTCGGATAAAGATAAAGCCAGGAGACTGGCCTGTGCTAGTGTACTCAGCTGAGAGAACCATTACGGCAGGTGAGTACTCATGTCCTTCGATCATCAGGTCCTCAGAGCAGCCACAGGGGACCTGGCAGGGCTGAGCACGCTCATTATAATTATTGGCCTCATTAAATCCAATAGAAGAATGCGGGGGAATGATCAATAGAGGTAAAAAGAAAAGCTTAGGTCATGTTACACTTCATTCATCTCCCAAAAAGTTCAGCCTGCAAACTAAAATTAAAGACCAACATTGCATTGTGAAACAAACTTCAAACAATTTCCCTAAATTTTAAAAATGAAAATGCTCCTGCATGGTCATCTATAAAAATATGCACGATGTTCGAGATAATCATAATGATGCATCATATATGCATTAGTGAAATGCATGTTTCACTTGCAACTCTCCATTTTCGAAAATACTCTCTCAAACAAAATATTGTTTAACACGTTTTACATCCTACACCACTCATCACATCAATTTATTTTATTAGATTATCAGATCTTTCACTCAGCTTCATTCTCAGCTCTCTTCTATTTCCTTAGTGCTTTGAAGTGGAGTTAAGATGGCATTAGTATTTGGTAGCTAAACACTCAGACAAGTGGAAAACTAAGGCTAGTGCACTAATCCAGGGGACTCAGACTAATACTAGGAACCTGACATAAGTGCACCGACAACACAGTAACACTAACATAAGGTCACTAATACCTTTACTGGCACACTGGCACAGAGACAACAACATTGACATGGAGACATTGACAGAAGGGCACTAACAAGGGGACATTGAAACAGGAGCATTACTACTGACAGGGGGACAGTTATATGGGAACAGTGATACTGGAACACTGACATGGGGCACAAACACTAATGATGGGACACTTGCATAAGGGAGTTCCACTGAGACATTACAAAGGGATGCTATAACACAAGCATGCTGACTCTAAGACAGTGAAACCAGAACACAATATCAGAACAGTGACATGATATAAGAACACTGACACAGGGACATTAACTAGGGGGACATTACATTAGTTCTACTGGCATGTGGAGAGTGACTGAATTAAGGGGTGCTGAAACAAGGACACAGAGACACTGAGACATGGACATTAAAACGCTGATAAAGGTGCACTAACACGAACATAGAGATGCTGACATGGAGATAGTGACTCTGGAACATTGACATGCATCACAAACATAGACAATAGGACACTATAAGAAGGAAACCAACACTGACAGTGGGACACTGACATAGTAGTAGCAGCAGTCATATGGTGACTCTAACAAAAAAGCACTGACACTGAGACACTACCGCCCAGGCACAGGCACTGGTGCATTGACATGGTGATATTGGCTTGCGGACATTAACACTAGTATGCTGACAGATGACGCAATTATTGATGTTAGGACAATGCAATAGGGCAGTAGCACTGTGATACTGACACTTGACACTTGGTTACTGACATTAAGATGTTGTCTTTTGGACACGACACAGGAACAGTGACCTGGCCCAGGGCCACTAACACAAGGACAGTGACTGGCAGGACACAACACTGTGGTTGTGATCTGTGGTTAGTGACATGGGTCACTTAGACTGGCATACTAACACAATGAAACTGACATGGAGGCACTGATATAGGAACACAGACATTGGTTCTGACACTGACCCCCTGCATTGACAATTGGTGCCACAATAATGCCATTAGTTATTGGCACAGTGAAACCTGCCTACATGTACAGACTCTGACTCTGGGAAAACAGGACCCTGATGCAGCAGTGTCTGCCCAGAATAAAGAGACCAAAATATTGTGTGGACAAAATATCATGTCAAGAATGTGGAGCACAAGAAGATCACGAAGGTAAGCTGCTATGTGTATGCAAAGTTTTACTATACTTAACTCCAAATATATGTATCTTGACAATATACATATCTTGAAGGTATATATATGTGGAGTTAAGACTAGCAAATCTATACTTACCTATCTTCACCTATATTCTTGATATTTTGATCCTCTATATTTTTGACACAATATTCTGTGCACACAATATTTTTGTCCTTGATAGTCTGTCAGTGATACAATGCAGCAACACTGAAACTAACATGGACACACTGACATTGGGATACTGATAATGCCACGTTAGACAATGACACAGAAACACTTATAAGGGGGAACTGATGATGGAACACTGACTCCGAGAACATGATGCCAGGGCTTGGTGCACAGATGGGGAAATAGGGGCACAGACATTGATGCTATAACACTGACAGACCAAAGAAACAGAGGACCACTAAGTACATTAACCATGACCTAAAATGATCAAATACTGCTACAGAGGCACCAACACAAAGGCACCAGAGATGGGATGATTATACAGGGATGCTATGACACATAGATACTGACAAGAACAGTAGGAAGTGAGTCGTCAGAAGGACACCAGCTTGAAAGCACTGGCACTGTCTCACTGGCACTGCCACATCCAGCATTAACACAGCAACTGGCAGGAAGGAAACAGACACTGGGGCACCAACACTTGCATACCAATACTTATAGGAATGACATGGACACAGGGATACTGACAATGGGATGCTGACACTAATATGGATGTATTGATAGAGGAACACAGATTTCCAAAATGACAAAGGAACAATATCCTAGATATTGGACAGTCCAACACTGTCACTGAGACACAGCTAGGGATACAAAAGACACTAACACTAAGACAAAAAAATCGTACATGGGGACACTAGGACAATTACACAAAGATTCATATGGGGATATTGGCACAGGAGCCCTAAACTTCCAAAGTGACTGATGTGAACCTGCAACAATGAAATGTTTATACCAGGATATGGCCTTTTGGATACTGAAAATGGGATACTGAAAGAAGACATTGCGATTGCAACTGACATTTGGAAATTAGCAAGGCAGCACTGACACTGTGACATGGGGACACTGAGACACATGCCCAATGACACAGGTCCTGCAATGTACTCAAGGTCACTGATAATGGGACAGTGAAAAACAGGACACCACTGCGAGAACACAAAGACTAGGCTAGTGAGATAGACAGGAGACTAGTGAGACTTGGGCCACAGACATAATAACAGGGAAGTTAATGAGACTGAATAAACCTGAGCCTGACTAAACAATAATGCTCTTTAACAGTCAAAGCACCAAGAATGCATAATGTTGGCAAATGCTGCTCATCACAGGAACCTCCTAAGCTATATTCTGGAGCTAATAAGGCCGTCTAAATCTTAACACCAAATTGACCTCTCAGTCCTATTCAAAATAAGACAATAAATGTGAGGTCCCAAAATACACCTTTTTCGTCCACCACTGGAAGAAAGCTAAATGTCACAATGGCAAAAAGGGGGTGTCGGGGTAGTAGGCTATTTTTGCTTTATATGGTGAATGAGTGGGTCTCCTTACCTTATTGGATGTGTCTTCTTCACCCTTTCAATTGCATCTGCCCAGTCAATTTGGAAGCAATGTGCAAACAGGTAGATCTGTGACTGGAGGGTGAGTGTCTGAAAAGTTTCAGTGCTCTGTCCATCATCTCCTTGTGTTTGCTTTGTTCGCCCTAAGTTGGCAGGGCATACCCAGACATGGGTCCCTTGCTCAGTTTGCCACTAGATTCAAGCTAGCCTAGCTGATGAGGGGAGTTAGCCCGAAACCGGTCCCAGGATGCTTGTTTCTGGTCCAGGGAAGACCTGGCTTGGCAGTTTGGGCTGGACTATTCCTATGAGGAATAGAGTCCAGACTTGCATATGGCTGGGTCTGAAACTGGGGTGCAAAGTGAGCTAATGAACGATGATGGATTGAACCCAGATCTGTGACATGGGTTGAATGTCTGAAAAGTTTCAGCGCTCCATCATCAACTCTTTGTGTTTGCTTTGTTCGCCCTAAGTTGACAGGGTATGCCCAGATGTGGGTCCCTTGCTCACTTTGCCACTGGATTCAAGCTAGCCTGGCTGATGAGGGGTGTTATCCCAAAACCGGTCCCAGGATGCTTGTTTCTGGCCCAGGGAAGACCTTGCTTGGCAGTTCAGGCTGGACTATTCCATTGAGAAATAGGGTCAAGATTGATTTGCATATGGCTGCGTCTGAACTGGGTTGGCGAAGTGAGATAAAGAACGATGCTGGATTCAACACAGATCTGTGACTGGGGGTGAGTGTATGAAAAGTTTCAGCGCTCCATCCATCATCTCCTTGTGTTTGCTGTGTTCACCCTAAGTTGGTAGGGTATGCCCAGACGTGGGTCTGTTGCTCACTTTCCACTGCTCATCTGCTTTCCACTGTACACTCTCCTCCCAGACTATTTCAGACTGTGAAAGCGCCCTGTTTAAAATCACTATATCACATAACTTTACCTTCACGGAGCTTCTTATTTATCGCCCACCAGGTCCAACCTAGGCTTTCCAAGAAGCCTTAGTTCATACTGTATCTGCTCTTGTTCTAGAGTCAGCTAATTTGAACATCATAGGCAACCTTAATTAACATCTGGAACGCAGGGACTCCCAGGAGATTTCCAACTTCCTGGGCAACCTGGATGCCTGCCAACTAACTCAGTTAATGGAGGGCCAATCACACCTGGCAGGCCACTTACTTGATCCGATATTCTCGAATCTTGAAACTCTGACAGTCAACACACCCCTCCCTCTGACCTGGACGGACCACTTTCTTATTTCAATGCGCCTCGGTTTTGTAGGCGCTCCCCTGAGGACCCCCTGTCAGTCATCCATGAAGCGTCCTTGGCACAAATTGGACGAGTCTACCTTTGTATCTGTCTTAAACTCATCCCACCCAGATTGGCCTACTGACTTGGAGGCAGCCGATAGAGCCTTCAGGGGCTGGATTAACAACATGCTTGACCACTGTATCCCGAAGAAACTGACCGGTGCTAAGCGCACGCAAATGCACGCTTGGTACAACGAGACTCTGTTGGCGGAAAAGAAAAATTGTAAAATTTTGGAACGAGCTTGGAGGCGTACTTATGATGCCACTGCAAAAAATACCTATAGGAAGGCAATCAAAGCCTACCACAAATTAGTTCAAAAGTCTAAAGTCTCGTTCTATGCCAATTCGATTTTGTCAAGCTCCAACCCCTCCAAAACTATTTTTTCTTTTATGAAAGATATGTTAAAATCTCCGACAGGAACCAATGATACCACATCCACTAATACACAATGTGAATCACTGGCGAGGTATTTCATTAATAAAGTAGAATGCATCTACAACACACTTGACACGAGGCGGGGTGCCTCCAAATCTTTGGTGATCTCCACCTCAACAGTCCTCCCTCACTCCCTACAAGATCTGCCACCCATGTCTCTTAAAGATTGGACGTCCTGGAGGCTAAGGTTAAATCAGGCTCTCCTGACAATCCTATAAAACCGGACATCTTTAGGAAATTCTACGATTGTCTCATGATTGAGGGCAGAGAACTCATCAATAGATCGCTCCTGTCGGCAGAGATCCCTAGGTCATGGAAGCATGCTAAGGTCGTTCCATTGTTGAAAAAGCCCATACTAGACACGTCTCTGCCGGAAAACGTTCGGCCAATCTCTCTGCTCCCATATTTGGCCAAGATTATGGAGTCCCATGTTAAGATCACTTTGACCAAATATCTGGAAGCAAATGAGATTCTAGACAGTTCACAAAATGTGTTCCGGTCCAGACACAGTACGGAATCAGCCCTTCTGGCGGTCACAGAGCAGCTGTGGGCCACGCTAGACGAGGGTAACACTTCGGCACTGTTGCTACTTGACCTCAGTGCGGCCTTTGACATGGTCTCCCACATGATTCTACTCCAACGGCTAGGGGGAGATTGGGGTCAAAGGCAAGGCTTTGGCCTGGTTTACCTCTTTTCTATCCGAGAGCTCCTTTCAGGTCCATGCCCCTCCCTATCTGTCCAGTATCTACCCCCTTGGCTGTGGTGTTCCTCAGGGCTCTGCCTTGAGTCCCACATTGTTCAACGTGTATGTCCGCCAAAGCACGGAACATTAATATGGTATCTTACGCTGATGAGACCCAGTTGGTATTTACTTTCTCTAACAATCCTGATCGGGACCAACTGAAATTCCGTGAGGATGTCCTGGCCATCTCGGACTGGATGGTGGATAACTATCTACAACTTAATTCCGCCAAGACGGAGGTGCTCTTGGTAGGCCGTGATACCCATAAATGGGACTACCAATGGTGGCCTGCAGCGTTGGGTACCCCTCCCCAACCGAAAACTGCAGTTAAGGACTTAGGGGTCCTGATCGATAACGCCCTCTCATTTGAGCCTCTTACAAAAAAAGTGGCTGGTATATGCTTTGGCCTCCTACATGGCCTAAAACCCATTCTGGGGTTTTTTGATGCACCTACCCGCCAATTGATTGTTCAATCTGTAGTCCAATCGCGCCTAGATTACTGTAATGGGCTTCTGCTTGGCGTGAATAAAACAGTCATTAAAAGACTCTAGCGGGCACAGAATGCGGCGGCACGCATTCTTTTCAGCCTGCCAAAGTACTGCCACACTTCCAATCTTCTTTGCCGTCTTCATTGGCTGCCAATCAAACAGAGAGTTCAGTTTAAAACTCTCTGCACCACACATAAGATTCTACATGGCCAGGGTCCCCAAATTCTACAGGGACTATGCACTTCATATGTTCCATCGCAAGCACTGCGCTCCGCTGACCTGTATCTGGCGTGCACTCCTCGGGTGCGCAGGTGTAGAGCAGGGGGACGTTCCTTCAAGGCTCAGGCTCATGCCTAATGGAACTCCATTCCACTGGCTGCCCGTAGTACACAAGATCACTGGGCATTCAGGAAATTGATTAAAACTTGGCTTTTCTCTTCCATCTAGCCCTATTTTCTCTGGCCTCCTGTCCGCTAGCGCTGGGACGCCCTTTTGCTGGAGCAGCCATGCACTCTACAAATGTGTCTAGCATAACATAACATAACATAACTTTGTCACTGGATTCAAGCTAGACTGGCTGATGAGGGGTGTTACCCCAAAACCGCCCTCAGAATGCTTATTTTCGGTCCAGGGAACACCTGGCTTGGCAGGTCCGGCTGGACTATTCCCATGAGGAATAGGGTCAAGACTGATTTGCATATGGCTGGTTCTGAACTACGGTGGTAAAGTGAGCTGAAGACTGATAATGGATTCAACCCAGATCTGTGACTGGGGATGGGTGTCTGAAAAGTTTCAGCACTCTGTCTATCATCTCCTTGTATTTGCTTTGTTTTGATTACACACCATGCTTCTATTTCCAACCACCCAACACTCCTGTTTCTTGTTGCTGTGTTCCTAACTTTCCCTTCGTTCTTCTTTCTCCCTTTGGTCTCAGTCAAGGTCTGATGCTAAAACAAATCCAGTTCTCCAAAAATGAGAGCTATTGCCCACCACTCAAAATCTTCTGTGCAAATTGAGCACCTGGTTCAAGGTCCGAAATGGTGGCGGGGTGGTTTTCGAGTTACTTATTACTTCTTTGACTAGTGAAACAGGACCATCACCTGACTCTCACAGTTGAATGCTTGCTCCTCCAATGCACTAGGTCACCATAAGCCTACCTTGCCGACCTATTCTGCTGACTGTTCCATCAAGGTCTCTCCTGCAGCCAGGGCCAGCGCTAGGCATGGGCAGCGTGGGCAGCTGCCCAGGGCCTCGCACTCAGCCCACCAGCATGGGGCCCCGAACCGATCGTGTGCCCTGTTTCCCTGTCTCCTTGCAATTAGGGTCCATGGGAGGGGATCGGAGGGATCCCCTCCTGGGCCTCTCCAGGGATGGTGTCTGGAGGCCTGGGGGTGGGGGGGAGAAGCTTCCCCTTGTTCCAATTGCAAGGAGACCCATTCAGAGACACTGCGGGAGGCCCATTGTACAGGATTTTAGCGCCCCCACAGTGCTAACTTTCAGCCCACAAGCAATTCTTACACCTATCAGGCTGAAGGTGTGAGAATTGCTTGTGGGCTGAAAGTTAAAACTGTGGGGCCGCTAAAATCCTGTACAATGGGCCTCCTGCGGTGTCTCTGAATGGTCTCCTTGCAAGGGGTCACTTTCGTAAATTAGAGGGCCTCCGGCATTTCCTTAAGTAAATTAGAGGGGCCTCCCGCATTCCATTTTGGCCCAGGGCCTCGCAAATCATAGGACCGGCCCTGCCTGCAGCAACCAGGTTGTGAAGGAGTGATTCTAGCCCACACAAACTTTGCGTCCGGGACCGCTTTCTCTAGAGGCAGTCCAAAGGTCACAATCTGCAAAGTTTGGTAGCACAATGTTCTTGGTCGCTGCTGCTAAAACATGGCACTCTCTTTCCGTCTGTCCTTGGTCAGAACCTAACCTCTGCTTAGAAAGCTTTTAAAATTCCACTTGTTTAACTAACAGTGGGGCATATTATCAAGAGAATTATCGCCGCTTTAGCGGCCGTTTTCGGCCGAAAAGCGGTGATAATTCTAACGCATTATTAACAAGGACACGCTAGCGCGTGTATCCTTGATTTAACTCCCGTTTCTGTCACCACTCGCTACGCATCGATAATGAGATGCAAAGTAGGCGTGGCTGACAGAAACAACATGGGAAAATATCGCGAAGGCAGCTTCGCGATATTAGCAAGGAGGGGGTAGCGATGATAATAATCGCGCTACCTCTGGCCTAACGCAGGAATTTAACGTCTGCTAAATTCCTGTGTTAGGCATACCTAACATGGGAGGTGGATTATGGGGTTAAGGCCACAGGGCCTTATCACCAAGATCATCGCCGTTTTGGGAGGGACATCGCTGTTTTTTAGGCGATGTTTGCCCATTTGCCCGCTATCGCTGGAATATTTATCGCCATAGCGCTGAGCGTTGGTAATACAGCGCTAGCTTGGCGAGATATTCCAGCGATAGCCGGCGATAAAGAAAAGCGCGCTAAGCGCGCTCGGCGATAATTATCGCCAACCCTAGATAATATGGCCCAGTATTTCTTTGTTTACAGTATGCATTTACTGCTTAGCACTAGAGAGTCTACTCGGTAAATGGCGTCTGCTCTAGAAGTAGATTCCGTGCACAATAGATCACAGAGTGAAGTGCAGGAATGCAGAGCTAATTTACAGTAGCTCTATGGCTTTGCATACACCTTCATGTCTGTATTTTCATAATTGTTTCCCACTGTGTTAAGGGGGACTTCTGACTTTAAATCCCACTCAGTTATCTTCAGTGGTTTTTAGCAAAATATGCCTAGAAATGCTGCATTTGCCACACATGTCCACAAAGATGCCCGAGAGAGAACACTGAACATCTGTGATTCTGGGCAAATCACTTAATCTCCCCGTGCCTAACAAAAATGAATGTGTGTCCTCATGTAACGTAACTGGTGCTATGTATAGCGCTCTGATACCCGATTCGGGTCACGTTCGCGCTGTATAAAACTATGCGGAAAAAAAAACCACATAACCTCACGTATAGTTGCAATTATATTCGATTCAATTTTTAGCAATTGTACTTGCAGGAGGTGCTTTGAGAACACTACTTGACAAATATGTAAAAAAATTACTCTTACTTGTTCATTATGCTTTAGGTGAACCAGTTTGGAATATACACATGGGGCCCTCCAAGCTAGTGCTCAACTTCTGTTGAGTATGAGAGGGTATCATGGCGTGAGAAGGATAGAGGGAAGGAATGAGTGGGGAGAGCAGGATGAGAGAAGAAGGCTGTAAAGGAGAGCAGCAGAGGGTATATCAGGAATAATCAAGGAGGGAACTAGGGTGACTGAGCATCAGGAAGTGAGACATCCTATGTTGAAACAAAAAGTTGGAAAAAGAGTGGGACATAATCCAGTGAAATTGTTTGCTCATCATGAAGTTGAAACTGTCAAGACTCACTGAGTTGCAGCACTAATACCCAAAGACAGTTTCCTGCACAACACCAAGCACAGGAAAGATGTGTGGGAGGGGTTTGTGTAGAGTGGAGATCCAAAAGTCACAAAGTGAGTGCGACCCCTCACAAAGAGTTTAGCAACCTTTCTGTCTGCAGCTCTATATTTCTTGGCAGGACAATCCTGCACTCCTGCACTCTTCATTCAGGATCCAATCAGAGAACTGCTTAGTAAGTGCTGCTCAAGAAGCTTTATGACTTTTTAAAAAAGTTTGGGGCATATTAACAAGGCGGCGATAAACAATTATCGCCGCTTTTGCGGCCGTTTTCGGCCGAAAAGCGGCGATAATTATATCGCCTTATCAGCAAAGACACGCTATCGCGTGTTTTGCTGATTTTGCTCCCGTTTCCAGCACGCCTGACTTCGCATCGATAATGAGATGCAAAGTAGGCGTGTCTGTGGAAACAACATGGGTAAATATCGCGAAGGCAGCTTCGCGATATTTACAATGCGGGGAAGCGATTATTTTAATCGCGTTAAGTATGCCTTAACGCAGGAATTTAACGTCTGTTAAATTCCTGACTAAGGCATACTTAACATGGGGGGTGGATTCTGTGGCTAAGCCCACAGGCCCTATCATCTAGGATATCGCCGTTTTCCACATGGAAAACGGCGATATCCACGCTATCTCTGGAATTTTTATCGCCTCGGCGATGCGCGTTGTTAATAACGCGCTAACCGGGCGATAAATTACAGAGATAGCCGGCGATAAATATGCAAGCGCTAAGCGTGCTTTGCGATATTTATCGCCGGCCCTTGATAATATGCCCCTTGGTTATCATCAGTATTAGGCCAGTGTTAATTTGCATCATGTGGGAGTGCAGTGCAGTAAGAGTTGCATCCTCATTAAATGGAAAAAGTAGACATCTGCCAAATGCCAGAAGGTGGTCCTTAAGCTGATGGACAGGCAATTGAACTAATGCCTGAGAGACGTTTGTTCAAACAAGACAATAACTGAAGAAGGCTAACAAAAGCCCCTTTCTGCATATATATGTATGTGTATGCTGTGTTTGGAGTATTTGGATCAATCAATTTTGCAAAATATATGTTAAAACACATTGTATCATTTTTTTCCACATCAAAACTAGTCATTATCATTTGTACAATTAAGGACCACGACTAACAACATAAATAACACTCGTATATTTTAAGGTGGAAGAGTTCCCATTTCATTGGTTCTGTGTAGATTTAGAACCTGGCTTGACAACATTGCTATCCTCATGAAAACAGAACACTTTTTGCAGCCTTAGCTCATTTAATCTGCAAAAGGTACTGCATCAAAGATCTCTTTGTACTCAGATTACATTATTTCAACTCTTTCACTGGCATGTTCGCGTAAGAGAAAGTTGAAAGCCTGCAAAGATACATGCGGTAGAGTGAATACATGGACCTGACCATTCTCCATGTGTAATACAATAAGTCTAGCGTCCATCTTGGATCTCAATTACCAATGCTTATTGGACCTAATAAACATTACATAATTACCAAGTCTCCCAGTGACAGCAACTCCATAAAACCACTGTGCCAATATTTCCCCAGTGCCCTCTGGTTGTATGAAAAACTATTGTGTAAATATAATAATACAGTAATATTGGATCAAGAATGTCATCAACAAAAAAACTGAGTTCACATACCATATTTAAACTAGGAAAATATCCCAAAAGTATTGTGGACAAGAATATTGTCAAAAACCCAATTAATATCGGAATATATTCAAATATAGCATCATATGTAAGGCATTTGAAATATTAGAATATAAACTATTAATATAATTGGGAATACATGTAACATTATTACTTAATGTACAATATAATTAATGTGTACATATATATATATATACAAATATATATTACAAACAATGTGCCCTTGAGCATTGGGAGGTCACTCGACAGAGCTTCGCCATACGGCTCCCTGATGCAGCCTGTCTGAATGATCCATTTCATTAATGTCTTTGCCAACGCGTTTCAAGGTTATAAAACCCCTTCTTCCTGGGCTGCCACAAACACATCTGAGCCTCGCATTCATTTGACTTTTGCAGCTTTATTGATTTCCATCACAGTGGGAGGTGCTCAGTGCAGTTCCTCAGTGCATGCTGGAACAGAGAGTTCTTAATTAATGCGAGTAACATTGTTCACTTTCAGTAAGTTCAGATGTGATTTGCTTAGTTAAGGCATATTTATTTCCTGTAGTAGGATTGCAGATCATTAGGCAGGCTTGAATTAGCATATAAATCGCTGTGCTGAGAACAGTCTTGGTTAGTGCAAAACAACAGCCTCACCTGCTGGATTCTGTATTTCCTTTCCAGCCGGTGGATGTGAGATTATTAATCTGCATGAACATTCTGGGGGCCTACTGAAGGTTGTATGCAATGTTTAAAATCATGAATGTGGCACGGGACCCACTGTGGGTAACAATTATCCAATTTGGACCACATGTCCCAGAATGCAAATGTAAATGTAACGTGTTTGGCGTGGCCCACTGGGGGCTATAAAATATGCATTCAATGTTGTAATTGGAACTCTTGTGCCGCATTTTAGAAACTGCCTATGAGGAAGAGGATGAGACCTCGAAACGCGTCAGGCTAAAGAAACGCTTACCTTGGATTGCAAATGCGGATTTTCAAGTGAATAAAACCGGAAGGTTTACATCCATTGTCGAGTGCGTCCTTGAGCTTTCGGGCAATTTGTTTTACATACAAATATATATATATATATATATATATATATATATATATATATATATATATATATATATATATATATATATATTATCTACTGGCGGTCGCCAGTAGATAGTTATAGTTAGGGACCTATTTTCCATAGGAAATCCGCGACATTCTATTTGAAATAACTCTCTTTCCGGTTGACGAATCTTCGCGAAATTTTCAAACTTTATGGCCCGCTCCGGTCCGCTCCTACCCTGAAAGCCTCGGGGTGATTCATCAAGCAGGGGCCGAGAAAAAAGGGGGGTCCCAAAACGTGTTTTCCCCATTTATTTTCCCATAGGAAACTTTAGACACGGCTACAGCCCGAACTGCTAAACGGAATTACACCAAATTTGGCAAAGAGGTAGTTCTTGGTTCAGAAAGAACCCTTTTGTTAAATGGTGTAAATCCGTTCAGTAGTTGCGGAGAAATTAAAAAAATAAGAGTCAAAAAATCAATTTCCCATAGGAAACTTTATGCAAGGCTACAGCCCGAACTGCTGAACGGAATTACACCAAATTTGGCAAAGAGGTAGTTCTTGGTTCAGAAAGAACTCTTTTGTTAAACTTGAGAACTACCCAGAGTTCTCTGCTTCTGTTTTTGCATAATTTATTCGTCACTCTATGCCTGAAAGGGTTTTGTTTTGACTTATTCTGGGTGCTCCCTTGTGCCTGGACAAAGCTATACCTCTCTGAAGAGCTCTAACGAGAGCGAAACACGTGTCAGGGGTTGCTTTTATTCATTTCAGGTTGGCTTGGATGGTATTTTACCAATCCAAAGCTGTAATACTGTGCCTGGAGTGGTAAAAAGCTTTGGTCATTTTACAGCTCGGCAGGGATAGCACTATGCTAATCCTATGCTTAAAGACTTTGCTGTAAAAATGCCAAAGACTTTGTCCCTTTCTATCTCGGCGTGGATAGCACTGCGCTAATCCTATGCTTAAAAACTTTGATAGAAAAGCAGACATTTGAGGTGAGCAAATTTAGAGTGTCGCTGGTGTTGAGAGTGCTCTTACTGGAGCTGCTTTCCACCTAAACTTGAGAACTACCCAGAGTTCTCTGCTTCTGTTTTTGCATAATTTATTCGTCACTCTATGCCTGAAAGGGTTTTTTTTTTTATATATATATATATATATATATATATATATATATATATATATATATATATATATATATATATATATATATATATATATATATATATCTACTAGCGGTCGCCAGTAGATAGTTATAGTTAGGACCTATTTTCCATAGGAAATCCGCGACATTCTATTTGAAATAACTCTCTTTCCGGTTGACGAATCTTCGCGAAATTTTCAAACTTTATGGCCCGCTCCGGTCCGCTCCTACCCTGAAAGCCTCGGGGTGATTCATCAAGCGGGGGCCGAGAAAAAAGGGGGGTCCCAAAACGTGTTTTCCCCATTTATTTTCCCATAGGAAACTTTAGACACGGCTACAGCCCGAACTGCTAAACGGAATTACACCAAATTTGGCAAAGAGGTAGTTCTTGGTTCAGAAAGAACCCTTTTGTTAAATGGTGTAAATCCGTTCAGTAGTTGCGGAGAAATTAAAAAAATAAGAGTCAAAAAATCAATTTCCCATAGGAAACTTTATGCAAGGCTACAGCTCGAACTGCTGAACGGAATTACACCAAATTTGGCAAAGAGGTAGTTCTTGGTTCAGAAAGAACTCTTTTTGTTAAATGGTGTAAATCCGTTCAGTAGTTGCTGAGAAAATCAAAAGTAAAAACACATATATATCTGGGCGGAGCCTAACCACACATGTCATCGTGAGATCTGATTGGCTGTCAGCACTTCATCCTGGAATTGCTGGCAGCCATCTTGAGACCGATATACATGATAGTACCCCATTGAAATGCCTTGTAGTGAATCAAAGATTTTGAGGGTTACCAAAAGGAGAACTATTAAGGGTGATAACAGACTTTAGTTACATTAGAATTCATTTGTTGATGGTACCATACTAATTTCAGGAATTGTGGTGTGTTCTAAGGTGATTTTACCCTGTGAAAAACCTTCTGCTGGGATATCATGAATCATGTTTGAGAGAAAACTATTTTCACATGCTTGTCCCATACAGTTTTGGAAGGTGCTCCAGAAGCTAAAATGAGAGCATATTTTCTGTAAATTCACATTATCTTTCTCAGTCATGTGAGAATGAAGTCTGACATTCTCAGTAAAACATGTACATCCAACAGGAGCAGCCTGTCAGTTGATGCCTTTGTGTTCTACTGCAGCTTCCCAGAGTGTTCTAAAGAACAACTAGAGTGCTAACAGCCTTACTTATGACAAATGTATGGCACACCTGAAGCCATCTTGATTGGAATAAACTGGTAACACTTAAAACATTTAATTTAAAAAGGAACAAAATGATGGGGTTCATTTTGTCATAAAAATTATGGGTAGTGCTGTAGAAAGAAAAATTAGGACATGTTTCAAGGGTGATCTCAAATATCTTCCTGTTATATTTCAACAGGAGCAGCCTGCCAGTTGATGCCTTTGTGTTCTACTGCAGCTTCCCAGAGTGTTCTAAAGAACAACTAGAGCGCTAACAGCCTTACTTATGACAAAAGTATGGCACACCGGAAGCCATCTTGATTGGAATAAACCGTTAATACTAAAACATTTAATTTAAAAAGGAACAAAATGAGGGGTTCTTTTTTAAATAGAAATTATGGTTAGTGCTGCAGAAAGAAAAATGAGGGCATGTTTTAAGTGAGATCTCAAATCCTCTTCTATTTCATTAGAAAATTCTGACATGCAGACTGAAACAATCACTTTCAATACCAGCAGCAGACTTCCAGTTAACTCCCTGGTGAGCAGTAGCTTTAGTACAGTGATCTAATGAGCAACTAGAGTGCTAACATTCTGAATTTATGGCAAATGTGAGACACATCTGAATGCCTTCTTGATGGAATCAAAGTAAAAACTGAAAGCATTTCCTACTGAGGAGACTGCAGTAAATGAGGAAATTAGGAAACTTCATAACAAAAAAGTCTTCCAAGATGACCACCAGAGAAAAAAAGAGCCCAAATGTAGCACAAATATTACCCAGATGTAGCCCACATATAGCCCAATGACAAAAGTGTGCAAAACACTTTTTATTTTTAGTTTTTTGCAGTTTTATGTAGTGCAGACTGGTCAGGTATTGGAGCGTTGCATCTTAAAACATGACCCCCTACACTACAAAAACACCACTGCACTATCCTAAACCCTAAAACACTACCCCCAGCATGACCCCCTACACTACACAAACACCACTGCACTACCCTAAACCCTAAAACACTACCCCCAGCACGATCCCCTACACTACCCAAACACCACTGCACTAACCTAAATCCTAAAACAATACCCCCAGCACGACCCCTACACTACCCAAACACCACTGCACTACCCTAAAACATGACCCCCTACACTACACAAACACCACTGCACTACCCTAAACCCTGAAACACCACCCCCAGCACGACCCCCTACACTGCCCGAACACCACTGCACTACCCTAAACCCTAAAACACGACCTCCTACACTACACAAAGACCACTGCACTACCCTAAACCCTAAAACACTACCCCCAGCACGACCCCCTACACTACACAAACACCACTGCACTACCCTAAACCCTAAAACACTACCCCTACACTACACAAACACCACTGCACTACCCTAAACCCTAAAACAATACCCCCAGCACGAACCCCTACACTACCCAAACACCACTGCCCTACCCTAAACCCTAAAACACTACCCCCAGCAGTACCCCCTACACTACCCAAACACCATTGCACTACCCTAAACCCTAAAACACTACCCCCAGCAGTACCCCTACACTACCCAAACACCACTGCACTACCCTAAACCCTAAACCACTACCCCCAGCACGGCCCCCTACACTACCCAAACACCACTGCACTACCCTAAACCCTAAAACACTACCCCCAGCACAACCCCCTACACTACCCAAACACCACTGTAATACCCTAAACCCTAAAACACTCCCCCAGCATGACTCCCTACACTATCCAAACACCACTGCACTACCCTAAACCCTAAATCTACCCCCAGCATGACACCCTACACTACACAAACACCACTGCACTACCCTAAACCCTAAAACACTACCCCCAGCACGACCCCCTTCACTACCTAAACACAACTACACAATTTGTTACAGGCGTTGCAACGCAGGCCTGTGGTGCTTACTGGAAGTACTTGGTGGGCTAGTTGGGCCCCAGGGACCCTCAGGATTCAAGGTGACCTAATCCCCCAACTTAAAACGCGCCACGGGGCGCGTTTGCACAGTGGTGAAGGGAGGGGGGCGGGGCCTCAGGTGACATGTGCGCAAACACGCCCCCTTGAATCCTGAGGGACCCTGGGGGCAACTAGCCCACCAGGTACCTTCAGTAAGCACAACAGAGTTGCGTTGCAGAGAGGTGAAAAAAGGTGCGTGGCCTCGGAACGCCTCTCTGCAACTCAGCTCTGTGGTCCTAACTGTAGGTACCTGGGGGCTAGTTGGGGCCCAGGGACCCTCAGGATTCAAGGGGACTTAATCCCGCAACTTAAAACGCGCCACGGGGCGCGTTTGCACACGGGTTTTAAGAGGTAGTTTTAATCCCCCTGCCCTATTATGTACTAGGGACTTACAGAGGAGGTCATGCTAATCACAGGGGTACCCCAACGCATAGTGTTCCCTAGTGTATGTAGGTGTTTTCACTGTATTCTAAGTGTCTTTTAGCATAGCACTGACTCTGGTTAGTCAGAGTCAGTTACCACCAGTACCCGTCTGAAAAAGTTGTGGGCACAGGATGATTTTGCAACATGGCCTCTTTCTGCTCCTCTGTTGGTTCTTTCTGCACATCTTTTGCTTCTTCCTGCACTTTTCTTCGTCTTTGTGGACTTCTGTTGCTTCTTTCTGCATTTCTTTTGCTTCTTTCTGCGCGTTTTTTCTTCTTTCTTCACATGTCCTACCTCTGTAGGCATAGTTAGAAACTAGCATTTAAAAAACCTTTGAAATTCACTTAAAAAATCATAGGTTTCAGGCACGTTATAGTTAGAAATTTGCATTTAAAAAACCTTTGAAATTCACTGAAAAAACCATAGGTTTTAGGGACAGTTATAGTTAGTTGGACATTTCACTCGTACAAAACCATAGAAATTCCCCCGTTATAGTTAGTTCAGCTAACTATAACTCGCGCCCGCAATGCACTGCTGATGACGTCACATATTACATCACTCATGACATGGTCAGTGACATCACTGATGACATCACTGATGACATCTCAAATGACATCACTGATGACATCATCCATGTGATAATTTCATGCATCTTCTCACACCCTAATATAGCTTTTGATACACCCACTCTAAATTACAGACTGCCATTCTCAAAACCATACACACTCCAATACCAATAACTACATACCCACTCACTGATTCTTAGGTCTACACAGACACATCTACTCACTCACCCGTACAGTCACTCATAATTACAGTCACTCAGTACAGGACTATCATATGCACTCATACACCTATATAAACACTCACACACCGCCACTCATCCATAGAGGTACTCACACACCTAGTCAGTCATGCAAAAAATTAATCACACACCCATTTACTCACCTATACAGTTATACACACACCAGCTCACTTACTCATACAAATACTAGCACATTCTTACGCTCTTATACAATAACTGATACAAGCACACACGCATCCATACAGCCACTCTCACAATCACACACTGTCACTTATAGCCATTTAAATACTCTAACACACATATACACTGCCTTTTACATATGTAGTTACTCGCACAAGTACCACTGAGATATACATTCACTCACTAACACACCCATACACACACTCACCCACCCAAGCAGTCCATCACAGATGCACTCTTGAAATCATGCACCCAGTGAATCACCCACTCACACATCTATGTACAGAGTCACACACACCCCACCCACACAAACACTGAGGCAGCCATACAGATACTCAGAGAACCAATCAATAACCCATATAGACACTCATGTAGCTATTCGCAAATCCATGCATCCACTTACACACCAACAAACAGACGGATACAGACATTCACACAGTTTAGTCACTAACCCATGCATTCAGTAAGATACGTTTAATCACTCACTTGTAGAGTCAGTCACGCACGTACTAAATCATCCATTCAGACACTTAAACACCCACTCATTCTTCAATACGCCTTTCCCTATATATATTAAACATTTTTAAACTTTACAGAAACACACAGTCACTGGATGATGTCATCAGTGATTTCATTTGAGATGTCATCAGTGATGTCATCAGTGATGTCACTGACCATGTCATGAGTGATGTAATATGTGACGTCATCAGCAGTGCATTGCGGGGGCACGAGTTATAGTTACCTGAACTAACTATAACGGGGGAATTTCTATGGTTTTGTATGAGTGAAATGTCCAACTAACTATAACTGTCCCTAAAACCTATGGTTTTTTCAGTGAATTTCAAAGGTTTTTTAAATGCTAATTTCTAACTATAACGTGTCTGAAACCTATGGTTTTTTCAGTGAATATATATATATATATATATATATTTTGGGACCCCCCTTTTTTCTCGGCCCCCGCTTGACGAATCACCCTGAGACTTTCAGGGTAGGAGCGGACCGGAGCGGGCCATAAAGTTTGAAAATTTCGCGAAGATTCGTCAACCGACGCAAGAGTTATTTCAAATAGAATGTCGCGGATTTCCTATGGAAAATAGGTCCTAACTATAACTATCTACTGGCGACCGCCAGTAGATATATATATATATATATATATATATATATATATATATATATATATATATATATATATATAGCTTAAAACATTGAAACAATTTATAAAGAATTGGAAAATGCAATAAAACTATTAGTAATAATTAAAATTAACAAAGACATATCTTTTTAAAAGAACAATAATATTAAAATATAAATAAAAAATATATATATTTGTTTGTATAAATGATTTATAAATAAAAAAATATTAACAATCCATATTGAAGAACTGTAGAGAAAGTTGTGGACTTTGAGAGAGTCAGTTATACTATTCTAGATCCAATTTAAGCAACAGTAGGGAAAGTGTTGGACTTTGTAGGGGTAAAATGTACTATTTCCACTCCCTCTTAAGCCAAAGCAGAGAAAATCTGGAACTTTGGAGGGGTTAGATTTGCTATTAGCACTCCAGCATAAGCAACAGTAGTTCTAATGTTGGACTTTGGAGGAGTTAGAATTACTATTACCACCCCAATCGAACAGTAAAAGTGCTGGTCTTTGGAAGGGGTAAATTTACTATACCCACTTCAACATACTCAACAGCAGGGAAAGAGCTAGACTTTGAAGTGTTTAGTTATATTATTCCCTCTGGAACTTAAGCAAAAGCAAGGAAATGCTCTTTTCCCTACTTCCTGTATTCACCCAAGCCACTAAGTGAGGGCTGATGAAGAAAACTGCGAGGGCCGTAAGTACAGGGACAAGTAAGGAAGAATTGGAGTAATGAAGATTGCCTGTAAGTAATCCAAGCATTACCTTTTCTTCTCCTTTCTCCTCCCATTCATTACATTTGAGGTCTACACAAGGCAGTCTATTCCTTCATCAGAAGACCTGAATAAAGGTAGAAATAATGATCTTACCATTTTCCACAGAACAAAGTTACCTTTGCAAACTTTAACAACCTCAGAAGTGACAGGGCACAAGAAAGAATAGGAAGTAGGGAGGAGAGAAGGATGTCTTATGGGTAGTCCCCATGTATGTAATAAAAAGAGAATAAAGGCTTTGAAAGTGAGTAGTCACTCAAAAGTAAGTACTTGGATGAGGAAGGAGAAATGGAGGTAATAGTGTTTTCCCTCTTGCACATTGCAGTGCAGAAAATCTGACTGCTGCACTTTCTTGCATGAAAAGCTAATAAATCTGGGGTGTAGGAGAGTAGGATCTGCCTCTTATGTTGCCCCCACTTTTTTTCTGATGTTTACACTGGTTTCTGGCTATAGTCTGGCTGGGACCCTGCCAATCAGGGCCCCAGCCTCTCTGTTCTCTCTAAACGACTTGGAGTGCACTCTAGGTGCACTAGTGATTGGATACTGTGGTACCTTATGAGTCCCTAGTATATGGTACCTTAGGTACCAAGGGCACAGGTACTTCACAGGCCTACCAGGGGCTGAAGCATGTATTATGCCACCCCTGGGAAGCAGACTAAATCTGACACCACAGGCCTGCTACTGCAGCCTGGGTGAGGAGGTGCTAGCACCCCTCACTGAGATATAGGTTCCCTATATCTCCCCTGCACACACATTTAAACCTGTCAGTCACCCCTAAGGCAGGCCCTATCAACCCTGAGGGCAGGGTGCTTAGTTTCTATGTGAGAGGGTGCCTCTGCCTAAGCAGGGCACCTCTGCAGCTCTCAGAGTGCATTTTCTGGGGCTGTTTGTGAATGCGGTCAAACCATATACTCTTAAGTGCATTATAACCTCGCGGTTAATGCTAACTTTGGAATGGCTGCATCAAAACATGTTGTGTTTGGTGTCAAACACCTTGGAATCATACCCCCACACCAGTACCTGGTGTGGGAGTATGATCCCACCCTTCTAGAGGGATAGACATGTACCTACTGTGGAAACGCGGTAGAATCCTGAAGAGCCCTGGCATCACAAAATGGATGCCACCAGTCACAGACACTGGGCTGCCCTCCTGCTGATGACCGAAACTCGCAGTGGAGGAGGCCCAACAATAGGTATCCTGTCACAGGGAGGTGTGACCACCTCCCAGACAGGGTTTAGTGTATTGGGGCTGGGTGGGTGCACTCCTAGAGTGCTTTGAAGTCCTGCACTGGGGGAGCAGAAGGCTCTTCTGTGCATACACCAGTTCAAACCGGCTCAGGGGCTACCTGCCCCTGCTCCGGCGCGAAACTGGACAAAGGGAAGTGGGTGTAGCCACCCACTCCCCTGACCCTCCCATAGGTGGGGTCATAGAGCTAGTCCCTCCCTTCCTTTCAGTATAAGATAGGGAACCCTTAACATTGCAAACTAGATATCCCTGGACGACGCTCTAAAGAAGAATCCCGGACCTTCGATGTTCCACTACCTCTGGAAGACTGAAGAATCTCCCTTGGAGTCAAGGAGTGACTCCCCTGCTTGGCAGGCACCAAAAACTGCAACAACGGTCACAAACTACGCCACTCCTGCCGGAGCTCGAAGTCCCTGCAGCCCAGGAAGAGGATTTCCTGACTTATCCAAGGCCATCGTGAGTCCCTAGCAAAGCTGAGGCAAGTGGACCCCACGAGTGACGAGGAACCGCAGTCCCTAGGTACCGTGCACTATTTTCGAGTGCAACCCCTTCACGACATTCTACGAACCTGTGCTTTGGACCACGAGTGGTCCCAGCCTCTAGCAGCGATCCCTCCCAAGATCAGAGGCCTACCCCATCCCGAGTGACCGTGGGCCCCTATTGAAGGAATCCTCCTGAGGTGTCTTTGCGATCCCTTGCCAGCCGGGTTGTGGGTCCCCTGAAGACTTTTCTACAAATCCAAAGGGCTCCCCTAGTTGCTCCAGGCCTGCCCTGACTTACCCTCGCTGGGTGAGTCCCCCAGACCTTGCTGGTCTGCACCATTGACTTTTTGTTCTTTCCACAAGACTTGCTGCTACCAAGGCTTGTTGACTCCAATCGTGTTGACGACACTGCAGTCAGCTGCATACTTCGTGGGACACGCTGAATCCAGCTCCTGGTCATCCTCGACACCTCCTGGACCTCGTGGCCGAAGAGTCAAGACACCTGTGAACAACCTGAATCTGTCGACGACGGTGGGCATTCATCTCCCTTGCCCCGGGTCACTGCCAAGTGACTTTGAACACTGTCCCCTCTGCTTTCAGGTCTTCCTCCTTCCGAATCCAGGCTTGGATTCCACCGGACACTTCTTCTGGCTTCACAAGCAGCAAGTCTTCATTGGCTCCCATTGAAAACGACGCCGCGACCCGACACCAAAGGACACCTATGCACCCGGCTTCCCTGGGTGAGGTAACTCCAGCACTACGGTGCTCCTGTGGGTGTTGGCCCTAGAACTACTTACCCTGTAAATGACTTGCTTGTAGCTACTCCCGAAGTGCCCTTAAACTCTTAATTTCCAACCGCGACTTGCCCCATTGAAGTCTACGGCGATCCGCGCCTGTGTTCCCTCACTGCACGCGTCCCCCGTGGGTCCTTTACTTACCTGCCTTGGGTGGTTTCGTGAGGCCCCAGCACTTCTGAAGGCCCTGGACCTTGTCCCTTTGCAAGTCGTTGTTCTTAAGTCTCTTTTTTAGTATATGGTCTGGTACGCACCTAGGGCCCCAGCCATATTTGTGCTCAATTTATTGTGAAACGTTGATTTGTGCATATGTTCCTGACTTCTAATCTCACAAGAGATTAGTAGAGAGTTGTTTAGTAATAAATACATATATATATTTGATATATATACCTGTGTGGTGTCTTTTCATTTGGTGATTCAAGAGATTGTGTGGTAAAACAAGCTGCTTTACATTCCTCCAAGACTTAGCCTGAAGGCTGCTCTCCACAGCTACCACTAGGATAGCTTTCTGTAAAGGTTGTCTTAAACCTACCTACCATAAGAGTCGAATTGTACTGGTGCAAGGTGTCCACTTTAACTAGTGAACAGCATATACCAGGCCAACTTCTCACATTGGTGGCAGCGTGTGGGATTCCAGCTTGCTATTGTTTTACCAGAAAATCTCTATTTGAATTACTAACTGAAAACCACTATAGGTACTCAAGGTACATATAAAGTCAAGCTTAGTATCAATAAGTTCTACTGAACTTAGAGCTGTGTGCCAAGGGATAGCACACCCTTTCTACAGCTCAAGCTAGTATCAGTAGGCCACAAACTAGTGTAGGTAGTACAACACTGCACAACACTAGAATGTCCTTAAGGGTTGGACCCAGTGGATCCAATCAGCCTCAGTATGAGGACATGACTTTCTTGGACTTGAAAGCCATGTGTGCTGCAAGGCACCTGAAGTTAGGACAGAGTCCCTCCACACTACACCTGATAGATCTGCTAACAGCAGATGATCTTAGATTAGCTCTAGGAGCGAATGGGTCTGAATCAGTGAGTGGGTCAATTACAGTGTCTGGGTCAGATGATGAACATCAGGATGACCAAGACTCTGTGGTTAAAGGGCCAGGTCCCCAGGGGCCTGAAAAGGACAGAGGAATTCTCCCTAAGAGAACTGACATAGTGGAGGAGAGGCCTAGGTCCCTTTCTAGGGCCTCTGACCACTCCTATCACTCTGGCAAAGAATCTGTCTACCAGAGGAACTCCTACTTCCCCAGAAGAGAGACCTCCTATGACAGAATGTACAAATTGCTGCAGTATGAGGAAGCAAGATTTGCCCTCAAAACCAAGCAGTTGGCATTAGATAAGGAAGCCCTGGAGCTCCAGAGAGCTTCTAGAAAAGAGGGGTTAGAACCCCCTGGTGGCAGCAACAGTGTCCCTAGAGGCAGAGAATATATTCCAGACCATAGGAACCTGAGCAAGGTTGTTCCTCCCTACCAGAGTGGGGATGATATCCATAAGTGGATAACTGCTATGGAAAGGGCCTGTAGAGTACAACAGGTCCCCCAAAAGCAGTGGGCAGCAATCTTGTGGCTCTCTTTTTCAGATAAAGGTAGAGACAAGCTCCTCACTGTTAGAGAAGAGGATGCTGATGACTATGAAGTCCTGAAGAGTGCACTGATAGATGGGTTTGGCTTAACCACTGAGCAGTACAGGTTGAAGTTCAGAGACACCCAGAAGGCACAGACTCAGGACTGGACTGACTTTGTAGATTGTGCAACCAAGGCTCTGGAGGGTTGGCTGGTTGGCAGTAGGGTTACTGATTTCAAGAGATTGTATAATCTAATGATGAGAGAACAGATCCTTAATAATTGCCAGAACCAGTTGTTGCATCAATACCTGGTGGACTCAGATCTGACCTCTCCCCAAGAATTGGGAAAGAAGGCAGACAAGTAGGTCAGAACCAGGGTGAGGCAGAAAACCCAGAACCAAGGGGGTGACACAAAGAAGCAGGATTCTAAGGGCTCTGAGAAAAGTGGGGATAAGTCAAAAGACCAGAAGTCTTCACAAGGGCCCCAAAAATCTGCATCTGGTGGGGAGTCACAATCCAACAAGGAAAAGGCCAAAAGAAGCCCTGGTGCAAATTCTGTAAACAGAAAGGGCACTGGACTTCTGATTGTAACAAGTCCAAAGACCAAACCACCACCACTCCTGCCCCTAAGGCAACTGTTCCCCCTAGTTCAGCTACTGGTGGAGGTGGCACTCAGAATAAGGGTGTAGTAGGGTTGAGCCTGGGTTCTGAAGTGGACTCTGGCCTAGTCAGAGTACCCACTCAGGCAATGCTGATTTGTGATGGAGACATTGACATGTCCTTCCTGGTGAGCCCCAGTAATATGGGCAAATACAAACAGCAGCCTGTAATAAATGGCAAACAGGCTTTGGCATTTAGGGACACAGGTGCTAGTGTCACCATGGTGGCAGAGGATCTTGTGGACCCTGGACAGATCATCCTGGGCGAAATGTACCAGGTGACCAATGCAAGCAATGTCAGGACCAACCATAGTCTGGCAGTTGTGAATTTCTCCTGGGGAGGGGTAACTGGCCTAAAGGAGGTTGTAGTCAGTGCAGGCCTCCCTGTAGAGTGTCTATTGGGCAATGATCTAGAAACTTCAGCCTGGTCTGAAGTAGAGTTATGGACTGATGCTGAGATGTTGGGCATCCCTGCAGAGGTCTTTGCTGTGACCAGGTCACAGGCCAAAATGCATGACACTGAACCAACTCTGGATCATGAAACCATGGACCAGATGCTTCCCAAGAAGAGGAGCAGTAGGGGTAAGGCAGTGCCTTCCCCTTTGTCTCAGATCACTGATTCCCCTCTTGAGGGAGGAGGAGCAGATCCTGAAGAAGGAACTGCCCCAGAGGGACTTGAGCCTGATCAGGTTGAGTTCTTGGGGGCAGGGGGCCCTTCTAGGGAAGATCTGAGTAAGGAGCAACAGTGCTGCCCCTCTCTTGAACCCCTCAGACAGCAGGCTGCTGCTGAGGCTGCTGGGAGTGCTAGTGGGTGCCATAAAGTTTATTGGGATGAGGGACTCCTATATTCTGAGGGTAGAGATCCAGCCCCTGGAGCCACCAGGAGGTTGGTAATACCTCAGAAGTTTAGGGGGTTCCTCTTGACCCTAGCACATGATATCCCTTTAGCAGGTCACTTGGGCCAAAACAAGACCTGGGACAGGCTTGTTCCACATTTTCATTGGCCCCATATGTCAGAGGACACAAAGGAGTTTTGTCGCTCCTGTGTCACATGCCAAGCCAGTGGCAAGGCAGGTGCGCACCACAAAGGCCCCCCTGATACCACTACCTGTGGTGGGGGTACCCTTTGAAAGGGTAGGGATTGACATTGTTGGTCCCCTTGACCCTCAAACTGCATCTGGGCACATATTTATCCTGGTGGTAGTGGATCATGCCACCAGGTACCCAGAGGCAATTCCCCTGAGGACCACCACAGCCCCTGTGGTGGCAAGAGCCCTCATTGGAGTTTTCTCCAGAGTGGGTTTCCCAAAGGAGGTCATCTCTGACAGAGGTACCAACTTCATGTCAGGATATTTGAAAGCAAAGTGGAAGGAGTGTGGTGTAACTTATAAGTTCACCACCCCCTATCACCCACAATGCAATGGGTTGGTTGAGCGTTTCAACAAAACCCTTAAGGGAATGATTAAAGGACTCCCAGAGAAGCTTAGGCGGAAATGGGACGTTCTTTCTTCCCTGCCTGTTGTTTGCATACAGAGAGGTTCCACAGAAGGGGGTTGGTTACAGCCCATTTGAGCTTCTGTTTGGGCATCCTGTAAGAGGTCCATTATGTTTGGTAAAAGAGGGCTGGGAGTTACCTCTCAAACCCCCCAAACAGGATGTGATGGACTATGTACTTGGTCTCCGCTCCAGGATGGCCGAATACATGCAGAAGGCAACCAAAAACCTGGAGGCCAGCCAAGAATGACAAAAAGCTTGGCATGACCAAAAGGCTATGCTGACTGTGTACCAACCAGGACAGAAAGTGTGGGTGTTGGAGCCTGTGGCCCCAGCAGCCCTCCAAGACAAATGGAGTGGATCCCATACAATAGTTGAGCAAAAGGGAGAAGTCACCTATCTGGTGAATCTTGGAACTCCCAGGAGCCCCCTGAGGGTGCTCCATGTCAACAGATTGAAACCATATGTTGACAGGGCTGACATGGGCTTGCTCATGGCAACTGATGAGGAACAGGAGGAGGAGAGTGACCCTCTCCCTGACCTGCTCTCACAGAACCCTGATGATGGGTCAGTCGATGGTGTTGCTTTGGCAAGCAGCCTCACTGACCATCAGCAAACTGAGTGCAGACAAGTTCTGCAGCAGTACAGACATATGTTTAGCCTGACCCCTAGTCAGACTACCTGGTGCACCCATGAGGTGGACACTGGGGACAGTCTGCCTGTCAAGAGTAAAATCTACAGGCAACCTGACCATGTCAGGGACTGTATCAGGACTGAAGTCCAGAAAATGTTGGAGTTAGGTGTGATTGGGCCTTCAGATAGCCCTTGGGCTAGCCCAGTAGTCCTAGTACCCAAGCCTCATACCCAGGGTGGTAAGAAAGAAATTAGGTTTTGTGTAGACTACAGAGGCCTCAATGCAGTCACCAGGACTGATGCCTATCCCATACCAAGGGCAGATGAGCTGATTGATACTTTGGCCTCAGCCAAGTATCTGAGTACATTTGACCTAACAGCTGGCTACTGGCAGATCAGGTTAGCTGATGATGCAAAAGCCAAAACAGCATTTTCGACTCCTGGTGGGCACTACCACTTTGTGGTGATGCCCTTTGGATTGAAAAATGCACCTGCCACTTTTCAGAGGTTGGTGAACAAAGTTCTGGCAGGGATGGAAACGTATTGCTCAGCTTATCTAGATGATATTGCTGTCTTTAGTTCCTCCTGGCAGGATCACCTGGTCCACCTCAGAAATGTTTTGGAGGCTCTGCAGAAAGCAGGCCTCACTATCAAGGCCACTAAGTGCCAGATAGGGCAGAGTCAGGTTGTGTGCCTGGGCCACCTTGTGGGTGGAGGCCAGGTTCAGCCTTTACAGAGCAAAATCCAAACCATAATGGAATGGGTTGCTCCAACCACCCAGACACAGGTGAGAGCCTTCTTAGGCCTGACTGGGTACTATAGGAGGTTTGTGAAGGGATATGGATCTATAGTGACCCCCTTGAATGATCTGACCTCAAAGAAAATGCCAAAAAAGGTTCAGTTTACAGCTAGCTGTCAGAAGGCATTTGAAGACCTAAAGCAGGCCATGTGCACTGCCCCCATCTTACAGAGTCCAGACTATCAAAAAGGTCATTGTCCAAACAGATGCTTCTGAGCTGGGTGTGGGAGCTGTACTGTCTCAACTGAATGATGAAGGTCAAGACCAGCCAGTAGCTTTTATTAGCAGGAGGCTGACCCCTAGAGAGAAACGTTGGCCAGCTATAGAGAGGGAGGCCTTTGCTGTGGTGTGGGCCCTGAAGAAGCTGAGGCCATACTTGTTTGGCACTCACTTCATAGTCCAGACTGACCACAAGCCCCTCCTATGGCTGAAACAGATGAAAGGTGAAAACCCAAAACTTTTAAGGTGGTCCATTTCCCTACAGGGGATGGACTATACAGTGGAACATAGGCCTGGGACCCAACATGCCAATGCAGATGGACTCTCAAGGTATTTCCACTTAGAGCACGAAGACTCAACTGGTCAAGGTTAGTTTAGTGTCCCTGCGTTTGGGGGGGGGTTGTGTAGGAGAGTAGGATCTGCCTCTTATGTTGCCCCCACTTTTTTCTGATGTTTACACTGGTTTCTGGCTATAGTCTGGCTGGGACCCTGCCAATCAGGGCCCCAGCCTCTCTGTTCTCTCTAAACGACTTGGAGTGCACTCTAGGTGCACTAGTGATTGGATACTGTGGTACCTTATGAGTCCCTAGTATATGGTACCTTAGGTACCAAGGGCATAGGTACTTCACAGGCCTACCAGGGGCTGAAGCATGTATTATGCCACTCCTGGGAAGCAGACTAAATCTGACACCACAGGCCTGCTACTGCAGCCTGGGTGAGGAGGTGCTAGCACCCCTCACTGAGATATAGGTTCCCTATATCTCCCCTGCACACACATTTAAACCTGTCAGTCACCCCTAAGGCAGGCCCTATCAATCTTGAGGGCAGGGTGCTTAGTTTCTATGTGAGAGGGTGCCTCTGCCTGAGCAGGGCCCCTCTGCAGCTCTCAGAGTCCATTCTCTGGGGCTGTTTGTGAATGCGGTCAAACCATATACTCTTAAGTGCATTATAACCTCGCGGTTAATGCTAACTTTGGAATGGCTGCATCAAAACATGTCGTGTTTGGTGTCAAACACCTTGGAATCATACCCCCACACCAGTACCTGGTGTGGGAGTATGATCCCACCCTTCTAGAGGGATAGACATGTACCTACTGTGGAAACGCGGTAGAATCCTGAAGAGCCCTGGCATCACAAAATGGATGCCACCAGTCACAGACACTGGGCTGCCCTCCTGCTGATGACCGAAACTCGCAGTAGAGGAGGCCCAACAATAGGTATCCTGTCACAGGGAGGTGGGACCACCTCCCAGACAGGGTTTAGTGTATTGGGGCTGGGTGGGTGCACTCTTAGAGTGCTTTGAAGTCCTGCACTGGGGGAGCAGAAGGCTCCTCTGTGCATACACCAGTTCAAACTGGCTCAGGGGCTACCTGCCCCTGCTCTGGCGCGAAACTGGACAAAGGGAAGTGGGTGTAGCCACCCACTCCCCTGACCCTCCCATAGGTGGGGTCATAGAGCTAGTCCCTCCCTTCCTTTCAGTATAAGATAGGGAACCCTTAACATTGCAAACTAGATATCCCTGGATGACGCTCTAAAGAAGAATCCCGGACCTTCGACGTTCCACTACCTCTGGAAGACTGAAGAATCTCCCTTGGAGTCAAGGAGTGACTCCCCTGCTTGGCAGGCACCAAAAACTGCAACGACGGTCGCAAACTACGCCACTCCCGCCGGAGCCCGATGTCCCTGCAGCCCAGGAAGAGGATTTCCTGATTTCTCCAAGGCCATCGTGAGTCCCCAGCGAAGCTGAGGCAAGTGGACCCCACGAGTGATGAGGAACCGCAGTCCCTGGGTACCGTGCACTATTTGCAAGTGCAACCCCTTCACGACATTCTACGAACCTGTGCTTTGGATCACATGTGTTCCCAGCCTCTAGCAGAGATCCCTTCCAAGATCAGAGGCCTACTCTGTCCTGAGTGACCGTGGGCCCCTGTTAAAGGAATCCTCCTGAGGCATCTTTGCGATCCCCTGCCAGCCGGCTTGTGGGTCCCCTGAAGACTTTTCTACAAATTCAAAGAGCTCCCCTGGTTGCTCCAGGCCTGCCCTGACTTACCCTCGCTGGGTGAGTCCCCCAGACCTTGCTGGTCTGCACCATTGACTTTTTGTTCTTTCCAAAAGACTTGCTGCTACTAAGGCTTGTTGACTCCAATCGGGTCGCCGACAGTGCAGTCAGCTGCAGACTTCGTATGAAACGCTGAATCCAGCTCCTGCTTGTCCTCGATGCCTCCTGGACCTCGTGGCCGAAGAGTCAAGACACCTGTGAACGACCTGAATCTGTCGACAACGGTGGGCATTCATCTTCCTTGCCCCGGGTCACTGCCAAGTGACTTTGAACACTGTCCCCTCTGCTTTCAGGTCTTCCTCCTTCCGAATCCAGGCTTGGATTCCACCGGACACTTCTTCTGGCTTCACAAGCAGCAAGTCTTCATTGGCTCCCATTGAAAACGACGCCGCGACCCGACACCAAAGGACACCTATGCACCCGGCTTCCCTGGGTGAGGTAACTCCAGCACTACAGTGCTCCTGTGGGTGTTGGCCCTAGAACTACTTACCCTGTAAGTGACTTGCTTGTAGCTACTCCCGAAGTGCCCTTAAACTCTTAATTTCCAACCGCAACTTGCCCCATAGAAGTCTACGGCGATTTGCGCCTGTGTTCCCTCACTGCACGCGTCCCCCATGGGTCCTTTACTTACCTGCCTTGGGTGGTTTCGTGAGGCCCCAGCACTTCTGAAGGCCCTGGGCCTAGTCCCTTTGCAAGTCGTTGTTCTTAAGTCTCTTTTTTAGTATATGGTCTGGTACGCACCTAGGGCCCCAGCCATATTTGTGCTCAATTTATTGTGAAACGTTGATTTGTGCATATGTTCCTGACTTCTAATCTCACAAGAGATTAGTAGAGAGTTGTTTAGTAATAAATACATATATATTTGATATATATACCTGTGTGGTGTCTTTTCATTTGGTGATTCAAGAGATTGTGTGGTAAAACAAGCTGCTTTACATTCCTCCAAGACTTAGCTTGAAGGCTGCTCTCCACAGCTACCACTAGGATAGCTTTCTGTAAAGGTTGTCTTAAACCTACCTACCATAAGAGTCGAATTGTACTGGTGCAAGGTGTCCACTTTAACTAGTGAACAGCATATACCAGGCCAACTTCTCACATGGGGCAAATCATAATGGGCTTGTCACAGCACTGAGCCAGGCCCCCGTTTTATGTAATGGCAGACATTACAATGAATTCATTTAACTATATATATTCTCAGTTAGTGCTTTATTTTCAGATAGCACAGCTCAGAAAGCAAGCACAAGGCATGGCTCTTTTGGCTTTCGAGCTGTGCAGTCTAAAACTAATGAAATAACCCAAAGAAATATCAGAATAAAGGAATTCACTTTATACCTTGCAGGTCATAAAACAGGTGCTTGGCTCTGCGCTGTGACAGACAAGTCTATCATATGGCCCCTGGCCCTCAAATGCATCACTCTTGGCTTAGCCGAGATTTGTAAGTGCCCTGATGGCTATCACTACTATCTTTTAGGTTATTTTGTGATATCCAAACAAATGTGGCTATGTTTTTATTCTTTATTTGTTTACTAAGACTTCATTAACTGGTAATAGAATTAGTGTGCTCTGCAGTAACATTATGTTTTCACCTTCTGATTGCTTTCACAGAAATTAGACATAATTCTACCAATGATAGTTTACTTGATATATCTACCTGTATGGTGAATTGCACTATTTTGACACTCAATAATAACAAGAGCTATTCTTCTGTAAATCATCATTCTAGCATCACCATGTCCCAAGATCCGCATTGCAAGAAGCAATGATTGACGCTCTGACAGAGAAATTCACAAAGTTTGAAAAAGGTGATGGCACTATTGTATTGTGCACATTTTTAGGTTTTGCCTAGACAGCGCATGCACTGTCTCTGTGAGACACGTTGTTTACATACAGTGGGCTTACAGCCCACCCATAGCTTAATATTTGTTACCTTCAGCATTGCTCTGATTTCCTTTGTCCAAGTTTGTCATGGCATGCGGGCATCATGTCTGCTTCTTGTGTTTGGCTCTTCCATTGAACATGGACCAAGTACTTGTGTCCATCCACTGCTCCTATTTTTGGAGCTACTTTTTTCTTTGTGTTCAAGCACTCCATGTGAGTGCTTGTGTTTTCAGTCTGTCTCCCTTATCCCCATACATGTGGCTTCTATTCCCTCCCACCTGTCCCCCTCTAATGTTGCTTCTTTTCCCACCCCCCACCAAGTACTCTATGACACTGCACTCCACACCACTGCATGCTACTCTGCACCACTCTACTATACACCACTGCTCTCTGCACTGTTAATATTGAGAAAGTCATTATCAATATGAAGAACAATACATTTATGTATAAATAAGAGATCTCATCTTTATTAACAGATTTGCCTGTTGTGAACTCCACGTTAACCCTGAATAAGAAATATGTACTCAGGCAGGCTCTGAGACCTAGGCCTGAGGTCATTGATTGGCATGTCACAGGTGGGGTGACACATAGCCAGCAGACAAATGCACAAACAGGAAATCCCAGATCAATCCGACAGATAGGCGCAACGACACCACAGTGGTCCAGGGAGATTGGCCCCAATAAAGCACACATGGCTGGCGGAGTACACGCAGTCCCAAAACACCATAAACTCAGAAGCCACAGAAGTTAGGAGCATATAGCCAATCAGGACAAGGCACGCACAGTACATGCAGTGATCACGCACTCCTCATGCCGGACATCTGGGCATGTTACCCACTGGCCGCATTGTGTCTACGGAAAGTCGAGACATACCTGGATTCCCCACCCAAACATATTAATTTAAGACTCCAAAGGCAGCAACTCACATTCCTTTCCATGCAAGGAACGCATGAACCATTTATGGCATTCAATGAACTGTATATAAACTCATTTAAAATCGATTGTAGGTCGAGAAAGTCCTCAGACCATATGCCTGTAACTGTTCTCCTGGCCACAATGTTTAATTAGATGAACTGTTCCTGTTTTGTCAGACGCTTCTTGTCTCTTGTCTTTTCAAGGTATTTCATGTTCAAGCAACAATGCTATGCACTCTACTCTGCACCACTCTACTCTATGCCACTGCCTTCCACACCACTCTACTTTATACCACTGCACTCTATGCCACTTCATTCTATGCCACTCTGCTGTATTCTTCACCACTCCACTCATTGCCACTGCACTCTACGTCACTCCACTCCACTGTACACTACTCCACTGTATGCCACTCCACACCACTCTATGCCATGCTGCCCCACCCAACTCAACTCTACTCCACTCCACGCTGCTGCACAACAAGGCAAAAAGACATTGGCAAAGCCAATTGCTGTCCAGCATGGACATTGAACAACCAACCTGCCCTTCAGTCTGCTCTTTGGTAACTGTTGCTCTTACCTGGAGTGCTGTGGAGGTGTCTTGTGGCTAATTTGTTTGATTACATTGTCGCACAGCTATGACACTGAGTACAAATAGCTTCTTTAGCTATTACAATTCACTCACTGGCTGTTAGCTTGGAAGTGACTCGAAATACACAATAATCATTTTCCTAAAACTTCAGTTTTATATTGTACACATACCAGTTTCTGAAAGAATGGCAGTTCTCCCAAGTGAGCTGGACAGATGATGGAATTATTTGTCTTGTTGCTTCTTTGTCTATGTAGAGTGACCATTGCTATATTTCCATTAAAATTGCCTATCATCACCCGTATTCATTATCTAACAACCATCGGCAATGCCAAAACGTCTGGCTTATGGATGAAAGTGCTTTTTGTGTCACTGATGGGTGTAGACACTAAATAGGTCATGATAAATGCACACAGTCACTCATCTTTGCACTCATCCATTCATCAATTTACTGACTAATCTTTCCATTCACCTTCCAATACAACCACAACATGACACACACAAACCCAGCAGCAAGTGCAAGATAAACCAAAAGAATACACGTAGAAAAAAGAAAACATGCTGTCTTCAAACATGAGAGGCATATGTTGACAATAACAAACAATAACAAAACTAAAGATTGTCCGGGTTCCAAAGGTATTGTAAATAATCTATCATTGTTTTAAAGTTCAAGCATGGCCCCCACATATAGAACCAACGTGCTGGCCATCTTGGAATGACAAAACAATGATAACAATGATAAAACAAGGACAGCAGCATTTGATAATGATCTCCTGGTTTAGAGTAAATGACCATGTGGAATGTGGCACACTGCAGATGAAATGAGTGGCAAGCAACCGGTTAGCACTGCCTGGAGAAGCTGTAGCATCCTACTAAAAAATGTTAAAATACAAATAGAAGACGTAAATAAATGAAAGGGGAACTATAAGAGGAGAACATTAAAAAATAAAGTACTGGCCAACCTGCCCTGATACTAAACGTTCACTAATTTTTAGGTGGATGTATACACATGATTAGAAAATGCCATTATTCACAGGGCAAAGGAACCACTGACTGATGGAGATTGAGCCATTACCCCAATAAAGTTAGATGTGATTGTTGGAAGCAGAGTGTAACTGAAACTCAGACAGATCAATGACACAGAGTGGACCCAAAGGTTCTCTATGAATATATATTTATATACGTGGGTGTGTGTATTATTTGTATATATATGTATTTAAATATATCGGTGTATGTTTATTTTAGGATCCTAGCGGACATTTAAGAAGAAATCTTTACAGTATAAATCTTCTCTCCCTAAGGTTTCTCAGAGGCTGTAATCAACATCAAAATCATTCCCTACAAAGGGAATCAGACATGTGTGTAACAAATACTGATTTGTGGGCTTTATTACAGTGAAAGAGCAATCCACCCTTGAATGTTTATTGGTTTATACATATGCATTTCAAAAACAATTTGTGAAGCCTACTGTGTTTATCATAGCTTTTTATAAGAAATGAGTTAGATTTATGGCAATATAACTATTTTTTAAAATGATCCAATCAGGCCTGTGGAGTTATCAATGATTTATTACAATAACCAATTGAGGTCTCCTGTACTGAGCATAAGCTTTTCCGTAAGGTAGCCTCAGGCATACTGTCATAAAATTTCATAGCATTCAAAATTACTTTCGCAAAGTAAAATTTTATCTCTCCTAGGAGAGCCTAACAAGGATTCTGATATTACAAATCTTCTATACTCGTGAAATTTCGATATAACACAATATGTAGGCTTTTTTTGTGTTTGTTGGAAACGGGGTTACCGAGTCCGGCACGGTAGCATGGCGCGAGGCGGGAAAGCACCCGAAGGCAATGTGTAAGGCAGTTGTGCAGCACACACTCACTTTGACTCAGGAATGCGGACGCAATAACGTGACACCACACCAGGCTTGTGTATTAAAAACAAGTTATTTTATATAAATAAATGCAGCATCAGATGAGGCAGATTAATTCAGGTCAACATTTAAAGTCATTGCAGTACTCAACTGGTGCGTAATTTCATTAAAGCATCATAGCTCATCAACATTGTAGGCCACTAAAAGGCCGCAGGAATCATCTCCTAAACGTAGCACCAATAATGGTCACAGGGTGCAAGAATAAAACATGGGCCTAAAACATGCAGTTCACCTCATGAATATTCAATCACTTGTAAATAGTCATTTCAAACAGGGCCTGCGTTAATCTAGGCGCACCCACATTCAGAACAGTGGGCGTCGCAACTCCGGTACACCTGTAACATAAAACACTTCAACTCTTGGCGGTGTACACTTCAGCTCAATTCAGTTAAGCACCTTTACACTGGGCAAAGACATTTCATTAGCGCTGATCTACATTAGGCCTAAACAGTGATTAAAGCAGGCGTAACAATTAGGCTAGTGAACGGCTTTAGGGCACCCCTCAACATGTCCTTCTCTCTGGGGCTTCCCTGTCAATTAGGGCTTCTGTGTTCTCAGGGGCTGCTTAGGGGTTAATGTAGGCCAGGCCCACTCCTCTCTGGGGCCTCGCCTCGTGGGGATAGTTCCTGTTGGCTTCCCCCTTTAATCTACAGGCTAATGCTGGCCCCCGGCCCCCAGTGGCGTCTCTGTGGGCCCTAGGGGCCTCCTGGGCTCACCTGTGCACGTTTCGTTGGTCGCTCCTCGCAGCGACTTGTTTCGTCCCGGGCCGGCCCGTACTTGATAGGGCGGGGCCCGGATGGGGTACTACGGCCCTCCGGCCGGAATTGCGGGACGGTGGGGGGCCGGTATCACTCTCCTCCGGCCCCCGTGATCAGCAGGGTAATGGAGGTCGTCGGGGGGCCGGTATCGCTCTCCTCCGGCCCCCGTGGATAGCGCTGGATGCGGGGAAGGGAGCGGGAGCCGGCAGTCCTCTCCGGCCGGCTTCCCGCCTCCCTCTGCCTACGCGGAGACTCTTATTCGGCTTCCGTCGGCGCTGGGGGCGCGGCGGGAGCCGGCGTCCAATCACTGCGCGGCCTTCCCGGGGGCGCGGCCGATGACGCGGTCAGCGTCCCCGGTCGCCTGGCAACGCCGTCGACGGGGCCTGGAGGCCTCGTTCTTCCGATTAGGCCTCAGCTTCTTCGCGCGAGCCCCTGGGCCGCGGCGGTGTCCTTTAGGCCGCGACTTCGTCGGCGGGGCTCCCGGGCCCGGCGGTGACCTTTGGGGCAGATTCTCAGGCTTCGGTGAGGGCGCGGACGGCGCACCTCACCACCATGGCCTCGGAGAGGCCACGTTCACCTCCACAGCTCTCCACATGCGGCGGCGGCCGCAACGGCAGATTCTAGCCACGAGGTCAGTGGCTTGGGGCAATTCCTCCCACGTGGAGGTACAGCGCGGGGCGCGCTTGGAGTAAGTTGGCAGGGGGGCTGATGTAACAGTGCTTTGGCAGCCCAGCAGCCGGGCAGCACGGTGTCAGCTAGAAGTGGATGGGGGTGAAGGTCTAGCGCTTCAGGGCACGGCGCTTTACCTGGTGATCCCCAGTTTGGCAGTTCAGGTTTCTGGCCTTGCTGGTCTGTCAGGCCTTGTAATTGCAGGTTACTTGCGGCAGTTCTTGGTTGGTTACTTCTTGGGGTTTCTCCATATGGGGGAGGGAATGAGTTGGTGGTTCTTGGGGTGCTGGATGGTACTTCCCAGCACGCTGAAGATGGTTCCCTGGGTCCCCTCACGCTGGGTAAGGTCAGTGGGTGGTGGGCGTTCCTCAGCTAACTTATTACAGCAGTGCCTTAGCCCTGTCAGTAGCAGTAGTGTAGGTCTCCCCCCTAGGCCCTACAGCATGTACTCCGGCAGAGGTTCTCCCAGGATCAGTGGTGCCCCAACTGACTAAAAGATTTCCCTCCAAACCTCTTATACCCCTAGGTCAGGTGACCCTCCTAAAGGCGGCAAAACATAACTCCTCCCACAGCCCGGAAGGTTCTGAAACCTTCCACCATGTCTGGCTATGTGGCCCAGAGGCGGGGACGGGATGGATACTGTATCCCTATGTCCCAGCCTGACCCTGGCTACTAGTGTGTGTATGTGTGCAAGGCCACTCTGCAGTAGCAGGGGCCTGTGGCAGCCATTTTGAGTGAGAGAGCACCTGCACCTCAGCACTGGTTAGCAGTGGTAAGGCGCCCGGAGACCTAGGTCCAGTAAAAATACGGTGGCAAAAATGAGGCGCAAAAGGGAAAAAAACAGGGTAAGACCACCCTAGGGCTTACAGGTCTAACACGCGTCCCCCCCAGCCGAAAGAGGGGAGAGCTTCCCAACCTCTAGGGAGTTCTCGTCGCTAAGGCGGAAAAACCGGGAGAGACCGTCAGCGTTGGCGTGGTCTACACCGGGTCGATGTTCCACCCGAAAGTCCATCCCCTGGAGGAAATGGACCACCTCAACAATTTGGGGTTTTCGCCTCTCATCTGCATGAGCCACCGAAGGGGTCTGTGGTCGGTCTGGATCAGGAAGTGACAACCAAAAAGGTATGGCCTCAACTTCTTTACAGCCCAAACCACAGCAAAAGCTTCTCGTTCGATGGTACTCCACCGCTGTTCCCGGGGAGTAGTCTTCGGGAAATGAAGGCCACTGGCTGGTCTTGGCCATCGTCATTCAGCTGCGAGAGCACAGCTCCTATGCCATGCTCAGAAGCGTCTGTCTGCACGATAAATTCCCGTCCAAAGTCTGGAGTCCTAAGCACCGGTGCGGTGCACATCGCACGTTTGAGGGTCTCAAAGGCTTCTTGGCAGGCAGCCGTCCAGATGACTCTGCGTGGCTGCTTCTTCGAAGTTAACTCCGTCAAAGGGCTCACAATGGTTCCATATCCCTTGACGAACCGGCGGTAGTATCCCGTGAGGCCGAGAAAAGCCCGGACCTCTGTTTGGGTCTTGGGGGCTCCCAGGCCAAGATGGTCTCGATCTTGGCTTGGAGGGGTTGCACCTTACCCCCGCCCACCAGATGTCCCAGGTACACGACAGATCCCTGTCCAATCTGGCACTTGCTGGCCTTGATGGTTAGACCAGCCCGTTGCAGAGCCTGTAGCACCTCCTGGAGATGCTCCAGATGGTCCTTCCAGCTGCTACTGAAGACAGCTATGTCATCCAGGTAGGCAGCAGAGAAGGCCTCTAGGCCAGACAGCACCTGGTTCACCAACCGCTGGAAAGTGGCTGGAGCATTTTTCAACCCGAAGGGCATCACCCGAAATTGAAAGTGGCCCTCGGGGTGGAGAATGCAGTCTTCTCCCTTGCTCCTTCCGCCATGGCGATCTGCCAATAGCCTGACGTCAAATCGATGGTACTCAGATACCGGGCTGCTTCCAGCCGGTCAATGAGCTCATCCGCCCGAGGGATCGGGTGAGCGTCGGTCTTTGTTACTGAGTTGAGTCTGCGGTAATCCACACAGAACCGAAGTTCTGGTGTGGTGCCCGGTGGGGCCGCTTTCGGCACCAACACCACCGGACTAGCCCAAGGGCTACTGGAAGGCTCAATCACCCCCAGTTCTAGCATCTTGGTAACCTCACCCTGGATACTAGCCTTGACCTTATCGGACAGCCGGTAAGACTGTCCCCTGTGTACACATCATGGGTACACAGGTGCGTGATCCTATGCGTGAGGGAGAACAACGAGGTGTACTGCCCCAAGACCTGGCGGCAGTCCCTCTGTTGCTCTGGGGTCAAGGATGGGGCGAGGACCACTCCCTCTACCGAGCCATCCTTCTCATGGGCCGCCAGAAGGTCTGGAAGAGGCTCACTCGCCTCCTCCTCACTTCCATCTGTTATCATCAGGAGAGTGAGCTCTGAACGCTCTTGGTGTGGCTTCAGGCGGTTGACGTGGAACACCCTGTGGGGTTGACGGGGGGTCTTCACATCGACGACGTAAGTGGTCTGGCCTTTCCTTTCCAAGATCTCAAACGGTCCAGTCCACCGGTCCTGGAGGGCGCTAAGCTCTCCTGGCTCCATCCTAGCAAGTTCTAACGTCAATTGCCTCTCCTCCCTCCTGTCCTCAAATTCCTCTGCAGACAAACTCCCCCCTGACGCACTACTGCCTGCCCTGGAATGTCTTCCTGGCAACACATTCTCGCTAACGTCAATGCGCAGTAGGTCCAGTTCTCCTGGGTCGTCTGCCTCCCTCTGCTCCTCGTCCCCTCTTCCCCCCGGGTGGGCCATTACCCATGCCCTCAAAGCTTTCTGAAGCACCTCCTTCCTGGTGCCTCGCTTGACGGACACCCCCCTCTCTAGACAGAACTCCTTGAGCTGTGTCACCGTATACCTTTCTAGGTTGGCCAACTCAAACTCCATCCTGCTAGGTGGGGCCCCAGACAATTTAGAGAAAGGGTTCTAGACTGTAGGTAGCAGGTCTAACGCAGGAATGTACACAATCAGGCAATCACAAAAGAATTCTTAGCACTTGCATTTCAATAGGTGTCCAATTGCGGCGCACACTGAGTCCCTGTGGGGTGCTGCACAAACACCAGTCCTTATCCCACCGCTGAACACCAATGTTGGAAACGGGGTTACCGAGTCCGGCACGGTAGCATGGCGCGAGGCGGGAAAGCACCCGAAGGCAATGTGTAAGGCAGTTGTGCAGCACACACTCACTTTGACTCAGGAATGCGGACGCAATAACGTGACACCACACCAGGCTTGTGTATTAAAAACAAGTTCTTTTATATAAATCAATGCAGCATCAGATGAGGCAGATTAATTCAGGTCAACATTTAAAGTCATTGCAGTACTCAACTGATGCGTAATTTCATTAAAGCATCATAGCTCATCAACATTGTAGGCCACTAAATGGCCGCAGGAATCATCTCCTAAACGTAGCACCAATAATGGTCACAGGGTGCAAGAATAAAACATGGGCCTAAAACATGCAGTTCACCTCATGAATATTCAATCACTTGTAAATAGGCATTTCAAACAGGGCCTGCGTTAATCTAGGCGCACCCACATTCAGAACAGTGGGCGACGCAACTCCGGTACACCTGTAACATAAAACACTTCAACTCTTGGCGGTGTACACTTCAACTCAATTCAGTTAAGCACCTTTACACTGGGCAAAGACATTTCATTAGCGCTGATCTACATTAGGCCTAAACAGTGAATAAAGCAGGCGTAACAATTAGGCTAGTGAACGGATTTAGGGCACCCCTCAACATGTCCTTCTCTCTGGGGCTTCCCTGTCAATTAGGGCTTCTGTGTTCTCAGGGGCTGCTTAGGGGTTAATGTAGGCCAGGCCCACTCCTCTCTGGGGCCTCGCCTCATGGGGATAGTTCCTGTTGGCTTCCCCCTTTAATCCACAGGCTAATGCAGGCCTCCGGCCCCCAGTGGCGTCTCTGTGGGCCCTAGGGGCCTCCTGAGCTCACCTGTGCACGTTTCGTTGGTCGCTCCTCGCAGCGACTGGTTTCATCCCGGTCCGGCCCGTGCTTGATAGGGCGGGCCCGGATGGGGTACTACGGCCCTCCGGCCGGAATTGCGGGACGTTGGGGGGCCGGTATCACTCTCCTCCGGCCCCCGTGATCAGCAGGGTAATGGAGGTCGTCGGGGGGCCAGTATCGCTCTCCTCCGGCCCCCGTGGATAGCGCTGGATGCGGGGAAGGGAGCGGGAGCCGGCAGTCCTCTCCGGCCGGCTTCCCGCCTCCCTCTGCCTACGCGGAGACTCTTCTTTGGCTTCCGTCGGCGCTGGGGGCGCGGACCAGCAAGGCCAGAAACCTGAACTGCCAAACTGGGGATCACCAGGTAAAGCGCCGTGCCCTCCAAACCTCTTATAGTGACCCTCCTAAAGGCGGCAAAACATAACTCCTCCCACAGCCCGGAAGGTTCTGGAACCTTCCACCATGTCTGGCTATGTGGCCCAGAGGCGGGGACGGGATGGATACTGTATCCCTATGTCCCAGCCTGACCCTGGCTACTAGTGTGTGTATGTGTGCAAGGCCACTCTGCAGTAGCAGGGGCCTGTGGCAGCCATCTTGAGTGAGAGAGCACCTGCACCTCAGCACTGGTTAGCTGTGGTAAGGCGCCCGAAGACCTAGGTCCAGTAAAAATACGGTGGCAAAAATGAGGCGCAAAAGGGAAAAAAACAGGGTAAGACCACCCTAGGGCTGACAGGTCTAACAGTGTTTCATCATTCTTTATTAAGATTTTAGTACAAAATAGGTGTGACAATCTTGCAAACTTCTTCCATGACAAAATTGGCAACATCTACAGAAACTTCAAATACAGCTTAAGGCATCCAACTTCTTCAAAAAACACAACCGAATGGAGCCAGTTCGCTCCACAGGACACTGCCTCCATCAGGAACTTCGTCCACTCTGGAGCCCAACCGGCCCATGTCCTCACTACATCTTCAACCTAGGCAAAGCCACAATCAGCCACGTATTCACCACCTTGTTTAACACCTCAATTGCCACAGTAACCTTCTCTGAGGACTGGAAACATACAGAAGTCAACGCCCTACTAAAGAAACCATCAGCAGACCACATCGAACTCAACAACTACTGTCTGATCTCCCTGCTCCCGTTCTCAGCCAAAGTATTAGAAAAAGCCATCAACCAACAACTGTCCTCGCATCTGGAACAAAACTTCCAACTAGACTCCACCCAATTTGGATTCAACAGCAACCACAGTACCGAGACAGCTCTCATTGAAGCTACCGACGACATCCGAGCCCTATTCAACCCAGGGGAGATTGAGACTCTGATCCTCCTAGACCTCTTGGGAGCCTTTGATTTGGTATCCCACCACACACTCATCACAAGGCTGCACAACATATGCATCCAAGGAGCCACTCTCGGATGGATCGCCTCTTTCCACACTGGAAGAACACAAAAAGTCTGCCTTTCCCCCTTCACCTCTGAACCCAAGGAAATCATCTGTGGAGTGCACCAAGGATCCTCGCCCAACCCCACCCTCTTTAACACTTATATGTCACCTCTGGCCAGCATTGCCAAAACTCACAGACTCAACATCATATCCTATGCTGAAAATTCACAACTCATCTCTCCGTCTCCGAAGACACTATTAACACCAACCTCCACAATTGCATGACAGATGTTGTCAACTGGATGAAGGACAAATGCCTGAAGCTCAACACGGACAAGGCAGAGGTACTTATTTTTTAAAGCAAAAGCTCCCCATGAGAGGCCTCTTGGTGACCCTCAGAACTCGGACCTACTCCTACCCCACTGACCATGCTAGGAACCTAGGCATCATTCTGGACAATCATACTGGAAAACAAGCTAGCCATGATGACTCAGGTTAACTCTGTTTCCTCCTCCTGCTTCTTCATCTTCTGTGTGCTCTGTAAGATATTCAAATGACGACCCCAAAGTTCAAGATGCACCATTACCCAGGCCCTCGTCTCCAGTTGACTGGACTACGGCAATGCTCTCTATGCTGGGATTGCAGTTGACCTCCTCAGATGGTTAAAGACTATCCAGAACGCCATAGCAAAACTCGTCCTGGATCTCCCTACACAAACCCATATCACCCCCTACCTCAGGGAACTCTACTGGCCGCCCTGTACAGAAAAGATGCCAGTTTAAGGTCCTGACATATAGATACAAGGCTCTACGCAGCTGCAAACCCACCTACTTGAACCACCGGCTGAACTTCCATCAGCCCACTAGATACCTCTGCTCCACATCACTTTCTTTAACCCTCACCTCCGCATCTGGCGTAGGTTATTCTTCTACCTAGCAGTGAATACATGGAATGAACTACCCTTTCATCTACGGACCTCTCCATCTCTTCCAGAGTTCTGAAAGTCCCTGAAGACCAGGCTATTCAGCTAATGAACTGGACCCTGCCAACACCTGGATACCCTCACAAGTGCCAAGTAGCACTCAACTATCCTACTGATTGATTGATTGATTGACTCATGTCTTGTTGGAGAGGAAGGAGGTGATCCAACTTAGGGTGGGCCCCTGGCTTCCTGATGTCCGGAGATGAGGAGGCCATGATGAAACAGTGTCAAATGCTGCTGAGAGGTCAAGCAGAATAAGTGCAGTGGTTTCTCCTCTGTCCATGATTGATAAGATGCTGTCTGTTGCCGCCAGGAGGGCAGTTTCCATGCTGTGGTTGCACTGGAACCCTGACTGGGTAAAGTCCAGGAGGTGGTACTGTTCAAGATGGGTGGAGAGCTGCTTGTTGATCTCTTCCTCCAGGACTGTGGCTGGGATGGGTAGAAGAGAGATGGGCATGTAGTTGCTGAGATCTTCTGGATTAGCCCAGGGTTTCTTCAGCAGAGCAGTGACCTCCACTAGTTTTCAACTATGCAGAATAAGTCTGGTGCAAAACTTTAATTTGTATAATCTTTGTTTGAGGTTGGATGATACTCCAATCCAACAAGCTTTATTCGACTTGTGTGTCATAAAAGCACAATACATACAATACATACTCCATTAAACATAATACAAACACGTAATTTAAAAACCATGAATAGACACTTCAAATCTTGGATGGGGAATGACAAAATAGGATAAAACAATTTAAAAACTGCTAAAAAGAGAATAAAAACCTATGAAAAAAGTTACAATTCATTATAATAATTAATACTGGGCTACAGAGATTAAATCACGAGTGTTTAAGGCGTATTCACATTTTTCTTATCTACCAGTTCAGTATAGAATAGGCTAGTAAAACCCATCAATGTGCATGAAGTGCCCATGATCTAATAGCCCAAGACCATCCCAGAAATTTTGCTACTGCTATGACAATGGGGGGTAAGGTGTTCGTGCGCAGTATTCTTAGTGCGTCAGCACTCCTTGTGGCACCCAGTGTCCTGCAAATTGACGTCATCCACAGTCGACGTGGGGCATCATATGCAGGGCAAATAAACAACAGATGGGCCAATGACTCCAGTTGTGCCTTACAGGCGGGACAAGCTCTATCGCCCAGAGTCACCCATCTTGCTGTAAAGGATCTTATTGGTAACAAACCTATCCTAAACTGGAAGTATAACTTCCGATCGTACGGTTTGGTTATTGTGTCCCAATACTAGTCCAAAATTGGGGATGGTTTGACTTCTATGAATCTTCCCGTGAGTGAAGCCGAATCGCAGTTTCTATAAGTATTTCGGGTCACCAGATCCCAATATTTTTCTATTAAGATCTCCTTAGAAGGGAAGATCGCACATGAGGGGTTTTCCCACAATGTAGCCATGCCCATGCTTACTAGGGAGGCTCTAACCTCCCTTAACCATTTGATTTTATGAAAACAGTCTGCACTAATTAAATCTTTTAGGCCTGCAGCATAGGTTGCCAATTCTGGGGTTCACCAAATTCTTCGCCAATATAATATAGGGCGCAATCTCTCTCTGTCAGCCAGATGATACTAATTGAGTTTGCATGTAGCAATATTTTCACTTTATTTGCCAACTAAACTCCCAAATCCCATTCCCAGGCTTGCTTATGCTGCAATGTGCTCTCCTTTTGGAGATGCCTATCTGGTTGTATCCTAAGGTTTAATTATCTGTATCAGTAGGATCACATCCTGTGGCTCTGTTGGAAATCCTGGCAGTTTCTCCAGGGTTCAATCAATCAATCAATCAGGGGGCTTATAAAGCGCGCTACTCACCCGTGAGGGTCTCAAGGCACTGGGGGGGGAGGGGAGCATCTCCGGATCAGTAGAATAGCCAGGGAGCGTCTGATGTTGACTGAGAGCTCGTTCCAGGTCTTTGCTGCGACGTAGGAGAAGGCTCTTCTGCCTGCTCTGGTTCTGCGGATGCGTGGGGTCTCTGCCAGGTCGAGCGGAGGTTCCTTTTGGGTACGTGGAAGGAGACTCTTTCGTTGAGGTATTTGGGTCCGATGTTGTGGAGGGATTTGTAGCCTTGGGTGAGAAGCTTGAAGGTCACTCTCTTCTCGATGGAGAGCCAGTGGAGGTCTCGTAGGTGCTGGGTCATGTGCTCGTGTCGTGGGGTTCTGAGGACGAGTCTGGCTGCAGTGTTTTGTATGGTTTGGAGCTTGTGTAGCAGGGTTTTGTTGATTCCGGCATAGAGGGCGTTGCCGTAGTCCAGTCTGCTGGTTATGAGTGCGTGGGTGACAGTCTTCCTGCACTCGGGGGGATCCACTTGAAAGTCTTCCGGAGGATGCGGACGGAGTTGAAAAGGTGGAGGTGACTGCGTTGATCTGGCGGGTCAAGGTGAGGGAGGAGTTTAAGATGATGCTGAGGTTCCGGGCGTGGTCCGTCGAGGTGGGTGGGTGTCCGGTGGGTTGTATGGCACAGTCTCATATATATGTAAACAGAAAGCGGTGACTAATCTCTGCACATTCTGAATTGATCTACAGATATAAAGGTCCCATCAATGTAGAAAGGGCCTAATTCTGTTAATACTGCATTTATAGAATATGCAATGTTTTGGACTCTCTTGTTAAAGAGAGAAGAGGGATTTTGGCTAGCCTTAGGGCAGGTGAATATAAAGATGGAAGTCCTGCCTTGTGTCCCAGCATTTTACAGGCCCAGCACTTGGTTGCCGTGGTGAGGATATTGGCTCTAGTGTAAGGGAGGCCCACCGGTGATAGGGATTCCTGGAGTGTGCTTCCAGTTTGTTCTTTCTCTGGGATAGTACACAGTAGTATCCTGTCTAGGTGGTACGAATGTCTAAGAAAGTATCCCTCTGCCAGTGTATAATATTGCCCTAGATCAGATCTAGACACCTTTTTCGGGAGTGTTAACGTCTCCCATCATATTCTAAGCTACTTGTCTGCCCTTACAAGCCTGATAAGCAGCAATTTTGGGGCTTGAAAAAAGGCTTTATTTAGAATTGCAAGAAATGTTAAGAATAAATAAAGGAATCAGGGAAGGACCCACTAGGGACAGCAGTAATTCAGTCCAAGCATGTTCTTGTTTCAACTTGTCTTTTGTTGGGCCATAATTTAATTTCATTATCTTTACCTATCCCTGTGCTAAACTGTTCCCAAGTAATTGACAGTGATGTTTATACATCAACTTGAGAATTCTGATCCAATGCCTCTGTATCACTGGCAAGTGGAAACAGTTTTGCCTTTTCCAGTTAATCATAACCCCAGAATCTACCTTAGTTTATCACCTTTCCTTATGGAAGATACATGCTCCACTGGATGCTGGATGAACAAGAAAATGTCATCAGCACACATGGATAACAAAATGAAACCCAGATGGAAGTTCAGTCCTCTTTGTAGGTGATACTCCTATAATTTTCTGTATAAGGAGTCCGTGGTAATACAAACAATAACAGGGATAGAGGGTACCCCTGTCACCTGTCCGAGGTTACTCAGAATGGATTAGAAGTTATCTCATTAGTTTTTACCCGAGTCATTGGCTGTGAATATAGTATATTTAAAAGGGTGAGAATATACACAGTGATGAAAAACCACAGTACTACCACTAGGAATGGGCATTCTAGAGAGCCAGAGGTTTCCTCGGTATCCCGAAAAACCGCTGCAGCACTCAATTTGGAGTTAAGCAGATGCAGCAGGGTGAACCCTGTCATCAAATTTATCCGTGCAGAACAAATCTAGACTGCACTGGGGCTGAGATGTTCTCCATTAATAAAGCTAGTCGGTGGGCTACAACTTTAGCTAGTATTTTGTTTTGCAGATTTAATAATGATAGTGTGCAGTGTTAGACACAGTGGCTTTGGTCATTTCCTGACCTTGGAAGTATTGTGGTAATTGCCTCATGCATTGTTTGGAATAATAAACCATCTCTAGGGCCTCCTCACAGACCTGCAACAGATGTAGGGGCTAGTAAATGAATGATGGCTTTATGAAACTCTGAATCTTTTGGATCCTGGGCTTTACACCCAGTCTATTGCTGTTGCAATCTCATCTATAGTGATTAGCTTGTTGCTTGAATATGAATTTACCTTGAATAAACAAAAGACAAGAGGCGTTTGGCAAAACAGGAACAGTTGGTTCAATTAAACACTTCGGCCGGGAGTACAGCTTACAGAAAGGGTCTGAGGGCTGTCTCAAAGTGCAATCAATCCAAGCGATTATTAAAGTTTCAGGTGCCATAAAAATACGTCTGGTGATCCTGGTTTGGTAAAAGAATGCGGGCCTCGTCTGTGGAGTTGTAATTAAAAGGTCCCCGAAAACAAATGCAGGTGAGCCTTGTCCTGGCGAGGACACAATGCCGGCCAATGGGTAATGTATTCAGATGAATGCGTGCACCCCTCTGGCCATTTGTGCTTTATTGGGGCCAATTTCCCTATACCATTGTGGTGTTGCTGCTTTTATCTGGGGGATGAATTTGACTTTCCTGTTTGCGCGTTTGTCTGCTGACTACATGCCACCACACCTATGACCTGTCAATTAGTTACCTCAGGCCTAGGTTGCAGAGCCTGCCATATCTGGTATTTCTGGGTTGATGGAGAGTGCATGAAGGGCGAATTTGATAATAGTAATGCGACTTTGTTTGTGTATGCGAGCGCGCCCTTGTAAGCAATGCATTGGCATAGTTTTTCTCAATATAAACAAGGTCATTCAAGAATAGTTTATGGAGAAGTAAATTCCCTATAGCCTGAATTACTTATCACACACACCTGAACCATTATTACGTGATTACGGAGATGTTTAAGTAATTGTGGTTACCTACTATTGGGGATAAGGGATCATCTATTTCCATAGGTTTGTCAAGCTTGACTCATAAAAGGTTCTTCCGGATTCTATAGGTTTTCTAATTCTTTGACTCCATTTTTAAAACAGAATCCATTCATTATGTCGGCACTTATTGTTACAGGGGTCAATTGCAGGAAAGCAGTTATTCAACATCTCAAAGCTCGAGGTATCCCCAATGAGAGGGGAGTGGGCATTACTTTTATAATAGCTGCAAATCCAGCGTATGCCTTTGAGACCTTTTACTCCGGGGTAGAGTTTGAGCCTCAGGGCAGTTTCAAGAATACAAAGCGGTAGACCCACTGGTACGCTGCAGGTCTTTTTCAGGATTTAGAAATCTTTTTAAGTTACCAAGAGCACCAAAATTGGTTTGGGGGTCAATTGCCACATATGCACAGAAATGTTAGTTTGGGGCCTCTAAATAATGATGGGGCAACATGGCCAGTTATGGCTGACAACACTCCTGTTAACTGCCCTGATAACCTAACACCAGCTGCTGTAGTAGGGTACTACATAGTCATCTTATTTAAAAAACTAGCACAATTTGTACAACGTTCCTTGAGGTCCAGACCAGCTGTCACAGCAGGTCCTTCCACTCTTGCACAATCATAAGTTATTAGTCCGCAGACTATTAACACTATCGTGGAACAAGCACCCATGAAGTGTGATGGCACAGCTTTCTGAATTGCCCGCAATACCAATCAGTTAGAAGCAGTGTATCCATACACTACACCCAAAGATAAACACAGAATACTGACTATATGTCTACCTCTTGGCATGGTGCCTTCCATAGAGGAGTGAAACTCCTGAGGAAACACCTTTGCATGAATTTACACCAGTACGCATGATGCGCCTTCATTGGCAGTTCTCCCTGATGTCCTTAGACAAGTACAAAACAAGCACAGAGCAACAACAGATCAGGATTTAGGAATGAAGTTAATGGGGACCTTCTCTACAGGTTCGTCCATCATTCTAAGTAATGTAAAGGGAGAACCTTCAGTTCTGGCCAGACGTCAGAGACCGGAAGCAGTTCTGATTCAAGACTGTGAAGGGAACTACCAAAAATAATCAGGGAAGTTTACACCTCTGAGGTAGAGATACCTTGGATGCTCAACCCGTTAAGCCACACTTGAAATCTAAAAATGAAACTGAGGGTTCCATTAAAGAGAAATATTCAACAGAAGGAAAGAAGAAATAGAAAGACAAACATAAAAGATGGACTGGATTACCCCCTTCTCTGGAATCCGGCAGGGGTGGTTAAAACTTGAGAGGTCACACAAAAATTATAAAACCTGACAGGTATCAGTATTCTGATAGCCGATCTTCACATTCTTTTCAGGACATTGAAGGTAAAAGAACAGAAAGGGGGAGCCGATCTGAGTACAGAAGAAAAGAGGAGTACAGTAGGAAAACTGAAGGAGGACACAAGACTGACATCATCGTACAGAGGGAGGACAAAGGATTGGGCTCTAAAACCCCAGTAAAAAAGAAAGTAGAAGGACTTGCTAAAGAATATGCTGATCCTGCTATGAGTCCTCTTGGAAAACAGGACTTGGGCGAGAGTGCTCCTAGACAGCACCGCAGAAGTCACAATAGTACATTAAATGCTTCAGAGATTAATTTATAGAGATTGAGCCTCCCAATCAGCTTTTAAATCCTCCTGCTAGGGTTTACAACTTGAACATAACAGTTGAAGGAGACATAGTATGTATAATCAAAGCAGTCATATGGACAACATTTTCTGATGACAATGAGATCATCTTAGCGGAAGAAGACGTGCCTTCAGCCTTCATTAGGTAAGCACCCTGGGGGAAGGAGGTCATAAAGATAGCCATCTCCCTTATAGTACCTGAGAATGTCAGGAAAATTTATGCCAGTGAGTGGCCCGTGAGACAAGCTCCAGCCTTTTATAGAAACCAAGCTGGGTGAGACAAACACTCTAGTACACGTGTTATTCCGCTCTGTAGGGGACAACAAGCACAATACCCTATAAAGCCAGAAGCAAAACATGGTATAAAAGCAATATTAAATCAGCTGCAGTATCAAGGCATCATAACGCCTTGCCTCTCACCAATGAACACACCCCTTTTTCCCATTTCTAAGGCAGACGGTTCCTTAAGAATTGTCTTACACTATAGAAATTTGAATTATCACACACAAACATATGAAGTACAACTCGCGCACAGGTTTAATGACAAACCTGGTGCAGAAAAAAAATAAAACTACCCTGGATGTTTCTAATGAATTTTTAGGCCAGAGAGTGAGTAACCGCTTTCAGTTTTGGTGGAGTGCAGTTTTCATTCTGATGGTTACCCTCGGGTTATAAAATAGTCCTGCCTTATTTTCAGTGCAAATTATGGAGCTATTACAACTAGATACCAAGGTTTTGTCATACAATAATGATATTTAATTAACTGACAATGATTTCAATCTGCACCAGACTAGGGTAGACAGAGTTTGTGGCCATATTAACATCACATGGTTACAAAATTAATTTTAAGAAATCAAAGATTACCTACCTGACTGTGACCTTTCTAGAATAGGAGTGATGCAGTCAGGGCCAGGGTTTTCTTAACTTTGGGCATACTTATTTGCCTCACTAAGTGGAGAGAGAGAAGCCTTTGTATGATCTGATCTCTCCCATGTTTTCATCCAAACAGTGGTTGAATGTGCAGACTGATAACTTGTGTGCTCTACAAGCAGACATGCTTGAAACTAAATATTTACAAAGTAGGGATAACAAAACCAACCTAGTTATCAGAGTCATACCCTGTCACTATGGTTACACCTATGTGACCTACAACAAAGGACAGAATGTCCCTATTGCTTACAAGTCATACTTGTATTGCGGCTTCCATTGGAAAAATCCTAACAGGTGTACAAACAGCTATTTTAAAAGAGCGCCCTTTGGTGCAGGAAAACTCCCATACCAACACTAGAGGCGGCCACAAAGACAATCATCTCCGTTGTTCATGCCCTGCATACAAGATGGGTATAATGGGCCTCTTCTTTGAGGGCAGTGGATGTAAAGTTTTATTATGATCTGTCTCTTCGAACACATGCTTTTCTCCAATATGAAGAGGATGTTGTACTGACTCCAGAAACCTTACTTGTTGAGTCTTATCAGAGCATCTTTTACACAGATGGCTCTGCCCGACCTGGGGTAGGAACAAAATGCAAATACTCTGCAGCCTGCAACAGCTGTTGTCTTGTGGTTTGTTGCCTGCCTTGTTATGTTGGCCTAGGCCTAGCTGCCATGCTGCTTTTCTTTGCGCACGTTACACTGAGCCAGGGCTCCCTCGCCCTTTGCTCTTGCCAAGTTCTTTTGCGCTGTCTGCATTTTCTGTCTTTCACCTTTTCTCTTGTTCGATTTGGGCTCAGACTGCACAACATGTACAAGGTCGCATAACAATGTATTTTGGTTCTTCCTGATATGGCCGGTCTCGCGCACCCAGACATAACATTAGGCGCAAATGCCATGAAACTTTGTGTGCCTTTAATACTGCAGTTTTTACTGGCGCTGGACACTTGGAGAAATCCTTTTCAGTGAGAAGAGCTATGATGTCCTGCTGATGTAATTCTGCATCTAGAGACTGAGGTATGGGGGTTCGCTAGTCAAAGCCCAGAGGTCTTCTATTTTTATAATAAACTATCTTACTGCACGGGGATCAATTGTAGTTTCAGGCAAATCAACCATCTCAATTACAGCATCAGCGACCGTTCGTGTAGATGGGTCACGAACATATGTCCGATAAATGGCAGGACAAGAGACCGCTGGTGTGACACTATTCAGGATCGGCCAGGCGCTGTAGCTTGACATTTTCCACTGAGATGTATCTGTTCTCCTTGCGACCAGGAAGCGGTGGTAAGATGACTGTACGTGTTCCCTTCAAGCCCAGAACTGGAACCGGTGCACGAAAAGAGGGGCCAAATTCTTTTTGTTTTCAACCTTCTCTCGAACCAGTTCTCCAACCTTTGGAAGCCAGCCGGCTACCGGAATCTGCAACGAAGGATCTGTGGCTGAAGGCAAATGTGTAGTTGCAAGTTTGTCTCGGGCTTCTTGTAAGTCCTGTAACATAGCAGAATGGTTATCTACATCAAACTTGGCGGATTGCGCCGCGATGTCTGGACCCTCAAGGTCAGGCACAAACATTCTTATGCCAAAGAGCATTTCGTATGGGGTCCGCCCACCCAGAGGTCTTCTAGGGAGATTATTAAGTGCACGTTGAACGGTATACAAGTGGGCCAGCCAGTTCCTGCCAGTACCTATAACTCTAGCTGTTAAGGATTGCTTTAAGTCACGGTTCATTCGTTCAACGATAGAGTTGCCCTCAGGCCTATACGGAGACGAAAATTTCACCCGCACCCCAAGCGAAGCCATTGCATCCTTGTAAGCCCTAGAGGCAAACACTGGACCTTGGTCCGAATGGAAGGTGCCGCATGCGAAAATTCCCACAAAGACACGCAAATCCCTGATTACATTTCGAGCGTCAGCACTACGTTGTGGCCAGACCCAGAGGAACCGTGTGCACGAGTCCACTGCTACCAAGATGTATTTATAGGCAGTGTCTGATGAGAATGGACCGCAGTGATCCAAGTAAACACACCCAAAGGGTCTGTTAGCAATGCAGAGCGGGGTCTGTGGTGGGCGTGTTACCGTGGAAGGCTTAATCTGTTGACAAACATCGCAAGAAAGCACAAAAGCACGGGTGTCTTTATATAATCCACGCCACCAATAACGCTGCTGCAAGATGGAAACTGTAGCTGACACACCTGCATGAGCCGAAGCCATGCCTTCGTGTGCAGCTGATATCAAGGCACTCCTGCGGTCCGCGTTGGGGATCAGCCGATCTCCAACGTCAGGTATTGTTACATAAGGAACCTGATCGGGACTTAATTTGTAAGAATACTTGGAAGGGAAACCTGTAGGGTAACTATCACCTTCCTTGGTTGCAGCAATAGCTGCTAGAATAACAGAGTCTATTTTAGACATGGACCTGGTAACCGCTGCTACTGAACACGTGACTACTGCTGAACGGGCAGCTTCATCTGCCAGATCGTTACCAATAGCGTGTGTGCCCACCCGCTGATGGCCTAAGGTGTGAACCACCTGTGTGAGGGGCAGACGTTGTTGCAATTCTGCCACTCGAACCCAAAGCATTTTATGCTTAATTGTGCTCCCTTTTGCGTCCTTGTAGTCATTTTTTGACCAGAAAAACAGATTGTCATTGTAAGATTGTACACAGTAGAAGGAATCACATACAATAAGAGTGGTCTCATCCTGAGAAGCGAACTCAAGCGCAAGCAGCAATGCATGCAGCTCGGCCAATTGTGCGGTACTATCTCCAAGTGTGCGAGTATGCACTGCAGAGGATTTAAACTTTCCATCTACAAAGGAACCCGCGACAATTGCACATGCAGCTGAATAAGCGTGCTTGGACCCAGTGGCCGGTTGCGCCGAACCATCGGTGTAGATCACACATTTGTAATCCTCAAGCGGTAGCAAAAACAAAGGAGGAGGATGAACGAATTCATACTGCAAATACTCCTGAGTCTGAAGAGAAGAATCAAAAACAAAAGTGACGTCCGAAGATGTCAAGGATGTAGCCCATTGTATCCAACGGGGATGCATTGCTTTTGAGTTCGGTACACTTGCCTTTGTTACTGCCTCTAGGGCAGGACAGGGTGTTACCACTAGAATCCGCTTTCCCTGTGCCAGTGCGCGTTCTTTTAGAATCGCCATTTGCACCGCAGTTAGAACTTTTTCGACAGATGTAAAGCGCAATTCAGCGGAAGTGTACAGATGTGACTTGTATGCGATGGGTACTGTATCACCTTCATTAAAGGTTAAGTATGTGAATCCCACCGCCCCCGGAATTATTCTAATCACCAGGTTTGTGTGGTTATCACGAGTCAAAAGATATTTAGACTCCAATAGGTCTGTCTGCAAAGACTGCAGAATCAAGGTATGCTCAGGCAGCCAGCAAGACCTTGAATAAGTAGGTTGTATCAAAGCATACAAAGGCTTGATACGCTGGGCATATTCGGGAATATAAGTACGCCCGAAATTCAGAAAGCCCAGCAAAGACTGAATTTCCTTCAGAGTATTTGGGGGGCACAAATGTGCACATTTTTCCAAGAAATGGGGGGCTAAGCCCTTACCTTCGTTATTGAGCTCATAGCCCAAGAACAGAACGGTAAATTCAGCAATGTGTGACTTAGCAAAGTTGAATTTGTAACCCTGCTCCGCAAATTCAAGAATAATGCGGTCCACACGGGACAGATGCTGATATAACTCGTCGTCTGTCAGATAGATGTCATCTACGTACGAACATGCGTCTTGATCAATGTCATTTAACAAAGAAACAACACGGGCGGCGAATATACCCGGACTATTTTTGTAGCCCATGGGTAAACGCCGGAACTGGAATAATTTACCACCGGAAGTGAATGCGGTCCATTGACCACTCTCCGGGGCTAGGTTGTGCGTGTAGAAACCGTTTGAAAGGTCAAGTGTCGTTTTATATTTTTTACGAACAAGACTGTCTACAAGCGCAGAACTATGTGTATTCTGTACCGCAAAGTTCCGACAATGGGAATTTAAATGCCGGTAATCCAAAACTAAGCGGTACGATCCATCGGGTTTAGAAACCACGAAAAGGGGATTGTTCATAGGTGATACGCATGGTTCGATTACTCCCTGATATTCCAACTGTGTCCGAATTTCGGAGACGGGGCCTTTGCCTGCCGTTTGATGGGATATTGGGGTTGTGGCTGCGGTAGTGACCGCAAAGGTATTGCATGAGGAGGTGATTCTTCATCCCATCCCACATGGTTGCGGTATAACGCTGGTGCCAGGTACACAGCCCACTCAGCTGCAAGTGCTTCAGCTTTGTCTTTTGGGACATGCCGTGAAAAGCTTGGAAGGATTACCTCCTCTCCTTTATGTGCAGCTAAAACGAATGGGGGTGGCCAATCCACCTCTGCTGACAAAATGTCATATGAAGAGGTTAGATTTTCCCAAAAATCCCTTTTATTTCACGCGGTATGTCACCTTCAATTTGGATGACTATGTTGTAAAGTCTGTCAGGGGTGCCACTCTCGTGTCAGCTGTCTCTACAGTAACGAATGTTTCAGTTGCTGTCGCCTCCATATGAGGACGTAGCGCCTCCCGCACTATGGTAACTTCCGCGGCGCTGTCTAGGAGGGTCACTGCCCACGTCCAATTCTGGAGTCTCGTTCTCACGGTCTGTGGCATATTTCGCTGTTACAGCGGCAACTTTTTTCTTTTGAAATTGTGGTCGAGGAAGGTGAAAGTCTTCTGCTTTCCCTCTGACTTGTTGTCGAGGTTGGTCTCGCTCCTGGGGAGCCTCTCGGCCCCTTCCTCTATCTTGCCGTCCTCCTCCACCAGCCTGTGACGACGTCTGGGCCTGTGAAGAACGAGGAGAACGGGTATCAGAGCTCTGAAACCTTTCTGGTGATTTAATTCTCGACCTATCACGTAAATCATAAGTACGTTCAGAAGAAACCGAAACTGGGGAAGCGCCTCTCGACCCCGGCTTCTTTTGTTGCTTACCCTGTTTTTTCTGTCTCCAACTCTTTTTAGTGAAGACTGGTCTATCATCTTTCTCAGATGTACTTTTTGTTTGTGTAATTTGTGGTTGCGATTGAGTTTGCATTTTTACAAAAGGCTTGTTGCCTAGGCTATTTCTTCCAATTGTTTTATAAGCCCGGGCTATAATTTTCGGTAATTCGCGGGGCCTGTCCAACTCTGGGACTAAAGCCAAAGCATTCGCTACTTGAAAGTTCATAGCATCGCCCTTGACATTTCCAAGTATCAGTTCAGCTACTACATCAAACACTCCCACTAGTCTCATCCCTAATTCCACAGCCGCTTCAGGGCCATGCTCATCCTGTACTTTTTTAATTACAGAGGGTAGAACCGTCATGGAAGGAGTACCAAAACATTTTGAATAAACTGCTGCGAATACCTTACCCCAGTTTTCACATGATGTCAAATCGGGGATTAAGTCTTTTGGCAAACTTATCGTAAGGATGCGATGTTTATCCACTGGGGACGTATGTGGAAACACCGCTTCTATCTGATCGAACTTTTCGGCAAGCCAGTAAGGATAATCGTCCTTACTTTGTGGACGTTTGCCCATCACAGAATTTACCATGACAGGACTTATGGTCACTCCAGCTGCAACAGCTGGTTGGCCAGCGACTACAGGGGCAGCTCCATGTAGGCTACCTGTAACGTATGTCACTAAGGCTCGATGCACTCGCACCAGTTCGGTATGCATAGTGCGCAGTTCCGCAATCGGTAATGCCAGATAATTTGGATGCGGGGTATACCCGGCCAATACAGGCCAAGTGGCCCCCTCAATGGATAAGGGGCCTAAACGAACTGCGGTATTTGGTTGTGGGAGGGCGCCATTAAACCAAACACGGTGCTGCCAAGCCGTGAGAGGCACTTCAAGATTAGTATAGGGTCGATAGGCAGCAGGAATAGCAGTGAGTTTATATTCATGAAACAGCTTATCACCTGCATCCACTGCCTCAAAAGTGATCCAAGTGTAAAACACTTCAAAGTGATAAGCCGGATCGGCTTGAACCACAAAGACCAACTCGACCCCAGCATCGGGCACTCCGTATACACCTAGGTGTTCTCGGAGTGGTCCTCGACTATGTGCAGCTATCGCCACACCAGCCATAACTAAACAATTGTATTCGACAACTTAACAGGGAGCACAAAATGGGTTATTTATGTAACCTTTTTAATAACTTCAAGCTTGAAAGAACCTATAAAACGTTCAATATAGGAGGTATCACCGTCACTTACGCCTCCGGAAGCGTACGTGAGGGTTTTGTGGACAAGCACAAGTACTACTCAAGCGTCTCGCAGATAAGCAGCCCCACGTTGGGCGCCATGTCATAAGGTTTCTGCACATACACAGAGCTATGCACAGGATAATGGGACCCCGGAATACAGTGGTTTGCCTACCATATACCGTAGCACCCAAAAACCCCAACCCAACTAGCTTAGCATCCCATTAGCACCCAAGTACCAATGATTGGACAACCCAGAACACGGTATCTTTATCTCAGGACTCGCAGAAGCAAGAACACTCTTTCGTCACTCACTCGTACTTGTCCACAAGGTGCGTAGGAAGAGACACTGGATAGGTTAAAATGTTTATTCCAACTTACGTGCTCTAATGTACAGTACACGTGTCAGTACTAATAGCATAATGCATATGAATAATATAAGCAACATGGTTACAATTCCATAGAATACAAACGGGGAAAGCATTTCATAACTCAGTGGATAAATGTCTAAATAACATTACCACCCTGTCATAAGGTTTCTGCACATACACAGAGCTATGCACAGGATAATGGGACCCCGGAATACAGTGGTTTGCCTACCATATACCGTAGCACCCAAAAACCCCAACCCAACTAGCTTAGCATCCCATTAGCACCCAAGTACCAATGATTGGACAACCCAGAACACGGTATCTTTATCTCAGGACTCGCAGAAGCAAGAACACTCTTTCGTCACTCACTCGTACTTGTCCACAAGGTGCGTAGGAAGAGACACTGGATAGGTTAAAATGTTTATTCCAACTTATGTGCTCTAATGTACAGTACACGTGTCAGTACTAATAGCATAATGCATATGAATAATATAAGCAACATGGTTACAATTCCATAGAATACAAACGGGGAAAGCATTTCATAACTCAGTGGATAAATGTCTAAATAACATTACCACCCTCCCCATGCAGTAAGATAGTTTATTATAAAAATAGAAGACCTCTGGGCTTTGACTAGCGAACCCCCATACCTCAGTCTCTAGATGCAGAATTACATCAGCAGGACATCATAGCTCTTCTCACTGAAAAGGATTTCTCCAAGTGTCCAGCGCCAGTAAAAACTGCAGTATTAAAGGCACACAAAGTTTCATGGCATTTGCGCCTAATGTTATGTCTGGGTGCGCGAGACCGGCCATATCAGGAAGAACCAAAATACATTGTTATGCGACCTTGTACATGTTGTGCAGTCTGAGCCCAAATCGAACAAGAGAAAAGGTGAAAGACAGAAAATGCAGACAGCGCAAAAGAACTTGGCAAGAGCAAAGGGCGAGGGAGCCCTGGCTCAGTGTAACGTGCGCAAAGAAAAGCAGCATGGCAGCTAGGCCTAGGCCAACATAACAAGGCAGGCAACAAACCACAAGACACTGTGCAAGGTGTAGTGAAGGATGGTGAATATATTCCACAACGCACACACACTAACATCTTAGCTGGTAGTACTGCACAACTTGCAGAAAGACATGCCTGCTACTGCATTTCCAAAAGATTGACTCGTCAGTTCCCACACTTATTGTGTATGACTCAGCCTTCCGTGTGCAAGGCTACAATGTCGATTTGGAGCATTGGAGACTGAATGAGTTCAAGGATTCAAAGGGAAAACCTATAAAGAATAAGCAGCTTTAATGAAAGGTAGCTATATTACAAGACAAGCTTCCATAGGTCCATGTGAGGCACACTTTGGGTCATCAACGTAATGGTATTCACGCTAAAGACAACTGTGCAGCTGACTTAGTGGCAAAGGCTCCAATCCAGACTGTCAGAGTAGCAGTTTTAACCAGATCTCAAACAAAGATCGGCATAGATATTTTGGCAGTCAGAAATGCAAACAGGCAAGCTGGGAAACCTCCTGCAGGTTTTTCTCCCAAATACTCATGTAATGACAATAGCAGGATGGAAGACAGAATAATACCTAATAGTCTGTCTAGATTAGATTTAATCAAAGATCCACATGAGGAGTTGGCTTCTGCACTTGCAGGAATAAATGCAACCTGGCCATACTACAGCAACGCTACTGGTAGCCTAGTTTACACAAACAGACTAGGGACTATGTTAGACAGCATGACATTTGTCAACAAATCAAACCCTCCACTGTAAAAAGACCCTGCCAACTCTCCTCATGATTTCAAATATGCTCTTCCGGGTGCTGTATTTGGACAACATAGGTCTCCTTCATTCATCTAGTCAATATAAGTAGATATTGGTAGCTATAGATTCATGTTTTTGATTTCTATGAGCTTGACTGCAAAGAAATGAAACTGACTGGTGGGATCCCAAGGATGGGGACCTAGTTTGGGAGAAAATCTACAACAAGCTTTTGGAGCATCCTACCGACCGCCTGTCACTGTTCTTGGAGTAAAAGTCAACAGAACTGTTATTCTGCCTCCTCTGCCTGGCTCAAGGAGAAACAGACTGGTGTCTATCTATTACAGCACAAAAGCATTATGAGGCTAGTCCTCTACAGTCAACCGCTGCAGACACCAAGAAGGAGTCATAGTAGTGCCTCTCAGGTCTCCCTTCTCTGAGTACCCTAAGCCCTGAACAAAGCAGTACGATTTCTATCTCGAGTTTCTAGCCAGGGTTATTTGAGATTAAATCTGTGCACAGAACATTAAGTGCAACAAACATAGCTGATGCTGCCAATATGACAGTGTCTACTGTCCAACGCAATTCCATTTTCTACTATGAAATTCTATCTGATGCTACATCTTTTCAAGGGGTGCACTTTCGAGAGCTTTGAGAAACCAACAATATTGAAAATGACTCTGAATACTTCACTGGAGACTTTTCAACCCCTTCTACAGTCACTCACCAGATCAGACAGCTTTGTGCTTGTCAGTCGTTTTTTGGCAAGTATTTGATTACTCTGTGGTCCTATGCTTGGATCATTTTGCGAACTTTTCTCCTCATCATGTGGTAGTCAATGATACTTGTCATTCTACTGATACTAAATGGGCACTATGTCCCTGCAAAATAAATTGCTTCATCTGTGGTTTGTGAACTGCAACCACATGCCTCATCCCACAGAGTCTGAAGAGGTCTCCCCGCTGCGAACATTAGACCACATCCTGTGCCAAGGCTTAGCCTGGGAAAAAGTTCCATATCAGATCATGGGGTCCACTGAGACATTGTAAATGCCTTATCCGATAAAAGTTTCACTGAATAATGTTATAAAACCCGGTTTTGTTTCAGATGATTGGGACATTGAGACCGTTAAAAGAATGATGTCTGATTTACAGGAATATGCGACTTTGAATAATGAAGACACTTAATTGAACACAGCAAATGCTTTCACCATTATGCACATTATTTCGTACATAGGACTAGTTATCCTGTAGAAATTCACAATTACACACAATGGGATCATTGCGAGGTTTCGCCTCCCAAGAGCCATCCTAATTTCATAAAAAGATTTCTTATTTCCAAATTGTTAATAGATCAGACCCTTCAGCCATCTATTTTACACAGTAGCTACAGCAGCTTCCAAAAAACCTGGTGCCTAATTCACAAAGGCAAACTGAGATGAAAGTCTAACTTTACTACTTTTGGTATTCACAAAGGGCACTTACGAGTAGTAAAGTTAGACTTTTGTCTCAGTGTGACTTAAGTTTTGGTCTCAGTTAGACTTATGACCAAAACTTAAGTTAAACTGAGACGAATGTCTAACTTTCCGACTTTCAGTACTCACAAAGGCCATTTACGAGTAGTAAAGTTAGACTTTTGTCTCAGTTTTGGTCTCAGTTAGGCTTAAGACCAAAACTTAAGTTTAACTGAGACAAAAGTCTAACTTTACAACCCGTAAATGCCCTTTGTGAATACCGAAAGTCAAAAAGTTAAACTTTCGTCTCGATTTACCTTTGTGAATCGGGCCCCTAAGCTCTCATGTATGGGGATTTGGCATAGGGCAAGTCAGCTTTCTGCACTGCCCTAAACCAAACTGAAAGGACAAGAATGCACTTTATGTATGCAATTTGGTGCATTCCTGTAATTTCCCCCTGTGGTGGTGTCATTTCAGCAGCTTAGCACCAATGAAGGCACCCTTGCATTATGCTGCAAGCGTGCCTGTGTTGTCAGAAGGATTATGTTTGGGCAAGAAGGGGTACCTTCCTGCACAGAAACAATCTTAAGAGGCGTTTTCCACTTTGCATGTGTGCTGCAGAATGCACCACACATACAAAGAGGAAACAAACAAGGAGAGATAAAGATATTTTTCCTTGTTACTCCACACCTCGGGAAGCATAAGATTTTGGCACTTCCCCAGGTTTGCATGGTCTTGTAAATCTGGGGAAGTGTCAATCCATGGGTGTTGTGTGAGAAAACCCACCGCAACACCTATCGAAGGCCTCCTGAGTGCACAGTAAGGCAACGCAGTGATTTGCGATGCCTTGCCTTACTCTTTATCTATGAGTCTATTTAAAGCCATGCATAGTGGCTTTGCTTGGTGTTAGAAATGGGGGTCTCTAGTTGGCAGAGGTAGGTACCTTTGACCAAGTAGGGGCCCTTGCTTCTAGTCAGGGTAAGGGGGCTACACTCCTAAAATAACCCCTGCTCACCCCCTTAGTAGCTTGGCACGAGCAGGCAGGCTTATCTCAGAGGTAGTGTGTAAAGCATTTGTGAACACATACAGTAATACAGTGAAAACACTACAAATGGACACCACACCAGTTTAGAAAAATAAGTAATCTTTATCTAGACTTAACACAAGACCAAACGACAAAAATCCACAACACAGTAATAAAAATATGACTTTCAGATGGTAGAAATAGCTTAGTTCAATGTAGATGGTAAATGCAACACTTTACTCTCAAAGTACCTTGGATGCGTCACGCAAAACAAACAAAAGGGTCGCAGGGAAGGTGATGGGTCGGTTCCTTGCTTTGGGGGAGGTGATGCGTCGGTTCCTTACTGCAGCGCAGGGGAGGTGATGCGTCGGTTCCTTACCGGAGAGGAGGTGATGCGTCGGTTTCTTACTGCGTTCCGGTCACGATGCGACAAGATGGCGCCTCAATGCGGTTCGACGATCCGGTGCGATGCGAAAAATTGGCGTCTTTGATGTGACAACTTGGATGCAATGCGTGCACGCCCGATGGCCGTGCGGCAAAATCGATAAACTTTGGAGCCGCGACAGGCCCTGCGACATGCTTCTCTGGTGATGCGACGGCAACCTCTGCGGCGGCGGCACGCTTCTCCGGTGATGCGACACGCTTCCTCGGCGATGCGATGGCGAACAGCTAGGGCGGCGACACGCTTCTTCGGCGATGCAACGGCACCTGCTGCGGCGGCGACACGCATCTTCCTCGTTGAGTCGCGCTTCCAGCTCCCAGCGACACGCAGTCTCCTGAGGGCCCAAAACAACAGCAGGCACCTCTCTGCAGGTAGAACTCCCAGCAAGGGAATTCAGGGGGAGCTGGTGGTGAAGTCTTTGGGTCCCTGACACTTCAGAACAGGAGGCAAGCTCAACTTCAAGCCCTTGGAGATCTTCCTCAAGATAGTAAAAGTACACACAAAGTTCCTTTTCTCCTTTCCTTGGAAATGAGTAACCACTGCAGGCCAACCCCAAACAGCAAACAGCAGAGGGGCAGTCTCCTCCTTCAGCTTCCTTGGTTTCTCTCCTTGGCAAAGGGTTCGTCTTGATTCCCAAAAGTGATCTAAAGTTCTGGGGTCTGGGCCCCAATATTTATACTGCATAATCCTTTGTTCTCTGAAGGCAGAGAGTGTCTGTGCCTAGCCAAAACCAGTTCTGTCCTCCCTGGTGCAGCTTCCTGGCAGGAGGTGGAGACAGCATTGTTGAAAGCAGACCTGGCCCAGGTAGCTGAAAGGAAATCTCCTCCTCTCTTCTATGAAGGTTCAGGCAAGTGAAAGGAAATCTCCTCCCCCTACTCTCTATTCAGTGCAGGTACTATTCAGGCCAGCCCTGACCCATCAGACTGCTGGAGCGAAAGCCCTCTCCAGCCCCCTGTCACTCACAAACCAGACATGGAATACACAAACCTAGCAGAGGCATACTGGATGGTTAGGCAAGAAAATACCTACTTTCTAAAAGTGGTATTTTCAAACAAAGAATGTAAAAACCACCCACACTAAAAGATGTATTTTAACATTCTGAGTTCAGGTATACTAAACTTTATTTTCCTATCTCGTTCCTAGGGTCAGTTAGGATTATAAGATGTTATAATCAAACTGCCCATTCTGGCCTATGGGAACAGATAGCCTTGCAATAGTGAAAAACATAATTGGCTGTAATTCACTATCAGGACATGCCACACACATCAGGGAATGTCCTACCTTTCACTTACAATGCACCCTGCCCTTGGGCCTACCTTAGGGGTGACTAATATGTAGAAAAGGGAAGGTTTGGGGACTGGCAAGTGTGTGCACTTGCCAAGTTAACATGGCAGTCCCAGACTGCACACAGGCTCTGCAATGGCAGGCCTGAGCCATATTTTACAAGCTGCTTCTGTGGGTGGCACAATCAGTGCTGCAAGCCCACCAGCAGCATTTGATTTACAGGCCCTGGGCACTCATGGGGCTCTTTACTAGGGTCTGACAAGTAAATCAAATAAGCCAATTATGGAGTCACTAATCTATTACAACAATTTACAGTAGGGAGCACTTGCACTTTGGTACTGAATAAAAGTGGCAAAATGCCCGAAGCATCTAGACCAACAAAAACATAGCAAAAATACAGGAGGCAACAGCAAAAAAAAATGGAAGGGAGACCCACGCCAATGGTGCCAAGTCTAACACGTGTCCCCTCCAGCTGAAATGTGGGGAGAACTACCCACCCTCCTGGAAGTTCTCTTCACTAAGACGGAAAAATCTGGACTGACCATCAGCATTGGCGTGTTCTGTACCAGGGCGGTGTTCCACCGTGAAGTCCATCCCCTGTAGAGAAATGGACCACCTCAACAGCTTTGGATTCTCACCCCTCATCTGCATCAACCATCTGAGGGGCCTGTGGTCTGTCTGAACCCGGAAGTGAGTCCCAAACAAGTATGGTCTCAACTTCTTCAGTGCCCAGACCACAGCAAATGCCTCACACTCAATTGCACTCCACCTCTGTTCCCGTGGAAGTAACCTCCTACTGATGAAGGCTACAGGTTGGTCTAGGCCCTCCTCATTTATCTGCGAAATTACAGCCCCTACACCATGCTCTGAAGCGTCTGTCTGCACAATGAATTCTTCAGAGATGTAGGGCGCCTGAAGCATGGGCGCCGTGCACATGGCAGTCTTCAGGGCATCAACAGCTTTCTGACAGGTGTCAGTCCAGTTCACTTTCTTGGGCTGCTTCCTGGAAGTCAGCTCTGTCAAGGGTGCAACAATGCTGCCATACCCCTTGACAAACCTCCTGTAGTACCCTGTGAGTCCTAAAAAGGCTCTCGGCTCTGTCTGGGTCTTGGGGGGTTCCCAAGCCAGAATGGTATCAATCTTGGGCTGTAGGGGTGCCACCTGGCCGCTCCCAACCTGGTGTCCCAAGTACACCACTGAACCCTGCCCGATCTGGCACTTACTCACCTTGATCGTGAGGCCTGCCCTCCGCAGCGCCATCAACACTTCCCAGAGGTGGCGCAGATGTTCTTCCAAACTGGCGCTGAACACTGCAATGTCATCCAGGTAGGCGGCACTGAAATCTTCCAGTCCAGCCAACACCTGGTTGACCAACCTCTGAAAGGTGGCAGGGGCATTCTTCATCCCAAATGGCATAACCCCGAATTGGTAGTGCCCATCTGGTGTGGAGAATGCTGACCTCTCTTTTGCCCCATCAGTTAAGGCGATCTGCCAGTACCCAGACGTCAAGACAAACGTACTGAGGTACCGGGCAGCCTCTAACCGATCAATGAGCTCATCAGCTCTGGGGATGGGGTGCGCGTCAGTCCTGGTGACTGAATTGAGTCCTCTGTAGTCCACACAGAACCGGAGTTTGGGTGTGGCATCAGGCGCGGCAGCCTTTGGGACCAAGACCACTGGGCTGGCCCAAGGGCTGTTAGAGGACTCAATCACCCCTAAAGCAAACATCTTGGAGACCTCCTCCTTGATGCAAGCTCTCACCCTGTCAGTCACTCTGTATGTTTTGTACTTTACAGGAGGACTGTCCCCAGTGTCCACATCATGGACGCACCAATTAGTGGCACTGGGAGTCAGGGAGAACAGATCAGGAAACTGTCCCAACAGTTGGCGACAGTCATCTTGCTGCTCAGGGGTCAGGGTGGAAGAGAGGTTTACACCATCCACTGACCCATCTTGCTCTTTCGCATACAGGAGGTCAGGAAGAGGCTCAGTTTCCTCCTCCATTTCAACATCTGTCGCTAGGAGCATGCCCACTTTGAACCTCTCCAAGTGGGGCTTCAGGCGGTTTACATGCAGGACCCGCAAAGGGTTCCTAGCAGACCCCAAGTCCACCAAGTAGGTGACATCACTCTTGCGCTCCACCACCTCAAATGGTCCGATCCACTTATCCTGGAGCGCACAAGGCTCCACAGGGGCCATGACCCACACTTTATGACCAGGCTGAAACTCGATAAGAGTGGCATTCTGATCATACCACCGTTTCAACTCCTCCTGGCTGGCTTCCAGATTCGCCTGAGCGAGTTGTCTGAAACGCCTAGTTTGGTTTCTGAAGGCCAGCATGTAGCTATATACATCCTGGGGAGGTTTACTGGAAGCTTTCTCCCAGCCTTCTTTTACCAAACTCAGAGGTCCTCTTACAGGGTGACCATACAGCAGTTCAAAGGGGCTGAACCCTAAGGACTTCTGTGGCACCTCTATGTAAGCAAAAAGAAGGCATGGCAAGAGGACATCCCACCTACGCCTCATAGGTTCCTCAAGACCCATAATCATGCCTTTTGGGGTCCAGTTGAATCTCTCAACCAGCCCATTACCTTGGGGGTGGTAAGGAGTTGTGAACTTGTAGGTTACACCACACTCCTGCCACAGGGACTTCATATACTTGGATATGAAGTTGGTACCACGGTCTGACACCACCTCTCTGGGGAACCCCACACGGGAGAAAATCCCCATCAACGCACGACCCACCACAGGGGCCGTCACCGACCGGAGAGGGAGGGCTTCTGGGTACCGGGTGGCATGGTCCACCAAGACCAGGATGAACCTGTTGCCCATGGCTGTCTTGGGATCCAGAGGCCCCACAATGTCAATGCCCACCCTTTCAAAGGGGGTGCTGACCACAGGGAATGGTTGGAGAGGAGCCTTTTGCTTCCTCCCACTCTTACCACTTGCCTGGCAAGTCTGACAGGTCCTGCAATGAGTATCTGAACTCTTGCGCATTTGGGGCCAATAAAAGTGGGTGACAAGCCTTTCAAAGGTCTTGTCTTGCCCCAAATGTCCTGCTAAAGGCACATCATGAGCCAGACCCAGTAGGAAGGCTCTGAAGCGCTGGGGTACCACCAGCACACGGGCTGACCCAGGCTCAGCAACCTTAGGCTCGCAATACAGGAGACCATTCTCCCAGTAGATCCAATGTGATCCAGACTGATCACCTGCTGCCTGGTTTGTGGCCTGTTGCCGCAAACCCACAAGAGAAGGGCACTTCTTCTGCTCCTCGCAGAACTCTTCCCTGGAGGGTCCTCCTTCTTGCTGCCAATGGGTTAGCTCAGGCAGGTCCCCCAGTTCAGCTGCTTGCTCCCCTGTAGGTTCCAGGGCATCCCCCTCAAGGTCTGCCTCCTCCTGGACCGTGGGAACGTTGGGGGCTGGTTTCCTGCGCCCCCTACCTCTTCTCTTTAAGGCAGGCACCTGGGCCACTCTTTCAGGCTCCAGGTCCTCTTGAACACCCTTACAGGCTGCCATGGACAGAGTGGTCAGACACACCCACTCAGGCAGACCCAACATCTCCAAATGAGCTCTTCGCTCCACCTTAGCCCAAGGGGAGCTTTCCAAATCATTGCCTAGCAGACAGTCAACAGGCATGGCTGGCCTCACAGCTACTTGAAAGGTACCTGAGACCCCCCCCCACTCAAAGGGAACCTGGGCCACCTTGCAGTGGCTCTCTGAGTTGTCAGCGGCAACTACAGGGTAAAATGCATGGGGATCACCTGCTCTTCAGACACCAGCCGACAACTGACAGCTGTCACACTGGCTCCGGTGTCTCTCAGAGCCTCCACCCTTTGGCCATTGATGGTCACCCACTGCCTGTATTTCTTAATGTTATCAGGCAGCTGGTCGTGGGGACCATCTCACTGCCTCCTAAAGAGACTAGGGACATCTCTGCAGGACCCCACCCACCTTGGGCATCCATCTCTTCTCCCAGGGCCACACTAGCCATCTGCCGGGGCGGTGCACCAGTGGGTGCTGTTTTACCTTTGTTGGGGCACTGCAGCTCCCAGAAAAAGTGGCCCACCTGACCACAACTAAAACATGTTTTGAGACCCCTCCGAACAGGCTTATCTGTCGGGGCCCCTGACTTCTTCTCAGGGGGAGGCTGGGAACCCTTCCCTTGGTTCCCTTGGGGATTACTTTAGGGCCCTTTCTGGAACTCCCTCTGTTTACCCTTGTCCCCCCCACTCTTCTGCTGGGGACCCTGCCCACCTTTGGCGAAGTCTCCCACATGACCCTTGTGGACCCGGGTACTAACCCAGCAGTCAGCCTCCTCAGCAAGCTTTCTAGGGTTAGTCAGCTTACTATCAGTCAGGTGCTGGCATAGCTCTGGAAAACAATTACTAGACAAGTGCTCCCATGCAATCAAATCATAAAGCGCCTCAAAATCATTCACTTTGCTACCCTTCACCCAACCATCCAATGCCCTGCAAAAAAAAGACACATATTCCACCCAAGTACTTGACTCCAGTTTCTTACAATTTCTAAACCTTTGTCTATAAAGCTCTGGGGTCAACCCATACCTGGTCATTAAGGCTGCCTTCATGTGGACATAGGAATTCTGGTCCTCAGAGAGCAAGTCTAACAAGGTTTCCCGCCCATCACTGAGAAACCGCTCTCACAACCCCGCTCCCCAATCCTTCTCAGGGACCCGGTGGGAGGTCATAGCTACTTCATAGGTCTTAAACCATTGCCCAATATCTTCATGCTTGTGGAACTCCTTAATTACATCTTTGGGGATGAATACTCTTGTTTCTACAGGCACGGATGGTGTGCTGCCACCAGAGCGAGTAATTTCAAAATTCTTGGCTTTCAACTCCAACTCCCTCAACATCCGCTCATACTCCAAATGCATTCTCTTTTCTTCCAAGGCTAACTTCTTGCTTTTTAATTCCATCTGACCACCCAGTTTGAGCTTGGCTAGCTCCATCCTATGCATTCTATCCTTCTCCCTGTCCTCCAGCTCTTCTAGGGACAGGCCCTTTGAAGAAACACTGCTGCCTGCCCTGGAAGGTACTTTCTCCCTGGTCAGGCCTAATGGCCCATCTAGTTGCCCATCTGTATTCTCTGCCTCATCCCTAGGCTCTTCAGGAGGCTCAGGAGCATTTCTAGATTCCAACCAGGCCCTCAGCGCCTTTTGGAACTCTTACTTCTTGGTGATGCCTTTCACAGGGATTTTAAATCTTTTACAGAAGGTTTTAAGCTGTGGCACAGTGTAGGTATCAACCCTATCTTCTTCAAATTGTAGATCCATAGATGCGTTGGATGCTGCTTTGCTCATGGTAACAAGAACTGGCAGTTTTTAGCAAAAATAGAAAGTCCCAAGGAAAAAAAATTCTACCAAAATGTATGTGGTCGCGTTATGGTCAGCACTCACTAGTAGTGTACACCAATCACTGTATATGAGTCACAAATGCAAGTCCAAATCCTCACCGCTGACCACCAATGTTAGAAATGGGGGTCTCTAGTTGGCAGAGGTAGGTACCTTTGACCAAGTAGGGGCCCTTGCTTCTAGTCAGGGTAAGGGGGCTACACTCCTAAAATAACCCCTGCCCACCCCCTTGGTAGCTTGGCACGAGCAGGCAGGCTTATCTCAGAGGTAGTGTGTAATGCATTTGTGAACACATACAGTAATACAGTGAACACACTACAAATGGACACCACGCCAGTTTAGAAAAATAAGTCATCTTTATCTAGACTTAACACAAGACCAAACGACAAAAATCCACAACACAGTAATAAAAATACGACTTTCAGATGGTAGAAATAGCTTAGTTCAATGTAGATGGTAACTGCAACACTTTACTCTCAAAGTACCTTGGATGCGTCACACAAAACAAACAAAAGGGTCACAGGGAAGGTGATGCGTCGGTTCCTTGCTTCGGGGGAGGTGATGCGTCGGTTCCTTACTGCAGCGCAGGGGAGGTGATGTGTCGGTTCCTTACCGGAGAGGAGGTGATGCGTCGGTTTATTACTGCGTTCCGGTCACGATGCGACAAGATGGCGCCTCGATGTGATGCGACAATCCGGTGCGATGCGAAAAATGGCATCTTTGATGCGATGCGACAACTTGGATGCGATGCGTGCACGCCCGATGGCCGTGCAGCAACATCGATGAACTTTGGAGCCGCAACAGGCCCTGCGACACGCTTCTCTGGTGATACAACGGCAACCTCTGCGGTGGCGGCATGCTTCTCCGGTGATGCGACATGCTTCCTCGGCGATGCGACGGCAAAAAGCTGCGGCAGCGACACGCTTCTTCAGAGATGTGACGGCAAAAAGCTGCGGCGGCGACACGCTTCTTCCTCGTTGCGTCGCGCTTTCAGCTCCCAGCGACACGCAGACTCCAGAGGGCCCAAAACAACAGCAGGCACCTCTCTGCAGGTAGAACTCCCAGCAAGGGAATTCAGGGGGAGCTGGTGGTGAAATCTTTCTTATCCCTGAGACGTCAGAACAGTAGGCAAGCTCAACTTCAAGCCCTTGGAGATCTTCCTCAAGATAGTAAAAGTACACACAAAGTTCCTTTTCTCCTTTCCTTGGCAATGAGTAACCACTGCAGGCCAACCCCAAACAGAAAACAGCACAGGGGCAGTCTCCTCCTTCAGCTTCCTTTGTTTCTCTCCTTGGCAAAGAGTTTGTCTTGATTCCCAGAAGTGATCTAAAGTTCTGGGTTCTGGGCCCCAATATTTATACTGCAAAATCCTTTGTTCTCTGAAGGCAGAGAGTGTCTGTGCCCAGCCAAAACCAGTTCTGTCCTCCCTGGTGCAGCTTCCTGGCAGGAGGTGGAGACAGCATTGTTGAAAGCAGACCTGGCCCAGGTAGCTGAAAGGAAATCTCCTCCCCCTACTCTCTATTCAATGCAGGTCCTATTCAGCCCAGCCCTGACCCATCAGACTGCTGGAGCCAAAGCCCTCTCCAGCCCCCTGTCACTCACAAACCAGACATTGAATACACAAACCTAGCATAGGCATACTGGATGGTTAGGCAAGAAAATACCTACTTTCTAAAAGTGGTATTTTCAAACACAGAATGTAAAAATCACCCACACTAAAAGATGTATTTTACCATTCTGAGTTCAGGCATACTAAACTTTTTTTCCTATCGTGTTCCTAGGGTCAGTTAGGTTTATAAGATGTTATAATCAAACTTCCCATTCTGGCCTATGGGAACAGATAGCCTTGCAATAGTGAAAAATGAAATTGGCTGTAATTCACTATCAGGACATGCCACACACATCAGGGCATGTCCTACCTTTCACCTACAATGCACCCTGCCCTTGGGCCTACCTTAGGGGTGACTAATATGTAGAAAAGGGAAGGTTTAGGGACTGGCAAGTGTGTGCACTTGCCAAGTCGACATGGCAGTCCCAGACTGCACACAGGCTCTGCACTGGCAGGCCTGAGCCATATTTTACAAGCTGCTTCTGTGGGTGGCACAATCAGTGCTGCAAGCCCACCAGCAGCATTTGATTTACAGGCCCTGGGCACTCATGGGGCTCTTTACTAGGGTCTGACAAGTAAATCAAATAAGCCAATCATGGAGTCACTAATCCATTACAACAATTTACAATAGGGAGCACTTGCACTTTGGTACTGAATAGCAGTGGCAAAGTGCCCAAAGCATCTAGACCAGCAAAAACATAGCAAAAATACAGGAGGCAACAGCAAAAAAAATTGAAGGGAGACCCACGCCAATGGTGCCAGGTCTAACACTTGGCTTCACAGATATGATTTTGTGATTTGTACTGTTGGAGCATCACAAAAAGTGAAAATATGCCCCCTAACCATTACCAACAAGCTTAATTACTCCACTGAGTTTAGTAAAAACCTGGCTATTCAAGGATACACGTATTGGAAAGCAAATGTTGATGAAAAAAGGATTTGGCAGATTCAAGGCAAAGAAGCCCTATTTTGAGCCTGTATACTACCAAAAGAGATGATCTTTCTAAACAAACCTTTCCAGCAGACTACCTGTCTGGGATTCAGAACAATGAAGCACCTGAAGAAACCTTCTATTCCAAAAGTCAACCTGACCGTGTTCCGTAATTGGCAATTTCAACAAACATGTTTGAATCAGACATTAATGATGTGATACAAAATGGAACCTATAATTCCACCCAATTTCCTGTTAAAGGTATGGACTTATGGCCTAATCATTCTGATACATGCATGCACTGTTTTCTTGTCAACACTTCTGGACCTAAATTAATTGTCCTGATCCACAGTATAATACACCTACAGGGGCGTAACACAGGCGGTGCGGGGGGCCCCATGCTCCAGGGGCCCCCTCCGCGGCCGCGCAGCCAGCAACCACTTAGCACTCCACACATCCGATCCTTCTCGGATGCTAGGAGTTACGTAACTTACGTAACGCTCGCCGTAGTTGCAAGCGAAGCCGCCTCATCATAAATTAAATGGTGCGCGTGCGCGGCCGCATCTGCGCGGTCTTCACCCTTAGGGTGGAGCATACTACTATGGTTGGGCTGGTCATTCTCATGCCACTTTGCGCAATTCAAAGTGCGCGTGAAGTGAGGCGGCTGAGAGGGACCGTGCGGCCCAGGACGGACTGGTGCAGCCTTAATTTAATTGCCAATGCTAACCTTGCCCGGTCTTCTGCCGCCCGCTCGCGCCTGCCACTGAAGCTGCAGGCCAGGCCTCAGGTGAGTCCATCTGTCGCCTACACATTCTCAAGTTTGAAAAGTTGTCTCACACAGCATAATTTTCAACCCATGTCTTCAATGGAATGTGTGTGTATTTGTATAAAAACAGATGGGAGTCAGGTGCCTGCTGCCAGGGGAGGCACTAGTCAGGCTCCAAAGTCAGGCAATGCAGGCGCTCCAAGTGACTGAGCCCAGGAGTGCAGGCAGCTACCGTCGCCATTGGCAGGATATCCCCCACTTGAAAATCGCTAGGGGGGCTCAGGAAATCGCTTGTTAGCAGGGTTTGTGCTTAACAGGCATCTTCTGTTACTTCTGGCCGCCTTGTTTTTTTTAGGCTTCTCAACAGTCTCTCTGCCTGTCCCATGTGAAAGTGTGGCATTTCCTGACAGTCTGGTGTGTTTGAAATGGCTGTAGTGCTGGGATGTCAGTCACAAGGGGAACACAGCATCTGGCGCTGCCTTTCCAGATGCACAGCCTGTCGTCGGTAAATCTTCCACTTTCTCTGGGTGTCATTCCTCTACCATCAAGTGGGATATCACCCCCTCCCCCCACAGACCCTTGACTTCTTTCATGTGCTCTCGTAAGGGTTATTTGCTGGCACTCTAGAAGCAGAGAGAAGTTGTGATAGCAAGGGGTGCCTGGGCGCAGGGAGTGTAATGTACTGCCCCCTTCAGTGAGCCCAGACTCCACAGCACCCCCATGCTTCTATGATTTCACACTCTTCTGCCCCATCATGCAGCTATCACAACATTCACAGTCTCCTTCCCCACAGGGACCCCACACTTCCATATTCTTGAGGGCCACGCATTTCACTGCCCCATTATGCCCCAGGTCCTGCATTTTTGCAGGGCCACACTCTCCTGATTCTAAATCGATTTATAGATTTATAGAGCAAGCCTGACATTTCTTTTAATATTAATGATGAGGCAGCTTACATCGAATTGGCAATAGATGGCATCAGATCATGTATAATAACCAGCAATACCTGTTCTATTTCCGTCGAGCACCTTTTTTTCAATACTTTGAATCTGATTCCTGTGCCACCTGGCATAAATGAAGGAAAGAGGGCCCTATATCTAGTTTTTTTTTTACCCGGGTGCCACAATATCTTTTGACAAACCTGGGATCCCACGGCTTTGCAGCATCCAAGTGATTCCACACTTCACTCCCTCTGCACCCAGGGGTTCCCTTCACCACTCTCAGTTCCTTTGCCTCTAACTCCTCTCTTTCATGCTATGGCTTCTATCAATTGAGTATTTTCTGTTCCAGACCTGCTAGTCCACTAGGGAAGTCTCGAATGTCATACATAGGACCAAAGTGAATATTTGTGGACTAAAACATTTGGGAAAAAAAACAACACTTTTAAACACTAAAAACTGTTTTTTACTGGTATGAGGACCTGTCCTTGAAGCCCACTGATATATTGTCAACTCACGCACACAATCCAGCACTGTGAGGACCAAAGTCAAAACGTTGTGCATGTGCCTGGGCCGTGACACTTGCACTCTGGGGATGACCCCTGTGCTCAGCGACTAGTTGGCCACTCTCCCAGCATGTGTCTGGCCTGTAGGACAGCCCCCTTCTGCAATTCCAGTACAGAGATCCACTCAGAGTTGCATATGTGTCCAATCATTTCTGATCTGCAGCTGGCACTTCTAGCCCAGTACTGGGGCACCTCACTCACTGATGCACCTCTACCCAAAAGTGCAGTGGCATAGAGTAGAGTGGCGTAGAGTTCGGGCCATCAGCGCAGTAGTTGTAGCGCGCAGCTGCAGCATGGGTGCACCAGTTGCCTCATATCAGTACTGCGGCCAGGCGGCCTGCCTCATAAATTAAATGATGCGCTTCTGAGCCTCTCAATAGTGAAGATGGGTTGGCCCTCTCTCCTGTTTACCAGCCCAGCATCATCGTCTTTGTTGTAGCACATTCTGATGACCAAGTTATAGATAGAGCTACACAACTATAGGGGCAGCAATTACATGTTATGGTACGTTATTTATGTTTATATAATGCAATCTATGGAAAATATGACCCACGGCCCAAATGCCATGTCTGTGCTTAGTTAGATGAAAGCAAAATGTTCTATTTAATGTGTTGTGTTGGAAGTTTGCGTGTATTCCATGCTATTGATAAGTGCTCTTCGGGGCCACATTGCAGCCAGCTGTAAAGTATATCTACACTATGTGGGGTGTATGCAAGGTCTGTCCAGAGCGTTCTGTTCGATGCTTGCGTGTGTTTTGAACTACTTACAATGCTCTTGGGAGCTGCGTGCCATCCATCTATATGGTATTTCTGAGATATGTGCTATATAAGCTCTACCCAGTGAGCGCTATTACATGTCGGCGTGTGATGTACATTATTGAAAAGTGCTGTTGGGTGATACAGTGCACCACAACAGTCAGCTGTACGCTCTATCTGAGGTGCACAGTCAACATACCTTTGTAAACTGGTTACCGAGACTTAGTTTTTTTCTGGTTCCAGTACCCCCTGGGCCCCCACTCTGCCTTTTCCTTGCAGTTGAAATTTACATTTACTGCTGTAGTGTGAGAATGCATTTAATGAAAAGGAATATAAAGTAGGGTTGCCAAAAGAAAATTGCCAGCCATGTGTTTAAAGAGCCTGGAAAGACCTCGTCTTGGCACTAAATAGGGTTATAAATAAAAAAGTATGTATTCATTTGTAATGTAACTTTTCTATCTTTGTTCCCTTTAATTATCAGTCATGGATCTCATCATTCAGGCAGCCCTAGAACACAATTAAAGTGCATTCTATTTATATTTGCTGTTCGAAGTATGCACAGATAAGTGCTGAAAATACGGCTTTAGGTGACTGCTTATTCTTGTCGGTGGGGCAAAGTGATAGGTGGTGGGCCGGGCCGCTGGGGAGGTGGGGGGGCCCTCATTGTGCTTTGCAGGGGGGCCCCCTCAAGTTTCGTTACGCCACTGTACACCTATACTAGTTACCACATGTACTCTAGGTAAACTATGCCAAAGATGGCTAGAAAACTCTAGTCTTACAGCAGGGAAAGACTACTTTTCCTCCACTTTTCCTCCATTAATGAAAATATGGCCTTTTCTGATTTTCTTGTGGGACCGCGTCCTACAAGAAATAAAAGGTTCCTAGCAACAAGAAGATACAGCATTTATAATGAGTTAAATGAGTATTCAGAGGGGGGGTCGTTTACCTGAGCCTGCGTGCTGGTCTGCTGTGTGTGGGTCAGCTGGGGAGCCGTGCAGCACTCTTCTTTTTTCCGAGGAGCCTCTGGACTTCGCTGGGTCTCCCGCTGCTGCCGCTGGTGCCGGAGTTGCGGCAGTCACACTCTGGTGGGACTCGGTGTCCCAGAGTGCAACCTTGCTAATCACCCACAGCTGCTGAGGGCGGAGGCGCTCCCATCGCGCTACAAAGCTCTGCCTCGCACCCCGCTGCGCGGGACACGCGTGGGACGCGCCAGGCGAAGCCCGGGCCAAGGGCGGGCCCGTCTGCGCCCGAAGGAGACTGGGCTGGGCCATTCCCTTTGGTCTTGTAGTAAGATCACCCTGCCTTTTTTGGACTCATGTAGGAACTGCTCTATAAGGTGGGTGTCCTCATCTTGCAATTGATCCATATATTGCCAGAACAAACTACTCAATGACATAGAGTTTTACAATTTGTTTTAATTTCGCCTCTTGTGTAACCCCAAAGCAGAATATATTACATTGTGACTGAATTCTTGTTCCCTCTCCAAATTGATTATCCTAACTGATCCACAAGGAGCCCCCGCTGGCCAAATTAAAATGGGGAGGCGCATTTGCTCAGGGAAAAAAGCGGTAGTATCCGCACAATCACCTACAAGCCACCAGCCTACCTCGATCGACAAGATGCTTCAGAGGGCTATAGGGGTGGTTTCAAATGAGATCGAACTGACTGAAAGACGCTTATCTATAACACCAGATTTAGCCCTACCCACCTTTAATACCGAATTGCAATCCGTTCTGCCAGTCATTAATCCAGACCCCCCAAGGGCCCATGTTAGAACACGCGCAATAGTACATGACGTGCAAACCCTGGATTTGGTCACTGGGGATACCTCTCTGGACTCTCGAAAAAGAGGGAATGTTAAAACTGCCGTAAAAGCTGGGAAAACTCGGAAGAAGGGGGACAAGGATCGCGCAGAAGATGGGGTACCAGGAAATGTAGGGCTGGGGGGCCATGTGACTGAAGGTACAGAAAAACCACAGTGGGTGTCAAATTTGGTCAGGGACCTGCACTTGGAAATAAGAAATATAATCAAGGAGGAGTTGACCACTCTGATCACCAAGGTAGATAATCTCGCATCCTTACTAGATGACTTCATTGGTAAGGCAGGTCCTAGGGAGAAAGACCCCCACCAACAGACCAAGCCCCTAGCCCACCAAGTCCATCTAAGAAATGGCCATGCTCTAGCAACCACCTGTAATTCGATTCCACAAGCCCAGAGCATTAGGGAAGAAGTAGTGGCTCACTTAAATACATCAAATAAACCGACTAATAGCATCATTAGCCTGGAAAGCCAGGAATCAAGTCGGAGGTGGGAGACTGGTAGACAGCAAAGATCCCCAGCAGAAGATTCCCAAGCGGGAACAAATATGCAAAACTTGGGTTCAAAGTGCAGAACTAGAGAGGGGCAAGATCTGCGAAATGTGTCCGCAGAGGGAAGTTCAGACTTACCATGCATCAACCTCCCCCGACTCTACACCATATGTTATAATTCTAACAAATGTGCCAGAACTCAAAAAGGGGCAAAGGGAATCGCATTATGAGCTAAAAAATAAATGTATCTTTTGGCTGTCTAAACAACTTCAATTCTCCTATAAGGATGCAAGTGAGATTTTATTTACCCGCAGGGTGAGGTGGGTGGGCCAAAGAGCAAAAGATTTAGATGGTGATACCATTGTGATCAATTTTAGAAACCCACAGGTTGTCAGGACACTCCTAATGCGAATCCATTACAGGCACGAAGGGGACATTAGGCCCCTTCCACTGGGGTATTTTTACCCCCCAAGACTGGCTCCAGTCAATAATCCATGGACAGTCAGTGGAGAAGGGCCCAGATGCCAATATGAGCAAAATCACACCAGGAGGCTAGAGCATATGAATCAACCACTTTTTAACCTTCCACTTGCAAATAGATACGCACCCTTGGATTCCGTTGACTGACTAGAATCAATACAGCAATTAAATTCGGAATCAAGGGAAATAGAACAGATAGCAAGGAGGGCTGAGGGAGTAGAAGCTACCTTTAGTGAGGAAATGGAGAGGCCCCCTCTAAATTACATTGCATCAGGTACACCTCCATCGATAGCACAAACCTCCATGGGCCACCAGCAGCTGATTCCAGTTTTTACAACTATTAACACTGATAACAAACCCAAGTTCCATGTTTTATCCTGGAACATTGCTGGCTTGATTTCCAAACAGGGCAACCCGGAGTGGGGGTCCCTTATTGATGCACATGACATCTGCATGTTCCAGGAGACCTGGGCTAGAGAGGACACCCATAGACTGGGTTACGCGACTTTTTGTTTGGCAGCCACGAGTGGGGGAAGGGGAAGACCCGTAGGAGGGCTTTGTGTCTGGGTTGCTGTGCACTTGGGATGCACTGCAAAACAGATTGACACATCCTCACGCGACATACTTTGTGTCATTCTGAGCTTCCCCACCAAGACTAGAATAGCCTTAATTAATGTTTACTCCCGTCCGGTTACCTATGGCCAGGAGTCATCAACTCTTGAGCATTTGTCAAGTTTCTTACACACCATCACTGATGGCACCCTGGTGGTACTTGCCGGCGATTTTAATTTAATTGCCAGTATGAGCCACTGAAGGACTTAATTGGGGGTGACATTGATGAGGAAGACCAGCACTGGTCAATCCCAGAAGTGAATGCCCGACCGACCCGAGCCTGGACCCCCTTGGTGCTTCAAATGAACACTCTGACATTGACCCATTCTTTTAGGGCTTGTAATGGTCGAACTAAATCTGATTCCCCAGCAAACCACACTTATAATAGACCCGGAAGTTCTTCCATTTTAGACTACATCTTGATGGATATTAAATCTTGGGGTTGGGTGATCGATTTTAAGGTTATACCTAGATATGACAGCGACCACAATGCCCTGGTCTTAGAGCTGATATCACCTTGCTCTAAGGGTGTCCAAGTAGGTAATCATCATATAAATGGGCCCAGGTTAACCCTGACTGGTTGTAGGAGGCGAGTGAAATGGGGGCCATTTGTAATTCCCAGGATAAGTTGGCCTCCCTTTATAAAATTGTCACTCCATACCTTGAGGGTGCCAATCAATTTAGATATGCAACAGTCCCTAGTACAGTTATAGCAGAAATTGGGAGAAACCATAAAGACCTAGTGTGTGACCTGGCAAGCTTCTTTTTTCCTGTTGTAAAATCCAAACAAAAGGTGTCTATGGGCCACTCTTGGTATAATGGCGACTGTCGAAGGGCTAAGCAATCACTGATCCTAGCAATTAAAGCAAAGGACAAATTAATGCTAAAAGACAAGCAAATAGCCTATAGAAATACAATAAATGTTGCAAAAAAACAGTGGGAGGGTGACAAATGGGAAAGTATGAGGGTGGCTTTATGTTCAAGGGACATGCGAACCTTTTGGAACCTAGTAAACACCAGTTGCAAAGAGGGCAAATCGGCAATAGAGCCAAATCTTGGGGCAGAAATCTGGAGGTCCCACTTCAAATTGCTATATGCAAGGGGAGAGGAAGAAGTAGGCCAAGCTATGGGCATACCAACCTGCTTTCAGCAGTCTTCCCCCAATGCCCCAGAAATCTCCTTAAAAGAGATAATGGCCGCATTGAACAGAGTGGCTCCCGCCAAAGCGCCAGGCTTAGATAAGATCCCAGGCGATGTTTTTAGGAACGAACCTACCATTTGGGCCCCATACTTCTGGAGCCTATTTAATGCTATTTTTCAAGGGATGCCAATTCCAACGATCTGGGGGCATATTATCAAGGGCCGGCGATAAATATCGCAAAGCGCGCTTTGCGCTTGCATATTTATCGCCAGCTATCTCTGGAATGTATCGCCCGGTTAGCGCGTAATTAACAACGCGCATCGCCGAGGCGATAAAAATGTCAGAGATAGCGTGGATATCGCCGTTTTCCATGGGAAAACGGCGATATCCTAGATGATAGGGCCTGTGGTCTTAGCCACAGAATCCACCCCCATGTTAAGTATGCCTTAGTCAGGAATTTAACAGACGTTAAATTCCTGCGTTAAGGCATACTTAACGCGATTAAAATAATCGCTTCCCCGCATTGTAAATATCGCGAAGCTGCCTTCGCGATATTTACCCATTTTGTTTCCACAGACACGCCTACTTTGCATCTCATTATCGATGCGAAGTCAGGCGTGCTGGAAACGGGAGCAAAATCAGCAAAACACGCGATAGCGTGTCTTTGCTGATAAGGCGATATAATTATCGCCGCTTTTCGGCCGAAAACAGCCGCAAAAGCGGCGATAATTGTTTATCGCCGCCTTGTTAATATGCCCCCTGGTTGGGGGCAGAGATTATTCCGATTTATAAGAAGGGCTCTCCACTTCTCCCCGCTAATTATCGCCCAATTAGTCTCATAGATGTTTCGCAAAAAATATATGCACGAGTACTTTTGGATCGATTAGAGAGGTGGATGGAGGAGCATTCCATACTTAGTCCTTATCAGGCCGGCTTTAGAGCAAGGATGTCCACAATAGATCAGATTTTAAGGCTGCAAATCCTCTATTGGAAGACAGTGCTTCTGGAGTGCGGCAGCCTTTATCTGATCTTTGTGGACCTAAAATCAGCATTCGACCTGGTCCCCAGGGACAAATTATGGTCCATTTTATTAAGTATGGGGGTCCCTCCGTACCTTTGTCATCAGATGAAGCGGCTCCACGAATCTAACTATGCACAAGTCAGATATGGGAAAAATGGTGAGCTCACAGATCCTATAGTTATAGACAGAGGGGTAAGGCAGGGGTGTGTTTTGGCCCCAACCCTCTTCTGTCTATTTATTAACGGTCTTGTGGATGACTTGATTGGCGGGAGGGATGTAGATGCCCCCAGGTTGGTGAAACCCAGGGTCCCAGCCCTGATGTTCGCCGATGACACTTTGCTTCTATCCAAATCCCCGATGGGAATTCAGCGGGCCCTAGATATTTTCCAGTCATTTTGCAAAAGTAGGGGCTTGGAGATAAACTCTTCAAAGACCAAATACATGGTTTTTAATGCAGGCGACTCCACACGTCCTAATCCCTGCTTAGATGGGAAACCACTGGAAAAAGTTACAGTTTTCGATTATTTAGGATTAACCCTCACTGATAAAATGCAGTGGCACGCACAAATTAGGAAGGCTAGCTTAAGATTAGCCCAAACCTCGGGGGGACTGACTAAGATGTTCAAGAAAAACACCCATAAAATGGTCAGCCCGGTTATGGAAATTTATAAGATACAAGCAAGGGGGGCGGCCCTATATGGGGCAGAAATCTGGGGCCATCAATCACCGGATTCCCTCTCTAAGAACAAAAATTTCTTTTTTAGACAAATCTTAGGCCTCCCGAAAAGTACACCACTGACGCCACTCCGTATGGACCTTGGGGTTGGTCCAATTGCTGAGGAAGTTGCCCTCAGGCCCCTTCTTCACTGGAGACGTTTATGGTGCACACCAGAATTAGTGGCTTTTAAGGATGAGATGAAGGGAGTTATGAATCTGCAGGGGGCAGGCAAAAGTCCATGGTTAGCCTATATCAAAAACACATTAGTTGCTCTAAGGATGGGTGATCTATGGACCAACCCTGAAGTATCTTGCCCGACAATTCCCAGGAAGGCTCTTTCAAAGCTTTTTAGAGAATTTAAAATAACCCAGATTAAGGGGAATTCCACTACTGGTATACTGACTGTACAATTTTTAGAAGTCAAGGACCAATACAGGTTAGAACCTGTTCTTGACCTTATTCAGCCACCCCTAGCCAAAAAACTTTATTTGCAATTTAGGCACGGGGTACTACCAATCCGTGCCTTTACAAATAATTGGGGGGGTGCACAGTCTAAGGGGTGTCCGGTATGTGAGAGCATCTCTGAACCGGACCAACATGTATTGTTTGTTTGTCCGGTATATAAGAAGATCAGGCACCGATGGCTGCAACAGGTCTGCCGGAATCTCGGGACAACTCACTGTGGGGAGGCATACAGGATATTAAAATATGATACCAGCCTCCCTATTGTGTATTCAGTTTCCCGATATTTATTTTCTATGTGGTGTATTCGTTCAACTGTACTAAAATCTAGTCTGGCCTAATTGGATCCTTTTAAACTTTTAAGTAACTTTTACCCTTTTTTATTACATGAAATGAGTAGCTTTTAAAGTTTTATTGAGACCTTTTAATATTGCACTGTCCAGTATCTTACTTCATTCTGTATAACAAAACTGTATGAAAAGTGTTGCATTTTTTTTATGTACTTTTATGGCCAGATTGGCCGAAATAAAGATATTTTGAATTGAATTGAAGTATTCAGAGACAGAAACTGCCGAAAGAATTAGACAAATAGATCAAGAAAACATGCAAACAGTGTTTAAAGCTGAGCTTTCGACTAGGCAGCTTTAACACCTTATGCAATTCCTCAGCTTGGCTGGGACAAACCATGTTGGCTGCATGCCAGCTGTGCCAATATGCAAAGAAAAACATTTGCCACATTGTCTGTACATTCCCTGCATTGAAGGCAGCATGAAAGAGACATTTGAAACACCACTTCCTAAGGAACAGAATTTGCACGTGCCGACATGCAGTAATACCATGTGAAAACTTCATTAAATTATGGGCAAGTAAGATCTACAGGGACAGGATACAACTTTTATCGCTAATGCACTGCTTGCACTTTGTTTATCTCTGCCCATCTATTTTGTAATCTGGAAACACAATTAGCACTTTATTTTGTGAGCCTTTATCGCTAATGCACTGTGCCACTTTGTTTATTTTTACCAATTTATCTTGTCATTTTCAAATGCAATTAGCATTTTACTGAGTGAGGCTCTAAAACCAGGGGTACAATTCTCACAATTAGATGCTTGCACCCACCTACTGTAAGTTGAAAGGCTCTAAGCACTTTCATTCAATAAAGGTAGGAAACTGCTAATGAAAATGCAGCTGACTGAGACATTGATTCTGGCACTGAAGAGTTGAAAAAAAATGGATACTTGGTCTTTATTTTGTTTTTTTTTAGCCATGAGATGATTGTTTTTAATTTGATATCATTGAAAGTTTTAGTTAAATTTGCAATAAAGTTCATTCATTTAGTGTTTAAAGTTATCAACAATGAAATGCAGATGCTTTCTAAAAGAGTGTACTCATTAAATCATATTTTGTCATCAGCCCTATAACTCCTGAAAGGAGATCTAATTGTATTACAACGGTGGTGGGCTCATTTAAGAGTAATTATTCAACTAAATTGAGCACTACAAACACTTGGATAAGGTTTCGGGCCTTGGTCACCTCTCCATGAAACAGCCCTCTTTGAACCATATAATTTGATGGTCATGCAAAAAACAATGGCTAAAAAAGAATCTACATACACCTTATGTAGTAAAGAACAATTTGAATATGCACCATTTACAGTCAGTGACACTCCACCTATTACCTGCATGATATACAGCATTATTTAATTGCCCATTACAACATTTCATTTTCACAACTGTCAAAAAAATAAATGTATTGCACAATTCACAATTGTTCTATTCATGGAAGTTTCCATTTTCACACACCGGCTTAAATGAAAATGACGATGACCCTGTGTATATCAGTACAGCAAAGTACAGAAATCCCCTTGGACACTCCCTTTTGTCTGACACCATATCATTGCACAGAATGTGTAGTACTTTGAAGCCAGGATTAAGTTGTGCTTTATCTGTTTTCCTTGCATTCATCCCCCACACATCATGAACTTCTCAATAATGGTTAACAAATGCTACTTGCAATGGGTTGAACCCCGAACAGACATACTTGATAACAGTTTCAGAAAAATACATTGTTGTGGAAAGAACTTGTATCCTCTTCTTAGAAATATCATTAGAAACATCCCTTGGCCTAGTATTAGTATGAAATCCATGTGTTTTGGTGATTTGAACTATTTTATCTGTGCTGTTACAAAAAGAAATCCCTTTGACTTCAGCGGTTGAAGTTTAGAATCAGCAGACAGTCAGAACTGCTTTAGAAATCTAGAGGCAGTTACCCACACAATACCCGACACATTTTGCAGATATCGTGTTTTGCATCTTTATAAGAACTTTGCATTTGGTCTGGTGATTGTATTTAAAGCAGTATTTAGACAGATTCCATCATTTTTTCACACTGTATTCTCCATCCTTTTTGGAGGATTTCCAATCATCATACTGCTAATCAGCTGTGGTATAATTTTCTTTCCCCTGTTCCGACAAGGAAAGCAACAACATGAAGTACACATATCTAGCTTACCAAAGCTGCAGAGAGACTATAGCACGTAAGATGGGGCATGTTTGGCTATCTGAACTCAGCGAGGACTGGATGCTCAACTTTCGTAAATTGGATGCTACACAAGTAAAACCTGTGTTCTGGTGCATAAACTGTCCGACTGAAATTATTCTGTACTTACATCTGGATCAGCCCTTGCTGACTTATCTCAATATGAAAATGATCATTTGACCTCTACATGCGCACCAGAAGCAATGACAAGCAATGCATCTGCCCCTTCTACAAGATGATACCTATGACAAAGAAATATCACTGGTGGGATTGTTCAAGCCAGTTGTGATGAGTGACTTGACTCTCTGTTATCTTTTGAGCCCCCTGGAGAGGAGCTGCAACTACTATTGAGTGCCCACGATGAGAGACCAATTGCTGGTCCCTCAAATACACCAACTATTGACTATGAACATGCACTGTATGGTTTTTGTAAAGACATATGTGTATGCAGCGTGTGCACCCACGATGTTGACATGTCCTCTGACATAGAATGAGTTCAACATGTAAGTGGACCAACAACCAGAATTCAGCAAATATACTACAAATGTCTGAGCAAACTATATTTTTTATATAGACAACTCTTTTTAACCTCTCATTTTTTGTTTTTACCTCACATTTTTATTTTGCCTATTCATATTATCACTGGTATGTTTCAATAGCCAACATGATTATAACATTCTACGTAGATTACAATATATATGTCAGTTATTTGCAACAATGCAAGGATTGAAAATATAAGTGTTTTGATACTATATTTAGTATATGTTCACTTCTGTTCGGTGTCCAAGATGGCAACAGGGACAGACGCACGGTAAAGAGCTCCACGCCAGGCCAACTCTTAATCCTTATTCATCTCCTGCACACCGCCAGTTCCTGTGCTTAGACAGTATTCTCGGGGCTGCATGATCTCCTCCGACAATGGCAGGCACAGTATTACCTGCAGGGCTGTGCTATGGTGGTGCGGGATACTAGGCCTAGAGAGCCTTAATTTCCCTCGGCTGAGTAGCTGGGAACCACGTTGTGCCCAGTGGTGTGCCCGGAACTGCCGCGGCCGAACAGTGGAGCCGGGAGCTGCCCAAAGCATGTCCCACACTGGGACATCTTGCAACTAGGTACTCTTTGGGGCAAATACTGGGCTGTCCCCCCCACACGAGTACCCATCAAACTAATGCTCCGGAGCAGGCATGGACTTCCTGCACACTGGTCCGCTTACTCTGAGACAGCTCAGTGGATGCTGTGGCCTGGCACCGCTTGGCCCGGTCTTTGCTGCACAGTGGTTAAGATCCCCCTCATCCTCCCTCTCCCCACCACTCTCTATCTGCATGGCTATCTATCTCAGGCCCGGGATTATTGGCACATGTGTATATTTGCTTGCATAGGGATATGCTGGGGCCTGCCGCAGAGTAAGTATTGCAGGCAGGCAGATGAGATAACCCCTTCTGCAACTGAAAGTTACAATGAATTAGGGTTGCGGGGCCCTGCCTGCTGTGTTGCTGCCATCATTGATGCCCCATCACACCCAACAAAAGCTAGGGCCCCAGAGAACTATTTTACTCCCCTCTGTATGCTCCACTGAACTGCTTGTCTCCCATTATACTTCATAACTTCAGGTACTGAGTGACACGCTATGGTGCCTCACAGCTAAGTGATCTTTAACTGGTGACTGGAGGGTGGAGAGACCCACGCGGCAACTCCCAGCACATGCTGCAGACACCATACAGGTCTTCACCTACAGTAAGGTACACTAGGCTTGATACTGTCACCTCACCAAAGTCACCACCATTTGTTGATTGGGGTGTGACATAACGGATTACTCTATTACCCCCAGGATGGTGAAGACAAAATCAGATATGACCACTGACACATCCGGAGGTCCACAAGGGATCAAAGAGCACCCGAATGTCGGTGACCCTACGCACAAGACATTTGCAGCCACGTTTTGGGAGCACTCTCACCGACTTGATGAGCGCCTCTCAGCAGTTTTAGACATACAATCCACTCTCAAACCTACACTGGATGTAGGCCTCCTTCAGGAAGATTATAAAAAATTGAAGGACCGAGTTGAAAATTCTGAATCTACACTGGCTGCCCTTTGACCCAAGGTGTTGGATTCCGACAAACGCCTCTGTGCCATGCAAGAAGAGATGGAATATTTACGTGGACAAATTGAGGATCAAGAAGGTAGATCAAGAAGGAATAATGTTAGCATTGTAGGCCTCCCTGAACAGGCGGAAGGCCCGAGCATGGAGCTGTACCTTGAGGAGTGGTTCGTCAACACGAAACTGCAGGGTAAACAGTCCGCGTTCTTCTCAGCTGAAAGGGCTCACAGGGTGCTGGGAGACATCCTTGCCTGGGTGTCCCACTGAGTCTGGTGGTGGAACGCTTATTTAACTACAGAGACAGAGATCATATTTTACAGTTGACAAGAGCGAGGGGTTCATGGAATGTCTAGAACACTCAAGTCCATATTTGCCCGGACTATACCTTGGAAGGCCAGAGATGCAGATCTTCCTTCACTGGAGGTGAAGAAATGCCTTTGTGACCATGGCATCAAGCATGTCTTACAGTTCCCTGTCTTACAGTTCCCTGCCACTCCTTCTCTGGGTGCTACATGAGGGTGCTACCTCCTTTTGTACGACTCTGGAGGAGGCATGGTCTTGGCTAGAGCACAGGGGCCCTGCAATCTCATCTGGGGTAAAACTGACCCCTCCACTTCAGATGTCTGCCGCAGGCCCCACTAAAGAACAAGCAGCTAAGGAAAGGGCTCGTGTAGTGGAGGACGTGGAGAAACATGCGTCAGCTCCCTCTCCCTCGGCCTCGGGGGTGGAGAGCCAGCATAATTACTCACAGATACTGTCTGACTCGCAGATCGCTGATATTTTGGGTGGTGGCCCATTAGTCACACCACAGTTATCCGAGGACCCTAATGTGACACACTCCTTTTAAATTTGGAGAGGACATAGGTGAGCAGGCATACTGTTTGTATTACTGGGCATATATCATTTTGCAACTAATGTTATAAAGCAGGCCACAGGAAGTGGTAGCTGCCATGCGGGCCCACCACTGCTGTTGAATGCTGGCCCCATCTATAAAGAACCACTTGTAAAGACCATTGTTTTGAACTGTTAATATTGCATTACAGTGCCAATAGCTGTCCGCCCGTTGGCATACTGGCCTGGGAATGGGAGTTGGGTATTAATGTTGCTATGTTCTAATCGTCTACAAAGTGAACCTTTTATTTCTCCTATCAGGGGATAACACATGCTGTGTGGGTGGGTGGGCTTGAGTGGTGAGTACGGGGTGAGCTGGTATTGTTGGAGGGGCTGTTCTCACTTACAATGTAATGGCTTTGATGACAGGTTACACCAAGTGTTACCTTGTGAAACAATACTTTTGCAGGCACAGGATTCACACAGCACTCCTACAGGAGACTCATCTCACATCACGAAAACTAGAATCACTGCGCAGGCATTGGAGAGGGACACTTGTAGGGACCACACATTCCAGTTATGCTAGGGGAGATTTGATTTGGGTGTCTCCCGGGATGCCCCTAAAAGTCCTATACACTAAAATTGATCCAGAGGGCTGTTATGCAATACTAGAGGGACTACTGGATAGGCTCCTGATATCGCTCATATCGCTGCATGCCCCCAATACGAACCAGGCTTCCTTCCAGTACTCCATGACCCCGGCAGTATTGCTGAACACACTGGTCCCGATTTATTGGCATAGTGATTTTAATTGTACCCCTCACCTCGACTAAGACCGCTCCTGTCCCCCACTCCCAGGAGCCCAATCGATAGCTCTCACACACCATTTGCGGAAATGGTCTAGTGCCCTCCAGGTGCAGGATGTTGGCATGACCTACGTACCAGAATTGACCTTGTCTACTGCTCACGAGATGCCATTGCCTGGGTGTCTCAAGCAGAATATCTCAGACGCACCCTCTAGAACCACTGTCTGCTACAATTACAACTGTCTTGGGGGAGATGCAAACCCAAACTCCAAACATGGCAGCAACCCCTGGAGGCACTCTGTGACATCCCGCTCCTCCCTTTCAGACACTATTATTATTTCTTATTTCTAGGACAATGAGGGCACAGCATCCAAAGTCAGAGTGGGATGCATGTAAGGTTGTACTTTGCGTTCATATGATCAAAGCAGTATACTGAGCTCAATTAACCCTTCGTAAGGAGTTCAATAATCTGGAAACTGAGATATGCTGGTATGAGCAGTTATCTCTTACTGTCAAATCGGCTGCAGCATCACTGGCTCAGATCAGACTAACATAAAGGAAGACCCTAAAACAGCTTGGCGCCCTCGACCATAAGGAATATTTGGACAACCAGCATGCTGAGGGCGACAAGGCTGGTAAATTGCTAGCATGGCTGCTATGGTCGAACTCGCCTAGGAACCCAATCACGGCCATTAGGGATGACATGGGATGTATTATAAACATGCAGGACGACATCAACACCCCTTTTTACTCAGACTATGCTTACCTACAGAACCCACAAGGGGGCAATCGAGCAGGGCTACAATCTGTTCTGGAGGATGTCGCTCTCCCCTATATCCTGACCTCGCAGTATGGGGAACTAAAGTCTCCCGTCATCGAAGCTGAGATAGCTGATGCAATTAAACAGATGTTGAGAGGCAGGACTCCAGGATCAGACAGTTGGCCCTTAGAGCTTGACTCAACTTTCAGTACGTAAGTAGTTCCCTACTTACACTGTACGTACAATAAGGCATACGAAAAGGATGAGTTGCCCCCTTTCTTCAGCCACTGTCCCTACTGAACTCTGATTATAAGATCCATGGCAGGGTTCCAGCTAACAGATTGGTGCATCATGACCAGAATGGCTTTATACCTGGTAGAAGCACCTTCCTAAACCTGCATAGACTATTTATGCTGATGGACTGGGCACACACAATGGGTGAATTCCCTTGGGTCGCCTCGCTTGATGTTGTGAAGACTTTTGACACCTTGGGCTGGTACTACCTGCATGAGGTGCTTACTATATTTGGAATCGGCCTCAAGTTCCTTAAGTGGATCTCCATATTGTACAACTCACCAGTGGCGCAGGTGAGACCTGGGTCTACAATTTCAGATCCTTTTGCCATAGAACGGGGCACCCGGCAAGGATTATCTATGTGGTGACAATAGAACCCCTTGCTTGTGCACTCTGACAACAGGCCATGGGAGGCGGATAGGGGCATACAACCAGTGGCATATAATATCATTGTATGCGTACGACGCACTGATATATCTGCACAGAGATGCAGCGATATTCCCAGAACTCAAGGCACTACTGGAGCGGTTCATGCGCATATCAGCCCTGAAAGTAAACTGGAATTAATCCCTTCTATTCCCTATAAATTCACTAACTCCTCAACAAAAGAGGGCACTCATATCAAAGCCACTACCATGGTCCTGTGATTCCTTCAATTATCTGGGAATCCAGTTGTACCACTCACCAAAAGATCTATTGGATGGAAACCTGGGCAAGGCGATGGCCAGCTCCAGGTCCTTTTTTGCATTCTGGACTGAGTTACCGCTTTCTCCTATGGGTCGCATAGCTATCTCTAAGATGCTGGTTCTAGACCATTATATTTTTTTTCTACCCTCCCCTTCTTAATCCCCCAGAAATGTTTTCAGGATCTTGAGATGTTTCAGATTGCCCTAATATGGGGCAGGGGTAGAAAACGGGTTTCTCTTACGAAACTGTATACCCCTTTGGCAGAGGATGGCATGGGAGCCCCAAATATGAATATTACTATGCGGCTGTTCAGGTGCAATGGTCGATGTGCTGGTTAGCTGGTCAAAATACAATGGAATAGGGATGCTGGACAATCGAAACATACCTGACTAAAGTGTTAGAATGGTTATTGGGCTCAGAGAACACAATCCTGAAATAGGTAGGTAATATTCTTATGACCACAGCCCGTTCATGCTGGTCCACTTACTTACACAAGAAGTGACCCTTTTTTCCTCATACGCCCCTGAACTATCCCTGTGTGTGTTGCCTTCTTCCATACACCTGGGTCTTGGACTGGAAGCCGCTGCTTAAACTAATGCAGGTCTCACATCCTGGGGAGATCTGCCCTCCAACAAGATTCTTTGCACATGCAAAAGGTGTGGGGTAAAACACCTGACGAACCCAAAATATCCAGACTCTTTCAAACAATACTCAAGCATGGTACTGGCCGACATGCTATCAGAGTGCTATATATTTCTATATGCCAGGACAGGACAATCACCCTTACTGCACTCAGAGCTTACTGGGATGGTGAATTCTCAATGCTCACCGACACACAATGGGTGCAATGTCTGGGAATAATAAAATGCATTTCCATGAATGCTATACTCAAATACACTTAATTTAATTACCTACATCACACATACCTCACACCTCAGAGACTTTCACAGAAGTTTCCTGGTTCCCTGGACTTACTGAAAACATGGAGGGTTCTAATCTGACAGTTTATTATCAAACTTTTTTGCCTAAGCTTTTAGACATGTCGACTACTTCTCCACTTAATATACAACAGGCTCATAGACTTGGCCCCAGGGTCTCAACAAAACCATGTGGTGTCATCTTGTTCTTTTTGCAATATACTGACCTGCTACAAGTCATGTCGGCTGTCAAATCCTAAAAGCAAATCTACTGGGAGGATCATTGATTGCTCTTTTCTCAGGATGTTGCTAAGGCCACTGCAGATCACCAGAAACAATTCCTTGATCTCCATCCTCAACAATCACCCTTGTCTATTTATGGTTACTTATAAAGAGAACACGACCACATATGAGGAGCTGGCTGCATTACAGGAATTTCTTCAACAACATGGAGCAGATATCATGGATACTTCAAAGTCTACTTGATTGTTATTTTGTTTTGTTTTTTCTGGCTGCTTTCCTTTCTGTATAATTCACTGAATATTTGTTTGACTCTTGTTTAATTTTTTAAGTTACTTTTTCTCGTCTTTTTTCTCTTTTTAAATTTGTTTATTCATATTGTCTCTCTTCTCTCTAATACTAGTGTATTTCTCACTTCCTGTTTCCCATATGGTCTCCTCTGTATGTTGATGTCCTTATTCAATTCAAGGCTGCCCTGACATTCAGTGGAATTTGAGTACTGTCATCGTCGCCACCCCCATTTCATCTTTGTGTTTGTAGGTATGTTCTTCAGTCGTCATTTGTATGACTGTACTTTTTGGTTCTTGTTTTATTTATCCTTCTTTGGCATTTCCCTATATGGTTCTTTTCTACCATTTTCTTCTTTCTATTATCTATTTCATCACTCCTTTTTTCCTTTCTCTTTTTATCAGACAAAAGCTATATCTCTATCCCTTTTCCTTCTCATATTTGTTTTATTCTGATCTCAATTTCGCTACTGTAGGTATATTGATTGTTCATGTTATTATTTTCATGTTATATTCCGGGTTACTACTTGGAAAATTAAAGGCTTAGGTAACCCTATTAAAAGGCAACGGGTGTTATCTCATCTAGCTAAATTAAAAACTGATATTGCATTGCTTCAGGAATAGCATCTTTCTGAGCCTGAGGCTTCCAAGCTGATGAAATGCTGGGTAGGTAATGTGTTTACTTCTCCTGCTTTAGGAAAGAAAAATGGGGTCCTGATTCTCTGCCCTAAAAATTGCATGTTTCAGTTATTCAGCAGGAATCTGATTCTGAAGGTCGTTGGGTTATTGTTAAACTCCTTATTGATAATATACCTTTAGTTATTTTTAATTTGTATGGTCCAGTCTCAGTTCACTTAGACCCAAAATTTGCCGACCAATTCAGTTCCTTTGTCTCTGCATTTTTTGCTATCAACTCAACCCTGGAGTCCTCTTTCGCAATTATTTGGGACTTCTTTAAGGCAGCCGCTAGGCGTTTTATAATGAATTTAGTTTCGCAGAAGAAATAATCTATAGATGCCCAATCTACTCAATTACTTAATAAACTTAAACAGCTAGAATATACTTACTATCACTCCAATAATGAGTCTTCCTTGAAAAATCATATTGACGCTAAACTGACTTTTAACAGATTATCTACGGATGCTGCTTCCTCTTATTTACGGAAAAGTAGTACTCGCTATTATGGGGGTCGAAATAATATGGGGAAATTGTTAGCAAATTATTTCAAAATAAGAAGCGTAGGAAAGCACACCTTGTAGAGTTACGCCAAAGTCATAACTTACTCAACAATGACGATTCTCTAACCACAGCCAAGACATTGCATCAAGATATTCCTCTATCTGATAAAGGGTCAGATCTGTATGCGATGTATATAGTCCTTTGTAATATATGACTAAGGCTCCCAGTGCATCTTCAATAGAGATTCTTTCTTCTACTTCTGCAGTTATGATCCTCAGAAAATGACTATGGTGTTGGCGTTGTTTGTATTTCTTTTACTGGTTATGTATATCAACAGCATACATGTAGTATATACATCAAAAGTACATTTGTTGCCAGTGATACAGTTATTAAGCTTACAGTAAACATATGAGTTAACTTTGCCACCGTGAGTGAATCTATATGTTACATTCACCTGTATGTCACATGAATCAGAGTGTACCTCATGGGGAGTCGTGGATTCAAAATCGTACAGCATGGCAGGGAATATGACACAACAAGTGACTGAATTATACAACCTCTAACCCTGTGCTAATGGATGGTGAGTAGGGATGTGGTGCATTTTATAGGGACGTCCAATGGGTTTGTGGACTTGACAAAGACAAACAGGGGTAAGTCGTCCCATTGAACCAAGGAGTCTGTGTCTAGTCCTAAGGGCTGTGGTTGTTTCAAGTGACATACCAGTCCTGTCCAGTCCTGTCCAGTGTTTCCGTCACAGAAAGTGACATGGCCAGCCACCATTTCTTAATGCAAACTCAAGCAATGGGCTGATGTGGATGTCCGTGGTGGTGTGCTGTGTGTCAGAGGGATTCCCATTATGGTTGGATCACCTGGAAAAACCAAAGTATATGGGCAAAGTATATCTCCTGGCATGTCCACACCTCCAGCAGTGAGCATGTGGGGGCAGTTTTGCCTAGTGTAATTTATACAGAGACCAAAGGTAATCGTGTAGTATTTTGAAAATGCAAAAATGCAGTTTTATCTCATTAAGGCTCCTGCCACGTGTGGATATGACCTCTTGCCAGGCAGTTTAATCGAAGGATTTAAGGAGCTAGGGCTTCCAATATCACAATAGTTGATTCTGAGTTGGTTTGGAGTACAGAACATCTACCATGAAGTCGTAGAATCCAGAAATTGGTTTCCTATACATCTACACACTTCACCAGGAAGTCATGAATTGTGGAGTGGCATAGCTCGGTCATGTGTCTGCCCAGTTTCTGAAGCAGAGCATGAGTCAGCTGTTACTATGAAATATATATTGTGCATTCCTGATGTGGAATTTAGTGTGGAGGGTTTGAAAGTAATTGAAGGCTCCCCATGAACAACCTGTCCTACTGTAAGAATACATTTCTGGATCCAGGGGTACCAGTTTATTGGCTCTTGATTGACCATGAGTTCTGAGTTATTCGATATGAATGCAGCATTGTGAAGGTAGCCATTCTGAGTCAGGGACTTGTGTCTGGATCCCGATACTTTAATCATACTGGCCTATTAGGGATTCAAAGCCCTCCTGCTGTTGTGGATAGATGAGGCATTTCCCCATGCCAGATATATTGTTTAAACAGATGGTGCCAGAGTTGAGTGGGAGGAATCAATGGAGGCAGCATGCCGAAAACATAATAGACCATAATTAAAGTGCAGGGTCACCACCATTTTGACATTTTGAACTCTTCCCCATGGGAGGAAAATAGGTGCTTCCATTTTGTAAAGTCTCTCAGCATTTGGTCTTCTAGAAGGGTTATTGCCAAGCAGAATTTTGAGGTATTTCATTTACGCCAGCAGCCACCTGAACAGGAAACCATGTAGCGAGCATTGCCTCACTTTTGGCACAGTTGATCTTATAGCATGGGAAGATGGAAAAGTGAGCAATAAGGTCCATCAGTGGCAGTTCTGAGGTGCTGGGGAATGTTAGTATCATTAAAATGCCATCTGTATAAAGCATCCGTTTCCTTTTTTCAGCTGGCGTTGAGATGACCTGTATCGCGGGGGATGTACACATGGTGATGGTCAAAGGTTTTATAATGAGTAGGAAGAGCAGAGGGTAGAGAGGGGAGTCCTGCATAGTTCCCCGTCTAATTTCAATGGGTGTTGACAGAAATCCATTGCAGTTGACCACTGCCCTTGGATGGTGGTAAAGCCAGCAAGTCAACAGTAGGAAACCAGGTCCCATTCCAATTCTTCCCATTGCCCCGGAAAAGTATCCCCTTTCCACCCGGTCAAATGCTTTCTCAGCGTCCAAGGAAAGGGCCACCTATGCATCATCACTCTTTTGGGCATTCCATAGCAAATGTGATATCATGCGGAGGTGGTTTCAAAACAAACATCGCAAGATAAACTCTATTTCAATTTTGTGAACTAGTCAGATTATGAACCTTTTCAATCTTCTGGATAGAACTTTTGCCAGGATTTTAATGTCTAAGTTCATAAGTGAGATCAGCCTGGAGCCTTCAAATCTCCTGTAGCCTCTTTCCAGCTTAGAGATCAAAGATATGTAGGCGCTGCCATTTTCCAGTAGCGGTGGGACTGTAGATACAGCCATTAGCCTATAAAATTCCACAGCTGGGGGAATTGACCAACAGTAGGTCCTTGATCTCTGTCACTATTTTCTCATCACTGATTGGTCTATCCAATTCAGCTTTGCTTTCTGGTGTCAGGCTTGGAATCTGAAGTCCCTCAAAGAAATCCTGTTTCGCTGTAATGATAGCGGTCTGCTCTGATGTATTGATGGCTGCTTAGATGGAGGCAAATTCTGACACTATGGCTCTGGGTCAGCTAAGGAGAGTGTCATCCTTCATGTAGAGGGCTGGTATAGTGGATCTTGCTTGTCTTTGCTTGAGCTGAAAAGCAAGGAGTCTACCAGCCTTGAAAAGCAAGGAGTCTACCAGCCTTCTCACAATGTTCATAGTAGTGCACAGTGTGTTCAGTTCGTATCACCTGGCTGTGAGGAGGCGCAAGGTTTCTGCCAAGGGTGCTGAGTGGAATGTGTTAGTAAGATTCCGTAGCTCAGTTTAAAAATATTTTTTACTTGCCACTGACTTTTTGTGAGCCTCCACTAAATCCCTCATCACCAGGCCTCAAAGATTGGCCTTCAATGCACCCTAAAGTGTCTGAGCAGAGGACATTGAGTCTTTGTTCATTTCGGGGTAGTCTTCGAGGTAGACAAGCAAATTGTCCTTTTCCTCAGAGTGTTGGCAGTCAAGGATATTCATCCTCCACTATGTATCTCTCAAGACTTGGAGATTGAGATCAATGGCTAGGGAAGTAGGGGCATGATCGGACACAATCATGCAATTTGTAGCCTTATCAAGGAGAGACGAGTTGATCAGGAAATGATAAATACAGGCCTCGAAATTATGTAGGCAGAAAAATAAAGTATATTCTCCGTCCATCGGAGGAATTAATCACCAAGGCTCAGCCAGAGAATGGTCCATTGTTAGGTCTTTCAACATGCCCCTGTCATTGCTGTGGTAGAGGTCTGAGCTTCTAGATCTGTCCAAAATCAGGTCAGGCATCAGGGTTCAGCACAGTTTGCAATTTTGGATAGCACTCTATTGAGTTTGAAAAATAAAATATTTTTTTCCCCGTTGGAGGTATTATACCGAGTCAACCACACATGTATTGCCCTGCCACTTCAGCTGCACAAAAACTGAACTCCCCTGTGGGTCGCACCAAGTCCGCTTGATTGTCACTCACAGCCATTTGCAGCTGAGGCCACTCCCCCCTTTTATTATGATAGAGCTGTTGAGGATCCCAGTGCTCCAGATGGTTCAGGGTCCGAGGTTGCAATGATCTGTCCTTCCCAATCCTTTTCAATCTCTCAGTTTCTTCTAAGAACATGCATGTTTCATGTAACCGGGCAATACCTGGGCATTTGGAGCTGAGAAAGTACAGTATTTGTCTCCAGTGTACATAACCGCTGACTCCGTTAACATAATGGGCTAAAGGCTGAATCAAGGCTGGCATCTTCAATGTGGAAGTCTAAAGAGATAAAGAAATCAATATGCATGTAACTAATTAACAACAGTGAAATGCCCTCATACGGTGATAATTAGTAAGTACAAGTTACACACAACGAATGGCAAATCTGCTGCATTGACATAGATAAACAGTTAAGATGCACAACATTCCAGTTTCCTGAATACCTTTTTAACCAGCAAGAGATAAAGAGAATCAATGGAGGTGAGGCTCCCACCTCTTAAGATTTGAAAGGGGATCTGGATTTGTCTTGTTCCCAATTCATTAAGCAGCCTATCTGATGGATCCTAGTGGGAGGAATTTTCCGGGGAGATTTGTCACAGAGCAGGACCTCCAATTTTAAGATGACTGCTGCCTGACAAAGGTCTCTATCTTGAGAGGCTGTAGACTGCTCCATCAGCTTCTGGTCAAGTGGATCCAAGAAATCCTCCAGCTTCCATGGATCATGAATTTCACATGTCTTTTCATCTATAGTCAGGAACGTTGGGCCTGAGTCACGATGGCAATCTGAGACAAAAGTCTAACCTTATGACTTTTGGTATTCACAGAGGTCATTTACGAGTCATATCTTTACGTCCACAGTTGTGCCGGAATCTCTGGCTTGAGCCACACTCTCCGCACCCGAGCCATATTCTCCGGCTCGGGCCGTACTCTCCGGCTCAAGCCGGATGAAGTATAAACAATGGGCCATAATGCAGTATTTACAAAAAGGAATATTAGGAGCGTGTAATAAATGGTAAAGGAGGTAATGAAAATCAGTTTGGGCAGGGAAAAAAGTGTGGCCGGACACTACATCATATCCCAGAAAGGATTGCTCCTTTGCATCATGGTACAAGCAGTGCACAATTTACGCTCTCCTCAGTGTTGACTGTAGTGATGGGGACCTGCTATAAGTCGCTGTAGGGAAGCTCCAGGTGAAGGCTTTGGGCCCAGAAAACAATATGCCTTTTCACCCAAAAAAGCAGTGGAGAGGCAGTCTCTCCCCAGGAGATCTGACAGCAGGGTTTCCATGAAAATATCTGGCTGCCCCATGTTTTATGATTCAGAAATACCATGATCTGGATGTTGTTGCTTCTGGATTGAGCTTCTAAATTCTCGTTTTTCATCGCTATCCCCTTCAACATTTTTCACAGAGATATTTTCTCTGCAGTTGCACTGGAGTCATCTAAATCTGAGATTCTTCTCTCTGCATTGTTGAGTCGCAGGTTTTGTCGATTCAGGGATTCAGTAAAATGATTGCGCCTGTTGGTCATGGAGTTGATCTTTACATCTATTGATGCAAGGACTACCTTGAGATCTTGCAACAAGACTTCACTAGTTTTACTGAGGTCAGGGACTTCATCTTCCAATGCCTTAATTTTAGTTCTGCCTATCGCGAGCGGCTGCTCCTGAGCTTTGCGGTGCTCAAATATGTGCCTGCCTTGCTTCTTTTACTCTGTCTTGCCCATCTCTTTTATTTCTGTCAGGCACAGCTGTGTCTATAAAGTCTGTCCCACACTGCCTCTTGATCACAGGTTATTCTTCAACCTCTGAGTCACAGCTTGTCTGAGGCACAAGGAATATAGACAAAGTCCACTTGAGCTGGCCTCTCATGTATTGGCATGTATTGGAATACAAAGTAAAGCACCCAGCTCCTCTCCTGTTGACTGTTTAAGATGATACAATTCGAACAGCAACCCCACACCCCAGCAGGGATGGTTCGGTCTGTCACTCACACAACTGTAGAAGACAATCTGGCCATCCAAGGTGAGTGCAGCAAAGCTCTTTAATGTTGAGAGATAGAACTCAGAGCTATTCATGTGTTCTAGGCTTTTCTACAAGAGTATGATGCTCCTTAAATGGATGCAAATTTACACATTTTGTAAAACTAGGTGTGACAGCTCACTCACACTCTCTAAAACAAAAGTTGTTTTGGCTGGTCAGTAATTTTCTAAAAGGTATGGCATGTGTTAAAGCAGGTACTTAAATTAGCTACAATGCTTCAACTTCATTTGTTTGGGGCCTCCCTGTAGGTCATTGTGTTTTTGATTTGAACCCTTCTCAAGCAACAACCACAATTTCTATCAGGTTAAACCACAAAGAATCACTAAATTAACAAGTATTTAACCCTCTGGTAGCTTGTAACAAAAGTAGTCAGGCTTAACATAGATACAATGTGTGATGTATTTATGAGGCACACAAACTGTAATAAAGTGAAAATACAAACAATTAAAAGCATAGAGAAAAATGTAATAAATAATTTGACAAAAAAAATGAAATCCAAACAGTAGAAATGGAGTTATGTTTTTGTAAAGTTGTTACTGAAAAATAGCACCTAAATGATCAAAGTGCCAACTGCAGACATCTAATCGCAAAAGACTGGTACAAAGTCAAAAGTTATGACTGATCAAGATGGAGTGTAGTTCGGATACACGAGGTAGATCGGGCCCCCACTCAGATTACCTTTGGATTTAGAAGAAATCTTGAAGTAAAATGTGTAAGAAGGTAAATTTAAGTGGGGCAAGGCAGTCAGCGGTGTCTGTGTAACAGCCTTTGGACAAAATTGCAGTGAAGAATTATACATTTGGATTTTTTCACTTTTGTGGAAGTTGAAAATCTTCAGCAAGCCAAAGCTGCAGCCTGTAGCCCACAAGGGCTCAATGAGGCCAGCTAGTCTTACGAAGAGAAATCACTGAGCAGGGTTTGCTGCTGCAGAGAAGAGTGTAGCTGGAGCTACCATGAAGCCGGACCAACTGGTGATTCAGCTTATGTCCCAGTATCCTATTGGTTGTTAGACCACTTTTTAATGGAATATTTTCCAAGTCCCAGGTTTTGTTTTTTGGTTGTTTTGACACATGTAGCATAATTTCCAAGGGATCAGGACTGAGTAGGCACCGATTGGAGGGTACAATTAATTCCAGGCAGGGTCCAGGTGCTGGGTTCAAGTTTCTATAGTTGTTTGTGTCCTTATAGCTCAGAACAGGAGGCCAGCCAAGTAGATCTTGGAGTTACTCTGGGAGTCCTGGGATCAAGCAGCAAAGCAGGCCTCAAGCATCAGGGTAGTTTTTAGAGGATAGAAGGCAGGCTTTAAGCAGCAGGGTAATACTCTAGTAGCAGCAGAGCAATCCTCTGAAGAACAAAGAAAGCCTCAGGGCGGTCCTCTGAAGTACAAAGCAGGACTTTCGTGGGTCCTTTGAAGGTTCAGGAGTTATCTAACGAGTTGGTCTGAGGGTCCAATATTTATGCCAATATTTATACCTGGTGCCAGACTTTGAAGAGGGAGAAACTTCTAGACTTCCACCCATATCTGGTTTTAGAAGTCCTTCCTCCCTTCCACACCCACCTGCCTAGGCTCTAAGTTGTCTAGGGCTGGTGTGCTGTTCCTTGAGTGTGTGCTGGAGGCAGCCCAGTTGAAATTTAAGTGGGCAGGGAGCAGCCCCACCCCTTGCATCCTGGCAGGATGTCTTACTGTCTGAGAGGAATACACAGGCAAATAGTTTAGGGGAATACTACTTGAAAGGCTGTCAGGTCTTATCAGGGCTCGGGTTACCTCCGGCTGCATCACTGCTACTCCTAAGCAGACATTTCAAGATGATCCCTTAATTCACCATGTAATTGAAGTCCTCAGTAGCTGCTCAAATCTCAGAGTGATATGCACAACCATGCTCAGGCTCATCAGCTGCTTCTATCGCAGCCATATTTCTGAGGTCTAACCATGAACTTCAGCTGGAGTTGTTTTCCCAGCCTGCACTGTTATTGGAGGATCACTGGAATCTATCTCTGGGTTCGTCAGTAGCTGGAGAGCTTCAGACTACCATCTCCAAGTGCATCACACTGGACAACATTGGAAAAGTGTCTGCATAAAAGTGTAATGAGAGTAAAGAGCAGGCCATGAAGCTCAAAACATGCTGCCATCTTCGCTGTACATCAGGTCGCACACCCCCCAAGCATATTGAGCCCGATTCACAAAAGGTAAACTTACACTTTTGTGTAAGTTTACTGTTTTTCAAAATGCACAAACAAACAATTTATTAGTAACTTTATGTCTGTAGAGAATTCACAGTTGGGGCAGAGGTCTTCTCAAATAAAAACATGGGCTAGTCCTATATTTTTATGTGTGAAGGTTTCTACCCCGATGGTGGTGTCTCAGCAGGCATAAAGCTAGTATTAAATTGCTTATTTGTGAATAGAAAAAGAGTCCACTTATGCTTTTCACAGTAAATAGGCCAGGACTACTGGCTTTGTTATAACATTTCCTAATAAACAGATAAAACCTATGAAATCTTTCTTGCGTTTCCCATTAAACAGATAAAGCTTTTATCATTTGCTTTTGTCTTTACCTAACACAGGTCAATTCAAATGCACATAGACTGGCAACCATCATACATACAGTTATAAAATCACAAAGATACAGAGGAATAAAGCTTGCAGAATAATGTACAACCAATCTCAACAGGGCTTAACAATAATAATCACAGTGACAAAAATCCCAATGTCTGTCAGGGTGGGTGACCATTGTCAAAATCATTAGCTACTACGGTAGTTTGAGAGATTACATGCAACAAAATGCCTATGTGCAAGTTTTCATATAGACTAATCACAATTCACTCATAAATGCCTCTCATCTTTAATATATATTTTTCATATTAAATAGATAAGGCCCATTGCCTTTATCATAATATTTCATAATAAACAGATCAGACCTGTATCCATGATCATTGGCTTGCCACCATAACCAACTCAGTCCTGCTGCATCAAGAATAAACTTTGTTGCAAGCCAAAAATGGCAATACATGAAGATTTTTAATGGAAGCATTCAAATGTGACGCAATCAAATCCTGTACTCAGGGAGGCCAACAGTTGTAGTCCCTCTCTAAGTAGTACTTTGAAAGATCTCAATCTTAGGCAGATAAGGACTACAACACACAGAGGGTATTGCTTTTTCAAGAAGAAGACTGGATGGTATACAGTTTGTGGATTTGCACATATTCTGTATGTTTATTTAATATGATTTTAGCCAAACTTTGTGGTTTGCAAGGTGTTCTTGGTAAGAAAAGCTGGCTGGAATCCACCCAAGTTCACACCACAATTAACTGCCATGTATGTCTAGTTTTGACAATTGTCTCATTTGGTAGGTTTTCCTGGGAGACAGCTAAGCCCGGACTCAAATTCGGCAGCTACCCATTTCACCAAAATGAATAATTTGTAATGGTGAAGATTTGATATGTACACCTGGCGGAGGCCTGCGCAGTCCACACTCCACACTCATGGCAAAGGCCTGGCAGTCGTGTGGGAGTCTCCCGCACTTGGCGTAGAATCTCCACAGTAAGAATTCTCATTGTAGAGATTCCACCCCAAATGCGGAGAGTCCTCCATGACTGCGGGTCTCCGCCATGAGTGCGGATGCCTTTTGCAAATCAGGCCCATTGTGTTTTATGGACTTTCCTAAGTCCGGCAATAGGCCCACCCATAAAAGGGGGTGTGTACCATTTATATCAAGAGAAGTGTGGGAATGCTGCATGATAGAAATTATGTGGTTCCCCTCAGATACAGGAGCCTTACCTCATGAATTTCAGGAAAATGCTTGATTTTAATGTCTAAGTTCATAAGTGAGATCAGCCTGGAGCCTTCAAATCTCCTGTAGCCTCTTTCCAGCTTAGAGATCAAAGATATGTAGGCACTGCCATTTTCCAGTAGCGGTGGGACTGTAGATACAGCCATTAGCCTATAAAATTCCACAGCTGGGGGAATTGACCAACAGTAGGTCCTTGATCTCTGTCACTATTTTCTCATCACTGATTGGTCTATCCAATTCAGCTTTGCTTTCTGGTGTCAAGCTTGGAATCTGAAGTCCCTCAAAGAAATCCTGTTTCGCTGTAATGATAGCGGTCTGCTCTGATGTATTGATGGCTGCTTAGATGGAGGCAAATTCTGACACTATGGCTCTGGGTCAGCTAAGGAGAGTGTCATCCTTCATGTAGAGGGCTGGTATAGTGGATCTTGCTTGTCTTTGCTTGAGCTGAAAAGCAAGGAGTCTACCAGCCTTGAAAAGCAAGGAGTCTACCAGCCTTCTCACAATGTTCATAGTAGTGCACAGTGTGTTCAGTTCGTATCACCTGGCTGTGAGGAGGCGCAAGGTTTCTGCCAAGGGTGCTGAGTGGAATGTGTTAGTAAGATTCCGTAGCTCAGTTTAAAAATATTTTTTACTTGCCACTGACTTTTTGTGAGCCTCCACTAAATCCCTCATCACCAGGCCTCAAAGATTGGCCTTCAATGCACCCTAAAGTGTCTGAGCAGAGGACATTGAGTCTTTGTTCATATCGGGGTAGTCTTCGAGGTAGACAAGCAAATAGTCCTTTTCCTCAGAGTGTTAGCAGTCAAGGATATTCATCCTCCACTATGTATCTCTCAAGACTTGAAGATTGAGATCAATGGCTAGGGAAGTAGGGGCATGATCGGACACAATCATGCAATTTGTAGCCTTATCAAGGAGAGACGAGTTGATCAGGAAATGATAAATACAGGCCTCGAAATTATGTAGGCAGAAAAATAAAGTATATTCTCCGTCCATCGGATGAATTAATCACCAAGGCTCAGCCAGAGAATGGTCCATTGTTAGGTCTTTCAACATGCCCCTGTCATTGCTGTGGTAGAGGTCTGAGCTTCTAGATCTGTCCAAAATCAGGTCAGGCATCAGGGTTCAGCACAGTTTGCAATTTTGGATAGCACTCTATTGAGTTTGAAAAATAAAATATTTTTTTCCCCGTTGGAGGTATTATACCGAGTCAACCACACATGTATTGCCCTGCCACTTCAGCTGCACAAAAACTGAACTCACCTGTGGGTCGCACCAAGTCCGTTTGATTGTCACTCACAGCCATTTGCAGCTGAGGCCACTCCCCCCTTTTATTATGATAGAGCTGTTGTGGATCCCAGTGCTCCAGATGGTTCAGGGTCCGAGTTTGCAATGATCTGTCCTTCCCAATCCTTTTCAGTCTCTCAGTTTCTTCTAAGAACATGCATGTTTCATGTAACCGGGCAATACCTGGGCATGTGAAGCTGAGAAAGTACAGTATTTGTCTCCAGTGTACATAACCGCTGACTCCGTTAACATAATGGGCTAAAGGCTGAATCAAGGCTGGCATCTTCAATGTGGAAGTCTAAAGAGATAAAGAAATCAATATGCATGTAACTAATTAACAACAGTGAAATGCCCTCATACGGTGATAATTAGTAAGTACAAGATACACACAACGAATGGCAAATCTGCTGCATTGACATAGATAAACAGTTAAGATGCACAACATTCCAGTTTCCTGAATAACTTTTTAACCAGCAAGAGATAAAGAGAGTCAATGGAGGTGAGGCTCCCACCTCTTAAGATTTGAAAGGGGATCTGGATTTGTCTTGTTCCCAATTCATTAAGCAGCCTATCTGATGGATCCTAGTGGGAGGAATTTTCCGGGGAGATTTGTCACAGAGCAGGACCTCCAATTTTAAGATGACTGCTGCCTGACAAAGGTATCTATCTTGAGAGGCTGTAGACTGCTCCATCAGCTTCTGGTCAAGTGGATCCAAGAAATCCTCCAGCTTCCATGGATCATGAATTTCACATGTCTTTTCATCTATAGTCAGGAACGTTGGGCCTGAGTCACGATGGCAATCTGAGACAAAAGTCTAACCTTATGACTTTTGGTATTCACAGAGGTCATTTACGAGTCATATCTTTACGTCCACAGTTGTGCCGGAATCTCTGGCTTGAGCCACACTCTCCGCACCCGAGCCATATTCTCCGGCTCGGGCCGTTCTCTCCGGCTCAAGCCGGATGAAGTATAAACAATGGGCCATAATGCAGTATTTACAAAAAGGAATATTAGGAGCGTGTAATAAATGGTAAAGGAGTTAATGAAAATCAGTTTGGGCAGGGAAAAAAGTGTGGCCGGACACTACATCATATCCCAGAAAAGATTGCTCCTTTACATCATGGTACAAGCAGTGCACAATTTGCGCTATCCTCAGTGTTGACTGTAGTGATGGGGACCTGCTATAAGTCGCTGTAGGGAAGCTCCAGGTGAAGGCATTAGGCCCAGAAAACAATATGCCTTTTCACCCAAAAAAGCAGTGGAGAGGCAGTCTCTCCCCAGGAGATCTGACAGCAGGGTTTCCATGAAAATATCTGGCTGCCCCATGTTTTATGATTCAGAAATACCATGATCTGGATGTTGTTGCTTCTGGATTGAGCTTCTAAATTCTCGTTTTTCATCGCTATCCCCTTCAACATTTTTCACAGAGATATTTTCTCTGCAGTTGCACTGGAGTCATCTATATCTGAGATTCTTCTCTCTGCATTGTTGAGTCGCAGGTTTTGTCGATTCAGGGATTCAGTAAAATGATTGCGCCTGTTGGTCATGGAGTTGATCTTTACATCTATTGATGCAAGGACTACCTTGAGATCTTGCAACAAGACTTCACTAGTTTTACTGAGGTCAGGGACTTCATCTTCCAATGCCTTAATTTTAGTTCTGCCTATCGCGAGCGGCTGCTCCTGAGCTTTGCGGTGCTCAAATATGAGCCTGCCTTGATTCTTTTACTCTGTCTTGCCCATCTCTTTTATTTCTGTCAGGCACAGATGTGTCTATAAAGTCTGTCCCACACTGCCTCTTGATCACAGGTTATTCTTCAACCTCTGAGTCACAGCTTGTCTGAGGCACAAGGAATATAGACAAAGTCCACTTGAGCTGGCCTCTCATGTATTGGCATGTATTGGAATACAAAGTAAAGCACCCAGCTCCTCTCCTGTTGACTGTTGAAGATGATACAATTCGAACAGCAACCCCACACCCCAGCAGGGATGGTTCGGTCTGTCACTCACACAACTGTAGAAGACAATCTGGCCATCCAAGGTGAGTGCAGCAAAGCTCTTTAATGTTGAGAGATAGAACTCAGAGCTATTCATGTGTTCTAGGCTTTTCTACAAGAGTATGATGCTCCTTAAATGGATGCAAATTTACACATTTTGTAAAACTAGGTGTGACAGCTCACTCACACTCTCTAAAACAAAAGTTGTTTTGGCTGGTCAGTAATTTTCTAAAAGGTATGGCATGTGTTAAAGCAGGTACTTAAATTAGCTACAATGCTTCAACTTCATTTGTTTGGGGCCTCCCTGTAGGTCATTGTGTTTTTGATTTGAACCCTTCTCAAGCAACAACCACAATTTCTATCAGGTTAAACCACAAAGAATCACTAAATTAACAATTATTTAACCCTCTGGTAGCTTGTAACAAAAGTAGTCAGGCTTAACATAGATACAATGTGTGATGTATTTATGAGGCACACAAACAGTTATAAAGTGAAAATACAAACAATTAAAAGCATAGAGAAAAATGTAATAAATAATTTGACCAAAAAAAAATGAAATCCAAACAGTAGAAATGGAGTTATGTTTTTGTAAAGTTGTTACTGAAAAATAGCACCTAAAAGATCAAAGTGCCAACTGCAGACATCTAATCGCAAAAGACTGGTACAAAGTCAAAAGTTATGACTGATCAAGATGGAGTGTAGTTCGGATACACGAGGTAGATCGGGCCCCCACTCAGATTACCTTTGGACTTAGAAGAAATCTTGAAGTAAAATGTGTAAGAAGGTAAATTTAAGTGGGGCAAGGCAGCCAACGGTGTCTGTGTAACAGCCTTTGGACAAAGTTGCAGTGAAGAATTATACATTTGGATTTTTTCACTTTTGTGGAAGTTGAAAATCTTCAGCAAGCCAAAGCTGCAGCCTGTAGCCCACAAGGGCTCAATAAGGCCAGCTAGTCTTACGAAGAGAAATCACTGAGCAGGGTTTGCTGCTGCAGAGAAGAGTGTAGCTGGAGCTACCATGAAGCCGGACCAACTGGTGATTCAGCTTATGTCCCAGTATCCTATTGGTTGTTAGACCACTTTTTAATGGAACATTTTCCAAGTCCCAGGTTTTGTTTTTTGGTTGTTTTGACACATGTAGCATAATTTCCAAGGGATCAGGACTGAGTAGGCACCGATTGGAGGGTACAATTAATTCCAGGCAGGGTCCAGGTGCTGGGTTCAAGTTTCTATAGTTGTTTGTGTCCTTATCGCTCAGAACAGGAGGCCAGCCAAGTAGATCTTGGAGTTACTCTGGGAGTCCTGGGATCAAGCAGCAAAGCAGGCCTCAAGCATCAGGGTAGTTTTTAGAGGATAGAAGGCAGGCTTTAAGCAGCAGGGTAATACTCTAGTAGCAGCAGAGCAATCCTCTGAAGAACAAAGAAAGCCTCAGGGCGGTCCTCTGAAGTACAAAGCAGGACTTTCGTGGGTCCTTTGAAGGTTCAGGAGTTATCTAAAGAGTTGGTCTGAGGGTCCAATATTTATGCCAATATTTATACCTGGTGCCAGACTTTGAAGAGGGAGAAACTTCTAGACTTCCACCCATATCTGGTTTTAGAAGTCCTTCCTCCCTTCCACACCCACCTGCCTAGGCTCTAAGTTGTCTAGGGCTGGTGTGCTGTTCCTTGAGTGTGTGCTGGAGGCAGCCCAGTTGAAATTTAAGTGGGCAGGGAGCAGCCCCACCCCTTGCATCCTGGCAGGATGTCTTACTGTCTGAGAGGAATACACAGGCAAATAGTTTAGGGGAATACTACTTGAAAGGCTGTCAGGTCTTATCAGGGCTCGGGTTACCTCCGGCTGCATCACTGCTACTCCTAAGCAGACATTTCAAGATGATCCCTTCATTCACCATGTAATTGAAGTCCTCAGTAGCTGCTCAAATCTCAGAGTGATATGCACAACCATGCTCAGGCTCATCAGCTGCTTCTATCGCAGCCATATTTCTGAGGTCTAACCATGAACTTCAGCTGGAGTTGTTTTCCCAGCCTGCACTGTTATTGGAGGATCACTGGAATCTATCTCTGGGTTCGTCAGTAGCTGGAGAGCTTCAGACTAACATCTCCAAGTGCATCACACTGGACAACATTGGAAAAGTGTCTGCATAAAAGTGTAATGAGAGTAAAGAGCAGGCCATGAAGCTCAAAACATGCTGCCATCTTCGCTGTACATCAGGTCGCACACCCCCCAAGCATATTGAGCCCGATTCACAAAAGGTAAACTTACACTTTTGTGTAAGTTTACTGTTTTTCAAAATGCACAAACAAACAATTTATTTGTAACTTTATGTCTGTAGAGAATTCACAGTTGGGGCAGAGGTCTTCTCAAATAAAAACATGGGCTAGTCCTATCTTTTTATGTGTGAAGGTTTCTACCCCGATGGTGGAGTCTCAGCAGGCATAACGCTAGTATTAAATTGCTTATTTGTGAATACAAAAAGAGTCCACTTATGCTTTTCACAGTAAATAGGCCAGGACTACTGGCTTTGTTATAACATTTCCTAATAAACAGATAAAACCTATGAAATCTTTCTTGTGTTTCCCATTAAACAGATAAAGCTTTTATCATTTGCTTTTGTCTTTACCTAACACAGGTCAATTCAAATGCACATAGACTGGCAACCATCATACATACAGTTATAAAATCACAAAGATACAGAGGAATACAGCTTGCAGAATAATGTACAACCAATCTCAACAGGGCTTAACAATAATAATCACAGTGACAAAAATCCCAAAGTCTGTCAGGGTGGGTGACCATTGTCAAAATCATTAGCTACTACAGTAGTTTGAGAGTTACATGCAACAAAATGCCTATGTGCAAGTTTTCATATAGACTAATCACAATTCACTCATAAATGCCTCTCATCTTTAATATATATTTTTCATATTAAATAGATAAGGCCCATTGCCTTTATCATAATATTTCATAATAAATAGATCAGACCTGTATCCATGATCATTGGCTTGCCACCATAACCAACTCAGTCTTGCTGCATCAAGAATAAACTTTGTTGCAAGCCAAAAAGGGCAATACATGAAGATTTTTAATGGAAGCATTCAAATGTGATGCAATCAAATCCTGTACTCAGGGAGGGCCAACAGTTGTAGTCCCTCTCTAAGTAGTACTTTGAAAGATCTCAATCTTAGGCAGATAAGGACTACAACACACAGAGGGTATTGCTTTTTCAAGAAGAAGACTGGATGGTATACAGTTTGTGGATTTGCACATATTCTGTATGTTTATTTAATATGATTTTAGCCAAACTTTGTGGTTTGCAAGGTGTTCTTGGTAAGAAAAGCTGGCTGGAATCCACGCAAGTTCACACCACAATTAACTGCCATGTATGTCTAGTTTTGACAATTGTCTCATTTGGTAGGTTTTCCTGGGAGACAGCTAAGCCCGGACTCAAATTCGGCAGCTACCCATTTCACCAAAATGAATAATTTGTAATGGTGAAGATTTGATATGTACACCTGGCGGAGGCCTCGCAGTCCACACTCCACACTCATGGCAAAGGCCTGGCAGTCATGTGGGAGTCTCCGCACTTGGCGTAGAATCTCCACAGTAAGAATTCTCATTGTAGAGATTCCACCCCAAATGCGGAGAGTCCTCCATGACTGCGGGTCTCCGCCATGAGTGCGGATGCCTTTTGCAAATCAGGCCCATTGTGTTTTATGGACTTTCCTACCTCCGGCAATAGGCCCACCCATAAAAGGGGGGGAGTACCATTTATATCAAGAGAAGTGTGGGAATGCTGCATGATAGAAATTATGTGGTTCCCCTCAGATACAGGAGCCTTACCTCATGAATTTCAGGAAAATGCTTGATTTTAATATTAAGATTTGCAGGGCATTCTAGGTAAGAATAGGGTAGTGAAATCCTTACATGACACACAACCCTAGATTCACTTATATCTCCAGTATTTCAAATCATCTGGTTTGCTAAGTTTTCCCCGGTGGTGGCTGAGTTGTGGCCCAAATTATGTAGCTATCCAAATAATAAAAAGGCTTGTAGATCGACCTTGTGCAACATGCAGACAGAAAGATACAAGACAGTGTCTTCCTTGATCTTCACAATAAACTAATAGAAGCATTTCAATAGTCAAAATGTGACGTTACCACATTGCATTTTGGAGTCTTTTTTGTCATGATTTATTTGTTTTATTTGACAAATTGTGAGAATACATAATAGTAGAACATTTAACATTATCACCTGATTTTCTCTCCATCTTGGCTTCCAAATTCAAACAGTTGTACAAATTACCAATATTTCTAAATGCATTATCTCAGGCACATTTAAAAAATGCATGGGTCAATAATGCCCATTTTTCATTCATTAGATTTTACCATATGGATTGCTGCATGGTAGGAGCACAAGGTAAAATCATTATCAGCTGCAGCTAATTTGTTGACATTTGGTATTACATTTTTTCACAATCCACACATAAATTGTGACCTATCCTCAAAAAGTATTCAGTAATACTTTTAGTAGAAGTACAATAGTACAACTTATGTACTATTCACAAACCTTGGTGCGGAGACCTTTGCCTCGGATCCATGTTAAAATATTGATGTTAAAAATATCGATGAAAAAAATTTCGATGTAAAATTATCGATTACAAAAATATCGACTACCTATACTCAAACAGGTAAGTACAATAATATCAACACAAAAATATCGATGTAAAAAATATAGAAGTAAAAAATACCGACTTTAAAAAATCACATAACTTAACACTTTCACAACTGTTGTACTCATTGCAGTGGGAATAGTAATTTTTACCCCTCTGCTATCCAACACTTTCCCTACTGTTACACTCACTGGAGTGGGAATAGTAAGATTTACCCCTCTGCTGTCGAACACTTTCCCTACTGTTGTACTCACTGGAGTGTTAATAATAAGTTTTACCCCTCTGTTATCCAACACTTTCAATACTGTTGCACTCATTGGAGTGTGAATAGTAATTTTTACCCCACCCAATCCAACACTTTCCCTACTGTTGCACTGACTGGAGTGGGAATAATATGTTTTACATCTCCGCTATTCAACCCTTTCCCTACTGTTGCAATCATCGGAGTGGGAATAGTAATATTTACCCCTCTGCTATCCAACACTTTACCTACTGTTACACTCACTGGAGTGGGAACAGTAAGTTTTACCCCTCCGCTATCCAACACTTTCCCTATTGTTGCACTCACTGGAGTTGAAATAGTAATTTTTACCTTTCCGCTATCCAACACTTTCCCTACTGTTGCACTCACTGGAGTGGGAATAGTAATTTTTTCCCCTCCGCTATCCAACACTTTCACACTTTCCCTACTGTTGCACTGATTGGAGTGGTTAATTTAAGTTTAATTTTTTTTTAAATAGTTTAATGTTTTAACTTATAATAAAATGTTTTTTTAATAGATTTTATGTTATTGATATATACATATATATATATATATATATATATATATATATATATATATATATATATATATATATATATATATACATATTACCTACTGGCGGTCGCCAGTAGGTAGTTATAGATAGGACCACGTTTCCATAGGAAAAGCATTTTTTTATGTGCTTATAACTTTGGCGTCGTTTGACGAATCTTTATGAAATTTTCCAAAAAGTTCCTCTTTTCAGGTCAGCTGCTATCCTAAAAGTTTGGGGGGGATTCGTCAAGGGGGGTCCCAAAACGTGTTTTCTCCATGCAATTTCCATAGGAAACTTTAGACAAGGCTACAGGTCAAACTGCTGAACGGAATTACGCCAAATTTGGCACAGAGAAAGGTCTTGGTCCAGAAAGTACGCTTTTGTTTAAATCGGGTAAATCCGTTCAGTAGTTTTAGAGAAACATCAAATTTTCCAGATATCGAGATTTAAGAATTCTGACATCTGATTGGCTGAAGCGTTACGAGCACGAGCTTGCGGCTCATTGGCTGCGAACTGTTGAAACTAGGAAGTGTTGGCAGCCATTTTGTGATTCAGTCCGTCAGCTCACAACTCTCCCTCTACAAGGCATCAGGTCCGTAGTTCTACCTCTGCGAGGCAACACTAAAAATATACCGCAGCTCTGTCTGTGCGAGATACCCCTTTCACGGTCCCTCTCCCCACATCACCAGCTCGCGGCTATGCCTTTAGAAGCAAGTCCGTCGGCTCGCAGCTCTGCGACTGCGAGCTGTGAGCCATTTTGAGACTCAGTCCGTCAGCTCGCATCTCTCCCTCTAAAAGGCATCGGATCCGTAATTCTACCTCTGCGAGGCAATACTGAACATATCCCGCAGGTCTGTCTGTGCGAGATACTCCTTTTACGCTCCCTCTCCCCACATCATCAGCTCGCGGCTATGCCTTTAGAAGCCAGTATGTCGGCTCGCAGCTCTGTGTCTGCGAGCCGTGGGGCCCGCAGCTCTACCTCTGTGAGCCACCTCGTTAGCTTGTAGCTGTGCTAGCAGGCCCGTCGGCCCGTTACTCTCCCTCTGCGAGTTAGCCCGTCGGGTTGCAGCGCGGAGGGCTTGCAGCTATATCTCTGTGAGCCAGCCCGTTAACTGACAGCTGTGTATCTGCTAGCAGGCCTGTTGGCCCGTTGGTCTCCCTCTGCGAGTCAGGCCAATTCTCTCCCTCTGCGAGCCGGTACGGTGCTCTGCTTTTGTGAGCCAACGGCTCGTAGGTCTCCCTCTGCAAGCTGAGCCCACGGGCGGCAGCTCTTCCTCTGCGAGCCTGCCCGATGGCCCGCAGGTGTTCCTCTGCTAGCCGAAACATAGCCAAAATTGGGAATATAAGGCGGCTCTAAAAAAAGCTCTTCTGTTTATTAGTTGGAGCTACATGTAAGTGCGAATGCACAGCTTCAGGTTAATCAGGAAAATTCGGTTTCCCTCATCTGTGAAGTGTACTCCATCCTATCTGTAGATATCAGTGATATCAAAACGTATGTTGTTGTTGTAAATCGACCCCATTCTATGGTCTCTGAGGTATGCAGACACAGCTTTGTTGACATTCTTCCTAGATTTTTCAATCTTATGACAAAATTGGTTTGACCATTTCCACTTCTGTCTTTGGCATATATTGGAATAAACAAAGACAGTTTGAGGCAAAAGTAACATCAATTGTCCAAAGGTGTCCTTCATAAGCATTTCCAAACCTACCCAGTCAATGTGCCTAGGTCGTTACCACCACAGTGCACAATCATGAGATCAGGGTGTTGGAGATGCAAACAGGTTTTAATCAAAGGGAGCAATTGGTGCCACTTCAATCCTCCCTGTGCAAACCATTTAATGTACACATTTTTGTAAACCTAGGTCTAAGTCAATACGTCTCTGTTCTGCATACCTCTTGCACCAGAAAAAATAGCTATGTCCTACAATCCACACTAGCATTTTGAAGGTATGGCTAGAAGATATGGATAAATGTCTGTAGCTCATGCAGTCCGTTCGTAGAATAAGAGATATGTTTAAACATGGGGAACTACTTTTTTTTTTACATACCAAACTTTAACGGATTGGGAGATGAAATGTATTGTGTCCTAAAAAGTAGGGTGTATATTAGTTTTGATGAAAAGCATCTTTGTTATTGGTTAATAAAAAAGCAGTTTATACGTGGAGTACATATTATAGGATGAAATTTGCTCAGCTCAAACACACCTACTAATTGTATTTGGAAGGTGCAGTTCAAACTCGAAAGAATGGTGAACTTTTGACCTCCATGTGCAGTTAAATGTTGGAGAAAATGTTGCAAAAAAAATATCGGTAGGTTTAAAAAAAATGATGAACTTATAACCTGCACGTGTCGTAGAATGTTCTAGAAAGTGTTGATACAATACCTTGAACTTTTCACCTGTATGTGTCCTTAACAAAACAGTTTATATGGAAAGTTCAAAAATAAGCAATAAAGAGAGGTTTTGCAATCTAAAAAAATAATGAACTATTCTGATTTGTTCTTTACATGGATTTATGTGTGGAGCAACAGGGAAATTGTGCCATTACTGGTTCCATTCTTGATGAAAGCGGTGCATTACATGTACTGTGTGACAAGAAAAGAATTGCATGCGTTTGTGACATTTGAAATCTGCATACCAACTAGGAAGGTAAATTAGAAATTAAGAAGGTGTGTTATGTGCGGGGGTGTATCCCTTTGGCAAGCTCCGCCTCTGTGAGCCAGACATTGTTTTTGCATGGGTGCTGGACGACATCTGATGCAGCCCCATCACCTACGCAGTCTGATGTGTCAGGGGCACACAGCCATGCAGCCATCACCCCGCTACACACACCGGACACAGAACCCGTATGAGGGGAGTTTTGTACCACATTGCCTTCATTGCTGATGTTCTGTGATTGATATGTGTGTGGGCTGCAGTGGGGGAATCGCCTGTGCACGGATGGCGATGCACACACACATGTTGGTATGTGGAGCCAGGTGCCCGTACGGCCTTGCGCTGCTTGTGCTATCTCACTCCGTCTCTCTCCCTCGCTCTCTCCCGCCCTGTCATAGCAAACTTGTGAAAGCGATGGGTGAGCGGCTCTCAGTACGGCACTCGAGTACTTCTTAAGTCTTTCAAACACCGAGGGGTATATTCTCAAGGACATATCGCCGAGTTAACGGCACTTTATCGCAACCAAAATGGTGATAAATTTAACGGACCATTCACAAGCTGAAGCAAACAGCCCATATCACCAGTTTACCAGCGATAGCAGCCTCAAAAAGCATTGTCACGGATGAGACCGGCAAATATTGCTAATGAGATGTAGAGTTGGCGTTCTCGTGCAAAAAGCAGCGAACACATCACTTCGCAAGTGTCTCAACAACCAGCAAGATTGTCGAAGAGAGTACAAAACAGGCGATAAGGTGCGTTAGTAGCAGAAAGTTTACAACTGCTCTGAGCTGGTGTAAAGTCGGACTACAACCTGCAATATGAAAGGGAGCCCACGCAGAGCCATACGTGAATGACAACAGATGCAATGGAGCCAACGATCATGCAGCTTGGACACCCAACACTGCTCCGACAGCCCCTGCCACCAGCCCCTTGTCCGCCATCCCCCTCTCACCTCCCCCCCACACAAACAAATGTGTCAGCAACGTTAGGAAATCTGGAACGTAACAAATTGGCTGATGTCGCACAATTATAGTAAAGAAGATGCATGTGAGGTTGGACAAATAAGAATCTCAGTCATCTATGGATTTACATATAAAACATTTTATTTAAACAAAACAGCAAAATAGAAGTAGGTAAAGGTATGGCGTGTCATCCCTCGACAATTTGTGAATCACAGCCTGCAAGACAAAAAGAAAGATAAGATTGTGCGTCATGCGTCCATGAAAGGAGAGAGAGAGAGAGAAAGAGAGAAAGAGTGAGAGAGAGGAAGAGACAGAGAAAGAAAGAGTGAGACAGAGAGGAAGACAGAGAAAGAGTGAGAGAAAGAGGAAGAGATAGAGAAAGAGAGAAAGAGTGAGATACAAGGAAGTGAGAGAGAAAGAGAGAAACAGTGTGAGAGAGAGGTAGAGAGAGAGAGAAAGAGTGAGACAGAGAGGAAGAGAGAGAGAAGGAAAGAATGAGAGAGAGAGGAAGAGACATAGAAAGAGAGAAAGAGTGTGAGAGAAAGAAAGGAAGAGATACAGAGTGAGAGAGAGAGAAGAGTGTGAGTGACAGAAAGGAAGAGATGGAGAGGGAGAGTGAGTGTTGACACTGTGGAGAAAATCCTTACAGCTCACCTTTCTGCCACCGGTGTGTCTCCAACCACGTGCCGGGACATAGTGGAGTCTTCAAGTTTAGTCATCTGAAACATAGTATAGAATCAGTAATGGCAGAGTACATACAACTGCACACGCCTAATTCTCTGTTTGGCCCCTGCGCACCCAGGCTGCTGCACCCCATCGACTCCCGCCGCCCAGGTGTCTGCCCGCCTCTGCGCACCTAGGCTGCTGTATCCCATCCACTCCCACTGCCCAGAGGTGTCTACCCGCTGCTGTGCACCCAGGTTGGTGCACCCCATCCAGTCCCACTGCCCAGAGGTGACTGCCCGTTCCTGCGCACCCAGAGTGCTGCATCCCATCCACTCCCACTGCCTAGAGGTGTCTGCCCGCTCCTGTGCACCCAGGCTCCTGCACCCCATCCACTTCCATTGCTCGGAGGTGTCTGCCCACTCTTGTGCACCCAGGGTGCTGCACACTATCCACTCGCACCACCCAGAGGTGACTGCTCGCTGCTGCGGAAACAAGGCTCTCTGCTCACCTTCCGCCACCGGTGTGTGTCTAAGCGGGTCCACCACGTGCTGAAGCAACCTTCTCAGGCGCAAGTTGCGTACACGTGGTCAAGCCGAGCTCACAATTCAGAGCGGGTGTTGATTGCAGGATGGCCACTCATCATCGCAGGCTGCACACGCGCTCAGCTCTGGTGGCACTAACTCAGTGGAACTGAAGTCATCGCCTCGTGGCGGGAGGTCCGTGTCGGGGGGGTCGTCAATCTGTGAATCACAGCCTGCTAGACAAAAAGCAAGATAAGATTGTGTGTCATGCATCCATCAAAGGAGAGAGAGAGAGGAAGAGAGAGAGAAAGAAAGAGTGAGAGGTAGACAGAGAGAAAGAGAGAAAGAGTGAGAGAGAGAGGAAGAGAGAGAGAAATAGTGAGAGAGAGGAAGAGAGAAACAGTGTGAGAAAGAGGAAGAGAGAAACAGAGGAAGAGTGAGAGAGAGAGAGAAGAGAGAGAGAAAGAAAAAAACAGTGTGAGAGAGAGGAAGAGATAGAGTGAGAGAGAGAGGAAGGGAGAGAGGAAGAGTGTGAGGGAGAGAAAGGAAGAGATGGAGAGGGACAGTGAGTGCCGACACTGTGGACAAAACCCTCACACTTCACCTTTCCGTCACCGGTGTGTCTCCAACTACGTGCCGGGACATAGTGGAGCCCTCAAGCTTACTCATCTGAAACATAGTATGGAATCAGTAATGGCAGAGTACATACAACTGCACACGCCTAATTCTCTGTCCCGCCTTTGTGCATCCAGGCTGCTGCACCCCATCCATTTCCACTGCCCAGAGGTGCCTGCTCGCCGCTGCTGCACCCCATCCACTCCCACTGCCCAGAGGTGACTGTCCACCGCTGCACACCCAGGCTGCTGCACCCCATCCACTCCCACTGCCCGGAGGTGACTGCCCGCCGCTGCGCTAACAAGCCTCTCTGCTCACCTTTCGCAACCTGCGTGTAGAAAAGAGGGCCTACCACGTGCCGCTGCAAGCCCCAAGCCCTGGGCCCGCGGACACCGCACCCTGCATGTCATGCAGCCCCGCTCCGCAGGCCACCAGGTCTCACATTTGGTGCTGGGTCTTGATTTCGTCATGGCAGAGGACATACCAGTGCACCGGGCTTTTCATTGCAGGCTGCACACCCGCTCAGCCCTTGCGGTGCCACTAACTCTGTGACCAGCAAGGCGACGCCACGTGGCGGTAGGCCTGCGCTGTCTGATGGCTCAGGCCTACACTGCGGTCCAGCAGGGCACACAAAACCTGAGCTGTCCAGACCGCCGGGACGGGCCATTACCGCAGGCTGCACACCCGCTCAGCAGTTACGGTACCCGTACCTCAGTGGACCGAAAGTCACCGTCCCGTGCCAGTGTGCCTGTGCCGGCCGCAGTGTATCAGGTGTGAGCAACTCTGAAATGGTGTCGAGCACGTGCGCCCGGTCTTTTTTATTGGCAGGGTCACGTGTCTTGTGACGCGTGTGCTGGATGGGTGTGGTCTGGGTGTATACTAGCCGTGAGGGAGTGGCTGTGTTGTACTGACAACTAGGGTGTGACCAGCAGATCACTGCAATGAAAATCTGGGCCATGTAGCGTTGTTGTCCTTCCCTGTAAGCGTAAGCGGAGTGGGCTGGCCTGGCGTATGCCAGTCCTGTGTGAGGCTGTGAAGAATGACTCCAGAGCTATGGGCGTGGCTCCGTCCTGGGCTGTATGAGAAATCAACTGATGCGGGTGTCCCTGTTGTAGTGCTGATGTCACCCGAGTCGCAAGCGCCAATGTGTTACTCTGTGAGCCAAGTCCCACAACATGGCCAACATGGAAGGTACGAGGAATCACTGACCCTACATTCATCCATAGTTCCACACATGAAAGATGGTGGACATTACACATCTGTGTGGATATGAATGTTTATTGCACATTCAGTGGAGTGTTGCAGCTGTAGCAATACAGGGCCATGGAAAGTTTAAGTTTCAGTTTTTGGTACATGGAGGGCAGCCAATTAGAGCCAAGCTTGTGTTCGGGGTTAGGCTGCGCCAACATATGTACTTATAGAATTACTCCGCCAATCCCCAAGCACTTATAAATTCACTATACACTCTCCTTGCAGTACTCTAATGATCCAGTCTCTACATACGTACTTGTACAATGACCGAGAGTAAGTTACATAACCGAAGTTTTCCCCACTGCCAGAGGTAACATGGTTGCATACGCTGTCCACAGCACACTGTAATGTGGTAGGGCCCAGGGGCGGCATCTTGCATACATAATGAACACACGGACACAGATAGATAGTGGAACTGGGTACGGGCACGTGCGCTCGACTCATTTTTATTACCAGGGTCACATGTCCAGTGACGTCTGTGCTGTATGTGTGTGGGGTGAGTGTAATCAAGCCCTCCGGGAATGGTTGGTGCTGGCAACAAGTACAACAGTAATCATTGGATCAGACACATAGATTCAATCATAAAGGGTCAATGATTTGTGCTGCACTAAGGTAGGGGCAACAGATGTGAAATTATACACAAAACATTGTATCATAAAGGGTCCATGAGTTGTGCTGCACTGAGATAGGGGCATCAGAAACATTCAGCGTGTGCGCAGCCAGCGATGATGCGTGGTGCGGGCGAGCCGCACTGGGAGCAATGTCTGTTGCCTACTGGACTGAGTCATCTGCAATCGCGACTCGATGTGAATTGTGAGCCCTGCTATCCGCAGTGTAGATAGAAGGCAGTAGTCAGCACAGACATCGAAGAATGCTTTTAGTCACTTCCTGTTTACAAAATTCGAGGACATAGAGTACAATTCTGTCTGCAATAAATAAATCAAGACTGAATTCAAATTGTGAGCTCTGCTAACCGCAGTGTAAGTGTATGGAACAAAAGATGAAACATTTATGGAATACACTGTCGAAATATGTAGGTTTCAGGGAGGTTATAGTTAGTTGCCTACTGGACTCTGAAATTCATGAATGAATTGTGAGCCCTGCCGAGCACAGTGTAGGCCGGAGGCAGCGGTCAGGAAGGGCCTACAGCCACGTGGCGTTGACTTGAGCTGCATACAGTTAGTGGTAGGTGTGGCGCTCAGCGTGTGCGCAGCCAGCGATGATGCAATGTCTCTTGCCTACAGGACTGGGTCATCTGCAATCGCGACTCGATCTGAATTGTGAGCCCTGCTGAACGCAGTGTAGGCCGGAGGCAGTGGTCAGGAAGAGTCCACAGCCACGTGGCGTTCACTTGAGCTGCATAGAGTTAGTGGTAGGTGTGGCACTCAGCATGTGCGCAGCCAGCGATGATGCAATGTGTCTTGCCTACTGGACTGTGTCATCTGCAATCGCGACTCGATCTGAATTGTGAGCCCTGCTGACCGCAGTGTAGATCGAAGGCAGTAGTCAGCACAGACATCAAGGAATGCTTTTTGTCACTTCCTCTTGACAAAATTCGAGGACATAGAGTACAATTCTGTCTGCAATTAATAAATCAAGACTCAATTTGAATTTTGAGCTCTGCTGTCCGCAGTGTAGACTGCCATTCAGTGTTCCTTTGGACTTGCAAGATGAAGTTGGTCATTGTACTAAAGCTATAACTGATATAAAACAAGTTCTTGAAGCAAGGATACTAAAAGGATATTATGGAGGTTTTAGGGACGTAATACTTAGTTGCCTACTGGACTCTGCAATTAATGAATCAAGAGTCAATTTTAAATGTGAGCCCTGATGACCGCAGTGTAGGCCGGAGGCAGCGGTCAGCAAGGGCCCACAGCCACGTGGTGTTGAGTTGAGCTGTACAGTTAGTGTCACCTGAAGCAACCAGCGTGTGTGGAGCCTGCGATGATGCGTGGTCCGGGTGAGCCGCACTGGTAGCAATGTCTTTTGCCTAATTAATTCTGTCTTAATAAGTCCACGTGGCATTGACTTGTGGTGCACTGAGTTAGTGGCACCTGAAGCACTCAGCGTGTGCGCAGCCTGCAATGATGCGTGGTCCGGCCGGGCCACACTGGTGGCAATGTCTTTTGTCTAATGAATTCTGCCTTAATAAGGCTATGTGGCGATGACTTGTGGTGCACTTGGTTAGTGGCACCTGAAGCACTCAGCGTGTGCACAGCCTGCGATGATGCGTGGTCCGGGCGGGCCGCAATGGGAGCAATGTCTTTTGCCTACTGGACTGCGTCATCTGCAATCGGGACTCGATCTGAATTGTGAGCCCTGCTGTCCACAGTGTAGATCGAAGGCAGTAGTCTGTACAGACATAAGTCTGTGGTGCTCTGCTGCTGGGTTCGCAAGGGGCCTGTGTCGAGGAGGCCGGCGGTCACGGCGGAGGCCTCGTGGCAGGGTGAGGGCTGCCGCCCTGGCAGACACTTTGGCCTTCCCACAAGTGAACCACGCCCAGAGCCCCAGCCTATTTATTCATACTCCTATGCTGGAGTGGGGTACGTTGGACCAGCCCACTCCGCTTCCGCTTCCAGGGGGGGACAACACAGCTACATGACCAAGACCTTCCCCACTGCCTGAGGTAACATGGCTGCGTCTATTGTCCACAACACTAAAGCACCAACAGTATATGTCCACATGGAGAGGTTTGTGCTCTGCATAGTGAGGTCTGTCCACCACATCACCACTACACTTGGTATTGTGTGCATTTTTATTGATGGGTGACTTGCGTCCTTCACACATATTTGGTTGCCACATCTCCCAACATTCAGCTATTGTGTGGCTGAGGGACCATTACATTTTTGGAGGGTCCGCTGTCCTGTTCTGCGCTGCCTTGGTGGTAGTAGGGAGGGGGGTGGTCCGGGGGGAGGTCCTGAGGGTGATGGCAGCGGGTGTTGTGGCCTTCTTGGGTGTCGGAGCTGCATGGTCAGTAGCTCTATGATATGTGTTGGTCTTTAGATGTGGTTATGGGCTGGGCTCCCTTTCACACTGTAGGTAGTCGTCCTGCTTTACACCAGTAAAGGCAGATGTTAAATTCTTACTGCTAACGCAGCTTATCCCCTGTTTTTGGATCGCACCCCAGATTTGGCTGCTCATTAAAAATATCGGGAAGTGGTGTTTTTGTGTTATTTTTGCACGGGAACGCCAACTCTGCATATTATTAGCGTTAGTTGTCGCTCTCATTTGTGGCAAATTTTTTTGCGGAAGCTATTGTTGGAAAACTGGCGATATCGGCTGTTTTCACTAGGTTGAGAATGGAATGATAATTTAAAATCACTGAAAAATCCATAGGTTTAATGAACATTATAATTAGAAATTAGCATTTAAAAAACCTTAGAAATTCACTGATAAAACGATAGGTTTCAGGGACGTTATAGTTAGAAATCAGCATTTAAAACCCTTTGAAATTCACTGAAAAAACCATAGGTTTCAGGGACGTTATAGTTAGGTGGACATTTCACTCATACAAAACCATAGAAATTCCACCGTTATAGTTAGTTCAGTTAACTATAACTCGCGCCCCGCAATGCACTGCTCATGACGTCACATATTACATCATTCATGGCATGGTCAGTGACATCACTGATGACATATCAAATGACATCACTGATGACATCACTGATGACATCATCCACGTGATAATCTGATGCACCTCATCACACCCTAATATAACCTTTAATACACCCACTGTAAAATACACACTACCATTTTCGAAACCATCCACACACCAATACCAGTTACTACATACTCACTCACTGATTCCTAGGTCTGCACACACATCCACTCATTCACCTATACAATCACTTATACATGCAGTCACTTATCAATACAACACTATCATATGCACTCATACACCTATTCAGACACTCACACACCGCCACTCATCCATGGAGTTACTCACACACCTAGTCAGGCATGCAAAGAATCAATCACACTCCCATTTACTCACCTAAACAGTTATACACACACCACCTCACTAATTCATACAGACAGTAACGCATAGTTACTCTCTTATGTATTCACTGAAACAAGTACAGACTCACCCATACATGCCACTCTCACAATCACTCAGTCTCACATATAGTTATTTATATACACCATCAATCACATATACTTCCTTTTACATATGTAGTTACTCACATATCTACCACTGAGACATCCATTCACTCACCAACACACCCATACACACACTTACCCACCCATACAGCCCTTCACAGATGCACTCTTGAACCCATACACCCAGTGAATCACCTACTCACACATCTATGCACAGTCACACACCTCCAACCCACCCACACACATACTCAGTCCTCCATACAAATACTCAAGCAAACAATAAATAACCCATATAGACACAAATGTAGCTACTGACCAACCCTTGTAGCAGCTTACACAACAACAGACAGACCGATACAGACATTCACACAGTTTAGTCACTAACCCATGCATTCAGTAAGACACGTTTAATCAGTCACTTATACAATCAGTTACATACCTCCTAAATCCTCCACCAAGACACTTATACACCCACTCATTCTTCAATACACCTTGCCATATATATAAAACATATTTAAACTTTACAGAAACACACAGTCACTGGATGATGTCATCAGTGATGTCATTTGAGATGTCATCAGTGATGTCATCAATGATGTCACTGACCATGCCATGAATGATGTAATATGTGACGTCATGAGCAGTGCATTGCGGGGCACGAGTTATAGTTAACTGAACTAACTATAACGGTGGAATTTCTATGGTTTTGTACGAGTGAAATGTCCACCTAACTATAACGTCCCTGAAACCTATGGTTTTTTCAGTGAATATATATATACATATGATGCTGGGCACTTGAAAACATATTTGATTGATGCTGAGAATTTCTGCAATAAAGCATTGCACTTTGGAAAAACCCACATTGTGGTCCGTACCTGTGTATCGCCGTGACGTTGGTGGTTCAGGATTGTGGCTTCTTTATATATATATATATATATATATATATATATATATATATATATATATATATATACAATACCAATCCCACTGTCTCCATCAAAAACGGGTCTGACACAGCTTGAGTCGTGTTGCAGCAAGATTTTAATGCCACCACAAAGCACATAAAATAATGCGTTTCCTTAGTCTCAGCACCTGGCAGACGCGTTTCGGCGGATACCTTCCTCAATGCCAGCATGGTGCTCGATGATCCGATACTCGGAATTCGCTGGGTTTATTAATTATGCAAAGGAGGAGTCCAATTGGAGCAGCGATGTTGACATAGAGAGAGGACTCGGATAGTTTCACAAGTAAGTACTCTCCTCTCTCCCTTTTCTCCAAAACTCCTTCCTTTCACCCAAATGCGCCGATCATGCCAAGGATAACAGTCCAATTCGCAGGCTCAGTACAGTGACCCGCCCTTGCACATGATGATGCCCTGACATCGTCAGCCATTGAGCTGCCAACTCCTTGCACCTGCATGGTCCATGGCGGATATATATATATATATATTACCTACTGGCGGTCGCCAGTAGGTAGTTATAGTTAGAACCTAGTTTCCATAGGAAAAGCGTTTTTTGATTTGCCAATAACTTTGGCACCAATTGACGAATCTTCATGAAAGTTTCAAAAATAATTGTTCACTCAGGTCAGCTCGTGTCTTGAAAGTTTCGGGGTGATGTGTCAAGGGGGGGCTGAGAAAAAAGGGGGGTCCCAAAACATGGTTTCTCCATGTTAATTTCCATAGGAAACTTTGGACACGGCTACAGCCTGAACTGCTGATGGAATTACACCAAATTTGGCAGAGAGATAGCTCTTGGTCCAGAAAGCACACTTCTTTTAAATGGTGTAATTCCGTTCAGTAGTTTTTGAGATATTTAAAGATTTACAGATATCGATATTTGAGAATTGTGAGATCTGATTGGCTGAGCCCTCCCAAACATGAGCTTGCCTCTGATTGGCTGCCAACACTTCAAACCAGGAAGTGATGGCAGCCATCTTGTGACTCGGTCTGGAGGGAGAAGGAAAAAGGTGAGTAAAACATTAAAAAGAAGAAAAGGGGGCAAGGTAAAACACCCTGACCCCCTAGGCCTGCTCAGGCATGCCCAATAAAAGCATTTTTTTTTTCATTTACGGCCGTAGTCGTGCCGGGTGCGTGAACCCGGTCGAAAATGAAAAAAAAAAAACAAGCGCGGCCTCCCGTGCTTCATTTTTTAAAGCCCCCAGGTGGGCCAGGTCCTCTGGGCAATGCTTATTTATGTCGCGGGAGCCCACTGGGCCCCCACACCCCTGGGGAGCGCCACCTCCCCGGGGCTTAATTGTTTATGCACGGGGCACGCGGCCCCCCGCAGCCCCAGGGACCACCACCTCCCCAGGGCAATCCTTATTAATGTGTGGGGAGCCCCGGGGACCACCACCTCCCCAGGGCCGGCTCCTGGAATGTCCCGGGTTGCCCACCCCGGAACATTGCCATTTGCAATGACAGGGCGGGAGCCGCGCGGCTCCCGCCCTATCATTGCAAACACTGTTTTGGTTTTTGGACGCGAGAGCAGGAAACCTGCTCTCGCTTCCAAAAACCAAAGCAGATTGCTTTTGCACAAGGGGAGCTGCATGTCAGCAGCTCCCCGTGTGCAAAAGCAATGCCAGCTCCCACAGGAGGCGGGAAGCCGGCGGGACCGTGGGGGCATTGGGGCTCCCCCCACGGTCCCCACTGCAAAGGGCCGGCCCCAGGGGATGGGGTACCCGGGGCCAGAAGTTGCCCGGGAGGGGGGCCACGCGGCCCCCCTCCCTTGTAATTAAAAAAAATAAATAAAAACGGCAGGCCGGCCCCGGGTGTGATGTCATTTGAGATGTTATCAGTGAGGTCATAAGTGATGTCACTGAGCATGTCATGAGTGATGTAATATGCGACATCATCAGCAGTGCATTGCGGGGGCGTGAGTTATAGTTAGCTCTACTAACTATAACAGCAGAATTTCTCTGGTTTGATACGAGTGAAATATCCAACTAACTATAACGTCCCTGCAACCTATGTTTTTTTCGGTGAATTTCTAAGGTTTTTTAAATGCTAATTTCTAACTATAACGTTCCTAAAACCTATGTTTTTTTCAGTGAATATATATATATATATATATATATATATATATATATATATATATATATTTGACATACTGGCGGTTGCCAGTAGGTAGTCATAGTTAGGACCTCGTTTCTATTCAAAAAGAGTTTTTCTTTTGCCAATATCTTTGGCACCGTCGAAATTTTCAAAACTAATGGTTCGCTCAGGTCAGCTCCTGTCTTGAAAGTTTTGAGGTGATTTGTCAGGTGGGGGTGAAAAAAAGGGGGGTCCCAAAACGCGTTTTCCCCATGTTAATTTCCATAGGAACTTTGGACAAAGCTACAGCCCCAACTGCTGAACGGAATTACACAACATTTTGCAAAAAGTTAGGTCTTGGTTCATAAAGGATGCTTTTTTTTAATAGTGTAAATATGTTCAGTAGTTCCTGAGAAATTTAAAAAAAAAATATATCGATATCTGAGGGACGAGGAGTGTTCATTGTTATTGGCTGCCAACACTCCAAACCAGGAAGTGTTGGCAGCCATCTTGTGACTCGGTAAAACAGAGTCACAATACAGTAAAAAAAAAGCATAAAAAACAAGAAAAGGGGGCAGGGTAGAAACACCCTGACCCCCTAGGCCTGCTCAGGGGGTCCCACAAGGACCCCCATGGCCAAAAAAAGCATTATTTTGTAATAATTTTGGCCGAATTCACGCTGGGTGTGCGAATCCGGTCACAAAAATAAAAATAAAACTTAGTGCGTGCTCCTGCGCTTTGTTTCTTTGAGCCCCCAGGTGGGCCAGGTCCCGGGGGCAACGTTTCATTAATGTGCAGGGGCCTCGTGGGCCCCCACAGCCCCGGGGATCGCCACCTCCCCAGGGTTTAATTTATTATGCGCAAGGGGCCCATGGCACCCCGCAGCCCCGGGGACCGCTACCTCCATGGGGCTTCCTTGTTCAAATGCATGGGGGGGCTCCTCCCCTCATGCTGCTCCGGGGACTGCCACCTTTCCGGGGCTTCAATGTAAAGAAAAATAAGTGTGGGGGGCTTCTACCCCTCCACACTCTCCCGGGGACCACCACCTCCCCAGGGCACACGAAATTTCAGGGCGGGGGGGCCTCACCATGGCTTCAATCATTTAATTGAGTGTTGGGGGCTCCTGCTTCTCCCCACACTGCCCCGGGGACCACCACCTCCCCGGGGCACACTTTATTTAAATGCGTGGGGTCCGTTGCAGACCCCCGGCCCCGGGGACTACCCCCTCCCCGGGGCTTTATTCAGTTGGCAGGGGGGCTCCTGCAATGTCCCGGGGTGCCCAACCCCGGGACATTGCCGTTTGCTATGGCAGGGCGGGAGCGCCCTGCCATAGCAAACACTGCTTTGCTTCTTGGAAGTAAGAGCAGGAAAAGCAGAATTGCTTTTGGACAAGGGGAGCTGCATTTTAGCAGCTCCCCTTGCCCAATAGCAATACTTGCTCCCGCAGGAGGTGGGGAACCGGCTGGGACTGCGGGGGCATTGGGGCTCCCCCCGCGGTCCCCAACATAAGGCCAGGCCCCAGGGGATGGAGTCCCCGGGGCCATATTTGGCCTCAGGAGGGGGGCCACGTGGCCCCCCTCCCAAAAAAATAAAATAATAAAGTCTGGCCAGGCCCCAGGGGATGGGGTACCCGGGGCCAAACGTGGCCTAGGGAAGGGGGGCCATGTGGTCCACCCTCCCTTATACATATTTTTTTTTTTTAAACAAGGCCTGGCCCTGGGGATGGGGTCCTGGGGCCAAAAGAGGCCCAGGGAAGGGGTGCCACACGGCCCCCCTCCTGTTCACTTTTTTTTTTAAAACATAAAAAGAGGCAAAGCCCCAGGGGGGGCGCCGCGCGGCCCCTTCCCATTTTATTTTTATTATTGTAATAAAAAATGGGTCAGGCCCCGGGGGATGGGGTCCCCAGTGACCAAAATCTATTAAGAGAAGGGGGCCTCCTTCTAAAAAAATAAATAAAGGAGAAGCCGGCATCTCGCCGGAGGCCTCGCCCCCTCCCTGCATCACTCTGCAAATGTGCCTCCTGGTGCGTTCTGGGTTTGGGGATTAAGTCCCCTTGAATCCTGAGGGTCCCTGGGGACCAACTATCCCACCAGGTACCTCCAGTAAGCCCCACACAGTGGGATTGCTGAGAGGTGGCCTGAGGCCACACCCCTTTTTACACCACTCTGCAAACGCGCCTTTTGGCACATTGCTGGTGGGGCGAAGAGGTCCTCTTGTGTCCTGGGGACCTCAGGACTAAAGTGGACTTCATCACCCGAGCAGCAGTGCGCCAGGAGGAGCGTTTGCAGAGTGGTGTAAAAAGGGGGCGTGGCCTCGGACCACTCTCTGCAATCCAACTGTGTGGGGCTTACTGGAGGTACCGGGTGGGCTAGTTGGCCCCCAGGGACCCACAGTAGACAAGGGAACTTCATTCCCCAACCAAGAACGCACCAGGAGGCGTGTTTGCAGAGTGGTGGAGAAAGGGGGCATGGCCTGTGTCCACCTCTCAGCAATCCCTCTTGCTAGGGCTTACTGGAGGTATCAGGTAGGCTAGTTGGCTCCTAAGGACCCCAGCAGCGAAGGGGACTTTAATCTCCATCCAAGGGTGAGCCAGGAGGCGCCTTTGCATAGTGGTGGGCAAAGGGGGCATGGCCTGCTATGGGAATTTAGCAATCCTGCTGTGTGTGGGACATACTGGAGGTAATAGGAGGGGTAGTTGGCCCCCAAAGATGTCCTTGGGGGCCAACTACTCCTCCTGTTACCTCAGTTACTCCCACACTCGGGATTGCTAAGAGGTCTTAAAGGCCACTCCCCCTTTCTCTACCACTCTGCAAACGTGCCTCTTGGCACACTACGGGTTGGGGGATGAAGTCCAATTTACTCCTGAGGGACTTTGGGGCCAAGAAGCCCTCATGGTTCCTCCTGTAAGTCCTACGCAGCAGAATTCCTGAGTGCTGGTTGGAGGCCCAGCACCCTTTCTCCACCACTCTGGAAATGCGACTACCAGTTAAAGAAGCATTTGCAATGTAATAGGTTTCACATTCGCGAGAGTTAGAGGTATTGGCATTGTAAATGTAAACATTTTTACTAATGTTTTTTGGGGTGGAGTGGATGTAGGTTATATGTAGTGGAATTATGTGGTATGTTGTGCAATGAAATTATGTGCATAGAAAGTACGTGGTATTTAGTGTATAGGAATTATGTAGAGTGGGATTATGTGTTATGGAGGGTAATTATGTGGTATGGTATTCTATGTTGTGTAGTGGTAACCTCAGGTTTAGACTTCCTCGTTTCCATAGAAGCTAAACTATAAACTCAACTAGTAAGAGGTATGAGCAGGGCCACTGGAATTATGCGACTAATTGGCTGCACCGACTTTTGCACAATTATACATTTTCCGCATTTGCCACATAATCCACCATCTGCTGCATCATCTGGAGATTTGAACAAAAAAAACGTGTTTCTAGTTCAACCGGCTCAAATGTTACCAAAAATGGAGCAACAAGTGTTACAGCGTAGTGGAAGGCCCTTTGCAAACCTGGAATGGTCACCTGTTACTTATTGCTAAATGTGGGTGTTAAATTGGTACTAATGGTGTGCAAAGCACTCTTGCTTCTTTCTGTGCCTCTCTTGCCTCTTTCTGCATTTCTGTTGCTTCTTTCTGCACATTTATTTCTTTTTCTGCACTTCTCTTGCCTCTTTCTGCACATCTCTTCTACTTTCTGCACATCCTTTGCCTCTTTCTGTACCTCTGTTGACTCTTTCTGCAGCTCACTTGCTTCTTTCTGCACCCCTCTTGCCTTTTTCTGCACCCTTCTTCCCTTTTTCTGCACCTCTCTTGCCTCTTTCTGCATCCATCTTCCCTCTTTCTCCACCTCTCCTGCCTGTTTCTGCACCTCTCCTGCCTCTTTCTGCACTTCTCTTGCCTCTTTCTGCACCTCTGTTGCTTCTTTCTGCAGTTCGCTTGACTCTTTCTGCACCCCTCTTGCCTCTTTCTGCACCTCTGTTGCTTCTTTCTGCACTTCTCTTGCTACTTTCTGCACCTCCCTTGCTTCTTTCTGCACCCCTCATACCTGTATGTGCAACTCTCTTGCCTCTTTCTACCCCTCTCTTCCCTCTTTCTGCACCCTTCTTGCCTCTTTGTGCACCTCAGTTCCTTTTTTTGCACTTTCTTTTTTCTTGCTGCACCTCTCTTGCTTCTTTCTGCACCCCTTGTGCCTCTTTCTGCACCCTCTTCCCTATTTCTACACCCCTCCTGCCTCTTTCTGCACCTCTGTTCCTTCTTTCTGCACTTTTTTTGTTTCTTTCTGCACCTCTCTTGCTTTTTTCTTCACCCCAATTGCCTCTTTCTCCACCCCTCTTGCCCCTTTCTGAATCTCTGTTGCTTCTTTCTGCACTTTATCTTGCCTCTTTCTGCACCCCTCTTGCCTCCTTCTGCACCTTTGTTGCTTCTTTTTGCACTTCTCTCTCATCTGTCTGCACCCCTCTTGCCTCTTTCTGCACCTCTGTTGCTTCTTTCTGCACTGCTCTTGCTTCTTTCTGCATTTCGCTTCCCTCTTTCCACACCCCTTTTCCCTCTTTCTACACCTCTGTTGCCTCTTTCGGCACCTCTCCTACCTCTTTCTGCACCCCTCTTGCCTCTTTTTGCACCTCTGTTTGTTCTTTCTGCACTGCTCTTGCTTCTTTCTGCACCTCTCTTGCAAATTTCTGCACCCCTCTTGTCTCTTTCTGCACCCCTCTTCCCACTTCCTGCACCTCTCTTGCCTCTGTCTGCACACCTGTTCTCTCTTTCTGCACCTCTTTTTCCTGTTTCTGCAACTTTGTTGCCTCTTTCTGCAGTTCTCTTGCCTCCTTCTGCACCTCTGTTGCCTCTTTCTGCACTTCTTTTGCCTCTTTCTGCACCTCTCTTGCTTCTTTTTGCACCCCTGTTGTCTCTTTCTGCACTCGTCTTCCCTCTTTCTGCACCTCTCTTGCTTCTTCTTGCACCCTTCTTCCCTTTTTTGCATCCCTCTTGCCTCTTTCTGCACTTCTCTTGCCTCTTTCGGCACATCTGTTGCTTTTTTCTGCAGTTCTCTTGACTCTTTCTGCACCCCTCTTGCCTCTTTCTACACCTCTGTTGCTTCTTTCTGCACTTCTCTTGCTTCTTTCTGCACCTCTCTTGCTCCTTTCTGCACCCCTCTTCCCTCTTTGTGCAACTCCTCTCTTGCCTCTTTCTGCACCTCTCGTCCCTCTTTCTGCATGCCTCTTGCCTCTTTCTGCACCCCTCTTCCCTCTTTCTGCACCCCTCCTGTCTCTTTCTGCACTTCTGTTCCTTCTTTCTGCACTTCTTTTGTTTCTTTCTGCAACTCTCTTGCTTCTTTCTTCACCCCTATTGACTCTTTCTCCACCCCTCTTCCCCCTTTCTGCATCTCTGTTGCTTCTTTCTGCACTTTATATTGCCTCTTTCTGCACCCCTCTTGCCTCCTTCTGCACCTCTGTTGCTTCTTTCTGCACTTCTCTCTCATCTTTCTACACCCCTCCTGCCTCTTTCTGCACCTCTGTTGCTTCTTTCTGCACTGTTCTTGCTTCTTTCTGCATTTCTCTTGCCTCTTTCTGCACCCCTCTTCCCTCTTTCTGCAATTCTCTTGCCTTTGTCTGCACCCCTCTTCCCTCTTTCTGCACCTCTTTTGTCTGTTTCTGCAACTCTCTTGCCTCTTTGTGCAGTTCTCTTGCCTCCTTCTGCACCTCTGTTGCCTCTTTCTGCACCTCTCCTACCTCTTTCTGCAACCCTCTTGCCTCTTTTTGCACGTCTGCTGGTTCTTTCTGCACCTCTTTTGCAAATTTCTGCATCCCTCTTGCCTCTTTCTGCACCCCTCTTCCCTATTTCTCCACCTCTCTTGCTTCTTTCTGCACTTCTCTTGCTTCTTTCTGCAGTGCTCCTTCTTCTTTCTGCACCTCTCTTGTAAATTTCTGCACCCCTCTTGTCTCTTTCTGCACACCTCTTCCCACTTTTTGCACCTCTCTTGCCTCTGTCTGCACCCCGTTCCCTCTTTCTGCACCTCTTTTGCCTGTTTCTGCAACTTTCTTGCTTCTTTTTGCACCCCTCTTCCCACTTTCTGCACCTCTCTTACCTCTGCCTGCACCCCTGTTCCCTCTTTCTGCACCTCTTTTTCCTGTTTCTGCAACTTTCTTGCCTCTTTCTGCAGTTCTCTTGCCTCCTTCTGCACCTCTGTTGCTTCTTTCTGCACTTCTTTAGCCTCTCTCTGCACCTCTCTTGCTTCTTTTTGCACCCCTGTTGTCTCTTTCTGCACTCGTCTTCCCTCTTTCTGAACCTCTCTTGATTCTTCCTGCACCCTTCTTCCCTTTTTTTGCATCCCTCTTGCCTCTTTCTGCACTTCTCTTACCTCTTTCTGCACCTCTCTTGCTTCTTTCTGCAGTTCTCTTGACTCTTTCTGCACACCTCTTCCCTCTTTCTGCACCTCTGTTGCTTCTTTCTGTACTTCTTTTGCCTCTCTCTGCACCTCTCTTGCTTCTTTTTGCACCCCTGTTGTCTCTTTCTGCACTCGTCTTCCCTCTTTCTGAACCGCTCTTGCTTCTTCCTGCACCCTTCTTCCCTTTTTTGCATCCCTCTTGCCTCTTTCTGCACTTCTCTTGCCGCTTTCTGCAACTCTCTTGCTTCTTTTTGCACCCCTCTTCCCACTTTCTGCACCTCTCTTGCCTCTGCCTGCACCCCTGTTACCTCTTTCTACACCTCTTTTTCCTGTTTCTGCAACTTTCTTGCCTCTTTCTGCAGTTTTTTTGCCTCTTTCTGCACCTCTGTTGCTTCTTTCTGCACTTCTTTTGCCTCTCGTTGCACCTCTCTTGCTTCTTTTTGCACCCCTGTTGTCTCTTTCTGCACTCGTCTTCCCTCTTTCTGAACCTCTCTTGCTTCTTCCTGCACCCTTCTTCCCTTTTTTGCATCCCTCTTTCTGCACTTCTCTTGCCTCTTTCTGCACCACTCTTGCTTCTTTCTGCAGTTCTCTTGCTTCTTTCTGCAGTTCTCTTGACTCTTTCTGCACCCCTCTTCCCTCTTTCTGCACCTCTGTTGCTTCTTTCTGCACTTCTGTTGCTTCTTTCTGCACCCCTCTTGCCTCTTTCTGCACCCCTCCTACCTCTTTCTGCACTTCTGTTGCTTCTTTCTGCACTTTTTTTGTTTCTTTCTGCACCTCTCTTGCTTCTTTCTTCACCCCTATTGCCTCTTTCTCCACCCCTCTTCCCCCTTTATGCACCTCTGTTGCTTCTTTCTGCACTTCTCTCTCATCTTTCTGCACCCTTTGCGCCTCTTTCCGCACCTCTGTTGCTTCTTTCTGCACTTCTCTTCCTTCCTTCTTTCTGCACCCCTCCTGCCTCTTTCTGTACCCCACTTGCCTCTTTGTGCACCTCTCCTACCTCTATATGCACCTCTCTTGCCTCTTTTTGCACCTCTGTTGGTTCTTTCTGCACTGCTCTTGCCTCTTTCTGCACCTCTTTTGTAATTTCTGCATCCCCCTTGCCTCTTTCTATACCCGTCTTCCCTATTTCTCCACCTCTCCTGCTACTTTCTGTACTTCTCTTGCTTCTTTCTGCTCTGCTCTTGCTTCTTTCTGCACCTCTCTTGCAAATGTATGTATTCCTCTTACCTCTTTCTGCACCCCTATTCCTTATTTCTTCACCTTTCTTGCCTGTTTCTGCACTTCTCTTGCCTCTTTCAGCACCCCTCTTCCCTCTTTCTGCACCCCTCCTGCCTCTTTCTGCACTTCTGTTACTTCTTTCTGCACTTCTTTTGTTTCTTTCTGCACCTCTCTTGCTTCTTTCTTCACCGCTATTGCCTTTTTCTCCACCTCTCTTCCCCCTTTCGGCATCTCTGTTGCTTCTTTCTGCACTTTATCTTGCCTCCTTCTGCACCTCTGTTGCTTCTTTCTGCACTTCTCTCTCATCTTTCTGCACCCCTCTTGCCACTTTCTGCCCTTCCGTTGCTTCTTTCTGCACTGATCTTGCTTCTTTCTGCACTTCTCTTGCCTCTTTCTGCACCCCTCTTCCCTCTTTCTGCAATTCTCTTGCCTCTGTCTGCACCACTGTTCCCTCTTTCTGCAGCTCTTTTGTCTGTTTCTGCAACTCTCTTGCCTCTTTGTGCAGTTCTCTTGCCTCCTTCTGCACCTCTGTTGCCTCTTTCTGCACCTCTCCTACATCTTTCTGCACCACTCTTGCCTCTTTTTGCACCTCTGCTGGTTCTTTCTGCACTGCTCTTGCTTCTTTCTGCACCTCTTTTGCAAGTTTCTGCATCCCTCTTGCCTCTTTCTGCACCTCTCTTCCCTATTTCTCTACCTCTCTTGCTTCTTTCTGCACTACTCTTGCTTCTTTCTGCACTGCTCTTGCTTCTTTCTGCACCTCTCTTGTAAATTTCTGCACCCCTCTTGTCTCTTTCTGCACCCCTCTTCCCATTTTCTGCACCTCTCTTGCCTCTGTATGCACCCAGTTCCCTCTTTCTGCACCTCTTTTGTCTGTTTCTGCAACTCTCTTGCCTCCATCTGCACCTCTGTTGCTTCTTTCTGCACTTATTTTGCCTCCTCCTGCACCTCTCTTGCTTCTTTCTGCACCCCTGTTATCTCTTCCTAAACTGGTCTTCCTTCTTTCTGCACCTCTCTTGCTTGTTTCTGTACCCTGTTTTCCTTTTTTGCATCCTTTTTTGCATCCCTCTTGCCTCTTTCTGCAGTTCTCTTGCCATTTTCTGCACCTCTATTGTCTCTTTCTGCACCTCACTTGCCTCTTTCTCCATTTCTCTTGCTTCTTCGTACACCTCTGTTGCTTCTTTCAGCAATTCTTTTGCCTCTTTCTACACTTCTCTTGCTTGCTTCTGCACCTCTCTTGCATTTTTCTGCACCTCTGTTGCCTCTCTCTGCACCTCACTTGTTTCTTTCTGCACCCCTCTTGCCTCTGTCTTCACCCCTCTTTCCTCTTTCTGCATCTCTCTTGCCTCTTTCTGCACCCCTGTTCCCTCTTTCTGCACCCTTCCTGCTGGTTTCTGCACCTCTCTTGCCTCTTTCTGTACCTCTGTTGCTTCTATCTGCACTTCTCTTTCCTCTTTCTGCACCCTTTGCGCCTCTTTCCGCACCTCTGTTGCTTCTTTCTGCACTTCTCTTCCTTCTTTCTGCACCCCTCCTGCCTCTTTCTGTACCCCACTTGCCTCTTTGTGCACCTCTCCTACCTCTTTCTGCACCTCTCTTGCCTCTTTTTGCACCTCTGTTGGTTCTTTCTGCACTGCTCTTGCCTCTTTCTGCACATCTGTTGCTTCCTTCTACACTACTCTTGCTTCTGTCTGCACCTCTCTTGCCTCTTTCTGCACCACTCTGCCCTCTTTCTGCAATTCTCTTACCTCTGTCTGCACCCCTGTTCCCTTTTTCTGAACCTCTCTTGCCTGTTTCTGCATCTCTCTTGCCTCTTTCTGCACCTCTGTTCCTTCTTTCTGCACTTCTTTTGTTACTTTATTCATCTCTGTTGCATCTTTCTGCACTTCTATTGCCTCTTTCTGCACCCCTCTTGCCTCTTTCTGCACCCCTCTTGCCTCTTTCTGCACCTCTGTTGCGTGTTTCTGCACTTCTCTTGCTTCTTTCTGCACCCCTCTTGCTTCTTTCTGTACCCCTCTTCCTTCTTTCTGCACCCTTCTTCCCTCTTTCTGGACTTCTCTTGCCTTTTTCTGTACCCCTGTTCCCTCTTTCTGCACATCTCTTGTTTTTTTCTGCAATTCTCTTGCTCCTTTCTGTACTTCTCTTGCCTGTTTATATATTCAAATGGGAAGTGCAAGCTGTCAAGTTTAAAGGTCTGCGTGCTCTCGTGACTGAGGTATATGTCTACTTGCACATGTATTCTCACATGTGTTATGCATCTGAAGATGGTGGCTTAAAGAGCAGGTAGCTTCTCTTATAGGTGCTCAAATCTTGTTAGTTTTGCTCTGTCATTCAGTTGCACAGGCAGACATCTCTTATGTATATATGTGTTATAGAGCCCCTCAAATATACTATTGAATACCCATGTGCCCTGTATTGTGAGCAGAAAGAAATGCATTCACCTTTTTTACCCAAATTTGCAGAATATGTTGTTTGAAACACAGATATTCAAGTGTTTGTATGTTTATTTTCATTTAACATTTCACTTGGTAAAAGCATAGTCACGCATGCATTTCTTCACAAACTTGGTCAGACTTACAACAGTGATATGCTTAGGATTGCTGTTTTATATTTGGCAGGCCTAACATTCTTTGCAGTTGATTAATAGTGAACCCTCAAGAGAAAAGTGAGGTTTAAGACATCTTCGGAGAAGGATTAGTGATTAGGGTACTTTGTATGAGTCTGTTGTAAGGTACAGTCAAAGTAGGCCTCTTTCTGCACCTCTGTTGGTTCTTTCTACACATCTCTTGCTTCTTTCTTCAACTTTCTTCCTCTTTCTGGACTTCTGTTGCTTCTTTCTGCATCTTTCTTCCTCTTTCTGTACCTCTCTTGCCTCTTTCTGCACTTCTCTTGCTTCTTTCTGCACCTTTCTTCCTCCTTCTGCACATGTCCTACCTATGTAGGCATAGTTAGAAATTAGCATTTAAAAAACCTTTGAAATTCACTGAAAAAAGCATAGGTTTCAGGGACGCTGTAGTTAGAAATTATCATTTAAAAAACCTTTGAAATTCACTGAAAAAAACGTAGGTTTCAGGGACGTTATAGTTAGAAATTAGCATTCAAAAAGCCATAGAAATTCACTGAAAAAACCTCAGGTTTCAGGGACGTTATAGTCAGTTGGACATTTCACTCGTACAAAACCAAAGAAGTTCGGCCGTTATAGTTAGTTGAGCTAAGTATAACTCGCGCCCCCGCAATGCACTGCTGATGACATCACATATTATATCACTCATGACATGGTCAGTGACATCACTGATGACATCTCAAATGACATCACTGATGACATCACTGATGGCATCACTGATGAAATCATCCACGTGATAATCTGATGCACCTCCTAATATAACCTTTCATACACCCACTCTAAAATACAGACCATTCTCAGAACCATAGACACACCAATACCAATCACTACATACCCACTCACTGATTCCTAGGTCTACACACACACATCCACTCACTCACCCATACAGTCACTCATAAATGCAGTCATTCATCAATACAACCACTATCATATGCACTCATACACCCATACAGACACTCACACACCACCACTCACCCATAGAGTTACTCACACAGCTAGTTAGTCATGCAAAGAATCAATCACACTCCCATTTACTCACCTATTCAGTTATACACACACCACCTCACTTATTCATACAGATACTAACACATACTTACTCTCTTACACAATCTCTGACACAACCACACTCATCCACACAGCCACTCTCAAAATCATCCACTCTCACATATACTGCCTTTCACATATGTAGTTACTCACACATGTACCACTGAGACATCCATTCACTCACCAACACAGCCAAACACACTCTGCCACCCATATAGCCCCTCACAGACACACTCTTGAACCCACACACCCAGTGATTCACTCACTCACACATCCATGCAGGGAGTTACACATACCCCACCCACCCACACAGACACTCAGGCACCCATACAGATACTCAGACAACCAATCAATAACCCATATAGACACTCATGTAGCTACTGACCAACCCATGCAGCCGCTTACACTCCAACAGACAGACTGATACAGACATACACACAGTTTAGTCACTAACCCATGCATTCAGTAAGACATGTTTAATCACTCACTTATACAGTCAGTCATGCACCTACTATATCATCCATTCAGACAGTCATACACCCACTCATTCTTCAATACACCCTTGGCCTATATGTATATATATATAAAACATTTTTTAACTTTACAGAAACACACAGTCACTGGATGATGTCATCAGTGATGTCATTCGAGATGTCACTGACCATGTCATGAGTGATGTAATAAGTGATGTCATCAGCAGTGCATTGCGGGGGCGCGAGTTATACTTAGCTCAACTACCTATAACGGCCAAATTTCTCTGGTTTTGTACGAGTGAAATGTCCAATTAACTATAACGTCCCTTAAACCTATGTTTTTTTCTGTGAATATATAGATATCTTTGTATATTTGTATATAATTTTAAAATTATAAAATAGATTAACATTGATAGTTTTTTAATTGTTTTAAAGTATATATATATATATATATATATATATATATATATAATCACCAAAATACTCCTTCTGGAAACAGTGGCCCGTTGAGGGGTGGCGCGATGCCGGCGGAGAAAACCGGTAATCACTATGCAAAGGGTATGGGATTCCGTTCGCGCTCTCAGGTCATAACAGAAAATCTAAACTCCAAGGAAAGTAACAAAAGGGGGTTTATTTCGTCATAAACCCGCCGTGACGCGTTTCACCCTCAAAGGGGCTTGTTCACACAACGGTGTCACTACGGAACAATGCTTACATACATTTCCTTGTTTGCCATGGACACTGATGATGGACTAGTCATACAGGGTCTAACAAAAACAGGTATAAATTAGCGCCATCTTTGAATTGCAAAATACATTAAGTCATACATGTTTATATATTCGGTTTCATACATTCAAGGAAAACAAACCCCATGTTTGATAAAAATATCATGTTCTTAACTGAGCAAAATGTGTATCTGTCATTTACTTTTCTTAAACTGCAATTCTATACCATCGAACTCCATGTTAGTATGTATTCGATGCCAAACAGTGCATCCTGGGATATGTAGTGATGTAGCGCTAAATGACCTCAAAATTCGGCTACGGTATTTGTACAGGTCCCCGATTAGTGGGAACTCCTGATTGTTGGCCGATAAGCCTGAAGAACTACCCTAAGTCTAGTGCGTGTTACGCAAAAGGTGCCTAATTAGTAGGAACTCCTGATTGTTGGCCGGTAAGCCTAAAAATCTACACTAAGCCTAGTGCGTGTTACGCAAAAGGTGCCTCATCCCTGGTTAGTGGGTTATGGTCCCCAGCATATGACACTACCTTAATCCCAAATGCTTGAATTATTGCTGCAATGGGGGCCACATAAAGATTAAAGAACGTTTGGCTCAGCGAGGAGCCCTGCGGTACGCCACATGGCACGGAAAAAACCTCTGAGTGGAAGTGCTGTACCTTCACCTTTTGCGATCTATCCCGAAGGAATGAGGACAGAAGGTCTAGGGCTTGATGAGAGATACCCAAACCTTGGAGACGATTCAACAGCAGCAAAGGCAAGATGGTATCAAATGCTGCTGAGGGATCCAAGAGTATCAGAGCCACACCCTGTCCTTCATCAACTTGCCACTTAATGCAGTCTGTGGTTGAGATCAGCGCAGTTTCTGTTCCATGATGTTTCCTGAATCCGAACTGAGAATTATTCAGCCAATTCTGTTGTTCTGCAATTTCCATCAGATGGATATTAAGGTGCTTCTCTAGAATCTTTGCTGGACAGGGAAGCAGAGAAATTGGACGATAGTTTTTCCAGTCCTTACTATCCAGATCAGATGTCTTTAGGATGGGCATGATAATTGCCTCCTTCCAACACCTGGGATAAGATCCGGAGATAATTGCTTTTTTCACTAAATTAGAAAGAGGACGAGCTATGGTGCTGGCTGCCAGTTGAAGAACTGCAGGCGGGCAGGCCTCCTGGTTGACCCTGATTTTGTATTAAGAAAATATTGTTCCACCATCCTAAGGGTAAGAGTTGGAAATACAAAAAGTATTTTGGTCTCTAGGTCTATTTGAACGGACATCCCTTAAGATGTCAGTTAAGGCCCTCTGGTTGAGATTGACTGCAAAGATGAATTAGGGGTTGTTTGAAATCTTAGAGTGAAAGGAATTTGCTAACTGATTACAAAATAGTTGTGAGCCCTCTGGCTCTCCCGTGACCTGAGGGGTGGAGATCTGCTGCACTACCCTAAAGTGTTCTCTACCAGATGTAGCATTTTCAATTTTATGAGTACAATATTTGGATTTTTCCTCGCTTAAAGCTACTTTGCATTCTTTAATAATTTTTCAATATGTGATTTTTTCTTGCTCTTCCTGGATTTTCCTCCTTAAAAGCTCTTGATGGCGACATGCCTGCTTAAGTGTTCAGCCTGGCATTATGTCAGGGGGCTGATGGAGAGAGTTTTTTTTGCAAGACTGCCCTAAAAGTGGCCAATTTGTTGGCTTCCCTCTCCAGCCACTCTGCAAATGCCTCCGCCCCCATATCTATGTCCTCTGGGATTTCACAAGGTATACTGTTTAATGTTCTCGACAGAGCTTCGGCAGATACCCCCTTCCAGCTTCGTGACCTAATCAAGATGCGAGGTTTTGACTGCTGCTGACTGAGGACGAGGATGTGAAAGAAAATGCTTCTGCACTGTGGTCGGACCAATTAATGGGAGTGACTGCTTGATAGGCCAGCCTAATATCATTAGAAAAAATACCATCCAGTGTGTGACCCGCCCTGTGAGTTGGGGCGGATACCAACTACGTAATTTCCAGATTTGAGAGAGCTTCTATAAGGGAGAGGGAGTCTTGGTAATCTGACTCTTTGAGCTGGAAATTAAAGTCACTCATGATGGTCAAGCATTTGGTAGGTAGGAAGGGTTCTAATAGGAGGTTAAGCTTTTTAAGGAAGGGGGATCTGGGTCCTGGAGGTCTATAGATCAGCACACCTTTAAATGAACAAGTGGCTGATAAATATAAGTTTGAAATGGAGAGGTTCACATGTTTTTAGAGCATATCCAGATTACATCAAGCATTCAAAGTGCGATTTGATCACAATAGTCAACCCCCCGCCCAGCGGCCCAGTTCTGTCTACCCTCACAATTGAGTAATTTGTCAGAATGGCATCCACTAAGTCGGGCCCGGATGCACCATTAGCCCAGGTTTCAGTGACAAAGACCCAGTTAGGTTTAGATACTGCCAAGAAAAAAGGGAATTCCAAATTGTGTTTTATAAGGGAACGTGAGTTTATGAGGAAACCAATATATCTCTCTCCAAAGTAAGGACGATGTGTCCTACATTAGTATTAGGTATGGAGGTCATATGTACACGGGGATCCTTTTGACACTAAGTCACATGGAAACCACATGAGGCACAAACACATAGAGGTCCAGGACAGGGAACAAGATGCAAGGAGGGGACTTCTGACTCCCTCTAAGCTTAGTAGCGAGTCTCTGGGGTAGCTAATCCTTAATAAATGTTCCCCCTCATGAGGACCAGGGTTCCGGGCACCGGGTGCAGTCCGGACGCAGACCGGCACGGATGGGCGCAGACGGGCTTGCCTGTTACGTGCCTTTGGTGCCCCAGCAGCACTTCCACTGTGCATCTGCATACACATGGCCCTTTTTTAGTAGTGTCTAGTCGAGACACTAGAGCGCTGGCTGACAATGATCTCCCCTCCCCGGATTTGCTCCCAATGCTTGCTTCCCTCAGCAACAATCAAGCTGAACTGCTCATGGCAAACCAGGGAAGCAGGAAATGCCCCAGATGACAACACTGCCAAAAGTGAATGTCTGAGTGTTTAAATGTCTAAAATTGTAGAGTTGACAGTGTTTGCTGATGAAATCCAAAAGAGCCTAGCCACAGTTATCCAAGTCCAAAGTCCAACTTTGTACCTCCATCAGATTTGGAACAGTTTGTATGGACAGTCAACAAAGTGACTGAATGGAGGATATGATGGGCATCTTTTCTAACTTTCTGGGTGTGATGCATTACCATCTAACTCTCTCACATTTTTCCTCAGACGACCCTTCCTACATTTAGGTGGGGGAACCACAACTGCAGTCTTCAGTCTTCTGGTGTACTGTGAAATCTCCGCCTGGATCAACGTCCCTCCCTGTGGCTTGTGCAGATGTTTTTGGCACAGAAATATACTGGCAAGATGGCTGGCACTGATGACTGGTGTTTTACTTGTCCCCAACTCCAATCAAGACCTTGTGCTCCAAACAACATGCACCTGAGTCAGCCATATTGAAAATATACTTCCCCTCACTGTCGGGTACACATAGTTCCAGGGGTGCTGTTTGGGCTGAGTTGGAGGAGGAGTGTTTGCAATGGCTACATCTCATATCAGGCCCTGTCCTACACACACCTTCCTACCCAGCCCAACCAGGCCACCAGGTTGAGAGGTGTCCTGACAATGAGAGGAAGTGTACTACAAGATGGCTGACACTGGTGCCTGGTGTCTGACTTGACCACTACTCTCATCAAGGTCTTGTGCTCCAAACACCATTCGCCAGTGTCAGCCATCTTGCCAGTACATTTCCAATCACTGTCAGGAAAGCAGAGCTCCAGTGGGGCTATGTGTGCTGGGTGGGACGAGAAGTGTTTGCAGTGACAACATCTCCCATCAGACCCTGTACTACACACACCTTCCCACCAAGCCCAAGCAGGCCACCAAGAAGAGTGGTGTCCTGACAATGAGGGGAAGTGTAGTAGCAAGATAACTGACAGTGGTGCTTGGTGTCTGACTTGACCACAACTCCCCTCAAGGCCTTGTGCCCCAAACACCAGTCATAAGTGTCAGCCATCTTTCCAGTACATTTCCACTCACTGCAGGAAAGTAGAGTTCAGAGGGGCTGTTTGAGCTGGGTGGGAAGAGGAGTGTTTGCAATGACTACATCTCCCATCATGCCATGTACTACACACATTTTCCCACATAGCCAGACCAGACCACCTGGCATAATGGTTTCTATCAGTGACTGGAAATGTACTGGCAAGATGGCTGACACTGGTGACTGGTGTTGTCGTGTAGTTCCTATATATCCTATACAGGACCTGCGCATTCTGGATAACATAAGCTGTGGGTTTGGTGGCAGACTGGTTCCGAGCACCCCCACCGAATACGTTAGCCTGTTTGCATTAGCTAGCTCATAGTGCCACTAGAATCTCCTCTTATCGGGGAGAGAATAGTTTCTGGCAACCTCAGAACATGACAACCCTGATCCCCCGGGATCGTGGAAACAATATACTACTTTTCTCTCAGTCACTCGTGCTCACTTAGTTTGTCTCAGAGATACACAGAATAAACAGTCTAGGCGTTTCAATAAGGATTTATTGAACAGTTGTTATTCTAGTGTAGAATATATGAGCTGCAACAACCATTAGACAGTAGCAGAGATATATGGTCAGCAATATTACAAAAGTAAAGGGATGGTATAGTTCTACCATCTTGCAGAAATCATGAATATATACATGTACATAAAACCTAAAAGTGCGTACTCCTACGAGGCCTCCCTAACTAGATGTGCCTAAATGTACCTTGCATCTATGTAGGTGTTATGCCAAGAATCCCTCTAGGATCTAGTCCACCCCATTACCTGAGAGTTAGAGAATGTGAGACCCCGTCCTGGTCTCGAGTTGGACACCCCGCGAGGGATGTTAGACCACTGCTAGCTGTAGCGTCTGCATGCAGGAACCTCAGCGTCTCTGGTCAGTGTGTCAGCCACGAAGTCACGGTCTCCTTCCCCTTCTCTAACTAAGACATAATGTATATATACCCATAGGTCTCCCCAGGGGTCCTATCTTGCTTACTTACTGTGTCGGCCTAAAGGATGACGTCAGGCCTGAACTGTAACATAGATATTATTCAGGAGATGTTCGTCCTGCTGTGAGTCCTGCTGTGCTTCCAAGAAGTGTCATGCATAATGAATGAGTATCGAACCAGGGAAAAACCCTCGTTCTGAATGCAGTGTCGTATCTAGGTAAAAGGTGAGCGCCTAAGAACCGTTATGTATGTAATGTAGGGAAGAGTATAGGTGAAAGGTTGTGATGTTACCAATGCCTATATAAGGTATCTATTAGGCCTGGGCGGTAAATTCCGTTCCGCTTGCGGAATTTGCGGAATTTGGGTAATTTCGCGTTCCGCGGAGAACGCGGAATTGCCCAAAATTCCGCGAACTGCAGCTTCGCGGAATTTTTTGCTTGTTCGCACTTTCAAAATGCGTGTTCGCAAGATATTTCTCCCCGAGCACGCAAAAAGCGTTCGCGAACAGGAAAAAAGCATCGCGAACGGGCGGAGCAAGCAATTCCGCGTGTTCGCTGAACTTTTGCGTGCTCGCGGAGATTTTTTACCATTTCGCGGAGCTTTGCGTAGCGCGACTACGCAAATTCCGCCCACCCCTAGTATCTATATGGAATATAACACCCACTCATCTTCCGACCGGATGACATATGTAACCTATAGCGTACTACTAGCCTAACTAGATATAGGTATGCTCAAAGTTCATAAAACATTTGTTTTGCTAAAATGTTTAAAAACTTCTAAAAACGTCTAAAAAGCTTAAAAAATGTAAAAAGAAAAAATGTTTGCAACTATTGCTCTAAAAGTGTCCGTAGTTATAGTCCGAACCACTATAAGCATTAGATAGCCATCTTATGCCCAGTAAATGAAAAGAATGTCAATGTCAATTTTTGCTTCTGAGTTCCAAATCGAGCATGTTTAAAAAGGGCGAATTTTTTCCCAGCACACGACGAGCCAAAATGAGTCAAATGTTTATGTGTCCTGGCTGGTAGACGCAACATTTTCGTTGCTTGCTTCCGCAGTAGACGGCCCCTGTAGCACCTCGGAAAGCACATCAATTGAACACATATATGATGTTCCACGCTGTCCGCAGCCGGTGCTGTGACAGCCTGTGCGCCGTCCAAAGCCTGGGTGTCAGTGGAGGAGTCGGTGTTCATACCAACAGGTGCAGTTATAACCTGTTGTGGCTCAAGGAATGCCGCCAACAACATTGGAATGCGCTGAGGACACTGCAGAACATGGGCCGAATTCGGGTCCAGTAGAGCATTCATGTCCGGTTTTGCACATGATGGGAGTGTCAAACAAAGGTCTAACACACATTCTTCTCCGCAAAACAGGCATTGGAGGACAGGTAAGATGCAGTCCATCCAGACTGGTCGAAATGACAAGAACCAAGATGCACTTAGTTCACTCAGGCGAGGCGTGCCTAGGCATTGTACCATTCGGTCACGGTATTTTCTTTCGAGGAGTGCTCTTTCCATCTCCTTGGTGAATGGGACGTCCATTGCGTAGCAGATAGAAGATAATCAGGATATCTGCTATTAGAAACAGGATCAACGGTACACCTCCAAAGATGCTTCTGAATACGGAGTGTATGAAGTTTGGTATAACTCCAAGTACCGTCTGAAAGGTGCTTAGAAGTCCAAAACCTATGGTCTTAAATAGGTGGACAATGCCAGCCGTATCAGACATGTTAAAGATACGATTCACTATTTCTACAAAATGGAAAGGGCAGTTTGTATTAATAAGCGCCTGTATCTCAGCTGAAGACCTTGCGATCTCGAGTTCAAAGGTCTCTCGAGCGGATCTTAAGGGCACAGATTTCTGTAAAAGCATGGCTTTCATTCTGCCTAGAGTATCAAACCGTATTAAAGAAACATTCAGTGAAGGCCATAACGGCACCTCCCTGATTGTATGTGTCGGAGGAAACAATACTTGCATACAACAAGTAACCCTGGAGCTCACGGTTACCAGATATGCGATGCCTGGGAGCATTCACCAGCAGCCCTGATCGTTCAACATTAAGTAACTCCCATTTGAAAGTATCCCAAATGCTGGAGTTTTCACGGCAGCTGGAGCACCCCTCAGATGACAGGACAAGTTCGCCACAAAACCATTACAAGCCCCGTGCAGTAGAGTGTCCTGACATATGAGCGATCCACTTAAAGCGCTCTCACAGTTTGTACCACTGAGAAACACTTCTCGATCCCCACTCCGGCATCAAAATCTGTATGGTAATTCCCAAGATTCCTTAATGTACTCCTTCCCATTTTTTCATATTTGCCTGCCTGCTTTTGTTCAAGGCAATATTGAAACTGAAAAGCAGTGACCGGTAGAGTTATGTGGCCATGGATTAGCCTTTCTGTGTGCGGTAATTCTGCCACTGTGAATGGTAATCTATCCAGTTTTTCGATACACAGCATTGTATACTTTGCTCCCCTTTGTGCCATTTCTATCTGTTTATCTGTTAGATTGTATTCAGAAAACAGAGACGTACTGTTTATAAAACGCCAAGGCACATAGCCTGCACGCAAAGATTGCAGCATCCAGCTCAATAACATAATAGAACGTAACTGAGATTTCCGTGTTGTAATATGGCCAAATCTTGTTCTAGAATGTCTATCGCAGAAGATACAATGTTGCCTAAGGAATATATCCTCAATGTTGTTAACCCATTGTCTACCACTGCTAGAGATTTCTCTAAGTTAATACGGTCTATTTCTCGTATTCTTTCTGCGGCCTCTTGTTGGGATATTTTCCAATTTTCATTGTAGGCAGCTTAAATGCCAGCATATATGAAACGTTTTTGGCGTGGTTTCCTGGGACCTAGTAAAAAATCCCTAAGATCCATGTCTTTTGTGAGTAAGGATAAGTGTTGTTTCACTTCTGTGAGTGTTGAGGTTTCTAGCCAATTAAGGCACACTTCCCAACACTGTATGATGTCACTACCCCTGGATGTTGTCTCTGTACATAACGCGGATCTGGCCTATGGATTGTGAACCCTTCGGTTTTACCCATGAATCTTTCCTGACAACCATTGGTGTCTGTGGACCAAATCAACCATTTCTTCCAATCGGGGTCTGATCTATTGTATTGTATGATGTCATCTAACGTAATCCTTGTTTGTGATGTTTCGTTTCCCTCGGTGTTTGATGGAGTCGGCACTCGAGGTGTGTTCAAGTATTTGTTCTTGGCTAGTCCAAGGCAAGACGTCTGTTGCACTGTCTCATTCAAAAACATAATTTGCTGAGGGATGAGACATACTCTAAATAAAGCTTCTAACCCCTGCACCTGCTTTTCTCTAGTACCCCAGACCGATTTTAAGTCTATGGTGTGTTTCCTTAAGTCGTAACCTTTTTCAGACAACTGGGCAATAAAGGATGAAGATAAATCTATTTGGAGTTTGTTAACATGTTTTTCTGTGCTGATGTTGGTCCAACCTTATAATAATATGAGGCTGGGTCAGACATATTAAACCCTGAAAAATATGGAAACTTCTGTGCAAATGTTTTTGAACTGCCTTTTGGTGGTGTTCGACAATGTTCCCACGGGTGGTATGTGAACACATTCCTAGGATTAGCAGATTTATGCAAAAAATGATGACCATAATGTTGATAACAATACATTGATTCATAATATGCTGAGCTCTCCAATGTTTCACTATTAGAAAATGCAGCAGATTTATCTAAATCAGACAACCTGTTATTTACAGTTTCAAAATCCCAATCATCGGAGAATGTGCTTGAGGTAATGATATCATTCAATGATATTTTAAATAAATGTGGAATTTTTAAAATTTCTGTTGGGCCAAATATATCGAAATCAACCTTGTCCCACACTATACCATCAGGTATAGGAACTGCTGTAATGTTCACTGACGACAAGTCTCTTTGTTCTCGATGAGATGATTGATGTGGTTTTAACATTAAGTTCACTTCTTGGGCAGCAGAGCTTTGTCGAATATATTGTCCACTAATAAGCATGTTAAAAACTATAACTAAGCCTAACCAGAAAAGAAAGAAAAGCACCCCAGTAATTATCCATAAATCTACCCACGGTGATACCAGGTAAGTCTTTCTAAGAAAGTTCATAAAGTCTTTAACTTGCTGCTTGCGTTATTTTTGGGCTGGCGTTGTTTCAGGTTCGCTTGGATCCAAAGAAAAACATATCAAAGTTTATGAAGTAGCCAGAAGCAGTTCGATCAATTTTTGGAATTGCATCAGGATTTGTTGAATTTGTATTTTGCTCTTGTCGAGGCATGTTGACGTAGACATCAGTATTTGGTATTATAGCAATTTGTGTGTTATTTTGTTGAGTTTCATTTTGAAATTGAACTTCAGGTTCAAGAGGAACGAGTTCCATAGCATTGTTGCACAGTCCTTCATTCCGTACTGGAGGCTCTTCGAACGTGATGAGTCTTTCCGTTTGAACCTCTTGGATTGTAGCGAGAGGAGGGCATCTGCTACTTTGGAGTCCACGTGGCCTACTGCTTAGTATCAGCCACATAGTGTGGTTTGATTAAGTCAATTGAGACAAATATTTTCTCCTTTTTTCTGGCAAGAGGCGGTAGAGGTACAGTTCTTGTTCCTTCAACTGCTAGGACTGGTACAGGTTTTCTGTAGGATGGCCCAAATTCTTTCTTGTCCGCTATCTTCTCTCTGACCAGATCCCCGACTTTTGGGATCCAGACAGGTCTTGCCGTGACTGATTTGACTTCCCCAGTGGCGGTCTGTTTCAGGTGGACTTTACTTTGTTTTGCCCTGGATTCATTTAGTTCCTGTAAAACAGCCAAACGATCATGGATGTCAAAAGGTTTTACATCCGCCACTGCGCCTTCACAATCAAGATCAGGTACCCACATTCTTGTCCCAAATAGGACCTCATAAGGAGTGACACCCCCTAGAGAACTTCTTGGCATATTGTTAAGGGCCCGCTGGACCCCATAAAGATGTTTTACCCAACTTTCACCCGTGCCTAATACTCTAGCTGTTATAGATTGCTTTGTCTCGTTTTTTTCTCTCCACGACCGAATTTCCCTCAGGATGGTACGGAGATGAGTACCGCAATGCTACACCCAAACTTCCCATTGGCTCCTTGTAAGCCCGAGAGCTAAACGCAGGGCCCTGGTCAGAATGTAGTGAGCCAATTGCATATGTCCCTATGAAGACTCGCAAATCTTTTATAACAGTTCGAGCGTCAGCCGAGCGCTGGGGCCACACCTATAGGAATCTCGAGCAGGAGTCCACTGCTACCATTATATATTATATATACGGCATAATTACCGTTTCTCCTTTAGGACAGTCCATCACGAATGCTGGCGGCCAATCTTGTTCAGCTAATAAAATGTCATAGCCAAACATTAGGTTCTCCCAAATGAGACCTCTCACTTTCCTACTTTTGTCCCCCTCCATTTGGAGCGTTATTTCATATACTTTATGTGGGACACTTACTCTAGTATCAGGTGTTTCTACCGTGATATAATCATTCAAGTCCGCTGTCACCAGAAATTCCATCAGGTTCTGGCAAGCTATTGTTATTTCTGCCGCACTGTCTAGCATCGTCAGAGCCCATTCCCCGTTCAGTAGTCGAGTCCTCAGAATTCTGGGCATGTCTGATCTTTAGACCTGCAACTTTCTTCTTTTTGAACTGTGGCTTTTGCTTTGGTTTTTCTTCTTTTTTAGAAGTGTATTCTTGAGCGTGTTGCTTGTCTCTGGACTTTGTACGCTCTTCTTGTCTTTCTGACCGTCCTTCCCTCTCGGAGTTTTTCGATGAACCCTGAAAGGAACGAGAGGAACGTGTATCAGTATCCTGATACCTGTCAGGTTTCCTAATATTATCCCTATTCCTAAGGGTGTACCTCTTTTCAGAGGGCTCCTGTGCAGGAGATCTGCCTCGGGATTGAGATCTGTTTCCTTTAAAGTTTTGTTATTTTTTATTATCCCACTTCTTTTTAGAAGAAGCAGGTGTCTGCTTGGAAGTGTCCCTTTCAGGACTGCCCATCAGTTGTGGTTTTGAAGCTTTCCCACCCAAACTGTCTCTGCCTAATTCTGCATATGCAGTTTCAATTATTTTGGGTAGTTCGTGCTGTTGATCTAACGGACTGAACTCCCTTAAGTGTTGGCGGATTGCCACTGAAGCTGCTTCCCCTTTAATATTAGCTAGTATTATGGCTGATATCTGGTCATAGTTACCTAGTAACTTCATCCCTGAGTGCAGAGCAGGCTCTGCTCTATACTCGTTTTGTATTTGTCTGGTATAAATGGCAGCAAAGACTGTACCCCAAGCGGTACAATCTTCTACTTGTGGTGTTATCCCCATGGGCAAGCAGATTGTTAGCATTCTGTGTTTTTCATACAGGGTAGTATTCGGGAATACTGCCTCGAGCTGAGTTATTTTCTGAGCTACCCAGAATGGCATTTGTTCACGTTCCGCGGGCATCTTGCCCATTACTGAGTGTAACGTTTGTGGTGTGATTTTAGTTGCTGTACCCTGAGATTGAGTTCCAATTGTTGCAACTGTTGTTGGTTGGACTGTGAAAGTCCTCATGACGAACTGCGTCATGTTTCTATAGATTTTAATTAAATCTTTGTGTTGCATGAGTATAGATTTTAATTAAATCTTTGTGTTGTATGAGTAAGTCTGCCTATGGCATTGTGTCACTGTCAGGGTGTGGTGTGTAGGCCGCTAATATCGGCCATGTTGCCCCTTCTCCTCCGAGCGGGCCTAATCTTACTCTTCTTCTTATGTGGGGTAGGGCGCCTTTAAACCAGTATAAATGTTCCTGGTACGTGAGTGGAATCTCTATGTCCTCAAACGGACCATATTCCACTGGTGCATCTCCTTCTGTGTAAGAGTGAAATGTCAGTGTTCTTGCATCTGCTGCTGGGAACGTAACCCACGAATAAAATACCTCTGTTTTGTTTGATTCGTGTGCCTCAATCACGAAAGCTACTAAGCCACCCCTAGCTGAAAAACCATTTTCTAACAGTTTTAGGGTGATTGTATGTCTGAATTTTTCTGCAATCGGATTTGCGTCTGTATCTTCTTCCCTTGAGAGTTGTAAATTTACTCTTACGTCACCTCCTGTCTCAGTCATTTTGAAAAGAAGAAGTTTGTTCAAGGGAACTAAGATAAAGGTTTTAATGCACAATTTCAGGAACACTGTGTCCTTCAAGCTTGATAAACCAACATCCAATAAATAGTATTTTGCCTACTCAGCTGTGGCGGAATTTGTGCCCACCCACTCCAGACGTCTCTGGTGTTTTGTGAGTAGGGGTCTCTGAGAATAGCACGACTGAACTACTCAGATTCTACTGTTAAATAAGTGCCCAACCAACGTTGGCGGCGCCATGTCGTGTAGTTCCTATATATCCTATTCAGGACCTGCGCGTTCTGGATAACATAAACTGTGGGTTTGGTGGCAGACTGGTTCCGGGCACCCCCACTGCATACGTTAGCCTGTTTGCATTAGCTAGCTCACAGTGCCACTAAAATCTCCTCTTATCGGGGAGAGAATAGTTTCTGGCAACCTCAGAACATGACAACCCTGATTCCCCAGGATCGTGGAAACAATATACTACTTTTCGCTCAGTCACCCGTGCTCACTTAGTTTGTCTCAGAGATACACAGAATAAACAGTCTAGGCGTTTCAATAAGGAGATTATTGAACAGTTGTTATTCTAGTGTAGAATATATGAGCTGCAACAACCATTAGACAGTAGCAGAGATATATGGCCAGCAATATTACAAAAGTAAAGGGATGGTATAGTTCTACCATCTTGCAGAAATCATGAATATATACATGTACATAAAACACATGATAAAAAGTCAACCTAAAAGTGCGTACTCCTACGATGCCTCCCTAACTAGATGTACCTAAATGTACCTAGCATCTATGTAGGTGTTATGCCAAGAATCACTCTAGGATCTATTCCACCCCATTACCTGAGAGTTAGAGAATGTGGGACCCCGTCCTGGTCTCGAGTTGGACACCCCGCGAGTGATGTTAGACCACTGCTAGCTGGAGCGTCGGCATGCAGGAACCTCAGCGTCTCTGGTCAGTGTGTCAGCCGGGAAGTCACGGTCTCCTTCCCCTTCTATAAGCAAGTCATGATGTATATATACCCATAGGTCTCCACAGGGGTCCTACCTTGCTTAGTTACTGTGTCGGCCTAAAGGATGACGTCAGGCCTGAACTTTAACATAGATATTATACAGGAGATGTTCGTCCTGCTGTGCTTCCAAGAAGCCTCATGCATAATGTATGAGTATCGAACCAGGGAAAAGCCCGCGATCTGAAAGCAGTGTTGTATCTAGGTAAAAGGTCAGTGCCTAAGAACCGTTATGTATGTAATGTAGGGAAGAATATAGGTGAAAGGTTGTGATGTTACCTATGCCTAAGGTATCTATATGGAATATAACAATGTTTCACTTGTCCCCAACTCCAATCAAGACCTTGCGCTCCAAACAACATGCACCTGTGCAGCCATCTTGAAACTACACTTCCCCTCACTGTCAGGTACCCATAGTTTCAGGGGTGCTGTTTCTGCTAGGTGGGAGGAGGAGTGTGTCCAATGGCGAAACCTCCCATCAGGCCCTGTCCTACACACACCTTCCCACCCAGCCCGACCAAGCCACCAGGAAGAGTGGTGTTCTGACAATGAGGGAAAGTGTACTAGCAAGATAACTGACACTGGTGCCTAGTGTCTGATTTGACCACAACTCCCATCGAGGCCTTGTGCTCCCAATATCAGTCACAACTGAAAGTCATATTGCCAGTACATTTCCACTCACTGTCAGGAAAGCAGAGTTCCAGTGGGGCTGTTTGGGATGGGTGGGAGGAGGAGTGTTTGTAACAACTACTTCTCCCATCAGGCCATGCCCTACACACATCTTCCCACCCGGCCCAACCAGGGAACCAGGAAGAGTGGTGTCCTAACAATGAAGGGAAGTGTACTAGCAAGATGGCTGCCACTGGTGCCTGGTGTCTGACTTGACCACAACCCCCATTAAGGCCTTGTGCACCATACCCCAGTCACCAGTGTCAGTCATCTTGCCAGTACATTTCCACTCACTGTCAGGAAAGCATACTTCCAGTGGGGCTGTTTGTGCTGGGTGGGAGGAGGAGTGTTTGCAATGGCTACATCTCCCATCAGGCCCTGTCCTACACATACCTTCCCACTCAGCCCAACCAGGCCACCAGGATGAGTGGTGCCCTGATAATAAAGAGAAGTGTACTAGCAAGATGACTGACACTGATTCCTGGTGTCTGACTTGAACACTACTCCCATCAAGGCCTTTTGCTTCAAACACCAGTCACCAGTGTCAACTATCTTGCCAGTACATTTCTACTCACTGTCAGGAAAGCATACTTCCAGTGTGGCTGTTTGTACTGGGTGGGAGGAGGAGTGTTTGCAATAACTACATCTCCCATCAGGCGCTGTCCTACACACACTCTTCCCACCCAGCCAAACCAGACCACCTGGCAGAATGGTTTCCTGACAGTGAGTGGAAATGTACTGACAAGATAGCTGACATTGGTGACTGGTGTTTCACTTGTCCCCAACTCCCATCAAGGCCTTATGCTCCAAACACCATGCACCTGAGTCAGCCATCTTTAAACTACACTTCCCCTCACTGTCAGGTACCCATAGTTCCATGGGTCCTGTTTGTGCTGGGTGGGAGGAGGAGTGTTTGCAATGGCTACATCTTCCATCAGGCCCTGTCCTACACATACCCTCCCACCCAACCCAACCAAGCCACCAGGATAAGTGGTGTCCTGACAACGAGGGAATGTGTACTAGCAAGCTGGTTGCCACTGGTGCCTGGTGTCTGACTTGACCACAACCCCCATTAAGGCCTTGTGCCCCATACCCCAGTCACCAGTGTCAGTCATGTTGCCAGTACATTTCCACTCACTGTCAGGAAAGCATACTTCCAGTGGGGCTGTTTGTGCTGGGTGGGAGGAGGAGTGTTTGCAATGGCTACATCTTCCATCAGGCCCTGTCCTACACATACCCTCCCACCCAGCCCAAACAAGCCACCAGGATGAGTGCTGTCCTGACAACGACGGAATGTGTACTAGCAAGATGGCTGCCACTGGTTCCTGGTGTCTCACTTGAACACTACTCCAATCAAGGCCTTGTGCTCCAAACACCAGTCACCAGGGTCAGCCATCTTGCCAGTACGTTTCCCCTCATTGTCAGGTACCCAAAGTTCCAGGGTTGCTGTTTGTGCTGGGTGGGAGGAGGAGTGTTTGCAATGACAACATATCCCATCAGGCCCTGTCCTACACAGACCTTCCCAGCCAGCCCAACCAGGCCACCAGGAAGAGTGGTGTCTGACAATAAGGGGAAGTCTACCAGCAAGATAACTGACACTGGTGCCTGGTGTCTGGCTTGACCACAACTCCCATCAAGGCATTGTGCTCCAAACACCAGTCAATAGTGTCAGCCATATTGCCAGTACATTACCACTCACTGTCAGGAAAGCAGAGTTTCAGTGGGGCTGTTTGGGCTGGGTGGGAGGATGAGTGTTTACAATGACTACATCTCCCATCAGGCCATGTCCTACACACACCTTCCATCCCAACCCAACCAGGCCACCAGGAAGATTGGTGTCCTGATAATGAGAGGAAGTGTACTAGCAAGATGGCTGACTCTGGTGCCTGGTGTCTGACTTGACCACAACTCCCATCGAGGCATTGTGCTCCATACACCAGTCACCAGTGTCAGCCATCTTGCCAGTAGATTTCCAATCACTGTCAGGAAAGCAGCGCTCCAATGGGGCTGTGTGTGCTGGGTGGGAGGAGAAGTGTTTGCAGTGACTACATTTCCCATCAGGCCCTGTCCTACACACACCTTCCCACCCAGCCCAACCAGGCCTCCAGGAAGAGTGGTGTCTGACAATAAGGGGAAGTGTAAGATAACTGACACTGGTACCTGGTGTCTGACTTGAACACCACTCCCACAAAGGCCTTGTGCTCCAAACACCAGTCATCAGTGTCAACTATATTTCTACTCTGTCTGGAAAGCAGAGTTGCATTGGGGCTGTTTGTGCTGGGTGGGCGGAGGAGTATTTGCAATGACTACATCACCCATCAAGCCCTGTCCGACATACATCTTCCCACTCAGCCCAACTAGGCCTCCAGGAAGGGTGGTGTCCTTCAATGAGGGGAAGTGAACTAGCAAGATGGCTGACACTGGTGCCTGGTGTCTGATTTGAACACTACTCCCATCATGGCCTTGTTCTTTAAAGACCAGTCACCAGTGTCAGCCATCTTGCCAGTACAGTTTCACTCTCTGTCAGGAAAGCATACTTCCAGTGGGGCTCTTTGTGCTGGGTGGGAGGAGAAGTGTTTGCAATGGCTACATCTCTCATCAGGCCTTGTCCTACACATACTCTTCCCACCCAGTCAAACCAGACCATCTGGCATAATGGTTCCCTGACAGTGAGTGGAAATGTACTGGCAAGATGGCTGACACTGGTGACTGGTGTTTCACTTGTCACCAACTCCAATCACCACCTTGTGCTCCAAACACCATGCACCTGTGTCATCCATCTTGAAACTACACTTCCCCTCACTGTCAGGTACCCATAGATTCAGGGATGCTGTTTCTGCTGGGTGGGAGGAGGAGTGTTTGCAACTGCTGCATCCCACCCAGCCCAACCACGCCACCAGGAAGGAACAGTGGTGTCCTGACAATGAGGGGAAGTGTACTAGCAAGATGGCTAACACTGATTCCTGGTGTATGACTTGAACAGTACCCCCATCAAGGCCTTGTGCTCCAAACACCAGTCAAAAGTGTCAACTATCTTTCCACTACATTTCTACTCACTGTCAGGAAAGCAGAGCTCCAGTGGGGCTGTTTGTGCTTGTGTGGGAGGAGGAGTGTTTGCAATGTCTACATTTCCCATCAGGCCATGTCCTACACACAACTTCCCACCCAGCCCAACCAGTCTATCAGGAAGAGTGGTGTCCTGACAATGGGTGGAAGTGTACTAGCAAGATGGCTGACAGTGGTGCCTGGTGTCTGACTTGACCACAACTCCCATTAAAGCCTTGTGCTCCAAACACTAGTCACCAGTACATTTCTACTCACTGTCAGGAAAGCATACTTCCAATAGGGCTGTTTGTGCTGGGTGGGAGGAGGTGTGTTTGCAATGACTACATCTCCTATTAGGCCCTGTCCTACACACACCTTCCCACCCAACCCAACCAGCCCACCTGTAGCTCCGCTTTCCTGACCATGAGTGGAAAGGTACTGTTAAGATGGCTGACACTGGTGCATGGTGTTTGGAGTACAAGTCGTTGATGGTAGTTCAGGTGAAGTGTGTACATGGCAATAGTTTTGAGACTTTTCATCTTCATTGCAGGTATGCAGGTTATCTATATTACATACACATCATATGATCTTTGACTATTAGTTTGTTTGAATCTAAGAATGTTTATTTCGGTAACTGGGACCATTACAGAGATGTCTGCAGAAGTGTCATTGCTAACTTGTGTGAAATGTGGAGTTCCTACATACCAGATCCCATCCTTCTGGTATTTCTTCGGCTGAATGATAGTACGCGCCTTCTCCTCCCAAGAAGTAAAGTGCACAGGTGGTACAGAAGGACCACCCCCAGGCCGTTGTGCAACCCGGTGTACTTTGCTGGGCAGTGTTTTTGACACTCCTTCTGATGTCGTACCACCTCTTTTTGATATCATCTGTCGTGCGCAGGATTGGGGCTACTGCATTCACCTTGCTGACTATTCTGTTCCACAACTGATTTTTCTGTCTCATGGGGGTCTGTTGGACTAGGGTCCTGAATAAATGTGGCTCTACTCTGAGGATTTAATCAACCAGCACTATCAACTCCTGATCAGTAAAAAGTGGCTGCTTCTTCTTTGACATAGTGAGGATGAGGGTGACTGTGAGTGTGAAAATGAATGTGAATTAGAAGGTGTGTCTAAGAAAGGAATATGAAACAAAAAAGTGATATGTGCAGGCAGTGATGTGAATGCAGTGCGTGGGTGAGTGCGGGGCTGACAGCAATGACTGTAGAAAGAGCTCCCTACTTCTTTCAGCAGTATTGAGTGGGAAAGGATCATGGTCTTTTTTATATAGGAGGATTGGTGGGTTTGTCTACTTTTTAAATTGACATGTGTTTTTTTTGGGCGGTGCTTATGCTTGTTGTGTTTTTTGGCCTCCTTTTTTCAATTTAGCACTTGCCATGTGCGACACAAACCGTGTACGCAACCACATTGAATGCATCATAATCTGCTTAGTGGGACAACCAATACATGTTCGTACTCGGAATCCCTATGGGACTGCTTTTCTGACCGACGCGGTCGGTTCGTATTCGTTTACGGCCGACGCGGTTGCATCAGAATTGTCTCCTACCAACACTGTCGGAGTTTTGCCTGCTATACATTATAATACGGTGGTCAGAGACAATGCAGACTAGTCGGGTTGAATGTATCCATGACAGCGGCCATGGGACAGTCTTTCCGACCAACATCGTAGTAAGCCCTAAGTGTTTCACTAGGGAAACACTAGACTTGTAAATAACAGGTTGGGAAGTACTCAATATTTAAAGCATCATGGACCTGGCCCAACTTCAATAACTTGGCATAAAAGTGCTAATTTATAGTCCACATAAATACATTTCCATCCATAATATACCAAAATCATGCAGGGAATACACTAATTATAATTCCTCATCAGTAATGTATTGTAGTTTAAGAAAGTGAACTATCAGTTAAAGTGGATGGTAGTCAACCACAAGTAATAATGTCAAAAAAATGTTAGATCCAGGCAAAGGTTTCAGTAATTTAAACCTGAGTGCAACCTAAATCTGTTTCCTCAGTCCAGCGAAGTCACACCTTGGGTGGATTGGCTTGGCTGACTGGTCCTGGCTCTCAGGAATACTGAAAGTACCTACCTTTTTAGATGTGTTAGAAGAAATCAAGTTAGACACAACTAATGGTCCCAGAATGTCAGGGTCAACCTTTGGTGGTCAAGTCTCACTGCAGGAGAGGCTACTAACAGGGTCCTCTCCAGGTCCTGTTGGTACTGGTCAGCTGGGCACTCCAGGGAAAAAGGTATTTTGCAGCTTCTATTGTCCCTATAGCCACACAGGAGGTCAGCCAACTGACACTTGGAGTCCATTTCTTGTCTTTCCAGGATACTAAAATAAGTTGATTGGGTCAAATCATATACACAGATGACCGGTCAGCAGTATCCAGTGTGCAGGGTCTAAAAACCAGCAGTAAAATTCAGCAAAAAATGGGAATCACATTGCAGAAAGAAGACATATTTCACACATGCCTTCCATAGCTAAAAAGGAAAGCAGCAGCAGCCATTCCTTTGACAGTTCTCTTTGTTTTTAAGCGGAAAGTATGTGGAAATGCCCTATGCATTGGCAATGTCATATTCAGGTTACTGCTAAGTCCATCCCCTTTGGGAAGTTGGACTATATAAGAAATTCACCTTTTCTGCATGGTATCCTGGATTTGTTGCTTTTTCCTGCATATATTTTTGCTGGTTTTAGAAGTCTGTGCACTTTACCCCTGCTAACCAGAAGTATACTGCTTGAGCTGCCTCTTCAAATATGGTTAAATTGGCACATTCCCATTTTAACTTACTTGGAAGTCCCTAGTGTATGGTACAAGGTGTACCTTTTATGCCATCCACTACAGTGCCTGTGCAAACATGGCTTCAGGCATACTCTGTGTGGTCTGGGTTTAGCAGTGTAAAAACTACAGTTCAGCCTGTCAAAGTAAAACCCTTTGCCAGGTAAAATCCTTCATTTTATATATGAATAACCCACCTCTATGTAGGCATTGTAGTCCACAAGGCAGGATGCTTGCTATTTATACGTAGACTCTGTAAAAATGTATGTCAAGGTATCCATATAGTGACTAGCCCCCAAAAGCTATTTAGACTGTAGGACAGCTGGCTGGCCCATAGAGAAAATCAGAGTACATATTAAAATCCTGAGCTGTATCTCGGGAATGGGACTAGCTAGAAAAACTATTCAACAACTATTTCAAATATTTGTTAAAAATCAATTGTGAAGTCAGATTTTTAATAAATATTAGGGTAAAACACTTTTAGGAAGTTTCCTTTTACCTGTTTGACATTCCTGGAGGGTAATTTGCATTTCCTCTCATACTTCTCCCAACCACTGATTAGCATTTGAATAGGTGTGAAAAAGGTGTGAACTGCCTTTGAGGAGCAAACAACAAGCTGACCTGAATGGGCAAACATGACTTGAATGGTTTATTGTTTCAATTAATTAAAATTGTTACAAAAGAAACTGTCTCCGCCCACGCACCTTCTTCAATCATGGATAAAACATAGTCATTTCATTTAACCAATCTGATAATCATGGATAAAAAGTAATCATTTCAATTAACAAATCTAATAATCATGGATAAAACGTAATTATTTCATTTAACAAGTCTACTAATCACGACACAAGACAGTAAGAGACAAGTAGAATTCAATATGTAAACACTAATTTGAAGCTGTATTCTGCCTCTAGTCCTTGGCTGAGTCTTTGCTTATAAGTTCTTTCAACTGATGTGCAAATTTCGCTAGTCTGGCCAATTCCATTGGAGTCTCCAAATTGAAAAGAAGTTTCATTGCATCTGTGCAAGTACGTGTGCCGTATTTTAAAAACAGTGGTTTCAATAAAGTGCGACGTGCATGATTCAATCGTTGGCATGTGCAAACCAAGTGAGCCATGGATTCCTCGTACTGATGACACAGTCTGCAGGAGGGAACCCCCTCTAATGTTTTGCAGCGGGTATTAATATCTTTTATTGGCAATACCATGAGTCTCACTGACAAAATTTGCTTTAAAATTGTCTTGTTCAATGCAGAGTCAAGGTATGGCTGTCTCAATTTATCTTGGAAGGAACTAGCTAATAACCTGATGTTACTACTGGAGGACTCTATTACCTTCATGTCATCGTTCTTGGATAATAGTCTAATTTGTTTTTGTAAAATAGATTTTAAAATTCCAGGTAGATGGATAAAATCCTGCCAATTAGACAGGTCAAGGTGCAATTCAGTGCAAGCAGTGAGGAGTCCGTTGGCCCACGAATTGCTGCCTTTCGCAAAGATTTCCTTCAAGATTGATTTCATTGTATTCGGTGGTGCTGCACAGGCCCCTCGATAGTAGCGAACAATCGATACCCAATGTTCGTAGCATTGTTTGTTTAGCCCGAATTCAAGTCGTACCAAGGCATTCCGGGCATAGGCGGGTATCTGAAAAATCTGTTTGAATGCTCGGCAGTTGGCACGTTCCATGGTGTTGATTAATAACGCAGGAAATACTAGTTGGCCATATGTGATTGAAGGAAGTAACTTAGCTCTTATGACCTTTTGATGGGCTCAGTTGTGGGGCTACTTAGTTTGGAGTTCATTTTGCATAGGGCATAAGTCGTCGCCTTAGCTTTTGATTCGATGGATGCAGTGTGTGCAGTGGACTTCCCGTTGCTCATAATCCAAACCCCAAGGTAATTATATTTAGTTGTTGTGTCTATTTTCAATTTGCCCATTCTCCACTGTTGTTTAAGTTTATTAGCATCCTTCCCAAAAATTACTACCTTCGTTTTTCCTGCATTTGCTGTTAAATCATTTTCATTGTTGTAGATGCTTAGTGCATCCAATGTTCTTTGCATACCCATCTTAGTATGGTCCATTAGCACCATGTCATCTGCGTACTGCATTAAGAACAGTCTGGACGACCCAATTTGGGGGGTAACAAATTGGCTTTAGATATTGTTTTACCAAGGTCTGCAGTGTAGAGATTAAAAAGCAGGGGCGCCAATACACAGCCTTGTTTCAGCCCTCGATCTGTGTAGATTTTTTTTGTTGCTAAGTTCATGGATAATTTCACCTGTACCCAAGTTCCTGTGTAGAGGGCAATAATTGCTTTCAGCAGCATAGTCGGGATCCCCCAGTTTTGTAGTTTCCACCACAGCAAGTTCCTGTTAACACAATCGAATGCCGCAGTATAATCCACAAAGCATGCAAAAACTGGGAGCTGGTTTTTCTGGGTGGACTATTCTACCAGATATGCGGGGGCTATGATGTTATCCAGAGTTGATGCTTCTGCCCTGAAGCCGGATTGGTAAGCTGGTAAGATTTCATTGTCACTGGCCCAATTTTGCAAATCTTGCAAAAGAAGGCTTGCATATCCCTTTGCCTCAATATCCAAAAGGGCTATCAGCCTATAATTGGTTGGATCTCCTTTATCACCTTTTTTGTGGATTGGTTGGAGCAGGGAACCTTTCCAGGCTTCGCGGATTGTTGAATTGTCCATGCAGAACTGATAGAGCGGGGTAAGTATAGTTCCCCAAAATTCACAGTCTTCTTTAAAGAGGTATCCAGGGAGGCCGTTAGGTCCCGGGGCCCCGTCCCTTCTGATGTTTTTAAGTATTGATGCCACACGATTTCCTACGTCAGAAGATTCAGTTGTTTCTTCAGTGGTTGTTTGATAAGTCTTAGACGGGGTAGTGCTAGTGAAGGGTCGTTGGTGATGCGGTGGAATATGATCCAATGCGCTACATTACAATGAGTTCACATGATTATAATCCATGTGTGACTGGCGACCCCATTATGCCGGTCATGGCCGTGTCCGGACAACCTGTTGATATATGACCAGAATTCAGCCTGTCTGCTTGGAGTTAACAGACTGAAAATATGCAGCCATTGGGAGTCTGTCTGTTGCCTTCTATGGTCCCATACGTTTTTCCTGTGTATTTTCCTCGCTATCAACAGATTTTGAAGTGTTTAATCATCTCTCTCTCGCATATGAGTGTGATTGGCTTGTCTCGAGCCCCGCTTACTTTGCTCAATTTTTTCGCATCTGGGTTGGAATTGGGAGCACACCCCCTCTCCGTGATCAGGCCAATGGTTTGATTTTTTTGCCTAACAAGAGGCAGTACAGCTCCGGCGCCAATTTTATCCAATTCTCAGATATGTTGCCTGCTACAAAGCCTTTGGCGAGTGTGGACCAGTTGCTTTTCCAGACTGTCATGCCGGATATATCTATTTTATTCCATTTTAGTCTTCTCAAGAGTGCGTGTGTTTCCTCCCCGTTGGACAGACCCATAAGGGAGATGTATTGGAGGCTGGCCGTTTGCAGCGAGATGACTATGGCCAGTGGAAGATGGTCACTGGTCTGCCGCACTGGGTTTTGGAATTCTGCCACTTGATCATACAAGTGCTTGCATATAAAGATGTAGTCGATCGATGATTTATTTTTTCCCTGTAGGTCTTTATTCGTGACGGAGTTGGGAAATTGTATCTCTTGTATTGACCTTAATCTATAGGTGTTTAAGAATGTATTCAGTAGAATCCCAGCGCGTTCCCTAGGCAGTGAGACATCTGTCGCTGCCCCCAGGTTATGAGTATTAAAATCCCCGGCCATTATAATCCCACAATTCGGGTGGTAACTAAACAGCTCTTCGAGTATGTCTACCAAAGCCCTCATCTGGCAATATCTTGGTGTATCTTTGCAGTTGAAGTAGACGTTCAGGAGTAGAATCGTTATTGGACAGCCCTTCACTTTCAAACCTTGCAGGTGTATAGCTTGAACCATATCAGTGCTTAATGAAGATGACTTCTCTGAACCTCCCAAAATATGCAGGGTGGGGTCTCTGCGCATTCTTCTCCCATTACGGTGTCAAATTCTCCTTGAGTGTGAAAGCCGGCTTGACAGGTTTGCTTGGTATAGGTTGCCAAGATAATTCTTGTGTGTCCACTGTCTTGGTTCTGAAGGACACCCCTTTTTATGACCAGACATCTGTCTCTGACATTTACATAATAACACCAGGTGTGCACTTAAAAGGATAGGAACAGAATGGCCAGACACTACACATGATCTCTGTTTTATTCTACAAGATTTCTGTCTCTGGGTTTATTGAGGGTACAGTGGCTGTCCCAAACTAGATTCTGGTATCAGATGTGGGAGGACACTAGGATTACCTTTGTACACTCCACACTCACACCCCCACACCTCTGGGCCTATGTTTAGGGTGGACGAACATTTTTGCCATCTTGAAAATGCCCCATTGTTTAGGGCATGCACAGGAGTCATTCATATCCACTAGCTCATGACCAGGTATAAATGTGACACCTCCAGGTACCCAGTTCAGAACTTCTGAACCTGAAACAAGAAGAGAAGAAGACTGTACTTGCTGTTACCTGAGAGGAGCCCTGAAAGACTGGACCTGCTCTCTCTTTTGTAACCAGGACAAAGAAGTGGACACAAAGGTCATAAGACTGGCCTCCTGTTAATGTTATAGGGACACAACAAGCTACAAGAGGCCTTTCCCTGCAACTGTTCAGCTGAACAGTGGCAACTGGGACTGGACTGTACCCTGCCGTTGGCCTCTACCTAACACCCTGTGAATCTCTAAGTGCCCTCCCAGAGGTCTTTAGGGCCTTTAGAAGTGTACTCCTGTAGTGAATTGAGACTTAAAGGACTGTCTCAGAAGGTTAAATCTTCGGCTAAGATGAACCTGGTTGGCGAATGTGACCCGATATTCACTGCAGTCCCCGTTTACGGCAAACATGAACTATCATTGGCACTTTGTGCAGTGCCAGCTCCTCTGTTAAGGCGTAGGAGCCTTGCCCCACTGCTCTCTGAACGAAAAATAAAATGATAATAACACAATGTTATTATAAATTTATCTTTCAGTACAGAGCCAAGGAGGGGCAGGTCTGTGCTATCCTGATGGACAGCAGCAGTCAGCAGGGAGGAGGAATGGTGGTCACCATAAGTGCACATGACTGTTTAGCTGTCCATCTTAGGACGGCCAAACTGTTATGCGTACATAACATTTCTCCACCCATGCTATGTTGCACTGCCGGGTGGAGAACAGTCTCAGGCACTGCCTGACCGGCAATCCAGGCTGCCCAGACCAATCACGATGCTGCTGTCATGCTGGTAATACTATTACAGCATTGTGCTTGGCTTAGAGGAGTCTGGGAGCCTGTGTGCTGCCCGTAGGGACAGACAAGGACAGACGAGAGGCGGGGGCCGGCAGGTAAGTCATCTTTAGTTTTTCATTTCCTTTTTTTTCTGACCCCTGTCTTCCCCACCCCCACTGACCCACCACTTCTGTTCAGCAGCAGCTGCCACTGACTTTGTGCTACTTCCTATGTAAACATTTTTAAATTCTGGCTCCCCTTATTGGATGTTTTGTAATTGTGTTTATTTAATGTTACTCCTTTGCACTTTATTACTGTTTTCATACTTCATAATTACGTTACGTATTGCCCTAAATTAAGCCTAGCTGCTCTGTGCCATAGCTACCTGTGGGTTGAGCTCAGGTTAATTGAGTGACTTTGAAGATTCACCCTGAAAACGCCTGTGATTATTCTTTGAGGTGGCTAGTCATCCGCCCCAAGTGATAATCCGATTTCTTACAGACCGCCTCAACAGTTTTGAGCCTACCCTCAAATTCTGTCGTTAACAGTGTTACCACTCTGTCATGCTCAGCCCCAGCCATTACCCAGGCCGATGAGGAGCCCTTCTCATCTGCAGAGCACACCTAGGATAGAGATAACCCTAACCTACACACAGAGGCCTCCCAACATGTGACTAATTCCACCATGGTGAACAAGTCACTGTTGTCAAGTGAGTACTTCTAGACACCGGTTTGTCAGAACACTCCTTTTAATTGTAACATGCATCCACAGCTACAGATAGTTCAATCCCTCACATCCAGCCACCATTGATTTCACTTTCAATATTCCATTATATCGCTGACAGCACAGCGAAGAAATAAAATGTCCGCTTAGAGCTATAACATGTTGTTTGTTGGTTTAGTTATTTCCAAAACAATATAGGGTTGATGCAGACCAAAAGTTGTTCTATATCTTGTTTTCTTTCTATTATTCAAATACAGTTGTAGCAGACAGCCAATAGAAAGAACAGTAAATTCTTATTATCTATGGTTTCGTTAGGAAAACTAAAATTCGGACTTGGCAAGTCAAAGTTCATTCTTGAACATGTTATGTTATGTTAGGCCGCACTTATAACGCGCACGGATACTCAAGAGTGTCCCGGCGTGGAAGCCAACTCAGGAGACAGAAAGGGGGGCGAGAACAGGAGCTGAATGTTAATTAAAAAGCAAGGTCTTTAACTGCTTTTTAAACAGCCTGAGGTCTTTAGTGTTTCGCAGTTCGTACGGGAGGGAGTTCCAAGCTTTGGCCGCCTTAAAAGAAAGAGAGCTACCCGCTGTTCGAGCTAGGCGAAAACGGGGAATAACTGCGAGGCATTGGGCTGCTGATCGCAAATGTCTGTGGGGCGCATAAAAGTTAAAGCGTCTCCTTAGATAGGGCGGCCCAGACTTGTATAGGGCGCCATGGGCAAGGGTGAGGGCCTTAAACAGAACACGGTCCCCCACAGGGAGTCAATGCAGATCCCGAAGATGTTGTTTTATACTTGATCTACCGGGGATACCAAGCAGCACTCTTGCGGCCGCGTTTTCAATGATTTGCAGCTTTTTCAGCTGCTATAGCCGGGGATGCCAATATATAATGCATTGGCGTAATCAATGCGTGACAGGATGAGGACACGAGTCACCATTTCCTTAACCGATCTGGGCAGTAGAGGCAGGACTTTTCTAAGTGATTTCAGTGTGCCAAAGCACACTCCGGCTAATTTTTTTATCTATGGTAAGAATCTGAGGTCCTCATTGAACCAGACACCAAATTCTTCACCGGACTGCCCGTAGAGTTAGGCCTGGGATAGTCGGTGGGCCAAAGATCTTCCCGGAAATGGGGAGGGAAGGACCCATATAGGAGAACCTCGGACTTGTCCTCATTCCATTTGAGCTGAGCCCTAGCGAGCCAGTTAAAAACGGCTGACAGACAATTTCTCGCTAAGTCTGGGGACAGCTCTTTTTCCTTCCACGAAAAGAGGAGCTGAGTATCATCAGCGTAAGCTATGATCTTAGCTCCCAGCTCTTCCGCCAAATAGATTAAAGGTGTAATATATACGTTGAAGAGAAGGGGGATCAATGTAGAACCTTGCGGGACTCCCGTGGTCACCTTTCTTGGTGCCGAAGGGGCAGCCATACCTGCTGTGTTCTGCCCTCTAAAAGCGATTTAATCCAATCCCATGCAGAGCCTGAGATTCCAATATTAGAGAGACGGGCCAACAGTTGACGGTGGGGCACCGCACCGTATCGAAGGCGGCAGAGAGATCCAATAAAATCAGGGCTGCTCTACCGCCTGCATCCAGGCATTCTCTTATCGCCTCCAACATCTCAACAAGGGCAGTCTCAGTGCTGTATGTGGCCCTAAATCCCGACTGGGCTGGGTGGAGAGCACCGGAGGTCTCAACAAAGTAGGAGAGTTGTTTGTGCACTGCCTTCTCACACACCTTCACCACAGCCGGGAGGAGTGAAATGGGCCGGTAGCTTGCTAGCGTCGCGGGATTTAAGGATGGCTTTTTTAGCAGCGGGAGCAGTTTAGCCTGTTTCCACTCAAGTCGAACAGTGGCAGTCTGAAGCGATAAATTAATAATATTATTGACTTCAGGGTTGACCACCTCTGCGACTGCTGCTAACTGCCTAGCTAAACATGGATCGGCTGGAGAACCCGATTTGAGGGATTTGAGAATGGTCAGTGAATCCAGCAGGGAAATGGGTGAGAAACCCGTCAAAGAGGTGAGGACTGAGTCAGAGACCTCGGGCAGTCTGAATAGCGCGCCCCGCCTGCCCTTGAATACTCGTGTCGAAACTGTCCTGGATCGTTTGGATCTTGTCTATAAAGAAACCGGACAGCTTCTCACACCAGGGATTAGAGGCAGGGAAGGTAATACGTTCCGCGCAAGGCTTCAGAAAACTCTGAACGATAGAAAAGATTTCTTTAGAGTTATTTTTGGACTGAACAATGCGCTCCGTATAAAAATTACCTTTAGCCTTCTTGATAGCTGCGTAGTACTCTTTCTGGGATTTCCTTAGTACTATTTTAGCCAATGGGCAGTAGGCCTGTCTCCAGCTGCGCTCCAGCTTTTTACATGAATGCTTTAGCTCCTTGAGCTCGCTGGAGAACCAGGGTTTAGACGATGTGTTTCTCACTCGCTTGTTGGCCAGAGGTGGGGAAAGATGTTCCACCGCCTGTGAGATCCAGTTATTGAGGCTCACAGCAGCGTCAGTCAAATCCGTAGAAGCGATAGGGCGGGTGTCGGCCAGGACTTTGCATTTTATTCAATAGTTTTGCTGGCAAGACCAACTATGCATACTTTCATCCACTCTGAATCACCTGGTTATCACTGCAGTACACCTGCGGTTTCACAGTAACCACACCAGATTGCTGCTAAAACCAAGTCCTGTGTATTATCAAAGCTGTGCAATTAATCTAGGTGTAAGGAAACCGAGATGCCACACTAGCTGCACCAGTAGCACAATAATTAGCGTTTACACAAAAATATGCCTTCCCAAAAATATCCACTAACACATTCTTAAAATAAAAAAAATACATTTCAGTAAAAGAGATATAAGGATTTTTATTGATATTTTGTAATACAAATTTATTTCTATCCACATATGAAACAAAAAATATGATTGACATGTTCATCCATTTATTGGCCTGACTTGCAAGCCAACACACAGCAGTAATTGTTGGAGATCTCTAGCTCAGTTTCTGCAGAAGACGATCCCATGATCCCCAAAATCCTGCAAAAGCAAATGGGAGAGAGTGAATTAGGTATATAGTTTAGCACAGATACCATGTTGGCATTCTTTCCTTAGACATCTTTATCTTTTCACTCAGGCCTTCAGTGCTCTCGATTGCCTCTGAATATTACTAAAATAAAAATCAAGTCTAATTTGATAGAAGAGCCCTTTCGTCTTCCGAGTTGTTTCCGATTTGTTTAGATGTTAAATTTCATCAGCCTATTTTGCTTTTTCCAATGAAAGTAAAGCTTATAACTAACTGCTCGAAATATCTGCATTTTGTAACAGGTCATGCACAAGCAACCACGGTTCCCAATTAGGAAAAATGGAAATCCAGGACCAGAAAATTACCCTATTTGTTGCACTTTGTGCTGGTGTGGTATGGCGTATTAAGAGTTAATCACACGAAAAACCTTTTGAATCAAATTTGAAGTTTAGGAAATAATAAGATTCGAATTTGTGATTATACTAAATGCGCTGAGCCAAATATACAGGCCTCAGCTCTGTGGGCCGACCCTGATTCTCCTCCAGGAGAGAGGGCAGGTCATGCTGCCCTCAAAGTGACAATAAAGGGGATGCCCCCTTACGGTTTCCCACCATCCCTAGTGGAGAGCATATACGGCCCTATACACTAAGGGAATCATACATCTGTATTTACTAAATACGTGCATGGGAGCTGACCTACAATTTTCCCCTACTCAAAAACATTCCAGGTGGTATGCCTGTGAAGCTGCAGCAGACGCAGATCTCCAGGTGTACTAATGGGAGTGTCATGTGACATGTCTCCTGGGTGGGCTACTATTCCCTCAATGCAGAAGCATGGTCAGTACAGTGGAGCAAATATGAAAGTGTGAATCAGTTCTTCAAATCCAATTGTATTGTTGAGCATGCTGATTGAGCATCAAGGTAATTACGTTAGTTTAGAAGAAAAGCAAATATCTTGCAATAAGCTGTGAAAAAAATTCAACAATTCTGGAATGTTTCAATTGTCTTGCTTCGGTAGAAAGATCAGTACTATAAATACAGTTTGATTTTGTCCTGGGGTCTTAGTGAGTACCGTTCGAAGTAGTGTGTGTCCTACTGTTAAAGCAGGATACACCCATTTTCAACACTGTAGCCCAGGAGGACAAGCCACATCTATGAAACGTTTGGTACCCCAGGATAAAATCAGTTACAAACAGCACCAGCAACCTGCCCAAGTGGCAACTTGAGTGAGGCACTTTAGATTCTGCAATCTAAGGCGAAAAAGCACAAATTAGAAGATTGGAATTCACCAGGTGTTTATCATCTTAACTTGCAAGTACACCAGTAGAAGGCTCACCAATGTCAGCGTGCTACATGTGCAGCTATTTATATGTTCTGGACACCGTGGAGGCCTGCCAAAATGTAAGGCAGGAGGAGCCACCACAATAGCAACCAACGGTACCATTTGACCTCTTCCAATCAACAGGTGTAGCTGGCAACGTCCTAACAGTCCAGTCAGAATGTTGAGGGCCTCATTTATGAAAAGTGTTACATTGCTGGTTGCAAACAGCGATGCAACATGCTTCATTGCGCCCTCCTTGCAACACCTTGGATGCGCTGTATTTACAGTATGGCGCTCCATGGTGAAAGGATTGACCAGATATGTCAGGAATTCTGATGCATCTGGTAATGACACATTCCTGAAGTGTGTCGCGAAACAGACGCAACTCCAGCAATGCGTCATTACAGATGGGCGAGTCCCACGTAAAAGGGCCTGTGTCAGTCCTTATGCCTGCTGTGAAACAGGGGTAAGGATTTGACGCAGTAAACTCGTAGAAGTGGTGCAGTGAAATCTCATAATTTCACTGCACCACTTCTATGAGCCTTTTTTACGGGGGAACCTCCACCCTTCATACATTATAACTGATGCAGGTATAATGTAGCGCAAGGGTTTACAAAGCGACGCATCTACCTTGGTGCGTCACTTTGTAAATATGGTGCAGTGTGGAGCATTTTTTACACCACCACAGAGTCACAAAAAGTGACGCAATGGTGGCATAAGCCCTTCATAAAAAAGAGCTTATGTGTTTTTCATCAGCCAAGACAACCCCAACTACTTAGCGAAAATGTGAACTGCTAGGGGACAAATTGGCAATTGACAAATAAAAGTGAAAACAGACTCAGTTGAGGACATCTTCCTTGCTGTAATAGCAGGACACCAGGTGCTACCTGATCTGCTAACCAGGTGTTCTCCTCTCCAGCCTTCATCCAGACACTATAGGCCATATTAATGACCCAGTTTGAACGTCACTCTTACACCACGCAACATGGTGCAAGAGGGACACAAACTTCAAGTCAGATTTTTGAAGCCACACAAAACCAGGTTGGCAGCTTTGAGTGGCTCCAAAAGTCTGGCGTAATGCAACTCAGCACAAATCACTGCGTTGCATTACTCAGCCTGGGAAGAAGTACCATACGCGTTCTGTGAGTGTTTTCCCAAACTCCCATGGTTTTTGATGCATTCCCAGATTTACAAGAACTTGTAATCCTTGGAATGCGTCTAAAAGATGCGCCTCCCCATGAGAGGCGTGACGAGGAAAAATATCTTTATTTCTCCTCGTTACTTCCTATTTCTATGTGTTCTGCATTCTGCAGCACATATAGAAAGAGGAATATGCCTCTCACAATCATTTTTGTGCAGGAAGGTGTCCCTTCCAGCACAAAAAAACAATCCTGCCCGCAAAGCAGGCATGCTTGAACCATGATGCAAGGGTGCCTTCGTTGGTGCTAGGCAGTCCATTGTGCACCACCAGCGCAGAGGGTAAAGTCAGAAATGCGCTATTTGCCTAAAATATGGCATATTCATGCCCTTTCCCACTGACCCAGTGCAGCGCAGCAAGGTGATTTGTTGTGCTGCACTGAGCCACTATTTTATAATTATGCCCCTACAAGTGTAAGCCACAGTGCAATAAGCTGATATATATACACCTTCTAGAGTGAGCTGGGAATGATCTTGCATTAGATGTAAAGCATGATTGCAATTGTCAAACCTCTTGGTGAGTCAAGCACCACCAGAGCATGGCTCAGGGACATTGCCAAAGGAGTCAGACAAAATCTGTGGGAGAATCCCTCATCTGCAGGTAGTCTGGCCCATGATTGAAATCTGTGATTGGTATTTTAGTATAGGATTATTGGCAGGAAACAGATCTGTGCTATTTCACCCCTCAGCAACCAAGCCCGAGCAGGCGGTCAAACCCCGTGTGCACTAGTGTGTGTATACACATTTTTTCTGTATGGGTATTTTTGTGTTGTTTTCACTTTTTTGTTTTACCCATTTTTTTACACTTTTCAACTTCTACTTTTGTAATTTTTTTACATAGTATAATTGTTTTGTTTTTTTACAGTTTTTAACTAATGTTGTGTAAATATGTTTTACATCATTTTAAAGATTTTTAACATATTTTATTACTTATTTTATTTTTTTACCCGAGCATTTGTGTTCTTTTTTCAGATGCTGTTCTGGATATTGATTTGTTGACTTTTGCACAGACCACAACAGAGTTTCCAGAATATAACAAAATTGTGCATATTGTCATAATTGTCTTACTTTTCTTTTTACAGAACCACCTTCTGAGCAGTTGGTTATCTTTCAACTGCTTCCTTCTTCAGAATCTCTGCATGTGCTATGATGTTTGGGTGCATGGCCCTCAGTTACTTTCACGTTGGCTCTAGGCAGCACAGAGTGCACCAGCACAATAGAGCAGAAATGCACCATACCTTTGTAAATTTGGAGCATTTCTGTTCTTTCTATTTTACCCAACACAGCACAGCAACTTTGTTTGCTGTCCTGCATTGAATGAAAGATTATTAAATATGCCCTTTATGTTTTTTGATGGAAGTTCGAAAAATGTCCACACCGGTGATTCCTTTGCTACCTTTTCTTCTTGTGGTGCTACAGATGTGCTTGGGAGAACACTGATGTCATCTTCTTTAGATGGCGTATCTGGCATAGGCCTGATGGATGATACACTTGCTGTTTGCTGGTCTATACTTTTGTCTGAGGCCTTGATGGCTTTCGATTTTTCTTCTCTGTTGAACAGCAACCCAGTAACGATGGTTATCAAAATAAGTTGAGGTTGTTTTTAAAGTGAGTCCAAGACTCTTTCTCGTCCTCCTCCTACAGGGACCGTGACACTGTCCTGATGGAAGTATGCAAGCTGCGGGAGGTGAAAGTGGATAACGCCACAGTTATTATCTTCTTTGACTACGCCACGGGGGTGCAGAGGCAGAAGGGCGCGTCTCTAGTGGTTAAGCGATGCCTCCGAGAGTTGGGCATCAAATACTCTCTCTTGTACCCATAAAGGCTGAAAGTGATCTCAGATGTTGACACGCAAATCATTGACGCCGCTGAACAGATCTGGACCTGGCTGCAATCTACTGGTCGCTAGGTGCTGCGGACAGGGAGTGAAGGGTCTGCGCAACAAGTAGTCATTCTTGAAGCCAGTTGTACTGGGAGGCATTGGAGGAGCAGGGGTCCCCTTCCACAACTAAAAGGCAACCCCAATCTACAGCAGGTTGTACAAGAGAGGCAGAAGGCGCTGCATGCGGCAGCGTTGATGTGCAATCGCATTCAGACACAGGATCCCGACACATGCCCTGAACACTCTCCCAGTGACGAGGTCTCCACTGCAACATGGTCATCCTGTGCGGAGTCTGTGAAGTCCCCGGATGTGACTCCTCAGATGGCATATAACCTAATTTAATGTTGACTGGTTGTTCATCTCTCCGTCTTCCATGGTTACAAAGAGCTCCAGAGAGTCTCTGGCTTTCTGTGGTTCCTGGTCTTCAGCTTCCTGTTGCTGAAGTTAGGGTCTACCAAGGTCAGCACTTAAAGGGGATCAGGTCTGCTCAACACCCAAAGGAAACAAAGCAGTTGTTCATGTGAGCAATGCATGTAAGGGGTGGTGGTGGTGGTCTCCTTGGTGCTCCGAGCTGCAATGGCAGGAGGTCTATGGCATTTTTGACCTTGCCAAGGATGAATTGTGGGAGTTCTTTTATTATCCAAGGGCCTCATTTGTGAGGCCCTAGCGGCACTCTTGCAACGCTGTAACATCACTTGTATGAAGTTCCAGTGGTGCAATGTGCCAAAGCATGTTTACAAGGCCACATAAATCCACTTTACATGGCTTTTCATGGCCTTGTAATTATGTGCCTCTTTCACGCATTTAACAATGTGAAAGGGGCATTCCATGGGTGTTGCTGAAGGCGTTCCCACGGCAAACCAATGGAATCTTAAGCATTCCCGGGTTTATGAGAACCGTAAACCTTCGGAATGCGTCAGAATCTAACACCACACCAAGGGTGGAATTTTGGAGGCGCTAAGAGAATAAATGTTTTCATTTCTCCTCTTTTTTTCACTTGTTCTATGTGTGCAGCATTCTGCAGCACACAGAGAAAGAGGAAATACCCTGGATTAATAGGTTTTGTGCAGGTGGGTGTCCCTTCCTGCACATGATCAATCAACTCCGCAACACAGTCACCCTTGCACCATGGCGCAAAGGTGCCTGCGTTGGCGAATTGCAGCCATTGTGTGCCAATGTATAGAAAAAATACAGGGGGGCCTATTCATGAGCCCCTTGCAACAGTTTAACACTGCTGGTGTGTCATTTTCTTGACGTACTTGCAGTGTGAATTTTGCACCACGTTCAGCTGTATTTACAAAGTGATGCATCTAGGCATATGCGTGACCTTGTAAAGCCCTGCGCCACATTATACCTGTGTCAGGTATGATGTATGCAGGGTGGGCGTTCCCATGCAACAAAGCCTAGTAGGAGTGGCGCAGTGAAATCTATCTGATTTCACTGCGCCAATTTTAGGACATCACTGCTTCAAAAACTCATGTCTGCCTAATTGCAGGTGTAAGGGTGGTGCAGTGCCATAGGGATAGGCTTGCCCCATGCATTGCTGGAGTTGCATCATGCTTGCAACACAACTGCAGCAATGAGTGACTTTATCGCCGATAGATACATTAGGATTCCAGACGTGTCCGTCATTGATTGTGACATGGAGCACCATACAGTAAATCTATGGTGTTGCAAGGATAGTGGAGTGAAAAATGTCAAATCGCTGTTTTATCGCAGTGATGCAATACTTTTCATGAATGGGGCCAAGGAATGCACCCTATCTTATTGATAGGGCACAATCCTGACCTTTTGTTTTGGTGCAAGGCAGCGCAGCAATATTCCTTGCAGCGCTGTCCAGCACCCAAACATCTTATATGTGGCCCCAAGTGTTTTCACCAATTTTAGAATAAGGTAATTTCTGGCCTTAAAAACTGCCTCTAATTGGACTTCCTTTTGCCCTTCGCAGCATCCAAGACCTTCGCCTTTTCAAGAAAAATCTGAAAACTCATTTGTTTGTGTAACCTCTCCATGCTCTTCCCTCTCTGGCTCGCGCCGGGACACTCTTTGGAGTAGCTGAGCGCGTTATAAGTTTATATAACATAACATAACGTTATAAGTTTATATAACATAACTTGGTGCCAGTTTTTTGGGTTTTGCGACATACAAGGAAATCATTGTAAATATCGTGTTGTGTGTTTTGCTGGAGTTTTACGTGCGAAGGCCTACTTTGCATCTCAATTTTGGTAAGTCATGCTAACAGAAGTGACGTTTAAAATTGCTGCTAACTGGAGTTAGCGGCAACTGTAAATATGGCGATTAAAAAAGATGCCGCCTTAACGTAAAAAAATTGACGATACGGTGGCGTTAAGTTCTTGTAAATATGCCCCTAAGTTTAAAAATGTATAGATATATTGACAAATGGGCTACAATTAAAAATCAGTATTCTGATTTGCTGCGGGGTGCTACAATTAAAATCAGAATTCTGATCTGCTCTGGGGCGCTCTGATTGGCTGGCTACAAAATGAACAGATATGATGCAGCTGTCATCACAGGACCCAGGCACATGGTCCCTGTGCCCTGAAAATCTTGATAAAAAAAGGACTAAGGGGGCATGGTAGGAATCCCATGGCACTTGTGCGGGACGGGTGTTCCCACAGGGGCCCTCCCTGGAGACAGATACTTTTTTTTAAATTGTAATTCTCACTATCCCACAGGACTCACCCTGGACTCTCAAGAAACTACAGAGGGAGTCCTGCTAGACTAGAAGGAAATATAAAAAGGGTAAAGAGGATTAGGAATCTGTGGGGTGTGGTCCGACTGTGGAGCGTTGGATGTCGCAGAATGTGGGCTGCAGGTCCAGGATGCAGGTAAGGCCCTGCAGCCAACCCCTCCTCCTCCAGTCAAAGGTATGCTCAGTGGGTGGTTGGCCACACACAGGGGATTCGGCACAGCCAACCAAATGCTGCGTGAAACAAATGGCTGTGTGTGCTGTGGGTTGACATCCTGAGGTATGGTAATACAATCATACTTGAGCTTAAAGAAAACTGAGAAATTCACTGAGTAAGCAAAGTTAAAGGGATGTTATAGTTAAGTATGGTAATAATATCTTATTTGACATTTAAATAAATTCACTAAAAAACGTTACAGTTAGATGTAAGTGTCAATTAAAACATAACATTTTAAACTTAAAAAACACTGTAATTCACCCTTCATGGTTTAATGAATTAACTATAACCTGTGCCCTTGCCATGCACTGCTTATGACTTCACATATTACATCAGTCATCACATGTTCTTAAGCATCATTTATAACATTACTGGAGACATCTGACATGATATCATTGATGACATCACTGTGCATGGTGAAGGCATGTTATAATTATTTCAGTAAACAATAAGTGATGAATTTCAGTGTTTTTTCTTTATTTCCAAATGATCAGGTCTTTTCTCACTGATATATCTCAGTGAATATGTCAGGGTTTACTAGAATCTTCTTCTTATGAATTACAGTGCAATATCCTGCTGTGTCAATGCTACTGTTGCATAACGGCCTCGAAACAAATTCAAAACTAGTATAAGATCCAATTCCAGGTGTATTCAGAAAATACTCAAATCTATAGCCATCTAGAGTCTAATTCAGAGCACATGCCCAAATTCACCAACTATTAAGACCACATTCAACAACTGAATGAAAGAAAACGTCTTTCATCTTTACGGTGGAAAGAAATCAATACATTGGTTATGCAAGGGCAAAATAACTCATCTCTACCATTCAAGTAGCCTGCCATCAAGAGACAAAAGCAAAAAATCTAGAAATCATCTGTGACTGTGAGCTATTAATCACTCCCAAATCTAAATCAGTTGTTAATTGTGTGTATCTTTCCATGCTCCATACTTTTTCCCTCCAACCTCTCACAGGATAGAGCAAAGAAAATGCCTGGTCTTGGGTCACATAGACTATAATAACATCAGCAACATCACAGTCAACAAGCCGGTAACTATTGTGAGAAGTTGGCCTGGCATATGCTGTCCACTAATTATAGTGGGCACCTTGCACCAGTCCAAACAACCCCTTATTGGAGATAGGTTAAAGACAACCTTTATTGAAAGCTATCCTAGTGGTAGCTATGGAGAGCAGCCTTCAGGCTAAGTCTTGAAGGAATGTAAAGCAGCTTGTTTTACCAGTCTATAATCTCTTGAGTGACCAAATGAAAGAGGACCACATCAGGTATATATTCAAAATATATGTATTTATTGCTAAACACACCCCTCTAGTCTCTTTATGAGGCTAGAGTTCAAAATACATAAATTATAAGTTAGTTATCTACAGTAATAGCACAAATACACGTTTGAGCCCTAGGGGCGTACCAAACCATATACCAATAAAGTGGTATAAGAACCACGACTGAGCTAGACACAGGGCCTAGAGCCTGTAGAAGTGCTTGGACCACAAGGAACCACCCAAGGTAGTGACACAGGGGACCCATGGGGGACGCGTGCAGTGTATGAACACAGCCGCGAATCGCCGTTAACTTCTATGGGGAAAGTCGCGATTTGAATTTAAAAGAAAAGGGACACTTAGAGGAGGACTTGGAGCAAACCCTTTGAGAACTAGGCTGTTCTAGTGTCAATACCCACGGGAGTACTGGAGTACTCGAGTTACCTCACCCAGGGGAGCCGGGTGCATAGGTGTCTTTCGGGGTCGGGTTTCGTCGTCGCTTTCAATGGCGATCTGCTGCAAAGTGCTGCTGGCGGCCAAGTCGAAAGTGTTCGGGTGGATCCAAAGGTGGATCGAAGATCTGAAGAACCTGAAAGCAGAGGGGACAGAGTCTGGGTCACTAGCCAGTGACCAGGAAGGCGATGAGCAGATGCCCACCGATGTTGAGTGCTTCAGGTAGGTTGACGGTCGTCTTGACTCTTCAGCCACGAGGTCCAGGAGGCGTCGACGACAACCAGGAGCTGGATTCGAGCTGACCCATGACGTTTGTCGATTGCAGGGGTGTCGGCGACTGGATTGGACCCAACAAGCCTTGGCAACGGCAAGTCTCGTGGAAATGGGAGAAGGACAATGTTGCAGACCACCAAGGTCTGTGGGACTCACCCAGCGAGGGTAAGTCAGGGCATGCCTGAAGCAACCAGGGAGCCCAAGTAGAAGAAGATTGGCCTTAGGGAGGTCCTACTAGCCAATGGACTAGCGACCGCGAAGGAGCCTCGAGTTGACGCACGTGGAGCTGGCTCACAGGACACTCGTAGAGTGGAGGCCAGTGATCTTCGGTGCAGTTGGTGCTGGAGGCTGGTGCTACTCGGAGCCCAAAGCACAACTTCGTGGGAGACCCAAAAGAGGATGCACTTGCAAATATGATCGGTGTCCAGGGGTCACGGTTCCACGTTACCCACGAAAGCTACGGACCTCAGCTTTGCTGGGGACTCAGGGCAGGCTCGGGGAAGTCTGGAAATCCACCTCTGGTGATGCAAAGACTTCGGCGTCCGGCAGGAGCTTCAGCGATGCAGACTGGACAATTGCTTCTTTGGTGCCTGCCAAGCAGGGGAGTCACTCCTTGACCCCAAGGGAGATTCTTCAGTCCTCTAATCTTGAAGTAGAGCGTCGAAGGTCCAGGATTCTGTGTCAGAGTTTCATCCAGGTTAATCTAAAGTCCTAAGGACTGGGGTCCCATACTTATACTAAGGTAGGGGGTTGGACATACTCTGTGGCCCCACCTATGGGAGGGTCAGGGCAGAGGGGTGGTTACACCCCTTTCCCTTTGTCCAGTTTCGCGCCAGAGTAGGGGCTGGAAGCCCCTGAGCCGGTTTGAACTGGGGTATGCACAGGGACACCAAATGTGCCCCCAGTGCAGGACTTCAAAGCACCAGAGAGTGCTCCCGCCCAGCCCCAATACACACTATCCTGTCTGGGGAGGTGGTTACACCTCCCTGGGACAGGAAACCTATTGTCCAGGCCTCCCCTGCCGGTGTTTCGGTCAGCAGCAGGAGGCCAGACTCGTGTCTGTGGCAGCGGCATCCATTTTGTGATGCCAGGGCTCTGGAAAGTCAGTACCGGGTATACCGGTGTGTACATGTCTCTCCCTCTAGAAGGGTGGAATGCTACCCCCGCCGCCAGAACTGGCAGGGGGGTAGTATTCCAAGATGTTTGACACCAAACACGACATGTTTCCGTGCAGCCATCCCAAAGTTAGCATTTAACGCGAGGTTATAATGCGCTTAAGAGTATATGGTCGGGCTGCACTACAAACAGCATCAGAGAAGGGTCTCCGAATGCTGCAGAGGGGCCCAGCTCATGCAGGGGCACCCTCTCACATAGGAACCACGCACTCTGCCTTCAGGATTGATAAGGCCTGCCATAGGAGGGACTTATAGGTTTATATGTGTGTATGTATGTAGTGATATAGGTAGCCTATATCACAGTAAGGGGTGCATGCACCACCTTACCCAGGCTGCAGTAGCAGACCTGTGGTGTCATTTTGGATGGCCTTCCAGGGGTGACACAATACATGCTGCAGCCCCTGGTAGGCCTCTGAGGTACCTATGCCCTGGGTACATAGTATACCATATACTAGGGACTTATAAGGGCACTCCAGATTCCAATCAGAGATGTGCCTAAGGCACATGGAAACCATTTTAAAGAGGAAGCAGCTAGGCTGGGGTTCTGATTAGCAGGGCCCCAGCCAGACTAAGGTCGAAAAACAGTGAAGCATCAGCAAAAAGTGGGGGTACCCATGTGAAGCAGATCCTACTCTCCTACACAACCCCCCCAAACGTAGGGACATTAAACTAACCTTGCCCAGTTAAGTCTTCATGTTCTAAGTGGAAGTACCTAGAGAGTCCATCTGCATAGGCATGGTTACTCCCAGTTCTATGTTCCACTGTGAAGTCCATCCCCTGTAGGGAAATGGACCACCTAAGCAGTTTGGGGTTTTCACCCTTCATTTGTTTTAGCCATAAGAGGGGCTTATGGTCTGTTTGAACAAGGAAGTGAGTAGCAAACAAGTATGGCCTCAACTTCTTCAGAGCCCAGACCACAGCAAAGGCCTCCCTCTCAATGGCTGACCAACGTTTCTCTCTAGGGGTCAGCCTTCTGCTAATAAAAGCTACTGGCTGATCCTGACCTTCATCATTCAATTGTGACAGTACAGCCCCTACCCCCAATTCAGATGCATCTGTTTGGACAATGAACTTCTTGGAGTAATCAGGACTCTGTAGAATGGGAGCAGTGCACATGGCCTGCTTTAGGTCATCAAATGCCTTTTGACAGCTAACTGTCCACTGAACCTTTTTGGGCATTTTCTTGGAAGTTAAGTCATTCAGGGGTGTCACTATTGATCCATACCCCTTGACAAATCTCCTATAGTACCCAGTCAGGCCTAAAAAGGCTCTCACCTGAATCTGGGTAGTTGGAGCAGTCCAGTCCATGATGGTCTGGATCTTGCTCTGCAGTGGTTGAACCTGGCCTCCACCCTCAAGGTGGCCCAGGTACACAACCTGACTCTGCCCTATCTGGCACTTTGTGGCCTTGATAGTCAGGCCTGCTTTCTGCAGGGCCTGCAAAACATTTCTGAGGTGGACCAGGTGATCCTCCCAGGTGGAGCTAAAGACAGCAATATCATCTAGATATGCTGCACTATAGGCTTCCAGACCTGTAAGGACTGTATTCACCAACCTCTGAAAAGTGGCAGGTGCATTCTTCAGACCAAAGGGCATCACCACAAATTGATAATGCCCGCTAGGGGTTGAGAATGCTGTCTTTGACTTTGCATCATCAGCTAGTCTGATCTGCCAGTAGCCAGCTGTCAGGTCAAATGTGCTTAGATACTTGGCTGAGGCCAAAGTGTCTATTAGCTCATCTGCCCTTGGTATTGGATGGGCATCGGTCCTAGTGACTGCATTGAGACCCCTGTAGTCCACACAAAACCTCATCTCTCTTTTCCCACCATTGGTGTGAGGTTTTGGCACAAGGACCACTGGACTAGCCCAAGGGCTATCTGAGGGTTCAATAACTCCCAAATCCAACATCTTCTGGACTTCTGTCCTGATACAGTCCCTGACATGGTCAGGTTGCCTATAAATCTTATTTTTAATAGGCAGACTGTCCCCAGTGTCCACTTCATGAGTGCACCAGGCAGTCTGACTGGGTGTCAGTGAGAATATGTGTCTGAACTTATTGAGCACCTGTCTGCAATCAGTCTGCTGCTGGGTAGTGAGGCTGCCTGCCAAGGCTACACCATCCACTGACCCATCATCAGGGTTCTGTGAGAGCAGGTCAGGGAGTGGGTCACTCTCTTCCTCCTGTCCCTCATCAGTAGCCATGAGCAAGCCCATGTTTGCCCTGTCCACATATGGTTTTAACCTGTTGACATGGAGAACCCTGTGGGGACTCCTGGGTGTTCCTAGGTCCACCAAATAGGTAACCTCACCCTTCTGTTCAACAATGGTATGGGGTCCACTCCATTTGTCTTGGAGAGCTGCTGGGGCCACTGGCTCCAACACCCACACCTTCTGTCCTGGCTGGTAAACAGTCAGTACAGCCTTTTGGTCATGCCAGGCTTTTTGAAGTTCCTGGCTAGCCTCAATGTTTATAGTTGCCTTTTTCATATACTCAGCCATCCGGGAGCGGAGACCAAGTACATAGTCCACTATGTCTTGCTTTGGGGGCTTGAGAGGTAACTCCCATCCTTCCTTCACCAAGCACAATGGACCCCTGACAGGGTGACCAAACAAAAGTTCAAAAGGGCTGTAGCCAACCCCCTTTTGAGGCACCTCTCTGTATGCAAATAAAAGGCAGGGCAAGAGTATGTCCCATCTTCGCCTAAGCTTTTCTGGGAGCCCTTTAATCATGCCCTTCAAGGTTTTGTTGAATCTCTCAACTAAACCATTGCATTGTGGGTAATAGGGTGTGGTGAACTTGTAAGTCACTCCACACTCCTTCCACATTGCTTTTAAGTATCCAGACATAAAGTTAGCACCCCTGTCTGATACAACCTCCTTAGGGAAGCCCACTCTTGAGAAAATTCCCAGGAGGGCTCTTGCCACCACAGGTGCTGTAGTGGTCCTAAGGGGAATAGCCTCTGGGTACCTGGTGGCATGATCCACTACCACCAGGATAAACCTGTGCCCAGATGCTGTTTGGGGATCCAAGGGACCAACAATGTCAATCCCCACCCTTTCAAAGGGAACCCCACCACAGGTAGTGGTATCAGGGGGCCTTTGTGGTGCCACCTGCCTTGCCACTGGCCTGGCAGGTTACACAGGAGCGACAAAACTCCTTGGTGTCTTCAGACATGTGGGGCCAGTGAAAGTGAGGGACAATTCTGTCCCAAGTCTTGTTCTGGCCCAGGTGACCTGCTAAGGGAATGTCATGGGCTAGGGTCAATAGGAAGCCCCTGAACTTCAGAGGTATAACCAACCTCCTGGTGGCACCAGGCTTGGGGTCTCAACACTCTGAGTACAAGAGTCCATCATCCCAATACACAGTATGGGGACCACTAGCTTTCCCAGCAGCCTCAGCAGCAGCTTGCTGTCTGAGGGGTTCAAGAGAGGGGCAGCTCTGCTGCTCCTGGCTCAGATCTGCCCTGGAAGGGCCCCCTGTCCCCAAGAACTCAACCTGGTCAGGTTCAAGCTCCTCAGGGACAGTTCCTTCCTCAGGACTGAGATCACCCCCCTCAAGAGACTGATCTTCCTTCTGAGCCAAGGGGGAAGGCACTGCCTTTACCCTACTACTCCTCTTCTTGGAGGGCACTTGGTCCATTATTCCAGAATCCAAGGCCTGTTCAGTGTTAGACATTTTGGCTTGTGACCTGGTCACAGCAAACACATCTGCAGGGATGCCCAGCATTTCTGCATGGGTCCTGAGCTCCACTTCTGCCCAAGCTGAAGTTTCTAAGTCATTGCCAAGCAATCATTCAACGGGTAGGTCTGCACTTACCACAACCTTCTTAAGGCCAGTTACCCCTCCCCAGGAGAAGTTAACAACTGCCAGAGTATGGTCTGTTCTGACGTTGCTAGCATTGGTCACTTGGTACATTTCACCAAGTATAATCTGCCCAGGATTCACAAGGTCTTGTGTCACCATGGTGACACTTGCCCCTGTGTCCCTAAATGCCAAAGCCTCTTTTCCATTGATTAAGGGCTGTTGCCTGTACTTGCCCAGATTACTGGGACTCACAGAGGAGGTCACATCCATGCCTCCATCACAGACTAGGACAGCCTGAGTGAGTTCTCTGACTAGGTCAGAGCTCATCTCCTTACCCAGGGTCAACCCTACTAAACCCTTGGCTTGTGTAGTCCCACCACCAACTGTAACTGCACTAGAGGGAGCAGGTGCCTTAGGGACATTGGTGGGGGCTGGAGTAGAGTCTTTGGACTTGGTGCAATCACTGGTCCAGTGGGTCTTTTGCTTACAGACCTTGCACCATGGTTTCTTTTGGCCTTTCCCTTTGTTAGACTGTGAATCCCCACCTGAAGAAGATTTTTGGGGGCCTTGTGAAGACTTTTGGTCTTTACCCTTCTCCCCACCCTTATCAGAGTTTTTCGAATCTTGCTTCTTAGGGTCACCACCTTGGTTCTGTACCTTCTGACTCACCCTGGTTCTGACCCATTTGTCTGCCTTCTTTCCCAATTCTTGGGGAGAGGTCAGATCAGAGTCCACCAGGTGCTGATGCAACAGCTGATTTTGACAATTGTTAAGGATCTGCTCCCTCATGATAAGATTGTACAATCCTGTGAAGTCACATACCTTACTGCCCAATAACCAACCTTCCAGAGCCTTGGCAGAACAATCAACAAAGTCCACCTAGTCTTGAGTCTGTGCTTTTGGGTATCCCTGAACTTTAACCTGTATTGTTCAGTGGTTAGGCCAAACCCATCAATTAGAGCACTCTTCAAGACTTTGTAATTATCAGCATCCTCCTCTCTAACAGTGAGGAACTTATCTCTACCTTTGTCTGCAAAGGAGAGCCACAAGATTGCTGCCCACTGCTCCTGAGGGACCCTCTGTACTTTACAGGCCCTCTCTAGAGCAGTTATCCATTTGTGGATGTCATCCCCACCCTGGTAGGGAGGGACAATCTTGCTCAGGTTTCTATGGTCATAAGACCTTTCCCTATCTCTTGGGAAATTGCTGCCACCATGGGACTCTAGTCCCATCTTTTGTCTCTCTCTATAGAGATCTAGGGACTCCCTGTCTATAGCCAATTGCTGTTTTCTGAGCTCAAGCTGGGCTTGTTCATACTGAAGCAATCTCTTTCTCCTTTCATGAGAGGATTCCCTCCTATGAGAGGAGACAGAGGTCCATATTGAGGTGTCAGAGTGGTTAGACTCCTGAGAAGGAGATCTAGACCTTCTGGGTGTAGGAAGGTGGAATCTGACTATATGGTTGCCCCCACTTTTTTTATGGTGTTTTGCTGGTTTATGACTTAGTTGGACTGGGATCCTGCTATTCAGGGCCCCAGTCTATCTGCTTTCTCTGTAAAATGGATTCCATGTGCCTTAGGCACATCTCTGATTGGGATCTGGAGTGCCCTTATAAGTCCCTAGTATATGGTATACTATGTACCAAGGGCATAGGTACCTCAGAGGCCTGCCAGGGGCTGCAGCATGTATTATGCCACCCCTGGAAGGCCATCCAAACTGACACCACAGGTCTGCTACTGCAGCCTGGGTAAGGTGGTGCATGCACCCCTTACTGTGATATAGGTTACCTATATCACGAAATACATACACACCTAGAAACCTATAAGTCACTCCTAAGGCAGGCCTTATCAATCCTAAAGGCAGAGTGCATGGTTCCTATGTGAGAGGGTGCCCCTGCATGAGCAGGGCCCCTCTGCAGCGTTCGGAGACCATCTCTGATGCTGTTTGTAGTGCATCCTGACCATATACTCTTAAGCGCATTATATCCTCGCGGTAAAATGCTAACTTTGGAATGGCTGCACCTAAACATGTCGTGTTTGGTGTCAAACATCTTGGAATACTACCCCCGCGCCAATCCTGGTGGCGGGGGTAGCATTCCACCCTTCTAGAGGGAAAGACATGTTAACTCTGGCTTACCCGGTAACTTCTTTCTGAAGCCCTGGCATCACAAAATGGATGCTGCTGCCACAGACACAAGTCTGGCCTCCTGCTGCTGGACGAAACTCCGGCAGGGGAGGCCTGGACAATAGGTTTCCTGTTGCAGGGAGGTGTGACCACCTCCCCAGACAGGATAATGTGTATTGGGGCTGGGTGGGTGCACTCTTAGAGTGCTTTGAAGTCCTGCACTGGGGGAGCAAAAGGCTCCTCTGTGCATATGCCAGTTCAAACCAGCTCAGGGGCTACCTGCCCCTGCTCTGGCACGAAACTGGACAAAGGGAAGTGGGTGTAGCCACCCCTCCCTTGACCCTCCCATAGGTGGGGTCATAGAGTTAGTCCCTCCCTGTTTTACTAGTTAAAATGGGGAACCCTTGCCACAGCAAGATTAGATTATACCTGGACGAAACTCTGAAACGGAATCCTGGACCTTCGACGCTCTACTCACGATTAGAGGACTGAAGAATCTCCCTTGGGGTCAAGGAGTGACTCCCCTGCTTGGCAGGCACCAAAGAAGCATCTGTCCGGTTCGCATCACTGAAGCTCCCATCGGACGCCGAAGTCATCGCATCACCAGAGGTGGATTCTCAGACTTCCCCGAGGCTACCCTGAGTCCCCAGCAAAGCTGAGGCCCGTGGCTATCGTGGGTGACTTGAGACCGTGACCCCTGGACACCGAGCACATTTGCAAGTGCACCATCTTCTGGGTCTTCCAAGAAGTCGTGATTTGGGCTCCGAGTAGCCCTAGCCTCCAGCACCACCTGCACTGAAGATCACTGGCCCCCACTCCACGAGTGTCCTGTAAGCCAGCTCCACGTGCGGCGTCACGAGGCTCCTTCGTGGGCGCTAGCCCGTTGGCTAGTAGCCCTTAACGAAGGCCAATCTTTTCTTTACTTGGCAGTCTGGTTGCTCCAGGCCTGCCCTCACTTACCCTCGCTGGGTGAGTTCCCCAGACCTTGCTGGTCTGCATCATCGACGATCTACATCTTACTCGAGACTTGCCGTTGCCAAGGCTTGTTGGGTCCAATCTGGTCGCCGACACCTCTGCACTCGACAGACATCGAGCAACAGCCCGAATCCTGCTCCTGGTCGCCGACAACGCCTCCCGGACCTCGTGGCTGAAGAGTCAAGACGACCATCACCGAATCTGAAGCACTCGACATCGGTGGGCATCTGTCCATCGCCTCCCTGGTCACTGGCTAGTGACCCAGACTCTGTCCCCTCTGCTTTCAGGTTCTTCAGAACTCCGATCCACTCTTGGATCCACCCGGACACTTTTCCCCTGGTCGCCAGCAGCACTTTGCAGCAGATCGCCATAAGAACCGACGACGAAACCCGACCCCGAAAGGCACCTATGCACCCGGCTTCCCTGGGTGAGGTAACACGAGTACTCAGGTGCTCCCGTGGGTAGAGACTCTTCAAAGTCCTAGATCTCAAAGGGTTTTGTCCTAGTCCTCTTTTAAGTGTCCCTTTCCTCTATTTTCCCGATCCCGACTTTCTCCATAGAAGTTAACGGCGTATCGCGGTTGTGTATTTACACTGCACGCGTCTCCCGTGGGTCCCCTGTGTCACTACCTTGGGTGGTTCCTTGTGGTCCAAGCACTTCTAGAGGCTCTAGGCCTAGTGTCTAGTTCAGTCGTGGTTCGCATACCACTTTATTGGTATATGGTTTGGTACGCCCCTAGGGCCCAAACGTGTATTTGTGCTATTACTGTGATTTAAGATCTTATAACCTATGTACTTCGAACTCTAGCCTCATAAAGAGACTAGAGGGGTGTGTTTAGTAATAAATACATATATTTTGAATATATACCTGGTGTGGTGCTCTTTCATTTGGTCACTCAAGAGATTATAGACTGGTAAAACAAGCTGCTTTACATTCCTTCAAGACTTAGCCTGAAGGCTGCTCTCCACAGCTACCACTAGGATAGCTTTCAATAAGGTTGTCTTTAACCTACCTACCATAAGAGTCGATTTGGACTGGTGCAAGGTGCCCACTATAATTAGTGGACAGCATATGCCAGGCCAACTTCACACATTGGTGTGCAGCGTGTGGGATTCCAGCTTGCTATTGTTTTACCAGATAATCTCAATTGAATTGATCAACTGAAAACCACTAAAGGTACCTAAGGTACATATAATTTAAGCTTAGAATATCAGTAAGTTCTACTGAACTTAGAGTTGTGTGTTAAGGGATAGCACAACCCTTTCTACAACTCAAGAGAGTTTAGTAGGCCACACTAGAGTAGGTAGTGCATACACCACACCACACTAGTAATGTCTTTAAAAGCAGGATCCAAAGATGCCCTGCAGGAAGCCATTGAGCTTCCCCCTCCAAGTATGACACACTCCCATTCTTGGAACTGAGAGCTTTGTGTAACGTGAGGAAATTAAGGACAGGCCAAAGTCCCACCACCCAACACCTCCAGGAGTTGTTGGTGGCTTATGATCTTAGTAAGTCCTCAGAGACTGAAGGGGTAGGAGCAGAGGGTGGGCCAGCAGATGAGGAAGGGGCCAGGGGTACTACTACCCCAGCCCCCCTCTGAAACTGACCAGGAGGGTGACAATGACCCTGACCTGGAAAACCCAATCCCTTCTGGGGAAGATGAAGATGAGGATCTAGAGAACCACACCTTTGTCCCCCCAGGAAGGATTATGAGTGTGCTCAGAAAGTCTAGGTCTCCTTCTCAGGAGTCTAACCACTCTGGCACCTCAATAGGGAGCTCTGTTTCTTCTCACAGGAGGGAATCCTCTCATGAGAGAAGAAAGAGACTGGTCCAGTATGAGGAAACTCAACTAGAGATCAGGAAGAAGCAATTGGCTTTAGATAGAGAATCCCTAGATCTCCTTAGAGAGAGAAGAAAGTTGGGACTAGAGTCCCATGGTGGCAGCAATATCCCTAGAGATAGGGACAGGTCTTATGACCATAGAAACCTAAACAAGATTGTCCCTCCCTACCAGAGTGGGGATGACATCCACAAATGGATAACTGCACTGGAGAGGGCCTGTAAAGTTCAGAAGGTCCCCCAGAGGCAGTGGGCAGCAATCTTGTGGCTCTCCTTTGCAGACAAAGGTAGAGACAAGCTCCTCACTGTAAGAGAAGAGGATGCTGACAATTACACAGTCTTGAAGAGTGCTCTGATAGATGGGTTTGGCCTAACCACTGAACAGTATAGGTTGAAGTTCAGAGACACCCAAAAAGCTCAGACTCAAGACTGGGTTGATTTTGTAGATTGTGCTACAAAGGCTCTGGAAGGTTGGATACATGGCAACAAAGTGCATGACTTTTTAGGATTGTACAATTTGATTATGAGGGAGCAGATCCTTAATAATTGTCAAAACCAGCTTTTGCACCAGTATCTGGTGGACTCTGATCTGACCTCTCCCCAAGAATTGGGAAAGAAGGCAGACAAATGGGTCAGAACCAGAGTAAAAACTAGAAATCAGGGTGGTGACCAGAAGAAAGATTCTACTAAGTCCCAAGAGAAAGGTGGGGATAAATCTAAGGATAAGTCCCCTACAGGGCCCCAAAATTCCTCTTCTGGGGGTGGGTCCCAAACTCCTTCCTCTCCTGAAAAGAAACCATATTGCCATGTCTGTAAAAAGCCTGGGCACTGGAAAACTGATCCCAGTTGCCCCAGGATTGGCAATAAAGAAAATGTTCCTCCCACAACTACTACCACCCCTCCTGGTACTACCAGTAGTAATCCTCCAGTTGGGAGTAGTGCACCCAAAAAGTTGGGTGCTTTTGCAAGAGGAACAGAGGTGGGCCCTAGTTTAGACAGGGACCCCTCAACAGACTCCTCTGACTCTGATGGTGGTATAGGATTTGCCACCTTTACCATGGGTCCCATAGCATTGGGCAGGTACAGACTGGAGCCAATGATTAATGGTCAGAAAGCTGTGGCATTTAGGGACACAGGGGCTAGTGTCACCATGGTGGCAGGGAAACTAGTCCCCCTCACCAGCTTTTACCTGAGTTTAAATACCAGGTGACCAACATCGATGGTGTCAGAACAGATCACCCCATGGCCATAGTCAATCTCAGCTGGGAGGGGGTCACAGGCCCAAAAGAGTGGCAGTGTCCCCAACCCTACCTGTAGATTGCCTGATGGGCAATGATTTGGAAATTTCAGCCTGGGCTGAAGTTGAACACCAAACCCATCTTAGGATGTTGGGCGTCCCTGCAAGGTTAGTGGGGCTGTGATGGCCACAGCCCCAGCCCAAGACTTTGGAGAGATGGAGCCTGAAAGAATGGCCCACTCTCCCCCAAAAGAGAGCAAAAGGGTTGAAGAAAAGTCTTCTTCCCCCAGACAGTAGGTAAGGGTCAGCCTCCTCAGGGAACTGACCCTACCCCTAGTGAAGGAACTGCCACAGAGGTAGTCAGGCCTGGCCTGGCCACACCCCTGATGGCAGAGGACCCTTCCACGGTGGTACCCAGTCTGGAGCAGGTAACCTGCCCCTCTCTACCCTGCCTCAGTCAGCCCAGGGCTGCAGAGGTCAGGGAGGTCAGTGGACCCCCCGGGCCCCCTGTCCAGAGGAAGCCCCCCATCAGCAGATTAGGGGCAGCCAGTCTAGTAGCCCTAGCCAGGTGAAAATTCCTCTACACACTGAGGGATCCCCCATACCTTTATGTAGGGACCTCCCCAGAAGGACTCTGGTAGGCAAGGGCAAACCTGGGACCAGAAGGTTCCAAACCTGCCATGTCCCTCCAGTGTTCCATCCAAAGGGACCCAACCCCCAGCTGTAGGCAGCCAAAGGTTGACCCTTAGAGCAAAGTGCAACTCAGTCATGGAAAGACAGGCATACATGGTGACCAGTGATCTGAGGAAACTGAGGCCAACATTCCTAGGGCCTCACTTCCCTACTCAGACACCTCACCAGCCTTGTACTTTACCTAAGCACACCAGAGGTAGTGATTCCCCATGGTGGAGACCCTCTCATACCCTTAGGGTGAGGGATTGCTTAGTGGACCATAACATAGGGGGCAACCATGCTAGTGCAGGTGCTTCCTTATATGGCCACTTAGTCAATATAGGCTCAACTGGCCAAGGTTAGCCTTATCTCCTTTCGTTTGGGGGGGTTATGTAGGAAGGTGGAATCTGACTATATGGTTGCCCCCACTTTTTTTATGGTGTTTTGCTGGTTTATGACTTAGTTGGACTGGGATCCTGCTATTCAGGGCCCCAGTCTATCTGCTTTCTCTGTAAAATGGATTCCATGTGCCTTAGGCACATCTCTGATTGGGATCTGGAGTGCCCTTATAAGTCCCTAGTATATGGTATACTATGTACCAAGGGCATAGGTACCTCAGAGGCCTGCCAGGGGCTGCAGCATGTATTATGCCACCCCTGGAAGGCCATCCAAACTGACACCACAGGTCTGCTACTGCAGCCTGGGTAAGGTGGTGCATGCACTCCTTACTGTGATATAGGTTACCTATATCACGAAATACATACACACCTAGAAACCTATAAGTCACTCCTAAGGCAGGCCTTATCAATCCTAAAGGCAGAGTGCATGGTTCCTATGTGAGAGGGTGCCCCTGCATGAGCAGGGCCCCTCTGCAGCGTTCGGAGACCATCTCTGATGCTGTTTGTAGTGCAGCCTGACCATATACTCTTAAGCGCATTATATCCTCGCGGTAAAATGCTAACTTTGGAATGGCTGCACCTAAACATGTCGTGTTTGGTGTCAAACATCTTGGAATACTACCCCCCGCCAATCCTGGCGGCGGGGGTAGCATTCCACCCTTCTAGAGGGAAAGACATGTTAACTCTGGCTTACCCGGTAACTTCTTTCTGAAGCCCTGGCATCACAAAATGGATGCTGCTGCCACAGACACAAGTCTGGCCTCCTGCTGCTGGACGAAACTCCGGCAGGGGAGGCCTGGACAATAGGTTTCCTGTTGCAGGGAGGTGTGACCACCTCCCCAGACAGGATAATGTGTATTGGGGCTGGGTGGGTGCACTCTTAGAGTGCTTTGAAGTCCTGCACTGGGGGAGCAAAAGGCTCCTCTGTGCATATTTTTTACACAAAAAGGAGCTACAGAGGGAAAAACAGATCAGGTCGCCCTCCACTCAAAAATCATAATTATCACCAAAGACCTGCTCTGACCGGGCCAACGAATCCTGTTCACTTCATGAGTGGGAATGGAAGTTTCTTTTCTTCCTCAATAACAACCCTTCCTATTTTATAGGTATTGTCCCAACACAGAATCGCCCTATATTTAGTAATAAAAGAACCGACCAATGAGTCAGCAGTCACTGTGTTCACATAACATACCCTGTACTATAACAGATATACATCACACATAAATGTGAAAAATTGTGAAAACACGAGGTAGCACCTCACGTGCGCACCACCAAGGGAGCTTACTGGTTAATTATCACCAGTCATGCCCACGTTTCTCATCATTGGTTGCTACCTCGCAAATAAAATAAACAAAATCGGTGTCCAGAAACCCAGTGAAAACCAGTGAATATGTGTATATAATAACACACATTGACCCCATGTGAGTAAAATTGAGATAAGCCAACTCAGTTACCAACGAACCACCTTTAATCTCAACTCGAGGGCTTATTCAAATTAAAAGCATACTGCATGTTTGCAGACCATATAAAGTTGGGCCGACATGTTTCATTGCCTGTAAATTGTAATGGCAATTTCTTCAGGGCACGAGGGCCTTATCCACCTTTTCTGGACCCTTATTGTGAACACGCAGTGACTGTTTAAACAAAGAGAAGGTTCATTAAAAGCAGTTCCAGCCAAAGCAGATTTCTCTGCCTATAATTATCCTGTATACAATTGCACCCCCGAATGTATATTTACCCAGTAGCAGCCAAGGCCTCTCGTACCAGCTGACCACCGTGTCACTGAGGGACTAAAAACTATTTGTAGCCCTCTTTTATACAAGCGGACACATGCGTTGTCCGTGTGCTGTAAAAACAAACACACGTTAGTATTTTAATATACAACACGTTGCCAATAATCATAGTTTTTATGGCACCCATTATCACTTAGTTTAAGCAATCATGCATACATGGGACTTTACCGAAGTGTCACTAATGACTCACCCACAGACTAATTTATTCACACCAAAAAATTCTTTTCTTTCTGTCATCAATCGAACGAATGTCACGAGACATCAACCACCGTAGCCTAAAAAACGCCCATCCCATTCTGTTACTGAATGTGGATTCAGGCCCCCCAATTCATTAACATTTTATGCCATTACAATCGCAAATCATGTAAATAATCCTCTGAGAATAATCATAGAAGCTCTATGCCCACTCAGCTCTATATGACTCGCAGAGTGAAACTGACATCTGCCCGATAAATCAATTACCCTCCATCTTCTTCACAACATGCACGCAGTGCCTCCCGTACTGTATTTACAAGTACAGGGACCATTGAATCTCGGTGTCCCTTGTGTATTGCCCGATACTCTTACCGCAATCGTCACCCGACGAGCCTCGTCTCATTCAGATTCAGCGCCCGGAACCCGCAGCCATATTTAAAGCGGAAAATCAACAACGGACATCTGCCTACTTAGCAGGTCACGTGCACAGATACTGCAAAAAATGCGCCATCTTTAAATGGCAAAAATATTCATTACGCCATTATTTGCCAAACACAGCATATTAAAAGTCAGAGAATGAATACTCATATAGAGCGGGTCAATCTCTACAACCCATTCATGTGTCAGTACAAAAACGGTTTTGTTTATACCAGCCCGACTAACCAAAAACAGGGTGCCATAATTCACCCTTCACCTAGAATGACAACACTTCATGTCACCAGCTTCAAGAGGGGTACACTTACAGCAGTACCCTATCCTGATAGCTAATTATTTAATGATTATTTCAAAAACGCAAAAGTGTTTTCATTATAGACATGACAAGTGAACAGCCGACAGCCTCAACTTGAAAACATCCCAAGACTATATCCTTTTCGAGAATTGTTAGAGAGGTATAAGAGAAATATCTCTGACACGCGCCCGTCACTGACAGGCAAGGAGCAGTTATTCTTCATCAAAATCAGCGCACTGACTTCCTTAATCACAGACTCACCCTGTTCCATTCTATATAATCATTCAGCCCCATTTGGTCTGCTTTCTCCAAAAAATCCAACGTGCCTCTCTTTTAGATAGTAATTTCTCCATATTGTATGTGTCCCCCACCACTTTCTCCAATACAACCCAGTTCAAGGATCTGGCGTCGTGATTCTCAATTTTAAAATGTTGTACAAGCCTTGTCGTGAGTTTCCCTGCTCTGATCGTGCTGAGATGCTCCTGAATGCGAATCTTAATCTTTCTGGATGTAAGTCCTATGTAATGTAAACCACATACACACGTTAGCCGGTAAATCACATTGACTGTGTTACAATTGGTAAATTTTGTCAAATGCCAAACCCTGCCATCAAGCAACTTCACATTATTTGTCCTCACCGTAAGATCGCACACAGAACAGGACCCACATGGGTAATGTCCGGCAGGGAGTGTGGATTCTTTGAGGCATGGTTTTGGACGGGAATGCACCAACTTGTCTTTCAAATTACATGCCCTTCTGAAAGCAAATCTAGGTTGAGGCATCTTAAAATCTGCGGTGGACAATAAGGCCCAATGTTTTCGAATGGCCTGGCGGATCTTACTCGCCAACGGGTCAAAAGTCATAACCACCGGAAGACAATCAGTTTTGGATCTTACATTGGTCTCCAACAACGCACTCCGTGGAGTATTTAAGGCTCTTTTTCTAGCACGCTTCACAATTTGCCTTGGGTACTGTCTCTTCACCAATTTGTCGCACAGCACCTCTGACTGCTGCACAAAGTCATTCGTAGAAGAGCAGTTTCTGCGGTACCGCAAAAACTGCCCTACCGGCAAATTATCTCTAAGTGCCCGAGGATGGAATGATTGATAATGCAGAAGTGAATTTCTGTCAGTCGCCTTTTGATGTACCATAGTACAAAGTTTATCATTGCTCACTGCTATGTCCAAGTCCAAAAATACTGCCTTTTTATTACTAAATGCCCAAGTAAACCTGAGACTGCTATCTAATGTATTCAGCCAATTCAAAAATTCTACCAGCACTATCTCAGTGCCAGTCCAAATACATAAGACATCGTCTATATATCGCCTCCAGAGGCGAAGATTCCTCTGGAAGGGATTAGACGGATGAAATATACAATGTTCCTCAAACTGGCCCACATAAATGCAGGCCAGACTGGGCGCGAAAGTCGCGCCCATAGAAGTCCCCGAGACTTGCAAGAATAAATCATTCTTGTAGCTGAAATAATTTCTAGTAAGAGCAATCTCAATACATTGTAAAACAAAAGATTGTGGAGTATCATAAAACCACTCTTGCTCCCCAAGAGCACGCGCTGCTGCCACCAACGTGGCATCCTGGGGTATGCAAGTGTAAAGTGACTCAATATCAATCGTCACCAAAAACTCAGACATAGAGTCAAACTGTAGGTCCTCCAAAACATTGAGGACATCCCTGGTATCCTGGACATACGCGGGTTGTTTTATCACTGACTCCTTAAAAAGAAATCAGCGAATTGTGACAAGGGCTCAAGAATCGATTGAATACCCGAAACTATCGGGCGGCCCGGCGGAGGCCGTTGGGCCTTGTGTATTTTAGGTAATATATAAAACGCCGGGGTTCTTGGTTTAGTATTGATTAAAAAATCTGCTTCTTTAGCAGTGATCCATTTTTTCTCTTTTGCATCTCCAACAAGCTGTTTAATAATTTCCTGTAATTCATTCACAGGATCACGGGGTAGCGGGCGGTAATTCTCACGCATACATAGCAATCTCATGACTTCTTTCTCATAATCAGTGGTGTTCATAATCACCAACGCGCCCCCTTTATCCGCTGATTTTATGGTGATCAAAGAATTCTCTTGTAGACTTTTGATTGCCCGCCAGTCGTCACTACTCATATTCGCCCTCCACTCAAAAATCATAGGAGCATTGTTACGCTCTTTTTTAGGACAAAGTCAGAGGGGTTACAGAGGGGGAGGCCAAAGATCCAGAGGAAACACACGACAGAATCAGGATCGAACATGGCAAACCTTCTCACCTCGAATCACTCGCAGCAGGGGGAGGACTCCAGTATAAACAACATTGTGGTAAATTTGTCTGATCATGTGTTGACGTCAAATGAACTACAGGTATTGAATAAAGGGTTAGGGTTTGTTCCCACCCCTGTACATGATTCATTTAGATGTCGCATTGAATTCCAAGAAACTATGAGAAAAATTAAACTCAAAAAGTTTTTTGCTAACAAAGCACAGGATCCCCCGTCATTATTCTGTACCAACTTGCATCGGCCTTCACATTTTTGCCCACCTTCTTCCACACTAGGCCCTGAGGTCTGTGTTTTTGAACAGAAAGTATTAGAAGAGATTAATTCTCTAGAGAGTACCGCGCAGCATCAAATCTATAAGAATATGAGTAGTGACGACTGGCGGGCAATCAAAAGTCTACAAGAGAATTCTTTGATCACCATAAAATCAGCGGATAAAGGGGGCGCGTTGGTGATTATGAACACCACTGATTATGAGAAAGAAGTCATGAGATTGCTATGTATGCGTGAGAATTACCGCCCGCTACCCCGTGATCCTGTGAATGAATTACAGGAAATTATTAAACAGCTTGTTGGAGATGCAAAAGAGAAAAATGGATCACTGCTAAAGAAGCAGATTTTTTAATCAATACTAAACCAAGAACCCCGGCGTTTTATATATTACCTAAAATACACAAGGCCCAACGGCCTCCGCCGGGCCGCCCGATAGTTTCGGGTATTCAATCGATTCTTGAGCCCTTGTCACAATTCGCTGATTTCTTTTTAAGGGAGTCAGTGATAAAACAACCCGCGTATGTCCAGGATACCAGGGATGTCCTCAATGTTTTGGAGGACCTACAGTTTGACTCTATGTCTGAGTTTTTGGTGACGATTGATATTGAGTCACTTTACACTTGCATACCCCAGGATGCCACGTTGGTGGCAGCAGCGCGTGCTCTTGGGGAGCAAGAGTGGTTTTATGATACTCCACAATCTTTTGTTTTACAATGTATTGAGATTGCTCTTACTAGAAATTATTTCAGCTACAAGAATGATTTATTCTTGCAAGTCTCGGGACTTCTATGGGCGCGACTTTCGCGCCCAGTCTGGCCTGCATTTATGTGGGCCAGTTTGAGGAACATTGTATATTTCATCCGTCTAATCCCTTCCAGAGGAATCTTCGCCTCTGGAGGCGATATATAGACGATGTCTTATGTATTTGGACTGGCACTGAGATAGTGCTGGTAGAATTTTTGAATTGGCTGAATACATTAGATAGCAGTCTCAGGTTTACTTGGGCATTTAGTAATAAAAAGGCAGTATTTTTGGACTTGGACATAGCAGTGAGCAATGATAAACTTTGTACTATGGTACATCAAAAGGCGACTGACAGAAATTCACTTCTGCATTATCAATCATTCCATCCTCGGGCACTTAGAGATAATTTGCCGGTAGGGCAGTTTTTATGGTACCGCAGAAACTGCTCTTCTACGAATGACTTTGTGCAGCGGTCAGAGGTGCTGTGCGACAAATTGGTGAAGAGACAGTACCCAAGGCAAATTGTGAAGCGTGCTAGAAAAAGAGCCTTAAATACTCCACGGAGTGCATTGTTGGAGACCAATGTAAGATCCAAAACTGATTGTCTTCCGGTGGTTATGACTTTTGACCCGTTGGCGAGTAAGATCCGCCAGGCCATTCGAAAACATTGGGCCTTATTGTCCACCGCAGATTTTAAGATGCCTCAACCTAGATTTGCTTTCAGAAGGGCATGTAATTTGAAAGACAAGTTGGTGCATTCCCGTCCAAAACCATGCCTCAAAGAATCCACACTCCCTGCCGGACATTACCCATGTGGGTCCTGTTCTGTGTGCGATCTTACGGTGAGGACAAATAATGTGAAGTTGCTTGATGGCAGGGTTTGGCATTTGACAAAATTTACCAATTGTAACACAGTCAATGTGATTTACCGGCTAACGTGTGTATGTGGTTTACATTACATAGGACTTACATCCAGAAAGATTAAGATTCGCATTCAGGAGCATCTCAGCACGATCAGAGCAGGGAAACTCACGACAAGGCTTGTACAACATTTTAAAATTGAGAATCACGACGCCAGATCCTTGAACTGGGTTGTATTGGAGAAAGTGGTGGGGGACACATACAATATGGAGAAATTACTATCTAAAAGAGAGGCACGTTGGATTTTTTTGGAGAAAGCAGACCAAATGGGGCTGAATGATTATATAGAATGGAACAGGGTGAGTCTGTGATTAAGGAAGTCAGTGCGCTGATTTTGATGAAGAATAACTGCTCCTTGCCTGTCAGTGACGGGCGCGTGTCAGAGATATTTCTCTTATACCTCTCTAACAATTCTCGAAAAGGATATAGTCTTGGGATGTTTTCAAGTTGAGGCTGTCGGCTGTTCACTTGTCATGTCTATAATGAAAACACTTTTGCGTTTTTGAAATAATCATTAAATAATTAGCTATCAGGATAGGGTACTGCTGTAAGTGTACCCTCTTGAAGCTGGTGACATGAAGTGTTGTCATTCTAGGTGAAGGGTGAATTATGGCACCCTGTTTTTGGTTAGTCGGGCTGGTATAAACAAAACCGTTTTTGTACTGACACATGAATGGGTTGTAGAGATTGACCCGCTCTATATGAGTATTCATTCTCTGACTTTTAATATGCTGTGTTTGGCAAATAATGGCGTAATGAATATTTTTGCCATTTAAAGATGGCGCATTTTTTGCAGTATCTGTGCACGTGACCTGCTAAGTAGGCAGATGTCCGTTGTTGATTTTCCGCTTTAAATATGGCTGCGGGTTCCGGGCGCTGAATCTGAATGAGACGAGGCTCGTCGGGTGACGATTGCGGTAAGAGTATCGGGCAATACACAAGGGACACCGAGATTCAATGGTCCCTGTACTTGTAAATACAGTACGGGAGGCACTGCGTGCATGTTGTGAAGAAGATGGAGGGTAATTGATTTATCGGGCAGTTGTCTGTTTCACTCTGCGAGTCATATAGAGCTGAGTGGGCATAGAGCTTCTATGATTATTCTCAGAGGATTATTTACATGATTTGCGATTGTAATGGCATAAAATGTTAATGAATTGGGGGGCCTGAATCCACATTCAGTAACAGAATGGGATGGGCGTTTTTAGGCTACGGTGGTTGATGTCTCGTGACATTCGTTCGATTGATGACAGAAAGAAAAAGAATTTTTTTGGTGTGAATAAATTAGTCTGTGGGTGAGTCATTAGTGACACTTCGGTAAAGTCCCATGTATGCATGATTGCTTAAACTAAGTGATAATGGGTGCCATAAAAACTATGATTATTGGCAACGTGTTGTATATTAAAATACTAACGTGTGTTTGTTTTTACAGCACACGGACAACGCATGTGTCCGCTTGTATAAAAGAGGGCTACAAATAGTTTTTAGTCCCTCAGTGACACGGTGGTCAGCTGGTACGAGAGGCCTTGGCTGCTACTGGGTAAATATACATTCGGGGGTGCAATTGTATACAGGATAATTATAGGCAGAGAAATCTGCTTTGGCTGGAACTGCTTTTAATGAACCTTCTCTTTGTTTAAACAGTCACTGCGTGTTCACAATAAGGGTCCAGAAAAGGTGGATAAGGCCCTCGTGCCCTGAAGAAATTGCCATTACAATTTACAGGCAATGAAACATGTCGGCCCAACTTTATATGGTCTGCAAACATGCAGTATGCTTTTAATTTGAATAAGCCCTCGAGTTGAGATTAAAGGTGGTTCGTTGGTAACTGAGTTGGCTTATCTCAATTTTACTCACATGGGGTCAATGTGTGTTATTATATACACATATTCACTGGTTTTCACTGGGTTTCTGGACACCGATTTTGTTTATTTTATTTGCGAGGTAGCAACCAATGATGAGAAACGTGGGCATGACTGGTGATAATTAACCAGTAAGCTCCCTTGGTGGTGCGCACGTGAGGTGCTACCTCGTGTTTTCACAATTTTTTCACATTTATGTGTGATGTATATCTGTTATAGTACAGGGTATGTTATGTGAACACAGTGACTGCTGACTCATTGGTCGGTTCTTTTATTACTAAATATAGGGCGATCCTCTGTGCATATGCCAGTTCAAACCAGCTATGGGGCTACCTGCCCCTGCTCTGGCGCGAAACTGGACAAAGGGAAGTGGGTGTAGCCACCCCCTCCCTTGACCCTCCCATAGGTGGGGTCATAGAGTTAGTCCCTCCCTGTTTTACTAGTTAAAATGGGGAACCCTTGCCACAGCAAGATTAGATTATACCTGGACGAAACTCTGAAACAGAATCCTGGACCTTCGACGCTCTACTCACGATTAGAGGACTGAAGAATCTCCCTTGGGGTCAAGGAGTGACTCCCCTGCTTGGCAGGCACCAAAGAAGCATCTGTCCGGTTTGCATCACTGAAGCTCCCGTCGGACGCCGAAGTCATCGCATCACCAGAGGTGGATTCTCAGACTTCCCCGAGGCTACCCTGAGTCCCCAGCAAAGCTGAGGCCCGTGGCTATCGTGGGTGACTTGAGACCGTGACCCCTGGACACCGAGCACATTTGCAAGTGCACCATCTTCTGGGTCTCCCAAGAAGTCGTGCTTTGGGCTCCGAGTAGCCCTAGCCTCCAGCACCACCTGCACCGAAGATCACTGGCCCCCACTCCACGAGTGTCCTGTAAGCCAGCTCCACGTGCGGCGTCACGAGGCTCCTTCGCGGTCGCTAGCCCGTTGGCTAGTAGCCCTTAACGAAGGCCAATCTTTTCTTTACTTGGCAGTCTGGTTGCTCCAGGCCTGCCCTCACTTACCCTCGCTGGGTGAGTTCCCCAGACCTTGCTGGTCTGCATCATCGACGATCTACATCTTACTCGAGACTTGCCGTTGCCAAGGCTTGTTGGGTCCAATCTGGTCGCCGACACCTTTGCACTCGACAAACATCGAGCAACAGCCCGAATCCTGCTCCTGGTCGCCGACAACGCCTCCCGGACCTCGTGGCTGAAGAGTCAAGACGACCGTCACCGAATCTGAAGCACTCGACATCGGTGGGCATCTGTCCATCGCCTCCCTGGTCACTGGCTAGTGACCCAGACTCTGTCCCCTCTGCTTTCAGGTTCTTCAGAACTCCGATCCACTCTTGGATCCACCCGGACACTTTTCCCCTGGTCGCCAGCAGCACTTTGCAGCAGATCGCCATAAGAACCGACGACGAAACCCGACCCCGAAAGGCACCTATGCACCCGGCTTCCCTGGGTGAGGTAACACGAGTACTCAGGTGCTCCCGTGGGTAGAGACTCTTCAAAGTCCTAGATCTCAAAGGGTTTTGTCCTAGTCCTCTTTTAAGTGTCCCTTTCCTCTATTTTCCCGATCCCGACTTTCTCCATAGAAGTTAACGGCGTATCGCGGTTGTGTATTTACACTGCACGCGTCTCCCGTGGGTCCCCTGTGTCACTACCTTGGGTGGTTCCTTGTGGTCCAAGCACTTCTAGAGGCTCTAGGCCTAGTGTCTAGTTCAGTCGTGGTTCGCATACCACTTTATTGGTATATGGTTTGGTACGCCCCTAGGGCCCAAACGTGTATTTGTGCTATTACTGTGATTTAAGATCTTATAACCTATGTACTTCGAACTCTAGCCTCATAAAGAGACTAGAGGGGTGTGTTTAGTAATAAATACATATATTTTGAATATATACCTGGTGTGGTGCTCTTTCATTTGGTCACTCAAGAGATTATAGACTGGTAAAACAAGCTGCTTTACATTCCTTCAAGACTTAGCCTGAAGGCTGCTCTCCACAGCTACCACTAGGATAGCTTTCAATAAGGTTGTCTTTAACCTACCTACCATAAGAGTCGTTTTGGACTGGTGCAAGGTGCCCACTATAATTAGTGGACAGCATATGCCAGGCCAACTTCTCACACTGGGCACACTCAGTACTCTTCCTGGGGGGACAAAGGGGAGGTCATTCTGATCCCCCTCCTCCTCCTCCACAGGAGGAATTGGGTTATCCAGGACAAGGTCATTTTCACCTTCCTGGCCAGTTTCAGAGGGGGGGGCCTGGGTTTCTTCACCCCTGGCCCCTTCCTCATCTTCTGCCCCACCCTCTCTGCCTACCCCTTCAGACCCTATGGGCCTGCTAAGATCATCAGCTAGTAACACCTCCCTGAGGTGTTGGGTGCTGGCACTTTTGCCTGCCTTCAACTTCCTAGTATTGCATAATGCTCTCAGTTCCAAGAATGGGAGTTTATCATACTTGGAGGGAAGAAGCCCACTGGCTTCTGGCGAGGACTCACTGGGTCCTGGCTTTGAAGACATTACTAGTGAGGTGTGGTGTATGCACTACCTACTCTAGTGTGGCCTACTAAACTTTCTTGAGTTGTAGAAAGGGTGTGCTATCCCTTAACACACAACTCTAAGTTCAGTAGAACTTACTGTATTACTAAGCTTAATTTATATGTACCTTAGGTACCCTTAGTGGTTTTCAGTTGATCAATTCAATTGAGATTATCTGGTAAAACAATAGCAAGCTGGAATCCCACACGCTGCACACCAATGTGAGAAGTTGGCCTGGCATATGCTGTCCACTAATTATAGTGGGCACCTTGCACCAGTCCAAACAACCCCTTATTGGAGATAGGTTAAAGACAACCTTTATTGAAAGCTATCCTAGTGGTAGCTATGGAGAGCAGCCTTCAGGCTAAGACTTGAAGGAATGTAAAGCAGCTTGTTTTACCAGTCTATAATCTCTTGAGTGACCAAATGAAAGAGGACCACACCAGGTGTATATTCAAAATATATGTATTTATTGCTAAACACACCCCTCTAGCCTCTTTATGAGGCTAGAGTTCAAGTACATAAATTATAAGTTAGTTATCTACAGTAATAGCACAAATACACGTTTGAGCCCTGGGGGCATACCAAACCATATACCAATAAAGTGGTATAAGAACCACGACTGAGCTAGACACAAGGCCTAGAGCCTGTAGAAGTGCTTGGACCACAAGGAACCACCCAAGGTAGTGACACAGGGGACCCACGGGGGACGCGTGCAGTGTATGAACACAGCCGCGAATCGCCGTTAACTTCTATGGGGAAAGTCGCGATTTGAATTTAAAAGAAAAGGGACACTTAGAGGAGGACTTGGAGCAAACCCTTTCCAAACTAGGCTGTTCTAGTGTCAATACCCACGGGAGCACCGGAGTACTCGAGTTACCTCACCCAGGGGAGCCGGGTGCATAGGTGTCTTTCGGGGTCGGTTTTCGTCATCGCTTTCAATGGCGATCTGCTGCAAAGTGCTGCTGGCAGCCAAGTCGAAAGTGTTCGGGTGGATCCAAAGGTGGATCGAAGATCTGAAGAACCTGAAAGCAGAGGGGACAGAGTCTGGGTCACTAGCCAGTGACCAGGAAGGCGATGAGCAGATGCCCACCGATGTCGAGTGCTTCAGGTAGGTTGATGGTCATCTTGACTCTTCAGCCACAAGGTCCAGGAGGCGTCGACGATGACCAGGAGCTGGATTCGAGCTGCTCAATGACGTCTGTCGATTGCAGGGGTATCGGCGACCGGATTGGACCCAACAAGCCTTGGCAACGGCAAGTCTTGTGGAAATGGGAGAAGGATGATGTTGCAGACCAGCAAGGTTTGTGGGACTCACCCAGCGAGGGTAAGTCAGGGCACGCCTGGAGCAACCAGGGAGCCCAAGCAGAAGAAGATTGGCCTTCGGGAGGGCCTACTAGCCAACGGACTAGCGACCGCGAAGGAGCCTCGAGTCGACGCACGTGGAGCTGGCTCACAGGATCCTCGTGGAGTGGAGGCCAGTGATCTTCAGTGAAGTTGGTGCTGGAGGCTGGGGCTACTAGGAGCCCAAAGCACGACATGGTGGGATACCCAAAAGAGGATGCATTTGCAAATGCGATTGGTGTCCAGGGGTCACAGTTCCACGTTACCCACAACAGCTACGGGCCTCAGCTTTGCTGGGGACTCAGGGCAGCCTCGGGGAAGTCTGGAAATCCACCTCTGGTGATGCAAAGACTTCGGCGTCCGGCGGGAGCTTCAGCGATGCAGACCGGACAATTGCTTCTTTGGTGCCTGCCAAGCAGGGGAGTCACTCCTTGACCCCAAGGGAGATTCTTCAGTCCTCTAATCTTGAAGTAGAGCGTCGAAGGTCCAGGATTCTGTGTCAGAGTTTCGTCCAGGTTAATCTAAAGTCCTAAGGACTGGGGTCCCATACTTATACTAAGGTAGGGGGTTGGACATACTCTGTGGCCCCACCCATGGGAGGGTCAGGGCAGAGGGGTGGTTACACCCCTTTCCCTTTGTCCAGTTTCAGCCAGAGCAGGGGCTGGAAGCCCCTGAGCCGGTTTGAACTGGGGTATGCACAGGGACACCAAATGTGCCCCCAGTGCAGGACTTCAAAGCACCAGAGAGTGCTCCCGCCCAGCCCCAATACACACTATCCTGTCTGGGGAGGTGGTTACACCTCCCTGGGACAGGAAACCTATTGTCCAGGCTTCCCCTGCCAGAGTTTCGGTCAGCAGCAGGAGGCCAGACTCGTGTCTGTGGCAGCGGCATCCATTTTGTGATGCCAGGGCTCTGGAAAGTCAGTACCGGGTATACCGGTGTGTACATGTCTCTCCCTCTAGAAGGGTGGAATGCTACCCCCGCTGCCAGAACTGGCGGGGGTAGTATTCCAAGATGTTTGACACCAAACACGACATGTTTCCGTGCAGCCATCCCAAAGTTAGCATTTAACGCGAGGTTATAATGCGCTTAAGAGTATATGGTCGGGTTGCACTACAAACAGCATCAGAGAAGGGTCTCTGAACGCTGCAGAGGGGCCCAGCTCATGCAGGGGCACCCTCTCACATAGGAACCACGCACTCTGCCTTCAGGATTGATAAGACCTGCCATAGGAGTGACTTATAGGTTTATATGTGTGTATGTATGTAGTGATATAGGTAGCCTATATCACAGTAAGGGGTGCATGCACCACCTTACCCAGGCTGCAGTAGCAGACCTGTGGTGTCATTTTGGATGGCCTTCCAGGGGTGGCACAATACATGCTGCAGCCCCTGGTAGGCCTCTGAGGTACCTATGCCCTGGGTACATAGTATACCATATACTAGGGACTTATAAGGGCACTCCAGATTCCAATCAGAGATGTGCCTAAGGCACATGGAAACCATTTTAAAGAGGAAGCAGCTAGGCTGGGGTTCTGATTAGCAGGGCCCCAGCCAGACTAAGGTCGAAAAACAGTGAAGCATCAGCAAAAAGTGGGGGTACCCATGTGAAGCAGATCCTACTCTCCTACAACTATGACCTGGACAAGCCACACCCTCATCAGTTTCAGCATACTAATCCCACACATCCTCAGATCTACTACCACTGGACCTGCCTGCCGCAGCTTGAAAAGCATCACAGAAGCAGACTGGGCTTCCGCCCTCTGTGCACTGGTATGAATACACAAGCAATTTGCTGAAAGCCATCAAGAATCTCAACAGCTGGGTTACTGCATGCACCAATACCCCAACTTCCTCAAGGCCAGCTCAATGACAAGAGCACAGCCACAGGCCAGTTCGTACACATAGGAGCTCTGGCTAGCAAAATGCTGCTGCAAGCAACTGTATCGCAAATGGAGCTCAAGTGAAGACACCACAGAAAAAGACATCTTTGAACCCACCTTTAAAAGCTATCACCAGCAGATACGGACCACCAAAAGTATAGCTCTTGCAGAATGCATAAAAACCAGCACCAACAGAAGAAAGGAAATCTTTGCCATCATCAAGTATTTCACTGCTTTGCAAGGCACCGAAAATATAGCTTATTAACAAGCTTCAAAAACTCAAATATAATGTCAATTCCCACATTTCTTTGAAAGTTTAACCACCTTAAAGTACTTCACTTAGTGGATAAACCAAAAGCTTGGTATACCTGCAAATACTGGCCCTACACTTCAGTCTTCCCAGTGACATTTGCTATTCTACAACGCTCATTTGATTGACTAAAACACCACAGCATATCCTTAGGCATATTGGGTAAAAAATTGTGAAAAGCCTTAAACCTCAGAATAAAAAAAAAATCTGGATGAAAGCATCTGCCCTTGAGGTTGCATATGAAGAATTCAAGTCGTCACATCATCTGTAGGGACTGTAACTACCAATTTATGTTTGTATATTGTCTACCATATGCTGCTATATGTAAATAGTATCTTAATAACTACATTGTAATTGTATTTCTTATACGTTGTACCTGTTGAGACTAGAAATTGAAAATTTGTACATGAATGAATGTAAGTAAGAAGAGGAGAATGTTGTAGGGTGAGTGGTGAGATAGAATATTGTTGAGAAGGACTGACTATTAGCTTTGGTCATTATAAAAGGAACAGGAGAGAAAGTTGGGAGGGATTGCAATTGTACATGTGTTAAGTGTTGGGTGTTTAATTTTCAAAATGAGCCATTTATCAGTGATTGTCAGTTGCAAAAATGTCATGCATACTACAGAACTGACACCTTTCTACCAAGGAACTACATATAATGACTCCCCATCAAATTAACTAACAAACCTTCAAGAGGACAGCACACAATAACGCCACTTGTCGCTGTACTTGGATATTAGCTTCAGGATCCACCAAAATGCTGATGGAACACAAGTCAATTTGAAAGACATCTAATATCCCAAACACTGCCTGCACATTAATTATACCTTAATGTCCAACACCTACCTGAAGATCAGCTCAAACCAGACAGAATTCCTGTTATTAACCAAAAATAGCAGACAGAAAACTGTAAAACCTGGCTAAATGACAAGCACCTTCAAGGCTCGAAACCTCAACTTTGATGTAATGCCAACTCAATTAGATTCACCTTGAACACCAACCTCATCCTCCAGGAATCCTTTGCCAAAAAAAAAAAAGAAACAATGACGCCTGACAGAGCTTTCTCTTCTAAAGAAAGGTAAACCATTTTGTCTAGAAAGTGACTTCAGAGTTGCTGTTTTAGCCCCCATACTCTTGCATCTGGATGGTGGTAAGGCCCAGCTCCATGGCCTCACAGACTCCACATTGGCACTCATTAAGGGATCCTCAAGACTGCAGCACATCTCATGTAGGACCTGAAGTAATGTGATCACATTAACCCATCCTGATGGTACTCCATTAGCTCCGCTTGCCACAGAGGATGGAGCGTATTCTAGTAGGCCGGTGACCCTGAGGATGGATGGGCTGTTATGTTTCATATAGGTACCCTAATATAGGCCCGGGTAACAACATACCCCTTCACCTACATTACCTCCACTTCACTACACTGTAACAAGCCTTTTTGGATTGAACCTTTACCTAGTTCTAGTCCTGGGTGCAGAAGGAGGGTTTCTCCTGAACAATAGAGTCCTATAACTCCATCAATAGACTCACACAGTATGAATGAATATTCATAAGGGTTCTTAGAAATCAGGCTGGGGCTACACCACCTTCCTCTCCATACATCATCCCATACATCATCCTCAAATCCAACAATGGCTAATACAAGCAACAAGGGACAAAGGAGCCCTAGATACTTTCTGTAAAAATATAGCACCTCTTGCTACTGTTAGAGAGAGGGCACCGAGACTTCCAGGCCAACACACTGACCAGAGACGCTGAGGCTCCTGCATGCAGACGCTCCAGCTGACAGTGGTCTGAACATCCCTTGCGGGGTGTCCAACTCGAGACCAAGAAGGGCTCCTACATTCTCACTTCAGGTAATGGGGTTCGACTAAATCCTAGAGGGATTCTTGGCTTCACACCTACTCACATGCTAGGTACACTTAGGTACATCTAGATAGGCATCGTAGGAGTACGCACTTTCTTTTATCAATGCATTTTATATTCATGTATTTATTCATGCGTAATGCAAGATGATAGAACTGTACTATCCATTTATATTCATAGTACTGCTAATCATATATCTCTGCTACTGTCTAATGGTTGTTGCAGCTCATATACTTTACACGAGAATAACAACTGTTCAATAAATCCTTATTGAAACGCCCAGACTGTTTATTCTGTGTACCTCTGAGATAAACTAAATGAGCACGAGTGACTGAGCGAAAAGTAGTACATTTTTTCCACGATCTTGAGGGAGCATGGTTGTCATGTTCTGAGGTTGACAGAAACTAATCTCTCCCCGATTAGAGGAGACACTAGTGGCACTGTGAGCTAGCTTATGCAAACAGGCTAACATTCTCGGTGGGGGTGCTCAGAATCCGTCTGCCACCAAACCCCCAGTTTATGTTATCCGAACGCGCAGGTCCTGTATGGGTAATATAGGAACTACATGACATGGCGCCACCAACGATGGTTGGGCTCTTATTTAACAGTAGAATCTGAATAGTTCAGTCGTGCTATTCTCATAGACTCCTACTCACAAAACGCCAGAGACGTCTGGAATGGGTGGGAACAAACTCCGCCACAGCTGAGTAGGCGAGAAATCCTATTTATTGGCTGTTGGTTAATCAAGCTTGTAGGACATTTTGTTCCTAAAATTGTGCATAAACACCTTATCATAGTTTCCTTGAAACAGTCGTCTGTGTTCTATACACAATGACTACTACCCCGGTCTTAGACCCGCTACAGCAAGCACTCCCCCTCACAGATGAGGAAGAAGATGTGAATGCAATACATATTGCACCTAAATTCAGACATACTATCACCCTGAAACTAATGGAATATAGTCTAGCACCTAGGGGTTGCTTAGTAGCTTTCGTGATTGAGGCACACAAATCAAACAAAACAGAGATTTTTTATTCGTGGGTTACATTCCCAGCAGCAAATGCAGTAACACAGACATTTCACTACTATATAGAAGGAGATGCACCACAGGAATACGGTCCTTGCGAGGACATAGAAGTTCCACTCACGTACCAGGAACACCTATACTGGTTTAAAGGCGCCCTACCCCATATAAGACACAGTGTAAGATTAGGTCCGCTCGGAGGAGACGGTGCAACATGGCCAATATTAGCGGCATACACACCACATCCTGACATTGAAACAATGCCGCAGCCAGACTTACTCTTACAACACAAGGATTTAATTAAAATCTACAGAAACCTGACACAGTATGTCATGAGGACTTTCACAGTCCAACCAACATCAGTTGCAACAAATGGACCTCAAATTCAGGGTACAGCAACTAAAATTACACGCAGTAATGGGCAAGATGCCCACGAAACGTGAACAAATGCCATTCTGGGTAGCTCCGAAAATAACTCAGCTCGAGGCAGTATTCCCTAATACTACCCAGTTTGAAAAACACAGAATGCTAACAATCTGCTTGCCCATGGGGATAACACCAAAAGTAGAGGACTGCACCTCTTGGGGTCCAGTCTTTGCTGCCATATATACCAGAACACATGGTATTCCTTCATTAGAAGTAGTACCATACATAGTAAGACAAATACAAAATGAGTACAGAGCAGAACCTGCCCTGAACTTAGGGATGAGGTTATTAAATAACTATGACCAGGTATCAGCCATATTACTCGCTAATATTAAAGGGGAAGCAGCATCAGTGGCAATCCGCCAACGCCTAAGGGAGTTCAGTCCATTGGATCAACAACACGAACTGCCCAAAATAATTGAAACTACATATGCAGAATTAGGCAGAGACAGTTTGGGTGGGAAAGCAGTAAAACCACAACTGATAGGCGGTCCTGAAAAGGACACTACAAAGCAGACACCTGCTTCTTCTAGAAAGAAGTGGGATAATAAAAAACAACAAAACTTTAAAAACAGATCTCATTCCCAGGGCAGATCTCCTCCACAGGAGCCCTCTGAAAAGAGGTATAACCTCTGGAATAGGGATAAGATTAGGAAACCTGACAGGTATCAGGATACTGATACACGTTCCTCTCGTTCCTTTCAGGGCTCGACGAAAAACTCAGAGAGAGAAGGATGGTCAGAACACAAAGAGGAGCATACAAAGTCCAGAGACAAGCAGCACGCTCAAGACTATACTTCCAAGAAAGAAGACAAGCCAAAATCAAAACCACGGTTTAAGAAAAAGAAAGTTGCAGGCATAAAGATCAGACATGCCCAGAATTCTGAGGACTCAGCTTCTGAATGGGGTATGGGCTCTGACGATGCTAGACAGTGCGGCAGAAGTAACAATAGCTCACCAGAACCTGATGGAATTTCTGGTGACAGCGGACTTGAATGATTACATCACGGTGGAAACACCAGACACCAGGGTGAGCGTCCCACAAAAGTTACACAAAGTAGCACTCCAAATGGAGGGGGACAAGCCCAGGAAAGTTAAAGGTCTCTTTTGGGAAAATTTGTCATCTAGTTATGACATCCTATTAATAGAACAATATTGGACGCCAGCATTCATTATGGAGTGCCCCAGGGGAGAAAATGTAATTTTTCCATCATTCTCCGATCTCGTTCCCATACATCTTAAACATGCATATGCACAGGCGTGGGCGGTTGCCCTAGCTCCAGCACTATGCAAAAATCATGCCGGATGGGATGAGGATTCAACCCACCACGTGATCCCGTTAAAAGTTTCACCAAATGCTCAAAGGCAATACCCAATAAAGCAAGAAGCTAAAAAACAGGTCAGGGAGATCTTAGATCAACTTGAATACCAAGGGGTGATTGAAACATGCATCTCACCAATGAAAAATCCTTTGTTTCCAGTATCAAAACCGGACAACACATATCGTCTAGTTTTAGATTACAGACATTTAAACTCATGCACAAAGACATTCGCTGTCCAAAATGCACACAGTGCCGCATTAATGAATAACATTGTGCGGAAAAAATACAAAACTACATTAGATATCTCAAATGGATTTTTCTGCCAAAATATAGCGCCTGAAAGCAGGTATTTGACCGCATTCTCAGCGTTGGGGTCCCAGCGGCAATTTTGTTGCCTCCCCCAGGGGTATAAGAACAGCCCGGGGGTATTCTCAGCAAGAGTAACAGAGTTACTCCAAAGTTTTGATGAGGAAGCATTGTCCTATGTGGATGATATTTATCTGACGGACGATGACTTAAAAAGGCACTTGACCAGGGTGAGCACCATTATAATGGGATTCGCCTCTGAGGGCTACACATTTAATTTTAAGAAATCTAAAATAGCCCACCTCAATGTCCTGTTTTTAGGATACAAGCTTTCAAGTGAAGGGAAAAGCCTGGCAGCTAACTTTTTAGAGAAGTGTGCGCTGCTCCAGCCTCCAAAATCATTAAAAAATCTACAATCAATACTGGGATTCCTAAATTTCGGCAGAACATTTTGGATTACGCAGAAAGAGTAAAACCTTTCTATGACTTAATAAAACCTGACTTTTCAGTCAAACATTGGACACAGGAACATTGAAATATCCTACGTTCATTACAAGAAGACATGATTGCTTCCAAACACATACAAACACACCTAAACGTACTCAACTTGGTGATCCGTGTAATAGCGGGTCAATGCGGGTACATTTACTTAACCTTCAATGAAGGCGAAACAGTACCAATCGCATACAAATCACACCTGTACACAAACGCAGAAATGCGTTTCACTTCAACAGAAAAAATACTGACAGTAGTTCAGACCGCTGTAGCAAGAGAAAGAGCCTTGGCTCAGAGGAACAGCATAATTGTTGTAACCCCCACACCAGCTTTAGACGCTGTTACGAAGGCTAGCATTCCAAATGCTAAAGCCTTACATCCAAGATGGATACAATGGGCTAATTCTCTTACTGCAACGGCTGTTGAATACAGATTTGATCCAAGTCTAAAAACACAAGCATTTCTGTAATACGAACAAGAATATCCTCTACCTAATGAAATATTGCCTCTCGATCAGTATGAATATATAATTTACACTGACGGATCTGCTCAACCGGCCGTAGGGAGTAAGCAACAATACAGTGCAGCGTGTGCTATCGTTAAAGGTCCCATGCGGGATGGAAAGTTCCATCCTAGTTGCACCAAAACGCAATCTCTAGGAGACTCCACGGCTCAGTTGGCAGAGTTAAAAGCACTGATACTAGCACTTGTAAATACGGATCACAAATTCCCCACACTAATTGTGTGTGATTCCTTTTACTGTGTGCAGTCATACAATGAATACTTGTATCATTGGGAACAAAACGGGTTTAAATATGCAAAAGGTGGCACAATTAAGCATAAAATGCTATGGGAACAGGTAGTGGAGTTGAAAAACGACCTACCAAGGGCTCACGTGATACACACACTGAGTCATCAACGTGATTGCGTTCACTTTGAAGGGAATTCATTGGCTGATGAAGTCGCAAAGGGGGCTGTGAGATCGGCTTCCATAGCTGCAATAACTCGTTCAAAAAAGAGGATAGACGGTGAGATTATGGTGGCTGTTATTGCCTCAAGCAAAAACAGCGGTGCAGTACCGAAGAAATTTCCACTCAAGTACTCCTACAAGTTAGATGCAAACAACATTCCATATGCTCAGATTCCTGGAGTGGGGACAGAGTAATACCAAATATGGATCGCAGGCAAAGTTTAATACTGGCAGCACACAAGGGTTTGGGCTCTGGACATACAGGCTTTACAGCGACTATTTCCTTGTTGAAACAGCACTATTGGTGGCCCGGTCTAATAAAGCAAACTAAAGACTATGGGGCCGATTCCGATTCGGGCCGGAAAATATACCGACCTACTCGGTATGGGAATGTAGTCCGACCGACACGTACCGGCGCTGCCCGATCCGCGTAGTACGATGCAATGCATGTGAATTGCGACCGACTCGTACGGAACACAAGCTGAACGACCGAACCGCACGGAAACCAGCTATCCGGCCGGAAAACTACGCGAATAGAACCGACCGACACGCACCAGGAATGAACCCTACAGAAACGTACCCGCGAACTCCGACCCGCGCAGTACGATGCAATGCGTGTAAAACCAGACCGAGTCGCACGGAGCTCAAGCCGTACGACCGACACGCATAAAAAACCGAGCCGAAGCAACCCAATACTCCGCGACCGACGAGTATGCCGCACATGAAACCCATCAGAAACACAGCTTGAAAGACTCGGAGAAGCCCGCACGAGCCAACTGCAGCGTCCTACTTGGTCAGAAGAACGTCTCCTACATGCCTAAAACCTACAAAGGAAAAAATACAAAAAAAGGGCCAAACAAGCAATGACAAAGTCAATAAATACAGGGGGAAAAAACATGGAACAAAGACACACCCACAACTCCACCCATATAAAGGCCACAAATCCCTACCATGATCCTTTGCAAATTCAACTGACCTGCCAGCACAGAACACCATCAGACAGCAACCACAGACACATTCACAACTCATCCATCACACAACCCACACACCATTAGCACCTCCCAAATAGCACCCTCACATACACCCAGCAAAACCTACACTCACCCACCCTCACTTGCACACTCACACACACATCAATCCCCACCACCACCCATCACCATGCCCCCAAAGAAGAATCCAAAGTTCCTAGACAGTGAATTGGAAGTCCTGGTAGATGAAATCCTCAGGGTAGAGCCACAATTGTTTGGTACATTGGTCTAACAGACCCCCATGTCGCAGAAAACCAAGATGTGGGAGAGGATCGTCGACAGGGTGAACGCACAATCACCATGTTTGCGCACAAAGGAAGACATCCAGAACAGGTGGTATGATGTGCGCAGGAGGGTCAAGGACCAACTCAAGAAGGATTACGCCTTGAGTCATCGCACTGGCAGTGGCCCTCCTGCCAAACCAGTATACCTCAGGCCCTGGGAGGAGAAGGTGCGGGCCATCCTACTACCAGAGAGCGTACATGGACTATCAAACATCCCAGAGCCTGGTGAGTACACAACCAATATACCCAATATTGTGTGACAATACACACACATCACTGTCAAGGGGATATTCAAACCATGCACCCTTAGCAAAGCCACAGTAACCAAGAGATAATCATCCCAAGATGTGTATGTTAGTTAGATAAACACAATACATGCCATCTCATAGTGATATGTAACTGTGTCATGACATGTACAAACCTAACAACAAATAGAGCAAGGCAGTGGCACAAATCTAACCAACAAACACTGTCAGACATTTTGCCACCACTAGAACACCACCTCACAGGGAAGCTCACTGAAAGGAAGGAATTGTGTGTATGCTGGTGAAGTGAGTGTAGCCAATAGCATGATGGGAGTTGTAGTCACAGATATTGGTCACCCTCACAATTGGCCCATCAACACCACTCTGAACCATGCTCACATCACAGGGAGTGGAAAAGAACTGAAAAGATGGCTGACACTGGGTACTGCTGTGGGGAGCACAAGGCCCTGCTGGGAACTGTGCACCAACCAATAAGAGGACACCACTGACTGAGGACACGTCCACAGGAGGATCACCTTCAAACTCCTCATCCACGCACACAAGGCACTCCACAAAACTGGCCCAGCCTACCTCAACAGACGACTCTTCTTCTACGTCCCCAACCGCCAGCTCCGCTACGCCGACCTCTCCCTCGCCACCGTCCCTCACATTCGAAGAACAACCACCGGCGGCAGATCCTTCTCACACCTCGCCGCCAAGACCTGGAACACCCTTCCACTAAGCCTACGACAGACCCAAGACCTGCTGACCTTCAGGAGGCTACTCAAGACCTGGCTGTTCAACCAGTAGCAGCATCCCCCCCCCTCCCTCTCCCCAGCGCCTTGAGACCCTCGCGGGTAAGTAGTGCGCTCTACAAATTCTGTGATTGATTGATTGATTGATTGACTGACATCCTGAAAGCCAACTTGCACTTCCTGCAATGGAAGCACGTTCCATGGTGGGATATCTGGCTGGGTGGGAAGGAGGACTGACAGCTCTGACCATAGTTACAAGCAGCTTTTCTCACACACCCCCTTAACACAAACTCCACACAACTCACCTGGGAGAATGTAATGCCTCACACTCTAATTAAATATCCCACAAAGAACAACCACAGTGGGTTATGCTGTGTGAAGCACAGGGACACTTTTGGGACTTGTAGCCAAACAAACGCCAGGACAACACTGTCAGCCATCCTGTCAGCACAGGCACACTACCCCACATGGAAGCAGAGTCAAAAGGAAGGAAGTATGGGAGTGCTGGGAAGGGGGGTGTAGGCAATAGCATGATGGGAGTGGTAGTCACAGCTCAACATCCCCCACCCACATGGCCCAGCAAGCTCACACTGAAGCATGCACACCTCACAGGCAGTGAAAAGTCACTTCAAAGATGTCTGACACTGGCCTCAGCTGTGGGGAGCACAAGGCCCTGCTGTGAACTGTGCACCAACAAACAACAGGACCACACTGTCAGCCATCTTGCCATTGCTGTCACACTCACACACAGTGAAGTCGACTCAAAAGGAAGGAAGTATGGGCATGCTGGGAAGGGTGGTGTAGGCAATAGCATGATGGGAGTTGTAGTCACAGATATTGGTCACCCTCACAATTGGCCCATCAACACCACTCTGAACCATGCGCACATCACAGGGAGTGGAAAAGAACTGACAAGATGGCTGACACTGGGTACTGCTGTGGGGAGCACAAGGCCCTGCTGGAAACTGTGCACTAACCAATAGCAGGACACCACTGCCTAACATCCTCTAAGCCAACTTGCACTCCCTGCAATGGGAGCACGTTCCATGGTGGGATATCTGGCTGGGTGGGAAGGAGGACTGACAGCTCTGACCATAGTTACCAGCAGCTTTTCTCACACACCCCATTAACACAAACTCCACACAACTCACCTGGGAGAATGCAATGCCTCACACTCTAATAAAATATCCCACAAAGAACAACCACACTGGGTTATGCTGTGTGAAGCACAGGGACACTTTTGGGACTTGTAACCAAACAAACGCCAGGACAACACTGTCAGCCATCCTGTCAGCACAGGCACACTACCCCACAGGGAAGCAGAGTCAAAAGGAAGGAAGTATGGGCATGCTGGGAAGGGGGTGTAGGCAATAGCATGATGGGAGTGGTAGTCACAGCTCAACATCCCCCACCCACATGGCCCAGCAAGCTCACACTGAAGCATGCACACCTCACAGGCAGTGAAAAGCCACTTCAAAGATGTCTGACACTGGCCTCAGCTGTGGGGAGCACAAGGCCCTGCTGTGAACTGTGCACCAACAAACAACAGGACCACACTGTCAGCCATCTTGCCATTGCTGTCACACTCACACACAGTGAAGTAGACTCAAAAGGAAGGAAGTATGGGCATGCTGGGAAGGGTGGTGTAGGCAATAGCATGATGGGAGTTGTAGTCACAGATATTGGTCATCCTCACAATTGGCCCATCAACACCACTCTGAACCATGCTCACATCACAGGGAGTGGAAAAGAACTGACAAGATGGCTGACACTGTGTACTGCTGTGGGGAGCACAAGGCCCTGCTGGGAACTGTGCACCAACAAACAGCAGGACACCACTGCCTAACATCCTCTAAGCCAACTTGCACTCCCTGCAATGGAAGCACGTTCCATGGTGGGATATCTGGCTGGGTGGGAAGGAGGACTGACAGCTCTGACCATAGTTACCAGCAGCTTTTCTCACACACTCCCTTAACACAAACTCCACACAACTCACCTGGGAGAATGCAATGCCTCACACTCTAATTAAATATCCCACAAAGAACAACCACACTGGGTTATGCTGTGTGAAGCACAGGGACACTTTTGGGACTTGTAGCCAAAGAAACGCCAGGAAAACACTGTCAGCCATCCTGTCAGCACAGGCACACTACCCCACAGGGAAGCAGAGTCAAAAGGAAGGAAGTATGGGCATGCTGGGAAGGGGGGTGTAGGCAATAGCATGATGGGAGTGGTAGTCACAGGTCAACATCCCCCACCCACATGGACCAACAAGCTCACACTGAAGCAAGCACACCTCACAGGGAGTGAAAAGCCACTTCTAAGATGTCTGACAATGGTGCTCTGTTGCGGGGAGTACCAGGCCCTGCTGGGAACTGGGCACCAACCAACAGCAGGACACCACTGACTGACATCCTGAGAGTTAACCTGCACCCACTGCAAGGGTGGCATGCTTCATGTTGGGATAACTGGGCTGGGGGAGAAGGAGGTCCGGATGTCAACCAAATACCACCAATGCTGGTCATGCACACACCTCAACATCCACATTGAAATGCTTCAGGTTGGCAGGACAATGAGCCACACCAATATCAACCTCTGACTGTGACAACTTAGGACAATGCAATGTACAGGCCCGCATCCAGAGGTACAGTCACAACTGTCATGTGTTTGAACCATTGATGCCTGTAGAAACATAACATACATTGTGTGTCTCTTCCAAAAACAGGTGATGATGGGGACACAGCAGCAGATGATGAGGAGTCCCTGTCCCAGGCTCCGGTGGCCCCTGAGCTCTCTGGTGTGGAACAGCCTCTGCCCTCCTCGGATGGCGAAGACCAACCTGGCACCTCCGGTGTGAGTCATCATGCAGCACCAGCAGGACCACCATCTGCACCCCCTGCACCCATTCCTCCAACATCTGGCAACACACAGACCACCCCCGCCGACACGGACAGACCAAGGACACTGAATGACAACAGCACAGGGACCCCAGCCCACCGTGAAGCAACGGACAACAACCCCAGTACCAACCCCCAAGGGGGCCTAGGTTCACCTGTGCGTGCCACCGCAGGTCCCGCACGTGTGGCCAGGGGTGGTGGGAGGTGTGGTAGGCAGAGGTCGCTGTTTGCAGAGGGGTCTGGACTGCATGATGACCCACAACTGGTACGCATTGCTGATGCATACCAGAATAGCACCGGAGAGGTCAGCCAGGTAGTGGGGATCCTCAAGGACATTCAACAGCAGCAGGCTGCCCATCATGCCCGCTTGGACTCCCACATGTCCCGTGTGGAGACACACATGTCTGGCATGGAGTCCAAGTGGGACACATTGGAAGAACTGACAGCGGTGCAGAGGGACATATTGACATGCCTCCGCCAGATTAGCACCAACATGTCCACACCTCCCTGTGTGCCCACAACATCTGGTGCCGCAACAACTGCAACTGCCACAGGGAGGGAGGATGACTCTGGTGGAGAGTCCTCTGCACCGCAGCAGCCTGCATGTGAGGGTCCCCCCAGAAAGAAGAGGGGTCATCCGAGGAAGGACAACTGAGAGGCCGATGGCCATGTACATCCCCCAGGAACCCAACACTTGTTCTGGAAATTCTCCTTTGTGTGCAAACTGTTCACCCTGTCGAATGCAACCCAACTCTCCCACATGACATGGGGAGTTTAATTTGGACTAATGTATCATATGACTGTGGACTTTACTCAGGACATTTCTGCTACCAACACTTCCAACTCATCTGTGAACTTTGGATTCCAATCCTAATGTACAGCACCCACCATCCTGTGCACTATCCTCACACATGTATGTAAATAAACTCACTAATACACCATACTTGCCTCTGTTGTGATTCCAACGTTGTTTTTGTCATGGAGATGATGATCTGCTAAATGACACTGTGCATGCTAACTGCTACAGCAAGTTCAACACCGTCATGTGAGTCATGGCGACGTGACACATATGAGGGAGACACACCACTAGGGCTACACAACACATACACACCAGGGCCATCTGACTCATCGCCTACACTGATGTTGCCAGGAAATACAGTGGAATGCACAGACACCACACCTATTCAGAGTCTGTGTTAACTAGCCCACAGGTGCAGTAAGCAAATGTCAGTCAGATGTGTGACCACAGACAACGCACATCCCAAAGTGAAGCACAGGTTTATTACACATTTGCAACATGTTGTTTCCACTACAGATGCAAGGTAATCCCACGTGGCAGTGGCCACACAGTCAACAAGTGTAGAAGAAGTAAAGTCCAGGGGTGTGTGGCACATCACCTGTAGGGAAACGACTGCTTCCACCCTGGAAGTTGAATCATGGTGTTGGGGGATCACAGTTGACCAAACAACTCTGAAAGTACCCTGTGAAGGACAGACATGACACACAGTCAAAAGCACTGAAGAACAGGACAGAACTGCAATACTCATGCCCAATACATGTCACAAGATACCTACACAAAACCAAGTTAGCATGTCAACACTGTTGGGGAGTACAGACTACCTGTAAGGACACATCGCTGCACGCATCCAGTCAAGTAGCACATGGCCACACTCAAACAGCAACAGAGCACCACCAACACATATCATGCAAACTCAAATCATTGACATAACATCTCTGTATACTCACATTCAGCTGAAGAAGTTGGTGATGAGCTGTGTGCGGACATCACCCTCATCATCATCATCATCATCAGTGGCATCGTGGCCCAGGCCAGGATCCTCCACAGGTGGAGGATGTTGGTCATCGTCATCCAGGATGAGAGGCAACTCCTTCCACACTGCCAGGTTGTGTAGCATGCAGCAGACGATGACAATCTTGCACACCTTTGCAGGGGCATATGGGAGGGCCCCTCCTGTCTTGTCCAGGCAGCGAAAGCGGCTCTTCAGGAGACCAAATGTCCACTCGATCACTCTCCTGGTCCGACCATGTGCCTCATTGTAGCGCATCTGGGCTGGTGTCACAGGGTTCCTGAGGGGTGTCAGCATCCACGGCATGTTGGGGTATCCAGAGTCACCTACATACAGACAATTGCACATTAGCTGAGTTGGAAAAGAGGGTGGAATACAACATTGCAGAACACACACAATGGTACAAAGTCAGTACACACCAACAAGCCAGGCACGCTGGTTCTGCATCTGTGACATCATCCTCAGGATGCGACTACTCCTCATTACGTAGGCATTGTGTGCAGAACCGGGGAAACGTGCACACACATGTGAGATGCTCATATCTGCAAGACATACCACCAGAGCATTGATAGAATGGTAATGTTTCCTGTTCCTGTATGCCTGCTCATGTGCCTGTGGTGGTACCAAAGCCACATGTGTCCCATCAATGGAGCCGATGACATTTGGCATCCTCCCCAGGGCATAGAAGTCACTCTTGACGTCAGTGAGTTGTTGACGTTTAGGGAAATAGATGTACTGGTTCAGGTATCTCAACATCGCCTCCAAAACATCGCGTAGCACACGGCTGAACATGGTCTGTGACATCCCACCAGCAGACGCCACAGTGTGTTGAAAGGTACCGGTGGCAAAGAAGTGTAGGGCTGCCATCACCTTCACCTTGGGGGTCAGCGCTGTAGGGTATGGCCGGCCAGGTTGCAAATGTGGGGCCAACCGCACCGCCAATTCCTCAATCAGCGGCCTGTTGAAGCGGTACCGTCGGATGCAGTCACGTTCAACCATGGTTGCAAGGTCAGGGAATGGTCTATGGACAGCTGGTGCCCTGCAGTGCATAGGTGAACAAAGAAAGATTGTCAGTCACCCCACATATGTGGCATTGACCATACTCAATATCACATGATACATCATTACGAGACACAAGTACTTGATGTGTGTGCCGTTCTGTATGGACATATATGGCACCTACATGGCCAACATCTAACATCTCAGTTCAACATGTGTTGACAACAAGTTCCAGGTTGTGCTATGGGAAATCATTAGGCTGTGTCACAGTACCCATGTACTGCTGTCACGTTCCAAACACACACCACAGTTACAAGTGAGGACAGATGTGCCACAGGCATCACAGCTCTTTGACAGGTAGATTCCCAGGGACCCTGTATTGCCACATGGACACTGGCATGACATGGCGAATCATGTACACATCAGCAAAACAACCATGACTCCCACAGGTAGTGGCCCCTGTTGCCTCTGCAGGACAGACATGGATGTCTGTGACACACACACGCACAACATCAAAGTAGATGCACAAACAACGTGGATGTGGAGACTGTCTCCCATTGTGCACATGGAATCAGAGACATCTGAAACACAACATGCACACAGACTGTGAAGGGCCATCACAATTGTGGCAATGGGTCACCCTGTGATGTACATACCATCCCACATGGGACTCAGGGTGTATGTGACATGACATACACATACACAACCTGGAAATGTGACCATGCCACATGCTCTGAACTGAACAGTTGCACATCACAGTGGTCATGTGCACAACACACAAAGGATTCTGTCCCCATGAACACGTGCACAGCCTGGGAGTGGCTGCCCCCAAGTGCCACCCAAAAAACCACATGTTGACCCCCATACACACACAGGTAATGCAGCCTTACAGGCCTTAGGATACAGTGTGGACAGGCTGTGGTGTTGTAGGTGTGCCCCTGAGTCCCTGGCAAGTAATTGTGGCTGGCATACGTTCACCAGTGACAACCATGGTGACATATGCGAGTGACTTGTACAGGGACGCGTCGTACAGCAATGGACCGATCCGTGTGCACGCATTGGCCATTGCATATGATGTGGACGGATGCGTGTTGTGCTCCGAAATACGCATTGTACAGCAATGGACCGATCGGTGCGCACGCATTGGCCATTGAATATGATGTGGACGGATGCGAGTTGTGCTCCGAAATACGCGTTGTACAGCAATGGACCGATCGGTGCGCACGCATTGGCCATTGCATATGATGTGGACGGATGCGTGTTGTGCGCCGAAATACGCGTTGTACAGCAATGGACCGATCGGTGCGCACGCATTAGCCATTGCATATGATGTGGACGGATGCGTGTTGTGCTCCGAAATACGCGTTGTACAGCTATGGACCGATCGGTGCGCACGCATTGGCCATTGCATATGATGTGGACGGATGCGTGTTGTGCTCCGAAATACGCGTTGTACAGCAATGGACCGATCAGTGCGCACGCATTGGCCATTGCATATGATGTGGACAGATGCGTGTTGTTTTTCTAAATATGCGTCGTACAGCAATGGTCCGATCGGTGCGCACGCATTGGCTATGGCCTGACATGGTAACAGACGTGTTTTCGAAGCTTTTACGAGTCGGATGCAGTGAATTCAGTTGGCCACCCACAACAATGTTGCAAATTCATGGGTGTCATGAAGGTGAACTTTTGAAGGATGCTGTGGGCGTGTATAAGTGGTGCTATTCCATGGATTGGCCAGATTCAGAAGATGCAAACGACTTGGACCTATCACTTTGGACACATGGGACAGTATCTGCCTCTGCAGCACACATATAATGCTGGCTGTTCCCCTGAGAGCTCACTTGCCTGCACTACATGCTCCAGGACGACATCTGCCACCACCACTGCTGCTGTCTCTGCATCCTCTGGCTACTGCAATGGCACGTACTGTGGATAGAGCCCCAGCCTTCAGCACTGAGGAGAACCAGGCCCTGCTGGACAGCCTCCTTCCACAGTACAGCAAGCTGTATGGGAAACCAGGGGAGCAGGGGAGTGTGCTGTCCACTGCCTTACTAATTGTGCATGTTGTCTGACTAGCAAGACTTACAGTGTGTACACCAGTGGCTAGCATGCTCACTGAGTAGTTGTCACCCCCAAAGTGTGTAGTTACATGCACTGAACAGGTATAGTGCAGTAACAGTGCATTCCAACAAGGTTTGACTTCCCAGGCAATGATACCATTTAGTAACTGCTGGACAACTGTTCATAGCCATAGTTGCACTACCTGTGTACATCATATGCCCCTGTGATTGAGACATGTATATCCAACTGTGTGATGCACGGATATGTTGCATGTGTAGTAATGGCCTTTTCACTTTGTCATCCTCACAGGTTGATGCCCACCAGAAGCAGGAGATCTGGCTGACCATCGTCCGGGCAGTACGATCTGTAGGGGTCTACAGGCGCAGGATCCGCAACTGCCAGAAGAGGTGGCAGGACCTTCGGGGCTGGACCCGGAGGATCGCAAGGGTCCAGCTGAAGCTGTCGCCTCCTCGCAGGAGGGGCGGACACCGGACCCTGACCCCCCACATGCTCCGGATTCTGGCGGTGGTCTTCCCTGACCTAGATGGGCAGCTGAAGGCCAGACAGCAGCAAGGAGGGGGTAAGTGCTAGCCTTTACTGTGTACTAGGACTAACATGCTCTATGCACTCCTTTAGCCTGGTTCCACTTCCAGAGTACAACTGTCTTGTCGTCCTGGACTCATTTCCCTCACTTGTGTCATGCCCCCTCCTCATCTGATACACAGGTGTGGCCCTTACAGTCTGTGACTTAGGTCACTTGGGTACTGTGTACTTGCAGTTACCTGTGGTTCAAGATCGGGACAGCATCAGTTACAGGAACTTTGTGGTGGGCTGCATGGGTGGTACAATTGCTCACACAATGCCTGTGATCTGACATGTACTCTGGGCATGGCTTTAATATGTGTTCCAATTGCTGCTCTGACTCACCACATGTCTGGGGTATGTGCCACACACCCATGCTGCAGCAGAGACCAAGGTAGGAGCCTCAGAAGTATGTACATCATGTGTGTGACACATGCATAGCCACCTGCCTAGTGTTCAGGGTAATACCATGTTGCACATGGACCAGGACTGTAATGCCTACTCCGTACATCGAAGGCACTCTGTTCTCCCACTCCCGTGTGTCAGCATACATATTGGGCATTGTGAAGAGTGCACTCAGGTGTATGCCTCTGTGTCACGGTGGTGTGGCCTTGCTTTTTGGACTCCTGGAGTGTTTAACTATTTGGGGTGGCCAGCCATCTGAGTTGTGACTATGGGATCTGCACATTGGTTAATGCATAGGTCTCTGATCCCTTGACTGTGCACAATGTTGTATGAAACATTGAGGTGCAGGCAGCTTTGGTTCATTCTCATCAGACGGTGAAGTGCTCATGTGTATGGATTTGTGTTTGCAGTCACTCAAATATCTCATTTGATTGACGTGGGATCATCTTAGTCCTCATGATGTGGGTGGCCAGGGGTGCACATGTGCACCTGTCAGCTACAGGGCTTGCATTCCCAAAACTTCCATTATTGTGACACAGTGTAGACTGGTGTTGTGTGTATGCACTGCCCCTGTGACAGGAGACAGTTATGACTGACTTGCCAGACAGGCCTGTGCCATGACATTCAACTCGCAAAGGGTGATCCAGCAGTAGTGTGATATGTCCTGCATGCACACCATTGTCGCATTGTCTATCAGGAAATGAGGACCTCATTGCGTCTGGTGATGGAAGCAAAACCCGCATATCAACAGAGACTCTGCCCATCACTTTTCCTGACACATGTACTGAGTCAGTGGCAGGAGATGGCATGTGTTTGGAGTGACACATTTCCATATGTTCTCTTGGATGTCCAACAACTGTGTATGTGGTGCATGTGTGCACATATGATTAGTCGCTTACAACAGGCAGCAGACAGATGGGTGCATGGACAGGTAGGATATGTGTGGCATGAATGACTGTCAGGCAGACAATGGGCTTCTTCAAATCAGTGTCAGCACTTATTGCAATGTCTAGAAAATGATGGCAGGGCTTGCTCTGTGATGTGCTGTACTTACTGTGGTGTGTGTGGTCAGTACAGGTGACTAATGTTACTCTGTTTATCCTGATTGTTTGCAGATACATCCACGTCCACAGGTGGAGACAGCTCCACGGACCAAGAGGAGCGGCAGAGCCAGACTGGGTCCACTGCAGGGGAGACCGAGGGACCCAGTGGCACGGAGGGTGAGGGGAGCCACACTGAGGAGACCTCAGCTACGACCACCTCGGCTGGGGAAAACAGCACTGCCAGTGAGGACTCCCTTGTGGAGGCAGGTGTCAGCAGACCAAAGGCAAAATCAAGCAAGTCTGTCCCCGCCACCACCACCATCTTCACCCTCTCATCTGCTCCCATCCCACATGTCCGTGGAGGCTCCCGTGTAGGGGAGCGTGTCTCCTTCATGCCAGGCACCGCACCCCCTGCCTCTGTCCCCCCTGCTGCCCTGAGTGTGGAGTCTGTGGACTTGCTGAAACAGATCCATGTAGGGCAGACATCAATGCTGAGTGTCCTCCATGCACACACGGGTCTGTTGACACAACTGGTGTCATTCATAGAGGGCATGTCATCTGGCATGTCTGCCCTACATCAGACCAATCAGTCCATGGCACCCTCACTGACGGCAGCAGTGTCCCTCCTGCAACAGTCCCTCACCCCTCCTACCTCTGTCCCATCCACAATCCCCAGCACCCTACCTGCCCCAAGCAATCACACACCGGCATGCACCAGCACAGACACAAGCAGCACACACACACACAAGCCAAAATCCAGACGCACACGCACGCACAGTCAAGGGACTGATACCTCACTCACAGGGGATGGGGCCCAGACACACACACACGCATCCACGAGCACTCCGCAGTCCTCAGATACCTTTCCCTCCAAAACCCCTTCCCTTGCCTCACCTGCAACCCCCCCTCCCAGAAGCTCTTCCTCTGTGAGCTTGGCCTCTTCCCCACAGATCCATCTGACACAACCTCCAGGCGGAAGAGGCGACCACCACACACAGAGGGGAGTTCCCCTCACACCCGGACACCCTCCCCCAGGCACAGGCAGACTGAGGACCCCATTAGAAAGTCCCCCCGGACCAGGAAGGGCAAGACCCCACCACCACGCAGCTCCACCACACAACCCCCAGGCCACCACTCCACAGGTTCCCCCGCCACACCCTGCCCCAGGTTCCCCCACACACCGATACCGCATCCCCAAACTGCTTAGGCCCTCCCCCTACCACTTGCTCTTCCACCCCCAAACCAGACGCTCTGACTGTTTGTGCCACTGGTGTGGAGACCTGGTCCCCCCTCTGTCCTGCCCACCTCATCTGCCCCCCCTTCCACTCCCTTAGAGTTATGCACTGCAGTGGAGTCCACAACCACCCCGTCTGACTCGGGCACTGCAGTGGGGACCCAGTCCACTCCATCTGACCGGCCCACTGCAGTGGTTGCAGCACCCACACCATCTGACTTGTGCCCTACAGTGGTGCCAGCCCCCACTGAGTCAGACACCTCCACTGCAGTTGCCGGTGACACTCCTGTACCCACCACCCCTTCACTGCCTCCTTCTGGCATCCCCTGATCCTGTCCCTGTGGTGCCTGGCCTGCCCCTTGTATGCCCCTCCGAGGGGGATGTCCCCTGTCCGTACCAGTGCAGGCAAGCAATGGGTGACAAGTTGTCACATATCACCCTGTTGGGACTGTGTATGTGGACTGGCCATTGGCCTTAGTTTCTTTTGGACTTAAAATTTTAGTTTCACATTTGCTGAATAAAGCCTCTTTTTGTTTACTTGTGGTTTTTCTTTTGATGTACATGATGTAGATGAGTATCATCATGCATTTGCAGTTGTAATAGTGTTCAGATCAGGAAAATGAAGTGTTGCTGTGATGGACTCCATGTGGTCCATGGGATATGTGTCCTAATCTAGTCTGGATCTATAGCATCCTTTGCTGCAGTCTGAGGGTGTAATGTTCAGCATTTGACACAGGGATGTACGTTTTGCATTTGTAAATTAACATCTTTGGCTTACACTGATGCACATCTGGTGGGCTTACCACTGTTCAATGTTTCTATTTCCCTGACTGTGTGCCCATCTCCACTGGACATGCAGTTTACCACATCAATGTTGAAGGACTCATCTGTGTATACAGTGCAACTTGCTTGACATGTGTTTTGGGTGTATGCAGATGACTGAAGTGACACTCCCGTACCCAGGCTGATGTGAGCAGAGCCTTCAGTGTGTTGTAGTTGTTGACTCACTGACCGAGTGTTCTGCTGACATGTTTGAGTCGTGCACAGACAAGGTTTGGCACAGCGGACCTTCCACAGGAGTAGAGTGCCCTCATGGCAGTGTGTAATCCCGTGACATTGCCTGGGCCCGTGTTGTGTAAGCATGTCTGTGTGTGTTCCCTTCCCTTTTCCTACACAGGCTGTGTCCCTACGGATGTTCCTGTTTGTGATGCTTGCTGAGTTGTCCTGTGTTCATCCAGCATCTTGGACCTGGTTTCTCCGGGATGTGGGTCATGGCAAACTAATGTTCATCAGGTTGTCATCCCTAGTTGTCTTTGTTGTCAGGGCTGGGGATGTGGGCAAACGCAGATGGGACACTGTCAGGATTCCCCTTGGCACTTGTTGGTTACAAAAGTCATGTAATGTACAGTTTGTGGTAGCTTTCAGTGATTGTGACACGTTGTGTGTGTGACTGCTGCCACTCCTCAGGGTCAGAGCTGCAATGTTGGAAGTTGTCTATGTGTGTTCTTTGTGGGTCACCTTGGCTTCTTCATTGGTGTGTGACTGTGGCCGGGATCCCATTGATTGGGGTGGATTTCACGTCATGCCCATGTACCGCGTACTGTGCAGTGTGTCAGACATTCACGAGTCTTGTTGAATGGCCATGTGTGATGGGTTTCTGCACCTTAGTTCCCACCACCACCCCTGGGATTGTCATGGGTGCATGTGCAATGTCACCAGTGCATGTGAGCTTCACTGCTGCACATTGGTGGAGATCAAGGTGTGTGGTGTTGAGTGTGTGCAAATGTGAGTTGTTGCATGGCTAGACCCCTACCTCCATATTGGCCTTGGCTGACAGGCCGTGCTGATTGATTTGTGCTTGTGTAGGTGTGATGGTAGTTTGTTACTCAGGACACATGGCTGTGGTTCACAGTGTGAACGACATCTACCTTTGTCATCACAGTGGGATTATCATGCAGGCTAGTGTCAACACAATGTGGGGTCCCTGGGGGTAGTGCTGTGGTGGGTCTGTCTCTTGCTGTGTTAGTTGCTGTTCCTACAAGCTTGTGTGACATGTGTAATTTGGGCTCCCTCTCATCTAACAATGCCTGATTGCCCACATAGGGGAATCCGATCCATGAGTTACTGTTGTATGGCACTGTATACACATCTGTGTAATTGGAATTCAGGCCTCCTCATGTGTTGTGTGGTTGCCTGGGACACTGGCACACCCCCCCATCACCTGTTGTGTTTGATATGCAGTGTGAGGCTGCCTGTTTGTGTTTGTGCATCTGCACCACTTCATTGGCATATCGTTAGTGTGCCATTGGCTGTATGTTGTTTGGAGGATTTCCCCTGCTGTCCCTGGGACTCCTAGGTCATCAGTCAGCACAATAATCATGGTTTGTATGTCCCATTGCTGCCATGGTATGGTATTTGTTCACCTCACATCTACAGTCTCCACAGGATATCTACATTTGTGTGTCCATTGGTGCAGATATGTGGGTCTGCATTATGATAGTCACTTCTGTCATTGTGTAATTGATAAATGTTGACAATGTCAGCCCCCATGGGTGATGTTTGTCTGCACATGGCCAAAGGTATGTTTTATTTGCACTGCACTGTTTGCCTCACCCAATATATGTTGCTATGGGACACAACCACTACTTTGCCACTGATGTGTTTGTTGTTGTGTGACCAGGAATCAACCATGCTGTTTGGCAGTTGCAGCTTTTTCCATGACAACACTTACCTTTTGGTCACTGTGATGATGGGGGTTTAGACCCCATTGCCACAATGTTCAAAATGTGCTTCAGCTATGGACCCCACACTTACCTTTTGGTCACTGTGATGATGGGGGTTTAGACCCCATTGCCACAATGTTCAAAATGTGCTTCAGCTATGGACCCCACACTTACATTTTGGTCACTGTGATGATGGGGGTTTAGACCCCATTGCCACAATGTTCAAAATGTGCTTCAGCTATGGACCCCACACTTACCTTTTGGTCACTGTGATGATGGGGATTTAGACCCCATAGCTACAATGTTAAAAATGTGCTTCAGCTATGGACCCCACACTTACATTTTGGTCACTGTGATGATGGGGGTTTAGACCCCATTCCCACAGTGGTCATGGTCTGCTTGCATTCTGGAGGCCACACACATTTATGTGTGACACATGTGATAGGGGGTCACATTGTATGTTCAATGTCATGTTCAGTGTTGTAGGCATTTGACACAGACTACACACTCTTGTCTTGATGTTGGGGGGATGTCTTTTGCTGACATTCCTTATGTTGGAATTATGCTGGTTGTGTCATGCATTACCCGTCCTATAAGTGGGGATGGTAGTAGTGGTAGGCATCCATCCCCCTATGAGTGGGGATGGTAGTAGTGACAGGCATCCAGGCATCCAGGCACCCATGAGTAGGGGTGGTGGTAGTGGTAGGCATCCATCCCCCTATGATTGGGGATGGTAGTAGTGACAGGCATCCAGGCCCACATGAGTAGGGGTGGTGGTAGTGGTAGGCATCCAGGCCCACATGAGTAGGGGTGGTGGTAGTGGTAGGCATCCAGGCCCCCATGAGTAGGGGTGGTGGTAGTGGTAGGCATCCATCCCCCTATGAGTGGGGATGGTAGTAGTGACAGGCATCCAGGCCCCCATGAGTAGGGGTGGTGTTAGTGGTAGGCATCCATCCCCCTATGAGTGGGGATGGTAGTAGTGACAGGCATCCAGGCCCCCATGAGTAGGGGTGGTGTTAGTGGTAGGCATCCAGCCCCCTATGAGTGGGGATGGTAGTAGTGACAGGCATCAAGGCCCACATGAGTAGGGGTGGTGGTAGTGGTAGGCATCCAGGCCCACATGAGTAGGGGTGGTGGTAGTGGTAGGCATACAGGCCCCCATGAGTAGGGGTGGTGGTAGTGGTAGGCATCCATCCCCCTAGGAGTGGGGATGGTAGTAGTGACAGGCATCCAGGCCCCCATGAGTAGGGGTGGTGGTAGTGGTAGGCATCCAGGCCCCCATGAGTAGGGGTGGTGGTAGTGGTAGGCATCCAGGCCCCCATGAGTAGGGGTGGTGTTAGTGGTAGGCATCCATCCCCCTATGAGTGGGGATGGTAGTAGTGACAGGCATCCAGGCCCACATGAGTAGGGGTGGTGCTAGTGGTAGGCATCCAGGCCCACATGAGTAGGGGTGGAGGAAGTGGTAGGCATCCAGGCCCCCATGAGTAGGGGTGGTAGTAGTGGTAGGCATCCATCCCCCTATGAGTGGGGATGGTAGTAGTGACAGGCATCCAGGCCCCCATGAGTAGGGGTGATGTTAGTGGTAGGCATCCATCCCCCTATGAGTGGGGATGGTAGTAGTGACAGGCATCCAGGCCCCCATGAGTAGGGGTGGTGATGGTGGTAGTGGTAGGCATCCATCCCCCTATGAGTGGGGATGGTAGTAGTGACAGGCATCCAGGCCCCCATGAGTAGGGGTGGTGGTAGTGGTAGGCATCCAGGCCCCCATGAGTAGGGGTGGTGTTAGTGGTAGGCATCCATCCCCCTATGAGTGGGGATGGTAGTAGTGACAGGCATCAAGGCCCACATGAGTAGGGGTGGTGGTAGTGGTAGGCATCCAGGCCCACATGAGTAGGGGTGGTGGTAGTGGTAGGCATACAGGCCCCCATGAGTAGGGGTGGTGGTAGTGGTAGGCATCCATCCCCCTAGGAGTGGGGATGGTAGTAGTGACAGGCATCCAGGCCCCCATGAGTAGGGGTGGTGGTAGTGGTAGGCATCCAGGCCCCCATGAGTAGGGGTGGTGGTAGTGGTAGGCATCCAGGCCCCCATGAGTAGGGGTGGTGTTAGTGGTAGGCATCCATCCCCCTATGAGTGGGGATGGTAGTAGTGACAGGCATCCAGGCCCACATGAGTAGGGGTGGTGCTAGTGGTAGGCATCCAGGCCCACATGAGTAGGGGTGGTGGAAGTGGTAGGCATCCAGGCCCCCATGAGTAGGGGTGGTAGTAGTGGTAGGCATCCATCCCCCTATGAGTGGGGATGGTAGTAGTGACAGGCATCCAGGCCCCCATGAGTAGGGGTGATGTTAGTGGTAGGCATCCATCCCCCTATGAGTGGGGATGGTAGTAGTGACAGGCATCCAGGCCCCCATGAGTAGGGGTGGTGATGGTGGTAGTGGTAGGCATCCATCCCCCTATGAGTGGGGATGGTAGTAGTGACAGGCATCCAGGCCCCCATGAGTAGGGGTGGTGGTAGTGCTAGGCATCCAGGCCCCCATGAGTAGGGGTGGTGTTAGTGGTAGGCATCCATCCCCCTATGAGTGGGGATGGTAGTAGTGACAGGCATCCAGGCCCACATGAGTAGGGGTGGTGGTAGTGGTAGGCATCCAGGCCCACATGAGTAGGGGTGGTGGTAGTGGTAGGCATCCAGGCCCACATGAGTAGGGGTGGTTGTAGTGGTAGCCATCAGGCCCCTATGGGTGTGTATGGCATTGGTGATAGCCATCCTGCACCTATGCTTTGGCTGTTGCTAGTGTACGTCATTTCTGCATCCCTATGTGTGTGTGACATATGTCGGGTACGTGTCGTTTGTTTGTGTAGTGCGTGTCTGGCTTACCGTCTGCGCCGTACGCGTCCGTACCGGTTCCGGTAATAGATGTAGAGTATTGGTAGGACCTGCGCGATGGGATTCATGGTTGGGTCGTCTCGTTCGGGTTTCTCGTGGCTTCGACTCGTACTCATCGCTGGCTTGTTCGTCTCGTAGCCGTGGATCGTCTTGTGGCGCAAATCGGAGCTTATGTGCAGCTCTCCCGGATGCTCTGACGTGCCGGACGTAGCGACGGGTTCGGCGCGTACTGAAGGCGCATCGTACTAGTCCGGCCGGAAGGTGCTGTATATTTACTTCCGTGCGACTCGAATCAGCGTTTACGGATCCGGCTCGGGCGGGGAACAGGAGCTGGAATGGGTACGTACGGCTCGCTCGGAATTTGAGCAGTTATGCGCATCGTACTTGCTCGTTCGGACGACTGTTCGAATCGGTCGGGAAACACGCGTTCAGCTTGTTTTTTTTCCGGACGAATGGTGTTAGGTGCGCTTCCGGCTGAGATCGGAATCGGCCCCTATGTCTTGAAATGCGACATCTGACAACAGATGAAAGGCTCCACCAGGACACGCCCGGCGCAGACACCTTTACTAATATCTGACAAACCTCTCGCATGCATGTATCTGAACCACTGCGGCCCCTTACAATCTGATGGGGCTTACAAGTATATCATGGTTGCAGTGGATTCCTGTTCAAGATTCCTATGGGTTTGGCCTCAGCGCTCGGCTGACGCTCGAACTTTTATAAAAGATTTGCGAGTCTTTATCGGGACATATGCAGTTGCCACGTTACATTCTGACCATGGCCCGGCGTTTAGCTCTCGGGCTTACAAAGAGGCCATGAAAAGTATGGGCGTTGCACTGCGGTACTCCTCTCCGTACCATCCTGAGGGAAATTCGGTTGTGGAAAGGAAAAACCGGGACTTAAAGCAATCTTTAACAGCTAGGGTATTAGGCAAGGGCAGTAGTTGGGTCAGTCACCTTTATGGGGTACAAAGAGCACTAAACAACCAGCCAAGAAATTCTCTAGGCGGTGTCACTACATATGAGGTCCTATTTGGATCAAGAATGTGGGTAGCTGATCTTGAGTATGAAGGCGCAGTGGCGGATGAGAAACCATTTGATATCCATGATCGTTTGGCTGTTTTACAGGATCTAAATGAATCCAGGACACAACAAAGCAACGTTGTCCAGAAACAGACCGCCACTGGGGAAGGCAAGGCACACACGGCAAGACCTGTCTGGATCCCAAAAATCGGGGATCTAGTCAGAGAGAAAATAGCGGACAAAAAATAATTTGGACCATCATACAGAAAGCCTGTACCTGTCCTAGCAATCCAAGGAACACGAACTGTTCTTTTACCGCCTCTTGCCTTGAAAAAGGAGAAAAGATTTGTCTCAATCGACTTAATCAAACCACACTATGTGGCCGATACTGAACAGTAGGCCTCGTGGACTTCACAGTAGCAGACGCCCTACTCTCGCTACAATCCAAGAAGTTCAAACAGAAAGACTCATCACATTTGAAGAGCCTCCTGTACGGAATGAAGGACTAAGCAACAATGCTATGGAACTCGTTCCCCTTGAACCCGAAGTTCATCTACAAAATGAAACTCAAAACAACACTCAAGTTGCAATCAGACCAAATACAGACATCTACGTCAACATGCCTCGACGAGAGCAAAATGTGATTTCAACAAATACCGATGCAATTCTTCCAATTGATTGAACTGCCTCTGGCTACTTCATGAATTTTGATACGTTTTCTTTAGATCCAAGTGAACCGGAAATGACGCCAGCCCAAAAATCACATAAACAGCAAGCTAAAGACTTTCTGAACTCTCTTAAAAAGACTTACCTGGTATCACCTTGGTTAGAACTTTGGGTAATTACTGAGATTCTATTTTTTTCTTTTCTGGCTAGGCTTAGTTATAACTTTTAGCATGCTTATTAATGGACAATATCTTCAACAGAGCTCTACAACCCCAAAAGTTAATTTGATTTTAAAACGACATCAATCGTCTCATCGTGAACAGAGAGACTTGTTATCAGTGAACATCACAGCGGTTCCTATACCGGATGGTATAGTTTGGGACAAGGTTGATTTCGAAATATTCGGTCCGACTGAACTTTTAAAAATTCCTCATTTATTTAAAATGTCATTAAGTGATATCATTACCTCCAGTACATTTTCTGATGATTGGGACACTGAAACTGTTAATAACATGTTGTCTGATTTAGAAAAAACTGCTGCATTTCCGAACACTGAAATGTTAGAAAGTAATTCAGACTATGACACTTTTTACTGTTACCAACATTATGGTCATCATTTCCTGCACAAATCTATTTCGCCTAGAAATGTGTTTGAGTGCCATCAGTGTGAACATTGCCCTACACCACCAAAAGGTAGTTCGCAGACATTTGCACAGACATTTTCATATTTTTCAGGTTTTAACACCACTGACCCAACCTCATATTATTATAAGGTTACACCAACATCAGCACTGAAAATTATGTTGACAAACACCAAACAGATTTACTCTGCTTCCTTTATTGCCCAACTATCTGAACAGGGTTTTGACCTATGGAAGGACATAATAGACTTAAAATCGGTCTGGGGTTCTAGGGACTGGCAAGTCCAGGGAACAGAAGTGCTATTTCGAGCATGCCTCATTCCACAGCAGATGATATTTCTAAACGAAACTGTGCAACAGACATCCTGTCTTGGATTAGCCAAGGTAAAGGACCTGAACACACCTCGATTTCCAACACCATCACAGATGGGAGGGTGGCAAAATTCGACTTCACAGGAAGGGGCAACAGTAGATGACATTCTAAAGTACAATAGATCAGACCCAAATTGGGGAAAATGGGTGGTTTGGCCCTTAGACACAAACATATGTCATAAACGATTCTTGGGTATTACCGAAGGGTACAGTATCCACAGGCCAGACCCACGTTATGTACAAAGAGAACATCCAGGGGTAGTGACATCCTACAGTGTTGGGAAGTTGTGCCTTGATTGGCTAGAGACCTCAACACTAACAGAAATGAAACAACACTTAGCCTTACTCTCACAAGACATGGATCTTAGGGATTTTTACAAGGTCCCAGGAAACAACGTCATGAACGTTTCATATATGATGGCATCTATGCTGCCTATAATGAAGAGTGGAAAATATCACAACAAGAGGCCGCAGAGAGAATACGGGAAATAGACCGTATTAACTTAGAAAAATCATTGGCTGTGGTAGACAATGGGTTAACAACTTTGTCCTCCAGAATATATTCTTTGGGCAACATTGTGTCTTCTGCGATAGATATCCTAGAACAAGATTTGGCCTTACTACAACACGGGCAATCTCAATTATGTTCTATCGTGTTATTGAGCTGGACGCTGCAATCTATGCGCGCAGGCTTTGTGCCATGGCGTTTTATAAACAGTACGTCTCTGTTTTCTGAATATAATCTAACAGATAAACAGGTTGAAATGGCACAAAGGGTAGCTAAATATACAAAGTTGCGTATTGAAAAACTGGACCGACTACCATTTACAGTAGCAGAAGCTCCGTCTACTGAATGGCTGATCCATGGCCACATAACTCTACCGGTCACTACTTTTCAGTTTCAATATTGCCTTGAACAACGGCAGGCAAGCAAATATGAAAAAATGGGTAAGGAGTACATTAGGGAATCCTGGGATTTATCGTATAGATTTCAATGCCAGAGTGGGGATCGAGAAGTGTTTCTAAGTGGTACTAACTGCAAGAACGCTTTGAGCGGTTCTCTCATGTGCCGGGACATTACATTGCACGGGGCATGTAATGGTTCGATAGCAAACTTGTCCTGCCACATGAAAGGGACTCCAGCTGCCGTGATTAAACCAGTATTCAAGCTGCTCTCAAATGGGAGTTACTTGATGCTGAATGATCAAGGTTGCTGTGGTATGCTTCCGGGCATTGCCTATCTGGTCACTGTGAACTCCAGGGTTACTTGCTGTATGCAAGTATTGTTTCCCTTAACAAGTACAGTCAGGGAGGCACCGTTATGGCCTTTGTTGAATGTTTCCTTTATAGAAATTGATACTTTGAGCAGACTGAAAGCCATGCTTTTACAGCAGACCGTACCCTTAACCTCCGCTCGAGAGACCTTTGATCTTCAAATTGCAAGGACCTCGAGTGAGATACAGGCACTTATACGTACAAACTGCCCCATTCATTTTGCAGAAATGGTGGGTTGTATCTTTAATATGTCTGATACGAGTGGTATTGTACACCTATTTAAGACCATAGGGTCAGGACTTCTTATCACCTTTCAGACAATCCTCGGAGTTATCCCGAACTTTATACACTCCGTATTTGGAAGCATTTTCGGAGGTCTACCTCTGATCCTACTATCAATAGCGGGAGTCCTGATTGTCATTTACCTGCTACGCAATGGACAGCCCAATTACCAACGAGATGGCAAAAGCGCTCCTGGAGTGGAAATACCGTGAACGCATGGTACAACATCTGGGCACACCTCGCCTAAGGGAACTAAGCGCCTCTTGGTTCCTATCGTTTAGACAAATCTGGATGGACTGCATCTTACCTGTTCTTCGATGCCTGTTTTGTGGTGAAGAATGCGTGTTGGACCTCTGTCTGACACTTGCAACGGACATGCCTGCGGACTTGAATACCCGGCTGGATCCCTTGAGGGCCCACGCTCGGCAATGTCCCCAACGTATTCCCATCTTGATGGCTGCATTCCTCGAGAATCCGCAGGTGCCTTTTACAACTGGGGTAAGCTTCAGCTCCACCACTAGCACCGAGGTGTCGACTATAGCACCGGCTGCCTCTACACCAGCTATTGGCAGTACTGAAAATCATCTGTGCTCCATTGACGTACTCTGCGAGGTGTTACAAGGACCGTCCCCTGCAGCAGCAAGCAGCGATGATGTTGCGTCTCCCAGCCAGGACATTTAATCTGTAATTGGCTCATCGTGTGCTGGGAAAGAATTCGGATTTTCATTTTCTCTAAACTTAAATAAATTTGGAACATTTCCTAAAAAATTGATACTTTCTCGCTAAAAAGTATTGCCTTTTGATGCTTGTAGAACTTCAACTTATATCAACAAACTTAATTAGGACTGTGACTTAAGTGACCATTCCAAAAAATGATTTTCGTAGTATTTTTTTTTTTAACCTTTTTAAACTGTTTTTAAAAATGATTTTAGAACAAGGTTTCACAGGACTCACTGAAAAATGTTTTTACACTACTATCTAGTAAAGAGTAGAGTTCACTAGCATTTTTATCATTGTTGACTGTTCGGAAGAGGAGTGGGTGTTATGTTTCATATAGGTACCCTAATATAGGCCCGGGTAACATCATACTCCTTCACCTACATTACCTCCCCTATACTACACTGTAACGAGCCTTTTAGGATTGAACCTTTACCTAGTTCTACTCCTGGGTGCAGAAGGAGGGTTTCTCCTGAACAATAGAGTCCTATAACTCCATCAATATACTCACACAGTATGAATGAATATTCATAAGGTTTCTTAGAAACCAGGCTGGGGCTACACCTCCTTCCTCTCCATGTCTACGTACACGGTTCATCCCATATGTCATCCTCAAATCCAACAATGGCTAATACAAGCAACAAGGGACAAAGGAGCCATAGATACTTTCTGTATAAATATAGCACCTCTTGCTACTGTTAGAGAGAGGGCACCGAGACTTCCAGGCTGACCCACTGACCAGAGACGCTGAGGCTCCTGCATGCAGACGCTCCAGCTGACAGTTGTCTGAACATCCGTTGCGGGGTGTCCAACTCAAGACCAAGAAGGGCTCCTACATTCTCACTTCAGATAATGGGGTTCGACTAAATCCTAGAGGGATTCTTGGCTTTACACCTACTCACATGCTAGGTACACTTAGGTACATCTAGATAGGCATCGTAGGAGTATGCGCTTTCTTTTATCAATGCATTTTATATTCATGTATTTATTCATGCGTAATGCAAGATGATAGAACTGTACTATCCATTTATATTCATAGTACTGCTAATCATATATCTCTGCTACTGTCTAATGGTTGTTGTAGCTCATATACTTTACACGAGAATAACAACTGTTCAATAAATCCTTATTGAAATGCCCAAACTGTTTATTCTGTGTACCTCTGAGATAAACTAAATGAGTACGAGTGACTGAGCGAAAAGTAGTACATTGTTTCCACGATCTTGAGGGAGCAGGGTTGTCATGTTCTGAGGTTGACAGAAACTAATCTCTCCCCGATAAGAGGAGACACTAGTGGCACTGTGAGCTAGCTTATGGAAACAGGCTAAAATTCTCGGTGGGGGTGCTCAGAATCCGTCTGCCACCAAACCCACAGTTTATGTTATCCGAACGCGCAGGTCCTGTATGGGTAATATAGGAACCACACGACAGGGCAAGTTAATAAGAAGAGTATGGTAATCAGTAACATAGCTGTTGGTGTATACTTAGTGAGGCAAGATAATATGCAATACTAATGCTATCATTGCTAGGGGTGAAGTCAGGTACTTAGAGTAACATGTATTCTTGCATGACATCAATCACCAAACTGAGACACTAGGCACACGAGGAAAGGGGAACAAACAGTCAGATTGAGGGTATAGGATAAAATGCAATAGGGAAGGTTCAGGGAATCAATATGGTACCTTATGACAATAGAAAACAATTACGGGAATGAAGCCACAAAGTATAAAACATTTTACAGAGTAAAAAGTTGTCAATGCTACTGAGAACCTATATCACACCAGAAGAGCGGGGAGGGAGATTAGGATAAGGTGTCAAGAAACAATCTTCCAAGCCAGTTTAACCACAAAGAGGTTGATACACCCTTCTAATTCTATATAATCCTATAGAAGAACCCTGAAGTGGTTTATACAAAAAAAAGATGAAGACCCTCACTCATCGACAGTACATGCTTCCTCAACAGGATTTAGCATTTTTATCCACAGTGGCCTTTCCATCTAGCTCTTTAAGTGAAGCATAAGTGAAGTGTGCCAAACTTCTCTATTTCTATAGAGGTATTTCAGGACCAGAGATTATACTTGTAAAAATGTGGAAAGGGTGTTTACAAAATAATGTTATTTGCTCGCTCTGTATCACATAGTTAAAAGTGTGGCATCAAGGTTCATTATATGATGTACTCCCCAGATAGTATGCTGTGCTTCATCATTCAGACCCTCATTCACAGTGGATATAGCATTTTTATCCACAGTGGACTCTCCCCAGATCTCTTTCATTGGAGACACTAGTGAAGTGTGCCCAACTTGTCCATTTCTTTAGAGGTCCTTGGGGAACCAGATATTAGAAGAATAACATTTGTAAAAGGAAGATTAAAAATCCTTTTGTTTGCTCACTCCCTATAACATAGTTAATAGCACAGGGCCTGATTCACAGAACTAACTTACGTCAAAAACGTAAAGTTAGTACTTTTTGGTATTCACAGAATACACTTACTCATTTTGGTATTCACAGAATGAACTTACTCATTTCGGTATTCACAGAAGTTAGTAGTCCTAACTTTAGGACTCCTAAATGCCTTCTGTGAATACCGAAAGTCTTAAAGTTAGGATTTTTCTCAGTTTAGGAGTAGTAAAGTTAGGACTCCTAACTTTAGGACTCCTAAATGCCTTCTGTGAATACCGAAAGTCTTAAAGTTAGGATTTTTCTCAGTTTAGGAGTAGTAAAGTTAGGACTTTACTACTCCTAAACTGGGAAAAATCCTAACTTTAAGACTTTCGGTATTCACAGAAGGCATTTAGGAGTCCTAAAGTTAGGAGTCCTAACTTTACTACTCCTAAACTGAGAAAAATCCTAACTTTAAGACTTTCGGTATTCACAGAAGGCATTTAGGAGTCCTAAAGTTAGGACTACTAACTTCTGTGAATACCGAAATGAGTAAGTTCATTCTGTGAATACCAAAATGAGTAAGTGTATTCTGTGAATACCAAAAAGTACTAACTTTACGTTTTTGACGTAAGTTAGTTCTGTGAATCAGGCCCACAGAGTCCAGGAAATCTTTATAATGTAGTGCCCCGGTATTATGCAAACATGTTTCTGCTCCTGTCTAAGGCCCTTGTGGGTCCCGGGCATTCATCAGGGCAATGGGGCTGCCCTAACAGTCCCTAGAGAGATCCCTATCTGTTCAATGTAGAGTCACACATCAATCCATCAATTGTAAAGGGGAAATAAACAACACCAGCTTGCCTTGTTTAGCCAGACTCAGTACTTTTGCTCCACAGGGAGAATCAACTGAATACATTAGTGGCACTTTGTAAGTAATATATGTAATTTCTGTTACTGGCTTGTGAGACAAATGTAAGCACAACGAAGCACCCTGCATCACCACATACATCATCCACCATCATTATTCACACGTGCACAAGTCTCACTGTCCACCACCTTTTTAGTTTGCACAATTGTCACAGAGTGTGCATTTGGAATGGCCACCTGGCTGAGACATATGTAGTAATGTCTGAAACATGACGATACAGATTAAAGATTAGTGCCCCCAGTTCTCTTGTGGTGAAATATTGTCTGATTGTTGGGGAAGACATGCTTGAGTATACAGTGTGGCATGTTGCTGAGTCCAAAGTTGGTGTAAAAAGGTCTTTAAAATCAAGCAATGTTTACTCATAATCTCTTTTGTGGAGCGCACTTTCAATTCTCAATGTTCCCAGAATCATGTGACATTATTGGGTGCACAATGAGGTCTCACGACACGTTATGCATTAATACTACATCAAGGGACATCTTTCAATGGAGTCAGATGAATCATAGCCTGTCTAGTCTTACATTCGAAATTGAAATGGTACAGTTGGATAAATGTTGTTAGTAACATTTGTGAGTGCATTGTCAAGCACGAACGGCCTGCACAGGACTTTCAGATGAATGTAACTTTATAAGGGGCAAAACACTACATATTAGTCACCCCACAAAAATTTAGACCTAATGGAATATGTAATGTTGCAAGACAATACTCCCAGTTGTTTTACAAGAATTAGATGGTATAAGTTACGGCTGGACCTGTGACCTAATGGTACAGTCAGTGTCTCCATTGCTACTTTCTATTGCTTGAACTTTTTACTCATTTTAACACTGGCAAATTGTACCTCTTGCTATTTACATTCCTCAGAAACGACATAACTAGTATATAAAATGAGTTACTATTAAATTATCTATTATATTACAGACACAATATAAAAATGAAGGGGATACTCTATTTATGAGTCTAGTAACTCATGCACCGGCACATAATTACTTACAAATCATATATTTATTTTTTGATAACATGTATTAATACATTATTTTTTAATTCAAAATAGGTTAGTAAAATATTTTATAACTGAATGAATAAATATGTACTTTTTATATTTTTTAACATTAATTTATCTTTATTTATGTTTTTACCTATTTAAATTATTTTTATTTAATGTAACATTCTTTTCTTTAGAGTTTAATGTTAAGTCCCTACCTCCATGATTTTCTATGAGAGGTTGTTGCAGTACAATGTTTGGTCATGTGTAGTCCTAGACTTACTACTGATTTGTGGTTATTTGCAGAAACTTACATTAAGAAATTGGGAATACCAAGAAGTATTAAACGTACTCAAAAGTGTAAGCTACCTTTGGAATCAGGCCCAAAGAGTATACAGACATTCATTATATGTGTCAGAGGGCTCCGAGTTAATGTTAGTGTATACATAGGTGCAAAATATGGTACCTGTGAGCTGGAGTGAGACATGAGGGTCCCGATTCACAAAGGTAAACTGAGATGCAAGTCTAACTTTACGACTTTCGGTATTCACAAAGGGCATTTACAAGTAGTAAAGTTAGTCTTTTGTCTCTGTTTAACTTAAGTTTTAATCTCAGTTAGACTTAAGACCAAAACTTAAGTTAAACTGAGACAAAAGTCTAACTTTACGACTTTTGGTATTCACAAAGGTCATTTACGAGTAGTAAAGTTAGACTTTTATCTCAGTTTAACTTAAGTTTGCACTCAGTTAGACTTAAGACCAAAACTTAAGTTAAACTGGCACATAGTCTAACTTTACTACTCGTAAATGCCCTTTGTGAATACCGAAATTCGTAAAGTTAGACATTCGTCTCAGTTTACCTTTGTGAATTGGGCCTGAGGTTTTTATATGTATTCTCATTTAAGAATATATCTATACCTTCAACGATATTCCTGCATAATTATGAATATAAATACAAATGTTCTTTGCAAAAGTTAAACAAAACACTTTATCATAGGAAATGTCCGGAATTTTCACATTTGTCCTTTGTTTGTGGGACTTCAAAGATTGTGGAAATGGTTAAGGCTTTCGGAGTGAACATGAAGATTGTGTGAAATTACTCCAGCTCTTATTATTCCCAAAGATATGTCCAAGAACCAGATCTACATGAACAGAATGGCTATAATCATGAAAAAATCAGATCAATCAGGAGTGGACACATAGAGAAATATGGCATCACTTCTGCTTGCCAAATGTTCTGATGGAGACTTTCATCTTGTGTTATTGTAGCATACTGTTTTCGTTACCTTTCTTGAAATTTTTGCAGGAATTCTTTTGCATCTTCTGGGTTTTTTATGAGGAAGTTCTGAAACATGCCAAGTGCCTCTACATACCCCATCAATTCTGCAACGGATATGGTTCTCTTCAACAAAATTTTTGTAACTCTGTAAACAATAAAGAGGATACAGGCTGTAGATTATGTCCATCATCATGCACTGACAAACTCATCTTCCATTATGAGGATTGATTCTAGTTGTAAAGAGTGTAAGGTTTGCAAGAAGAACATAAGGCCCATGTTACATAAAGTACAAAATGTGCGAGTATTTATTTGTACGGTTTTTGTTGTTTGGGTATTAAGAGACTAATGAAACTGGCTTTTAAACCAAAGGCCTAATTTGGAGTTGGTTTATGCTGGAAAATCCTCAGATTGCTGATTGCAATGTTAAACCTGTTAAAGAATGCAATGGGAAGATTTCCCTGACCATGCATGCAATAAAGTGCAGGCAACACACAATGATTTAAACTTCTGATTTAGTGGTCACTCCAGAAATGAGAATATTTTACAATACCCCTTTTCCCCACAAATGTAAATCTGGTTCTATGTTTAGAGTAAAGTCAGATTGCTGAATTGCCTAGTACACAATCAGGAATAATTGTATAAATTGAATTGATTTCATTTTTTTCAACCAGTTCGGATATCTAAGTAAATTACACAAGGTTTTACCAAAAGTGATCAATTTTTGTAGTTTCACATTTGTTTTTAAGTTTCTCAATTAACGCTTATAGAAAATTAAATATATTATATTTACAGAAATATCTCAGAGGGCTGCAAAATGTAGAAAGCATGCTGCATAAGCAGTCATGTTGGCCATAGAACTTCCCCTGCCTGTTTGTCCCTGTCCCTGTGGAACTTCTCTTCTATGGCGATGTCAGAACTGGGGGTCTCTAAATGGCACATGTATGCACCTTTGTCCAAGTAGGGACTCTTGCTTCTAGTCAGGGTAAGAGGGATACACACTTTAGATAACCCCTGCTCACCCTCTTGGTAGCTTGGCCGGAGCAGACAGGCTTATCTTAAAGGAAATGTGTAAAGTATTTGTACTCAAAACATGCAGTAACACAGTGAAATCACCACAAATGGCCACCAAACCAGTTTAGAAAAATAACGGATCTTTATCTAAACTAAACAAGACCAAAATGACAAAAATCCATCAAATAAGTATTAAAATACAACTTTCGAACAGTAACTTCAAACATAGACTTGTAGAAAACAAAACAGCTCACCTGGGGCTATTACGACATTGTGACAGGCAATAATCCAAAGAATGACACTCACCGCGAGGTGCACGGCATCGGGCACAGAGTCAAACGGACCCCAGGCAACAGTTTCTTAGGAATGAAGTCATTGGATGATGCACGCGTTGTGGAGGTGAGGCGTCGGTGACAAGGTCAAGACCGTCTCCCTGGCTGCCACGGAAGCGGCGAGGCGCTGTGTCTGCGAGGAGGTGACATGTCAAATACAGGACAGGGGAAGTTGTTTGCATCAGCAGTGAGGCATCGGTTCCGGTGGGGTGATGCGAAGTAGGAGACTGGTGAATTCACCCTCATCAGTTATCAGCTCCACGATAACGGGATGCAGGTGCTGATTGGGGTGACATAGTTGGTGCGAGTGCTGGTATCATGAAGGCCGATAATAGCAGGTGCTGATGCTGCGGTGCAGACAGGACGGTGCGTCGTGCACTTCACCAGCGGTGCCCATAGCCTCAGTGCAGGTCATGGTGTCACGGCGCAATCGCTGACGGCATCGGAGATTGTTTTTCTTGCTTCTCTTAGGTTTCCTCCAGCTCCTAACAACAAGAACAAACTCCAGCGCCCCAAATCTGAAATAGGCACCTCCTGGCAGGTCAGAATTCTCAGCAGTGGAGTTCAGGGGAGCTGGGTGTGAATTCTTTGTGCCCCTGAGGCTTCAGAACAGGAGGCCAGCACACACAAGCCCTTGGAGATTCTCCTTCAAGCAGGTTTCTCAGCAAAGTTCCACTCTTTGTCCTTTACTTGGCAGAAGCAGCAACTGCAGGCCAACCTCACATAGCACACAGCAAAGGGGCAGTGCTCCTCACAGCTCTCTAGCTCTTCTCCTTGGCAAAGGTTCCTCTTGAGTCCAGAAGTGATCCAATTCTTTGGGGTTTAAGGTCCACTACTTATACCCCATTTTATCTTTGTTCTATTTGTGGCAAGGGTCTCTGAGACCAGTCCAAATCAGTTATGTCCTCTCTTGTGCAGCAGGAACACAGGGGGTGGAGTCAGCATTGTGCAAAGGAGACAGGGTCTATTCAGGTGCACAGGGAACTCCTCCCACCACTCTAAAGGCAGCCAAGGTTTATACAGCTCAGCTCTGAGTCACCCAGCAAAGGTAGGACACACCTCAACCCTCCCAGTGGCTGTCTACAGTAAGTGCTCATCTCCAGCCCCTGTCACTATAAAACCAGACAGTCAATACACAAACCAGCAGAGGCACACGGATTGGTTAAACATGAAAATACCTAAAAGTGGCATTTTCAAACACATTTAAAAACCATCTTTACCGAAAGTTCTGAGTTCTGGGCTCAATTTCTCTATCTTGTCCCTATGGAAAGTTATTCTTGTAAGATGCTACAAAATAACTCCCATTTTAGCCTATGAGACAGATAGCCTTCCAATAGCAGTATTTCACTATCAGGACATGTCTCACCCACTAGTACATGTCCTACCTTTCACATACACTGCACCCTGCCCATAGGGGTACCCTGGGCCTACCTGAGGAGTGTCTTACATGTAGGGAAAGGAAAGGGTATGGCCTGGCAAGAGGGTACACTTGCCAAGTCAACATGGCAGTTTAAAACTGCGTGCAGACACTGTAGTGGTAGGTCTGTAATACCTTTTCAGGGCTACTCATGAGGGGGGCACAATCAGTGCTGCAAACCCACTAGTAGCATTTGATTTACAGGTCCTGGCACCCTCAGTGCACTCTACTGCACTCTTACCAGTAAATCAAATATGCCAATCTTGGATCACCAATAACAATACTAATATATACAGTGAACACTTGCACTTTGACACTGATCAGCAGTGCATCTAAGCCAGCAAAAACGAAATCCAGCACAGCATCAAAAATACAGGAGGTAGAGGCAAAAAGTCAGGGGAAAACACGCCAAGGATGCCAAGTCTAAAAGGCGAGAAAATAAAAAAACTTCCTGAAAAGAGATAACTGTGCCTGGCTGGAGGAAAACTACTGAACCAATTATATTAAACATGCTCTTGCCTGCTGCTGTGACAATACTTTTCTGTGTCTGAGGAGTGCAGAAGGTCCTGTGGTCAAATGAAACTCCTACTACTATAGAGAAAGACCAGGAACCAGTTATACCTGGACATTTTTATCTGTGGACCGGAAAGTGAGTTGTAAGGCACCTCTTCAACAACTTGAACCTACTGATTGTTTTCCAAGGCCACAAAAGATGAGGGTTTCAAGGATCCCCATTTCACATAATCTTGTCAAATCTTTGAAGGACTAGGCGAAATCTCTAAGTCTATCCGAAAAATACACTACCTTGGGAAATGCAACCCATCTCTTTGGCTTCTGATATTTTTGAGGAGTAAAGTAGAATACTATATTGGGACTGATCAACTAAAATATAAGACTTCAAAGAGCCCTGTTCACCTACAGCTTGCAACAATGTCCCACTCTTGATTTTTGACTTCAAAATCCAAAGGTAAAACATTTGATTGCAGCAGTCCATGACTAGCCTTCCATGCAGAGTGATTCAGCCTGAGGCAGCTTCCCTTCCTATTCTAACATGTTTCTGGCACTATCCAATTGTTTTTGATGACACTGTGTTTGTTTTTGCTATATCGTTTCCCCACTACATTTACTTTTCTTGTTTTAATATTTCTATTTTTTGGTATCTAATTTAATTATGAAATTGTATGCTTTTTGGAAGAGCATGCCTCTTTTATTTGATTACCAACACTTCATGTGGAATGGTGCTGCTGGTTTCTGAACTCTAGAGTACTTCTGTCCAGAGTCCAGGTTATGTGTTCTAACTCCTAAAATATTCTTAAACCTGCATATTTAACTTTTCAATAAATCCATAATAAATGATATAATAAAACACACCAATAACATAGAAAGTTAAATTTCACCTACAGATTGCTTAACCTGTAGTGACATTCACTGGGCTGACAAGGAAAATATGGTGTCATGCCTACCTGGGTAGCCTGGTTCCTGTAGCTTTCAAACCTACAGGCAGACATGCCAAAATAAATCTTTTGATAGGAGGAAAACCCTATGTAAGTCACCCTTAAGTAGGGGTTGTTGTTCATGGTACGCAGTCAAAATATCAATTTTTTTATATCGACCTACACTAATATCGAGTTTTTAATATCGTAGGGACAGAATATCGATGTCAAGAATATCTGTGACCAGAATATCGACCTTAAGGTAAGTAATATTGGTTTTTTTAATATCAAAGTAAGTAATATCGAAGTAAGTAATATCGTTAGCAAAAATATTGTTGTTAATAATATCGATATTTATATTAGTGTAGTGTATTTTAGTATGTATTTTATATGTATGTTTAACATTTTTTGTAATGTATTTTTTTTATTTTTAAATATATGTAATAAATGTTTAGAAAGTAGTAATTTTTTATAAGTAAATTTTGCGTTTTAGTATCAGAGCGGGTTGTGGGTTTATAGGGGAATAGGGTGGGTAGTAATTTAATTATAATTAATTAATTGATATGTTTTTATTTATTGTTATTGATTATTAATGTGTTGTTAATTAATTATTAATTGGTAATTAATTTTTATTAATTGATGATTAAAATAATTATGTTAATTTTTATGTGTAGCGGGTTGTGGGTTTATAGGGGAATAGGGTGGGAAGTAATTTAATTATAATTCATTAATTAATATGTTTTTATTTATTGTTATTGATTATTAATTTATTGTTAAATAATTATTAATTGGTAATTAATTTTTATTAATTGATTAATTTATAATTATATTATTTATAATTAATTTATTATTATTTTTTATTTATTGTTACTGTTAATTAATTTATTGCAAATTTTGTATTAATTGTTAATACATTTTTATTAATTGATTAATTGAAAAGTACATTAATTGTGTTATTCTTTATGTGTAGTGGGTTGTGTGTTTATGGGGGAATAGGGTGGGAAGTAATTTAATGTTATTTAAGTAAATATTAATTTAATTTTATTGGTATTTATTATTAATTTTGTTGTTAATTAATTCTTAATATGTTATTTATTTTACAAAATTCATTTAATTAATAAGTATGTTAATTTAACCCCTACGCTATCCAACGCTTTCCCTACTGTTGCACTCACTGAAGTGGGAATAGTAATTTTAACCCCTACGCTATCCAACGCTTTCCCTACTGTTGCACTCACTGGGTTGGGAATAGTAATTTTAGCCCCTACGCTATCCAACGCTTTCCCTACTGTTGCACTCCCTGGAGTGGGAATAGTAATTTTAACCCTTACGCTATCCAACACTTTTCCTACTGTTGCACTCCCTGGAGTGGGAATAGTAATTTTAACCCCTACGCTATCCAACGCCTTCCCTACTGTTGCACTCACTGGAGTGGGAATAGTAATTATTACCCCTACGCTATCCAACGCTTTCCCTACTGTTGCACTCACTAGAGTGGGAATAGTAATTTTAACCCCTCCGCTATCCAACGCGTTCCCTACTGTTGCACTCCCTGGAGTGGGAATAATAATTTTTACCCCTACGCTATCCAACGCTTTCCCTACTGTTGCACTCACTGGAGTGGGAATAGTAATTTTTACCCCTACGCTATCCAACGCTTTCCCTACTGTTGCACTCACTGGAGTGGGAATAAGTAAGTAATCTCTTTATTGCATGATTAATTAAAACCTTTGCAATCAGTAAAAACATGTGTATAAAAGCAAAACAACGTTATTTATAATACTAGAATTAGTTAAATGCATTTAAAAGTTGCAATGATTCCATAAAATTACAAGAAGAATAAAAGCTGGCGTGCAATACAGCCAATAAGGTGCGTAAGGTGGCATGAAAAAGTGCAACATTTTTCGGAGTATTATTTCCTGAGGGTTCCTTTGCAATGCCAGTTCCTTTAAAATTAGTGTTAGGGATTTTGATCTAAATAGAATTAAAGTCTGTAAGCGGGCAACGAAGAGTTCATTGTTGACAGTTCCAGTCTGCAGTTCATCGTGTCATTTGTTCGCCCAGTTCGTTGCACCCCTTACCAGGTAATTCCCATGTCTGTGATAGGCTTATTCCTTAGCCCATGTTGCTGAGCCTGGGATGACTTGATAGAATAAAGAATTTTATGTCACCGTTGCTGGCCCACAGCCTAAAAGTGGCTGCTAAGGAGCACGAAGGAACCGTAGTGATAAACATAATTGCCAGGGACAATCTCTTTAAAACAGGGTTGTTATACATTGCTCAGAAGACGGTGGGCCCAAATTGATGATCAGTTTGTTAGAGTACTTCCAGGGATAGCTTTGCTTTTGCTGCACTCATAAACCGAACAAGGCTACAGGCCAACCGGACGTTGCTGCCCTCGAAGCAAGCTTTTACCGCCTGCCTGCAGGTTCGTACCTAGCTTTCGATCAGGCGCGGCTTTAATAGCTGTCTTCGTTCCGCTCCCAAGCCTTTGCAGATGCATAGTAGATGTAAAACATCCTCATTGATGTCTCCGGATAATCTGCAGTGATTCGTTGTGTCTGTGCGTTTCCATGGTGGAAGGTGACACTTTGCGGGTAGAATTCCCAACCTCAGGTGCAAGAATCTTTCTTTGATGATTCTCGAGAAGCCTGTTCCTAGGTATGGTTGTGGCTTAGCCCTCGCATAGCTCTGAATTACAAACCAACCATGGGTCCTCCTGCTAAGTGCTGCTTTGTCTTCTTTGTGGTATACAATCTTTACTGATTTATTTACCAGGTCCTTGAAACTTTTTTGGGACATGCTGGTTTCCCATAGGTCCTGTAAAGCAAGCAGCCTAATTGCCGATTGAAGGTAACCCATGGCCGGGCTGTCTTTTTTCCTTGTAATTTCCTTCCACAAATGCGAGTTCAATGTACCTGGCTCGGCTCCCTTTATTTTATACCAGCACTTGGCATAAGCGCCCTTCCGTGATATGTGTTGCTTTTGGAGCCCGAACTCTAGCCATATTTGAGCTGGCGAAGTAAACTGCGGGAGATTGAATATTATTCTCACGGCCTTGGTGACCGCGTTGTCCAAGGTAACCTCGTCTCTCCCTCTCATTGATTCACTACCGTAAGTGATCGTAGGTAAAAGTCTTGCTCGGAGCACTTCTAGTAGAGGAAGAAGATTGGGGCCGGTTATTTTGTGCTTGATATTTTTTAGTGCAACTACCAGTGTGGTCCCCCTGCCTTTGATGGCTGCTTTCTGTTTAATGAACGAGCCGTTCCTATCAAATATTACTCCCAAATACTTATATTCCTCGGCCGTCTCCAGCAACCAGCCCGCCATCGTCCAACGGGGTTGGTGTTTGTTGTTCCGTCGATTTAATACCATAACTTTGGATTTTTCAACGTTTATACTTAACCCGTTCATCGCTGCAAAATCGCTTGTGGTATTTATCAAATGCTGCAAGCCGACTGGAGTACGACTGATAAGTATCAGGTCGTCGGCATACAGTAGGTTTGAAAGAGTTAAGCCCCCCCAGATTTGGGGCGTGATGGTTACAGTTGTCCAGCTTAATGGTGAGGTCGGAGATGAAGAGGTTGAACAGGGTCGGGCCAGAACACAGCCCTGCTTCAGCCCTTTGGTAGTTGTTATTCTCCTTGACAAGCAATCCCCAGCTCCCACTTTAATTTGGACCCATGTTTCGGAGTGAAGTAAAATTAACTGGTTCAGGAGATTTGTGGCTATTCCCCACCTCGAGAGTTTCGCCCAGAGTATCCCCCTGTCTACACTATCGAAAGCGGCTTTATAGTCAATGAAGCAAACAAATAGTGGCTTATTGATATTTTTAGTAGCATCTATCAAGAGCAAAAGAGCAAGAATATTTGTTGTAGTCCCCATGCTTTTTTGGAAGCCAGTTTGGTTGATGGGAATTAGGGCTTTTTCCTGTGCCCAATCCATAAGTTCGTTCAGTAGGAGGCCTGCGTAGTGTTTGGCTTCGATATCTATTAATGCAATGAGCCTGTAGTTTTTTTGGCTCGGTCATACTGCCTTTTTTATGGATTGGTGAAATAATTGACCCATTCCAAGATTCGGGAATTCTTTCGAGTTCCATAATATTGTTGTAAAGGGGTAGTAGCACTTCAGCCCAATAATTCGGATCCTGCTTGTATATGATTGATGGTAGGCCATTGGGCCCAGGCGCTCCATCCTTCCGGCTTTTTGAGATACTATTCACAAGCTGTTTGGTTGAAAAGAAGGGGATGAGTTCCGATCCTTGGAGTTTGGGGAACTGCCGGTCGCATTGGCACAGCGAAGTGTCTTGTTTAATTTCACCAACTTCCGATTTGAAGTGGCGCTGTAGGTACTTTACCCAAATATCCTCCGTTATGTGCGAATTTATTCCCGGAGCTGTTGGATTCTCTAAGCCGTTGACTGTCTGCCAAAACCTGGTGCTGTTGTTATTTTTTGCGTCATATAGCAGTTTTGCCCATGTTGTGTCAGCATTTTCCTTTTTAGCAAGCCATATGATTTTGTTTCTGCGTGCCTTTAGCCTCCTTAGTTCGGACTGTATGTTATCAACTGGGCTGTGTAGGCGGAGACTACACAGAGCTCTATTAGTTTTGCTCTTTATTTGCCTTAATTCGGCGTTCTGGGGTCTTGAGAGATAAATTCTTTGGTTGCATGCCAGCTTGCATGGTGCCCCCCATTCGTTTTTTGGCCTTGCTTTTTCTTTTGTTGACTCATTTTTGGACTTAGTTGAGTCGAAGCTTTTGATGAAGTTCTCCCAAGCTGTTAAACTGTTCACGCTCAGCTGTTTGCTTTCCTCCCATCTTTTTTTCGATAGGGCCAGAAGTTTTTCTGGATCGCTCGTATGGGAATAGTAATTTTTACCCCTATGCTATCCAACGCTTTCCCTACTGTTGCACTCACTGGAGTGGGAATAGTAATTTTTACCCCTACGCTATCCAACGCTTTCCCTACTGTTGCACTATGTGGAGTAAGTATATATATATTAATTTATATGTATATGTTTAATTTATATTAACATATTATGTATTAGTTATTTTTTAAACATGTTTTAATAATTTTAACTGTTTCTTTTATTTATATGCATTATTTACTTAATTTTACATTATTATTAAAACATTTTAAAAACTATATTTTTAACATCGATATTTTTGACAACGATATTTTTTCTCTCGATATTTTTGTACTTACCATTATGTAGATATGACTTCGATATTTTTGACATCGATATTTTTGTGTCGATATTTTTGTAGGTCGATTTTCTGTCCGTCGATATTCTGTCAGACATTCGTTGTTCATAATGCAGGGTGCTTTATATTTAAAAGATGAACATGTAAGAATGTAATGTGTTCATGTTCCTACAGTGAGTAGCTCCTAAAAACCATTTTTACTGTTAGGGATCTAGCAGGTACTAAGAATAAAATGCGTGCAGTTTGTGGGAAATCCATCTTTTTTGCATATATTCACACCAGAGTTTTCAAATTTTTTACCTGTTGTTGCTGGCTTAGAACCCTGTGGACATTACCCTAGTATCCAGGAGTAAACAACTTGTTCTCCCCCATTAAACATGGTCAACTTAGATTATTCCTGATTGGCTCATTTAATGTGCCTGTACATCCCAAGTATATGGTGTAGAACATGCAAATAAGTCTTGGAAGTAAATGTCACTTATGCACTGCACATCGTATTGTGCCATTCACTCTAGTGGCAGTGCAAACATGACTTCAGGCCTCTGCTGTGCAGAGTGACTACAGTATACAGTAAAAAATCTGCAGTCTGACCTGTCAAAATAACCCTTTTTGACAGATGAAGACCTCTCTTTTTATATATCAGTAAGTAACCCACTGTAGGCCTTGTAGTCCACAAGGCAGGGTGCATGACATTTAAAAGTGAGACATGCGAAAAAATATTACCATGTCCCTACAGTGACAAGGCCCATCATGCTATTTTACTGTGGCAGGCCTAGATAAGCTATGTAGAAAACCAGAGTACAATTGAAAATAATAATACTGTATTTCGGGAGTGGGACCAGCTAGAAAAATAATGACACTACTATTTTTATTAGTTATTAAACATCCAATTAAATAGTAAAGTTAGACTTTTATTACATATTAAGGAAATGTAACTTTCAGAAAGCTACCTTTACAATGCCTTGCGCTTCTGGAGGCTAATTTGTAGGACCTCCCCAGCAACTCCTAGCCTGTACTTGGCATGAATGAGGTCTGAACTAGGTGTGAAATTCCTCCCAGGAGATACACAATAGGTCAGCTTGAAAGACAAGTCTCACGGAATGGGTATGGCTGACTCCTCTGTTCTCAGCAGAATATTCAGACTGCTGGCTGTGGTCATCCTGTTGGCACAACAGTGTCAAACCCTGCCTGACAAGTCTCTCTGAAGCACATGTAAATCGTTTATGCTCTAAAAGGGAACAAACAGGACAAGAGAATAGGTTTGTTTTGAGTGCAGTGCCTGTTTCAAACTAGATTTTAGTGGTAGATGCGAGAAGACACTGGTAATTTCCCTCCCACACATATAACCACCCATCAAAGCCCAAGTTTCATATGGCTAAATACTTTGGCCATCTTCACAATACCCATGCAGATGTCAGTTTTCAGTAAGGCAAACACACACTATTGAAAAAAGGGTGTGGTTGTCACCAGGCACCTTTACTCAATTGGTTAGGGAGTGCCCAAAAATCATACCTACCCTCTAACTGGTGCCAACCATGAATGTGGTGCCCAAGGTTCCCTCCTGAGAACACTTTTTCGGCATGCAGAAGAACAGAAGATAAATGGACCTGCTGTCTGTGACCTGAGAGGAGTCCTGAAGAACCAAACCAATTTCTCCTTGTACCCAGGACAAATGAGTGGAGTCCAAGGGTCAGTTGGCTGGCCTCCTGTGTCACTATAGGGCACAATAAACTTCAAGAGGCCTTTTTCGTGAAGCGCCCAGCTGATCAATTGTAAATGTATTTTGCTGTCAGACTCTGTCTGATAACCTGGGAGTTTATGAATGCTCTCCCCTGGGGCCCTGGTGGCCTTAGGTATGTACTGTGGTTGTTTGTGCACCAGAAGAATGTTTGGAAAGTGTTAATACTTTTCTCCAGATCTCCAGGCTTCAGAAGGACCAATCTGCTTGTTGTATCTGAAAAGGGCACCATCAATGTAGGCCTCAAATCATGCCTGGGTCTTGGGTTTTCGATTTCATAGACAATCATTGATGCTATGCACCTTTTGACACTATTTCTACATAAACTTTTATAAATTAATATCTCCGGTTCACCTTATTGAATTTTTGGACTTTTGTTTATTAAATTTGACTCCATTTTCCTTATTTGGTTTAGAGATTTTTTATTGCTTGATGCTATGACTTCACTACTGCTTTGGTACTACATAAATACTTTTCAAATTGCCCTATGGTATGCCTGTCTGCTCCATGCCATAGCTACCAGGTGGTTGAACCCAGGACAATAATTGAATTTGAATTTGAAGGTTCACACAGAAATGAGTAGTGATTATTCCTTGAGGAGGGTAGTCACCCACCCCAAATAGTTGTCAAATGTCTTACAGCTTTGGTATGCAAAAACAAGTATTTTGTGTTTGGAATATGCTACAGACATGGTTTAACCGTTCTTTTTTACATTAATCAAAAATCTAATTCAATCATGAAGTTGGATTTTTCCCAAAAATATCAGAACAGAAACTTTGGAAAGATCTACTCTAACTGCCTGAAGCCTCTGCGAGCTAATTACCAGTGGCCTGTTTACAGGGTACTGTTAGTGCTGCTTTGATGAGGTCTAAAACACTGCTCTCAGAGCAGAGACAATCACTTTGGTCTATCAGGATGACTTGGGGGATGAATATTACACAGCTTAACCCAAGTAGGGTACTTTGAAACCATAGGAAGAGGAGTCTTTGATCCCCAAATAGATTTAGCTTCCTGGCTGTAGTCGCCATGGAGGAGAGAACTGGCCCCATAACCAGTTAGAAGTGGTTGAATGGGACAGGGACTGCTCATTACCTTAAACACATCCTTAGGTATGCCACATGCTCCCTCGATGGTCTGAAACATTTTGCCATGTTGTTTTTTGCTAGGAATGATGTACTGTGGGATAGTCTACAATGAGGTAACCTGAATGTGCTGCATAAGTAGGAAAGAGGACCTTTTTTCTTATTGGTCATTGGGTGTCCAGGAGTCACCCCACTCACTGGCTAATGAATTGAATAAACATGAACAGAAGAGAAAAAGACAACACCTGCTGTCTGTGATCTGTATGGAGACCTGGAAGGCAGAAACTGCTCCCACTGATATCTGGGACAAAGGAGTAGACTCCAAGGGTCGATTGACTGACCTCCTGTGTGGCTACATGGTTATAAAAGAAACTGCAAGAGGCCTTTTTCCTGGAGTAACCAGTTGATCATTTGGCTAGCTGTGACTAAGAGGAACTGCCCAGAAAGTTTCAGAATGTGGGCTTCAAATACCTCCAAAGCTACAGAAGGATATCTCACCACAGGTATCTGATTTCCAAAGTACTTTTTCCGATATGGTGTAGGAAAGTAGGATCTGCTTTTATGGTTACCTCCACTTTTTGCTGATGCTATACTGTTTCTGACTAGTCTGACTGGGATCCTGCTAATCAGGACCCCAGTCTCTGTGCTTTCTCCCCTAAAATGGTTATGGTAAGTACTTAGGTACATCCCAGATTGGATACTGGTGTACCCTTATAAGTCCCTAGTGTATGGTACTGAGGTACCCAGGGCATAGGTACACCAGTGTTCCCCCATGGGCTGAACAAGTATTATGCCACCCATGGGAGACCACTCAAGCTGTAACTACAGGCCTGCAATAGCAGCATGTGTAAACTAGTGCTAGCACCACTTACAACAGATATAGGTTTTCCTATATCTAAGGTCACTGCACTTAAAACCTATATTCACCCCGAAAGCAGGCCTTTCAATCCTGAAGGCAGGGTGCTTGGTTCTAAGTGTGAGGGTGTCCCGGCATGAGCAGGACACCCCTACAACCTTCGGAGTCCATTCTCCTGGGTTGTAAGTGCATCAGCCATTATGATACATAGAGTGGCAATGTGTCATTACGTGATGACCATCTCTAAACTGGCTGTAACGAACCCTGTCATGTTTGGTATCAAACATGTTGGAATCATACCCCCACACCGTAAACAGAATGGGAGACATGATTCCATGCACTGTAAAGCTCCTGCGGGAGGCCCTCAGTGCTCCCGGTACCAGTCTTCAGACCCAGACAGCACAACATGGCTGCTGCCGACCAGAGACACCATTCTGCCCTTCTGTTGCTGAGCCTAGCTTGAGGAGGTGAAGGCAGAACAATAGGTATCCTGTCACAGGGAGGTGTCACCACCTCCCAGACAGGGTTTAGTGTATTGGGACCGGGTGGGAGCACTTGCCAGCACCACTCAGTCTGCTAGAGGGGCACATTTGGTGCTCTCCTTGCATAGTCCAGTTCAAACCAGCTCAGGGAGCCGTTGGCTCCTGTTCTGGCTTAAAACTGGACAAAGGACATGGGAGTATCCTCCCCACTGTCCAACCCCTCCCGTGGGAGGGAACCCTGAATCGTCCCAACCCTTACCTTAGGGTACTCAAGAGTTTACCTGTGGGTGGGTCCCTAGATTTGTCGTGGGATTCGATTCAGCTCCAACTCCACTTCAACTTTGACTGTCTGGACATCCTGGCCGAGTCGTGCTGACCGTGCCAGACTGATCGCACTGTCCTTTGCTCTGGGACTGAGACAGCAACTGTGAAGACTCTGTCTACTCCTGACTTTGTTGTCCTGCAAACCTGCTGCACCATCAGTGTCCGAGCTCCATACAGGTTCCATACTGGGCCAGTGGACATCTAAAAACATCCAAAGGAATCTCCCTTGGAGTGAAAGAGTCACTCCCCTGCATACGCAGGCACCGTAACAAGATCGATTGGTCAGCCGAACCTGGGCTTCCCCGGATTCTCCAAGGCTCAGCAACACAGGTGGGTGTTCTGCATTCCCTCGAGGCCTGAGTTGTCCTCTTGTCGAGTTGAGGCCAGCATCCCTCGTAGAACGCCCTGCACCCGAACACCTGTGTACCATGTCATTGCATTGCTTCTTCACTCTGTAACTGCAACGGTTACCACGACTGACTCGTACTGACGGAGTTGGACGCATCGGAAGGTTCTGTCAACGAGTCTGTCCCCGCTATAACTGACCTGTGCCGACTCGGTTGGTTGGATAGATGGACCCTGTCATCTTCAGCATCCCGGTGGCTAGGGCTGAGCTACCGATTCGGTATACCCGTAATTAAAGCCTCTTCATCATTCGACCTGTTTTCCTGAACATGAGTGGCCTTCACCATCCGTGCCTCCTGGATGTCCCGATGTTGCATAGACTCTGACCCCTCTGCTTTCAGGTAGTGTTCGACACCCACCCGCATCCGGGATCCAACAGACTCTTTCATCCTTCTGCAACAGCGATCTCGTCCTGAAGTCCTCAATTGTCATCGACAGTGGTTGTAGGTATCCTGAATCCGAGGGTATCCAAGGTGGGGTAGCTCTCAAACCTTCTGTCTTCCAATGGGTGTCCGCAGTGTCCACTGGGAAGGGTCCTTCTTCTTTAATCTTGGAACCGCGACTTACCCATTGACTTGTATTGAGCTGGCGGCCGTGTTCCCATTCTGTGCACAGCCTCCTTGGGGTTCCTGGTTACTTACCTCGGGTGGTTTCTTGGGTCCCCTGCACTTCCACGTCTTCTGGGTATAGTCTTGACTTGAGTCGTGGTTTGCATAACACCATTTTTAGCTCTCGCCTACGCAGCGCGCATGCGCTGAATAGGCAAAAAGACCTTTTGGAATCGCTTCGGCTTTTCAGCCAAAAACGTGCACGCGTTCCATTGCCTTCAATGGCAACGCGTGCACGTTTGGCGATTCACTTGCGGGAGCGAGCGGCGCCATATGGTAGCAATTATCGCTCCTGGCGCCGCTCGCTCCCGCAAGGGAAACGCTTTCACTTTTGCGGGCAGTTTTTTTTTTTTACTTGTTTCGTTCTGGCATTGCACGGCTTCTAAAGTATTATTTAATTCTGCAGCAGCCCTCTTCCTTGTTTAACGGCGGTTACAAAGTCATTGTTGCCTGACTCTGAACATGCTTTATTAAGTTTTATTTTACCATTAAATAGTTTTCAGGCTGTGGTTCATCCTCTGCCTCTAGCCCCTCTTATCGTATATGTAAGTAAGCAGTCGGAAATGGACCACATCCCGTGAAAATGATCTTTTCTGTGGCAGAGCTGTATGGTTACTGGCCATGTTTTAGATCAGTTAGTTACTCTGCGTCTGAGACAGATGACAGTGAGCATGTCAATAATGCCCCTCAGGAGTGCTTGGAGCCAACCAGAGCACGTAAAGGAGTGCTGGGAGCTACGCTGAGCTGGCCAAGTGAAGGAGCAAAGTGGTGGAGGTAATCACGTTTATTGCTTCTGCGAGTAACAAGAAAAGCACGTGTTTGTGGATGTTTTGCAGTTAGAGCCTATGTTTGTGTGTGATGGTAATAAGTGTAAGAGAGCATGATTAGGGCTGACAGTTGTCTGTATCCCTGCCCGGTTGCCACCTGGCCTATAGTCTCATGTCAGAACCCAGTGTCCTGCCAGCTTACCACGCCATCTGCAACATTAATGGGACCACTCCTAGCATCATAGTAGCCATACTGGCTATATTTTATGTAGCATTTTCTTACTACTACCCAACCCTAGCATAATGCTAGCCCTAATAAAAGCGTGCCCTTCCAATTAAGTGTGCTGTGGGCACCACTAGTGCACTGCCACCAACTCAGCACCAGTGCAGCCCCACCACAGCATTAGTGAAGCACTACATCAGTACTAGCGCAGCACCACCTCAGCATCAACTTAGCACCAACACTGCATCACTTTAGCATTAGCGCTCCACCTCAGCACCAGCGCAGCATCACCTCAGCATCAGCTCCTGGGCACCACCTCCACACAAGCACACTACCACCTCAGCCCCACCTCTGTATCAGCAGTACCTCAGCACCAGTGAAGCACCACTTCAGCACAGCATCAGCGCAGTACCACATCAGCGCAGCACCACTTCAGCATCAGCACAGCACCACCAAAACCCCACCTCAACATCAGCACAGCACCATCTCAGCATCCAGGGACCACCTCTACATCAGTGCACTACCACCAGCCCAGCTCCTCTCAGCACCAGCGCAGCACCACCTGAGCACCAGTGCAGCCTCACGTTAGCACCAGTGCAGCCCCACTTCACCACCAGCACAACCCCACATCAGCAGCAATTCAGCACTAACGCAGCACCACTTCAGCATCACCTTGGCACAGCACCAACTCAGCATCACTAACCACCACATGAGCATCAGCTCAGCACCACCTGAGCACCAGCGCAGCAGCACCACCTCAGCCTCACTCAGCATCACCTGAGAACCACCACAGTACCACCTCAGCATCAGCACAACACCACCTCCTTATCAGCGCGCCACCACCAGTGCAGCACCAAGTCAGCATCAGTGCAGCATCACCTCAGCGCCGGTGCATCACCCCAGTATCAGCACAGCATCATCTCATCAGCACAGCACCACCTCCGGATCAGTGCACCACCAGCGCAGCACCAATGCAGCACTACTTCAGCATCAGAACAGCATCACCTCAGCACAGCACCAACTCAGCACCACCTGAGCACCAGTTCAGCAGCACCAGCACAGCATTAACAACTCAACACGACTCAGCACCAGCACAGCATCACTCAGTGCCACCACAGCATCACTCAGCACCAGTTCAGCATCTCCTCAGCATCACTCAGCACCACCACAGCACCACCCCATCAGTGCACCACCATCCACTGCAGCACCAATTCAGAACCAGTGCAGCCCAACCACAACACTAATGCAGCACCACCTCAGCAGCAACTCAGCACCAACACAGCACCACTTCAGCATTAGCACAGCACCAACTTGGCACCAGTGCAGCATCACCTTACCACCGACTCAGCATCACTCAACACCACATGAGCACCACCAAACACCACTCAGCACCACCTGAGTATCACTCACCACCACCTCAGCATCAGCGCACCACCACTTCAGCATCAGCCCAGCGCCACCTCAGCATCAGCGTAATACTACCTCAGCATATGCACAGCACCACCTGAGCACCACCACAGCACCACCTCAGCATCTGCACAGCACCATCTCAGTACAGCACCACCTCCTCATCAGTGCACCACCACCAGCGCAGCCCCACCTCAGCAGCAATTCAGCACCAATGCAGCACCACTTCAGCTTCAGCACAGCACATCCTCAGCATCAGTGCAGCATCACCTCAGCACAGCACCAACTCAGCATCAGCTAGGCACAAGCTCAGCACCACCTGAGCACCAGTGCAGCACCACCACCTCAGCATGTTTCAGCACCACAGCATCACTCAGCACCAGCTCAGTATCACTCAGCATCACCTAAGCATCACCTCTGCACCACCTCAGCATCACTCAGCACCACGTCAGTCCACCCTCAGAATCTGTTGATTCTCCTCTAGTGTCCGTCCGCTGCACGTGTTTTAATTCGGGTACTATTTCCCAACCTCCACTCCCCCATTGTTTATGTCCCGCCCCCCATAACAAAAAAAATGTATAACAAACAAGCATTAGAACAGGCAGGAAGAAGTTGCCAGTATTGCAAGTACAAAAAAACTAGAAGACATTTTTGATGTTAATTCTGTTTTTAATCTGGTCGTTCATTTGTATATAATGTCTTCTTGGTTTGTATAAAGGTAACAAACATGCTTTTTAACACTTTTTTATTATAACTTTTCAACATAATGCACAGCAGCCACAATGCTCTACAACATGGCTTAAAGATACTGGCAAAGCCAATAGCAATGGCTAAACACTTCGAGACCTATTGGCTATGCCAATGCTTGTTATATATGGTTTGTTCTCCCCCTGGCGACCACTGAGCATTTGTGGTTCTTACCTGTTTCTATTGCAAAGTATTTTGTGCATTGTGTATATCTCCGGGAGGGAGATATCTGTATGTGTTAGTGAGTGTCTTATAACAAATACATGTTTTTATAAATACACTGTGTGGTTCTTTTTCACTTAATCTAAACCAATAAGATTATGTTCTGGTAAAACAAGATGCTTTACACTCCTTCTGGACTAAGCCTGAAGGCTGCTCTCCACAGCTACACTTAGACAGCTTCTAAGGTTGTCTAAGACCACTAAAATCACCATAAGGGTTGCCTGGATTGGGGCAGGGTGCCCACTTACATAAGTGTGCATCATATACCAAGCCTGTTTCTCACATTGGTGTGCAGCTGGTAGGACTCAAGCCTGCATTGTTTTACCAGATAATCTTGGTGTGGAATAATTGAAAAACCATCACTAATATTAGGCACATATAATACAGCTTAGAATAAGTAGGTTCTACTGAACTTAAGGGTTGGGTAGTTAAGGGTCTAGCACATCACTTTCTCCAACCTCAGAGAGCTTAGTTCCCACTAGGTTAGGTAGGTGCAACACCATACTACACCTAGTATGTCTTAAGTAGGAGAAGCCAGTGGCTCTCTGCCTTCTAGATACAGTGGCTTCACGTTCCAGGAACTGAGAGCCCTGTGTTCCTCTAGGAAACTTAAGACAGGGAAGGGCCTTAGCGCTCAACGCCTCTTAGAGGTGTTACTGCAAGATGACCTCCAGAAAGCTGGTCGGTCAGAGGAGCAGGACTGAGTGTGTGGGCAAGAGATAAAAGAAGTGTCAGGAGGGAACCCCCTAATGGCTCCCCTTGAAAAACTCAGATCCCCAGAGGATAGTGCAGATGGCACAGAGGGTGTCCCTAAAAGTAGGTCCCCCTTTATCCCATCTGGGAGAGTACAGGGTAGGCAAAGGAGGATTAGTTCCTCCTCTGCAGACTCCATTGCCTCTGAAACTTCTGTAGGAACATCCGTCTCTAACAAGAGGGACAACTCCATAGATAGGGAATACCAAAGGATCCGCATGGAGAAACTGAGACTCAGGCTCAAGAAGGATCAGTTGGCCCTTGACAAGTAGGCATTTGAAGTGCAGAAGGCTAGGAAACATTTGGGGCTAGAGTCCCATGGTGGCAGCCCCAGTGTCTCTAGGATCAGTGAACCCTCCTTTGACACTAGGAACCTGAGCAGGATAGTCCCTCTTGAACAGGAGGGTGATGACAAATAGATCACTGCTTTAGAGAGGTCCTGTAAAGTACAGAAGGTCCCTCAAGGGCAGTTGGACAGCTATCCTGTGGCTCTCCTTTGCTAAGAAAAGTAGAGATAAGCTTCTCATTGTTAGAGAAGAGGATGCTGACAATTACTCAGTACTGAGGAGTGCTCTCATAGATGGGTTTGGCTTAACCACTGAACAGTATAGGATTAAGTTCAGAGACACCCAGAAAGCATGAACCCAGGACTGGGTCGATTTTATAGACAGTGCTATTAAGGCTCTGGAAGGCTGACTTCACAGAAGCAAGGCACAGGATTGTACAATTTGATTATGAGGGAGCACATCCTTAATATCTGTCAGAACCAACTTTTGCATCAGTACCTGGTGGACTCTGATCTGACCTCTCCACAAGAATTGGGAAAGAAGGCAGACAAATGGGTCCACACCAGGGTTAAGTAGAACAAACATGGTAATGGATGTGACCAGAAGAAGCAAGATTCTTCTAAATCCCAGGATATGGGTGGGGATAAGGATAAAGTTAAAAAGAGTCTTCAGAAGGGCCCCAAAACCTAAATCTGGGGGTGAGTCCCAAAATTCCAAGAAAGGCAAAAAGAAACCTTGGTGCTACGTTTTTAAGGTAAAGGCCCATTGGACAAGGGATGCTGATTGTCCAAAGGCCAAGGAAACTCCTACTACCACTGCCCCTAAGGCACCTGCTCCCCCTAGCACAAGTACAAGTGGTAGTAAAGCTACCAAGGGATTAGTTGGGATAACATTGGGTTCTCAGATAGGTTCTGACTTAGTCAGAACTCCAGCTCAGGCTGTTCTAGTCTGTGATGGTGGCATAGACCTTGCCAACTTACTGATAAGTCCCACTAACTTGGGCAAGTACAGACAACAGCCTTTGATCAATGGAAGATAAGTAATGACTTACTGGGACACAGGGGCCAGTGTCACTATGGTGACAGAGAAACTTGTGTCCCCTGAGCAGATCATACTTGGACAAGTGTACCAAGTCACCAATGCTAACAATGTCAGGACTGACCATTCCTTGGCTGTTGTGAACCTCAGCTGGGGAGGGGTAACTGGAACTAAAAAGGTTGTGGTATCTCCAGACCTACCTGTAGATTGGCTGTTGGGCAATGATCTAGAAACTTCAGCCTGGGCTGAAGTAGAGTTCAGGACTCATGCAGAGATGATGGGCATCTCTGCCAGTGTGTTTGCTGTCACCAGGGCTCAGGCCAAACAGCTCAGCACTGACAAGGCACTGGATCCTGGAAAAATGGACCAGGTGCCCTCCAAGAGAAGGAGAAGGAAGGGTAAGGCTTTAACCTCCTCACAAACTCCAAGTGAAGATCAGCCTCCTGAGGGAGATGATCTCAGCCCCTGTGAAGGTAATGTTCCAGAGGAACTTTGGCCTGACCAGGCAGAGTTCTTGGGGGCAGGGGGCCCTTCCAGGGCAGAATTGAGTTTGGAGCAGCAGACCTGCCCCTCTCTTGAACCCCTCAGACAGCAAGCTTTCGCTGAGGAAGCAGAGAATATCAGTGGGTCCCATAGGATCTATTGGGCAGATGGGCTTTTGTACTCTGAGGGTAGAGACCCTAAGCCTGGTGCCACCAGGAGGTTGGTAATACCCCAGAGGTTCAGAGGTTTCCTCCTCTCCCTAGCACATGATATTCCTCTTGCAGGATACTTAGGGCAAAGCAAGACTTGGGACAGGCTTGTCCCTCACTTTCACCAGCCCCATATGTCTGAAGACACCAAGGAGTTTTGTCGCTCCTGTGTCACTTGCCAAGCCTGTGGTAAGTCTGGCGGGACCACAAAGGCCCCCTTAATTCCACTCCCAGTGGTTGGGGCCCCCTTTAAAAGGGTAGGGATTTATTGTTGGTCCCTTGAACCCTCCAATTGCATCTGGGCACAGTAACAACCTAGTGGTGGTGGACCATGCCCCTAGGTACCCAGAAGCTATTCCCCTTAGAACTACTACAGCTCCTGTAGTGGACAGGGCCCTCCTGGGAATCTTTTCCAGAGTGGGCTTCCCCAAGGAGGTCTTAACAGACAGAGGTACACACTTCATGTCTAGTTACATCACTGCCATGTGGAAAGAGTTTGGGGTGAACTACAAGTTTACCACACCCTACCCACCACAGTGCAATGGGCTTGTTGAAAGGTTCAACAAGACCCTAAAGGGTATGATTATGGGACTCCCAGAAAAGCTTAGGCGAAAATGGAATGTCTTACTACCCTGCCTTCTCTTTGCCTACAGAGAGGTTCCTCAGAAGGGTGTTGACTACAGCCCATTTGAGCTTATGTTTGAACATTTAGTTAGGGGCCCATTGTGTCTAGTGAAGGAAGGCTGGGAGCAACCTCTCAAATCTCCTAAATAGGACATTCTGGACTATGTCCTTGCATGGCTGAGTACGTGAAGAAGGCCAGCAAAAACCTGGAGGCCAGCCAAGAACTTCAAAAAGCTTGGTATGACCAAAAGGCTGTCTTGATTGTTTACCAGCCAGGCCCCAGCAGCTCTCCAAGACAAGTGGAGTGCCCCGCACACTATCCTTGAACAAAAAGGTGAGGTCACCTATTAATTGTACTCCCAAAAGTCCCCATAGGGTACTTCATGTGAACCGCCTGAAACCTTTTCTAGACAGGGCTGACATGGGCTTGCTAATGGCAACTGATGAGGGACAGGAGGAAGAGAGTGACCCTCTCTCTGATCTCCTCTCTCAGAACCCTGATGATGGGTCAGTAGATGGAGTATAGCAAAACCAAAGGGGATGATGGGCGGAGCCATGTATTCCCTGGACCGGAAACAAGCATCCTGGGACTGGTTTCTGGCTTACAGCCGTCATCAGCCAGGCTATCTTGAATCCAGTGGCAAAGTGAGCAAGGGACCCACGCCTGGGCATACCCTGCCAACTTAGGGCGAACATAGCAAAACCAAAGGGGATGATGGACGGAGTGTTGAACATTGCAAGCACTCAACCCCAGTCAACTGATCTGGGTTTAATCCATCATCATTCTTTAGCTCACTCCGCCACCCCAGTTCAGACATGGCCATATGCAAATCAGTCTGACCCTGTGCCTCATGGGAACAGTCCAGCCCGAACTGCCAAGCCATGTATTCCCTGGACCGGAAACAAGCATCCTGGGACCGGTTTCTGGCTTACAGCCATCATCAGCCAGGCTATCTTGAATCCAGTGGCAAAGTGAGCAAGGGACCCACGTCGGGGCATACCCTGCCAACTTAGGGCGAACATTGCAAAACCAAAGGGGATGATGGACGGAGTATTGAACATTGCAAGCACTCACCCCAGTCAACTGATCTGGGTTTAATCCATCATCATTCTTTAGCTCACTCCGCCACCCCAGTTCAGACATGGCCATATGCAAATCAGTCTGACCCTGTGCCTCTTGGGAACAGTCCAGTCTAAACTGCCATGCCATGTATTCCCTGGACCGGAAACAAGCATCCTGGGACCGGTTTCTGGCTTACAGCCGTCATCAGCCAGGCTATCTTGAATCCAGTGGCAAAGTGAGCAAGGGACCCACGTCTGGGCATACCCTGCCAACTTAGGGAGAACATAGCAAAACCAAAGGGGATGATGGACGGAGTGTTGAACATTGCAAGCACTCAGTAGATGGAGTAGCCTTGGCAGGCAGCCTGACTGACCAACAGCAACCTGATTGTAGGCAAGTCCCCAATCAGTACAGACATATGTTCTCTCTGATACCCAGTCAGACCACCTGGTGTACCCATGAAGTGGGCACAGGTGACAGCCTGCCTCTAAAGAGTAAAATCTACAGACAGCCTGACCATGTCAGGGACTGCATCAGGACAGAAGAATGGAATTGGGGGCCATTGAGCCTTCAGATAGCCCCTGGGCTAGTCCAGTAGTCCTCTTGCCAAAACCTCACACCAAGGGTGGAAAAAGAGAGATGAGGTTTTTGTGTGTACTACAGAGGCCTCAATGCAGTCACTAGGACTAATGCCCATCCTATTCCAAGGACTGATGGACTTATAGATACTTTAGCCGTAGCCAAGTTTCTGAGAACATTTGACCTGACTGCTGGCTAGTGACAAATCAGACTAGCTGAGGATGCCAAGCCAAAAACAGCATTTTCAGCCCCTAGTGGGCATTATCAATTTGTTGTGATGCCCTTTGGTCTGAAGAATGCACCTGCCACATTTCAGAGGTTGGTGAACAAAGTCCTAACAGGTCTGGAAGCCTATAGTGTAGCATTTCTAGATTATATAACTGTCTTTAGCTCCACCTGGGAGGATCACCGGGTCCACCTCAGAAATGTTCTGGAGGCCCTGCAAAAGACAGGCCTCACCATCAAGGCCACCAAGTGCCAGATAGGGCAGAGCAAGGTTGTGTACTTGGGCCACCAGGTAGGTGGAGGCCAGGTTCAACCACTGGAGAGTAAAATCCAAACCATTCATCTGGAAAGTTTCTTTGAAGTGCATGGAATTTTCTGACTCCCCTGCCCTGGCTTCAAGCTGGCTGCAGTGACAATACAGGGTCATTAGGCCTTTTGTGTGAGGGTTGAACACAGGATATTGAGGTGTTAGTGGGGCTGTTCTCAGCTCTGCCCCTCCATCCTGCGAGTAGATGGCTCATCGAGGTACACCTAATTCCTCTATTGGGTGACTCTCTGGGAGGAATTTTCAGCATCTAAATGTCAACTACACCCAGTCATGTGGCCCAAGACGGGCTAAGGGCACAAAAGGGCTAAGGGCAGAAAAATGCTAGCTTTCTAAACCTCCAGTTGGCTGGGTCTAACCTGGGATGGCATGGTGAGCAAAAGAACAATGGATTTAACCAAGATCTCTTGACTGGGGTAAATGTTTAATTTGTTCGGCATTATGTCCATCATTTGTATGTCTTTTGCTTTTTTGCCCTAAGTGCGCTGGGTATGCCCAGACATGGGTCTAGGGCTCCCTGTGTCACTGCATTCAAACAAGCCTGGCTGATGAGGGGTGATACTGCAAAACTGGTCCCAGGATGTTTGTTTCTGGTCCAGGAAGGACCAGGCTTGGCAGTTTCTGCTGGACTGTTCCCATGCAGAGCAGGGTCAAGACTGATTTGCATATGGCTGGGTCTAAACTGGGGTGGCATGGTGAGCAAAAGAACAATGATTTAACCCAGATCTCTTGACTAGCGGAGATAGTTTGAATACTTCCACATTACATCCATCATTTGTGTATCTTTACCTTTCTAAAAATGGCATTTTCAAAATTGTAATGAAATATCTGACTTTACCATTAAAGATGGTTTATCATTACAATTTCATAGGTCCAAAAATGAAATTTCCATCTGCTCCTAATTATGAATTACAGCTTTTTATATGTACTAAGGAATCCCCAATGTTATCCTATAGGAGGGATAGGCCTCGCAGTAGTGAAAAACAGATTTAGGAGTTTTTCACTGCCAGGACATGCAAAACTTTAAAGTATATGTCCTACCTTTTAGTTACACAGCAGCCTGCCCTATAGGGTACCTAGGGCATACCTTAGGGGTGAATTACATGTAATAAAAGGGGAACTTAAATTCCAAGCCAACATGGCAGTTTAGCACTGCAGTACTAGGACATGTGTTAAAATCATCAACATAAACATGTGTGCATGGTTTACTGGCATATACTATTCTGTTTAGTTTTGCCCTCCAGGCCTAGCCTGAGCAAAAGCTCTATGCCCAACCCTGTGCAGGTGGCCTATCCATGCTGCTCACGACTGACGGCCATGTACAGAAGGAGTTAGCTGCAGACCCTACCCTCTTGTTACAAGTGAGCAACCCCGATATGGCCATGCATAGCAGGTGTTGGCAGTAGGGACTGGCCCCTGGCCAGGCCACATACCCACCTGCAATAGGGGGTCAACCACTGCTGCCCATAGTTTTCAGCCATGCACAGAAGAGGTTGGCAAAAGGGCCAGGCCTCCAATCAGACCTTTCTTTTTGTTAAATTACATTTTGGATTCCACAAGTAAATTAGGATTTTTCAAAAAATTATCAAAGGGTCGTGTTTTGTAACAGACCATCTTCTGTGTAGTGTACCCCCAGATGTTTTTCTTTATTCTTTTTACTGGCTGTAGAACTCTAAGCACTTTACCCCAGTTAACCAGCCTCTGTCCCTTCAACATGATGAAACTGACATACACTTGATTGGCCTATTTAACATCCCTACATGTCAGTTAATATGGTACAAAAGTCTACTCAGGACCTGTAAGTTAAATGTCACAAGCGGACTACATCAGCCATTGTGCCATCCACTGTAGTGACAGAGTAAACAAGACTGCAGCCCTACCATGTATAGCATGGCTATACAGTTTTAAAACTGTAAATGCAACCTGCCAAAATAAACCCTTTTTTAAATGCCTAAACCTTGCTTTTCCATATTAACAAGTAACCACAAAGTAGGCCTTTGTACCCATAAGGCAAGGTGCGAGGCATTTAACAGTAGAACAGTGAAAAGGATCCAAAATCGATTTTTACTGTGGGGGGGTTCACTGTTCTGTAAAAAATATTGAATACAATAATATATTTAATAATGTTATCACTGGTTGTGAAACACCTATAAATGTAATTCTTGTTCTTTTTGAAATATTTATTGCAAGTCCAATTCACTGGTCAGACTTGTAATAAATATTATTTTGGAAATTCTAATGAATAGACCCCTTGATGATGTGTGAACTTGCTCCTAGAGCTGAGCCAAATGCCTTGGCTGTGGGAAGGTGGGCTGTTCGGCTAGCAGGATGACCATCTGGTCTGTGTCCTCCAACTTAATTATCTTCAAAGAGGCCTACCTATTTACAGACAAATGTCAGCTGACAATTTGGCAGGTCCCTTCTTTGTTTCCCCAATCAGGTATGCATCAATGCTAGAGAAAGAAAAGCTGCTCTCAAAACTGGTTTATAGTGACCACAGAGGAGGGATTTCTAATTTTTCTTGCTTAGGGGCTGGTTAGGAAGGGCCTTGGAGTGTACCACACCCTCCGACTGGTGTCAGACATAAATGTGGCATCCTCAGTCCCACTTTCTGGACCTGTGGAAAAACAGAAGAGGATTGGACCTGTTGGCTGGGACCTGAGTAAAGCTGAGAAGACTGGGCTCTCCCCATTGTATTCTGGACAAATAAGTGGACTCCAAGAGTCAGTTGGTTGACCTCCTGTTCAAGCCAGAGGGAAGCAAGAAGCTACAAGAGGGCTTTTTTGCAACTGCCGAGCTGACCTGTTCTAACTGGACCTGCCATAAACCCTGCTGTTGGCCTCTGTTGGAGTGGGTCATGACCTCCAAGTGCTGTCATCATGGTACCGAACCCTTAGCTGGTGTCCAAATGTACTCCTACTAACTTTCACTGAAACCTGGTACTTGAAAACCTTTTAGCTTCAAAGACCTGCGAAGCACAGGGACCAATCTGCTAAGGTGATCTGATGAAGGTGCTTTGCCACTGGGCCAAAGATATAGGTTTGTCCCACTCAGAGATTTTGTGCATTTGCAAATCCAATTCAGTAGAAACTCATGAAGAAGGTATTGGGTCTTGTGGAGCTCTCTTTAGCTGCAGCCTGCAGCCCTGCCCCGCTGGAAGAATGAAATGAAATGAAAAATACATTTATAAAGCGCAATACATTTACCCGAAAGTGTCAAGGCGCTAGCTTATCTAGTGAAAAGTGCTGAAGGATTTAATTATACCGTCAGAGATTGAACAGCCATGTTTTTAGCGCTTTCCTAAACGCCAGTAGGTAAGTTTCGTTTTTTAACCTCTGGGGGAGAGAGTTCCAAAGTCTGGCCGTACCGACCAGAAAGCTTCTCCCGCCCCAGGAGCTTTTCCTGAACCTAGGGATCATCAAATTAAAGGACTCAGCTGAGTGGGTGGCGTACTTTGAGAAGAGGTAGTGGTTTGGGACATGGAGTTAGAGAAGCCACTATAAACTAATCTGACTTTCTCCTGGAAGAAAGTGGCCAAGGAGTTACAGAAAGTCTGATTTACCCGTGTGGTGGCAATTTCGGGGGATTGGACAGTTTTTTACTGTGGCAAATAATTCTTTTGATGAATTTTTTTGCTGCGTTTATAGCTGTGGTGTAATAGCGTGTCTTCTCCTCATGCATTAACTTTTTATAATCTAACAAAGATTGTTTGTAGGCCAAGCAAGATCTCCATTTCCTTTCACATCGGCGGTAGTTTTGTTTCTGAAGCTTAAGATGTTTAGTATACCATGGTTCAGAGCATCTTGATCTGTGATTAGTGGTTGATTTTTCGGGTAAGACCTGATCAATTGCACTGCAAAGCCACTGCTCGAAGGCGGCTGCTGCTGTTTTGGGATCATTATTACTCCTAAGGGGAGTCTGGGCCAGAGAGCTTTCTAATGTTTCTGCTACAATATTGTTCCATGGACGGAACCTGCTGGGAAATTTATTTCTCAAAATTTTCTGATCCCAAATGTTGGAGAGAAAGGGAAAACATGACAGCTTTTTGGTCGAATCAGGTTAGCGGGAGCGATGGGTGACATTTTAGAGCGTTATTATTAGAAAATATTCCATCCAGCAGGTGCCCTTCAGCATGGGTACTACCAGTTACTTGCTGATTCAGTCCCAGACTATTCAACCACAGTGTTTAGGAAGTCAGCCCTGGGTCCAGGAGGACGATAAAATAATAAGCCATTAAAAGTATAGCGATTGTCAATAGAAATCTTTAACAGTAGGGATACCAGGGTTGACAGGTTATTTTGAGTAGTAAATATCCCTTTCCAGCTGCTTCAATAGATTATAGCCAGCCCACCACCCTTTTTTCCCACCCGGTTTTGTTTAATAATGGTGTACCCTGTTGGAACTGCGATGGCTAAATCTGGGCCTGATGAGGCGTCAGCCCAGGTCTCAGTGATGAAAGCTAAGTCAACCGCCTGAGCCTCCAGAAAAATGGCAAATTCAGCCATGTGCCTACAAAGGGATCGTGCATTGATCAAAGTGCAGATAATTGATCTGGTTCTGCAAGGCCCTCTTGCTACAGAGAAAAGGGTCGGTGATAGCAATTGTGGTTTAGAGGGGCGAATGTGAACATTACACTCTGGGCAGTGAATAGGATCCGCGTACGGGTCGTCACTGAGGCAGGGTTTCCGCTTGCACTTACTTGTATTGTTAATATCTAATAGCTGGTCCCTGGTGTAAGCCAGTTTTGGAGTAGTTTGGGAGCTGAAAATGGCAGAGTGACTGGCACTAGGCATGGGCCAGGCACAGACGGGCGCAGACAGGCTTTCCTTTGGCGCACTGTTGGCGCGGCCACTGCGCACATGCGCTGCATGGCCGGGCTGCGGCCGTGATTTTACCTCCCGTGATGTGCGGCATCTAGACTGCCGACCCCCCCTTTCCAGGACTACCGGAAGTGTAAAAAAACGAGTAGCCCCCAAATCCTGCCCTGAGAGACGAGCAAAATGCTGCTGAAATGCTGCTAAGGTAGGTTTTTAGAAGATTAAAAGGGTAACTTAATAACAGATACAAATTCAGATTCAAGTACAGTCAAAAAGTGCAAGGTGCGCAATGTGCAATACAGGAATTAAAAATGCATAACTGAAGCAGAGTACTTGCTAAAACAATTACAGCTAATCTCTCCTACAAATACAACCACTATAAAACATGGTGACACGGTCACAAGATAAAACTATCCCTGTGATCGTGCCTCAGCCGTGCTTTTACCTCCCCTGCTGTTCAGCATCTAGACCGCCGACCCTCCCTTTCCCGGACTACCGGAAGTGTAAAAAACTGAGTAGCCCCCAAATCCTGGCCTGCGAGACGAGCAAAATGCTGCTGAAATGGTGCTCAGGTAGGTTTTTAGAAGATTAAAAGCTCTAAATAAAATGACTACATCCAAAGGTAGAAGACTTCACTGGACGAAGGCGACAAAAGTACCTGACCGGCAATGGGACCTTCTCTGGGTGTGAAATCTAAATCTCTCCTGCTCTGAGCTTTTTCTCCAAAAATCAACAGTTTCACAGAGATCTTGTCCAGAGGCAATGTGATGATGTGGAACCTTCTTCAGCCACAGCCTGCTTGCTTGCCCCACTCAGGACTTTTTATGTCAACTACAGAGAATAAATTCAAAGTTTAATCTTCTGACCATGTCAAACCTGGTATCTGTATCTCACCATTGTCAGACTCAACTGGTGTCCAGGTACGGTCAAGAGAAACCAGGTGACTGCAGTTGGCTTAACACTTTGTGGTGCTATTTTCATATTTAAATGTAAAAAATTATAACTCTGGTTTCGCTTTTCGGATTATGCATTAAAATTTACTAATTTTTTTAAAACTGTTTTCAGCTTTTTTCTAGTGCTGTGTTTTGAATTTAGATACTGCATATTTGCTTTACACATTACCCCTAAGCTAAATCGTCTTTATCTTTGCCATAGCTCCGAGTGGGTTCAGCTCAGGTTAATTTAGTGACTTAACTACTTCGCCTTAACAAGGGATGAGGTTATTACTTGAGGTGGGTACTCACCCCTTTCAACTAAAAACAAATTTCACTAATACCCCAATTTCTTTCAAAGGGTTCACCCTGCTCCATATGTTCCCTTTTCTAGTTTGTTAAGGACTTGGGGACCGAGAGACCTGTAATGGTGACCTCAACATTTTCGGTGTTTTAGAGAACAAATCAGATCACTTTGAATCTGCAGATCTATATACACATGCAAAGCCCAAAATGGGTTAATCAGATCATTTTGAATCGGTAGAACTTTATCCACATACAAATCGCCGTAGGAAGAAAAACACCTGTGACAAATCATAATAGCTTTTATTTAAAAAGTTTGGATTGGCGGATGTTCACAGACCCGGATCCATGTATATTGTTGAATAAATAGCCTAGATACATCTAAAACTGAACCTCTGCATGCCCAACACGAGCTCCTCTTTAAGGTCAAATTTCCCAAAAATTACTGAATAGATTTATACCAAACTGAAAAAAGCACACACTTAAAGGTTTAGGCCAATTTTTCTGTATCAAGAACAAAATACCCTATGGGAAAAAATGGGGACTCACATTTTGGGAACCAGTCACATTTTTCAAGGCCCCACTTGATGGCTCTACACAAAACATCCCTGAAAGGAGCAAGTGAATGAACGTCTTTTATGATACTGAAACTATCGCTCCTGTGTAATGTAAACTGATGTGCTTATTAATTCAGTTCTGCTTTACAAATTAGGATGAAATATGGAAGGGATTTAGCAAGGTTAGCTCACTATTAGTGTTTTCACAGTTGTGCTAATTCATCAAGACGGGGACACATTTTCTAGAGGAGATCCAAAATATATACTTTTACTGATAATTGGGATATCATTTCACAAATCAACATAAAATTTGGCAAATCTTTAGCTAATTTTTCTTTGTATGTCATGTTTTATACAGGTTAGTCAAAGGAGGGCAAATTTAAAAGTGAGGGCTACAAAATCTTTGATATGGTAAAAACTTTGTTGCTAAAGTGTGTTAGAATGGACCCGAGATCACTTACGCATTGCCCTATATAAGTTAGAATTTGCTGAACCATTTTCTTTGTGGGCGCCATTTTGAATCATGATCGAAACTAATCCTTTGTTGTTTCTGAGAAAAAGCCTCTGTTAAGTTTTGTTTATGCTTAGTTTCAGTAATGAATGGACAGTTCATATTAGTGCATACCTTTCCCTCTACCACTCGTCTGGTGGCGGGCTCAGGGTGAAACAACCTTGGACTGTGTTAGGTTGTGTGAGATACTAGAATCAAAACTTTTTTTTTTGTATTGCACTGCCCAGTTGCATCTGCCTGGAAAATTGCATTGTAGGCGTGTCTTTGCCCAACTATGAAACGTACATAATGTATCTCTATGCTTGTTGATTTCAGTTCCCTCTGTATCACTCTTCGAGGCTGTGTAGACGGGGCTCCACTCTGAGTGCATCTGAATAAAACGATTATTGGTATATTCCCCACTGTTCTGCCGACTCTTCATTTGGTACGGAAGGCTGAGAGGTGGTCCGAGGAGACCCGGGTGGCCTCAAGCGGGTCACTTCCTTCAGTTGGCACCTGAACAGGGACTCCTTCGGGTGATTGATCCATCCCCTTGCCGCAGACGGGGGGAGGATGAAGGCATCATCGGGTCGGACTGACGGCTCAGGGATCCCTGAACAAAGAGTTTCCGTTACTCGCAGCTGCTCCTTCAGTCCCGCCGGATGGTGCCTCGCCCAGTGGTCATCCCGACTGGAGTCCTGAACGGCGAAAACTTTTATCTGACAGTTTGGTCTGAGGAGTCGGCAGTGGAGAACTGGTTCGTTTGTACTACTGATATCAGGTGAGTTTGTTTAGGTTCTTTGTGGATATGGTACCATTTGAGTTTGAGTTTGGTGCAGTCTATGGACTGTTTTGATAAAAAGAGTTTGCAAACTTTTGCCAGGCATTAATAGCGATTTTGTTTTTCTTTCATAATGCCTGGCTATAGTAAGTTTTGGGATTTGTGTTGTCGTTGTTGTTCTTTAGATTCCAGCTTGGAAGAAGCTAAGCCTGCACATATTGAGGGTAGCCCTAATTTTGATATGTATGTGAAACATGGCCTTGGCCCTATTATAGTTAGTAGGTTATGGCACAAATATACGAGAGACAATGTCGAGCTACAGTGGCCTTTGACAGGCTCTTTTGATGAAAAAAAGATTTTTTTTTATTTTATTTTTTTATTTTTTTTATTGATTTTCACAAAATTAAGTTCAACCAAAGTACAGTGCAGCTGAATGTTTGAGCATGATACAGCATTAATTATTAGGACAAGAGTGATAAACAGGCAAAGATCTACAAAGCTGTCAAGTATTACGACCATCCTGATAACAAAGTGGAAGAGGACACGAGTACAAACACTATGGTGCTGGCGTCTGCCCAGTGGACCCGGGTGTTCCCCTGTTCGTCCCGGTGCCCCTAGGAGTATGTTGTTGTGGTGGCGGTGTGCCATCAGCATTCTGTGAAGTCAGAAAATAAGCATGAAATGGTTGCCATATATCTAGGGGCCGAGCGGCATAAGTATCGCTGTTCGTGTTGCAATAGGCCATGCTGCGCGGCCAGGTCTTCAGCGTGGGCGTGTGTTTGGTGCCCCAATTAAAGGCCACTTCTCTTTTGGCAATGAGAAGTGCAATGGCTACAAACCGGCGCCTGGATTTGGGGAGGTCATGTATGTACCCCATAAGCACTAGCATTGGTGTTGGTGCAAGCTTCATTTCAATCATACGAGAGATTTCCCCAAATATCACCCTCCAATATCCTGCTATTTTGCCACATGTCCATGTAATGTGCGCGAAGTCTGCTTCTGGGGAGCTCCATCTGGGGCAGGAGTGTGGACGGGATGGGTCAATACGGTGCAGCTTGAGTGGTGACAGGTATGCCCTCCAAAGGAATTTAAAATGCAACAGCTTATGCCGGTGGTTGGGGGAGACTCTACGTATTTGTGTGCAACAGCGACTCCACTGTGAGTCGGATATGGGATGGCCCAGGTCACGCTCCCATGCCGCCCGCACCCCAGCATCCCGACTAGGCAGCATAGACACAGCAGCCCTGTACAATCTGGACATAAGGTGACTCTCACTAGTGTCTTTGATAATGCGTGTCAGCAGGAGGAAATCGGGAGGTTTAAGCGGGTAACTGAAAACGTTGGCCCTCAATGCCCTCTGCAGCCTCTGCAGTACGAAATGATCCATCACCGTGGCCCCACGGAAACGGGGGTCTTCCATGCGTGAGAAGATATGGCCATTGGGAAATAGGTCTCCGAATGTTGTCAGGTGGAATTTGCCAGTGTCCGTTTTACCAGCATCTCTTGCAGGATAGGGATCCAGCCATTGTCCGCCAGCGGAAGCGCGCCAGAGTACAGGAGGAGGGAACCAAGTATTTTGCGTAGTCAGTGCCAAGCCCAACTCGTCGTGGAGAGCGTTTGGATATCTTTAGGGTCCCGTGGAAACCCAACAGGTAATAATGTGTTAAGTGGCGCTGGGAGCGCCAAATCAGCCTCCGGCCTTAAATAAGGAATCCTGGCATCCGCGTGTTACCAATGCCTGTCGAAGCTAGCCTGTGCTACAAGTAGTAAATGCGGAAATTTGGCACCCCAAACCCTCCTCTCTCGTACGGCAACATAAGGGTGTCCCTGCTAACCCGTGGTTGTTTACCATCCCAATCCAGCCAAATCAGGTGTGTCCATAGCGTGGAGAAAAAACTGTTGTATAATGGGATGGGAATATTTTGAAATAGGTACAAAAATTGCGAGAGGACCACCATTTTAACTTTGGCTATTCTCCCCGCCATGGAAAAAGGCAATGTCAACCAGCTCTCAATGTTGCGTCCCAACCTCTCCATCACCGGGCCCTAATTTAACTGCAGGATGCGGTCCACAGCCCTATGTATGTGGATACCAGAGTACTTAACGGAGTCCTCGCACCACACCAGAGGGTAATCCGCCGCACGAACACATGGAGCGGCGGTCAATGGAAAGACCTCTGACTGTTCCCAATTAATACAGAGGCCCGATGGCGCCATATCTGGTTATCTCGCAGAGAAGCGGCGCAAGGTTGTCGTCCAGGTGTCGCACATATAGTATAATGTCATCTGCATACAAAGTAAGGAGAAGGGGCCAGTGTTAAACTGCAGTCCCCATCGGCTGTGTTTCTCCTGCAGATGTCGCACCAGTGGATCCAGTGCCAAGACAAACAACAGGGGGGAGAGCGGGCACCCCTGCCGCATTCCCCGTGAGAGATGAAATGCAGACTTTAAAGTGCCATTAAGGCGGATATGTGCCTTTGGGGTCGAGTATAGGAGCCTGATAACCGCTAGGAACCACTCCGGCACCCCGAGGCGACACAGTGTGGCATATAAAAAGGGGCACTCTAGAGAGTCGAATGCCTTTTCCGCATCAAGCAGAACGGCCGCTCATGTTCTGTGAAGTATGGCGAATAATGTTCAGAGGTTGAGGGCAGTTGACTTATGCGGACTAAATCCTGACTGGGCGGGTGAGATCATTTGATCAACTATCAGGGCAAGTCGCATTGTCAATATCTTGGCTAGAATCTTGTTGTTGAAATTTAAGAGCGAGAGCGGTCTATGCGAGCCGCAGTTATGTGGGTCATTCCCAGGTTTGGGAAGTATTATAACCGCCCTCAGTGTAGGGGGAAGCATCCAGACTCCACCGCCTCCTGATACACATCTATGAGGTAGGGGGCAAGGATCGTTTTAAATTTCTTATAGAAGCATCCCGTGTACCCATCGAGCCCAGGAGCCTTGGAGCCATCCAGTGCATCAATGGCTTCAGTTACCTCATCTTCAGTAAAAGGTTCGGCCAGAAAATCCTGATGCGCTTTGTCAAGCCAGTGCAGGGAGATCTCATCCAGATAATCCCTATACATCGTTGGGTCCCCCCCCCGTTCTGGACATGTATAAATTGCGGTAATAATTGAGGACCTCCTCTAGGATGCCTACATTGCCGGTGATCCGTGTAACCTCCTGCCCATGTAACTCAGCTATATAAGTCGGCTTGCGGGATTGTTGCATCAATCTAGCAAGGGTTCTACCCGGACGTTCCCCCTCCCCATAGCACCTAGCCACTGCATATTTGCCCAGGTAGTGCGCCTCCCACTCCGCAGCCTCACGAAACTCTGCCATAAGGGATGCAAGGCGCTGTAAACTGGGGGGCTGCAAAAGGGAGGAGTCTGGAAATCTCCAAGGTCTTTCCACACACCCTGCACGTGGGATTCTCAACTGCATCAGAACGGGAGAGTGGTCCGACAATGTGTGGGGGAGATGATTAATGGTGCTAATCCACAGTGCTGCCCCTGCGGTGAGAAGCCAGTAATCTAAACGAGTCCATGTGTTATGCGGAGCAGAGTAGTGTGTGTACCCATGGCAGTGGTATAGTTGGAGCTTGAACCATTGGTGCATTGCACACCCACCATCGCAGTGCAGTTGGCGATTATCTCCCCGCACAAGTGCGCAGCTTGTCGCCCGGGCTTCGGGCATAGTCCAGAGGGACCCGAAACAAAGCTCACTTTCAAACCACAGGCCCACGGCGCGACAACACAGCAAGTCAGCATGGTGGAGGGGGGCGGTACACAAGCGCCTGCGGCGGCTGGGGCAGACACCATGTTGTTGGAACTAAGAGCAGGCTTCAAGGCACTGGATACCTGCTTTGATGCCCTAGACAAGAAGCTTGACACCATGGGCACCAGGCTTGACTAGCAGGAAAGGCGCCTAACAATGGCAGAGGGAAGGATTTCCGACCTGGAGGATGGAACCGCCCAAACTGCCAAAAAGCTTGAGCGCATGGAGAAAGTTCTTAAGTCCATTGCCATCAAGAATGAGGATTTGGAGACGCGAGTGGTGGGAATTCCCGAGTCCACCAACACTGGGCGGCTGGATGGATTCATGGAGACATTGTTAATCGACCTCTTTGGACGGGAGTCCTTTTCATACACTTTTGTGTTCGAAAGCGCGCACCGCACCCTTGGACCGCGCCCAAACCCAGGTTGCCCCCCCAGACCAATCATAGCCCGCCTGTTGAATTTTAAAGATCGGGACGCAGCATTAAGGATGGCTCGAGAAAAGGGCACTCGAGAGTGGCAGGGGTCATCCATATCCCTATATCCAGACTTTACGGCCATGGTGCAGGAAGCCAGGCGGAAGTATACGGGGGTGAAAGCGAGCCTCCGCAAGCTAGGTCTGCGCTATGTTTTGCTGAACCCTGCCCGTTTGAAGGTGGACGTGGATGGCCGATCACGTGTGTTTGATTCCCCACATGATGCCCAGGAATTCTGTCGGGCATACTCCAAATCGGGGCGTCAGCGGGGAACACCCTCCACGCAACACCCTCAGACCATCCCTGACTCCGTTGCAAGCGCAGACCTCTTCACGGCTAGTTAAAATGAACATGCCAATCGTCAGGAACAGAGGCATATTAGTGGCCCCATTGCACAGATTAACGCCTGCTGCAGTGGTTTTTGCTTTTTTTTTTTTTCACCTTTGTGATAATGTTGCGGTGGTCGCCGCTCTAGGTGGATAATACTACATCCAATTAGGGGCTACGGCGTCAACAGAACCGGGGTAACGGCATGTCGTTGCCACAACCCCCCCCCCCAGTGCAGATGCACTTACTAAGTTTGTTAGAGCAATGTAAAATGCTATTTTCTCATTTATGGTTGAAATTCATACTTGTGGTTTGGGTTTTTCCCCCGAAGTTTGGTGCCCGGGATGAGAGGAGGGCGGGGTTTATGGGGTCTTCAACTGAAACTTTGAAATGTGGTTCTTTTGTATTTTTCTATTGCAGTGAAGCAGTGACTATACAGATACAGTCACATCATGTAATAGCGTTCTAGAATATGGTTAACAAGGTATACTCAGAAACAAATGTTGTAATGATGTCATGGAATGTAAGGGGCGTCAACAATGCCCGTAAATGTAAGCAAGTAACCAATTACATGCAAAGACACCAAGTGCATATTGCCTTCTTGCAGGAGACGCATTTGGCCCCTTCGGCCCAGTCCAACCTGGCGGCCAATTGGGGAGCACATAGATATTTTGCAGGCTTCAGTTCCTACGCAAGAGGGGTTGCAATGCTGATTCATAGTCGGGTGCCCTTTAGGGAGGTGGCAATACTGATTCATAGTCGGGTGCCCTTTTTTACTTGTCAAGAGATGCTTATTAGAACACTCAGGGGCATATTCACAAGGAGCTATTGCCGAATTAACGGCACTTTATCGCAGCCAAAGTCGTGATAAACTTACCTCCCCATTCACAAGCCGGTGTTAACAGCCCACAGCACCAGTTTACCCGCGATAGCAGTCGCAAAAAACATCGCCACAGAGGACCCCCCACAAATATCGCTAATGAGATGCAGAGTAGGCGTTCCCGTGCCAAAAGTCGAGACAACATCACACCTCAACATTCACAACGAGCAGCCACATCGGCAATAAGAACACAAAACAGGCGATAAGGCGCGTTAGCACCAGCAAATTTACACCTGCTCTGACCTGGTGTAAGTCGGACCGCAGCCAGCACCACAAAAGGGAGAACAGCCCAGGGCCACATCCGAAGGGCAACAGATGCCATGGAGCCCCTCATCATGCGGCCCGGACACCCACGAGGGCCACAACACCTGGAACACCCCCCCGGACCACCACAGACGCAGCGCAGACAAAGACAGCGGACCCCCAGGAAGCGTACCAGCCGCACAGACCCAACATCTGACAATGTCACCGTCCACTACAGGCTGAAAGTGACAAACATCCTACGCATCCTGACCATCATTGCCTAACAGGCCTACGGCACCAACACAGCGGACAACCAACATCCCACCCCACACAAAGCTGCTGGCTTGGCTGCACCTGTTGGCCCCTGGTACCCCCAACCAACACCCGCCAGAGTTGGAGGAGTCTCACAGCCAGCCACATCCAAGTCCCCCACACCTGTCCTGGACATCACCATCACCCTGGTACCCCAGTCCCCATACATACAACACAATGCGGAGGATCTGCTGGAGACCAAGCAAGAACCATATGCCCAAGCAGGATGCACGCACGTGTTGGGGGCAATACACAGCACACATGTACTACCTGTGCCCCCTGGTGACACAGCACACAATCACCGCAACAGGAAGCACACGTCTCACATCAATGTGCAGGCAACAACAGAACACCGTGGAACCCCCAACAATGTCGCCTTCAAATACACAGCCATTGTGCATGATATCTTCATCCTCCGACAGTCCATAATCAACCAGCGTTCCCAGGATGGCAACAAGGGAAATGCACAGCCCCTTGGCAATATCCAAATGAACACCCCACACACCTCAACTCCACAACCATGCAACTCACAACTCTGGCAATGCACACATCACAAAATAACATACAACAGGCACAGCAACATGCCCACCCACCAGACACGACAGAACAACTTACAATGTTCACATGGGCAAGCACTGAACATGAGCCAGCAATGGCTTGGCACCTCAGCCACATAATAGCCGAATGTGGGGAGAGGTGGCAACCAGGCATGTGTGAAGGATGCATTAGAACCATGATTGGGAAAGTACACAATGCCAAGAGTGGCAGAGATGTGCTGGACACACCGCAGTATGCAGAACACACCCATATCCATGGCGACATACACCGCTGGTGTAGGGAGGGTAGTGGACAGTGGACGCCACCATGTCACCCCAGCCAGTGGGGGACCTTGCGGAAATGTTGCCTGTTACGCCCCCCCTAAGCATCACCGGAGTGGGATGGCCCGGCGTACGCCACGCCAGCGTAGGGGTGTGAATAAAAAGCACGTAGGCCTGGGCGTGGTCCTCTTCCGGAAAGACCCACGTCTCTGTCAGTGCGGCGCCTCCCACCCCGCCACGAGGCCGACTCCGTCCTCGTGAGCGGAGTTGCCTGCAATGCTGTGCGCCTGCCGGACCCCAGCACACTGGACCACGAACCCATCAGGCCCGCCCCTGCACAGCCAGGCTACACTGATCACCTGCCGACACCGGTGTGTGTCAAGGAGGGCCCACCACGTGCCGGCGCAAGCTCCAAGCCCGAGGCCCGCGACCTTGGCAGCCTCCTCAGACCATCAAGGCCTCCACGACACTCCATTACTCCATTCTTGTTGACGCACTCTACTGCAGCCTTTGGCCCACTCGTCGGACCAGTAGGTCCCATGTGTGAAACTGTGTCCTGAGTCATGAATGGCAGTGACCCCAAATCCGGGCCAGCGGCCACAGCAGCAGACCCCCCCCCGAACTGTGAGGCATAGTTCCATATGGGCATCTTGCGACACGTGGTGCCACTAACTCTGTTCAATGCCAGCCGGCAACACGTGGTGCCACTAACCCTGTTCAAGGCCAGCCGGCGACACGTGGTGCCACTAACCCCGTTCAACGCCAGCCGGCAACACGTGGTGCCACTGAACATGAACTACGCAGGCCGGTGGGGCCATCCAACCTATGCCGGTCACACTCGGTGAATGGGCCGTGCTGACCGCTGCCTCAGGCCTACACCACGGTCAGGTAGGTCACACATTTGGAACTGAGTCTTGATTACACCATGGCAGTGAACATTATTTAAGGCAGAGAACAATTCACTATACACCCTTCGATGTGGTGTCAACAAGTCTGTGCATGGCATCACAACCACATGTGTCTGTGGGCCTACGCGGACTACTGCCCTCGGCCTACGCTGCGCACGAGTGGGATAACAGATTTGGAACTGAACATCGGTAATTCAAAAGGCAGAATACATTTCATCGCACGCACGGAGAGGCAAAAGAGGATGACGCGTTGCAGTCCAGAGGGAACAGGATCATCGTTACGGAGGTGATTGAACAATACCAACAACTGCCACTGTGTCACTAACTCTGTGCCTCGCGAGCCAATGACACGTGGCTGTGGGCCACTGCTGACCGCTGCCTCCGGCCTACACTGCGGTCCAGTAGGTCACAGAGTCTTGATTTGGCAATGTTGGAGTTCACATCTGTGTACCGGCATCATCGCAGACTGCATCCCCTCTCAGCACCTGTGCCACTAAGTGTGTTCCCCGACATTCATGGACACTCACTGGTCGTACATTGGTGGCGTTTGAGTCTATGGAATAGGGGCTAGTTTTCATCCTCATGTAGCTGATACCGAATTGTTGGTGAAAACGAGGGTTGCGCTTTCCACTCCTCCATTTGCTGCTTCCAGACAACATCAGACCTTCCATATCATGCCCTGGAGGACACCTTCCACTGTCCCCCGCAACCCTCTGCAACATACACCTCGGACATTGATGGGGAACCGCTCAGGTCGCATGGCCCATATGACTGCACCGCAAGTCACCGCCCCGTGGCTGGGTGCCTGTGCCGGCCGCAGTGCATCCGGGGCCACTAACTCTGTGCTGCTCAGGCCTGGGACCCCTTCTTCTGAGACATTGAATGGCCTCTGTAGCGATGGTCTTGGGGTCATCAACGCCATGTGTCTGTGGCCCTGCGCTGTCCGCATCCTCCGGCCTCAACTGCCGGCCACCAGGGCCCACACATAGCATCGAGTCTTGACCGGCCCAGACGTCGCATCACCGCAGGAGGCACACGCCACCACCGCAAGAACCACCTCCAACCGCCATCTGCCAGAGTCGAAACTGTGGTTCTGACAGACCTACGGAGTTGCTCAGACTTGTCGTGGATGCCATCATCGGCCTGCTCCCCTGCTCAGCACTCCAGGTGCCAGTGGCTCAGTGCACCACAAGCCATTGTCCGTTACTGATTGAGTTTTGTGCTGTTGTGAGGTTGCGCAGCAATGTCACCCTCATGCAGTGGGGAAGACCTGGGACTATGATGAGGAAGATGTGTCAAGTGTGCGGTCGGGAGAAGGCACAGACAATGGGAGGGCAGGAGGCAACAGCCCCAAGGCAGGATGGCAGACTGGTGGTGGTAGTCAAGCTACACACCCGGATCTATTACTGGGTATTGCGCTGTGGACTGCGGACGCAACTGTCACCTCAGGCACTGTAGGAGACCTGGGACGTTGATGAGGAAGTTGATGCAGGTGTAACGCACCCCACTGCATCTGCATCAGGACTAACCCGAAGGGACACAATCCTAGCAATTTCTTCACATGAGCGCTCTCTTCTCTAGTGCCCCTACCTCAGTGCACTGCAACTCACGGAACCTCCTGAATGAATATTGGGTGAACTCTGTCCTTACTCCGGATCCCACCATGTTGCTCTGCAGTTGACTGTTATGCTGGTGTTTTCTGTTTCCATTACACTGGTGTCCACTGTTCAGGTTGTTGCCAGCACCAAGCACTCGGTGCGGGCTGGCTTATACTCACCCCACACACATCCAGCACAGGCGTCACTGTACATGTGCCCCTGCCAATAAAGGGGCCGGGCGCACATGCCCGTAGCCAGTTCAACATGATATGTGCATGTGTCCCTGTGGTCTTGTTGTATGCATGGGGGCCCTGGGCCCTACGACATTACATTGTGCTGTGTACAGCGGACGCAGACATGTCACCGCAGGCAGCGGGCTAGATCCTGGACATGTAGCTTTGTCGTCACCCACTCAATTCATAAGGGGAGTGGACTGTGCCATCGTACGCAGAGCCAACGTGGGTGTGTGACTGATATGTGCGTGCCCCTGAGCGTGGTTCTGTACTGGGTATGTGCATCTACATGTGTCTCTATGGCAGTGTGGGTCTCCTTTGTGGGGTGTAGGTGGTCCCTGAAGGGTATTGGACACCCACGTATGTGTTCTAGTTCGCATTCCATGGGTTCGGCAACACCCACACCTGTTGGGACACCTCCTTTTGGCGTTCTGACACCTGGCATTGGGGTGCCATGTGTGGGTCGGTGAAGTGTTGTGAGCCAGCCGTGATTGCGGGTGCTTCATGCTGTGTGGTCTGTTGCAGGGGCTGGGTTCTCCTCTGAGTAGCTTGTCTGCCCTGGTCCTGGTGGTGGGTTGTGTGGGATGTCCATGGGCTGTTGTAGGGCGTCGGTGTCGAAGGTGTGGTGTTCTGTCTCCGGCATCACTGATGGGTTGTCTGTTCTGACCTGCTGGAGGTGTTGTTTGTCCCTCTGCATTGTGAAGGGGAGGTGCATATTGGCATTGTGTTGGCGCCTTGTTCTTGTCGACATGCAGACTGTGTGACAATGTACATTGTGACTGTTTGGGAGGTGGTGGCTATTTGAGTTGGGACAGTGGACATTTGGCCTACATGGCTGATGTGGGGCTGTAGGGGTAGATGTGCATCTCGCAGTTCCCTTCTCTGTCCAATGTGATTGTTCTGTTTCTGCGCCTGGGCGGACCCAGTTGTATCCCCTGTTCTGCAGTGTGGGTGTTGCACTTTGTGCCACATTGTCATGGTATGTGCTGTGATTGCTATGTGTGTGTGCTGCAGTGTGCCACGGGGATGGGGGACATGTCCCTGGGTAATTGTGGGTGTGCAGTGTGCTACACCTCGTTGTGCATGTGTGCCATTGTGCCCATCACCCCCGTCCCCCAGTCCCTGTTGGATCCTCACCCTGTTGTTGTTGTGTCGGGTCCTGTCGAGCTGTGTCCGTACTCCCACCTCCTTGCACCGTCTCCACACTGATGACTGTGGCCTGGGTATCCTCCAGCTCCTCCTGTGGCGATGGACTGCCACCTCCTGTCGCCGTTGCTGCCTTCCTGTTGGCAGCGGGTTTGTGCCTTGTTTAGGTTGTCATGTCCTGGCGGCGGCCCTTGGCCTCCTGGATTGGCCTCCTCGGCACTCCGACTGCAGTCCAGGTGGTCTGCCTGTGGGTCAGTTGCTGGTAGTGTTCTGTGACTCTGTGGTGCTGGTCTTGTTTTCCTGCGGTCTGCACCCCGTCTTCCTCTCCCTTTTCTCCTTGGCCTTCCCCGACCCCGTTGTTCCTTGCTGGTGGTCTGTGGGGGTTGTTGGGTTCGCGGTGACCTCTGCGCTGGGTCAGGGTGCATCCATGTTGCTACGTGCTTTGGCTTGTTTCTGGTGTGTTGTTTCTGTGGTTTTTATGGTGCAATTTCCCGCCAGACGTGTGGGATTTGCAGGCCTGTGGCTGCTTTTCGCTACTTTTTGTACCGCGATTGGCCTCATCGCATGATTTCTCGCGTTCGCGTTTCGCATTTTTTCGGCGTGGCGTTGATTTTCACGCTGACATTTGACGCGTTATCTGGTGACTATAGCATGCTACCGCCTTGTTATGAATTCCACGTTGACACGGGATTATTTTCCCGCGATAGGCTGCGATATTGAAATTTGTGTTACGCTACTCTTGCGGTAGTTATCGCACGTTCTTGTGAATATACCCCATAGTATTATTTGGGAATGTATATGCACCAAACATCGATGATCCCGACTTTTTCACTTCCATTCACGCACAAATTGAACTCATGGGGGCGGACCAGATTTACTTGGGTGGGGACCTCAATTTACTTCTCGATCTGGCAAAAGATAGTACTGCTACCACTACATACACCAAGCCTAGAGCTAGGCGCTCACTGTCAGACATTAGGCAGGCATATTGGTTGGTGGACGCATGGAGATATCTGGAGTCACAGTGGCTCGGCCAGTATTTGCGCCTCTAAGGTGTGTCCCGGGGGCAGCATTTGCTATACATTGCCATCCGTGTCTCTGTTGCGGTAACTGGCTATGGTAGGGTGGTAGCCAGCAGCCCTGGGGTGCCCATACAGATAAGGGTGAGGCGCGGCAGCGGGGGGGGCTCTGATGTGCCACGGGGCCTCCGGAGGAAAGTCTGTGGGGCACACAGGTCCTTGGCAGGTGTATTAAATGCCCCCACCACCACCGCTTACCTCGTTGCTGCTAGCCTCTTCAATCGCGGCATGCCGGCCCCACGTTGTGCTCTTCCTGGCCTGTCCGGAGCTTCTGGCAGGTCCGATGTAATCGAGCCCCCAGCTTCTCACGTGGCGGTAGGCCTCTCCCCTCATGGGCCCACCGCATCAATATTGGCGCAGCCTGCGGGCTCCTCCGGGGTCGCGCTGATCGCTGGCCGCCCCTCACTGCTCCTTACACACCATCGCCTGCCACATTGTCGCGGGGCGTGCCGCTCAAGGGGTCGGATGCCGAGGAAGTACGGCGGAGCTCCAAGCCTACGCAGCGATTACGGTCGGCGGCTTGGCCATGCCCCAATGAACAAAAGATTGACTTTTTACAAGAACAGTTGTTTAAGAGACGAAGTAGACAGTCGATGTTTGACTCTCTTCAAACTTGGCAGAAAGAGGCGAAGCAAAGACGGTTGAAAATGGAGAAGGATGCACGGAAGGGAAGGATGCAGACTCTTACACAGAAATCTATGGCGTATGATAGAGAAAAGCAGGCGACAGGAATAGAATGTCAGATTGCCTCCTTCTTCCAAAATAAAGTACAGACAGTCTATAATGAACTTCATAAGACAGCATCTAATCCCACGGGGAACGGTGAAGATGTGTCGGAGGACAATCCCACGCATAGCAGTCTGTTACGGTTCTCTGTTTTAGCGGCAGAGAGAGTAACAGACCTGCTACTACAGACTAAGTCCGGCTCGCCTTTGGACCCCTGCCCCCGTATATCCGCCATCTAGTTCCCGGGGAAATTAGTGTTCACTTGACTCCCCTTCTAAACGAGGTCATCAGCCCGGGGGTCTTTCCACAGTCTTGGAAAAAGGCTTGTATCAGGCCTATCCTGAAGAAAACTACTTTGGACCCCACGGATGTGAAACACTACCGCCCAATATCATGTCTTCCACTTCCAACCAAAATTTTAGAAAAAGCCATGAATACGGAACTTACTGACTATCTAGATTGCAACAACATTCTAGATCCCACCCAACACGGCTTTAGATCTCGACATTCCACCGAGTCGGCCACAGAAGAGATCCGGAAAGTGATGTATAGGGGGGGAAGAGCCGTCCTCATCCTGCTTGACCTATCAGCAGCCTTTGATACCGTGAACCATGCGGTATTGTTGCAGCGGCTAAAGGCACTAGGTATTAGAGAGACGGCTGTAACCCTACTAACATCCTTTTTGGCATCTAGGGAACAGTTGATCCACTGGGATGGCCTCAAGTCAGGAAACCTCTGCCTCCCGTGTGGAGTCCCACAGGGGTCAGCTTTGTCACCGACGCTGTTTAACTTATATGTCACCCCACTGGCAAGATTAATCAAAGATCATGGTCTCACTTTAGTCTCATATGCTGATGATACCCAGATAGTGGTTTCGGTCATGCAAATGATGGACATCACAGCTGTCAGTTTCCGTAACTGTCTAAACGCAGTCATGGCCTGGATGAATTCAAACTTTTTAAAACTCAACACTGAAAAGACTGTGGTCATCGAGTTGGGGCAGAGGCCTTCTGTATGGAGCCAATTATGATGGCCCTCTGAGGCTGGGAACTGTCCTGTGACTAAGGCCAGGAACCTCGGATTCATGTTCGACAACAAACTAAAGTTTGCAAAATAAATCAATCAGGTGTCTTCCGCCTGCTTCTTTACGTTGAAAGTTCTGCGCAAAATCGTGCCGTTTATCCCACTAACACTTAGGAAAACGGTTGTTGGAGCTCTTGTCCTTTCAAGAATTGACTATGGCAACGCCTTATACCTGGGAACAGATAAAGGCCAGATTGCTAAACTGCAGTCCTTACAGAATGCGGCAGCTCGCGTGCTGCTTGATCTCCCTAAACATCACCCCACGTCTGCCAGTATCAAACAGCTTAATTGGCTCCCAGTTCGGCAGCGAGTGGATTTCAAAGCCCTTTGTCTTGTACACAAGGCTTTATACGGAGGGGGAGCTTCGGACATTCAATATTTATTTTCCTGGTACTCGCCGCGACGCAGTATCAGGTCAGCCAACACAGGACTGCTACTGGTCCCTAAGATTAAAAAAAAGCCAGATGGGGTAGCAAGAGCTTCTCCCACAGAGCAGCCAAATTATGGAATTCCCTTCCGACCACGATCAGACTACAACCGAATAGGGCTCTTTTTAGGAAACTGGTAAAGACCTGGCTTTTCCCCTAAGCTCTTAGATTGGCGAGCCTGTGCATCGGTATCTACTCACCTCAGCGCGAAGACGCCTCGGCAATTGAGCGCTTTATAAGTATATCAGTCATATCAGTCGTGACAGGAGATTTCAGTTGGAAATTGATAAGTCTTATGTGACCAAAGAGGATGATGATACTTTTGTAGAGAAGTTGTTAGATACCCGACCCCTGCCTCCTTATGCCCCGCAGATTATATATTCTATTGTTTCTTTGGAGACACAGCAGCCTGCCTTGTCTGCTGAAGTTACTCTTGTATCTATGACTGTTGTACCCACAGCTCCGGTTATTGTGCCCCCTGTTATCTCTCTCTCTTCGCCACCCTTGACGACTGTAACATCTCTTACATCCACTACCCCCACTCCTTTGCCCCCTGTTCTTTCTCCTTCGGTGCAATCATTGACTACAGTTCTACCTATCACTCCTGTTACCCCTCCTCCTGCTGTTATACATCCCCCGAAGTTTTCGGATGTTGATACTCCTATACGTGGGTTTGACGACAGGGATTTGGTGAGATTTAGGGAACAAATAGGTCTGTTGAATCGATATGACATAGGGGAGGAAGAGAAGAGTACAATAGCGAGTCAGGCCATGCGGTGGGCTCGTAATGCAGTTTATAGTGTGGAAGAAATGTTGCGGGTTATATGTGATTTTGAGCCCTTCTTTCAATAGCATGCTCTTCAACCTATGTCTGCTACATTGATTGATCTTTGGCATACACACATTGGGTCAGAGGCTCCCCAAATACTATTTGACATTAGAGATCGTGCTTATGTTACTGATTTGGAACCAGGACAGGTGTTTGGTAATGTTACTACCATAGTTTCTTATAGAGGTTGGTTGCATGATAGGAGCCCTACTCAAATAACTCAGTTTCCCATGCGTGAAGTCCACCCTATTTATTACCCAGAAATACCTGAGTTAACGGACCAGCACGGTGCGGTCACTAGACGGGGCGTACCTGCCCATTTTCAGGAGAAATGGGTTTATACTCCATGGAAAAGGAGCAAGGTTTAGCCCTTAAGACTACGTTGCCCGATCCTAGGAAAAATCCCACTGCCTATTATAAGGAATTAACTGAGGCTGCCTCCTCTACTGTAATGACTGTTGCTGATATGCAGGTGCATACTCAAGATCATGTTGCTGAGTTGGGTGGTACCTGGGATGTGATTTAAGAGGTGGGATCAGAAGAGGAAGCCAGGAGATAATCCACGTGCGGAGATACTTGCTTTGCCTGGCTGTATCATTACATTTATGCATACCCTTATTCCATCTAAGAAAGTAAGTTGGGATAGATTGACAGCTTGTCGGCAGAAGAAGGACGAGATTGTATCTGATTTCTTAACTAGGTTTGAAGATACGTTTTTGGATTACAGTGGGCAGGATATGTCCACAGAAGGAGGAGTCTGTTTGTTTGTGACAGGTTTGTTACTAACCTTCTTCCTGAAATAATGAATAATTTGCAGGCGTCTGAAAGTACTTGGTCTACGTCCTCTCCCTCTGTTATCCTGAATATGGCTCAATATTATGAGCGTCGAGATCAGGAGGAGAAGGACAAAACAGATAAAAAACATAAGGATTTAAAGACGAAAGTGTTGTTACAGCAGGCATCTCGGGGAAACAACAGGGGACGGGGAGGCCCTTCTCGACAACTCCTGCGTACTAGGCAGCCGCCAACGACACCTTTGGGACAAAATCAGTGTGCGTATTGTAAGGAGGAAGGGCATTGGCGTAGCCAGTGCCCAGTGCTGCTAAAGAAGGTTTTGGCAGAGGCCATGGGACAGACAGAAATGAGAATGCTGCAGCTCCTGTGGGTGAATATATGATGTTACCCCGCTAATAAACACTCCGCATACCATTACCACAAATTTTTGACAACGCAAATTCAATGACCCCGCAAGTTTTGACAAGGCAAACTTTTACAACGACTATGCCTTTACCACGCATGCCATTACAACGTAAAGGCATGCGTGGTAAAGGTATACTCATGGTAAAAGTTTGAAAGGTAAGTGAGAGTACCCTGCCCTACCCTACACCCTAATGTAGTACCCCTGCACGACCCTCCCCCGACACCCAGTCCTCTCCCTACATTTACACTATCTAGCACGACCCCCCAACACTACCCTAAACCACTACTCTGCACTACACACACACCACAACACTACCCTAAGCCCTAAACACTACCCCCAGCACGACCCTCCCCCGACCCCCAGTCCGGTCCCTACACTGAAACACTGCCCTGCACGACCACTCAACACTACCCTAAACCCTAAATCACTACCCTACACTGCACAAACACCACAACACTACCCTAAACCCTAAAACACTATCCCCAGCATGACCCCCCCGACCCCCAGTCCGGTCCCTACACTCAAACACTACCCTGCACGACCCCCGACACAACCCTAAACACTAAAACACTACCCTACACTACACAAACACCACAACATTACCCTAAACCCTAACACACTACCCCCAGCACGACCCCCGACCCCCAGTCACTACCCTACACTACACAAACACCACAGCACTACCCTAAAACACTACCCCCAGCACAACCCTCCGACCCCCAGTCTGGTCCCTACACTCAAACACTACCCTGCACGACCCTCCGACACTACCCTAAACCCTAAAACACTACCATACACTACACAAACACCACAACACTACCCTAAACCCTAAAACACTACCCCCAGCATGACCCGCCAACCCCAGTCACTACCCTACACTACACAAACACCACAACACTACCCTAAATCCTAAAACACTACCCCCAGCATGACCCCACCCCCCCGACCCCCAGTCCGGTCCCTACACTGAAACACTACCCTGCATGACCACCAAACACTACCCTAAACCCTAAATCACTACCCTACACTGCACAAACACCACAACACTACCCTAAACCCTAAAACACTACCCCCAGCATGACCCCCCGGACCCCCAGTCCGGTCCCTACACTCAAACACTACCCTGCACGACCCCTGACACTACCCTAAACCCTAAAACACTACCCTATACTACACAAACGCCACAACACTACCCTAAACCCTAAAAAATTACCCCCAGCATGACCCCCCGACCCCCAGTCACTACCCTACACTACACAAACACCACAGCACTACCCTAAACCCTAAAACACTACCCCCAGCACATCCCCCGACCCCCAGTCCGGTCCCTACACTCAAACACTACCCTGCACGACCCCCGACACTACCCTAAACCCTAAAACACTACCCTACACTACACAAACACCACAACACTACCCTAAACCCTAAAACACTACCCCCAGCACCACCCCTCCAACCCCCAGTCACTACCCTACACTACACAAACACCACAACACTACCCTAAACCCTAAAACACTACCCACAGCATGTCCCCACCCCCACCCCCAGTCCGGTCCCTACACTCAAACACTACCCTGCACAACCCCCGACACTACCCTAAACCCTAAAACACTACCCTACACTACACAAACACCACAACACTACCCTAAACCCTAAAACACTACCCCCAGCACGACCCCCCGAGACTACCCTAAACCCTAAAACACTACCCCCAGCACATCCCCCCCGACCCCCAGTCCGGTCCCTACACTCAAACACTACCCTGCACGACCCCCCGACACTACCCTAAACCCTAAAACACTACCCTACACTACACAAACACCACAACACTACCCTAAACCCTAAAACACTACCCCCAGCACCACCCCTCCAACCCCCAGTCACTACCCTACACTACACAAACACCACAACACTACCCTAAACCCTAAAACACTACCCACAGCATGACCCCACCCCCCCACCCCCAGTCCGGTCCCTACACTCAAACACTACCCTGCACAACCCCCGACACTACCCTAAACCCTAAAACACTACCCTACACTACACAAACACCACAACACTACTTAAACCCTAAAACACTACCCCCAGACGACCCCCGAGACTACCCTAAACCCTAAAAAATTAACCCCCACCCCAGGCCCAATCCCCCTTACCTCTCTCTCCTCGTGGTTCCTCTCTTCTCCTGGTTCCTGCTTCACGTCGTCTGTCTCTGAGGGGCGGTGCACGTTGTTGTGAGGAAACGGAAGAGCCTCTGTTTCCTCACAACGACGTGGATCACCTTTTTTTTTTTTTTACAACGTGTGTGCATTTACCAGACATACCTTTACAAATAAATTAATTATAAAGGCATGCGTGGTAAATGCACATGCATTGTAAAAAAATGCGGAGTAATGGTATTCGGGGTAGGTGCACCTTGCGTAGTACTTGAATGCAGAGTAATGGTATGCAGGGTCAAAAATTCGTTGTGAAGGATATTTACCCCTGTGGGCAGCTCTGACAATAATTATTTTGATGACACCAGAGACGGACTATAATATTATGATGATATGATGTGGATGATGTGACAGGTATGTCTCACAGCTAGGACAGCCAGGGACAGGGTGAGGGGCCAGTTCAGAAACCTGTAGATCAGCGTAGTCCTTATGTCACAGCGGATTTGCGGGGTTCGACTAAGGAATTCTTGGTGGATACAGCTGCGACAAAAAGTTCTGTTTCTCGACACATGGTCCCTGTGGTGGCCCTGTCTGGCCAGAATAATGTTTCAGTAGGTTTTTCCCGTGTACCGGCCGTCAGATCCATTTCCCGCCCCTTTGCACTTACTGTTGGTCCTTTTTTCTGTTGAGTCTCCATTTTTGTTAACATCTAATTGTGGTGAAAACTTGATGGGATTGGATTTGTTGAAGAAGTTGCATGCTACCATTTATTGCTCTCCTGATGGTGACTATGTTACTATGGGCCCGCATATCAACACCAGTCAGTGTTTGGCTTAGGATGCGCCCCTTCCAGATGAGTTTACTCAGGTACCCCCTACATTATGGGCCACAGGTGATACAGATGTGGGTTTATTGCATATACCACCAGTTTCTACACAAGTTTAAGATAATGCTATTTTGCCCCGCATTCCTCAATATAAAATACTGCAAGCAGGCGAACGAGCAAATTATTGAGGATTTGATACGAAAGGGAGTGGTTGAAGAAACGTCCGCCAATATCTGTAATAGTCCTATTCTTCCGGTCCTTAAAAGTACACCTTCGGGTTCCCCTGACGCTATTGAGGATGTCTATCATTTTGTGATTGATTGGCGAGAGGTTAACAAAATTGTGGTTCTACTGTTTCTGGTGGTCCCGACATTACTATGCTTTTAATGATGATCTCATCTACTGCTAAGGTCTTTTCTGTTATTGATTTGAAAAACACCTTCTTCAGTATTCCTATTCATCCGGACAGTAGATATTTGTTTGGCCGGCAGAAGCTTTAGATTCTGTTGCGCTCCTCAAGGCTCTACAGAGAGTCCTAGTATTTATAATCAAGCATTAAAAAGTCAGTTGGACTCACTATCACTTTCCCCAGGTAATGTACTAGTGCAGTATGTCGATGACCTATTAATTGCTTCTGATATGGAACAAGGTTGTAAGGATAGTACAGTGAAATTGTTATTGCATTTAGCACATCATGGACATAAGGTCTCTCTTTCGAAATTTCAATATTGTCAGCAGCAGGTTACCTATTTAGGTCACCTACTGTCGAAGGAGGGTAGGAGACTGACCCCTGAGTGCATCAGTACCATTAATAAGATAGCAAACACAAGGAGATGATGGACGGAGCGCTGAAACTTTTCAGACACTCACCCCCAGTCACAGATCTGGGTTGAATCCATCATCGTTCTTTAGCTCACTTCGCCACCCCAGTTCAGACACAGCTATATGCAAATCAGTCTTGACCCTGTGCCTCATGGGAACAGTCCAGCCCGAATTGCCAAGCCATGTCTTCCCTGGACCGGAAACAAGCATCCTTGGACCGGTTTCGGGCTAACAGCCCTCATCGGCCAGGCTAGCTTGAATCCAGTGGCAAAGTGAGCAAGGGACCCACGTCTGGGCATACCCTGTCAACTTAGGGCGAACACAGCAAACACAAGGAGATGATGGACGGAGCGCTGAAACTTTTCAGACACTCATGCCCAGTCACAGATCTGGGTTGAATCCATCATCGTTCTTTAGCTCACTTCGCCACCCCAGTTCAGACACAGCTATATGCAAATCAGTTTTGAACCTGTGCCTCATGGGAACAGTACAGCCCGAACTTCCAAGCCATGTATTCCCTGGACCGTAAACAAGCATCCTGGGACCGGTTTCGGGCTAACAGCCCTCTTCAGCCAGGCTAGCTTGAATCCAGTGGCAAAGTGAGCAAGGGACCCACGTCTGGGCATACCCTGCCAACTTAGGGCGAACAAAGCCAACACAAGGAGATGATGGACGGAGCGCTGAAACTTTTGAGACACGTGTAGGAGAGTAGGATCTGCTTCTTATAGTTACCCCCACTTTTTGCTGATGTTTCACTGTTTTCGACTTAGTCTGACTGGGATCCTGCTATTCAGGACCCCAGTCTAACTTCTTTCTCCTCTAAATTGATTGCATGTACTTTAGGTACACTCCAGATTGGATTCTGTGGTACCCTTATAAGTCCCTAGTATATGATATACTATGTACCCAGGGCATAGGTACCCCAGATATCTCCCAGGGGCTGCAGCATGTATTATGCCACCCCTGAGAGGCCATTCAAAATGACACAACAGGTCTGCTACTGCAGCCTGTGTAAGGTGGTGCATGCACCCCTTACTTAGATATAGGTTCACTATATCTATCCTGATCACTGCACATATAAGAAACAAGCATCCTGGGACCGGTCCCTTGCTCACTTTGCCAATGGATTCAAGCTAGCATGTGATGAGGGCTGTTAGCCCGAAACCGGTCCCAGGATGCTTGTTTCCGGTCCAGGGAAGACATGGCTTGGCAGTTCGGGCTGGACTGTTCCCATGAGGCACAGGGTGAAGACTGATTTGCATATAGCTGTGTCTGAACTGGGGTGGTGAAGTGAGCTAAAGAACGATGATGGATTCAACCCAGATCTGTGACTGGGGGTCAGTGTCTGAAAAGTTTCAGCGCTCCGTCCATCATCTCCTTGTGTTTGCTTTGTTCACCCTAAGTTGGCAGGGTATGCCCAGACGTGGGTCCCTTGCTCACTTTGCCACTCGATTCAAGCTAGCCTGGCTGATGAGGGCTGTTAGCCTGAAACCGGTCCCACGATGCTTGTTTCCGGTCCAGGGAAGACATGGCTTGGCAGTTCGGGCTGGACTGTTTCCATGAGGCACAGGGTCAAGACTGATTTGCATATAGCTGTGTCTGAACTGGGGTGATGAAGTGAGCTAAAGAACGATGATGGATTCAACCCAGATCTGTGACTGGGGCTGAGTGTCTGAAAAGTTTCAGCGCTCCGTCCATCATCTCCTTGTGTTTGCTCCATTAATTAGATGCCCATTCCGCTGACTCAAAAGGATGTACGTGCTTTTATAGGTATTACTTCTTACTGTCGTCAGTGGGTCCCAAATTATTTGTTACTAATCAAACCTTTGCTTGCATTAACAACGAAAGCTCTGCATGAGCCTTTGCCTTGGACGCCTGAATGTCAGCAGTCTTTTGAGCAATTAAAAACTGCACTTTGTTTGGCTCCGGTTCTTGGCACACCTAACTATAACAAACCGTTTGTTCTCTATGTTCATGAGATGGCTGGTTGCACACTTTCTGTTATACACAGAAATTTGGGGATAAACAAAGGCCTTGCGCTTATTTTTCTGCTGTGCTTGACCCTGTGGCTAGGGCCCTTCCGAGTTGTCTGAGAGCTGTCGCGACTGTGGCCACTTCAATCAGACAATCGTCGGGACTCGTACTTGATACAGACTTTACAGTTATGGTTCCCCATGCTGTGGATACACTTTTGAATAAGACTAAGACACAGCACCTCACCAGTGCACGTCTTACTAGTTACAAATTGAAATTGTTTGCTAAACATATTACGATTAAAAGATATGCCACTCTGAATCCAGCCACGTTACTACCCCTCCCGTCTGAGAATGATGCAGACGACAAACATGACTGCATATTCTGGACAGAAGAAGAGACAAAAGGACGGGTAGACCTGACTGATGTTCCCTTATCTGAACCCCAAGGAGAACTATATGTTGATGGCTCCTGTTTTAAATTACCAGATGGCACAACCACTGCAGCCTATGCTATCACTACATTGCAGACAATAGTAGAGACATCATGGGTCCCCCATAAGTCGGCTCAAGCCGCTGAGCTTGCTGCCCTTATTCGACCTTGTGCATTGAGTGAAGGACTGGTGGTCAATATTCATACTGACAGCCAGTACGCGTTTGGGGTCGCACATAATTTTGGCCGATTGTGGGCGGAGAGAGGGTTCCTTGCTTCTCATGGTACCATGATTCAACATGGGCACCTTATACTGCGGCTTTTGTCTACTTTAATGCTCCCCAAGAAACTAGCAATCATTAAGTGCAGCGCACATAGGAAGGTTACTGATGACGTGGGAAGAGGAAATGCATTTGCGGATCAGGTAGCTAAGGAGACGGCCCAAAGTAAGATGAAACGCATGTTTGTTGCAGGTCCGGCTAGGTGGGCTCCAGAAGTTGCTATGTTTGAAAACACTGTTGAAAGGGTGAAGGAGATACAAAGTGAAGCCACGATAGAGGAATTAGCAAAGAGGCAGGAGAGTACAGCACAGCTAAATGTTTTTTTGATAAATCTGGAGAACAGAAAAGGATGTTGCCGGATGCATATGTCCTTCCTGTGATTACTATGGCCCATGGTCCAGGTCATATTAGTGCGAAAGGCATTTGCAAATTGTTAGCCCCTGTTTGGCATAATTACACAATTTCTAAGACAGCTGCACATTTGGTGAAACTTTGTAGGGTTTGCATGATGCATAACCCAGGGAAGGGTACCCCTACACCAACTGGTGATTTTACACCACCTACTTTTCCTTTTGAAGTCCTTCAAATGGACTACATTGAGTTAGAGAGATGTAATAATCTTAAGTATGTCCTAGTGGTTATGTAGTGTGTTCAGTAAGTGGGTTGAGGCTTATCCCACTAAGGATAATACAGCCATTACAACTGCGAAAGTACTCATTAAAGAACTGTACTACAATATTAAATCACTGAATGACATCATACATCTGTACAAAACACTAATCAAGATACAAACCTGGCTTAACAACAATCACCGAAAAACAACCCTCTACCAATACAAGTCTGGCTCTTGAACCTTGATGCACTAAATTGTTCTCTTACACTATCCAACTCCGTAAAGTCCTTGGGCATCACTCTGGACAAAAATTTGTCTTTGAAGGACCACATCAACAACTCTGCCAAAGTGGCATTGTACACTCTTAAACACCTCAAGAAATCAAACCTTTTATTCCGTCCAAGGATTTTAAGTTGGTAGTGCAGTCTTTTGTCCTCTCAAAATTGGATTATGGCAACGCCATCCTGTGAGAAGTTGGCCTGGTATATGCTGTTCACTAATTAAAGTGGACACCTTGCACCAGTACAATTCGACTCTTATGGTAGGTAGGTTTAAGACAACCTTTATAGAAAGCTATCCTAGTGGTAGCTGTGGAGAGCAGCCTTCAGGCTAAGTCTTGGAGGAATGTAAAGCAGCTTGTTTTACCACACAATCTCTTGAATCACCAAATGAAAAGACACCACACAGGTATATATATCAAATATATACGTATTTATTACTAAACAACTCTCTATTAATCTCTTTATGAGATTAGAAGTCAAGAACATATGCACAAATCAACGTTTCACAATACATTAAGCACAAATATGGCTGGGGCCCTAGGGGCATACCAGACCATATACTAAAAAAGAGACTTAAGAACAACGACTTGCAGGGAGACAAGGCCCAGGGCCTTCAGAAGTGTTGGGGCCTCACGAAACCACCCAAGGCAGGTAAGTAAAGGACCCACGGGGACGCGTGCAGTGCGTGAACACAGGCGCGGATCGCCGTAGACTTCAATGGGGCAAGTCGCGATTGGAAATTAAGAGTTTAAGGGCACTTCGGGAGTAGCTACAAGCAAGTCACTTACAGGGTAAGTAGTTCTAGGGCCAACACCCACAGGAGCACCGTAGTGCTGGAGTTACCTCACCCAGGGAAGCCGGGTGCATAGGTGTCCTTTGGTGTCGGGTCGCAGCGTCGTTTTCAATGGGAGCCAATGAAGACTTGTTGCTTGTGAAGTCCGAAGAAGTGTCCGGTGGAATCCAAGCCTGGATTCGGAAGAAGGAAGACCTGAAAGCAGAGGGGACAGTGTTCAAAGTCACTGGGCAGTGACTCGGGGCAAGGAAGATGAATGCCCACCGTCGTCGGCAGATTCAGGTCGTTCATGGGTGTCTTGACTCTTCGGCCACGAGGTCCAGGAGGCGTCGACGATGACCAGGAGCTGGATTCAGCGTGCCCCACAAAGTCTGCAGCTGACTGCGGTGTCGTCAACCCGATTGGAGCCAACAAGCCTTGGTAGCAGCAAGTCTTGTGGAGAGCGTAAAAAGTCAATGGTGCAGACCAGCAAGGTCTGGGAAACTCACCCAGCAAAGGTAAGTCAGGGCAGGCCTGGAGCAACCAGGGGAGCCCTTTAGTTCTTTAGAAAAGTCTTCATGGGACCCACAAGCCGGCTGGCAAGGGATCGCAAAGATGCCTTGGGAGGATTCTTCAACAGGGGCCCACGGTCACTCGGGACGGGGTAGGCCTCTGATCTTCGGAGAGATTCCTGCTAGAGGCTGGGACCACACGTGTTCCAAAGCACACGTTCGTAGAACGTCGTGAAGGGGTTGCACTTGACAATAGTGCACGGTACCCAGGGACTGCAGTTTCTCGTGACTCGTGGGGTTCACTGGCCTCAGCTTCGCTGGGGACTCACGATGGCCTTGGAGAAGTCAGAAAATCCTTGTCTTGGGCTGCAGGGACCTCGGGCTCCGGCGGGAGCAGTGTAGTTTGCGACCGTCGTTTCAGTTTTTGGTGCCTGCCAAGCAGGGGAGTCACTCCTTGACTCCAAGGGACATTCTTCAGTCTTCCAGAGGTAATGGAACATCAAATGTCCAGGATTCTTCTTCAGAGCGTCGTCCAGGGGTATCTAGTTTGCAATGCACAGGTTCCCCCTCTTAAACTAAAAGAAAGGGAGGGACTAGATCTATGACCCCGCCTATGGGAGGGTCAGGGGAGTGGGTGGCTACACCCACTTCCCTTTGTCCAGTTTCGCGCCAGGGCAGGGGCAGGTAGCCCCTGAGCTGGTTTGAACTGGCATATGCACAGAGGAGCCTTCTGCTCCCCCAGTGCAGGACTTCAAAGCACTCTAGGAGTGCACCCACCCAGCCCCAATACACTAAACCCTGTCTGGAAGGTGGTCACACCCTCCTGTGACAGGATACCTATTGTTGGGCTTCCTCCACTGCGAGTTTCGGTCATCAGCAGGAGGGCAGCCCAGTGTCTGTGACTGGTGGCATCCATTTTGTGATGCCAGGGCTCTTCAGGATTCTACCGCGTTTCCACAGTAGGTACATGTCTATCCTCTAGAAGGGTGGAATGCTACCCCCGCCGCCAGAACTGGCGGGGGGTAGTATTCCAAGATGTTTGACACCAAACACGACATGTTTCCGTGCAGCCATCCCAAAGTTAGCATTTAACGCGAGGTTATAATGCGCCTAAGAGTATATGGTCAGGCTGCACTACAAACAGCATCAGAGAAGGGTCTCCGAATGCTGCAGAGGGGCTCTGCTCATGCAGGGGCACCCTCTCACATAGGAACCAAGCACTCTGCCTTCAGGATTGATAAGGCCCGCCATTAGGAGTGACTTATAGGTTTATATGTGTGTATCTATGTAGTGATATAGGTAGCCTATATCACAGTAAGGGGTGCATGCACCACCTTACCCAGGCTGCAGTAGCAGACCTGTGGTGTCAGATTTAGTCTGCTTCCCAGGGGTGGCATAATACATGCTTCAGCCCCTGGTAGGCCTGTGAAGTACCTATGCCCTTGGCACCTAAGGTACCATATACTAGGGACTCATAAGGTACCACAGTATCCAATCACTAGTGCACCTAGAGTGCACTCCAAGTCGTTTAGAGAGAACAGAGAGGCTGGGGCCCTGATTGGCAGGGTCCCAGCCTGACTATAGCCAGAAACCAGTGTAAACATCAGAAAAAAAAGTGGGGGCAACATAAGAGGCAGATGCTACTCTCCTACACAACCCCCCAAACGCAGGGACACTAAACTAACCTTGACCAGTTGAGTCTTCGTGCTCTAAGTGGAAATACCTTGAGAGTCCATCTGCATTGGCATGTTGGGTCCCAGGCCTATGTTCCACTGTATAGTCCATCCCCTGTAGGGAAATGGACCACCTCAAAAGTTTTGGGTTTTCACCTTTCATCTGTTTAAGCCATAGGAGGGGCTTGTGGTCAGTCTGAACTATGAAGTGAGTGCCAAACAAGTATGGCCTCAGCTTCTTCAGGGCCCACACCACAGCAAAGGCCTCCCTCTCTATAGCTGACCAACGTTTCTCTCTAGGGGTCAGCCTTCTGCTAATAAAAGCTACTGGCTGGTCTTGACCTTCATCATTCAGTTGAGACAGTACAGCTCCCACACCCAGCTCAGAAGCATCTGTTTGGACAATGAACTTTTTGGTGTAGTCTGGACTCTGTAAGATGGGGGCAGTGCACATAGCCTGCTTTAGGTCTTCAAATGCCTTCTGACAGCTAGCTGTCCACTGAACCTTTTTTGGCATTTTCTTTGAGGTCAGATCATTCAAGGGGGACACTATAGATCCATATCCCTTCACAAACCTCCTATAGTACCGAGTCAGGCCTAAGAAGGCTCTCACCTGTGTCTGGGTGGTTGGAGCAACCCATTCCATTATGGTTTGGATTTTATTCTGTAAAGGCTGAACCTGGCCTCCACCCACAAGGTGGCCCAGGTACACAACATGACTCTGCCCTATCTGGCACTTAGTGGCCTTGATAGTGAGGCCTGCTTTCTGCAGAGCCTCCAAAACATTTCTGAGGTGGACCAGGTGATCCTGCCAGGAGGAACTAAAGACAGCAATATCATCTAGATAAGCTGAGCAATAAGTTTCCATCCCTGCCAGAACTTTATTCACCAACCTCTGAAAAGTGGCAGGTGCATTTTTCAATCCAAAGGGCATCACCACAAAGTGGTAGTGCCCACCAGGGGTCGAAAATGCTGTTTTGGCTTTTGCATCATCAGCTAATCTGATCTGCCAGTAGCCAGCTGTTAGGTCAAATGTACTTAGATACTTGGCTGAGGCCAAAGTATCAATCAGCTCATCTGCCCTTGGTATGGGATAGGCATCAGTCCTGGTGACTGCATTGAGGCCTCTGTAGTCTACACAAAACCTCATTTCTTTCTTACCACCCTGGGTATGAGGCTTGGGTACTAGGACTACTGGGCTACCCCAAGGGCTATCTGAAGGCTCAATCACACCTAACTCCAACATTTTCTGGACTTCAGTCCTGATACAGTCCCTGACATGGTCAGGTTGCCTGTAGATTTTACTCTTGACAGGCAGACTGTCTCCAGTGTCCACCTCATGGGTGCACCAGGTAGTCTGACTAGGGGTCAGGCTAAACATATGTCTGTACTGTTGCAGAACTTGTCTGCACTCAGTTTGCTGATGGTCAGTGAGGCTGCTTGCCAAAGCAACACCATCTACTGACCCATCATCAGGGTTCTGTGAGAGCAGGTCAGGGAGAGGGTCACTCTCCTCCTCCTGGTCCTCATCAGTTGCCATGAGCAAGCCCATGTCAGCCCTGTCAACATATGGCTTTAATCTGTTGACATGGAGCACCCTCAGGGGCTCCTGGGAGTTCCAAGATTCACCAGATAGGTGACTTCTCCCTTTTGCTCAACTATAGTATGGGGGCCACTCCACTTGTCTTGGAGGGATGCTGGGACCACAGGCTCCAACACCCACACTTTCTGTCCTGGCTGGTACACAGTCAGCACAGCCTTTGGTCATGCCAAGCTTTTTGTAATTCTTGGCTGGCCTCCAGGTTTTTGGTTGCTTTTTCATGTATTCGGCCATCCTGGAGCGGGAGACCAAGTACATAGTCCATCACATCTTGTTTGGGGGTTTGAGAGGTAACTCCCAGCCCTCTTTTACTAAACATAATGGACCTCTTACAGGATGCCCAAACAGAAGCTCAAATGGGCTGTAACCAACCCCCTTCTGTGGAACCTCTTTGTATGCAAACAACAGGCAGGGAAGAAGAAGGTCCCATTTCCGCCTAAGCTTCTCTGGGAGTCCTTTAATCATTCCCTTCAGGGTTTTGTTGAAACGTTCAACCAACCCATTGCATTGTGGGTGATAGGGGGTCGTGAACTTATAAGTTACACCACACTCCTTCCACATTGCTTTCAAATATCCTGACATGAAGTTTGTATCTCTGTCAGAGATGACCTCCTTTGGGAAACCCACTCTGGAGAAAACTCCAATGAGGGCTCTTGCCACCACAGGGGCTGTGGTGGTCCTCAGGGAATTGCCCCTGGGTACCTGGTGGCATGATCCACTACCACCAGGATAAATCTGTGCCCAGATGCAGTTTGAGGGTCAAGGGGACCAACAATGTCAATCCCTACCCTTTCAAAGGGTACCCCCACCACAGGTAGTGGTATCAGGGGGCCTTTGTGGTGCCACCTGCCTTGCCACTGGCTTGGCATGTGACACAGGAGCGACAAAACTCCTTTGTGTCCTCTGACATATGTGGCCAATGAAAATGTGGAACAAGCCTGTCCCAGGTCTTGTTTTGGCCCAAGTGACCTGCTAAAGGGATATCATGTGCTAGGGTCAAGAGGAACCCCCTAAACTTCTGAGGTATTACCAACCTCCTGGTGGCTCCAGGGGCTGGATCTCTACCCTCAGAATATAGGAGTCCCTCATCCCAATAAACTTTATGGGACCCACTAGCACTCCCAGCAGCCTCAGCAGCAGCCTGCTGTCTGAGGGGTTCAAGAGAGGGGCAGCACTGTTGCTCCTTAATCAGATCTTCCCTAGAAGGGCCCCCTGCCCCAAGAACTCAACCTGATCAGGCTCAAGTTCCCCTGGGGCAGTTCCTTCTTCAGGATCTGCTCCTCCTCCCTTAAGAGGGGAATCAGTGATCTGAGACAGAGGGGAAGGCACTGCCTTAACCCTACTGCTCCTCTTCTTGGGAAGCATCTGGTCCATAGTTTCAGGATCCAGAGCTGGTTCAGTGTCATGCATTTTGGCCTGTGACCTGGTCACAGCAAATACCTCTGCAGGGATGCCTAACATCTTAGGATGAGTCCATAACTCTACTTCAGACCAGGCTGAAGTTTCTAGATCATTGCCCAATAGACATTCTACAGGGAGGTCTGCACTGACTACAACCTTCTTGAGGCCAGTTACCCTCCCCAGGAGAAATTCACAACTGCCAGACTATGGTTGGTCCTGACATTGCTTGCATTGGTCACCTGGTACATTTCACCCAGGATGATCTGTCCAGGGTCCACAAGATCCTCTGCCACCATGGTGACACTAGCACCTGTGTCCCTAAATGCCAAAGCCTGTTTGCCATTTATTACAGGCTGCTGTTTGTATTTGCCCAGATTACTGGGGCTCACAAGGAAGGACATGTCCATGTCTCCATCACAAATCAGCATTGCCTGAGTGGGTACTCTGACTAGGCCAGAGTCCACTTCAGAACCCAGGGTCAACCCTACTACACCCTTATTCTGTGTACCACCTCCACCAGTAGCTGAACTAGGGGGAACAGTTGCCTTAGGGGCAGGAGTGGTGGTGGTTTGGTCTTTGGACTTGTTACAATCAGAAGTCCAGTGCCCTTTCTGTTTACAGAATTTGCACCAGGGCTTCTTTTGGCCTTTTCCCTTGTTGGATTGTGACTCCCCACCAGATGCAGATTTGTGGGGCCCTTGTGAAGACTTCTGGTCTTTTGACTTATCCCCACTTTTCTCAGAGCCCTTAGAATCCTGCTTCTTTGTGTCACCCCCTTGGTTCTGGGTTTTCTGCCTCACCCTGGTTCTGACCCACTTGTCTGCCTTCTTTCCCAATTCTTGGGGAGAGGTCAGATCTGAGTCCACCAGGTATTGATGCAACAACTGGTTCTGGCAATTATTAAGGATCTGTTCTCTCATCATTAGATTATACAATCCCTTGAAATCAGTAACCCTACTGCCAACCAGCCAACCCTCCAGAGCCTTGGTTGCACAATCTACAAAGTCAGTCCAGTCCTGAGTCTGTGCCTTCTGGGTGTCTCTGAACTTCAACCTGTACTGCTCAGTGGTTAAGCCAAACCCATCTATCAGTGCACTCTTCAGGACTTCATAGTCATCAGCATCCTCTTCTCTAACAGTGAGGAGCTTGTCTCTACCTTTATCTGAAAAGGAGAGCCACAAGATTGCTGCCCACTGCTTTTGGGGGACCTGTTGTACTCTACAGGCCCTTTCCATAGCAGTTACCCACTTATGGATATCATCCCCACTCTGGTAGGGAGGAACAACCTTGCTCAGGTTCCTATGGTCTGGAATATATTCTCTGCCTCTAGGGACACTGTTGCTGCCACCAGGGGTTCTAACCCTCTTTTCTAGAAGCTCTCTGGAGCTCCAGGGCTTCCTTATCTAATGCCAACTGCTTGATTTTGAGGGCAAACCTAGCTTCCTCAAACTGCAGCAGTTTGTACATTCTGTCAGAGGAGGTCTCTCTTCTTGAGAAGTAGGAGTTCCTCTGGTAGACAGATTCTCTGCCAGAGTGATAGGAGTGCTCAGATTCCCTAGAAAGGGACCTAGGCCTGTCCTCCACTATGTCAGTTCTCTTAGGGAGAATGATTCTGTCCTGTTCAGACCCCTTGGGACCTGGCCCTACAATCACAGAGTCTTGGTCATCTAGATGTTCATCATCTGACCCAGACACTGTAATTGACCCACCCACTGATTCAGATCCATTAGCTCCTAGAGCTAATCTAAGATCATCTGCTGTCAGCAGATCTATCAGGTGTAGTGTGGAGGGACTCTGTCCTAGCTTCAGGTGCCTTGCAGCACACATGGTTCTCAACTCAGAGAAAGCCATGTCCTTATACTGAGGCTGAGTGGATCCACTGGGTCCACCCTTTAAGGACATTCTAGTGTTGTGCAGTGTTGTACTACCTACACTAGTTTGTGGCCTACTGACGCTAGCTTGAGCTGTAGAAAGTGTGTGCTATCCCTTGGCACACAGCTCTAAGTTCAGTAGAACTTATTGATACTAAGCTTGACTTTATATGTACCTTGAGTACCTATAGTGGTTTTCAGTTAGTAATTCAAATAGAGATTTTCTGGTAAAACAATAGCAAGCTGGAATCCCACCGCTGCCACCAATGTGAGAAGTTGGCCTGGTATATGCTGTTCACTAATTAAAGTGGACACCTTGCACCAGTACAATTCGACTCTTATGGTAGGTAGGTTTAAGACAACCTTTATAGAAAGCTATCCTAGTGGTAGCTGTGGAGAGCAGCCTTCAGGCTAAGTCTTGGAGGAATGTAAAGCAGCTTGTTTTACCACACAATCTCTTGAATCACCAAATGAAAAGACACCACACAGGTATATATATCAAATATATATGTATTTATTACTAAACAACTCTCTACTAATCTCTTTATGAGATTAGAAGTCAAGAACATATGCACAAATCAACGTTTCACAATAAATTAAGCACAAATATGGCTGGGGCCCTAGGGCGTACCAAACCATATACTAAAAAAGAGACTTAAGAACAACGACTTGCAGGAGACAAGGCCCAGGGCCTTCAGAAGTGTTGGGGCCTCACGAAACCACCCAAGGCAGGTAAGTAAAGGACCCACGGGGACGCGTGCAGTGAGTGAACACAGGCACGGATCGCCGTAGACTTCAATGGGGCAAGTCGCGGTTGGAAATTAAGAGTTTAAGGGCACTTTGGGAGTAGCTACAAGCAAGTCACTTACAGGGTAAGTAGTTCTAGGGCCAACACCCACAGGAGCACCGTAGTGCTGGAGTTACCTCACCCAGGGAAGCCGGGTGCATAGGTGTCCTTTGGTGTCGGGTCGCGGCGTCGTTTTCAATGGGAGCCAATGAAGACTTGCTGCTTGTGAAGTCCGAAGAAGTGTCCGGTGGAATCCAAGCCTGGATTCGGAAGAAGGAAGACCTGAAAGCAGAGGGGACAGTGTTCAAAGTCACTGGACAGTGACTCGGGGCAAGGAAGATGAATGCCCACCTTCATCGGCAGATTCAGGTCGTTCATGGGTGTCTTGACTCTTTGGCCACGAGGTCCAGGAGGCGTCGACGACAACCAGGAGCTGGATTCGGCTTGTCCCACAAAGTCTGCAGCTGACTGCGGTGTCTGCAACCCGATTGGAGCCAAAAAGCCTTGGTAGAAGCAAGTCTTGTGGAAAGCATAAAAAGTCAATGGTGCAGACCAGCAAGGTCTGGGGAACTCACCCAGCGAGGGTAAGTCAGGGCAGGCCTGGAGCAACCAGGGGAGCTTGTTGGTTCTTTAGAAAAGTCTTCAGCGGACCCACAAGCTGGCTGGCAAGGGATCGCAAAGATGCCTCAGGAGAATTCCTTCAACAGAGGCCCATGGTCACTCGAGATGGGGTAGGCCTCTGATGTTCGGAGGGATTCCTGCTAGAGGCTGGAACCACACGTGGTCCAAAGCACAGATTCGTAGAATGTCGTGAAGGGTTGCACTTGACAATAGTGCACGGTACCCAGGGACTGCAGTTCCTCGTCACTCGTGGGGTCCACTGGCCTCAGCTTTTCTGGGGACTCACGATGGCCTTGGAGAAGTCAGGAAATCCTTGTCTTGGGCTGCAGGGATCTCGGGCTCTAGCGGGAGTGGCATAGTTTGCGACCATCGTTTCAGTTTTTGGTGCCTGCCAAGCAGGGGAGTCACTCCTTGACTCCAAGGGAGATTCTTCAGTCTTCCAGAGGTAGTGGAACGTCGAAGGTCCAGGATTCTTCTTCAGAGCGTCGTCCGGGGGTATCTAGTTTGCAATGCACAGGTTCCCCCTCTTATACTAAAAGAAAGGGAGGGACTAGCTCTATGACCCCACCTATGGGAGGGTCAGGGGAGTGGGTGGCTACACCCACTTCCCTTTGTCCAGTTTTGCGCCAGAGCAGGGGCAGGTTGCCCCTGAGCTAGTTTGAACTGGCATGTGCACAGAGGAGCCTTCTGCTCCCCCAGTGCAGGACTTCAAAGCACTCTAGGAGTGCACCCACCCAGCCCCAATACACTAAACCCTGTCTGGAAGGTGGTCACACCCTCCTGTGATAGGATACCTATTGTTGGGCTTCCTCCACTGCGAGTTTCGGTCATCAGCAGTAGGGCAGCCCAGTGTCTTTGACTGGTGGCATCCATTTTGTGATGCCAGGGCTCTTCAGGATTCTACCGCGTTTCCACAGTAGGTACATGTCTATCCCTCTAGAAGGGTGGAATGCTACCTCTGCTGCCAGAACTGGCGGGGGGGGTAGTATTCCAAGATGTTTGACACCAAACACGACATGTTTCCGTGCAGCCATCCCAAAGTTAGCATTTAACGTGAGGTTATAATGCGCTTAGAGTATATGGTCAGGCTGCACTACAAACAGCATCAGAGAAGGGTCTCCGAATGCTGCAGAGGGGCTCTGCTCATGCAGGGGCACCCTCTCACATAGGAACCAAGCACTCTGCCTTCAGGATTGATAAGGCCTGCCATAGGAGTGACTTATAGGTTTATATGTGTGTATCTATGTAGTGATATAGGTAGCCTATATCACAGTAAGAGGTGCATGCACCACCTTACCCAGGCTGCAGTAGCAGACCTGTGGTGTCAGATTTAGTCTGCTTCCCAGGGTGGCATAATACATGCTTCAGCCCCTGGTAGGCCTGTGAAGTACCTATGCCCTTGGCACCTAAGGTACCATATACTAGGGACTCATAAGGTACCACAGTATCCAATCACTAGTGCACCTAGAGTGCACTCCAAGTCGTTTAGAGAGATCAGAGAGGCTGGGGCCCTGATTGGCAGGGTTCCAGCCTGAATATAGCCAGAAACCAATGTAAACATCAGAAAAAAAAGTGGGGGCAACATAAGAGGCAGATCCTACTCTCCTACACATCCTCACAGGAACTCTGAAATCCCACCTTTCCCCCCTTACAACTGTTCTTAACGCAGCCGCAGGACTTCTAACAGGTGTTAAACGATTTGAGCACATCTCACCGGCCCTCAAGAGCCTCAACTGTCTTCCCATTGAAGGACGATTTATCTACAAAACTGCTTGCATTACACATAAAGCCCTGCACACTCACAACCCAGTCTACCTTGGTGCCAAACTTTCCAAAGCAGGAAGAGCTAGGGCTCTGAGAAGCTCCAACGCACTTCTTCTCATTTCACCCAAACTGAAAAAGAAATCTTCGCAGACCCGCTCTTTCTCTGATAATGCTCCCAGGATCTGGAACTCACTCCCTAGAGCTCTCCGCTGCAACTCATCCTTTTTCTGCTTCAAACGGGACCTTAAATACCTACTACTTATCAAATTCCTTAAATCCCAAACAATCTGAGTTATGTTCCCAAAGTTCACTCCCAATCCTTCCTGATCCTTTAAGGAGGTCATTTGATTGCTGAATCTTCTTCTATTTCCTTCTTGCCATTATCTTGTGATGCGCTAATTGTCCTCATATTGTATTTACCCTGACTGTACAAAGTTTTTCTTGATCTGGATATATGTGTTTACTTCAATTGAATGATCTGCATCTTATGTAAAGCGCTCTGATACCTTCGGGTCTAGCTAGCGCTATATAAACCCTTTTAAATTAAATTAAATTAAATTAAAGAACACTTTCCTCGATTCTGCTTGTTCCGAATTATTTGAAGTGACAATGGAAGTCATTTTAATGGGAAAGTGATTACATTGAATAGTGAACGTTTGCATATAAAACAAACATTTTATGCTGCAAATCATCCGCAGTCAGCGGGTTTGGTTGAGAAGTACAATGGTACTCTCAAACTGAAATGAGCAAAGATTCAGGAAACGACAGGGTTAAAATGGCCAGATGCTCTTCCGTTAGCTCTTCTGTCAACAAGAACAACAGCCCATTCTAGAACTGGATTGTCACTTTATGAGGTCGTGTTCGGACGCCCAGCAAATGTATGGGGCGTCCCACGTCCTCGTAAATATTCTGATATTGAATATCCTGTGTTTCTTGACTATCTTGGCCAGTTAACAGAAAGTTTACGTTCTATTCACCAACAGGTGCAGGAGTCTCTACCTCCTATACCAGAGGGCCATGACATCCAGCCTGGGGATTTCGTTCTTGTGAAAAACTTCCAGAGGATGAAAAGTCTGGAGCCCCGCAGGAAAGGTCCTGAGCAGGTTTTGTTGGTGACACGGACGGCTGTAAAGGTTGCTGGTCGAAATAACTGGGTCCACGCCACTCACTGCCGGAGGATTCCTTTGCTGTTGCCGTACGATCAGTGGGTCAAGGAAGGCATACCCGACACCGAGTGTGAGCAAGTGCTCAGGTTTGTCCCCTTTAGTGACGCCAAGCTAACATGGACACAGACATCTGAGGAGAATGAGGATGTTTTAAACGAGGCTGTTCCAGCAGAAATACGAGCTATCCAGGAGCCTTTGTTTACCGATTATACAGTGCCTGGGGCTGCCAGGTACAATTTATGCCCTCGGCTGGGGGCTACCGAGTCTAAGGAAAAAGATTAAGGATGGACTCTATAAGATAGGTAGAGCTGAGTAACAGTACCAACGAATCATAGAAATGAGTGAGAATTTTTTGTTTACCTTGCCTCGGTTGTTTGAACACTAGTCAGGAAAAGAGATAGTAATCTTAAAGTATACCACCCTTGTCGACTTGGGCTTCGGAGAAGAGCTTGGGACAGAGCAAGCTCCACTGCCGGTGCTCAAGGGCGCCAACTTATTGATGGACAATAGGAGCCTGTACCAGTGAGGCTCTAACTCACACTGAGAACATTATATTTTCTTGCATCCTATTCCTTTAAATTCATTATGCATCCTTTTGGCAGAAACGTTGCAGAGGAGGAACAGCCAATTGTTCCTACTGTACAGTATAGTGGGGCATGGTCAGGGAAAAGAAAAGTATTGTGTGTCGTTCTTTTTATTCTGCTGATAATAATATTGTGTGGGGTATCATGGGTTTTGGAAGATGCTCAAAGTGTGCCTTTACGCAGTAAGGGCAATGTCATTTCCCGAGATGTACTAAGAGAACAGCTCTGAGTAATGTATTTTTGGAAACACATAAGAGGTTCTTTGGTGAAGGGACTGCTTGTTACCCCACTCGATCTGTCACCAGTTTGTGGACTGCATATCCATTGTCACTTGTAAATTACACATATACTTGACCCCCAATTTACAGAAGTGAATGGAGTGTTTGGTTTTGTTTATCCGGGCCATGTCTATACCATAGAAAGCCACAGGGAGGGGTTATCTGGGTTGTGATAATAATACATATTGCGATAATTTTTATATGGAAGAACAGAATGTAACATTAGTATGTTGGCACTACAAAGAGTTGACAGTTCCTCGAGAGGCTGGTTATTGCCCTGCCTGTTGCCCTATTGTGAACAGTACGGATACCTCATTGTATATCAATTGCACAGGAATAGTGTTGCACAAAAACACAGTGCCTCTCACGAATAGAGAGGATCCAAGTACATTTGAAAGGAATTCTAGGTATGCTGCAGTGGATTATGAGGGGCCGATTTTTGCACACCCAGGGTTTTTCTTTTTGTCTAAAGGGACTTCTTCTAATGTCTATAATGGTACAGACGATGTAGGCCTTGGAATGGTATTGCCTTTGGGTGTTCCCTGTAAAGATGCCAAGCCTAAAACAAGATGGGTTAAAAGGACATTGACAAAATAATTTTGTGAGGGAGTGACAGATATAGAGGTCAATAATTACAGTAATGGTATCACCTTTAGATACATCCTATCCTCTATTTTTACATTGGGTGGTACGTCCATGGCTAGGGGTGAGAAAGCTAGAGAACACTTTGGATGTAAGCTGCAAATTTTATCTAATACTACAGTGGCAGCCTTACTCGACATCGCTACTAAGTTAGAAATTATGCTGATGTACTCGGAATAAACTAGATATGCAGTGGATTTTATCCTAGCTAAGAGTGGTGGTGTATGCGCCTTAGTTGGCAATCAGTGTGTGGTCGGGATTAAGAATATGGAAAAGAATATTACAAAACACATTCTAGATATTCTCGAAAATATTAAGGGAGTGGAGAGTGGAAATTGAAGTTGGTCCCTTTTTGGCAGTTGGGTTTGGATCTTTGAAAAGGTGATTTACCTCATTGTGGTATTGATGCTTTGCTGTATCCTCGTTCAGTGTCTTCCTTTTTGCTGCTCCTATTTTGTCACCATTTTCACACCCAAAGAGAAAATATCAATTCATGACACCAATGCAGGACCTGCTGACCTTCAGGAGACTCCTCAAGACCTGGCTGTTCGAGCAGTAGCTGCACCCCCCCCCCCTCCCAGCGCCTTTAGACCCTCACGGGTGATTAGTGCGCTCTACAAATGTTGATTGATTGATTGATTGATTAATTGATTGATGCAGCTATAATGCTTCAGAAAGATATTGATGATATGATGAATGTAGACGACGGAATATTTGAGAATTCATCTCTTCTTGCAGTTTCGCTCCCTGATGTTGACAATATGCAATGTTCCCAATTGTACCCTAATTTCATGTTTTGCTCTTATTTACAATTCTGTTTTTTTTTGCTATGGCCGGAAAATGTTTTAGCTCATGCTAAAAGGAGGGTCTGTTAGAATGGACCTGGGATCTCTTAAGCAGTGCCCTATATAAGTTAGCATTTGCGGCACCATTTTCTTTGTGGACGCCATTTTGAATCATGATCGAAACTAATCCTTTGCTGTTTCTGAGAACTAGCCTCTGTTAAGTTTTGTTTATGCTTAGTTTCAGTAATGACCATACTGTTCATATAAGTGCATACCTTTCCCTCTAGATAGAGGCCCTCTCCCTCTTGTCTGGTGGCGGGTGCAGGGTGAAACGACCTTGGACTGCGTTAGGTTGTGTGAGATTCTAGAATCAAAACTTATTTTTTTTGTATTGCATTGCCCAGCTGCATATGCCTGGAAAATTCCATTATAGGAGTGTCTTTGCCCAACTATGAAACATACATAATGTATCTCTATGCTTGTTGATTTCAGTTCCCTCTATATCACTCTTCGAGGCTGTGCAGACGGGGCTCCACTCTGAGTGCATCTGAATAAAACAATTATTGGTATATTCTCCACTGTTCTGCCGACTCTTCATTTAGTATGGAAGGCTGAGAGGTGGTCCTAGAAGATCCGGGTGGACCCAAGCGGGTCACTTCCTTCAAGTGTAAGCCTTATAATCTTCAGCTTACACTTGAAAGATCGAGTTATGTGCAAATTGAGGAGGGTGCACAGAGTTAATTTGAAAATAGCGTTGCCAGTGATTAATGAATTAACATTATATTTGAAAGGCTGTTAGCAAGTGGAGCCCAGGGCAGGAATCTCATGTTTCAGGCAGATCTGGTGAAGCGGCAAAGTTAAAGTGGGGATAATTTTTTGATCTGCATTCTTTTGCGCTGATATCATAGATAGATATGAAATATGAAATTTGGCAGAACCTTAGCATGTTTGCCTACCCCTTAGTATTTGAAGTTTCATGCAAATGCATCAACAGGGGCCTCAGTTCTGTGGAAATCGGGCAAAGTGCTTATTTGGTCATTATTTGATAAACTGCTGCAGTTTGCCTACCAAGAACGCATAGTTTCTTCAAGCATGCAGGGCCTGGATTGGGCACAGGGCCTGACCTCTAACCTGGCCATGGATTTCATTTGTGTACCCTGTTTTAATGGGTTCGCAGACCAAACTTTGATTCTGCGAATTCAAACTCAACAGCAAGAGCTAAAAGTTTCTTTTCCCAATAGAGTCTAATGTAAAGAGACTTAAAGTCTATTCACATGGGTTTGAGGACTGTCTGCATAATAATGGTCCAACTATCTCTTTTACCACTTTTAATCCACTGACACATTATTGTTATGCCAGTCCCTTGAAAACTACTGAATGGATTTACTTCAAACAAAGCAACAGCACATCTCTGAAAAATACTTTAGTTTCATTTCAAGCTTGGTGCAATTCCTTACTGAGTTTCAATCTATTTTGTAGGGCAAAGATTCCTATGGGAGTTGAAATAACAACTTCTCATTTTTTGACCACCTTTTCAAGGATACCCTCCTTGGCCGTTTTGCATGAAACTGATGAAATCATAAACCATATCTTATAATTATATATGAAAAATTAATACATGATTACTCAGAAACAAAGATCGTTAGATATTTATATTTTTATGGTCAATGAATCCAGCTTTGTGGTAATTCTTCCAGGTTTATGTGAAGTATTACTTAAGTTATTTAATATGTTGCATAATTTGTATGGAATTTATAAAACACAACGTTATAAAATCGGAATAAATGTATACTTTTCTATATATATGACATCCATATTTTTTTGCACAGCGGTTACAGAGTTGAGTGATGATAAATGGAAGTGTGTAAGTATGTACGTGAATTTATCTTGTAGGGATTGTTCACACTTTGTGCAGCATATTTTATATTAGTTCAATTGTTAATTTCTATATGTTTCACTATAATACTAGGCATCCTCAATTATTGCCTTCAAGGCCGACTTACAGGTGACTTGTTTTATATTTTAAAGTAGATTTCCCTCAAGACAAAAAGGTTTATTTTGACCAGTCTGCCCTCATGTTGTAAAGATTTAGCAGTCAGGTGAGAAATATAGGCCTGAAGCTACATTTTCCTGGTCAGCGAAATAGATGGCACAATATGTGCTGCAGTCTACAGGTGACATTTAACTTCCTGCAATTGGAGTACTTCCTGTATGAAATACTATGGTTATATTTATATAAGGCAACATTTTTTACAAAGTTAAAGAAAAATATAATATTCTTGCCTCCAATATAATGCTCCACAGTGCTCTGAATACCACAATATTTTCCTATGATATTGCAAACCATATTATGATGGTAGACCATCCTGGCTCCAGGCCTGGTGAGACCCACCAGAGATGGTCAGCTTGTTAGCTAGATAGCTGGGGCCTATTTGTGATGGTTCTGTAGAAGATGCAGTTGGTTTTAAGATGGTGTGGGCTGGCAAGAGACCCAGTGGAGTCCTAGCAACATAAAGGTGAATGAGATGTTGTGTAGCGTAGTAGGATGCCTTGAAAGGGGGGCCAATGTTACGTCTGGTGGGCCAGGGAGCTGAGCATTTCCACCATCCAGATGGAAGATTATGAAGGCCTGAACATCAGTTGTGGAGTCACTTTCTGAGTGAACAGTTTCACTTTCTTCAAATAGATATTGCTGGTATCAGGCCATCTATGTTTTCTTCACAATGTGTTCCTTGGGTGTGAGAGTAGTGTCCATTGTGAATCTGGGTGATTTGGCACAGGATAAAAGTATGAGGGTGAAGATTGGAGATTGAAGACGTCAAAGTTCATGCCAGTTAGCCATCTTTGTACTATTTCCTACTTGCAGTTCTTAGCAAATAACAGGAATTCTGTATTGGTGAGAAGCCACTGTAGGTAAGTGCTCAAGACTAAGGCCTAGATGAGGTGCAAGCAGTGTCTTAGGCAAATGTTGTCTAGAACAGAGGAGACTTTCAATTACAATTATCATTGACTAGAGGCCAAAGTGTTTCCAGGTAGAGATAGAAGATGATGGCAGTAGTACTTAATCCTGGGGGACTCCACAGATGATAGGGATCTTATGGGACCAGGGGGGGCCTATATAAACTAGCTGATATTGACTGGAAAGATAAGAGTAGAACAACTGAGGAACATTGACACTGAAACCCACACAATACTTCATGGTGTAGGCGAGTGGGTAGTTTTGAGGGTGATGAGGGGGCAGTGTTGAAGTCAGCTGAGTTATCAGGCACTATGAGGAAGAATTGATCATCTTCACCTACAGCCAGGAGGGCCTTGTCTATGATATATACGTTTGATGTCTCCAATATATAAAGCCTGGTTAGTAGTTGTGCAGTATATTGTTGGCAATGATGTGATCATGGAGTTGAATATAGACTTTTTGGGTGATCTTCTGTTTTTCTTACATTTTTTATACTATTTGCAGATTTTTCATTGATGAGGTCTTTGGAGTACCAGCGTGCAGAATGTTATGGCTTATGTTTGTTTTATTTGTAGCATTCGTGTTTGCATGTTTTTTTGAAGTCATTTAGAAGGATGTTTGTTTGGAGGTGGGGTTTGCATGTAGGGAGATGAATCCAAGTGTTAGGTTGTCAAGGGAGTAGTCTTTCAAGGATCTACATGTAGGTTTAGCTTTGTTTGCTGTTTGAATTCTCCGCAGGCATATAGAAATGTTGAGTTGGTGGGTCCAATCCAATGCAGAGCTATGAGTGATTTGCACTAGATGTTTGGAGATGTTGAGAAGACAACGTTGAGGATGTGGCCTTTGGTATATCTTGCTTGGTTGGTTGTTGTGTTGTGCTATACCACGTTAAGTATGTCAATGAGTTTGAATAGGGCGTCTCTTTTTTGTTTCATGCTTGCATTGTCTGAGATGTTGAAGTCACCAAGAAAGTGGTGAGGAGCATGCCAAGCTTGGCATTGTTGATACACTCTGTGATGTCTGGAGTGTGAAGAACTACAGATTGTAAGTTAATACACTTGAAGTGTAATATGTGTCTATTAGTTTGAGATTGTGTGATGGTTAGTGTACTGTGTATGAGGTTCGGTTTATGTAATGTGAGACTGCCATGACAGTGTCTTTGTTGTCTAGTTCTGGAAATTATTGTAGAGACAGGCAGTGTGGGTTGATGACTGAGGTACATGGTTATATCTTGCCTAGTAGTTTGTACGGAACCGGGGTTCTGGCCCAAGGCCATTCCTGGACCTAAAAGGCCCAAACAGGCAATGCTCCTATCTGTTCTTCCCTGTGCTGGGTATGCCCAGGTGGTTGGACACCAGGAGGAGTTTAGTGACGTAGAGAGAAGGAAGAAAGTGACACCACTTCCTGTAGAGTTGGTTGCAGAGAAATGCAGTGATGTCACTCCTTGTGCAGGTGGATACTGGAAAATGTAAGGATGTCACTCTCTCTGAAGATAGATTATGTAGCATGAAGTCTGCTTGTCTGGCATCTTCTTTTAAAGTTTTTTTTTAGCAGGAAACCAGTGATGTCACTTCCTGAAGAGCTGTATTTGTGGGGTGAAGATGATGGCTGTAAACTTGCTTGGGCATTGTAGGAGTATAAGTTCAGGTGGGAGGTTTTTGAAATGGTAGATAGTGTTGAACAGCTTTCTGTTTCTTTAGGCTGTTTAATTAATGGAGTTGGTATAGTAGTTGGAGGTGACTGATGTGGTGAATTGTCAATGCACTAAGTGCACAGCTCTTCGTAAAACAAGGTTTTTAGTGTGTTCTGCTTTTCTTCCTTTTTCTTTCTTCCCAGCAGATGGAATGTTTGTTGGTGGAAAGTACTTCGGAGTACGAAGGTGAGGAGTGTTTTAGAGAGATCTTGTGTATTTTAGTTCAAAAGTGGGGATTCATGCTGTTGAAGTTGAAGCAGTTTTGGAGAGAGCTGATGTTGGAAACTGAAATGGGTAGGGTGAGATATGACTTTTTGCACAAGGTTTTTGTTCCTTCAAAGGATCTAAAGGTTTGAAGTTTACTCCAGGTTAACCTTGGGGTTCGTAAACAGGGAGATTGTGATGGTGAAGTTATCGGTACAAACCAGAGCTGTATTTAGGTTGCAGTGGATGGTCAGCGATGTCAAGAATGAAAAGCTGAGGCTATGGCTTTTAGATTGAGTTGATTGGTGACATGCTGTGATACCCTGTGCACGTACCCTTAAGATGGCATCTCTTGTATTCTTAATGCTGTGTAAGTGTTTGTGTGAAGAGAGTTTGGGTGTGATTGTAGGGATGGTAATGAGGAGTGCTGGGCTAGGCACATCTTACCTTGTAGTTGCTTGCTGCGTTTACAGTGGTTCTGTCCCAAGGCCCTTCCAGCTCATAAGAGGATAAAACAGAAGATGTCATTGTCTGGGTCTGTCCAGAGAGATGGCCACCTAGATGTTGGGATACCCTGAGGAGTTAACTAAAGTAGGAGAAATGGCAGACATTTTGGGGAGGTTGGGGTTAAAGCAGTGACATACCTTCCTGTAGAGATGGATGTTGGGAAATATGATAATATCTTTTTTTGTTGACATAGATGCTGGGTAATGTAGTCCACTTGTCTAGCCTCCTTTTAAAAGGATTTCTGCAATAAACTACTGGTAATTTCTAGATGGCTTCTAAATCAGGATCATAAATTCTTGAATGTAGAATGTCTGGGAGCCTAGGCAGGATGGCCCTTCAGGGGTGGAGGGGCGATCGTGGGTGGGGAGGGGAACAGGTGCCTTGCAGTGTTGTCCTTGAGGGGGCATTGAGGGGGCATAGAGCACTCTGGAAAGGAGGTCCGTGAGAGAGCACCGGGAAACCTGGGAGGGTACCTGTAAACCCTGGAGGTCAGGCCATCTGAGCACCTGGGTGGTGAGCCCACGACCCCTCGCAGGACGTGCCTGGTGAAATGCACGCAGCACCGTTCAGTGAGAGATGTCACCGTGAGTGCATCTGGGCACATACAACAGAGGGACGTGTCTGCAGGACAGGGGGACGTGCTCTGAAACTGCTGGAGCCTTGAATAATAATAATTATGAATATATATATTTTATGACAATATCCTGAGACCTCCAGGCCCTCGGTGCCTGGGTCAGTGGGAAGAGGAGTGACAGACCCCGGCTCTGCTGGAATCCGCCACGAGTGTCTGACCTCGGGGCAGGAGGCTGGCCCAGCTCCGTCTGGCGAAGGGACCCACATATACAAACACACCCCACTGCCCCGCGAAGAGCCTCGGACTTCACTCTGTACAAGTAAATCAAAAGCCGGGCTTACCGTGTGTTCCTGGTCCGTGGGCCACTTCCCGGGGTGTCGTTGCACCTCTGGTCGGTACAGGACAGTCTCACTCCTGTCTCAGATGTCAGGCCGGGCTTCAAAGGAGAGGATACCCCGAGCGCACCCTGCAGGGCCCCTCCGCGGCCCTGCCCCGCCTGCACCAGGTACCTGAGGCGCGCATGCAGGTCAGCGGTCCTCGCTTCAGCCTCGAGCCTGGCACTAGCCCAGCCCCAGGGTAAGTGGTGTGTGAGAGGTGCGCGGGGAGGGACCCCCAGGAGCACGAACCATGCAGACATAGAGAGGAAGGAGGCTCCCTGGCCGCGGACTGACTTCCTGGTGTCAGGTGACACTCTCTGCCCCAGGCTCCCTCCTAGACAGTCAGGTACAAGAGAGGACGGGAGCAGGCTATGGGCTGCTGAGAGACGGCCCCACTTTAGCATTAAGCCCCCAGAATCCATCTTCTAGGGGCTCGAGTGCTCCCCCCTCAGGTGGAGGATGGGTCCCAGAGGGGCTAGGTTGGCACAAAGAGCGCCATATAACTGTGCTGAGTTTTCAGTGCCCTTACCTGGCCAGGCAGTGCCGGGCTGCTGCTCCCAGCCATCAATTCTCAGACCAGCGCTGCAGCCGCTAGACTGGCATCGCAAATCTGCGCTCCCTGACGAATCTCGGGCCTTATACTGTAGTGCTGCAACGGCTGGCAGAGCAGGACTGCACCTCTCTGACCTGACAGCGCAGGGCTGCACCTCCATGGCATGACAGAGCAGGGCTGCACCCCCATGGCCTGGACTAGCAGCGCTGGAATTCGCCTATCTGACTTGGCAGCGCAGGGATGCGCCTATCTGACTTGGCAGCGCAGGGATGCGCCTATTTGACTTGGCAGCACAGGGATGCGCCTCCCGGGCCTGTGAACAGGGCTGCACCTCCATTGCCTGGCCTCGCAGCTCAGGGCTGCACTTCCCTGGCCTGCAGCAGGGCTAAAGCTCTTCCTGCCTCGTTGCTGTTGCCTGCACTCTCTGGGGCGCTCTCCAAGGTGCTCCTTAAGAGGTTCTTAGGTGGAGGTTGGCACACCTCGAGGCTGCTCTGTTGGGCCCTTCTCCTCTGAAGCCAGCCTCCCGCAGATTGGCTCCTCTCCGATTGAACCGTTGTTAAGCCGCATTGCTTGGCCCGGCCCCTTTTCTGTCTGATGTAATTTGGAGAGCCTTTGGAGATGGGCTTTGCTTGTCTCTGCTCGGAGCCCACCCCCACAGAGCCGTCCCTACGCTTCAAGCCGGTGCGGCTGTGGGGGTGATGGGGCATGGCCCTGTGCATGGCTGTGGCTTTGGGGTGAAGTGTGTGTCTGCGCGGGCATGTTTGTTCATCTGTACAATGTGTGTCTGTGGTTTACTTGCTGTCTGTGTGTCTGTCCTGCTGTGATTTAGTGGTCCTGTGTATACTTGTTTGAGGTAGGGTGTTCGCACTTGTGTAAGGTATTCTAATGGTGTGCACATGTGTCTGTATGTATGCATGTGTGTGCACAGTTCTGTGGGTATGTTTGTTGTGGTTAAAAACCCGTTTTGGGTTTGGGGAGGACGAATAGGAGGATATGTGCATTTTTTAATTTTTAGATAACCTTACACCTGGATAATGCCCATCAACACCGTGCAACTGTAAAACAAGGCCCAGCAGAACATGTAACTTTATGAGATCCCCCTCATCCATCAGAACAGCTGATCATGTGGTTTTATTACACCTCCACCTGTCCATTAAGACAACATGCACTTTCTTGCACTTTCACCTGCCCACCAGAGCAGCAGATGTGGCTTTATATGGCCTTCACCTATCAATCCACACAGCATATCAAGTGGCTTCAGTACACCTTCACCTGCCCTCCAGAGGAGCAGATTATGACACCTCCAGCTGTCCTGATAACGGGGTGAAGTAAACTTGGCCACATTGACAAGTTGCCTCTCACCGTCGTCAGCAGAGACCCCTCATCTTAAAGATGAGACAGAAATCACCTTTCTGAACTAAGCTAAATGCACCCCTCTGGGAGGGAGCGGGGGTGGATGTGTCTCTTCCCCCCACCAACCATCAAAGGCACCTCCGGAACACAGGCGGCGACTTGACACCTCCAATGCCAGAGATGAGCCCAAAGCGCTGTGAAAAGACCAAGCTGCTCTCAAAATGTGGGCGCTTCAGAAGTGTCCTTCGGGAAGTTTTGGTTTCTCTTTCACGTCTGCAGTGAATGCGGCCCTGACCTGGTTTCTCTGCGCCCCCGCCCCTCCTCCTGCCATGCACGGTGGCGCCAAGCTCCGTGCAGAATCACACCATACCTGTTTGGCCCTCTCCAGCCTCGGCCCCTCACAGGTGCTGGTGTCTGAGGAGGGAAAGAGGGAGGGAGGCGGAGAGAGCGAACAAAGCCAGACTGTCTGAGGGCCCGGGTGCTCCGGCGGCGGGACAGCGGCAGAGCCCACACCTCCGTGCACCCTCGTCTGTCCCAGCTCTCCCGTCCCCGCACCCCACCAGCGCACCATGCACCCCGGAAGATTCCCACCTGCCTGTAGCCCCTCAGCATCGGCACACACATGGCATCTGCAGACCCCTCACTCCAGCTCAGGCAGGGCAGATAACAGATAAAAAGGCGCGCACCTTTATTTATCGATTGCAAAGTATGTTACATGAATGCAACAGCATTTCACCCGTAATGTGAAGGTGGAAGCATGGCTAGAGGAGTTAGAAAGGCGATCACCAGGAACAGAGGAAAGACGTGTTGGAGCATGTTATCAAGGCCTTATCACGGCGTTAGCGGCACTTTACTGCCAATAATGGGCCTATCGCTTGGTATCGCCCGCTAACGCCGGATTTCATATCGCCATCGCGCTGATGTTAGCAGCAGTTTTACCGCCGTTCCCTGGTACTATCGCCATGCAGCGACGGCTTGGTAATACGCTGCTAACTTGGCGATAGTTTTCAGGGTTAGACGGCGATAAAAATACTGCCGCTAACTGGCGTTGGCGATAGGTATTCCCAGTCCTTGATAATATCCCCCCATTTTCTTTCTGTCGAGTGGAGTTAAACTCTTTAATTCCCACACCCCTACTCCATGCAGAGAAATTGGTAGGCTTTTTGCTTTATACACCTTGTCCAGTTCCTTAAGGGGGTTTGCACCTAATTTGGAGGCAAATTGTAAAAGTGCTTTGATACTACTCTCGAGCATTGTATTTATAACATTCTGTAGCTGCTTCCATGAACATTTATCATCAAATAAAACTCCTGGATATGGGAATGTTGTTACGGACTGAAGTTTAAAATCCTTTACCCTATGTAACCTGCTCAGCTTTTTCTTTGGGCCAGAGACCTAATATGGGTTTTTGATTAATGAACCGACAACTCCAAATCCTTTATGAAAAGCAGGTTTTGCAGTCCATTTGGGGTCCTGGCAATAAGCATCGTCAATGCATAACCACGCGGGGATGGAGTGAGTGCCACCATGTGGGCGATCTAAGTTTTGCTTCACTAAATAACATTCCAATCCATTGATATAAAGCATAAACAAGAAGGATGCAAGCACGTAACCCTGCCGAACACCCCATCTATATTAAACAGACTTGAAGTCTCCCAGGTTATGCCATATCAAACACTTGCCATTACCCCGGTGTGGCGCTGCCTTAAAAAGCACACAATAGCACGCTTCACACCCAGCCCTATCATATTATTCCATAGTTTTCTGTGATTTACAAAGCGAAAAGCTGAGCTCAGGTCCATGAATTCTCAGTAATGCTCACCTCCTCAGCTGTTACATATTTATTGATAACCAGGTAGAGGTTTAGGCACTGCTCTACAGTGCCCAAACCAGGCCGAAAGCCAAACTGCAAATCCCAAAGAACCTTGTTGCCTTTTAGCCACACTTCAATATGCTTGAGAATAATTCTCCCTATAACTTTTACGGTTGAATTTCTAAGGGATATGGGACAATGGCGCCTTGGGTCACCATTACTTCCCTGGATGTTGTGGCCCTTTATACTAATATCCCACAAAGGGCAACCCTTGATGTTATTGAAGACGCCCTTACTCACAGTGATTGGGATTCACCTACTCCAGTGACCTTCGTACTGGAATGCGCCACTTTAGCACTCACAGAGAATTTCTTTGAATATAATACTCAGCTTTACCACCAGACACAGGGCACTTCAATGGGCAGCACATTCGCGCCCAGTCTAGCCTGTATGTATATGGCAGCATTTGAGAGAGAGAGATCCACAATCCCAGGAATCCGTATGTTTCCAATGTGTTATTATGGAAGAGGTTCATTGATGATATCCTGATTCTATGGAAGGGAGAACGCACCAAATGCGATGAATTCTGCATTTGGATCAACACATTGAACCCCTATTTAAAATTTACTAACATCATTTCAGAAACAGAGATTCCATTTCTTGACCTATTGATTAAACTAGAGGGTGACAAGATTTCTACCACTCTATACCGAAAACCAACCGACAGGAATAGTCTCCTACGTTTCAGTAGTCATCATCCAAGGGCTCTCCGACAAAACTTACCCTTTGGGCAATTCCTACGTATCAGACGGAATTGCAGTACACTCACTGACTACAAGAATGAGTCTAACACGCTAAAGACAGACCTACTTCGAAGAGAATACCCCATACAGGTGATCGATCGTGCGTACAAAAGGGCACAGCATAATAACCGTGAGAGCCTATTGGAGGTCAAAACTAGAGAACCTGATAGGGTCATGACCTGTGTAACGACATACACCCCTGACTCGAATCGAGTTAGAAACATCATTTGTAAACATTGGAACATCCTTAACACAGGAACTCTGAAGCTTCCCAAACCTAGGTTCGCCTTTAAACGAACTAGTAACCTCAAGGACATGTTGGTACACACTAGACCTAAGAAACAACAGGGCAATACACAAAGGACACTTTGGGACTTACCGCCTGTCAAGGGTCATTACCCTTGTGGGTCATGCTCGGCGTGCCCGCAAACTAAGGTTACCAAAGAATTTAAGTTCCCTAACGGAGTTAGTTGGAGTATGGCTGCACACACTAATTGCAACACACCTAATTGTATCTATTTACTGGACTGCCCATGTGGTCTTCTTTACATAGGTATGACCTCGAGACCAGTCAAAGTCCGGATAATGGAACATCGAAGCAATTTCAGATGCCATAAAACTAACACCAAAATGACCTGTCACTTCGAACAAGTGCAACATCCCCCTGACTCATTCAATTGGGCCGTATTAGAAACCCATCCAGGGATGCCTACAAAATCATTGTTCCGTTTGGAACAACGTTGGGTCCTTCGACTAGCCACTGATAAAGGAGGGCTTAATGAGGATATTCCCTGGAGCCAATTAACCTAATTACCACCTTGGGCCCTTGTTTTTCTGCACTTTATTTAGTGGTTTTGCTCCTTTTGTAATTTACTCGAACTCCCCGGACTCCTACTTGATGCCGAATGTTGTGCCTAACATATTACTTTAAATAGTTAACATTTCATAATTGTTGATTCCAATGAGGAAGAGCCCCTCCAAATCTACTTAATCTAGTTAGTAACGTGGATCCTCTATGAGATACACTAGTAAGGCTGGACCTACGTCCTTCATTTGTAGCAATACTTTCATTCCTGTCTTACATGACATTAGTCACACAGGTTTATCGCCATTTTTTAGCGCCCATATTAGATTATGGTTTATGAGTCATTAATTCCTTTTAGGTGTTTTGAATCCATTCACTTTCTTGTTATCTTAAAACGAGACTACGCTTTTGGCGCCTTTGATTGCTACTGCATGGAGTGTTTTGTCTCGCATTGGTTGGAGGAAATCCAACATGGCGCCCTAAACAGGGTTAGCGCTCGAGTCGTTACGCTGTTTCAGACAGGAAGTACCGGAAGTTCCGCCTCCAAGCTCTGCCGGCCGCTGGTATTTCTTTGGGATCTTTACTCTGTTCGTTACTCCCGGACCGGCTGAGCAAGGGGTAGGAGCATCTCCGATCGGACTCACATGGAAGAGTAAGTAACAGAATAGTTAGCCCCCTGTGTGTCCCTCATGGTTTTTCATTGGTTTGGCTTGAAGGGTATTACTAAGTCCCTTCAGTAAGTTATTTAGCTCTTGTGTGGGGTTTCTCTGACTTGGACGCTTGCCAACATACCGGTTTCACTACCCCTTCAAATGGAAGGATGTTGGTGAGGTAGTTTCTAAAGATCTCCTACATTTTGAGCTAATATTTCTCTTTTGTGGTTGATACCAGAGGAACGTTGGCTTTTTTACCACGACAGGCACCGGGTGCGCATTTGACGCTGACCTGACTCAGCGGAGGTATCAACACCGGGAGGCGCAGACTGGTAAATCCACGCCCTTTGTCTTTTCAATTGACATTGAAGGGCTGAGTTGTTCGCCTGATAGACTGACACTGATGGACATGATTGCGATACGACTGGGTATTGTCATGTTGTTTCTTCTTGATCTTCTTTGCTTGACATACCTACAGGTAGCTGTTTCTGGCTGTTTAATCTCCCAGCATTTGTTCTCTGTTTTTAATTCCCACAGGACACTACACTTTAGTGTCCTCGCAAGCCAGTTTTGATGCTGTGCATCCTTGACCCAATTTGGGTAAGTTATAAAACGATGCTCATTTAGCTGCCATTTTTTAATATGTTGTTACTTCTTCCTCACCAAATGTAGTTCAGACTTTTCGCATGCCACCAGTCACCTGTGTTCGGCATGCTTTGGCTGCACTATGGGTTTTGATTGAGGCACTGGGTCCTTGAATTACCCGTATATTTTTAACATGACTAAACTTATGTTCATTACTCTGTTTCATTGCAGGTTGGTTTTTAGATCTACAGGTATCACTTTTGAGGGTGCTGTACGAGTGGTTATTACTTCACTTTTTGTAGTTTTAGACCACCACCGAAAAGTGTAGGTAGATCCTATTTTTGGTCCTGAGGAATTGCCATCTATTAAGAATAAAGGCAAGAAACATGTTGACCTATATTATAAGCGTATAATCTCACAATTTTAGAGTAAGATACGCATTTTCATTTTTAATTAGGGTGATGGCCACGTTTCATTAAAATTATTTTGAGTGGACCACCATTTCCTATTTTAGATTCCAATTATTCACCTATCATTAGCACCTACACTACTTTTAGGGCCCTCACACGCACTACACCCTATGGCATAAGGAATAAAGATCTCCGCCAAGAAGGCCCCATCTCGGGCGCCGATCGGGTATTGCAGCGCCAACCCGATAAGGAGCAGACCCGATGATGAAGCAAGACACCTAGCTGGCTGGGTGTGTGAGGGTCTTTTCCAACAGGAGGAGATTCTCCTCCTAAGTCTCGCTCTATACCATTGTGTGGAGCCTTTGATTGATTATAACCACCTGCTGTGAATATTAGGAACTGCATACTTTAATTGTAGAGATATTATGTTGGGCATGTATGCTGGACCTAAGAAAATAACGCCCTTGATTTCCCTCTCTTTGTTTAAACTGCTCTACAGTGCCCAAACCAGGCCGAAAGCCAAACTGCAAATCCCAAAGAACCTTGTTGCCTTTTAGCCACACTTCAATATGCTTGAGAATAATTCTCCCTATAACTTTTACGGTTGAATTTATAAGGGATATGGGACAATGGCGCCTTGGGTCACCATTACTTCCCGTTTCTAATATGGGGACAATGTTGCCATGTACCAATGCCAATATTGTCCCCATCTAACTGCAAGTATCAAAAACATTGATCTAAAGCGGTGCCCAGAGAGTTACCTCTCCTTCAATAAGTCTTCTGGGACCCAATCAGGCCCCGGGCTTCATCTGTTCATTGCAGACCCTCCCTTGTGTAATTCAAAGCCCCCCTCCCAGGACCTCATGTGATCCCATGTATTTATTATCTCTGGCCATGGTCTCTAGGTCAGCCTGCGCAGGGACACTGTAAACCTTGGTGATACGGTTTTAGCTCACATCAGGCTTGATTACAACATCAAGACCTGAGTCGGGTTGCTCACTGATATATAATTAGTTCACCAACTTTCAAAATGCTTGTGAATCTTTCATTGTGCTGGCGACTAATAGTGATTCAAGTGGCCTTTTTAAAATTTTCTTTTTCCTGGTATCTATGGCTCTCTTATAGGATGTTCGACACTCACAAACTTGTTCTCTGTTCCTGAGTTTAATTTTTGGAGCCTTCATAAGGTTTTGTGACAATTAGAGCAATTAAAAACAAACCATCTATGTTCTCTGGCCTTACCACTTCCTGTAGGAGGAAGCTGCAAATCCTTAGCAGATTCATTCACATACCTTGGTGTATGACCTGATAATTCGGCAGTCAGGGCATCCTCGTCAAGACATGTAAAATGAAATCAGCATTATTAAGTAAAATTATATTATACAATAACCTAGGCTTATCGATGCGGTCCCACCTCTGCAGGATCCCTTTTTAGGTCGAGCGTAACAGGGCTTGCGCTGTGGCTTAGCGGATTATTGTTGATGGTTTGTGGAGTAAAACTACGCCCACTTCTTGCTGTTGTTTTTTATTTGTCTGTGGCACTGCCCTTTAGAAATCATTCCTTACCACTGGGCAATTGTTTCTTTTTACCCGCCTTTGTGTTTCCACTTTCCTGCCCAGGTGCACCTGTCAAGTACTGTCTCCTTACTCTTTCAGGGTTTAGGTATTCCTCGGAGGACTACTTTGTTTTTTTTAGACCAAGTTCTATATCTAGACAATGCACGACGCGTTCACTTTACATGTAGCTGTCGCCCAAACGCTTGTGTTTGTTTATGCATATCAACATGGCACGGTGCGCTTTCACTTTGGTATGCCTTCTGCCCGCTTGTGTTTGTTTTCGCATATCAGCGCGCTTTCACTTTAGTAGGGCTGCCACCCTCTTTTGTTTGTTTATTATGCATACAGCACAGTACAGCACGGAACGTTACAGCGCGGTACAGCACAGCACGCTTTATCTTTCCAAATGGCTTCAGAATACTTTTGTTTCCTTCTGCATGGCGTGGCTGCCTCTGCACGCGAACTAGAGGCTGGTCCGACTTGGTGTATTGCCCTTCACAGCCTCTGCTCCTCTGCTGATACAAAGGACTGGAGCAGTTTCCTGCTCGCAATATTAAACACAGCGAGGGAACGTGTTTTAAGTTTCTCGCTGTTTCTGAGGCGTAAGTGGCGCGACCCTGGGGCTGCTGACCTGCGCAATCCCCGGTAAAACAATTTGTTATTCATGCTTACCCATCTGCCTCCTACTGGGTTAAGACAAAGCTTCTAAGCTACACAATTTCCTCATCGTTTGTGTAATTATCTCGTCATGTTTCCTCAAAACAAGCCAATAAGGCCAAGCCTGTAAAGCCCAATTAATACTTGCAGCACCTATTAAGGAATAATGGGCCATATGTATCAAGCTAAATTGCGATCGCAAACGCTGAAATTCACAGAATTTCAGCGTTTGCGATTGCAATTTAGCTGTGTGCAATGTATGAAAGGAAAACCCACTCGCAAAATAAGGAATGCATTTAAGGAATCGCAAATTGCGATTCCTTAAATGCAATGTAGGAAGCACCCAAGTTGTGCGACTTTGGCTTAAGGAATCGCAAATTACCACCAACTTCAGGTTGGTGGTAATTTGCGATTTCTTTGAAAAATGCCCTTTTTTGCATTTTTCAAATTGCCATGCGGCGCACATACATGCCCTTAGGGCATGTATGTGCGCCACATCTGCACCCATGCTTATTTTAGGGGTGCATCAGGGTGTCCTTTTGACACCCTTGCATCCTTGAAATTGCATTCGCAATTTGCGAGCACCTAATGGGTACTCGCAAATTGCGACTGTCTCCCCATTCATTCCTATGGGCCTCTAGGCCCATAGGAATGAATGGGGAGGTATTCCTTAATTGCAAATCGCAATCTGCGATTCGCAATTAAGGAATATGTAGGATTCGCAAAAGTTTTTGCAAATCCTACATACATCGCGTTTTGCGATTCTCAAATAGCGATTCGCAAAAAATCGCTATTTGAGAATCGCAAAACAACATTTTGATACATATGGCCCCAAGTTGGGCAAAAAGATAAACTTTGAAAGCCAGCGCTTGATAATATAAATTAATCTAAGGATCTGCGGCTGTGGAATCCGTGTTAATGTTTAGCATAGCAGCAGGCTGCTGTGTATGTCAGGGTTTAGTCCAAATACAAACATTTAAGTGTAAGTGACTCCGGCGTCACATGTGCGCTCAAGATGTGTTGAAGAAAGTACTCTAATGGTGTTTGAAACACTGCATCGCTTTTTATGTATTGATTTCGGTTTGCAAAGTAGTTCCTTCAAAATGCCGATTTCTGCAAACATTTGAATAATACCTCCTTTTCTGGGATTACTTGTCCCGCATAGCAGGCACTGTGCATGACCAGGGCAGTCTGTTCCTGGTGACACGCAGAATGATATGTAGCTGCAAGCAGGTAAGGCTAATTTACGTACCATTAGAACATCACAAAAGGGGTGTGGTCTGGTGCCGAGAGAAGATGGCGGCTGGCTAGCGCTGCTCCGCGCCGAACTCCGAGGGGGTTTTTTATTCGAGCAGCGGCAGCATCTTGGCACGCATACTGATCCAAGGACTTTGTTGGCGAAACCATGCTGCATCACATGATGCCTTCATTTCACCGCGGTAAGGAGCTGACACCGCGTATTTCTCCTTAATGGTTGCGGCGCGTCTCCGTGACTGGATTTGTGGCCGCCATTTTGTCTCCTTTCCGTGTAAAGCGTCCTAATGCCAGCATTTTACAGCCTTCTGCTAACGAATACTGCTACAAGCACTAGCATGTTCCTGGATTATTTTGCTTCTTTTAACTGCATGCTACTCAGCAATTGTTTGGTTTTTTGACTTATTTGGCATGCAAACTTCGTTGTGACAACTGAGTCAACCAATATGCTATACAATTGAGTAAGTCAATATTAAGCTGCACTTGAGAATTTATGCATTTTCAACTAACCACAACTTTAATCTCTGTTTAATACAACCATGGTTGTTGTGCAATTTCTCTCAACTTTTCCTCAAAATTGTTCTTTTGTGGCGGTGACGTTCATGTCTATGGGGAGAATCAAACCTGTCAGCGACATGGAAGACCCGGAGCAGTTTCTCTCTCCCCCCCCCGTGGGGGCGTCCTCATCACCTTCCACTTCCACTTCCTCCCATGCTTTGCATTCCTCTTTATCAAATGGGAAAAATATTTCTAAACCTATAACTCACTCAACATCGTCAACTACTAAACGAGTCAAAAAGGATCCTCCTTCACAAACTATTTCTCCTCCACCAACATCTCTAGACTTACTCCTAGATGAGATACCGGCTCTCAAGCCCTATAGGGAAGAAACAAATTTACGTTTGCACAGTCTAGAGGATAAATGGTCTACGTTCGACAACAAAATTAATTTAATGGAACGTCAAATGGAATCTCTACAAGCGTCTTCTCAAATGATTCATCCTATGAATATAGAGATATCTCAGCTTCAGAAACAAGTGTAAAACTTTGAAAACCGAAGCAGACGTAATAATCTTCGAATTTATGGTCTAGCTGAAGGATTGTAAGGCTCCAAATCTATTTCTTTCTTTCAATCCCTTCTTCCTCAGGTCCTTGAGTTCCCTCAATCACCGCAACTAAATATACAAAGAGCACACAGATTTGGTCATGCTCCTCCAACCTCATCATCCACACGCAAACCAAGAGGTGTAATTTTATACTTTCTAGAATACACTGATTTGTTGAATGTTTTACAGGCAGTTAAATTTAAATGCTGTATATCTTGGCAGGGTTCTCGGTTATTCTTCTCACAGGATTATGCTAAAGTCACGGCTGACAGAAGGAAAAGTTTCTTAGCTTTGCGTCCAGCACTACAAGACTTAAACACTAGATTCAGCTTAATCCATCCTTGCCTCTTCAAAGTGACTTATAAAAATAAGACAACTACACATGAGGACCCAGCCCTACTTCAGAGATTAATCGACAACTGCAAAGAAGAAACTATGGAGATTGCGAGATCCTCAACCGCTACTTGATAATAATAGTTCTCTTCTTTTATGAAATTATATGTTACTTCTACTGTTTTTATTGTATGTGTTTCCAATGCGTGTTGAATAACTGTCATTTTTTCCCTTATGTTTTCTTTATTAGGTGCCATTTCACTGTTCCACCCATTGTTGTATAGTCCACTTAGATCATTCCCCTCCTCGTTGCTTGTCCCGGAGTTGTGACTGGTTGTTCCGTCTTCTCCTTGTGGCCTCAACACCTCCACCTCATGTTTGAGGTTTTGGTATGTTTTATTTTTCACTTTATCTGGTGTGTGAGAAGTTGGCCTGGCATATGCTGTCCACTAATTATAGTGGGCACCTTGCACCAGTCCAAACAACCCCTTATTGGAGATAGGTTAAAGACACCCTTTATTGAAAGCTATCCTAGTGGTAGCTATGGAGAGCAGCCTTCAGGCTAAGTCTTGAAGGAATGTAAAGCAGCTTGTTTTACCAGTCTATAATCTCTTGAGTGACCAAATGAAAGAGGACCACACCAGGTATATATTCAAAATATATGTATTTATTGCTAAACACACCCCTCTAGTCTCTTTATGAGGCTAGAGTTCGAAGTACATAAGTTATAAGTTAGTTATCTACGGTAATAGCACAAATACACGTTTGAGCCCTAGGGGCGTACCAAACCATATACCAATAAAGTGGTATAAGAACCACGACTGAGCTAGACACAGGGCCTAGAGCCTGTAGAAGTGCTTGGACCACAAGGAACCACCCAAGGTAGTGACACAGGGGACCCACGGGGACGCGTGCAGTGTATGAACACAGCCGCGAATCGCCGTTAACTTCTATGGGGAAAGTCGCGGTTGGAATTTAAAAGAAAAGGGACACTTAGAGGAGGACTTGGAGCAAACCCTTTGAGAACTAGGCTGTTCTAGTGTCAATACCCACGGGAGCACCGGAGTACTCGAGTTACCTCACCCAGGGGAGCTGGGTGCATAGGTGTCTTTCGGGGTCGGGTTTCGCTCGTCGCTTTCAATGGCGATCTGCTGCAAAGTGCTGCTGGCGGCCAAGTCGAAAGTGTTCGGGTGGATCCAAAGGTGGATCGAAGATCTGAAGAACCTGAAAGCAGAGGGGACAGAGTCTGGGTCACTAGCCAGTGACCAGGAAGGCGATGAGCAGATGCCCACCAATGTCGAGTGCTTCAGGTAGGTTGACGGTTGTCTTGACTCTTCAGCCACGAGGTCCAGGAGGTGTCGACGATGACCAGGAGCTGGATTCGAGCTGTCCTACGATGTCTGTCGATTGCAGGGGTGTCAGCGACCGGATTGGACCCAACAAGCCTTGGCAACGGCAAGTCTTGTATAAATTGAAGAAGGACGATGTTGCAGACCAGCAAGGTCTGTGGGACTCACCCAGCAAGGGTAAGTTAGGGCACGCCTGGAGCAACCAGGGAGCCCAAGCAGAAGAAGATTGGCCTTCGGGAGGGTCTACTAGCCAACAGACTAGCGACCGCGAAGGAGCCTCGAGTCGATGCACGTGGAGCTGGCTCACAGGACACTCGTGGAGTGGAGGCCAGTGATCTTCGGTGCAGTTAGTGCTGGAGGCTGGGGCTACTCGGAGCCCAAAGCACGACTTCGTGGGAGACCCAGAAGAGGATGCACTTGCAAATGCGATCGGTGTCCAGGGGTCACGGTTCCACATTACCCACGACAGCTACGGGCCTCAGCTTTGCTGGGGACTCAGGGCAGCCTCGGGAAGTCTGGAAATCCACCTCTGGTGATGCAAAGACTTCGGCGTCCGGCGGGAGCTTCAGCGATGCAGACCGGACAATTGCTTCTTTGGTGCCTGCCAAGCAGGGGAGTCACTCCTTGACCCCAAGGGAGATTCTTCAGTCCTCTAATCTTGAAGTAGAGCGTCGAAGGTCCAGGATTCTGTGTCAGAGTTTCGTCCAGGTTAATCTAAAGTCCTAAGGACTGGGGTCCCATACTTATACTAAGGTAGGGGGTTGGACATACTCTGTGGACCCACCAATGGGAGGGTCAGGGCAGAGGGGTGGTTACACCCTTTCCCTTTGTCCAGTTTTGCGCCAGAGCAGGGGCTGCAAGCCCCTGAGCCGGTTTGAACTGGGGTATGCACAGGGACACCAAATGTGCCCCCAGTGCAGGACTTCGAAGCACCAGAGAGTGCTCCCGCCCAGCCCCAATACACACTATCCTGTCTGGGGAGGTGGTCACACCTCCCTGGGACAGGAAACCTATTGTCCAGGCCTCCCCTGCCGGAGTTTCGGTCAGCAGCAGGAGGCCAGACTCGTGTCTGTGGCAGCGGCATCCATTTTGTGATGGCAGGGCTCTGGAAAGTCAGTACCGGGTATACCGGTGTGTACATGTCTCTCCCTCTAGAAGGGTGGAATGCTACCCCCGCCACCAGAACTGGCGGGGGTAGTATTCCAAGATGTTTGACACCAAGCACGACATGTTTCCGTGCAGCCATCCCAAAGTTAGCATTTAACGCGAGGTTATAATGCACTTAAGAGTATATGGTCGGGCTGCACTACAAACAGCATCAGAGAAGGGTCTCCGAATGCTGCAGAGGGGCCCAGATCATGCAGGGGCACCCTCTCACATAGGAACCACGCACTCTGTCTTCAGGATTGATAAGGCCTGCCATAGGAGTGACTTATAGGTTTATATGTGTGTATGGATGTAGTGATATAGGTAGCCTATATCATAGTAAGGGGTGCATGCACCACCTTACCCAGGCTGCAGTAGCAGACCTGTGGTGTCCTTTTGGCTGGCCTTCCAGGGGTGGCACAATACATGCTTCAGCCCCTGGCAGGCCTGTGAGGTACCTATGCCCTGGGTACATAGTATACCATATACTAGGGACTTATAAGGGCACTCCAGATTCCAATCAGAGATGTGCCTAAGGCACATGGAAACCATTTTAGAGAGGAAGCAGATAGACTGGGGCCCTGAATAGCAGGATCCCAGTCCAACTAAGTCATAAACCAGCAAAACACCAGGAAAAAAGTGGGGGCAACCATATAGTCAGATTCCACCTTCCTACATAACCCCCAAATGAAAGGAGATAAGGCTAACCTTGGCCAGTTGAGCCTTTATTTACTAAGTGGCCATATAAGGAAGCACCTGCACTAGCATGGTTGCCCCCTGTCTTATGGTCCACTAAGCAATCCCTCACCCTAAGGGTATGAGAGGGTCTCCACCATGGGGAATTACTACCTGTGGTGTGCTTTGGTAAAGTACAAGGCTGGTGAGGTGTCTGAGAAGGGAAGTGAGGCCCTAGGAAGGTTGGTCTCAGCTTCCTCAGATCACTGGTCACCATGTATGCCTGTCTTTCCATGACTGAGTTGCACTGTGCTCTAAGGGTCAACCTTTGGCTGCCTACAGCTGGGGGTTGGGTCCCTTTGGATGGACCACTGGAGGGACATGGCAGGTTTGGAACCTTTTGGTCCCAGGTTTGCCCTTGCCTAACAGAGTCCTTCTGGGGAGGTCCCTACACAAAGATATGGGGGATCCCTCAGTGTGTTGAGGAATTTTCACCTGGCTAGGGCTACTAGACTGGGTGCCCCTAATCTGCTGATGGGGGTTCCTCTGGACAGGGGGCCCTGGGGGTCCACTGACCTCCCTGACCTCTGCAGCCCTGGGCTGACTGAGGCAGGGTAGAGAGGGGCAGGTTACCTGCTCCAGACTGGGTGCCACCTTGGAAGGGTCCTCTGCCATCAGGGGTGGGGCCAGGCCAGGCCTGACTACCTCTGGGACAGTTCCTTCACTAGGGGTAGGGTCAGTTCCCTGAGGAAGCTGACCCTTACCTACTGTCTGGAGGGAAGAAGACTTTTCTTCAACCCTTGTGCTCTCTTTTGGGGGAGAGTGGGCCATTCTTCCAGGCTCCATCTCTCCAAAATTTCCCTGGGCTTGGGCTGTGGCCATCACAGCCCCACTAACCTTTACAGGGACGCCCAGCATTCTCAGATGGGTTTGGTGTTCAACTTCAGCCCAGGCTGAAATTTCCAGATCATTGCCCATCAGGCAATCTACAGGCAAGTTTGGGGACACTGCCACTCTTTTGGGCCTGTGACCCCTTCCCAGCTGAGATTGACTATGGCCATGGGGTGATCTGTTCTGACACCATCAATGTTGGTTACCTGGTATTTAAACTCAGGTAAAAGCTGGTGAGGGGGACTAGTTTCCCTGCCACCATGGTGACACTAGCCCCTATGTCCCTAAATGCCACAGCTTTCTGACCATTAATTATTGGCTCCAGTCTGTACCTGCCCAATGCCTTGGGACCCATGGTAAAGGTGGCAAATCCTATACCACCATCAGAGTCAGAGGAGTCTGTTGAGGGGGTCCTGTCTAAACTAGGGCCCACCTCTGTTCCTCTTGCAAAAGCACCTAACTTTCTGGGTACACTACTCCCAACTGGAGGATTACTACTGGTAGTACCAGGAGGGGTGGTAGTAGTTGTTGGAGGAACATTTTCTTTATTGCCAATTCTGGGGCAACTGGGATCAGTTTTCCAGTGTCCAGGCTTTTTACAGACATGGCAATATGGTTTCTTTTCAGGAGAGGAAGGAGTTTGGGACCCACCCCCAGAAGAGGACTTTTGGGGCCCTGTAGTGGATTTATCCTTAGATTTATCCACACCTTTCTCTTGGGCCTTGGTAGAATCTTTCTTCTGGTCACCACCCTGATTCTTAGTCTTTACTCTGGTTCTGACCCATTTGTCTGCCTTCTTTCCCAATTCTTGGGGAGAGTCAGATCAGAGTCCACCAGGTACTGGTGTAAAAGCTGGTTTTGACAATTATTAAGGATCTGCTCCCTCATAATCAAATTGTACAATCCTAAAAAGTCCTGCACCTTGTTGCCATGTATTCAACCTTCCAGAGCCTTAGTAGCACAATCTACAAAATCAACCCAGTCTTGAGTCTGAGCCTTTTGGGTGTCTCTGAACTTCAACCTATACTGTTTAGTGGTTAGGCCAAACCCATCTATCAGAGCACTCTTCACGACTTTGTAATTGTCAGCATCCTCCTCTCTAACAGTGAGGAGCTTATCTCTACCTTTGTCTGCAAAGGAGAGCCACAAGATTGCTGCCCACTGCTCCTGAGGGACCTTCTGTACTTTACAGGCCCTCTCCAGTGCAGTTATCCATTTGTGGATGTCATCCCCACTCTGGTAGGGAGGGACAATCTTGCTCAGGTTTCTATGGTCATAAGACCTTTCCCTATCTCTGGGGAAATTGCTGCCACCATGGGACTCTAGTCCCATCTTTTTTCTCTCTTTGTAGAGATCTAGGGACTCCCTGTCTATAGCCAATTGCTGTTTTCTGAGCTCAAGCTGGGCTTGTTCATACTGAAGCAATCTCTTTCTCCTTTCATGAGAGGATTCCCTCCTATGAGAGGAGACAGAGGTCCCTATTGAGGTGTCAGAGTGGTTAGACTCCTGAGAAGGAGATCTAGACCTTCTGGGCACACTCAGTATTCTTCCTGGGGGACAAAGGGGAGGTCATTCTGATCCTCCTCCTCCTCCACAGGAGGAATTGGGTTTTCCAGGACAAGGTCATTTTCACCTTCCTGGCCAGTTTCAGAGGGGGGGCCTGGGTTTCTTCACCCCTGACCCCTTCCTCATCTTCTGCCCCACCCTCTCTGCCTACCCCTTCAGACCCTAGGGGCCTGCTGAGATCATCAGCCAGTAACACCTCCCTGAGGTGTTGGGTGCTGGCACTTTTGCCTGCCTTCAGCTTCCTAGTATTGCATAATGCTCTCAATTCCAAGAATGGGAGTTTATCATACTTGGAGGGAAGAAGCCCACTGGCTTCTGGCAAGGACTCACTGGGTCCTGGCTTTGAAGACATTACTAGTGAGGTGTGGTGTATGCACTACCTACTCTAGTGTGGCCTACTAAACTCTCTTGAGTTGTAGAAAGGGTGTGCTATCCCTTAACACACAACTCTAAGTTCAGTAGAACTTACTGTATACTAAGCTTGATTTATATGTACCTTAGGTACCCTTAGTGGTTTTCAGTTGATCAATTCAATTGAGATTATCTGGTAAAACAATAGCAAGCTGGAATCCCACACGCTGCACACCAATGTGAGAAGTTGGCCTGGCATATGCTGTCCACTAATTATAGTGGGCACCTTGCACCAGTCCAAACAACCCCTTATTGGAGATAGGTTAAAGACACCCTTTATTGAAAGCTATCCTAGTGGTAGCTATGGAGAGCAGCCTTCAGGCTAAGTCTTGAAGGAATGTAAAGCAGCTTGTTTTACCAGTCTATAATCTCTTGAGTGACCAAATGAAAGAGGACCACACCAGGTATATATTCAAAATATATGTATTTATTGCTAAACACACCCCTCTAGTCTCTTTATGAGGCTAGAGTTCGAAGTACATAAGTTATAAGTTAGTTATCTACGGTAATAGCACAAATACACGTTTGAGCCCTAGGGGCGTACCAAACCATATACCAATAAAGTGGTATAAGAACCACGACTGAGCTAGACACAGGGCCTAGAGCCTGTAGAAGTGCTTGGACCACAAGGAACCACCCAAGGTAGTGACACAGGGGAGCCACGGGGGACGCGTGCAGTGTATGAACACAGCCGCGAATCGCCGTTAACTTCTATGGGGAAAGTCGCGGTTGGAATTTAAAAGAAAAGGGACACTTAGAGGAGGACTTGGAGAAAACCCTTTGAGAACTAGGCTGTTCTAGTGTCAATACCCACGGGAGCACCGGAGTACTCGAGTTACCTCACCCAGGGGAGCCGGGTGCATAGGTGTCTTTCGGGGTTGGGTTTCGTCGTCGCTTTCAATGGCGATCTGCTGCAAAGTGCTGCTGGCGGCCAAGTCGAACGTGTTCGGGTGGATCCAAAGGTGGATCGAAGAACTGAAGAACCTGAAAGCAGAGGGGACAGAGTCTGGGTCACTAGCCAGTGACCAGGAAGGCGATGAGCAGATGCCCACCGATGTCGAGTGCTTCAGGTAAATTGACGGTCATCTTGACTCTTCAGCCACGAGGTTCAGGAGGCGTCGACGATGACCAGGAGTTGGATTCGAGCTGTCCCACAACGTCTGTCGATTGCAGGGGTGTCGGCGACCGGATTGGACCCAACAAGCCTTGGCAACGGCAAGTCTCGTGGAAATGGAAGAAGGACGATGTTGCAGACCAGCAAGGTCTGTGGGACTCACCCAGCGAGGGTAAGTCAGGGCACGCCTGGAGCAACCAGGGAGCTCAAGCAGAAGAAGATTGGCCTTCGGGAGGGCCTACTAGCCAATGGACTAGCGACCGCAAAGGAGCCTCGAGTCGATGCACGTGGAGCTGGCTCACAGGACACTCGTGGAGTGGAGGCCAGTGATCTTCGGTGCAGTTGGTGCTGGAGGCTGGGGCTACTCGGAGCCCAAAGCACGACTTCGTGGGAGACCCAGAAGAGGATACACTTGCAAATGCGATCGGTGTCCAGGGGTCACGGTTCCACGTTACCCACGACAGCTACGGGCCTCAGCTTTGCTGGGGACTCAGGGCAGCCTCGGGGAAGTCTGGAAATCCACCTCTGGTGATGCAAAGACTTCGGTGTCCGGCGGGAGCTTCAGCGATGCAGACCGGACAATTGCTTCTTTGGTGCCTGCCAAGCAGGGGAGTCACTCCTTGACCCCAAGGGAGATTCTTCAGTCCTCTAATCTTGAAGTAGAGCGTCGAAGGTCCAGGATTCTGTGTCAGAGTTTCATCCAGGTTAATCTAAAGTCCTAAGGACTGGGGTCCCATACTTATACTAAGGTAGGGGGTTGGACATACTCTGTGGTCCAACCTATGGGAGGGTCAGGGCAGAGGGGTGGTTACACCCCTTTCCCTTTGTCCAGTTTCGCGCCAGAGCAGGGGCTGGAAGCCCCTGAGCCGGTTTGAACTGGGGTATGCACAGGGACACCAAATGTGCCCCCAGTGCAGGACTTCAAAGCACCAGAGAGTGCTCCCGCCCAGCCCCAATACACACTATCCTGTCTGGGGAGGTGGTCACACCTCCCTGGGACAGGAAACCTATTGTCCAGGCCTCCCCTGCCATCATTTCGGTCAGCAGCAGGAGGCCAGACTCGTGTCTGTGCAGCGTCATCCATTTTGTGATGCCAGGGCTCTGGAAAGTCAGTACCGGGTATACCGGTGTGTACATGTCTCTCCCTCTAGAAGGGTGGAATGCTACCCCCGCCGCCAGAACTGGCGGGGGGGGTCGTATTACAAGATGTTTGACACCAAACACGACATGTTTCCGTGCAGCCATCCCAAAGTTAGCATTTAACGTGAGGTTATAATGCGCTTAAGAGTATATGGTCGGGCTGCACTACAAACAGCATCAGAGAAGGGTCTCCGAACGCTGCAGAGTGGCCCAGCTCATTCAGGGGCACCCTCTCACATAGGAACCACGCACTCTGCCTTCAGGATTGATAAGGCCTGCCATAGGAGTGACTTATAGGTTTATATGTGTGTATGGATGTAGTGATATAGGTAGCCTATATCATAGTAAGGGGTGCATGCACCACCTTACCCAGGCTGCAGTAGCAGACCTGTGGTGTCCTTTTGGCTGGCCTTCCAGGGGTGGCACAATACATGCTTCAGCCCCTGGCAGGCCTGTGAGGTACCTATGCCCTGGGTACATAGTATACCATATACTAGGGACTTATAAGGGCACTCCAGATTCCAATCAGAGATGTGCCAAAGGCACATGGAAACCATTTTAGAGAGGAAGCAGATAGACTGGGGCCCTGAATAGCAGGATCCCAGTCCAACTAAGTCATAAACCAGCAAAACACCAGGAAAAAAGTGGGGGCAACCATATAGTCAGATTCCACCTTCCTACATGGTGTCTCTATCTTTTTCCTTATTTTTCTATCGCTTTCTTTCTTTCTTTCTTCCTCCTATTCTCTTTCACCAATCCCTCTTCTACTTTTATTTTTTATATTACCTCATTTCTACCTGAGAGCTTTACTTTCTATTATCCTACTTATTTCAAATTTTCCATTGTTTATGCTGTAGTTTTTCCTATTTTCTCTTTTATTTTTAGACAAATGACATTACGTGTTGTTTCCTGGAATATTAAAGGTTTGGGTACGCCTATTAAAAGGCAAAGAGTTGTTACCCACTTGTCTAATCTTAACTCAGATATTGTATTTTTACAAGAATCTCATTTAGTTGCTTCAGAAGTTCTAAAACTTAAACGTCAATGGGTTGGAAATGTTTTTTCTTCTCCAGGTACGAGTAAAAGAAACGGGGCTATAGTTCTTTGTCACAAAAAGATGAATATTTCTCTCTTTTCTCAAGAGTCAGATGATGAAGGGCGTTAGTTGATTGTTCATCTTAAAGTTAATAATATAACTATTTAGTTGTTTAATGTATATGCGCCTACTAAACCTGACAATAATTTTTGGCCAGCTATATCTACTCTTTTAATGTCCATTTCTACACAATATGTTATTTTTGGTGGTGATTGTAACTTAGTCATAGATCCTTATATAGATCGTACCTCTAAAGTATCTTTTGTCCCTTCTCCAATGCACAAACACTTTACCAACCAAATTACTCACAGAGCTCTTGTCGATTCATGGAGATTATGTAATCCGCAACTGCATGAGTATACCTTCTTTTCACCTACACATCTTTCTCAATCTCGCATTGATTATTTATTTGTTTCCAAATCACTATCACAACACATATTACAAGCAAACACTGGTTCCATATTAATTTCTGACCATGCTCCAGTTATTGTGGATTTAGAATTACTCCCTATTACCATGACTAACAAAAGATGGCATTTTAACACTTCTTTATTAATTGATCAAACTTTCACCTCCACTTTTGAAACCTTTATTTCTGATTTCTTTATTTGTAATATCTCTTCAGTTAACTCTTTTCCGGTTGTATGGGATGCCTTTAAAGCTTCAGCTAGAGATTTTATTATATCCTATGTTGCTAGGAAGAAAAAATGTAACTCCCACAAAGCACTCCAAATCCTTAAAAACATCTAGTTATTAGAAACATTATATACTACCACTAATTCTAAATCCGATCTTAACAATCTCATTGTAGAAACATTTTAATATAATAAGTTATCTACAGGAAATTCTAGCTCCTACCTTCTTCGAGGTAGTGCCCGCTATTATGGAGGCCAAAATAAAGCAGGTAAACTCCTTGCATCATACCTTAAAATCAAGAAAGAGCGTACAAATATTGACTGTATTTTAAGATCTGACTCCACTCCGGTTACAAAATATTCTGATATTTTAGAAGAATTTAAAAACTATTATACTACTCTCTATACCCCTGAGAACACCCCAAGCACTACTGATATACAAAGCTATCTCTCTTCGCTACAAAAGCACTTCCCCACTGATCTTGACTTTTCATTTTTGGAAAGTGATATCTCCATAAAAGATATCTCTCATGCATTAAAACTTATTAAAATAGGGAAAGCTCCTGGCCTGGATGGCTTTCCTGTTGAAATTTAAACCCACTTCTCTAAATCTCTTATTCCGCACCTTCAATCTTTATATACCCATTTCATCTTATCTAAAGCTTCCAGTGGTACTTTTCAAGAGGCTCTTATCTGTTTAATTCCTAAGGAAGGAAGAGATCCTTATCTTTGTGAAAACTATAGGCTGATCTCTTTAGTCAACTCAGACTATAAATTATTTGCTAAAATTCTTGCACTTCGATTAGAACCTTTCCTCCCTTCAATTATTTGCAAATAACATTCCGGTTTTATTAAGGGCAGAACTATTTCTGACAACACTCGGGTTTTCTTTAATATACTACATAAATCCAATAAATATCCCCAATCACTTGCAGCCATCTCTCTTGATGCAGAAAAAGCTTTCGACCGTATGGACTGGTCATTTATTTTTCAAGCACTTTCTTGGTTTGGCTTCGGTCCTAAGTTTATTTCTTACATATCTTTATTATACACATCACCCAAAGCTTTTATTTTTGCTATCTTCTCTATTTCATCTATCTTCCCTCTGCAAAGAGGAGTTCGTCAAGGATGTCCTCTCTCTCCACTTCTTTTCATTATTGCATTAGAACCTTTTCTAGCTAAAATTAAGCGAAACCCAAATATTTACGGTTTTAAACATGACAAAACTCATATCAAATTGAGTGTTTATGCGGATGACATCTTATTATACCTATCCAATCCAGAATCTTCTCTCACAGCATTCATGGAGGAAGTTAATGCTTTTTCCTTACTCTGTGGTTATAAATTGAATCATGATAAATGCGAGATCCTCCTTTTAAATGTTTTCTGTTTTAAACACGATTTCATTTCTACCAATTTTACATGGAATCCGCAAAAAATTAAATATTTAGGACTTTGGTTTGTTCCATCTATAAAAACATACTTTATCCTTAAATATGACTAAAGTTCTATCCACTATATCTAACTCTATCTCTAAATGGCACCCTTTATATCTTTCTTGGTGGGGTAGACTTGGCACTATTAAAATGATGTTTGTCCCGGTTGTCTTTTTTACTATTTCCGCCATCCCTCTCACTATTCCCGCATACTTTTTCAAACAAATTTATTCAGTTTTATCTTCTTTTTTAAGGAATAAAAAGAAACCATGCATGTCCCTAGTCAGGCTTAAATGCAATAAATCATATGGAGGGGTACAGTTTCCCGACTTTCAATCTTACCATAATGCCTTTCTACTTAAACAACTTTCTAAATGTTTACATCAAGATTTAGACCTTTCCCTTCTCTGGAAAGACATCAAGCTTTCTTTTCTCTCTCCTTTCTCTTTCCAGGAATCTCTTTCGTTTACTCATAAGACACAACACCTTTCTTCACCTATACATAAAACTGCTCATACACTCTTTCACTCAGTACTTATTCCACACCTTTCAGCTAGAGACCAATTTCTTCATTCTTCAATCTGGCACAATCATCTTATACGAATTAAAAATAAATCTATGTATTGGAAGACCTGGCGGGATAAGGTTTTGCTTTGGGTTCATCAACTTTTTCAACTGATACATTTCTTACTTTTCCTGAAGCACAATTACTTTATAAGCTCCCCAAAACATATTCCGATAAATTTAAGATTTTAATTCAAACTATTTCCTCTTCCTTGTCTTCACTATCTTTGTCTTCTTCCTCTTTACATTCCCAGAATAACATCCTACCTTTATTAAGTACCCAGCCAAGTGCCTCATCTATTTATAAGTTCCTCAATAAAATTCCAAATCAAAGAACTAAGACTAACATTGAAGTGCAATGGGAACAAGACTTCCACACTTCGTGGTCCCCTGAGCTTTGGGATAAGCTATGGTTAAAACTTCGTAAGACCTCAAGATCGGCTAGTACTACTCAAACTCTTTTCTTTCTATACAATCGACTTATGATTACTCCAAACACACTTTATAAATTCAATCCCACAGTCACCTCAAATTGTTGGTCGTGTAATGCGTCGAACGCAGATTTATTTCATATGCTTTTCTCTTGCCCCTGTACTCATCAATTCTGGCTGAAGGTATGGTCTCAAATTAATAACATTTCTCACACCCATTTTCCATTTTCTCCCATGAATATTATTCTAGGAACTCTTTCTGATTTCTTGCAATCCCTTACATGTAACACTACTATTGTAGACTTATTAATTGCAGTTGCGTTCCAATAAATAACAAAAAACTGGAAATAATCTACGCAACTTTCTTTTCAAACTTGGTGGTACAGTGTTTGCTATAACCATCGCCTTGATCATGCATACGTTTCTCCTTTATCTCTACTCCTTAAAAGAGAACATATCTGATCCCCTATAACTATTTTCTTATATACATCTGCTCAAAAGATGTCCCTTCATCGCCCTCTATTGGAAGAGGTTCCCAAGCCACCATAAATTAGCTTATATTTTTTACATTTTTGTATCTATTTTTCTCTCCTAAAATCCATGCTACAGCTTTTACTTTTATAATGTTGATATTTTTTATATGTCTTATACTCTCCTACTCCTGCATTGTTAAGCTTTATCCTTCCCCCCCTTTTTATGTTTATCTCTCTTTTCAGATTTGTTATAACCTTTCTGGTATATGCAACCCCTCTGATTCCCCTGATTTTTATTGTACTATTAATCAATTCACTGTTACAAATTGCATTTAAGATTTAATTGTTTATACTTATTGTGTTTCATTTTCTTACTTCAATAAAGTTATTCTTTAAACTAAAAAAAGAACACCATTAAAAATGTTAACATATTGAAATTAATTTCCTGTTTCTGTAAAAGCGTGGTTTGCTGATCAGGCACAGTTTTAGTCCCGAGTCTTGTTGTGGCCCAGAAAACTGATTTACAGCTCACAAATAAAGACAGCTTCAAAAAAAGAGAACCCAAAACGAAAACATAAAGAGATTCTGAAGTGCTGAGGCCCCCATACACTGCTCCTGGGGTTTCTAAGAACAAACCAAAGCCCTTACCGCAGAATCCTTTGAAAGTTAACAAGCAACCCAGCTGTGCACGGGAACAGAGGGGCAGAGATTACTATCTCATGATAATTGCCCTGCATAGTACAGCAAAAAGAGGATGTGTATTATTGTGTCTATGCTAACAGACCATATTTGTACGTTGCATACAGGTGGCCAGATGTTCAACAAAATGGCTATTTTTATTTTTATTACATGCTTGTTCTTCTCACGAAGGGAACTTAGCCAAAAAGAGCTCTTAATTTGGAAAGCGCTATGACAGCAATACTCCACATTCACTATAAAATATTTTAGCAGGCTACTGGCTACGTCACATGGGGCGATGGACTATTTGGGTTTTTGAAGGAGAGGTGTTTATGGCAATAAACAATGACTGAAAAACAATGCCCTGTGAGGAAGGGACCACCGAAAGAACTTCTGAGCTATTTAATCCTGACCTGAAGGTAGAGCAGAAGAGCACACCTTTTGCTGATGAAGCATTTGCTTTCTCTGCCAGCTCCCTTTGTTAAGAAATCGGAAACACTTCCCCTTTCTAATTGACTTGACACTGTGTACTATTTACTTTTTATTATTAACTGTGATGCTATATTGGCTGCTCAGCAGCAGTCCGGCCCATCATTGGGACATGTAATCCCTGGGTTCTCCAACTGCTCTAATTGTAGCTGCCTCTGGTCTGTAGCCCGGGGAAGTCTGTGCGTGGTGACGTGTTTCCTCAGGTGACATCCTTGTCACTGAAGCTCAAGCATGGAATCTCTAATGTGGTTGCAGGCACTTCAGATGAAATATTTCTGCTGCTACGTGATACTTACATTGACTTCTTAATTTTCCTGCAGAGCTGTGAAGGTTATTAGGAGTTCCTTCTCCGCATTTAGTTGTAATCATAAGCACCTGAATCCTGCAATGCTCTTCGAACCTTTTGACCCTTGCAATCCTGATCAGAGTTAAGTGACCTGCACTGGTTGTCGCATCACAATTGTGTTGTAAAGCCTATATAGTGCTTACGTCCCCTATGTGAGGTGGTGACTCTCTTCCAGAGGTAGCATCCTGTGCAATGTAGGGTGCACAATTAGAAGGGTTTTGGCCTTATCCTAAGTGGGAAGACTTTCCATGTCACTGATCACAGATGCAGTTACTGAGTTATAGGATGCAGCGCTTAGCGCTGAGGTTGATTATGAGGTCTGAGAGAGTAGAATTTAACATTCACATTCGGCAATAAACTACTGAAAGGTGACCAATCAACCTTTGGGAAGGGCCTTCCACTGTGCAGCGGCCCATGTTGCTGGTTTGTTTTAGTAAATTTTGATCTGTTTGCAAAAGAACTTTTTTTCGATAAAATCTGCAAATTATGCAGTAGTTGAAGATTATATGGCAAGCACACAGTATAAAAATTGAAAATCTGGGATTAAATCCCAGCTTCCCTTCTTCAGAAAATTGCACGATCCTTTATTTTACCGAGCCTTCTTCTTTTGTTCGCAGTCACAGAAGGGAGCACTTTCAAGTATATGACTGCAAATTGTCAGCTGTACAAATACTAAGCTTGTGTTTGACCTAATAGCATACAGTGTACCGCCATTTACAGTAAGAATCTAGGCCACATATAAGGTACACATGAACCCTGCTGTGTCTCTTATTTCCCTAATAGCATTATCATCAGGACGGGGGCAGTGCATGTTTAAAACTCTCAGTTTTAATAAATACTTCTCAATGCAGTGGTATGGTGCTTAGGTGTAACACTTTGAATGTTAAAAGAAAAATACTTTTCTGAGGTATAACGATATCTTATCATATTCTAACATGATCTTTGTGTCATGATGTACTTGCCAAATCTGTTTATTGCTTGGCTGAACCACTAGCTTTTATAGCCAGAGCCAACCTTTAGTTTGGCTCTGGCTCGGCACTCCCTGTTCATTTGTTGGCTTCCCCACCTCTGTTACATTGAATGTAGATCGCTCAGTGGTTAGTGCTTTTGTAACAGACAACATGTTGTTATTTGCAGTTAATCCAGTATTGCACTTTTTCTATTGTGGCATATACTGCTAGCCTCCAACTTCCAAATGCCATTTGCACAATTGTACCCCTTTATGTTTTTTTTCCTATAGACATGTTGTGTATGCAGTGCAGTGCCATTACCTCATCAACTGCCGGCAAAAAGCATAGTGACCCTTAAATTAAGGATTGTCTTATGCAGTGTCAGACTGTTGATTATATGTGTGTGGGTTCTATTGTGATGTCCTAAATAGTCTACTTGTATATGTTCTAGGTAGTTACTGACTGTTACTTATGTATGTGCTTGTGTACATATTTGTATATATATATGTGCAAATTATGTAGCCCTCCTTTTTTAAGCAGGACTTCCTGTGCCACTAACGCTGTCACAGCCCTTCCAGTATATCCAATGCGGTAACATGGAATTTTTTACTTTTACTGAAAAGCACCATAGTTTTCGCCTTTTACACTGGCAGTGCATTGCAAATCAAACAGGGTTAGCCATTCCACTGCCCCAGCCCTTCCAGTCTTTCCAACACACAATCCCACTCCACATAATTAAAAAACACATAATTACTATCCACATAATTCCACTGCACATCATGCCACATAATGCCACTACACACATCCACTCCACACCCCACCACACATTTCCACACCACACAATTCTACAACTAACAATTCCAATCCGACCCACATAATTCCACACCCCATACATCCAATCCACTCTATAACACATGGATAAATTGCATTATCAATTACAACGCCAATAGCTCTAACTCTTGCAAATGCAAAACCTATTGGCATTGCACAAAATAAATTCAGCTTCTCATCATGCCACATAATTCCACACCATATAATACTTCTCCACACCATACCACATAATACCACTCCATACCACCCTGCATCATTTCACACACCACACAATTTTACACCACACATAATTACTCTCCACATATTACCACTCAGCACCACATAATTACACTCTACTCAATACAATCTAAATGCACCCCACATAAAACAACTCTATGCCACATACCAGCAATCCACATAAATGCCCTCCACAACATACAACAATTCCAATAAGTATAATTACACAATGCCACACAGGCCCAAGACCACAAAACGTAACTTCACACATTTCCAATTCACACCGCACAATTCCATACCAAGCAACATATTTCAACTTCACAACATACCTCTACATTCTTTCAATCCACACCCCAGATTTCCACATCATGCCACCAAATTTAACCGCACACCACATAATTCAGCTCCACAACATGCCACTACAAATAACTCCATAACACACAATCTCACTCAACATAATTCCAGTGCATTTAATACCATTTGATTACTGTCCACATATTTCCCCAGCACAACGTGCCACATTTCCACTACACAACTCCACACCACACAATTCCACAACAAACCATTCCAATACAATCCATCTCTCCCTCACACGTCCACCAACCCTGTCTTCTCTCCCACACAACCACTGCCCCTCTCATCTCTCCCTCACACACCCACTGCCCTTTCCCTCACACTGCCACTACCCCCTCTCATCTTGCAATCCCACAGCCCCCTCGCATCCCTCCCTTGCACTCCCTATCTCCTCTCTATGCTGCCATCTCACACATGCTACCTTCCTGTATCTCCTCGAGCTGTGCAGTGGTCCACCTCTGGGTTCCTCTCCCACTCATCCCTCTCGTACTCTCTCTCACGCACACTTCCCACCTCTTTCATGTGGTTAACTTCAGGTTTACGAGCACAGTTTCATTCATGTGCTTTTTCAAGGTTTCCGTCCATGACAGCCCCCCTCTCCTCCTCTGCTTAGGGTGTCTTCTGCATACACAGGCGCTCCCTATTTATGCGTCTGTGGTCTGCTCTCCCATTCTTTCTTTTTCTCACACACTCTTTCTGCTTCTTTGTATGGAGTTCATTCACCACTTTTTGCACAAACTACCTATCCTTCTCTATCTTCCTTTCTATTCTGTGCAACTCTCACCCCTGTCTATTCACCATGCAACATAATTCCAGTACACAAATACACTACACACTATACAATTCCACCCCATACAATTCTGCAACTAACAATCCCAATCCAACCGACATAATTCCACTCTACACCACATACATCCACTCCAAACCAAAACACATGGATAAAAGACATTGTCATTTACAGCGCCAACAGCTCTAACTTTCACAAATGCAAGATCTATTGCATTGCAAATGCTTGTTCTTTATTGCAACGACTGAGACAGCACCTTCTTTTGCCCCTATGGTAGAAGGATCATTACCATATGAAATAGAAACCAGGTTATGGTTGCTAAATATATTTTGTATTAAGTTATATTCATAGAAAATATTTGACAAATCATATGAAAGAGTATAAAATCAGTTAATCTATTATGATCCATTTCTTCACTCATTTATTAGCCTATTCAAAACTAATTAGATAAACTAAACCTGAATCACTGTCTTTGAATGTATCCGGTTACAGTGAGAAATTTGGAGGGGTGTAAACGATAAGCAAATGTAGAATGAGGGGGAGGGTGCCCAATGTAGGTCCAGGTTTACACCACACACCCTCGATCATTACAGCACTGAGGGCCTCAACGAAAGATCTAGTGGAGTGTCAGAACAGAAATTAGAACATTAGAATATTGAGCACTCCATTGCAGACAATGGAGTGCTCTGGGACGTCCGGAGAACAACATTCTAATGTTGTTTTTCATTACAGCTGCTGCTGTGAACAAAGACCTCTCGGGGCTGAGGGGATTTAAATCCCCTCGGGCTCTGAGAGGCCTTTGGTTTTACCAATTAGAACATTCCGCCCTTTGGGGCACACTGTTCTAATTGCCTTAAAGCCCTCCTAGTGGGCTCTACCAGTAATTTAAAATTAAAGGCCCGCTCCCTTGTTAAAGGCAAAGCTGAATCGGGCCTTTAATGGCCGGTAGAGCCCGCTAGGTCAGGCTCTAAGGCTATATTAAAAGAGTGAGGGAGGTGGTGCCCAACACAGGACTAGGTGTCCGCACACAACCCACTAACCTACAGCAGCACTAAGAGACAGCCATAAGGATTTGTGCACATACACAGTAACCAAAACTAGAGTAAAGCGGAGAAAGCCCAAAGTAAGTTGAGCTTTATCTACACACCCCACTCAACCATATCAGCACTCATTTAGAGTGAAGCGAAGGAGTCCCAACGCAGGTCCAAGTCTACGTACATACTCCACTCACATGTAGGACCAGAGTTAAAGATCAGCGAGAGCACCAGAATAGAAAATACATGTACAGTGAGGCATAGGGTGCCCAATGCAGGTCCAGGATTCCACACATAACAAAATTGTCCCATAACAACTCTCAGGGACACAGTTAGGAATTTGGATGAGTGCCGGAATAGCAAGCAAACATAGACTGAGGCAGAGGGTGCCCATCGCAGGCCTAGGTTTACTCAAACACCTCATTTACCCATACCAGCGCTCAAGACAACAATCAGAAATTTGGCAGAACCCCTGAAAGGCAAGCAAAAGTAGAGTCAGGTGGAAGGGGACCAGGTCCAGGTCCAAGTCTTTACACATGTCCCACCCACCCATACCAGCAGCCAATGCCAGTCAGGGACTTGCAGAGCAAACGAACGGTAAGCAAAAGTAGCGTCAGCACCCCACTTGCACACACCAGCACCCAGCGTCACAGAAATAGGTTTTAGGGAGCGACCGAACAACAAGTAAAAGTAAAATGAGGTAAAGGATGCTCAAGTCAGGTCCAGGTGTATACACAGGCCTCAATCACCAATACCAGCATGCAGGAGCACAGTCAGGTTCTTGGGGAAGAGCCTGAGCACCAAGCAAAAGTAGAATGAGATGGATGGTTCCAAAAGCAGGTCCAGGTTTATGCATATACCCTACTCGCTCATACCAGCACTCAAGGGAACAGTTAAGAATTCATCAGAATACTAGAAAGGTAAGCAAAATAAGAGTCAGGTCTAGGGTGACAATCTCAGGTCCAGGTCTACATACACATTCCACTTGCCCTTACATGCATGCAAGGCCAAAATTAGGGCATTGAGTAGCAACCAAACAGCAAACAAAAGTAGAGTGAGACATAGCATGAACAGAACATGCAAGAGTAGAGTGAGGCAGAGGGTGCCCAATGCATGTTCAGGTTAACTAATACACCCCACGCAGCAATACCTACACTTAAGTCAGGAATTTGGAGGAGAGCTTGAAAGGCAATAAAAAATCAGACAGGTGATGCCCAAATCAGGTCCAGATTTAGTACACATACCAGCACTCAGGGATCCAGTGATGTATTTGGGAGAGCGCCTGAACAGCCAGCTAGGGGGGAGTGACGTTTGGATGGCCCAAATAGATCCAGGTATGCACACACACACCACTCTCCCATACGAGCACTCTGGGGCACAGCCAGAGAACTCATAGAACACCCAAACAACAAGCAAAAATAGACTGAGGCGGAGAGTGCCAAATGCATGTTTACTCACACATCCCCTCGCCCATAACATCACTCAAGGTTCCAGCCAGGGGTTTGGGGAATGACCGAATGGAATGCAAAAGTAAAGTGAAGTGTAGTGAGCCTGGAGCAGGTCCAGATTTATGTACATAACACACTTGCACATTCCAGCACTCAGGGACACAGAAAGAGATTTGGGGGAGACTCCAAACAGCATTCAATTTAGAGTGAGACAAAGGGTGCTCAACATAGGTCCGTGTTTATACATGCACCCTACTCTCTCATACCAGCACTTAGTTCCAAAGTCAGCGACATGAGGAAGCCCCTGTACAGCAAGCAAATGTGGAGAGAGGCAGAGAGTGCCCTACTTATTGCCAGGTTTCATGCATGTACCTGACTTGCCTATACCAGCACTCAGCATCACAGTTGGGGACTTGAGAGAACCCCTTAATGGCAAGCAAAAGTAGATTGTGGTGGAGGGTGCCCAATTTAAGCCCAGACTTATGCACATATCCCACTTGGCCATATCAGTACTTCAGAAAAAAGAGAGGAATTTAAGGAAGTTCTCAAAAGGCAAGAAAATGTGGAGTTTGCCCAAATGATGTCCTGCTTTACGCACACATCTCACTTGCTCAGACCAACACCCAATGCAACAGTTGGGGATTTGATGAAGTGCACAGAATGCAAATTAAAGTAGAGTGAAGCATAGTGTTAACATTGCAGGTCCATGTTTATGCATTCACCCCACTAGCCAATTCCAGCACTCAAGACCACAGCTAGGAATTTGAGGGAGCACCCAAACAGCAAGCAAATATAGAGTGAGGAGTAGATTGCCTAACACAGGCCCTAGTTCACACATATACCCCAAGCCCCATACAAGCACTCAAGGACATTGTCAGGGATTTGGGGGAGTACCTGAATGGTAATAAGCAAAAGTAGAGTGAGCTGAAGAATGCCCAACTCCAGATGAGGTTTACAGACACAGTCTACTCATCAATACGAGCATTCATGGCCCCAGTCAGGAGCTGGCAGGGGGGGTGTTCAAATAGGAAGAAAATGCAGATTGTTAGAAGAGTGTCCAACACAGTTCCAAGTTAACATACACATCTCTCTCCACCATGCCAGCACTCAGGGCCACAGTCAGGGATATGGCGGAGCGCAGGAATGGCAAGCAAATTAGATTGATGCACAGGGTGCTAAACACAGGTCCAGGTTGATGCAAGTACCACATGACCCATAACAACTCTAGGTCCAACACGGAAGTGTGAAGTAGTGCCTGAGCAGCAAGCAAGATTAGAGTGAGAAGGAGGTTGCTGAACACTAGTGAGGGTATACACACCAAACTACTAGCCAAGCACTCAGGGAAAGGGTCAAGGATTTGGCCGAGCACCAAACAGCAAGCTAAAGTAGAGTAAGGACATGGAGGGCCAAAGCAGGACCATATTTAGGCACAAACCCCATTCAGAAATAGCAGTACTCAGGGCCACAGTAAGAGAGAGTAGGGTGAGGTTGCCCAAAGCAAGACCAGGTTTCGCAATTACCCCACACATCCACAGCAATACTCAGGGCCACATTCAGGGATTTTGTGGATTGCCCAAATGATAAGCAATAGTGGAGTGATGGCCTGAATTAGATCTTGGTGGTACTGGTCCCACCATCACTTTTCTGTTGGATTCCCCATCCGCCGACTAGGCAGTCCGCCCGCTATATTTAGATGTTGTCAGGTCAATGGAAGATAGTGCGCCCAAGAACTGCCACCTCTGCCAGGATTTCTCTCCCACGTCAACGGTGTCCCAGGCAAAAGCAGCTGACAGAGGGAGTGCCACTATTACAACCGTGCCAATGACAATGTGCCTTTCTGTCAAGGCAACTGTGGTGGGAAAACCTCCACACCTGAGTAGGCAGAAACACGGGATATAACAAACAAACTTACCTTATTTTCTGTTTCCACTCCCCTTTCTGTCACAAAGACGATCGTCCAGGCCACCCCCTTTGCTGCTGGCACTTGCCCACAAAGGAAATCCACCCCTTTGTTGCCAGAATTGAGTTAAGCCCATTTTCCGCTAGTTCACTATTGCAATGATTGTGGACTTGTGCAGGGTTACATTGCTCTTACAAGCAATGTTTCCAAATCTATAATACATATGTGTGTATTTCTTAACTTGTTTTGTTGAAATGCACTGATATGTATTGACACTGGGAATAAAGAAATAAAAAAGTAGGGTGCCACCCATGACGGCATCCCTGCGTAGGGGGTCCACTGCCAGGACACCGCCAGCACAACAATGAGATCTAACTAGGGTTATTACAATACCGCCACCCTGATGGCGACGGAGTAATGTGAGCCAGCAAAGGAGTCAGCCGTGTTGAAGGAGAACACGCAGACGGTGGTTCAGCCAGCACACATCTAAATTTGGCGGGCGGGGTTCTGTCACCTTGGCGGAGCACTTGGATACTCCCGGCAGAGGGACAACAGTAAAATCGCCAAGATCTAAATCAGATCCTGAATCAAAAACTGCCCAATGCAGGTCCAGATTTATGCACACACCACACTAACCCATTACCACACTCAGGGCTACAACCAGAGATTTGGGGGAGTGTCTGAACTACAAGACAAATTACAGTGTAGCAGAGAGTGCCCAACACCATTCCAGGATTACGCACATAAACCAGTCACTCATTCTAGCACTGAGAGTCACAGTCAAGGATTTAAGGGAACACACGAATGGCAAGCAAAGTAGAACAAGGCAGAAGGAGACCAATGCAGGTCAAGGCTTATGTTCACCCCCATCACGTATACAAGCACTCAGGGATACTATCAGGATTTGAGGAGCACACAAATGGCAAAGAAAAGTAGAGGATGCCCAACACAGGTCCATGTTTACACAAACATCCCACTCAGCTATACCAGCACTCAGGGCCACATTAAAGGATTTAGGGTGTCACATAAAGGGTAGGCAAAATTAGAGTGAGGTGAAAATTGCTCAAGTGAACCCGAGGTTCACGCATAGACTCTGTTTGCCCCCACCAGCAATCTAGGACTTTGGGGAACTCATGAATGGCAAGGAAATGTAGAGTGAGAAAGAGGGTACTAAACATAGATCAAGGTTTACGCACACACTCCGCTCACCCATACCAGCATTGAGGGACACAGTCAGGGATTTTGGGCCACTTCCAAAAATCAAGCCAAAGTAGAGTAAAGCAGAGGATGCACAATGCAGGTCCAGGTTTACACAAATACCCCACTCACCCATACCCACTCAGTGTCACAGTCATCGATTTGGGAGAGTGCCGATATGGCAAATAAAAGTAGAATTAGATGGAGGGTGTCCAGTGCAGGTCCAGGTTCATGCACACGCACATAGCAGCATTGAGGACCATAGTCAGGTATTTGGGGGAGTGCCTGAACAGCAAGCAAAAGTGGAGGGATCTGAGGGTGGCAAGCATGTAACCAGGTTTATATCAACATACCAGCCTATCTGCCTCAGGAGACTCAACGAGCAGCTAAAAAGTCTGTTATAGCCACCAGGAGTATTTATTTAAATGCTTGATTTTTTTACTACTCTCCCTTCGATGAAGTAGAGCTCATAGCCTGCCTTCCTCCTCTTTGGCATCTCATTCAGGACCTGTCCCCTGTCTTGACTCCTGGAATTTCTTCTCAACCTTGGCCTTCGCGAAGGCAGAGTACCCTTCCTGACTCCTTCCTATCCACTTTTTAGTACAGCTGTGTGTCAGCAGAAGTCAGGGGGTCCCCCTTTGGGAGTCACGCACCCAAATGGATAGTCCATTGAAGATTGATCCAGAACCCTCCAGGGTACCCTATGCAGGTCCATTCATTCACTGTTCACCAGAGGGTATGGGGAGAGGTATCACCACTAGCCCTAGAGAGACAATTCCTAGTCCCTGGGTGCCAGCTGAATTGAGAAGTCCTTGTCATATCTGCAGTGACAGTCTGGGGTCCTTGAGTCCCTTTCTGCAGGGGTCAGTGGCTTTTCTCTTCTAGCTGGGCTTTCCTACAGTGTAGTTTTCAGAATGTTCTCAACAGTCTCTCCCTTTTAAAATGGTGGGACGTTCTAAAATGTTAGCATTTCTACCCAATCCTCCTGTACAATATTTTGGGCCTGATTCACAGAACTAATCTGAGACAAAATCCTAAACTTACTACTTTCGGTATTCACAGAAGGCATTTAGTAGTAGTAAAGTTAGGATTTTGTCTTAAGTTTTTTAGGACAAACTTAAGACAGACTTAAGACAAACTTAAGACAGTCTTAAGACAGACTTAAGACAGACTTAAGACAAACTTAAGACAAACTTAAAACAAAATCCTAACTTTACTACTACTAAATGCCTTCTGTGAATACCTAAAGTAGTACGTTTAGGATTTTGTCTCAGATTAGTTCTGTGAATCGGGCCCTTTGTTTTTTTCTGCCATGATATATGTTAAAAGAACTTCTCTGAGAGCCTAAAGCACCGCCCCTAACCTCCACTGTTGTCTGTGATTCCTTTCCTCCAAAACATCAAAGAGGCACCCCTCTTGTGATTGGCTCCAGACTTCTGGCTACCCTTCTTTGTTTTTGTGGGGTTGAACCTTCTAAGGCAATCTGCAGTATGAAAAAGTAATTAGCACAGGCAGAATCTGTTCACACCCTTTACTCTACCATGATCAAGCCTAATTATTGTCAAATCGTCCTTTGTGGGGCAAGCCTCTGACCCTCATGTTAGGCTCCAAAGTAATTGACATGGTACACCGGGGTGATTCAAAGCCTGAATCTAATTAGGATATGACCTAAAAAAATTCTTATTCTTGAAGTGCCTGAGTAGGCCCAACTAATGCAAAAATATACTTCATTGTAGTTTTTGTCCACAGTGTAAAATACAGTAAAGCACATACTCTTTTCATTACAGCACTACAGAAGTACGTATTCATACAATGAATTGCCACTCAAAGAGCAACACCAATGCACAAAGGGTCTGGCTCCCGCTAACATTTTTGCCTTATGACCTCCTGTTTTGCTGACTTCATTTTTGTTTGCTGACCTTGGTTTTCTGGGCACTTTCCCACCTCTGACCAGTGCTAAAGTGCTTGTGCTTTATCCCTAAATCATGGTGACAGTGGCATATCCATAATTGGCATATTTAATTTACTTATAAGTCCCTAGTAAAGTTCACTACATGTACCCAGGGCTTGTAAATTAAGTGCTACCAGTGGGCCTGTAGCACTGATTATGCCACTCACTCAAGTAGCCCTTTAGATATGTCTCAGGCCTGCCATTGCAGACCATGTGTGTGCAGTTTTGAACTGCCATTTTGACCTGGGAAGTAAACCCTCTTGCCAGGCCCAAACCTTTTTTTAATACATATAAATCACCCTAAGGTAGGCACTGGACAGCCCAAAGGGCAGGGTGCAGTGTATTTTAAAAGTTTGACATGACTTTTAAATTTTACATGTCGAGGTAGTAAAAAACTCTTAAATTCCCTTTTCACTTCTGCAAGACCTATCTCTCCCATGAGTTAACATTGGGATTACCTTATTCCATTATATAAGTGTAATTTCCAATTGGGAAAAGATAGAGATTTGGAGTTTGGGGTATTTGGACTCAAAATCTAAAATCACAACTTATGATAAAGTCCGATTTTAAGTTATAAGTCTGAAAAAGCCACTTTTAGAAAGTTGGCATTTTCTTACTTTAACCATTCTGTGCCTCTCCTTGTCTCTGAATACACGTCTGGGTTGGGTGACAGCTGGGCTTTGTGTATTCCCTCTAGACTAGGGGTGGGTGGTAAAGTCTGCTTCGCAGGCAGAGTTAGCGTAGTTTTACGCACTCCGTGGGAAAAATTCTGCCAAGTGCAGCATGGTGCAGATTTTCTTGGACAAGGCTCACCAACATTAAGTTGCCAAGCACGAACAAAAAGAAGATGAGTGCTAGATCACCTCCTGGTAAGAATTCTCAATGTGGACGGTCAGGGCAGAAAGAAGCAGCACATTGTGGTGCGCCTTGTGGTCCCGTTCCCTCTGATTTTACTGCATGTGGCAAGCTCCCGGCGCTTAAAATCAGTGCAAAGAGCGCAACAAACTGGAATTCTGTGCTCGCGAAACTCTGCGGAATCTCACTGAGTTTTTAGGTAACTTCAAGGAATTCCATGGAGTTAAACTCCTCAAGTTCCACCCACCCATATTCTAGACAGCCACATACAAAGGGAGCTTAGGTGTGCCTGATGGTCCATTCACATCCTGATGGGCCTTCACCAGGCTGATGGGCCACCTCGGGCAAAATGGGAGTTAGGATCTGACACTTGCATAGGGTTGTGCCTGTCCAGACACAAAGAGTGGCTGTGCCTGGCTCCACACAAAGAGCTGCATAGCCCCCTGTGGTTTGTCTGGAGCCAGGGCAGGAAGGGCAGGGACCTTGTGCACTTCAAAGGCCTCTCTTTGAAGTCTACCCAACTTCAAAGGCACAACTGGTTATAAGTACTTGATCCCTGAAATCACCAACTCAGTACACTTCTGGACCTGAGGACACTCTGCCAACAATAAGGATGGCTCATCTGCTGAAATGACTGTCACTCTGCTGGGTTCTGCTAGACTCCTGTGCTGCTGTGCCTGCCCTGATGCCTGCTTCCCTCCTTGCCTGATAGCGAGAAGAATTGGACCTGCAGCTCTACATCCCTAGAAACAAGTGACTCAAAGGGACATCAAAGACTTCACCCAACCCTGCTACATCCTCTGGACTCCGCCAACTCTGAATCCTGCCCTGCCAAGTGGTGCCAATCCAGTCATGGGCACTTGGAAGTGGCTGCTTTCTGCAAAAGCCACACATCGCTGTTCTTTAAACCGGTCTGAACTGAAGCATCTCGCCTCAACACTGACGCATCGCCACTGCTGCTGCTCTGAGCATATCATCACTAGGGGTTTGACAACATCGCAACTCCCGACTGCGTGACTCAGAACTGACGCATCGCCTACAATCCTATGGATCAGCGCAGACATATTGCCACTGACTGCTCCTCGCATATTGCTTCTTGACAGTGATGCATCCTCCGAGAAGGGACTATTTTCAGCGGGTTCTACGTGGCTCCGGTATCCAAACCGTGCTCCATTGCAGTTGGCCTGACTTTTCAGATTTTACCCTGTCCAACAGGATCAGAGAGCCCCAACTGGCACTTTATGTTTCCAATCACTACATTTCAAGATATTCGTTATAAATTCATAACTTAGGTTTTACTATTTTTCTAACTTGCTTTGGATTATTTTTCTGTGGTGTTTTCACTGTTTTACTGTTTTAAGTGTTGCACAAAACTTTATACATTGCCTCTTAAGTTAAGCCTGACTGCTCTGTGCCAGGCTACCAGAGGGTGAGCACAGGTTAAATTAGGTTGTGTATCCTACTTATCCAGACTTGGAATGTGGTTCCTGCTTGACAGGGTGCATACCTCTGGCAACCAGAATCCAATTTCTAACAGGGTCCTTCTGCAACACGCTACGTCCCCACAAATACTGAACGGGGATAGATGGTAGTCGTACTCACTCAGCCTACATGTGTGTCCATGCTAGTGCGAATATGTTCACATGCAAACAACCCAGATCCTAATACTACATCTGTGTAGCAGCAGACCTTACTTTAAAAAGCAGACACTGGTGGTTAGTACTTCCAATTCACTTTATCACAGCTTACAGTGAGTGAGACCCAAGTAATGAGACTTACTCACAGTGGAGGTCCTGAATCCGGGTAGTCATAAAATCAGAAATAATTAGGGGACCTAAGTCTCACCCAAAGTCTACATATATATATAAATATAAAAATATTGAGAATTTATTATGCTGATTTCATATTTTAGTGATTAAAGCAAAAATTGGTGAGCACATGTCAAACACTTATGCCCAGAATATCAAGCCTCGGCCTAACAAATGAGGAACTTATTTTTTCTATGGTACCAACTTAACACATTCTAGGGAAGGCAATTCACATTGGTTCCTTTCTTCCTCTTCAGCAGGTAAGACATTAACGCCGATTTGAGCAGCCCTAATACAGCATCTATAGGCTAAGAGTGAAGAAAAAACTTTATCCACTGGAGCTATCAATTCCACATTAATTCCACTGTAATTCTAAAGAAATAACCACAGTTTCAAATGTCTTCATAAAATTCCACACTAACCAAAGAAATTGACACTAAAGCCACACATTTAAAAATATCCATATGGCTAACACCAGTGCCCATAGACCTACCTATCACAAAACAAACTCTCACCAGGAACCCACAATGAGACACTGCTATTATGGTTGGAAGGGTGGGGTACAGGTAAGTAGTGCAGTTCAATGACACGGTATTTCATTTGCATATGACAATTTTACTGGTCAACATTTTTTAAGGTTACAAGTAATCCACAATGATTTCTTCACATTATTCACTTGAATTAATTGACAACCACCACGTCAAAACAGGCATTGAATCAATTCACTCCTATGAGAAAAGTGAACACGTTCCCGAAGTATAAATTGTTAGGGAGTGGGAAATAAATGGAGAAATTACATTTCAAAGAGCTTTCAAATTTTCCTCATTTTCATGTTCTCCCCTGCAAAATGGCAAAGGTTTAAGGGCAGACTGGACAGCTTTTTTTATCACCAGTGTGGCCATGGTTAAAATATCAGTAAAATTGTAAACAGCTTTTTCCATGTATTGTCTATATGAAAACCCTATTTCTGCAACTTTTAGTGAAAGTTGCAAACATCCCTGCTTTTAAAAGATCTCTGGCCACGATTCCTCATGGTACTCCTTGAAGAGTCCCTCTGTTTACAGCCTCTTGATCAAATCCAGCCATAAAGACACTCGACGGCCAGAGTGTCACAAACAGTAGTAAATTAGAACACATTATTTACATTTATGCTCAAATTGGTAAAATATATTTTACAAAAATTCGCAAACTGTAGAGGATATGTTTTATAGATTTCAAAAAGCTATTCTGATGCTACTTTTGGACTATCAGAAATGTCTTTATTGTGCTCCATGCTCTACCTCCTCTGAAGAAGTGACTGTTTGTGTAATGTTAGAGTTATGTGACTCTGAAATGTACTGAACAACCTACACCTGCTATGAAACTCTGGTAAAAGTTGAAGCTAACTTACAGGTAGGACACATTGGAGGGTGAGCAAACACTCTTGGCCTCTTGGATCTGAGCCTCACTGATGTCGATCCCAACCACCTTCTTAAAATGAGCAGCCAAGAAACGAGTGCTCTCCCCTGTTCCACAGCCAACATCGACTGCAAGCTCATAGGCATTCTTCTGTTGGAAAGAAAGGTTTCAGCAAGATTATTAGAGACAGGTTTTTTCTTGTGATGTCCTTGATATATACATGACATTATATGGAGGTCTGGTACTAATATCTTACTTTATATTACAAAATAACCTTAGAAATTCAAGAAAAAAACAAAGGTTAAAGTGACTTTATAAACACACAGAACTTCACCAGTTATAGTTTACTTACCTACCTACAACCTATACCCCAGCCATGCACTGCCTATGATCTCTAAATTACTTCACACATACCATGCTAAATGACATCAATGGTGACATCACTGATAATCTCTCATATGACATCATTGATGGCATCCCTGATCACATCACTGGTGACATCATATGTGGTGGGCACTTAAGCAACCAGTCAATTTCAAGAGCAAGCAGTACTTCATTAAATAAGTAGATACTGAGTTCAACTAGTTTGTGTTGCAGATGTACATTTCAAACAGATTGTACCTTAATTCAATGGCCTCTTACCAAAAATATAGTAGAAAAACTGAAGCTTGTCCTTGAAATACATATTTCTCACCTGGATTTCGTTAAACAATGTTAAAGAGTTGTCATGAAGTACTATAGGCAATTTCTATATTAACTTGAGAATCTTTATTCCAATTATTCACTGACAATTTTGTGACATGGTACATTGTTTTTTGAATGTATAATCTATGGGTGACTCACAGATGGTTCATGTCATAGTATGATTGCAAGCCATGTTTAAATAATGCACACCATTCTGCTCATTTCAAGAATATTTACATTCTAAAGAGGATTGCCCTAGGGTTTGGTAGTGCGTGCCTTACAATTGGCTGAAGAGTAAAAGTGAAGACAATATCTTGAAATGGATCTATTCCTACCTTGCTGAATACCATCAAGCCTCAAAAGCTTCTAGCAAACTTTCATATCTATTGGATGATGTACTCTATGAAGTGATCAGTGATGTCATGCACGTTGTCATTTGAGCTGCCATTAGTAACATCATAAATGTTGTAATTTAACATTTCATGAGTGATGTAATATGTGAGCTCATAAGCAGTGCATGGCGGGGATGCAAGTTGTTGTTAGGTTTGAAAGCTATAAAGCAGGCATCCAAATTCCAAAGGACCACCACTCATTTTTCTTTTTTCTTTTTGCAATTGTTTTACGATACTGTGGTATCCTCACCCGCGGTATAGCGAAACCATACAAACTTCACTTATTGAATCCTGTGCTGTCTTGGGGTACAACGACTCTTGTGGGAGGCCTGCACTACTTCACATGGGTTCTTGCTGGGTTCCACAGGAGGACCAGTGGCATAAAAAACATTTTGTTTAACTTTTGAGCCAGGGAGGCCCTTCTGGGTACCGCAGAAGTGCCAGGGGATCAGAGTACCGCTATACTGTCTCTTTATATGTTTTTTTAGTTTAGCTTTAGAAACACGTTAACTATGTCCTTTAATGGCGGCCACAGCATTCTGTTCATCCCTTGGCCAGCCAATCATCTTGCTTGGTTCTGTGAGACGGTAACAGTTATGTTATGTTATGTTAATGAAGTTTATAGCGCGCTCAGATACTCCCAGGAGTGTCCCGGCGCGAGCCTTGAGGTGCAGCTAGAAAGAGAATCGCAGGTTAAAACAGAAGTGTTTTGAGCTGTTTTTTAAAAGTCTAAGATCGTGGGTGTTACGCAGCGAGAAGGGCAACAAATTCCAGGCGGTGGCTGCCCGAAATGCAAGAGATCTGCCCCCATTCTTTGACGACGGACACGAGGTAACCGGGCAAGATACTGAGAAGCTGACCTCAGATCTCTAGTAGGGGTATAGAACTCAAAGCGCTTCCTTAGGTAAGCTGGCTCCAATCCGTGGAGAGCACGATGGGCAACCACAAGGGCTTTAAACTTAACACGCTTAGTGACCGGCAGCCAGTGCAAGGTGCGCAGATGTTGTCTAACGCTGCTTCTGATAGGAATGTTGAATAAAAGCCTGGCTGCTGCATTCTGGACGACCTGTAGTTTATTAAGAGAGTAATCTGGTAAACCAATGTACAGGGCATTGGCGTAATCAAGGCGGGACAAAATCAACGCCCTGGTCACTGTTTCCCTTGCATCCCTAGGGAGCAAGGGGAGAAATTTCCTGAGTGACTTCAGTATCCCAAAACAGCTCCCGGCCAATTTTTTGATGTGATACGAGAAAGACAAATTTTCATCAAACCACACGCCCAGATTCTTAACAGGTTGGCCCGAAGAGGATGGTAGCGGAAAGCCGGCCGGCCAGAGAGTCTCTCTGAACCGTGTGGGAAAGTTGCCGTAGAGAAGAATCTCCGATTTTTCTTCGTTGCATTTAAGCTGTGCCGCTGAGAGCCACTGAAAGACAGCTGTCAAACATTTCTTAACCTTCAGGGTATCACACTCCAATTTACCCCAGGTAAACAGTAGTTGAGTATCATCGGCGTACGCAACGATTTTGGCTCCTAGCTCCTCCGCTAATTGTACCAGAGGAGTGACGTAGATGTTGAAAAGAAGGGGACTCAAAGAGGACCCTTGCGGCACTCCTGTGGTAACACCTTGAGGCGTGGAAGAGAATGAGGGGATCCAAATCTGTTGCGTACGCCCCTCAAGAAAAGATTTTAGCCACCTCCAGGCTGATCCCGTGACACCTATTTCCATCAAACGAGACAGAAGCAACGAGTGGGGAACAGTATCGAAACATTCAATGGGAAAAAAGTCCTCTCAGCCAATTGGAACTCTCTAATTTTTTATAACTTACAGTACCACGGGACCAACAGTCCAGATATAAATATAATTTCAATGCAAAGCTCTAAAAGCCAGATTTTTAAAGGAATTTAAACAAGCTTTCCAAGTAAAGGTAAACCTGTTAGCCAAATTTGGTATAATTTTTTGGCTAGCCATTCTGCTTATTGGTGGGTGTCTGAGTGCTCACCGGGGCAGCCCCATTGTGATGTTGGCAGTACCCACTAAAGTGTGCTTCTGCCCTGCATAAGAAGATTTTTACTTTGCTCCCACAGAGGGAGCAAATATTTTTCACTGCCCACGCTCACAGACAGGGAAGAAAAAACAAAGGGGCATATTCTCAAGGACTTATCGCCGAGTTATCGGCACTTTAGCGCAGCAAAAGTGGCGAAAGAATTATCGCCCCATTCCCAAGCTGGTGCAAACTGCCCACATCACCAGTTTACCAGTGATAGCTGCCGCAAAAAACATTGCCACTGATGAGAGAGACAACTAACGCTAATGATATGCAGAGTAGGCGTCTCGTGCAAAAACACACAAAAACACCACTTTGCGATATTCTCAACTTCCAGCCAGATTTGCTATGCGAACCAAAAACAGGCGACAAGGCGCGTTAGCAACAGGGATTTAACACCTGCCTTTTACTGGTGTTAAGCAGGACGACCAACTGCAGTAGAAAGGGAGCCCAGCCCAGAGCCACATCTGAAGACCAACAGATGCCATGGAGACACTGATCATGCAGCTCGGAGACCCAAGAGGGCCACAACACCCACCGCCACCACCCCCTGCCCCCCATGGACCATCCCCCCCCTACTACCACTGAGGCAGCGCAGAACAGGACAGCGGACGTTCCGAAAACGGCATGGCCCCTCAGCCCATAGCAGAATGTGGGGAGAGGTGGGAACCAAGTATGTGTGAAGGAGGCAAATCACCCATGAATAAGAATGCACACAATGCCAAGTGTGGTGGTAATGTGCTGGACAGACCTCAGTATGCAGAGCACAGACCTATCCATATGGACATATACTGCAGGTGTTTGCAATGTCATGGACAGTGGACACAACCATGTTACCTCAGGCAGTGGGGAAGACCTCGGTCATGTAGCTGTGCAGTCCCCCCCTGTAAGCGTAAGCGGAGTGGGCTTGTCCGGCGTACGCCAGCCCAGCGTAGGAGTGTGAATAAATAGGCCGGGGCTCTGGGCGTGGTTCACTTCCGGGATGGCCAACGCGTCTGCCAGGGCGGTGCCCCTCACCCTGCCAAGAGTCCGCTGCCATGACCGCCAGCCTCCTCAGCCGAACGCTGGCTTCCGCGACACATGCCCCCAGCGCACCCAGCCACACAGCACCACAGAGTGATGTGTGTGCTGGATACTGCCTCCGGCCTACACTGCGGTCAGCAGGGCTCACAATTCAGATCGAGTCGCGATTGCAGATGATGCAGTCCAGTAGGCAACAGACATTGACTCCAGTGCGGCCCGCCCGGACCACGAATCATCGCCGGCTGCGCAGCTCCTGAGCACCACAGGTGCCACTAACTCTGTGCACCACAAGTCAACGCCACGTGGCTGCTGGCCCTTGCTGACCTCTGCCTCCGGCCTACACTGCGGTCAGCAGGGCTCACAATTTAGGTTGAGTCGTGATTGCAGATGACGCAGTCCAGTAGGCAATAGACATTGACCCCAGTGCGGCCCGCCCGGACCACAAATCATCGCTGGCTGCGCACCCCCTGAGCGCCACAGGTGCCACTAACTGTGCACCACAGCTCATGGACCCTTTATGATTGAGTCACGTGCTGTGGACTGCGGACGCAACAATGTCACCTCAGGCAGTGCGGCAGGAATATCCCGAAGGGACACAATCATTGACAATTTCTTAACATGAGCATGCCCAGCTCTGGTGCCACTATCTCAGTGCACCACAAGTCATGGCCCCTTCTGATTGAATATTGGGTGACCTCTGTACTTGCTCCGGCTACCTCCATGGTGCTTCGCAGTTGTTAGTGTTATGTTGGTGTTTTCTGTTTCCGCTTTAATAGTGATCACTGTTCAAGTTGTTGCCAGCCCCAACCACTCACTGAGGGCTGTCTCACACTCACCCCACACCCATCCAGCACAGGCGTCACTGGATTTGTGATCCTGGTAATAAAAAGGGGTCGGGCGCACGTGCCCGTAGCCAGTTCCACTATCTATTCAAGTGTGTCCGTGTGGTCATTATGCATGAATGATGGCCCCGGGCCCTACCACATTACATTGTGCTGTGGACAGCGGACGCAACCATGTCACCTCAGGCAGTGGGTAATAGCTCGGACATGTAGCTAAGTCATCCCCCCTCCTGTAAGCGACAATGTTGCAATGTAGCATGCACCCGGAGGGCAGGCTCGCACGAACGGAGTAATGAAGGAGCGCAAGACCGCTCTGGGTCCAGGATCATACATGCCAAGTGTTGTTTGTAACTGTATTGCCGCAGCATGAGCAAAATGCCCAGCCACATTAGCCGCGCCAGTTCAGCCAGGCATGTACTCTACATCTGTGTCCGCCCTATCCTTTACATAGGCCTACACTCACGTGGCCCACCCCTTTCAACGGCCAACATCACAGTGTCGTTGTCAGGCTTGTGTACATGCGCAGACAGGCATGACAATACTGTGCCATAGGAGTGCAAGTGATGCAATCGTGCAGCGCACATATGTAAATGGTACGGGGGAGGGAGGAGCAGCTGTGAGGCAACGTAACACACAGTGATGCCGCTCATATGCCACATGCAAGTCATGTCAATAATGAATCACAAAGTCCCACTCATCCCACCCCACCCACAACAAGCCACTTCACATCCCATGAATGCAAGCAGATTACAAACTTACACTAGGGATGAAAGCTCCTTTGTCTGAACTATCAGGCGGAAGCACATCTGCACCTTCGACCTCGGAATTGCATGTGCCCAGCACCCCCTGACAGATACTATAGCAGCTGATGACGACTCCCACACTACGCACAGCCAGATGAAAGACCAACGTATACACACCCCACACACAGAAGTCCTTGCCCGAAGTTATCTTGCATGGAATGGCCTTCACACTTACTCCCTCAACACCCCAGGCGTACAACCGGTGCACACTATAACAACTCATTGATACAAGATGTGGCATTTCATCCACAGAACTGGAGCAGGTCAGAACAGTGCCTCTTCCACAAGAGCCACTTACTCAATGGCCGAACATCCCGGACACATGCACAACCCCTGTCACGTGGAACTGTACTGTGCATGAATGCTGTATTCACTGGGGGCACTGCCATTGGCACTGCTGCGGATCAGTTACCTGCTAAGCTTCCGCCTTGCCAACGTCACCTGCGTTCAGCCTGTGTTGCATTGTCGATCGTGCATGTTCGAGTGGTCCATGGATGTCTCCTATCCAACAGGACGGTAGCTGAACTGGATTTTGACATGTGTGCGTGCCCCCTGTTGGCCCACGACCAGGAGTGTCACCGTGATACCTGTTTATGGGATGCCTTGATACTTGGCATACATGCTGGCAGCTGGACCTGGGAGATTGCACAAATCCTCGTGTGCAGCGACCACATTGAACCGCTCCCATATTGGGCTGTCGTGCTAATTGGTGAAAGGGGGTGGACGCAGCACATCTGTCCGGACCTGCTAATGGATCGCCTCGCCGCCCTGTTTGATGAAGTCGACACCGACCTCATGTTGGAAATGTTAGCCTACGAAGCTGCAATGGCTTTTATGGACGAGTAACTACGTACCTGCAGCCACAACTGATTGGAACACATTGCACATGTCCCGACACCTTGTTGCATCTTGGAGATCTGGTCACATATCCCACGACAACAGTGGACATGGCTGCCTGGACTCCGGAAACATGAGCGGACAACAACGCGCGTTAACATAAACCTGTGAAAGGTGAGGCACTCCCCCGGAGTGGACAGCGGCGCTTGGCAAGGTTCCTCCTTCTGACATACTGCTGCATTGGTCTGCAAGTTGTGGCACTTATCTTGCCCGTACTGACATGCATATGCTAATAAAGTCTACGCAGCTTCACTTGTATTCAACTGTGATGAGTGTTGATTTGAATGACAATGTGTGTCTCAATGCCTATCTGGGTCACGGCCATACATGCACATTGATAGCATTACCCAGGGGGTGCCTCTTTTGTGGAACCACTGTCCCTACATTCATCCATACTTTCATTCTTAAATGGTCATGGCCATGACACATCAGTGTGAATTGGGATGTTTTATTCACATTCAGTGGAGTGTTGAAGCTGGGCCAGTACAGGGCCATGCAAACCCCACTTTACATTGTTGCCCTGTGGAGGGCCAGCCAGAGTCCTTTCGGGATTGACAAGTTCATAGGGAGTGGAAGACTACAGTCCGCAGTGTGATTGCAGTGTCATTGGTAACCACACCAAATATGGCAGTCCATGTCGAGGTCCAAGGTGAGTGTCGCTCGGTGTATAGGGGGGACAGCGGGAGGTGTTATTCCAGGGCATGATGCAGAGGGCAGAACCAAGCTGAACACGGCCATATGGCGGAGCTGAATGCTAACACTTGATTCTAGCCACAGAGCCGCCAGGTGCCTCACATGTGGGTGGTGGTGTTCTGTCTGCATCACTGTGTGGCATTGACACTTCAGGGGATGGAGGTGGGAAATCTGCCGCACTGTGTGGCACTGACACTTCAGGGGGAGGAGATGTGGATGTAGTAGTGGCACCAGCATCCATCCGCGCCAGGCCTTGTGGTGGCAATGCCATGACGAGGATCTGCAGGGCATGGAAGATCACAGCTACATCTCGCTGGTGTGCAGCTGCGGCACACATTCTTTCCGCCTGCATCCGCTCCAAGCTCTCCATCATTCTCCTTATGTTTCCCAACTCACAGATGACATCACTGGAGCCACTCTGACTGGACAGTAGTTCTTGTCTCAGAGTCATGACTCCAGCGATGGCAGCCATGGCTTGTTGTGGAGCAAGGAGCAGACAGTGGGTGTCCGTTAGGGGCTGTGAGTGGCCCCTGATGGGACTTAGACACCCACGTATGGCATCCAGTTTGGCTGCCATGAGGTCGAACCCCACCCGCAGCTGGTCAGACATCTCCTCCTGGCACCCTAACACACGGTGTTGGGAGGCCATATGTTGGTTGTGGGGGTCCTGGGAGACAGCCGTGGTGGTGGGTGCTTCCTGCTGTGTGGCCTGTGCAGGGGGTGAGGGTCTCATTGATGCAGCTGGGCTGCCCTGCTCCTGGAGGTGGTGTGCCGGAGCTGTCCCTGAGCTGTTGGAGTGCGTCGGTGTAGATGTTGGGGAGGTCCTCTTCATCATCAGTGCTGTGTTGTTGGGTCTGCTCTGCAGGAGGTGTTGATTCTCCCTCTGCAATGTGAAGGGAAATGCAGATAGACATTTTGTTCACATGTATGTTCACGCATTGTGCAAGTTTACTGTCAGACTGCATGGCAATGTACATTGTGACTGTGTATGAGGAGACGCATATTTGAAGCGGGACACTTGGCATTTCTACACCATCAGGGATGTGAGGTTGTACTTGTACATTGTCATCTCACAGTTTCCTGCTATGCCAAATGCAAATGGCCCTTGTTACAGTCAGTACGGCATTGGTTCCGCATGGTGGAAGGTGCCACCGAAGGATTTTAAATTGAAATAACTTACTAGTCAGTTTTCCTCATTCTGCTGGCGTATACGTAAGTGACCAGAAAATCACATATGAGGGATACAATGTTTCAATAAAATGATGCCAACACCCCAGTCAAGCTAATATGAAATGTCCTGGTCCTTTTAGGTAATGGTCCTGTGACATCTCACCTATAAAAAAGCACAACGAGTGCAACATCTAAATCTCAGGTATTATTTTATGAACATGAATTGAGCTGTATAAAGTGTATATAAGAGAAAGGGTTGAGTTTAGGTAATTTATTTTGATTTAATTTCAATTCGCAGGTTACACCGTGCTTTAGCCCTGATGAAAATCCCGCGATTGTTCTTCGGGATTGGAAACGCGTCGGCAATTTCCATGGGTCACAAAGGGTAGTCCAAAAAAATTCTTGATCTCTGAAGAGGGTAGTGATCAATGTACCCCTCGGAGCAGTATTTACCCCATGTGACGGCAGTTCTATAAATTTAACCGAGACTAATAGGTTTTTTGGAACTGCGTAGCTTCATTTGTACCACTATCTTGCTGGTGTAATGTTCGTAAAATTTGTTGGTGTATTTTTTGTGTATTGGAAATGTATCTCACTCGGATTTGTGTAAAATGATGTACAGATGTATTGAAAATTTCTTTAAAAAAGGTGATTATGACATCTTAAGCTTTGAACTGAACAGTCTTAGCTTTTTCCGCTTTGAATAAAATAGCAATATAAAAAAAACTGACAGCCAGGTTTAACTCCCCTTTTTTCATTTTCTAAACACAGGCAGCAGCAGTTGTGTCCTCTGTTCTGTTGTGAAAGTGTTGCAGTTTGTACCACATTGTTGTCAATGTTGGGGTGCTCTGCATCTTGTGTGTGTGCTGCATTGTGGGTGATTTGCCCCTTCGGGTCTGATTTTGCTGGCCCTTTCAGGCGGTGTGCCTTTCACTTCTGTGCTTGTGCAGTGCTGAGCTGTTGCAGACTTGGGTAAATTGGGCCCTTGGTCAGAGTTGTGACTCTTGGGCATGGTTTGTCCGTAGATGTGCTATACTTAATTGTGCATGTGTGCCATTGTGCCCATCTCCCCCCGTCCCCCCAGTCCCTGGTCGTTACTCACCCTGTTGCTGTTGGGTCAGGTCATGTTGTGCAGTGTCCAGTCCCCCGACTCCTGCCACCGTCTCCCCAATGATGGTCCCAGGCTGGTCCTCCGTGGGGCTTGTGGAGTTCTGGTTGTCCTCTGTTCTTGCTCCGGCTACCTCCATGGTGCTTCGCAGTTGTTTGGGTCTTGTTTGTGTTTTTGGTTGCCGCTTTTATGGTGATTTTGGCCGCCTGACTTGTGGGACTTGCAGGCTGGCGCAGCTTAGCGCTGGTTTGGTATCGCGGTTGGGCCCATCGCGACTTTTGCCGCGTTCGGATTTTTATCGTCGTCCTGGTGATGTTATCGCTGACATTTTACGCGTTATCGGGAGGCTATCGAATGTTACTGCCGTGTTGAGAATACGACGTTAACACAGAGTTATTTCCCCGCGATAGACGGCGATATGAAAACGTGCGTTAGCCTTTTTTGGCGATGATTATCGCACGTTCTTAAGAATATCCCCCAAAGTTTGCTCCTGCCCGCCGAGCCAAACTTATAGTCTCGGGGAATGGGGTCCGCAGAGTTGTACGACAGCTCAGGGAGGGGGGTCTCATGACTCCCTCTCCTCAATCACCAAATCGGCCCCAGGTGATGGGGTCCACAGGGCCTGAGAAATAGGTCAGGGTGGGGGCGCATGCCCATTCCCCTGAATCAACAAATCAGCCCCAGTGGATGGGTGGAACAAGGGGCTCTCCTCCTCTAAAATACATTTTTTGCCAACTCTCCAGGCCGGGGCCCACCACAGAGGGTAAATTTTTGAAAAGGTAGACGCCTGCCATTTTTTCTTCTCAGCCTGTGGATGCTCCGCGAATCTATGGTACAGAGAGAAACAAATATGCTTTATGCCCAGGGAGTAACCCTGCCCTCCTATATGATCTTTAACATATTTTTTTCAGGACAGGAACTGAGTCCCAGAGTCCTTGTCCACTCCCTCCTGCCCTCCATGATCCACTGAGCTGTTACAGGAATTCTGCTCAGGAACAGAACTTTGCTTGGGACCATAGAACATCAGTATGGAGGGGAATGAGTCACTATACCACATCAGAGTCCGAATAGCTAAAGTGCTTCACTTGCCCTCCTAGCCTTTCCGGAGACAAGTGATTTAGCACCCCAGAACACAACACTCCTGACCCTCTGAGGGATCACGGTAACAGGACACAACCTTTTGTTCTCTCATTAGTATTTGTCCACAATAAGATAGAAAAAAGACACAAAGGCAGTTTACAATGTTTATTTAAACTATTGTGCTCTAAGATGCAATAATTGTGCCACAATTATTAAGCAGAACATGTCATTAATGTCATCAACATAGTTAATGAACAATATACAATAAAGAGCCCTGTCACGTTATCTGACAGATCTGCCGAAACCGTCCCCTAGGCGTTTATAGAATATGGATCTCTAGGTAGAATGGCAGACCCCGTACACAGATGGATGTTCAACATATTGGCCGACACAGCGCTCTTGTTTCAGGACCTTCTCTCTGTCAGCTTGTTTTTTTCAGAACCCCTGTCCTCAGTTATATGACAAGATATGACGGGGAGCCCATTTTGCAGTTGCACCAGAGGGGGAGAGGAAACCACAATCCCCGGTTTCCTTTGCGGCTCTATGGCGTCGACTTGCCAGCATGCCAGGAGGCGCTTAAAATCAGCGTGTGCTTCCCGCAGCGTGGGAGCCCATTTTGCACTTGCACCAGAGGGGGAGAGGAAACCACAACCCCCAGGTTCCTTTGCAGCTCTACTCCGCCGACATGCCAGCGTGCTAGGAGGCACTTAAAAACAGGGCGGACTTTCTGCAGCGCGGGACGTGCCCGGGCCACGCTCGGGCCCAGGCCAGGCCCGTCTGCGCCCGTCCACAGCCGACTGAGGCTGGGCTGGGCCACCCCCTTTGGTCTTTCTGATCCCTGCCACACTCTGAACTTGTGACCTGCAGTGGAGGTTACCATTGTGAATAGGGGGGCAGACTCCCTGCCCCACCCTGCAACACGGCCATTGCCGAATACCCTCATGTCTGGATGTAACGGCAGAAGGTGGCTGCCCCTCTTTTGCTCATCAGAGGAGTAAAGTGTTGTCATTTAAGGACCAGCTACCCTACCCACAAGTAAGTGACATCATCGCCGATCCAGGCCGAACAGCGCTTATCACTGTGTGTACCTGGGCCAATGGGGGAAGGTGAAGCGATGGCATCTATAGCGAACCAAACTCTGGGGTCACCAAAAGATAAGGAGTGTCAGAGCGATAAACCCATAGAGGCCCAGAGGGCCTCCGCTGCCCTCCAATCACAGTTTGAACAGTGGAGGGTGAAACCTACGCCGGCTATAAATTCAACACCACTCTCGCCTACCATCATGCCTGTAGCAAAACGCAAAAGGAAGTCAAAGAACACCACTCATATAAATGAGCCCCCCTTGGTCCCATCAAAAGCCCATGATTTGTTTAATCTCCTTGATGATGTGGATAATGCCATCTGGAAACCATTTTGGGACAAATTAACTGTTTTCGTCAATGAATTATTAGCCCCGATAAAAATTAAAATGGCCAAACTGGAGGGAGGGTTGGAAATTGTTACCACCGGTTACAGTAACTTGCCTAGTATTTTACATACACAGTCTTTGGGGGGGGAAGGAGGTGCAATCCAAAATCCCCAATACAATTGATGTCTATACAATGAAGGGTTCTAGAACAAATGGCAGTGGTAAAGAGAGACCTAGCCAGCACCTCCGTTATGTCTTCAATGTGTTGGTTTTTCAATGCTAGTTAACTTCTTTAATTTTGTTTAGTAATGGGTCAGTTTCATCTACCAAATACTTTTACATTCAAGTGTTCACAAATTTTGTGCATTTTTTGATATTGGATTCCCCCATTCTATTATCACTATATTAATGCATTTCTTCCTTTCTGTAACATTCGGTGACTTTGCTAACTATATGTCTACATTTGAAGAAGGCGAGACTTGGATGGAAAATATAAATCTATAATTAAGGTGTTCACTATAGTGTTGTGTTAATTGTAATGATCACAACACTTATGTATTATGCTACTGATCTTGCTCTCTTTTTTCTGCCATTACGCACTACCACTCACTAACTTGAACTTTTATCTAACTATTTAAATAGCAATGGCGTATTTGGGGTCACTTCTTTTCTATTCTTTAATTATATTCCTTCATACCTTCGACACTTGGAATACTGATTTTATTTATTCCAGATTACATTAGCATCGACGTAATGAGGGAAACATAGTCTTTTTACTATTCCAAGATGGCGCTGGTTTCGGCTATTACTTTTTCTGCCGAAAAACCGTCCGTCGTTGGTTTTTGCTTTGGTCAACATTGATCAGGTGTTTTGCTGGCTACTTAATAGAAGCTGAGTAGTCCGCATACTTGAGGATCTCTCCACTGTAGCGGGACGCGTCTGTTCGCACGAGGTGAGCATTGTGGTTTAGCGTTGCACGCTAGCAAACTGTAGAGTTAACTATTGGTAATACTTTAACAGCTGATAAATTGGTGGTGTTGGATAGAGTTGACGCTATCCAGATGTACTCTTGTTCGTAACAGTAATTACGGTGTAACGGACGGCAAAAGTGCGAAATAATGAGTTAAAATGGAATATTTAAAAAAAGGAGATGTGGTGTTTTATTTTATGGCGTATTAGGTTACCATTACAACATAACCGGGACATTTAGGAGGTAACATTATGGATTCTGACATCGTTATTTTAAAAGTCGGTGAATACAGGCAATAAAATGTTTAAAGCCTTGTTATACTAGCATGGATACACTTGAGAGTTTTGTGCACTCATTCAGATGCTGTGATAGAGCACTTTTTGATGTCTATTTGATAAAGGACTATGAGTGCTGAATCGACGGTAATTTGTGCGGTAGTGTTTGTAACATCTTTCCTACATAGGGTAGGCACTAGTGTGCATATTGTATCACAGGGGTCATTAACCTGTGTGTACCACTTCCTCTTGTCAATCTAATTCGCGCAGTTTTTAGATTCCTATACTGATATTACCAGTGCAGGTGCATCGCTATCAGCAATTATACTTAGATTGGATATTGGACTTCAGTTGTTTTAATTCTCAAGTATACTTGCGATCTCAGATTTCTACTTATATATTTTTTTGTCTACAGAGTACCACTATTAGTGACTCATATCTACAATTTATCTCAAATACAAAGTTTGACGCACCGTCTACAATAGAAATAGAAAATGCTGAACAAGCACTTTCAAGGTATGGCGTTTTTTAGTGACTCATCGAATGAAATTATACTTAACTCTATGCTATTTGGCAATTGGCTCTCTATTTACAATTAGAACTAGTATTAGAACTTAGTCCTCTTTTTCCCGAACCTATTAGCATGTTTACTGGGTTTAGATGAATTTAAAAATAATTCTTATACTAGTAAGTATTTGCCTATATTTTTTAAACAAGTGCACGGTTTTTAATATTAAAGAAACGTGGAAGTATATATGGAATTGGTTCAATTAAAATTCATTACTCTTTAATTCAGTGATTAATCATCTTTTGTCCTTTATACTTCTTCTTTTTATCTGTAGTCACATTGAGTGTTCTATAAGATTTAATACTTGCGTCTATACTACGTGACATTGTTCTCTTCGACAATTCGAGATTTCAAAGAAGTTTCTTCAATTCTGAGCCACAGAAATTTTTCTAAGGTATGTGTTACCTTATATAAGAAACACACACTATTGCACCTTGGGTATAAGCTATTTGCACATTCTTATTCGGTTGGTTCTATCTTGGTGCATGCTTGGTAGTACTATGTCTGTCAAGCACAATGGAACATTATTATTATTCTCTCTACATTTTCTGTTTCTATTTTTCTGCTTCTCTTCTCCCTTCTCATCTTAAATTCTTCCCTTTGTGGTTTATACTATATTTTCTTTTTCCCTTATTTTTCTTGGTGCCTTGTCTTGTGTTATTTATCACGGATGACACAAATGTGTTTTGTGTAATTTTAACCACATTCTGTAGCTGGTCTTTGTAGAATATATGGTCTTTCTTTTCACTGTTAACGAGTGACATGCATTTAAAAAGGCATTAAATTTACAATACTATATATACAATATTGTATATCAATTTGAATATTGTTTCTACAGCCTTGAAAAAGTCGTATAAACGACGAAACACGTGTCGGCTGTCTTCATCTGCGATACGCACTTCGTGTCAACGAAATCAAGACTTTTTAAAGATTACTTGCCTTTTGTATTAATTTCTATGAACATTTTGTTTTGTATTATAAACTTTATATTAATTTGGGCTTATTAAAAAATAAACTGACTACAAGGTCAGTTATAATACTATACAGTGGCTGTGCTCTGTTAATTTTTTTGTAATTGTATTGATGTCTATACAATGGCGGGGACTGGTGATCAACCCGCCACAAGTGTAGCCCCTAGCCAGCCACGGTCAACCCCGATATCCAGCTTAGGGTAGGGGCCCATTAATACAATTCCTACTCTGTCATCCACAGAAAACCAAAGCCACGTAGCCCGCAATGTAAATTATACACCTTACAACTGTAATCATCCTCAAGAGCAAGTAACCATCAACCTCCCCCAAGCCTGCTGCCCATATGTGGCTGTCCTGGCAAATGTCCCCCCACTACAAATGGTAGTAGGGAAACAACAGTAGGCCTAAAGAACAAAGTGGTCCATTGGCTTAGTTCCAAATGCCTGTGTTCACCAACTAACGCAGAACAGATTCTATTCACACAAAGGGTAAGGTGGATATGCCCACAAACGAAAAACTACAAGGGGGATTGTATTATTATTAACTTTCGAAACCCCCTTATAGCGGGTAACATCCATGCGAAGGTGGCATTACAACCTTTGGCTGGCCGTAGCATGGTTATCTTACCTCTAGGGTTCTTTTACAGCCACCTAATAAACCATGACTACACCCAGGCCTACCCCCAAAGAGTACAGGCACTAAGATTGGCCTATCCCTGTCCCCAGGCTTTACCTCTGTCAAATAGGTTCCAACCACTAAGTACAATGGAAGATAATGATTGACTCAGTAACGTTAAATATGTGGCAGATAATACAGTAGAGTGTTATAGCAAGGAGACTGCCAAGGCCCAGGAGAGTAACGTGCCCCCAATGCCATTAACTGTGGCCATGATAAGGCCATTAAGCTCAGTAGGGAGCTGCCCAAGCCTGGAAAAAATAATCAACAGTGCGATCTTCAGGAAAGCAGTAACCTCAACCTCAACCATGATTTCAACCAATGGATCGGGGGTGGCCTATATAGCTTTGCAACATGGAATGTGAACCGGATTATGAGCAAATTAGGGAACCCTGACTGGCATAATTTTATATCAAAATATGAAATAATATGTTTGCAGGAAACATGGTGTTTGAAACCTATACACGTAGATGGATTATCTTCATATTTCTTAGAAGCAACAGCATCACCTACAGGGCGGGCTAAAGGGGGGCTGTTAATCCTTATTTCCAACAAAATCACAGTTAAAGTTAAGAATATTTTGAACCCTGATCCACTTTTCCAATTATTATGGCTGAAGAAAAATGGAGAGAAAGACCTGGTTATAATAAACTACTATAACGATGTGTTTGATGCATCATGTAGTAGGGTGGCGATGGCACTAGATCATCATTTGGAAACCTTCCTAAGTGTTATACATACTAATTATATGTTAATATGGGCAGGAGATTTTAACATACAAGCCTGTGCCCTAGGTGATGCTCGAACATGTGGTTGAATTAATTAGGATGGGATGGGATATGACCATTTTTGCCATAAAGAATATGGTGAAGATTTGAATTTCATTATTTCCAAATATGATCTCGAATTATTGAGGTGTGATTGTGATATAAATAGTGAATCAGATCCAACATTTACGGATAGGAATTCGACCTCCATCATTGACCATTTGCTGATATCAGCATCAGCAAATGTTCTGTGCGGTACGCCCAACACCGCAGCGGCACCCCTAAGTGACCATAACTTGATCAGAATACCACTATATTTTTGGAGTAAGATGCACCATATTTTCACGGCTCTAAACAGCATCACTGCAAGCAGACCAAATGGTATTCGAAATAAATGGGAAGGTGTTGATCCCGGCACTATGTTGCAAACAATAGTAGAAAAAAATATTGTGGAAATTGATTACTGTCTCCAGGAGGATATTGTTCCTAATTTGATAGTTTTTTAGCTAAATTACCAGCTCCATAAATCTACTACTTACTCGCCACCCCATTAGGGCAGGGAAGAAGAATAAAGGATGGTTTGATACCGCTTGCACCAAAACACTCCGGTTGCTGAAACGTGCCCTGACAATTAAGACTCTGCGTATCCAATATAAACAGGCCAGGGATAATAGGATAAAATCACTCCAGAATGAAGCATGGGACAACCTTACTATTGCGGCAGAGAATAAAAACACCAAGCTATTCTGGGACACAGTGAATGCCAAATTCTTAAAAAATTATGATAACCCTGAGTTCATGCATCTTGTACCCTTTGATAGTTGGGTGGCACATTTTTCAGAAATTTTTAAAGAGCATAGTGAGGATGTAGTATGCCTATATGGAGGACGGGAGGGGTATGGGAATTAGAAAACCTAGAAATTTCCCTCAATGAAGTCAAACTTGCTATTATAACTAGCACATGGGGATGGGCCCCTGGGCTGGATGTGGTGCCAGTTGATGTACTTAAATCTGCTCCCGAACTTTGGGGGCCTATCCTGACCAGGGTCTGTAAAGCAGCATCGACAGATAGTATCCCGCCTTCATGGGAGACATTGACGATTATACCTATATACAAGAAGGGGGACAAAGCAGACTCCAAAAATGATCGCCCAATTTCACTTTTAGACTCCTCATTAAAGGCCATGAGTAGAGTACTATTGGTAAAGTTGGAGGAATGGGTACAAGAAAACTCGATCCTGTCCCCAGCTCAGTACAGCTTCAGGAAGGAGATGGGTACGGTTTCACAATGCGTTAACCTGGAGCTTTTAATTGGTAAATGCACAAGGGCTCAGACGGGTAAAATATATTTATGTTTTGCTGATCTGAGCAGCTCTTTTGATCTGGTCGACCATAATCTACTGTGGGTACTGTTGATTTCCCTGGGCGCACCAAGACCGATTGTGGGGTTTCTCTCATGCCTCTATGAAAAGCTAGGGATCCAGGTACGTTTTGGACCCCAAGGAGAATGCACGGCACAATTTAAAGTAGGGCGTGTCATCTGTCAGGGGTGTGTTTTGGCTCCATTACTTTTTTCACTCTTTATTAATGGGGTGGACAATCATCTTAAGTCGATGCAGACCGATGCCCTTAAGGCTGGAGGATTTTTCAATACCAGTACTTCTTTATGCAGATAACGCTGTACTCCTAGCTAGACCACCAGTAGGCCTGCAGAAACTGATGAATGCATTTGACTTCAAGGAAAATGGTTATTAACAAAACCAAAACATTTTCTATGGTCTGTGGTCATATACGCAAACCATGTAAACCTTTTTTATTGATAGTACCCCAATTGTTTCAGTGAAATCCTTTTGTTATCTGGGAATAATGTTTGCGGGCAATGGCTCGTGGACCCAGCAAGTATTAAATACCAGAGCCAAAATGGACAAGGTCTCCCAGGGAATCTTCAAGTTTGCGTCAAAACTGGGTAGCCATCCTATCAAGGAAATGGTGGCTATATATAAAGCTAAGGGCGTGACAACGGCTACTTATGGAGCCATTTTGTGGGGCCAAGACAATGCCCATGCCCTGCAAATTGAGAAAAATACATTTTTAAAAAGGCTTCTATATTTGCCACCTTGTGCAGCAAACACTATAGTCCACAACAAGGTTAACTTGCAATTTATAGAGGACATCCTTCTGGTTAAACCTTTGTTATTATGGATATCACTGGGGGCCAAGGATGAGGTTAGCTTTACTAGAAACATAATCCTTGTTTGTTTAACTTTGGATAAAGCCCTAAATATACTGTGGCTATTATACATTAATTTCATTTTGGGCGAGTTGTGTAACTTGTCCGCTTGGCCTTGATATCACCCAGTTTACATCACTTAGCAAGAATAGGATCAAACACATTTTTTTCCAATATAGGCTCGCCAAACGTGATCTGGACGAGGGAAAAAAAATCACTAGTGATATTTTACAAGAGCCTGGACAAGGAAGTGGGGGCTTACCATCATTTGACATAGGTAAATATCTTACAACATCGCTATGTGCTGACAAGGTTGCGATGCGGTATTGTGCATCACCTAGTCACTTTCCCACATATGAGGTCGTGCCCCTCTGATGCAATTTTGTGCCCTTGTGATGGCCACAGTAAACAAAGCACTCTGCACTTTTATTATTCTGTAAAATGTACCAGAATTTGAGGACCCGTTTTCTGAAAACTTACATTTAACGCCCAGATTACTCGAACGTATAAAAATGCACTGAATTTTTTGGTGTCACTAGGTGGCCCACACGTGTGTTACAATGTTGCACTATTTATAACAAATGCTATTATAATTAGGAAAGCATACCGCAATAGCTAATGGTGATGTACTAAAAGGTCTATGATCATCTGTACAGTTTATTTTTAGATGTTTTTAACCACCCCTTTTTATGTAATATTTTATACACAATATGGATCTTATTTTACGTATGCATATATGTATATGCGTGATTCTAGCTATGTACTTTTATGGCTGTATATTTTATACTCCTGAATCAAGTTTATGAACGAACGAACGACAAGATATGTGTATTGAAAACAGCAGCTGCATTCTTCTATTATGTCTAGGTGCTAGTGTCTGACCAGAGAGAATAACAAGGGGCAATGGCTATTCAGACTAAATTCCAGAAATATATTAAATACGAAAACGTGCTAAAGCTGCCTACAACGTGCATGATTAGGCTAACATAGGGAAAACGACAATGGGCGATGTAAGAAAAACATAACAGAGCTACCACTGCCCCTCTTTCTCCCTGCCCTGCATTGTCTGTTTTGCTGCCACTGTCCTTCCATCTGCACAGCTTGGACAGATTTCTGCCCCTGTCCCCCTTCCACAAATTATCCAAGTCCAATGAACTACCTCCTCTCTCCTGCCCTCCATGGCCCTTTATGCATCTACTTCCTTTTGCCATCCAGGGTCCTTTGTGCTGCCACTGCCCTACTGCCTCTTCTGCCTGACTTGCTAGGTGTTTTGTTCTGCCACTGCTCCTGTTGCCTGTTCTGTGAGGTTAGTTTGCTGCCCCTGCTCCTGTCCCCTTGCCTCTGCCCTTTGCTGTCTGAGGCTATCTCCTACCCCTTCCCTTCTGCCCTGTATGTTCATTTGTGTATAACCCTTCCCTCTCGCCCATGATGGTCCCAGGATTTACCATTAAACCTGCTGCCTGTCATACGTGGTCTGTTCTGCTGCCACTGCTCCTCCCACCTGCCCTATATGGTCAGCTTTCTGCCTCTGACCCCCTCCCACCTATTTGGAAAGATGCCTTTTTTGCAAGACTACCCCAACATTTCTGGCCTTTTTGCTGAACGTTATTTTTGATGGCTACAGAACTCAGCACAGATTCTGGGCTGAGACGCCAGTCTCAGGATACCACTGCTGGGATGGCGGGAGTGAAAGAGGAAAGAGATTGTCTGTCATCTGAGGGTGTAGCTCCAAACTCTGAGACACCTTAGAGACCTGAGAGACCTCAGAGGCAAGTGTGGAACTCATTTCCAGCCCCAATGTTGGAGGTAAGGCCTTCCCAATGCCCCAGATGGGAGGCTCCACCTGACAGTAGATGGCCAGAGGCCTGGCTCTTGGCACTAACAGTTGTCAGTGACCTATGTTGCTAGTCCTCCTTGTGGGCAGATGTTTTCCTAGGTTGGGGACAAAATGGACCACATCACCTTGTTTATGGTGCTATCTGCATACTGGGGTACATCTCTGAGAAAGCTAAGGGTAGGAGCCTCACAGATGGGGTCTGCAGAAGGAGAGGATTCCACATGTGCAAAAATAGCAGCCCCGGATGATGGAGACAGAGGGGTACAAATAGGTTTAGATGGGCATAGAACAGACAACTGTAACTGAGGCAAATTGTTGACTTCTATCGCCTAAGCAGGGAAGTCAAGGTATTGATTAATCAATCTAAACATTTGGCTGGGCGGGGCTGTGTTGGAAACTTTCCCTTTCTGGAGGGTCACTCCGAATATTTTGTTCTTCGTCCTTGTTAGAAATGGGGTCTCTAGTTGAGTGGGTTATGCACCCTGTCCAAGTAAAAACCACCACTTTAGTTGGGGTAAGCTAGATATACAATAAAAGATAACCTGTCCCCACCCTCTGGCTGCTTGGCACAGAGCAGTCAGGCTTATATAGAGAGACAATGTGTAAAGTATTTGTGCAACACACACACACAGTAACACAAAAAAAAAAAAATCTCCACACCAGGTTAGGAATATAGAGAATAATTTTATGAATAAATCAAGACTGAAGTTACAAAACTCCAACAAGTAGAAGTTATGAATTTTTAAAAATTAAATGAAAATGCAGAGTCATAAAGCACCACCTGGGGACATCTGGTCGCACTTGACCAGGGCAAATCAAAAAGTTTAGCCTGACCACAATGGAGTGCGGGTCGCGTACAGGGACCAGCTCTGGCCCGCTGAAAAGAGAGCCTTTGGAGGGGGCCATGTTGACATTGAGGACGAGATGCGAGGAGCAGGGAGATGATGTGACATCGTTGATCAGAGGGATTCATAGGTAATGCATTGTTGTCTAGTCATACACTCGGGGAAAGCTTCGGCAACGAACTACACTAAAGTAGGACAGTTTTGAGACTGGCAATGCATCATCATAAAGTGTAATGTGCCAGTCCCAATTGAAGCAATGGCGGACGATGGATTGGTGTTAAGATTTGCAGCACGGAGAACCTCAATTCCAAGGGCCCAGGACTGTATTGGCACCTCTTGACAGGGCAGGGACTCAAAGATGGCAGATTCCAGGTGCTGTTGCAGGGTTGCAGAGAGTCTTTGATGTCCCTGGGACTTCAGAACAGGGATCAAGCCAGTCCAGCATGCCCTTTGAGTCACTCTGGGTTCAAGTGAGGAGGGTCCAATCCTTCTCCTCAGCAGGACAGAGGGTAGCAGGCAGCAGGGCAGCACAGCAGAGCAGGAAAACAGTTCCTCAAGAGCTGCATACGAGCAGAGTGGCAGTCCTTGTAGTAGCACAGCAGTCCTTCTCCTGGCAGAGTTCTTTACAGGTCCAGTAGTGTCTGATTTGATGGGGTCAGAGACCCATTACTTTTACCCAGTTGGGCTTTTGAAGTTGGGGGTAACTTCAAAGAAGGGTCTTTGAAGTGCACAGAAGCCCTTTCTTCCCAGCCATGGCTCCAGAGTAGCTGTAGAGGGTAATCAGCAATTTGTGTGGGGACAGCGCCTTGCCTAATCAGGTGTGTCGGGCCCCTCCATCCCTTCCTGCCCAGGAAGAGCCATAGGAAAGCAGATAAGTACTTAGACACACCTAGCCTTTCTGTGTTTATAGCTGTCTAGAGGGAATGCACAAAGTGTATCTGTCACCCACCCCAGACGTGTACTGATGACAGGCTGCAGGAACACAGACCTGCAAGAGCAGAGAAATGTCTGCTTTCAAAAAATGGCGTATTTGTTAAATATTAATGTTAAATCTGACTTTACCAGTAAAGAGGATTTACCATTACTATTCCAAAGATATGATATAAGGACAGCTACTCCTTTCTAATCAGGAATTACAGCTTAAAAATGTATTAAGGAATTTCCAATGTTAACCTATGAGTGGAGTAGGCCTCACAGTAGTGAAAAACGAATGTAGGTGTTTTTGTACTACCAGGACATGCAATCTTAAAAATACTTGTTCTACCGTATACTTACACAGCACCCAGCCCAATGGGCTACCTACGGCCTACTTTAGGGGTGACGTATGTGTAATAAAAAGGGGGAATGAGGATTGGCAAAAGGTTTTAAAAGTAGAAGTTTCAGTAAAACTGCACACACTGGCTCTGCTGTGGCAAGCCTGAGACTTGTTTACAGCGCTACTGGTATGAGTGTCACAATCAGTTCTGCAGGCCCATTAGGAACATTTAACTTACAGGCTCTGGGAATATGGCATGCCATTTTACAAGAGACTTACAAGTAAACTAAATATGCAAATTGTTTATACAACAATATTACTTTGTTTAGGGAGGAAGCACATGCACTTTAGCACTGGTCAGCAGTGTCAAAGTGCTCAGAGTCCTAAGGTAAACAAAAATAATCAGAAAAAGAGAAGGTAAGTAGGACAAACGTTTGGGGGAAGGCCACTCTAAGGCTGACAGGTCTAACAGTGCTTGGCCATATTATTGCTGGTTATTGAACTCTATGCACTTCACTCCTGCTAACCATTGGTGCTTGGTATACTCATATTTGACATATTTAATTACTGTCACCCGTGGCCTGAAATCCCTCTCCAATGGACAAGTAGTTGGCCTCTTGTTTCTCTGCTTCAGGAATAGAAGGATCTGGACTCCTGTCGCTTCTGAAAAGAAGAGTTGGGAGTTATTGAGCACGCCAGTAGTCCCTGGTCCAGCCCATTGGTGCCAGGTCCCAAGGCTGCCCCAATGGGCATTACCCCAGAACTCTGGTTTTGTCTGAAGAATGTTCCTGCCACCTTCCAGAGGCTGGTGAACCAGGATTTTGCTGGAATGGATACATCCAGTGCTGCTTACCTGGATGACATAGCTGTCTTCAGTAGCAGCTAGAAGGACCATCTTTTTAACTTGCAGGAAGTGCGTTAGGCTTTGCAGCAGGCAGCACTTACTGTCAAGGTCAGTGACTGCCAGATAGGGCAGGGGTCTGTGGCAGTGCTTAATTTTTAAAGAAAATACGTGCCAGGGCCCTCGTCTGCAGGCCACTACAGCATGCACTACCTATTGTACCTGCCAGGGCCACTAGTGAGAGAACCAACACAACTACCACCCTTCACGCCCTCCAAGTGTGACAATTCAGACTATTTCAGCTCCCAAAGCTTTAAAAATGGTTTGGACAGCAGGTATTAGTCATTTTTAAAGCAAATTGAACTAATAAACAACTGTTGTTGTGTTCATCTCTAGTTTAGACAAACAGCGCCATCATGTAGCAGACTGTCATATGTGGTGGTGTTGATAATTAAGTGGCAGTGCCCAGCACCGGAAAGCACCGGCTCAAATTATGCCCTGGTCTGTGGGGTGTTTGGTACACATTGTGGGCGGGGTAAGGTGTAGCCCTTCCAGGCCAAGATAGAAACCATCATGGCTGGTAGCCCCCCAAAATACGGTCAGAAGTGATGGCATTCCTGGGCCTCATTGGATATTACCGGAGGTTTGTCAAGGGGCATGGCACCATTGTTGCCCCCTTTACTGAACTGGGTTCGAAGAAGCAGCCAAGGAAGGTGACCTCGACAGAGGTCTGTCAGAAAGCCGTTGACTCCCTCAAACAGGCCATCTGTACAACCCCAGTACTTAATGCCCCAGACTTTTCCCAGAACTTTAATGTGCTAAAGGATGCCTCAGAGGATGGCATAGAGGCAATATTATCACAGGTAAATGAGGAGGTCCTAGACCAACCTATAGCCTTCATTAGTAGGAGGTTACTTCACCAGGAACAGAGGCGGAGTGCTACTGGGAGAGAAGCCATTGTTGCATTCTGGGCACTGTAGAAGCTGAGACAATACCCATTTAGAACTCACTTCCAGTTTTAGACAAACCACAGGCCCCTCAGATGGTTGATGCAGATGAGGGGTGAGAATCCCAAATTGATAAAGGGGTGAATCTCCCTACATGAAATGGACTTTACTACAGTGCAATACCATCCTGGTTCAGCCCACACCAATGCTAATGGTCTTTCTACCTTTTTTTCGCCTTAGTGATAGGAACTCTCAGGAGGTTGGGCAGTTGGTCCTTCTTTCAGCTGGGAGGGACACAGGTTAGACCTGTCAGACTTAGGGTGGTCATCCTCCAAAACTTTTGCCTTCACCCCTCAAATTTTTTTGCTAATCTCATTTTTGTTGGCCTGAGAACTCTGTGCAATTTACCGCTGCTGACCAGTGCTAATGTGCTGCTTGTGCTCTCTCCTCTAAACATGGTAGAATTGGCTTACACCCAGTTGGCATCTTTATCTTACTTGTTAATTCCTAGTAAAGTGGTACCACATATACCCGGGCCTGCAAATTAAATGCTAGTGTCATGTGTTTCTTATATGGCCCATTGTTGTTTCTCCTATGCTAGCCTAGTTATGCATGTTGTAGGCCGCACCCTCTTTGCACACGTTAATATCATGCTTGCTTTTGTGCCACTTTGTATTTTCACATAGAACCAGCACATGTTTTCGTATTTTATTATTTTCCTGAAATTTAGTCTGAACGGCCTAGGCAAGGTCAAACAACATTGCCCCTTGTTATTCTCTCTGGTCAGACACTAGCACCTAGACATAATAGAAGAATGCAGCTGCTGTTGTGAATACCCATATTTCGTCATATAACTGGGGACAGGGGCTCTGAAAAAACACTCACACACACAGAGCGAAGGCCATGAGACAAGAATGTTGCAGCAGCTGTGATGTAGCACATCCACCTATGCATGCTAAGGTACAGGGTCCACCAGTACAGGGTCCGCCATGACTCCCAGAGATTTAGAATTTATAACCACTTAGCTTTAATAGCGGGGGAGGGTTTCGGCAGATCTGTCAGATAACATGACAGGGCTTTTCATTGTATATGGTTTAGTAACCATGCTAATGACATTATTGACATGTATTTGTTTTCTAATTGTGTCACAATAATTGCATTTTAGAACACAGAAGTTTAAATAAAGATTATAAACTTCCTTTGTGTCTCCTTTCTATCTTATTGTGGACAAGTATGAGTGAAAGAACAAAAGGGTGTGTCCTGTTACAGTGATCACTGAGAGGATCGGACGTGTTGCATTCTGGGGTACCAAATCACTTGTCCCACTGGAAAGGTTAGGAGGGCAAGCTATAAGTCGGACTCGGGCTCATAAATACAGATGTGGCATGGTGACCCAGTCCCCTACATACTGATGGTATCTTGTCCCAAGCATAGTTCTGTTCCTGAGCAGAACCCATGCAACACTACTAGTGGACCAGCCACACTTATTGTGTCACCCACCTAAGTAGCCCTTTTAAACATGTCTCAGGCCTGCCATTGCAGCCTGTGTATTCAGTATTAAACTGCATTTTTGACCTGGCAAAATACACGTTTTTGCCAGGTCCAAGCCTACCTTTTTCTATAGATATAAGTCACCCCTAGAGTAGACCCTGAACAGCCTGGAGGGCAGGGTGCAGTGTATTTAGAAAGTTAGACATGTACTTTTAAGTTAAGAATTGTAATTAAAAGCCAACTTTTCACAATTCTAAAAATGCTGCTGTTGGTATTATCTTGTCCCAAGCAAACACAAGGAGATGATGGACGTAGGGCTAAAACTTTTCCCCCAGTTACAGATCTGGGTTGAATCCATCATCGTTTTTTTGGTTCACTTTGCCACCCCAGTTCAGACCCAGCCATATAAAAATCATTCCTGACCCTGTTACTCATGGGAACAGGCCTGCCCGAACTGCCAAGCCAGGTCTTCCCTGGACTGAACACAAGCAAGTAACACCCCTCATCAGCCAGACTAGCTGGAATCCAGTGGCAAAGTGAGCAAGGGACCCACATATGAGCATACCCTGCCAACTTAGGGCAAACAAAGCAAACACAAGGAGATGATGGACAGAGCGCTGAAACGTTTCTGACACTTACCCCCAGTCACAGATCTGGGTTCAATCCAAGGGCTAGTTGGCTGATCTCTTGATCAGAAGACTCAGAGATAGAACAGGCTTCCTTCATCTTGAGCACAGCACCTGGACTCTGCCAGCTGTGAGTCCCGCCCTCCCAAGTGGTGTCACCCAAGCCATGGACCCTTAGAAATGGGCCTGGAGGTGCTATGCTAGCCCAACTGTGATCCCAGCAGAACCGATGCATCACAATGCATCGTCTCCCAGAAACTCCCCATCAGAGCCGCAGCACAAAGCATCATTTCACCAAACTCCACAACAGGACTAATGCGTTATGCATTCCTCGCACGGGACTTTGTATTGCCACCTGCAGTCTTTCAGGAACTGCTGATGCTCAGTACAGGCCTTCGCATTGTAAGCACCTCATCAGCGGCATCTTCGGCGATAATGCAGGAATCCACATCGCAGTCTCGCAGCTCCTAGGATTCACCGATGCCCGACACATCCTCGATGCAAGACTTCGCATTGCTCCACAACCAGGATTTAAGATACTCTTGTTTAGGAGACCTAACTGCGTCCCAGTAGCCGGCCCAAGCTTCATTGCAGTCGACCTGAACTTGTGACTTTGTCCCAGTCCAGCACAACCAGATAACCACAATCGGAGCTTTGTACTTTTAGCCACTATTTTCACTTAAATATTGTGTTGTGTTTCAAATTATGACTGTTTGAAGTGCTGCATAAATACTTTACACATTGCCTCTAAATTAAGCCAAACTGCTTTTATGCCAAGCTACCAGAGGTTTAAGTGCAATTTAATTTCAGATTTGCTTGTCACTTCACCCTGACAGGGATTGTGGATGCTGCTTGAGTAGCATTTCAGCTCCCTCAACCAGTAACCCAATTTCTTACAGTACCCCTTGTTCCTTTAAGGGATGCATTACTCTTTTAAATATTTGTTCACTTGGAATAAATGCAAATGGAGGGACAGAGCTCTGCAGTCTTTTGCTGTCCTCTACCCCTGTGTTTTTTCATTTATTTAGTTTTACGTTTTCTACATTTGTGCGGGAAACGGCCACTACAACGAGGCCGTTTCCACGCATAACTTAACCACGCATGCATTACAACGCATGCGTGGTTACAACGGAAGCCTTTACCACGCATACCTTTACTACGAGATACGTAGTAAAGGCATGTGTGCTAAAGGCTAATAAAAAAAAGGGAGGCTTGAGGGGGTCTCCCCCCCCCCCCAAAAAACAAACAAAAAAACGCGTGAAAAGAAGGGGGTTTGGGGGGGTTTCCCCCCCAAAAAAAACTCACCAGAAAAAGAAGCGAAGAGGAGGCAATCGGCGTCGTAAGAGGAAACGGAAAGACACTTCCGTTTCCTCTTTACGACGTTCAACGTCAACACGAAAGATGAAGAAGAAGCCACGACGTGGAGAGGTAAGGGGAATTTGAAGAAAAAAAAGAAGAAAAAAAGAAGAGGTCCGATTTAAAGGTTAAGGGGAGGGGAGGGGTATATGTAAGAAGGGTTTAGGGGTGGGGGAATAACCATTACCAAGAGTATGCCCTTACCATGCATACATTTACAACGAAAATCGTTGTAAAAGAATGCGTGGTAAAGGAATATTCGTGGTAAAGGTTATGCGTAGGAAAGGCATTCCGTTGTAACGCATGCGTGGTAAAGGCATGCGTTGCAACGGAATGCGTTGTAACGTCATACAACCCATTTGTGCTATCCTTAAAAAGCCCCGGTCAAATATTCTTCTGGTCAAACGTAGGGATTTATTTGAAGCTTGCACTCTCTAGGAATAGACATTCCAATAGATTGGAGATATCTGTCTAGAATTTTTCACTTTTAAGGAAGGTTATTTCTATTTTAACTGAATTATGACACTTAACTTGTTTGTAAGACTGTCAAACCCTTCTAAAAAATACCAGCAACGTTTCTAGCACCCTGGAATAACTTTTTAACCAACAAGTTACATGTACATTCTTCAATGCAATATTATCAATTCAAGAAATATAGCTTTAGATTTTTTTCATCTAAATGTGAATGGCAATGCACTCACACATACCCATGTTCCTCTTACCTTCTTTTCTAGGTAGGAGAAGATAAGCCCCTGCACCTCTCTAGGCTCACGGATCATGTATTTTCGATACAGTGACGCATGTTCCTTCTTTTCGTAGAATCGAAAAGTCATCTGGAGATGCAAAAACACAATTAACAAAACAAAAAAAACATAAGGATTATAAAAATAAATGATAAAATGAACAACTATGCCATAATCTACTAACCTGGGTTCCCCTCCACTTAGAACGAAAACCATGTATTAGTGCAAATTCATGATTGCTGCAACATCATTACGAATGTGAAACATCACCCTAGTTGCAGCATGAATAGTACTGTGGAAATTCAATTAGTGTAAAAACATATTCTGGTATAAAATCAGTTTTAGGTATTAAATCATATTTTGGTGTCAATTCAATAGGACTATTTTGGTGTCAATTCAATAGGATAATTTTGGATCAAACGCACATTCAGATTTTGGTTCCAAAATGTTCTTAGGTGCATTGGCAATGGAAAGTGGCAAAACATTTAGGTAAAAGAAAGTACACAATTAGAAGAAGTGAGTCACATTTCAGTGCACAAACACTGTTAGGGGGATATTCTCAAGAACGTGCGATAATCATCGCCAAAATAGGTTAACGCAATTTTTCATAACGCCGTCTATCGCGGGAAAATAACACCGTGTTAACGTCTTATTCTGAACACGGCGGTAAAATGCGATAGTTTCCCGATAACGCGTCAAATGTCCACGATAAAATTACCGGGACGGCGATAAAAATCTAAAGCCAAACGTGAAAAAAGTGGCGATGGGCCCAACCACGATAAAAAAATCAGCGATAAGCTGCACCAGGCCTGCAATTCACACACGTCAGGCGGGGAAAATCACTGTAAAAGCAGAAAAACAAACCACAAACAAAACCAAAACAACTGCTAAGCACAATGGAGGTAGACGGAGCAAGTACAAAGGACAACCAGAACCCCACAAGCCCCACGGAGGACCATCCTGGGACCTCTGGGTCAGGGAAGGGCAAGGAGAAGAAGAAGAGGAAGACGCGGTTCAGTCCGTAGGAAAACAGGATCCTGATAACGGAGGTGATAGAACACCATCAACAACTGTTCGTCACCTCCACTGTGTCATTGGCAACAAAAAATTGAATATGGCAGTCCATCGTGGACAAGGTGAATGCAGTCTGAGTGCTGAGGAGGACAATGGAAGAGCTCAAGAGGCGCTGGAATGATGTGAAGCGCAAAACCAAGCAGAAACTCAGCAACAACCAGAAGGCAGCAATGCAGACTGGAGGTGGGAGTCCAGCGCCACAGGAGGAGCTGGATGAGATGGAGGAAATGGTGTCCACAGTCATCATTGTGGAGACGGTGGCAGGAGTTGGGGGACTGGACACTGCTCAACATGACCTGACACAACAGCAACAGGGTGAGTAACGACCAGGGACTGGGGGACAGGGGGAGATGGGCACAATGTCACACATGCACAATTAAGAATAGCACCGTGCACACCCACAATGACTCTGGATCATGTCCCTGATCCCCTTGGCACACTGCAGCACACCTAGAAACAGCAAGTAGGCCCCCGTCGACCATGTGCCCAGAGGGGGCCCTTCCCGCACATCACCAATCTCACAACCAACCCATGCACATGTGCCAAACCCAGCAAAGCGGCGTGTCTGTGAGCCACACTGACAATGCAAGTGACACTGCATGACGAATAGCATGGCTGCAGTCAATATATCATGACATGTTGCACGCCACGACACTGAGGTGGCTGAGTGTGGACCACATCCGTAAAGGAGCAGGTCACACTCTGACACATCCATGTGCACAAACAACCCCTGACGTCACAACACATCTGCGGACAAACCATGCCCCAGAGTCCCAACTCCCACCAAGAGCCCAATTTACCCAAGTATGCAACATCTCAGCACTGTATAAGCACAGAATTCAAAGGCACACTGCCTGAAAGGGATAAGGGACAGCAAAATCAGAGCTGCAGGGGCGACTCTCTCAAAATGCAGCACACACACATAACATTCAGAGCACATCAACATTGACAACAATGTGGTACAATCTGCAACACGTTCACAACAGAACAGAGGACATAACTGGTGCCGCTTGCTGTGTAGAAACTGGCCAATCACATTTGGCTTAGCAGGGAAATGTGAGATGATAATGTACAAGTACAAACACACATCCGTGATGTTGTCGAAATGTCCACTGTCCCGCATCAAATAGGCAGCTCCTCCCAAACAGTCACAATGTACATTGTCATGCAGTCTGTATGTAAACTTGTACAATGCGTCAACATACATGTGAAGACAATGTTAAACTGCATCTCCCCTTCACATTGCAGAGGGAGAATCAACACCTCCTGCAGAGCAGACCAAACATCTCTTCACGGATGACGAAGAGGACCTCCACACCTTCGACACCGACGCCCTCCAAGAGCTCATGGACAGCTTCGGCACCTCACCTCCAGGAGCAGGGCAGCCCAGCTGCATCGAGGAGACCTCACCCTCTGCACAGACCACACAGCAGGAAGCACCCACCACCATGGCTGTCTCCCAGGACCCCCACGAACAACACATGGCCTTCCAACGCCGTGTGTTAGGGTGCCAGGAGAAGATGGCTGATCAGGTGTGGGTGGAGTTCGACCTCATGGCAGCCAAACTAGATGCCATACGTGGGCGTCTAAGTCCCACTTACAGTCCCTAACAGACACCCACAGTCTGCTCCATGCTCTCCAACGAACAATGGCTGATATCGCTGGAGTCCTGACTCTGAGACAAGGACAACTGTCTAGTCAGAGTGGCTCCAGCGATGTCAGCTGGGAGTTGGGACACATGAGGAGGATCATGGAGAACAGGGAGCGGATGCAGGTGGAAAGAATGGCTGCCTCGGCTGCACACCAGCAAGATGTAGCTGGGATCTTCCATGCCCTGCAGATCCTCATCATGGCATTGCTGCCACAAGGCCTGGCGCCGATGAATGCTGCTGCTGTTTCTACATCCACATCTCTGCCCCCTGATGTTTCAGTGCCTCACAGTGCGGCAGACAATCCACCTCCGGCCCCTGATGTGTCAGTGCCACACAGTGCTGCTGACAAAACACCACCACCCACATGTGAGTCACATGAAACATCAGAGGACAAAGCTGCAGATGATTCTGCCATAGTGGTAAGAAGGAAGCGGTAGCATTCATCTCCGCCATATGGCCTGTTTCTGCTTGGTTCTGCCCTCTGCATCATCACCTTCCACTGTCCCCCGATACACTTTGCGATACTCACCTTGGACCTCGACATGGACTGCCATATTCTGTTTGGTTACCAATGACACAGCAATCAGACTGCGGACTGAACTCTTCCTCTTCCGATGACCTTGTCATTCCCTAAAGGACTCTGGCTGGCCCTCCACGGGGCAACAATGTAAAGTGGGGTAAGCATGGCCCTGGACTGCTCCAGCTTCAACACTCCACTGAATGTGAATAAAACATTCAAATTCACACAGATGTGTCATGTCTATGATCCTTCAAGTATTAAAGTATGGATGAATGTAGGGTCAGTGATTCCCCCTTACGTCCATGTTGCTCATGTTGTGGGACTTGAGTCACAGGGTGCAACATTGCCGATTGTGGTCCGGATGGCGCCGACACTACAACAGAGACTAACGCATTATTTACTTTCTTGTCCAGCCCAGAACTGAACCATGTCCAGAGTGCCAGGCTCATTGTTCACACCCCTACGCTGGACTGGCATACGCTAGCCCAGCCCACTCTGCTTACGCTTACAGGGGGGGACCACAAAGCTACATGTCCCCGGTCTTCCCTGTGTAAATCTGGCCCTTGAAGGTGGTCAGCCACGTGTGTGTAGGCCTATGGACAGGATATGGCGGACACAGAGACACACGCAGTAGTTACTTTGGTGGCCATCCTGGAACTGAACCACACCCAGAGCCCCGGGCTATTTATTCACGACATATGCCAGCCAAGGCCACTTCGCTCACGCTTACAAGGGGGGGACGACAAAGCTACATGTCCAAGGTGTTCCACACTGCCTGAGGTAACCTGTTTGTGTCCACTGTCCACAACACTACAAACACCAGCAGTATATGTCCAGATGGACATGTCTGTGCTCTGCATATTGAAGTCTGTCCAGCACATCACCGCCACACTTGGCATTGTGTACATTCTTATTGATGGGTCACTTGCCTCCTTCGCACATCCTTGGTTCCCACTTCTCCCCACATTCTGCAATTGTGTGGCAGAGGTGCCATGCCGTGGATGGTTTGTCTACATGGCTGGCCACGGTTACCACAGTTACTTGTGTTGTTGTGTCTGGTAGTTGGGCATGTTGATTGGCATGTTGTATGTGATTTTGTAACGTGTGCATTCCCACAGTTGTGAGTTGTATGATTGTGGAGTTGAGGTGTGTGGTGTGTTCAGTTGGTACTTACCGACGAGCAGTGCATTTCCATAGGTGCCATCCTCAAAGCGCTGGTTGGTGATGGACTTGCGGAAGATGTAGGAATCATGCACACTGCCTGGGAAGTTTGCGATGACATTCGTGAACAGGTCCCCGGTGGTCCACTTTTGCCTGCACATTGATGGAATGCGTGTGGTTTCTGTTGCCGTTATTGTGTGCAGTGTCGGCAGGGGGCACAAGTAGTACATGTGTGCAGTCAATTGCCCCCGACACGTGCGGGAAGCCAGCTATGGCGTAGTTCTCTTGCTTGGTCTCCAGCTGTTCCTGCGCAGTGTGGGGGAAGTGAAGGTGCAGGTGTATCAAGCTGATACAAACCGTGATGCTTACAGGTATGATAAATCCTGCATAATAAGACCGTAACAGAAGTTGGTGTGGTCGTAACCTTCCGTTTCTTTCCTACGAAGGTTACGACCACACAAACTTCTGTTACAGTCTTTTTATGCAGGATTTATCATACCCGTTAGCATTCCGGTTTGCCCAAGTGCAATACACTGTACCAGATTACGTTTGTGACTATACGGATGCTTGACCATTGTCACCATTTATCCAACAGGTTTCTGAATACTGTCTTTCGGAATATGGAATTGTATTGGGGAGTTCCCGCAGCATATGCAGTTAATTGAATCCACACGTCGCCCTGATGAAGTTCCCCGTTGGGAATGGAACGCGTTGGCTGAGCTTTTCGTATTGTTGATTTATGTATTTGTAATGAAGAACTGTTTATACACTACTGTTGACTACTGGACTTCATTGTAGGAGAGTAGGATCTGCTTCACATGGGTACCCCCACTTTTTGCTGATGCTTCACTGTTTTTCGACATTAGTCTGGCTGGGGCCCTGCTAATCAGAACCCCAGCCTAGCTGCTTCCTCTCTAAAATGGTTTCCATGTGCCTTAGGCACATCACTGATTGGAATCTGGAGTGCCCTTATAAGTCCCTAGTATATGGTATACTATGTACCAAGGGCATAGGTACCTCAGAGGCCTACCAGGGGCTGCAGCATGTATTATGCCACCCCTGGAAGGCCATCCAAACTGACACCACAGGTCTGCTACTGCAGCCTGGGGAAGGTGGTGCATGCACCCCTTACTGTGATATAGGTTACCTATATCACTAAATACATACACACATATAAACCTATAAGTCACTCCTAAGGCAGGCCTTATCAATCCTAAAGGCAGAGTGCATGGTTCCTATGTGAGAGGGTGCCCCTGCATGAGCAGGGCCCCTCTGCAGGGTTCGGAGACCCTTCTCTGATGCTGTTTGTAGTGCAGCCTGACCATATACTCTTAAGCGCATTATAACCTCGCGTTAAATGCTAACTTTGGAATGGCTGCACCTAAACATGTCGTGTTTGGTGTCAAACATCTTGGAATACTACCCCCGCCAATTCTGGCGGTGGGGGTAGCATTCCACCCTTCTAGAGGGAAAGACATGTTAACTCTGGCTAGCCCGGTAACTTCTTTCCAAAGCCCTGGCATCACAAAATGGATGCTGCTGCCACAGACACGAGTCTGGCCTCCTGCTGCTGGACGAAACTCCAGCAGGGGAGGCCTGGACAATAGGTTTCCTGTCCCAGGGAGGTGTGACCACCTCCCCAGACAGGATAATGTGTATTGGGGCTGGGCGGGAGCACTTTCGGGTGCTTTGAAGTCCTGCACTGGGGGCACATTTGGTGTCCCTGTGCATACCCCAGTTCAAACCGGATCAGGGGCTTGCAGCCCCTGCTTTGGCGCGAACTGGACAAAGGGAAAGGGGTGTAGCCACCCATCTGCCCTGACCCACCCATAGGTGGGGCCACAGAGTAGTCCAACCCCTAAACTTGGTATAAGTATAGGAACCCAGTCCTTAGGACTTTAGATTATCCCTGGACGAAACTCTGAAACAGAATCCTGGACCTTCGATGCTCTACTCAAGATTAGAGGACAGAAGAATCTCCCTTGGGTTGAAGGAGTGACTCCCCTGCTTGGCAGGCACCAAACACGCATCTGTCTGGTCTGCATTTCTGAAGCTCCCGTCGGACACCGAAGTCTTCGCATCACCAGAGGTGGATTCTCAGACTTCCCCGAGGCTACCCTGAGTTCCCAGCAAAGCTGAGGCCCGTAGCTATCGTGGGTAATGTGAGACCGTGACCTCTGGACACCGAGCACATTTGCAAGTGCATCCTCTTCTGGGTCTCCCACGAAGTCGTGCTTTGGGCTCCGAGTAGCCCTAGCCTCCAGCACCAACTGCACTGAAGATCACTGGCCTCCACTCCACGAGTGTCCTGTGAGCCAGATCCACGTGCGACATCTCGAGGCTCCTTCGCAGTCACTAGCCCGTTGGCTAGTAGCCCTTCACGAAGGCCAATCCTTTTCTTCTTGGGCACCCTGGTTGTTCCAGGCCTGCCCTCACTTACCCTTGCTGGGTGAGTTCCCCAGACCTTGCTGGTCTGCACCATCAACGATCTTCATCTTCATCGAGACTTGCCGTTGCCAAGGCTTGTTGGGTCCAATCCGGTTGCCGACACCTCAGCAATCGACAGACATCGTGTACCAGCCAGAATCCTGCTCCTGGTCGCCGACAACGCCTCCTGGACCTCGTGGCTGAAGAGTCAAGACGACCGTCAACGCACCTGAAGCACTCGACATCGGTGGGCATCTGTCCATCGCCTTCCTGGTCACTGGCTAGTGACCCAGACTCTGTCCCCTCTGCTTTCAGGTTCTTCAGATCTCCGATCCACTCTTGGATCCACCCGGACACTTTCCACTTGGTCGCCAGCAGCACTTTGCCGCAGATCGCCATTCAAATCGACGACGAAACCCGACCCCGAAAGACACCTATGCACCCGGCTTCCCTGGGTGAGGTAACACGAGTACTCCGGTGCTCCCGTGGGTAGAGACTCTCCAAAGTACTAGTTCTCAAAGGGTTTGCTCCAAGTCCTCCTTTAAGTGTCCCTTTTCTTTAATTTCCTGATCGCGACTTTCTCCATAGAAGTTAACGGCGTATCGCGGTTGTGTATTTACACTGCACGCGTCCCCCGTGGGTCCCCTGTGTCACTACCTTGGGTGGTTCCTTGTGGTCCAAGCACTTCTAGAGGCTCTAGGCCTAGTGTCTAGTTCAGTCGTGGTTCTTATACCACTTTATTGGTATATGGTTTGGTACGCCCTAGGGCCCAAACGTGTATTTGTGCTATTACTGTGTTTAAATAACTTATAACTTGTGTACTTCGAACTCTAGCCTCATAAAGAGACTAGAGGGGTGTGTTTAGCAATAAATACATATATTTTGAATATATACCTGGTGTGGTGCTCTTTCATTTGGTCACTCAAGAGATTATAGACTGGTAAAACAAGCTGCTTTACATTCCTTCAAGACTTAGCCTGAAGGCTGCTCTCCATAGCTACCACTAGGATAGCTTTCAATAAGGTTGTCTTTAACCTATCTCCAATAAGGGGTTGTTTGGACTGGTGCAAGGTGCCCACTATAATTAGTGGACAGCATATGCCAGGCCAACTTCTCACATTGGTGTGCAGCGTGTGGGATTCCAGCTTGCTATTGTTTTACCAGATAATCTCAATTGAATTGATCAACTGAAAACCACTAAAGGTACCTAAGGTACATATAATTTAAGCTTAGAATACAGTAAGTTCTACTGAACTTAGAGTTGTGTGTTAAGGGATAGCACACCCTTTCTACAACTCAAGAGAGTTTAGTAGGCCACACTAGAGTAGGTAGTGCATACACCACACCACACTAGTAATGTCTTTAAAGGTAGGATCTAGAGAATCCTTACCAGAAGCCACTGGGCTTCTTCCCTCCAAGTATGATACACTCCCATTCTTGGAATTGAGAGCACTATGTAACTTGAGGAAATTAAGGACAGGCCAAAGTCCCACCACCCAACACCTTAAAGAGTTGTTGATGGCTTATGACCTTAGTAAGCCCTTGGGGACTGAAGGGGTAGGAGCTGAGGGTGGGGCAGAAGAAGAGGAAGGGGCCAGGGGTACCAATACCCCCAGCCCCCCCTCTGAAACTGGCCAGGAGGGTGACAATGACCCTGACCTGGATAACCCAATCCCTCCTGTGGAAGATGAAGAGGATGATCAGGATGATGCCCTCTTTGTCCCCCAGGAAGGATTATGAGTGTGCCCAGAAAGTCTAGATCTCCTTCTCAGGAGTCTAACCACTCTGGCACCTCAATAGGGAGCTCTGTCTCATCTCATAGGAGGGAATCCTCTCATGAGAGGAGAACAAGGCTGATTCAATATGAGGAAGCTCAGCTTGAACTCAGAAGGAAGCAGGTAGCCTTAGACAGGGAGTCCCTAGATCTCTTTAGAGAGAAAAGAAAGTTGGGACTAGAGTCCCATGGTGGCAGCCATGTCCCTAGAGATAGGGAAAGGTCCTATGACCATAGGAACCTGAGCAAGATTGTCCCTCCCTTTCAGAATGGGGATGACATCCACAAGTGGATAACTGCTCTAGAGAGGGCCTGTAAAGTACAGAAGGTCCCTCAGGAGCAGTGGGCAGCTATCTTGTGGCTCTCCTTTGCAGACAAAGGTAGAGATAAGCTCCTCACTGTTAGAGAGGAGGAGGCTGATAATTACAAGGTCTTGAAGAGTGCTCTTATTGATGGGTTTGGCCTAACCACTGAACAGTACAGGTTGAAGTTCAGAGATACCCAAAAAGCACAGACTCAAGACTGGGTAGACTATGTGGATTGTTCTGCCAAGGCTCTGGAAGGCTGGTTGATGGGCAGTAAGGTGTGTGACTTCTCAGGATTGTACAATCTGATAATGAGGGAGCAGATTCTTAATAACTGTCAAAATCAGCTGTTGCATCAATACCTGGTAGACTCTGATCTGACCTCTCCCCAAGAATTGGGAAAGAAGGCAGACAAATGGGTCAGAACCAGGGTGAAGCAGAAGGTACAGAACCAAGGTGGGGACACCAAGAAGCAAGATTCTAAGAACTCTGAAAAGGGTGGGGAGAAGGGTAAAGATCAAAAGTCTTCATCAGGCCCCCAAAAATCTTCTTCAGGTGGGGATTCACAGTCTACAAAAGGGAAAGGCCAAAGAAAACCATGGTGCAAGGTCTGTAAGCAAAAGACCCACTGGACTAGTGATTGCACCAAGTCCAAAGACTCAAGTCCAGCACCCACCAATGCCCCTAAGGCACCTGTTCCCCCTAGTACAGTTACAGTTGGTGGGAGTGCTACAGCCAAGTGTTTAGTAGGGTTCACCCTGGGTACTGAGTTGGGCTCTGACCTAGTCAGAGAACTGACTCAGGCTGTTTTAGTCTGTGATGGAGGCATGGATGTGACCTCCTCTGTGAGTCCCAGTAATCTGGGCAAGTACAGACAACAGCCTTTAATCAATGGACGAGAGGCTTTGGCATTTAGGGACACAGGGGCAAGTGTCACAATGGTGACACAAGACCTTGTGCATCCTGGGCAAGTTATACTTGGTGAGATGTACCAAGTGACCAATGCTAGCAATGTCAGAACAGACCATACTCTGGCAGTTGTTAACTTCTCCTGGGGAGGGGTAACTGGCCTTAAGAAGGTTGTGGTGAGTGCAAACCTACCAGTCGAATGCTTGCTTGGCAATGACTTAGAGACTTCTGCTTGGGCAGAAGTGGAGCTCAGGACCCATGCAGAAATGCTGGGGATCCCTGCAGATGTGTTTGCTGTGACCAGGTCACAAGCCAAAATGTCTAGCACTGAACAGGCCTTGGATTCTGGAATAATGGACCAAGTGCCTTCCAAGAGGAGGAGTAGTAGGGTTAAGGCAGTGCCTTCCCCCTTGGCTCAGGAAGAGGATCAGTCCCTTGAGGGGGATGATCTCAGTCCTGAAGAAGGAACTGTCCCAGAGGAACTTGAACCTGACCAGGTTGAGTTCTTGGGGACAGGGGGACCTTCCAGGGCAGATCTGAGCCAGGAGCAGCAGAGCTGCCCCTCCCTTGAACCCCTCAGACAGCAAGCTGCTGCTGAGGCTGCTGGGAAAGCTAGTGGTCCCCATACAGTGTATTGGGATGATGGACTCCTGTACTCAGAGAGTAGAGACCCCAAGCCTGGTGCTACCAGGAGGTTGGTTATACCTCTGAAGTTCAGGGGCTTCCTATTGACCCTAGCCCATGATATTCCCTTGGCAGGTCACCTGGGCCAGAACAAGACTTGGGACAGAATTGTCCCTCACTTTCACTGGCCCCACATGTCTGAAGACACCAAGGAGTTTTGTCTCTCCTGTGTAACCTGCCAGGCCAGTGGCAAGGCAGGTGGCACTACAAAGGCCCCCTGATACCACTACCTGTGGTGGGGGTGCCCTTTGAAAGGGTAGGGATTGACATTGTTGGTCCCATGGATCCCCAAACAGCATCTGGGCACAGGTTTATCCTGGTGTTAGTGGATCATGCCACCAGGTACCCAGAAGCTATTCCCCTCAGGACCACTACAGCACCTGTGGTGGCAAGGGCCCTCCTGGGAATTTTCTCAAGAGTGGGCTTTCCTAAGGAGGTAGTATCAAACAGGGGGGCAAACTTCATGTCTGGGTACTTAAAAGCAATGTGGAAGGAGTGTGGAGTGACTTATAAGTTCACCACACCCTATCACCCACAATGCAATGGTTTAGTTGAGAGATTCAACAAAACCTTGAAGGGCATGATTAAAGGGCTCCCAGAAAAGCTTAGGCGAAGATGGGACATACTCTTGCCCTGCCTTTTATTTGCATATAGGGAGGTGCCTCAGAAGGGGTTGGTTACAGCCCTTTTGAACTTCTGTTTGGCCACCCTGTCAGGGGTCCACTGTGCTTGGTGAAGGAAGGATGGGAGTTACCTCTCAAGCCCCCAAAGCAAGACATAGTGGACTATGTACTTGGTCTCCGCTCCCGGATGGCTGAGTATATGAAAAAGGCAACCAAAAACCTTGAGGCTAGCCAGGAACTTCAAAAGGCCTGGCATGACCAAAAGGCTGTTCTGACTGTTTACCAGCCAGGACAGAAGGTGTGGGTGTTGGATCCAGTGGCCCCAGCAGCTCTCCAAGACAAATGGAGTGGACCCCACACTATTGTTGGGCAGAAGGGTGAGGTTACCTACTTAGTAGACCTAGGAACACCCAGGAGTCCCCACAGGGTTCTCCATGTCAACAGGTTAAAACCATATGTGGACAGGGCAGACATGGGCTTGCTCATGGCTACTGATGAAGGGCAGGAGGAAGAGAGTGACCCACTCCCTGACCTGCTCTCACAGAACCCTGACGATGGGTCAGTAGATGGTGTAGCCTTGGCAGGCAGCCTCACTACCCAGCAACAAACTGATTGCAGACAGATGCTCAATCAGTTTAGACACATGTTTTCACTGACACCCAGTCAGACCACCTGGTGCACTCATGAAGTGGACACTGGGGACAGTCTGCCTATTAAAAATAAGATTTATAGGCAACCTGACCATGTCAGGGACTGTATCAGGACTGAAGTCCAGAAAATGTTGGAGTTGGGAGTTATTGAACCCTCAGATAGCCCTTGGGCTAGTCCAGTGGTCCTTGTGCCAAAACCTCACACCAGTGGTGGAAAAAGAGAGATGAGGTTTTGTGTGGACTACAGGGGTCTCAATGCAGTCACTAGGACTGATGCCCATCCAATACCAAGGGCAGATGAGCTCATAGATACTTTGGCCTCAGCCAAATATCTCAGCACATTTGACTTGACAGCTGGCTACTGGCAGATCAGACTAGCTGATACTGCAAAGCCCAAAACAGCATTCTCAACCCCTAGTGGGCATTATCAATTTGTGGTGATGCCCTTTGGTCTGAAGAATGCACCTGCCACTTTCCAGAGGTTGGTGAATACAGTTCTCACAGGTCTGGAAGCCTATAGTGCAGCATATCTAGATGATATTGCTGTCTTTAGCTCCACCTGGGAGGATCACCTGGTCCACCTCAGGAATGGTTTACAGGCCCTGCAAAAGGCAGGCCTGACTATCAAGGCCACTAAGTGCCAGATAGGGCAGAGTCAGGTTGTGTACCTGGGCCACCTTGTGGGTGGAGGCCAGGTTCAACCTTTGCAGAGCAAGATCCAGACCATCATGGACTGGATTGCTCCCACTACCCAGACTCAGGTGAGAGCCTTCTTAGGCCTGACTGGGTACTATAGGAGATTTGTCAAGGGGTATGGATCAATAGTGACACCCCTGAATGACTTAACTTCTAAGAAAATGCCCAAAAAGGTTCAGTGGACAGTTAGCTGTCAAAAGGCATTTGATGACCTGAAGCAGGCCATGTACACTGCTCCCATTCTACAGAGTCCTGATTACTCCAAGAAGTTCATTGTTCAAACTGATGCATCTGAGTTGGGGTAGGGGCTGTACTGTCACAATTGAATGAAGAAGGTCAGGATCAGCCAGTAGCTTTCATTAGCAGAAGGCTGACCCCTAGAGAGAAACGTTGGTCAGCCATAGAGAGGGAGGCCTTTGCTGTGGTCTGGGCTCTGAAGAAGTTGAGGCCATACTTGTTTGGTACACACTTCCTGGTTCAGACAGACCATAAGCCCCTCTTATGGCTAAAACAAATGAAGGGTGAAAACCCCAAACTGCTTAAGTGGTCCATTTCCTACAGGGGATGGACTTTACAGTGGAACATAGACCTGGGAGTAACCATGCCAATGCAGATGGACTCTCTAGGTACTTCCACTTAGAACATGAAGACTTAACTGAGCAAGGTTAGTTTAATGTCCCTACGTTTGGGGGGTTGTGTAGGAGAGTAGGATCTGCTTCACATGGGTACCCCCACTTTTTGCTGATGCTTCACTGTTTTTCGACATTAGTCTGGCTGGGGCCCTGCTAATCAGAACCCCAGCCTAGCTGCTTCCTCTCTAAAATGGTTTCCATGTGCCTTAGGCACATCACTGATTGGAATCTGGAGTGCCCTTATAAGTCCCTAGTATATGGTATACTATGTACCAAGGGCATAGGTACCTCAGAGGCCTACCAGGGGCTGCAGCATGTATTATGCCACCCCTGGAAGGCCATCCAAACTGACACCACAGGTCTGCTACTGCAGCCTGGGGAAGGTGGTGCATGCACCCCTTACTGTGATATAGGTTACCTACATCACTAAATACATACACACATATAAACCTATAAGTCACTCCTAAGGCAGGCCTTATCAATCCTAAAGGCAGAGTGCATGGTTCCTATATGAGAGGGTGCCCCTGCATGAGCAGGGCCCCTCTGCAGCGTTCGGAGACCCTTCTCTGATGCTGTTTGTAGTGCAGCCTGACCATATACTCTTAAGCGCATTATAACCTCGCGTTAAATGCTAACTTTGGAATGGCTGCACCTAAACATGTCGTGTTTGGTGTCAAACATCTTGGAATACTATCCCCCGCCAATTCTGGCAGCGGGGTAGCATTCCACCCTTCTAGAGGGAAAGACATGTTAACTCTGGCTAGCCCGGTAACTTCTTTCCAAAGCCCTGGCATCACAAAATGGATGCTGCTGCCACAGACACGAGTCTGGCCTCCTGCTGCTGGACGAAACTCCGGCAGGGGAGGCCTGGACAATAGGTTTCCTGTCCCAGGGAGGTGTGACCACCTCCCCAGACAGGATAATGTGTATTGGGGCTGGGCGGGAGCACTTTCGGGTGCTTTGAAGTCCTGCACTGGGGGCACATTTGGTGTCCCTGTGCATACCCCAGTTCAAACCGGATCAGGGGCTTGCAGCCCCTGCTTTGGCGCGAACTGGACAAAGGGAAAGGGGTGTAGCCACCCCTCTGCCCTGACCCACCCATAGGTGGGGCCACAGAGTAGTCCAACCCCTAAACTTGGTATAAGTATAGGAACCCAGTCCTTAGGACTTTAGATTATCCCTGGACGAAACTCTGAAACAGAATCCTGGACCTTCGACGCTCTACTCAAGATTAGAGGACAGAAGAATCTCCCTTGGGGTCAAGGAGTGACTCCCCTGCTTGGCAGGCACCAAAGATGCATCTGTCCGGTCTGCATTTCTGAAGCTCCCGTCGGACGCCGAAGTCTTCGCATCACCAGAGGTGGATTCTCAGACTTCCCCGAGGCTACCCTGAGTCCCCAGCAAAGCTGAGGCCCATAGCTATCGTGGGTAACGTGAGACCGTGACCCCTGGACACCAAGCACATTTGCAAGTGCATCCTCTTCTGGGTCTCAACGAAGTCGTGCTTTGGGCTCCTAGTAGCCCTAGCCTCCAGCACCAACTGCACCGAAGATCACTGGCCTCCGCTCCACGAATGTCCTGTGAGCCAGATCCACGTGCGATGTCTCGAGGCTCCTTCGCGGTCGCTAGCCCATTGGCTAGTAGCCCTTCACGAAGGCCAATCCTTTTCTTCTTTGGCATCCTGGTTGCTCCAGGCCTGCCCTCACTTACCCTTGCTGGGTGAGTTCCCCAGACCTTGCTGGTCTGCACCATCGACGATCTTCATCTTCATCTTCATCGAGACTTGCCGTTGCCAAGGCTTGTTGGGTCCAATCCGGTCGCCCGCACCTCAGCACTCGACAGACATTGTGTACCAGCCCGAATCCTGCTCCTGGTCGCCGACAACGCCTCCTGGACCTCGTGGCTGAAGAGTCAAGACAACCGTCAACGCACCTGAAGCACTCGACATCGGTGGGCATCTGTCCATCGCCTTCCTGGTCACTGGCTAGTGACCCAGACTCTGTCCCCTCTGCTTTCAGGTTCTTCAGATCTCCGATCCACTCTTGGATCCACCCGGACACTTTCCACTTGGTCGCCAGCAGCACTTTGCAGCAGATCGCCATTCAAATCGACGACGAAACCCGACCCCGAAAGACACCTATGCACCCGGCTTCCCTGGGTGAGGTAACACGAGTACTCCGGTGCTCCCGTGGGTAGAGACTCTTCAAAGTACTAGTTCTCAAAGGGTTTGCTCCAAGTCCTCCTTTAAGTGTCCCTTTTCTTTAATTTCCTGATCGCGACTTTCTCCATAGAAGTTAACGGCGTATCGCGGTTGTGTATTTACACTGCACGCGTCCCCCGTGGGTCCCCTGTGTCACTACCTTGGGTGGTTCCTTGTGGTCCAAGCACTTCTAGAGGCTCTAGGCCTAGTGTCTAGTTCAGTCGTGGTTCTTATACCACTTTATTGGTATATGGTTTGGTACGCCCTAGGGCCCAAACGTGTATTTGTGCTATTACTGTGTTTAAATAACTTATAACTTGTGTATTTCGAACTCTAGCCTCATAAAGAGACTAGAGGGGTGTGTTTAGCAATAAATACATATATTTTGAATATATACCTGGTGTGGTGCTCTTTCATTTGGTCACTCAAGAGATTATAGACTGGTAAAACAAGCTGCTTTACATTCCTTCAAGACTTAGCCTGAAGGCTGCTCTCCATAGCTACCACTAGGATAGCTTTCAATAAGGTTATCTTTAACCTATCTCCAATAAGGGGTTGTTTGGACTGGTGCAAGGTGCCCACTATAATTAGTGGACAGCATATGCCAGGCCAACTTCTCACATTCATGACCTGGCGCACCCCCATTTCAGTAACTACAATATTGGTTCTGGAGCACAGAGGCATCAAGCAACGGCTGGCGTTGGGGTTGGTTGCGCAGTAACACTACGAATTGGAACTAGCTTGTGGTGTGGATACAGGGGCCCGCAGTTGCTTTTGTGGACATGCATCCAAGACATGTGTGAGGAAGTTTGATAGGGCTGGCTGTGAGACTCCTCCGACTCTGGCAGTTGTTGGTTGGAAGGTAGCAGAGGCCAACAGGTGCAGCACAGCCAGCAGCTTTGTCTGCGGAGGGATGTTGGTTCTCCGCTGTGTTGGTACCGTCAGCCTGTGGGCAATGTCGGTCAGGATGCGGAGGATGGTTGTCCTTTTGAGCCTGTAGTGGGCAATGGCATCCTCTGGCATTGAGTGTCTGAGGCTGGTGCGTTTTAGGAACGTCCGCTGTCTTCTTCTGCGCTGCCTAGGTGGTAGTCCGGGGGGGCTCCTGGGGGTGATTGCGGTGGGTGTTGTGGCCCTCTTGGGTCTCCAAGCTGCATGATCATTGGCTCCATGACATCTGTTGGTCTTCAGATGTGGCTCTGGGCTGGGCTCCCTTTCTACTGCAGGTTGTCGTCTTGCTTAACACCAGTAATAGGCAGGTGTTAAATTCCTGCTGCTAACGTGCCTTATTGCCTGTTTTTGGATCACTTCACCTATCTGGCTTGAGAATATCGCGAAGTGGGGTTTTGCACGGGAACGCCTACTCTGCATATCATTAGCGTTAGTTGTCGCTCTCATCCGTGGCGATGTTTTTTGCAGCAGCTATCGCTGGAAAACTGGTGATATCAGCAGTTTGCACCAGCTTGAGAATAGGGCGATAAATCTATCGCCACTTTTGCGGCACTAAAGTGCCGATAAATCGGCGATAAGTCCTTGAGAATATGCCCCTTAGTTGCAAAACTACCATTGATGTAAAATCAGCAGGATTACAGTATATCATATAGTCACGAAGTTAGTCACATAAAGATCAGATTAAGGTGGGCAGTGCAGCTGTGAGTGTCAATTATCCATGCCTCAGGGGGGGGAGGATATTCTCTCATTGTTAAAGACGAACAGATTATCATCTCGAAGAAGGAGGAGTATCCTCTGCACAATACACCTCTAAACCGCAGTGTGGTCTGTCTGTTTCAGGGAATCCTGGGCCAGGCATGTTAACAACAAGAAACATCTACATTCAAATAGATTCTGAGTCAAACTCATGTCACACTTCACATGTATGCAGCCATCCCACTATGTCACTCACCTTCAGCCTGCTCCTCAATATATAGGTGTTAGACTTGGCATCTTTTGGCGTTTTTCCCCTGTCTTTTTGCTTTCTGACCTCCCGGTTTTGACTCTGTTTTTGCTGGTTTAGTGTCTCTGCGCGCTTTCTCACTGCTGCTCATTGCTAAAGTGTAATTGCTCCTGTTGTAAATTGTTATTATAGATTGGTGTTTCCATGATTGGCATATTTGATTTACTGGTAAGCCCCTAGTAAAGTGCACTGAGTGTGCAGGGCCTGTAAATCAAATGCTACTATTGGGCCTGCAGCACTGCTTGTGCCACCCACATGAGGAGCCCTGAAAAGGTAACTCAGGCCTGCCTTTGCAAAGCCTGTGTGCAGTCTGGTATATGCCATGTCGACTTGGCAAGTGCACCCACTGGCCAGGCCCTAACCTTCCCTTTTCTTACATGTTAGTCACCCCTAAGGTAGGCTCATGGTACCCCTGTGGGCAGGGTACAGTGTATGTTTATTTATTTATTTATTTAGGAGTTTTATATAGCGCTAGCCAGACCCGAGGGTATTGGAGCGCTTTACAACATAAGTAATGGTGAAATCAGTCAAAGAAAAATAATATTATACATATTGAGTCATGGCAAATAATAGTCTGAGAATATAGTATCACATTATTGGCAAGAAAACGCATTTCAAGTGATTGAGTGATAGCCAGTGTTGGACTTCTCTTAAAGTGCCATTTAGTCTTTGGATGTCGTCCATGGAAGAGGTTTCGAGATAGATCTGGGTGTCGTCCGCATAGAGGTGGAAGGGAATGTTGGATTTTTTGAGTATGGCGGTGAGGGGTTCCATGTAGATGTTGAAGAGTTGTGGGGAGAGAACCGATCCTTGGGGTACACCCCTGTTGACGGGGCGTAGGTCAGACAGGAAGTTGTTGATTTTTATCTTTTGGGTGCGCTTCTGTAGAAAAGAGGTGAACCACTGTAAGACCACCTCGTCTGCTCCCACCCTCTCTTGTAGTACCTTAATGAGTAATTTGTGGTCAACCGTGTCGAAGGCTGCTGATAGGTCTAAGAGTATGAGTAGACAGCATTGGTCGTTGTGTAGAGAGTTGTGGATGTCATCTATGACGTTCAGGATCGCTGTCTCTGTGCTGCATCCTTTTTCTTTTGAAACCTGATTGGTGAGGGTCTAGGAGTTTATTGCAGTCCATGTGTTGGGTGAGTTGGAGGAGAGCACACCTTTCCAGGATTTTAGCTAGGGAAGGAAGGTTGGAGACGGGTCTGAAGTTGTTCTGATCATTTACGTCCGAGCCCGGTTTCTTTAGTAGAGGTGTGATTTGTCCGATTTTGAGACAGTCAGGCATGACTCCAGTTCTCAGGGAGCTATTTATAATCTTGGTCCAGATCGGTGCTAGGGTGAGATTGATCTTTTTGGCCAGTTGGGACGGAATGGGGTCCGAGACGTGCATTGAGGGAGTCGAACTAGCAATCATTATTGCTATCTCAGGTTCAGAGATGGGGTTGAAAGATTTCCATTTGTTTGGGTCGTGCTTGGGTGTGGTAGCTTCTGTGTCAGTGAGTGAGCTACTGTCAGGGTGGCAGAGGTGGACGTCCAGGGAGAGCGCAATCCTTGTGATTTTATCATCGAAGAAATTGGCAAAGTTCTCACATAGGACTTTGGAGGCCTGCACAGAGGGTGCGGGGGGCTTTGAAGTTTGTTGTCTGATGACATTGAAGAGTTCTTTCAGCCTGTTTTTTGCATTGTCAAGGGCCCTACAAAAAAGGACTTTTTTTCGTTCTTGATGTGCTTATTGTATGTCCTGCGAACTGATTTGAGTCGATTAAGGAGTATTGTGGATGGATTGTTCCGCCAGAGTCTTTCTGCAGCTCTAAGCTGTCTTCTTTCTGAGATTAATGTCGGAGTTGAACCAGGATCTAGAAGGGGTGTTCCTGACTCTTTTCTTTTTCAAGGGGGCTAATTGGTCCATGACGGAGGTCATATTTGTGTTGTATTGTGAGGTGAGTTCTGTTGTGGAGAGGTTGTCTGTGGTGATGGGGAGGAGTGCGCTTACCTTTTCCTCTAAGTCTCTAAGAGGAATTTGTTTTAGGTTTCTCTCCCAGTGGGGGGTTCTTGCGTGCGTGGCAGGCATTGGGTAGTTTGGTTGATGTGGAATAGAATTAAATGGTGGTCTGACCAGTCCACCGGCAGGATGTGGCCAATAGTGACTGTGTCTGCTTGGGCTATGATGGCATCCAGGATTGATCCTCTGTTATGTGTTTGTTCTGTACAGTGTTGGGTAAGATTGGTGTTGTGCAGCAGTCCATTCAAGGTTTGGATCATCGAGTTGCTTTCATCATTCCATTGTAGGTTGAGGTCACCAAGAATTATGCTGTTGGAGTCCCGGAGTGCACAGTGAGTTATCAGGTCGGAGAGGTGTTCACCGAATGCGGTGGTGTTGCCAGGTGGATGGTAGAGGAGATGGCATAGTAGAGTTTTGTTTTCCCTCATCTTAATGTTGGCAGTTAGACATTCAAATGAGTTATAGTTGAAGGAGTCAATTTCCGTTACAGAGATGCTGTCCTTGTGTATGATTGCAGTACCCCCACCTCGTTTGATTTTTCTGTTTTTGTTAATGATTGAGAAGCCTGGGGGAACAAGCATGTCCATGGATGGGGCAGAGAACTCATTGAGCCATGTTTCAGTAATGAACATGATGTTTATGTCGTGTTCAAGGATGCTTTCTGCCAGTTCGGTAGCATGTTTCGTGGCCGATCTGCAGTTAGTGAGTAGGCATTTGATGTTGGTCTCCTCGTTGTTGAGATTCTTCGTTAGGGGGGCCCTGGAAATAGAAGAGAGGAAAGCTGGTGGTCTTGGCATTCTGGGTGGGGAGCGGTCTCTACCGAATCTGGTGATAACCTGGATCTTGGAGTTAGGGGTGATAGTAGGGGATATGTCATATGAGGTGGCAAGTTCCATCGCCTCTCTCATGGGCATTGCGGTTTTTGTTCTATTAGGTCTCTGTGATTGGTTCGAGAGGGGCGTTGTTTTCCAGCTGTGCCATTGAGCCTTTAGAGGTCTTGGGTGTTTCGTGTTGTTATTTTTGGGTGTGAGGTGTGGGCGTTGCTGAGAATTCCGGTGTGAGGTGAGACTAAGTATGATTTTGTTGAGTCCCACTATTACCGTTTCTAGCTGGCTTTCCAGTAGAGCGAGTCTCTGATTCGTCTCCCAGGAGGAGGGGGTGAGGGCTTCAGGGTACTGGCTGTCATAGGGGTGTTGTCCAGGGAAGGAGAGAGCTTGGAATTGAGATATTGGCTTTTGGTGATAGTGTTGCCTGGGTTATTCCTGTGGGTGGCCTTGGACCTGGGGTGAGGAGGGTCACGTCGTGATTCGTGCGGTCGCCTCTGGCTCTCGGGTAGAGTAAGCGAGTTGGTATTCAATGACTGAGATTCGTTTTAGCAGTTGATAGTGGGGAGGAGTAATTTAGGGGGGGAGTGGGTAGGTGACGGTCAGGGGGTTGTAGGGTCTCGTCTGAGGCGTACCTCTGATTAGTGTTGGTGGGTAGGTGTGCTTTGCACATTTCAGGGGGGTGATGATGGGCGTGGTTGTTGTTCGGGGGGAGCGGTTGGCGTTAATGGGGTAGTTGCTCGGGTGAGAGTGTTGTGGGTGATTGAGGACGTTTCGTAACGAGGGGAAGAGGTGGTCGAATGCATCTAGGTTATCATTGTTGGCTTGGATCATGACTGTACCATTGGTGTAGATGGTCGCCGAGGTGTTGCCATTACGCGCGGGGTGGTTAGGGAATGAGAACGTTAGTTTGGAGCTGTATGGAGTGTTAGTTGTTTTGAATATGTGGAGATGTGTTCTCAGTATGTGAAAGGTAGGACATGCCCTGGTGTGTGTGGCATGCCCTGATAGTGAAATACTGCCAAATTCGTGTTTCACTATTGCAAGGCTACCTGCTCCCATGGGATAGAATGGGGAGTTTTCTTATAACATCTTATAACATAACTACCCGTGGGAACAAGGTAGGAAAATAAAGTTTTAGTATGCCTGAACTCAGAATGTTAAAATGCATATTTTATTGAGGGTGATTTTTGCATCATTCTGTGTTTGAAAATACCACTTTTAGAAATAAGGTATTTTCTTGCTTAGCCATCCAGTGTGCCTCTTCTAGGATGTGTATTGACTGTCTGGCTTGGAGTGACAGGGGTGGGAATGAGCAGTGACTCCAGAAAGTCTGGATGAGTCAAGGGTGGGCTGAATAGACCTGGGCTGCATTTAGAGTAGGGGGAGCAGATTTCCTTTCACCTGAATGGGGCTGGTCTGCCTTCCACAATGCTGTCTCCACCTCCTGCCAGGAAGCTGGGCCAGAGAGGACAGAACTGGTATGGACTAAGCACAGACACTCTCTGACTGACAGAACAAAGGGATTTTGAGTATAAATATTTGGGCCCAGACCCCAACATTTTAGAACTTGCTGGAATCAAGGAACCTGCCAAGAAGTAGATCTGGAAGAGCTGCCAGGAGGAGTACTGCCCCTTTGCTGTGTTGTTGCTTTGTTGGGTTGGCCTGCAGTTGCTGCTTCTGCCTTGGGCAGTGAAAGGACTGGACTGAACTTTCTTTACATGTGCTGAGTATCTCCAATGGCTTGAAATAGAGCTTGCCTCCTGTCCTGAAGTCTCAGGGACTGCAAAGACTTCACCAACCTCTGGGTTCCGCTTCTGGAACTGCTGTTTCAGTTGCCACAGAGAAGGGAAGTGCAACCGACTCCGTCGTTGGCTCTGTGTCCTGACGGCACCACAGAAGGCACCACACACATCTTGCACCGCAACCCTGGTCTCACCGACGACGACGACCAACACCGCCGCCACCGAGCCGCTGCTTGCACCGTGATCTGTGGGCACCGCACTCCACACCGCCTTGCTTCACTCTGCCATCCTGATCTCACCGACGCTGGCACTGCTGCTGACTTCGACACCCATGACCGCAACATGGCTGGGGGCACTGCTCATAAGTTTCACGACCCACCACCTCATCCCACACAGCAATCTGGACCGACCCACGCCAGCTTCCGCTAACCGGCTATGTCGCTTGCACCACAACCTGCCAGCACCGCATCGAGACATGCCTCGTCCTGCACCATAAGCCTTGGTCTCACCGACGCCGTCTGGACGATTGTCACCGAGCCACTGCCTCCACCACATTTAGAGGGCACCGCACCCTGCACCTCTTCCATTTTGCAATGCAACTGCGATCGTTGCCATGGCCGGCTCGCACCAACGAGCAAGGCACAACGAGAAGGTACTGTTACCGAGTCTGTCCACGCTTTTGCTGGCCCGTACCAACTCGGTCGGCTGGAACTGTTAGACTCTGTTGTTTTCAGCATCGCAGTAGCCCCGGACGGAGCTACCGACTCGTATGAACTATATTTTAGAGGTATTCCTGCAATTTTAAGGATAGCTTCCATAGTATATATTTTTAAAGTACTGTATGTTGGATTTTTATCGTTTTGGTCTTATTTTGGATACATAAAAAATATTGGATATTTTTCTAAACTGGTGTGGTGTCCTTTTGAAGTGTTTTCACTGTATTACTGTTGGTTATGTGCAAATGTTTTACACACTGCTTCTGAGATAAGCCTGACTGCTCATGCCAAGCTACCAAGGGGATGAGCAGGGGTTATTTTAGGAGTGTAACTCCCTTACCCTAACTAGGAAGAAGGGTCCCTACTTTAACAAAGGTACTTACCTCTGCCAACTAGAGATCCCCATTTCTAACGATAGGGAAGACTGCTTATGCTTATCTTCATGCTTGTATGCTCTTGGTGCACAAGGCGGAGGTCCAGGAGACCAAACCAAATCATTTCAGATGTTGATTATGTAGGACATCATGCAGGGCTCTGGAGATCTGCTGTAAGATTTAAAAATCTTCAACCAGTGTCCTGGTCCCTTGATACGCCTCCATAAAAAAATTGTTATCCAGAGATTTTCATTTTTGATTTGTGTTTTTAGATCATTAGTTATTTAGCTTAGGTAGACATTGCTAATCCAGACCGATTTTTTTTGGGCGACATTTTTAAAAATGGCACATGTTACAGTGATGATGTAATATTATAGGGACCATGAGACCTATATACTTCATTTTGGGGGTCAAGTAGTCTTATAGAGACAGAAAAGAACACCTCAGAGCCACCCTTTGGCCATTTTCCAACATAATATTGGTTTTGAATCCTTTTATGTATACGACAAACAATGTTTGTGAACTAAATGTGAAAAAAATAATGTTTATCGCTCCTGTTTTAGACACATTTTCATAGTTAATTTATTTATTTGTTTCAGCAATCGCTCATGGTACATATGCAGAATGCTGAACAGAAAAATTTGGCCCTGATCAGCAATGTCTACAAAAGCTAAATTACTTCTCTAATGACCCAAAAATGGAAATAAGAAATGAAAATCTCTGGACAAAAATTGTTTTACGGAGGTATATCAGGGGGCTGAGATTATCTGCTCTATGATATATTGACTAGTCTACAATCAGTTCATGACCTCAGGCGGCTTTATTACAAACAGAGCACACTGTTTCTGTTTGCACTTTGGCACACCTTCAAATTGGCACACTGGCTAAAACAGGGGGGGCAGTGAGCTCTGTTGCATATATTGCGCTGCCTCCAGGCAAGACATGAACCTACAGCTGCCCTTGGGGCAGCACAATCGTGAATGCTGGAGTAGTTGATGGAAGTAGAGGCTTTTTCTTTCAGTGTGCAGGCAGCGTTCTAGTCAAATCACAATGATTGGACCGCTGTCAAGACAAAAATCTAAACTACTATTCCACACTCTGCTTCAGAACACATTGCATATGAAATATGATCATGAATTAGGAATTCCAGTAACACTGCCTGTACGATATAAATCCCAAAGCAAAGAGGAGAGGGATCAACAATCATTACTCGAACTCACTCTCTATCTGGTGGAAGACAGCAATGATATAGTCTTCTTCATTGATGTGTAGGCTGCATTTCCACAGTGCAGACTGCGGACAAGGCAGCTACATATGCTGACTGGGGTCTATTAAACATTCATTGGTTGCTGGGAATTCTCGTGACATGAGGCTACTAGGTAGGTTCTAACTCACACTGTTTACATGGGTAATAGATTTGCAACAGTAATCATTCATAATATAAACCTACCACAATACACCTGTGATAGTAACATTGAATGCATGCATGGATCGATTGTCTGCAGCATTCTTATGGTAAAAACTGTGAAACATACATCACATATCATTGCTCCAGATGATGATGGGTATGGCTTCGCTCTCCATCTCCTCATGTGTGTAATACTCGATGTTGACTTAAGGAATAGTCTGTTGTCCATGCCGGTCACAATAGCAGCAACTACGTGGCCATCTGTCTCTCTGACAATGCACGTCTGACTACGTGCACGTTTTCCAAAGCCTATTTTTAGAACACTGAGTCACTCGCAGCTCTCTACTCGAGCAGACCAGCTGGATTCCCCCGGGCTGTGCGAAGATGATTCATTAAGGTAAATTCCCTGTCAAGTAGAATAGCCAGATTTCTTTTGGCTTTCCGTGCTACAGTGAGACTTCAATTGTCCTCTAATTTCATGTTTTTTAGACGCTGTGGGCGATTTTTCTCACCCATTGACTGAAGATAAACTGCTGATAGCCTCTATCAAGCCGCAATTCTATTGCGGGTAAGTGGAGATCAGTCCACTGATTGATTATTATGAATACTATACATATATGGTATAAGTATTAATACACAGTTATATATCCTCCATTTTTACAGACCTTTATATCCATGCCTAGGGGCGGCACCTTAACTGTGCATTACCCATGATCAGTGAGTAGGCGCACCATTATTATTAATCTATTAACTTTTGTCTTGAGTTATTTTCCTCTAACTAGTCAATTCACTTACCTTCTTAGGTTGCTCCCCCCATCCCTCCTTTCTGTCCTGAGGAAGACCCGCTTGCAGAGGATACAAACTGCCCTCATTGCACTAGGGTCGAAACGTCGTCACTCTCCCCCGCTCGGGGCCTGTACTTGACATTTTCCCAGTCCTACCCGCTTACAGACGAACGTTGTTTGTCAACATTTGAAAAAGAACAAAAAGAATAACCATGACTTAGCTAATGGACAGGCCCCAATGTAGAACTGGTGTCATCATGAATTACGACCAGTTTTGCTAATGTGAATGTATATGAAATGATGAACCATTATTTTGCTTGATTGGATTCCCCTCTTGTATACTCTGTCTTATTTCACGAGCACCTCTCTTCTTCACTTTCTCCCTTGGAGCAACCCCCTCTTTATCTTGAATATTGAACTTGATAATATGTTATGAAAAGTGACCGAATAAAATAAGAGTCACCTAAAAAGCAATAATGTGTGCCTTTTTTGGATTTTGAGGATATATATATTTAAACTAGACATGTACTGCATGCTGTTTATGAATGTTCCAGGCAACTAAGCTTTAATATAAGTCTAGGACCATTGTTTTCCTATACCAATTATTACCCAGGTCCATTGACTTCTATGGGTTACCCCATTATATCTTAATGGTTATACAGGTATGAGAAGCAGCATTGAGCACACGTTTGGCATCCCTAAGTTGTGCTTCAGATGCACTAGACTTATTGGTGGTGTGCTCCCGTTCTCCTCGGAACTTGTGTGCAATTGCAGTGTGGCGTGTAGATGGTTGCACATAATCACCATGCAACTGGGCTTACAAGCAGATATTAACCCCAAACTACAAATTTTCGGGGTGGGCTACAGCCAAGAGGTCAAGGGCTGTGGATGCATGACCAATTATTTGTCTTTCATTTCACTTGAGCTGCTAATTTGGTTAGTGCATCGCAGACAGTTTTCATTCAATGACAAAAGGTGGACTGTGACACACATACCATACTGACAGACCACTGACACCACTTTTGCACCTCCATTAGGCCACAACCAAACTTGTGCTTTTAAATGTAAAATGCATCTATACACACTGCACGCACTTATTCATGCACATATTCCACCTATAAATCATTTGAATCAGGGCACCACACATGTTGTGTATGGAGATATACACCTAAAGCAAGTAATACTACACTCATGCACACCCACCTTATGCTACACATTCCACACATATTTTTCACTATATTTTGAATATTGTGTAATACTCTTGGCCCCAGGCATGTTGTCTCATTTGCCCTCATTCTTTTTAACAAAGGTCACCCAGTCGTGGTGAGTGGCACAAGGACTGGGGCCACTGTGGTTCTGTGCCCCTCTTGCTCTCACTAACATGTGACCAAGGGCAAAAGAGGCCAGAGATAGGGTCGGATCACACCTCCTATTCCCTGTCCTGCGAGTCACGAGGGAAAGGAACAGGAAACAGGTAGTCAAGTGGGCGATTGTCACTTCACTTCTGCCCCGGTCATTACAATGGCTTGTGAGCTATTTAGGCTGGGCATGGCGGCCTCCCCCTTTCACTTCGCAATTGAGGGACAAATCAGTCTAGGGCTGGTTTAACCAAATACCATGCTGACTGACTACATGGGGGGATGATGGTGGGCCCATCAGTTCTGCATCCGATTCGGAGCTAGAATAAGATGTACAAGTTGTTAGCCATTCTATGTGGTCCAATGTACCACCATAGACTGCAGAGATATGCCAGTCTTCAAAGGACCTTGCCACAGTCCCAAAATACAGACCTGTGGATCAAGCTCAGTTGAGGGGAAGGGACCCCCAAACCTAGCGGCAGTCAAGGAACAGCGGCAGCCTCATCATCTCAGCAGGACTAATCACCTCCAGACAGTGCTTCAGAGGTGTTAATCTCAGTCATCTAATCAGTAACCAGGTTGCAAATATACTGCTAGTTCTTCCCTAACTCCCCATGGGTCCCTTCGAGCTTGGTCTTACCCAGTATTGCGGGTCTAAAGAAACAAGTCATTATGGCTGATCGTGAGAAAGGGGTAAGTTTCCAAGGGTAGTAAGGGTGAAGAGAACATGGGGCTTGGACATAAGGACCCTCCCACTACAGATACTCCAGGTAAAAAAGGGGAGGGATTTGCTGAAAGGCGCAAGGTTGCTCCTCTTAAAGGCAGGAGGCCATCCTATCTAATCATGGTAAGCTGGCTTTGCATGTACCAGTGGAGGTCAAAGAGAAGATTTGAAAGGGTGACTTTATGGAGGTTTTTTTACTTATACTTAGGCAAAGGAGGGAATTAGAAGCAATAGAGAAGGATGTGGAAAAGTTCACTACGGACAGAAGGCTTAGGGTTGATGAGAACATTACTAATTGGCTATTTGTTTTTAATGTTTACGTGCCTGTTATGCTTGAGAACAACCCAGAATTAGCAACCTTTATTTTTTTCTATGTAAATAACGTTCTAAAGGCTCATCATGGTTACAGGGGTACCACCTAGCTTGACTATGCCATGATTTCATGTAGGCTCAGGTCAAAGATCTTGAAATTGGGTAGGATCCGACTGAAGTGAATATATAGCAGTGGCATAGCTAGACTTGCCGCCCCATGGGCATGTGTAAGAACGGGGGCGGACCGCCCCCCGCACCCAATTGCTACAACACTGATATATGACTAGAGAATGTCAACACCGACACCACATATTTCATTCACAACATTCCACTGGGGACAAAAGAGAAGTCAGCTAGGCTTTTAACAAGAAAGTGTGCACTCACCCAGCAGGGTCATGTAAATGCAAACATGTCTGTTCCTTCTGCAGCTTTGCATCGCACCCAGAGTTTAAATGCATTAAGAAATGTTTAAAAAAAGCAAATAACCCATTAAATCTCCAAACTATCTGGGTTTTAACCACACCGGTGCAGGTTGACATTCTGCTGCCCTGACTTAACATGTATCCTAATTGACATGCAGCACAGATTTAAGGATCCCAGACCAGGGTCTTGTGCACATTACGCATTGTGAAAATTGAATGTCATTGCAGACACAGCATGCGTGGTAGTAGAGAAGCTCCTTAAGGAAAGCTTGCTTGGTAAAATTGCAGGCTCATTTTCAACCCCGCCCTTTGAAAGATTTGTAGTAGTACCAACATCACACTACAGGACTCTATGTTCCAAGATTCACTACACCACATTTTAGTGAGTGCTCTATGGGATGGTGTGTTCTCTCCCTCATGAGTGAAATAAAAGGATTTTTGGGTTACAGAACTGTTTGCCTATGACATACTTACTTCTAGTGTTCACTTTAAATGTTTACTAACCTTGTTAAATAAAAACAAAAAATCAAAGAATGTAAGAGCTGAACTTGTAGGAAAGGTCACGGGTGTCTGAGGTGAATGGGCTGACTGACTGAGTCCTTCCAGTCAGTAATGAGCAAATCAGATTTCATGTCCTTGGATGTAGGCATTGGTGAGGATGGGGTGGGAAACCATGTCAAATTCTTCAGAGAGGAATTTGCCTGTGTCTCCATCCAGAATCATCTGGATGTCATACGTAGTGGTGATGAAGGCAGCTTTCCCACTCAGGTTGGGTCTGAAACCAGACTGAGTGGTGTTGAGGAGTTGGTGATCATTGAGGTATTTGGTAAGCTATCTGCTAATGTTTTTCTCTAAGACCTTGGACAGGAATAGTGGCAGGGAGAACGGTCTGTAGTTGGTGAACGCTTAAGGGACTGCAGAAGGTTTCCACAGCAATGGGAGGAAAGTTCTGTGTACCAAGCATTTGGGAAGATTACAGAAGAGGTGGAGGCATTCTGAATGGGTGTGAAAATGGAGCTGATGGTTTGCAGTCCTCTGAAGTAGGCGAGGTGGGAGCAGGGGTCCGATGGGGCTCCTGAGTGGATGAGTTTCATGGTGGTGATGACGGGCCATATGGCTACCATTGATTCTTTGTATACGATCAGGTGAAGTTTGACGATGTCTGTTGGGTCCAGTTGCGGTTGGAATTTAACTTATATGGTGGTGATTTAGTTGCGGAAGGTTTGAGAAAGATTGTTACAGAGGTTCTGTGAGGAGCTGATCAAGTTTGAATTGGCCTACTGGTGAGGTGAAATCTTTCACAGCCATGAAGATTTCTTTGCTTCTGTTGGTGCTGGTATTGATGCTGTCCACCAGTGCAGTGCATTTGGTGGTCTGGCTCATTTGGTGGTAGCTTCTCAGGTCGAATGTGAACATGCCCCTGTCTGCATTGTCGTGGCTCATTCTCTATTTGCACTCCAGTTGTTTGCATTGACTTGACTGGTAGGTCGCTCCCCCACCACACAGCTCCGTCTGTGTGCCCTGCTGCTGCCCCTGATTGTGCTCGTTTTTCCTTTCTGTGCCCCCTTGCTGCCCCTGATTGTGCTCGTTTTTCCTTTCTGTGCCCCCCTTGCTGCCCCTGATTGTGCTCGTTTTCCTTTCTGTGCCCCCTTGCTGCCCCTGATTGTGCTCGTTTTTCCTTTCTGTGCCCCCCTTGCTGCCCCTGATTGTGCTCGTTTTTACTTTCTGTGCCCCCTTGCTGCCCCTGATTGTGCTCGTTTTTCCTTTCTGTGCCCCCTTGCTGCCCCTGATTGTGCTCGTTTTTCCTTTCTGTGCCCCCTTGCTGCCCCTGATTGTGCTCGCTTTTCCTTTCTGTGCCCCCTTGCTGCCCCTGATTGTGCTCGTTTTTTTTTTTTCCTTTCTATGCCCCCTTGATGCCCTGATTGTGCTCGTTTTCCCTTCTGTGCCTGTTTCCCGCCGCTGCGCCCCTGCGGCCCCGCCCCCTCACTGCCCATTCGCTGCCCCATTCCCTGCTCCTCCCTCCCACCTCCCCAATTATGGCGGCCGCTGCGCGGCCGCGCCGCTGGCGCGCCGAAGGCGCGCCTAAGGCAAGCCCGTCTGCGCCCGTCCGCGCCGTGACCGCGCCCAGCGCCAGACCCCCTGGTCCGGGCATCCCCCGCGCCCGCCACATCAACAGACGCCGATACGACGCCAGCACCCTCCACGCACTCAACCCCGGAAAAGATCACGCCTGCTACCAGGCCACCCCGAAGCGCACCCAAGGGCCCTTCACCTGCCGGAACTGCAGCTTCGCCAGCACCCGCCCCGCCAAACCACCGCCCAGGAAAGAACCCAACTACCTCAGATGCATCCTCCTCAACACCCGCTCCGCCAGCAAACACGCCATCGAACTCTGGGACCTTCTCGACTCAACCTCCCCAGACGTCGCATTCCTGACGGAGACCTGGCTGAATCCCGCTTCAGCCCCCGACATCGCCATTGCCATCCCGGACGGATACAAGATCACCCGCAGGGACTGCACCAACGGAGTCGGAGGAGGCATCGCCATCGTCCACAGGAACACCCTCAGAGTCTCAACCAACACCGACGACACCCTCAGCACCGCCGAACACATGCACTTCCAGATCCACACCGATCCCAACACCACCCTCAGAGGAACCCTCATCTACAGACCCCCGGACCCCGACCACAGTTCAGCGATTCCATCGCTGACTTCGTCAGCACACACGCCATCGCCTCCACGGACTACATCCTCCTCGGGGACCTGAACTTCCACCTCGAGAACAACAAGGAGACCAACTCCACCACCCTGATCGACAACCTCGCCACCCTCGGACTCAGACAGCTCGTGACTACACCCACCCACGCCGCCGGCCACACGCTAGACTCCATCTTTTCCGCAAGCACACACGTCTCCTTCAACCACACCTCCGAACCCCACTGGACTGACCACCACTGCATCCACTTCACCTACAGGAAGCCCACCACGCAGAACCGCACCGAACAAATGCCTCGCCGCTGCTGGAGCAGAGTCACGGAAGACCAGCTAACCACAACCCTCGCCCTGAGCCCACCCGTCAAAACCCTCCGACCCCGACACCGCCGCCCGCAACCTCAGACAGTGGATCGACGACTGCGCCAACACCCTCGCCCAGCTCAAGAATCTGCCCAACAGCCACACCAGCTAGAAAGCCACCTGGTTCACCGAAGACCTCCAGGCCTCCAATCGAACATGCCGAAAAATGGAGAAGATCTGGCTCCACGAACGGACAGCGGACATTTACGCCGCCCACAAGAGCGCCACCTGCAGTCACCATCACCGCATCAGATCCGCCAAAAGGGCCTCACTCAAAGACTGCCTAGACAACAACGCACACAACAGCAAAGAGCTCTTCAACATCGTGAAGGAACTCTCCAACCCCAGCTCCAACACCAACGACATCCAGCCGTCGCGAGACCTGTGCGACTCACTGGCCACCTTCTTCCACCGCAAAATCGCCGACATCCACGACAGCTTCAACACCACGACCGCCCCGGCAACCACCGAGACCACTGCCCCCACAACCACCAACCGCCTGCTCTCCTGGACCAACATCAACGACGAGGACACCAGCGAGATCATGAACACCATCCACTCCGGTTCACCGCTAGACCCGTGCCCTCACCACATCTTCAACAAAGCCAGTACAGCCATCGCGCCCCATCTCCGGAAAATAATCAACATCTCCTTCGAGACAGCAACCTTCCCGGAAAGCTGGAAGCACGCCGAGATCACCGCCTTACTCAAGAAACCCAAGGCAGACCCCAAGGACCTCAAGAACTTCCGACCCATCTCTCTGCTCCCGTTCCCCGCGAAGGTCACCGAGAAAATCGTCAACAAACAACTGACCCGCTACCTCGAGGAGAACAACATCCTGGACCCTTCCCAGTCCGGCTTCCGCAGCAACCACAGCACCGAAACCGCCCTCATCGCCGCCACCGATGACATCAGGACCCTGCTAGACAACGGAGAAACAGCAGCCCTCATCCTCCTGGACCTATCAGCCGCCTTCGACACGGTCTGCCACCACACACTACGAACATGCCTTCATGATGCCGGGATCCAAGAGAAGGCCCTGGACTGGACCACATCCTTCCTTTCCGGCAGAACACAAAGCGTCCGCCTCGCCCCCTTCCGATCCAAGGCCACCAAGATCATCTGCGGCGTACCCCAAGGCTCCTCCCTCAGCCCAACGCTGTTCAACATCTACATGGCACCCCTCGCCCACGTCGCCCGACAGCACAACCTCAACATCATCTCCTACGCCGACGACACCCAGCTGATCCTCTCCCTCACCAAAGACCCTCACACCGCCAAAGCCCACCTCCACGAAGGAATGAAGGCCGTCGCCGAATGGATGAGGACCAGCCGCCTGAAGCTGAACTCGGACAAGACGGAGGTCCTCATCCTTGGTTCCAACCCTTCAGCCTGGGACGACTCCCCGGTGGCCAACATCACTGGGAACAGCCCCGCCACCCACCGACCACGTACGCAACCTAGGGGTCATCCTCGACCACACCCTCTCCATGACTAAGCAGGTCAACGCTGTTTCCTCATCCTGCTTCAACATCCTCCGAATGCTCCGCAGGATCTTCAAGTGGATCCCCACCGAAACAAGAAAAACAGTCACCCAGGCCCTCGTCACCAGCAGGCTGGACTACGGAAACGCCCTCTACGCAGGAACGACGGCTAAGCTCCTGAGACAGCTGCAACGCATCCAGAACGCCTCTGCACGTCTTATCCTCGACATCCCCCGATGCAGCCACATCACACCCCACCTGAGAGACCTGCACTGGCTCCCTGTCAACAAGAGGATAACCTTCAAGCTCCTCACCCACGCACACAAAGCACTCCACAACTCCGGACCAGCCTACCTCAACAGACGACTCAGCTTCTACACCCCCACCCGCCAGCTCCGCTCGACCAGCCTCGCCCTCGCCACAGTCCCCCGCATCCGGAAAACGACCGCCGGCGGCAGATCCTTCTCCCACCTCGCCGCCAAGACCTGGAACACCCTCCCCACCAACCTCCGACAGACCCAAGACCTACTGGCCTTCAGAAGACTCCTCAAGACCTGGCTCTTCGATCAGTAGCAGCACCACCCCCCTCTTCCCCCAGCGCCTTGAGACCCTCGCGGGTATGTAGTGCGCTTTATAAGTGACATGATTGATTGATTGATTGATTGATTGCATTGGTTTTACATCAGTTTGAGTTCCTCCGTGTATCAACTGGCCTTGGGTCTACATCTAGTTGTATTGCTGTGTTTGAGGGGGGCAGGTAGTTGGTGCACAAGGTAACCCAATTATTCTTGATGGCGGTGGGGTGTCTGTTTCTGTGTTTAGGTCAGCGTATTTTGAGAGTGGTGTTTCAGTTATTGAAAGTGGTGCTTTCCAACTAAGGCAGGCTGGTCTGGTGATAGTGCGTGTGCATTTGAGCGGGCCTTGGATGCTGAACTTGTTGAGGCCATGGCCTGTACAAGAGACTGGCATAGGATCATCGATTCTGATATTGTTCAAGGTGGTAAAAATAGGTTCCAGGAGGTGTCCAGTGACGTGGGTAGGCCCCATTTCTTGTTGGGTGAAGCCCAGGCTTCCAAGGTCTTCGATGAGTGCTTTTGCATTGGGGTCGTCATGATCTTTCAGGTGGAAGTATAGGTCTCTGAGTAGGATGTAATTGCTAGTGTCAAGAGTGAGTGATGCATCGAAGTCCTTGATGGTATCAGTGAAGTTGATGCGCAGTCCCAGTGGTAGGATGATGAGAGCGCCACTTTGTGTGAAGTTAGTTTTTTTTTTTTTTAACGTTCTTTATTAATTTTAATAACCAAGAAAATACAGCATATAAAGAAATACGAATGCATAGCGACAAGTATCCCACCCGTTCCCAGCCCCAAGAATCTTCCCGCCCACCCACCCTTGCTGGCCCTTGAAAGAGAGAAAACAAAAGAAAGAAAGAGATGCCTTCTTCCACTGGCATGAAAAAGACAACAAAAAATAAAAGAAGAAAAAAAGGAGAAAAAATAAGAGAAGAAACACTGTCCAAAAGTAACAGCAAACAAAGGTTTTGCAAGTATTATAAAACAGTTGAGCCATAAACAATGAAGCACAAGCACATATACTTTATCGCCCATTCCCGTCATCTTAACTGTCTTCAGACCTTCTAATCAAAGGGGCCCACATTTCCATCCCCTTGGCTCCTGCTCTCAGCCCCCTTCTAGCATATACTGCAGTCTCTAGCCTGAAAACTACCAAAAATCTCTCCAGCCATTGTTGACCCGTAGGTGGAACAGGATCGAGCCAATGAGTGGCTAAACAGAGTCTGAATACTATCATAGCAACAAAAAGAAAGGTCTGAACCCAAGCTGGTAGCTGAGAACTACTGATTCCCAGTACAATCAGCTGTGGTGTCATCTCTATTCGCTGACCCAGATGGGATTCTAAAATGATACCAACTTCCCTATTAATTATACCCAAATCAGGGCAGGAAGCGAACATGTGTACGATATCTGCTGCTGGATAGCTGCAGCGTGGGCATGTTGTTCCTGCACCTCCTTCCCATTTAGAAATCTTCTCCGGTGTTATATAAAGATTAAACCAGGTCTTAAAACATTGCAATTGGAGGTTGGCAGCGATACATGAGGTTTGGGCCATATTAAGTGAATCTTCTACTTCCCCCGCTTCAACCTGTAGCCGCTCCTGCCAACGGTCACAGTGTTTGGGTAAATCATCAGTCATCGTCTCGTTTAGTTTTTTATAAATCCCACCTAGTGTACCTGCCCCTTTAAGCAACATCTCCACCAACATCACCCGGGCGAATCCGCTGTTGCCTCCCGATTTCCTCACTAAGAAATCTCTTATCTGGAGATATTTAACAAAGTGCCTGTTATCGACCCCAAAAGTTTCCTTAATCATGTCAAAGGTAATCACCCCTGCCTCGTCCATAATGTCACCAACCATCCGAACGCCTTTGTCATGCCATGTTTTCATATACCCATCATTAAAGATACTAGGGAGCGACTTATTGCCGTACAATGGGGTATAAGCATGAATGAGGCCCAGACCGAGCCTTTTTCGAACTGAGATCCAAGTTTTAAAAGCACACATCAGCGTCTTGAACTTCACCCTTTTGCAATAATTAAAATCAGTATACTGTAAGAGACAACCCCTAGCCTCTGACCCCAATAATAAATCATAAATTGATACGGGAGCCGCCTCCTGCACCTGATCAAGATCAGCCCTAATTAGGCTTCCTATTTTAAATAATATAGCAGCCCAGCGGTATAGCTGAAGGTTAGGGACCGCCCATCTGCCTCTGTCCCTAGGTAGTGTCAAAAATGTTAGTGCTCTCCGGGGGCGACAATTGGCCCAAAGAAATTTAGTGAACAACTGGTTCATAGTTTTAAACCAAGTATTTTTGATAGCCAACGGAATTGCCCTAAAAAAATATAAATTTTTGGGCAAAAACACCATCTTAATGACCTTACACCTCCCCACCAGGCTTAGCTTAAGATTGTCTATACGATTAAGGTCTGCTTTAAATTTTGGAAGCAATGGGTCAAAGTTAGTTTCAACAATCTTAGACACATCTGCCATTATTTCGACCCCCAGATATGTTGCCTTCCGAACGACCCGGGGATCATTAATCTGGAGTCCCTTACCGACAACAACAAGGGTTATGTTGCAGTTAAGTCGATATCCCGAGATATGACCAAAAATCTCTGCCTCTTTTTCTATTTCAGCTAGTGCACAAAGTGGGTTAGGGCTCATAATAGCTAAGTCGTCGGCATACGCCAAGATCTTAGTGCTCTCCCCCTTACTATGTATAGCTAAAATCTGGTTGTTATCCACAATTTTCCTGACCATAGGGTCAATGTACAAAGCAAATAATAGGGGGGAGCAAGGGCACCCCTGACGCGTCCCCCTACTAACTGACACAGGACCTGACAGTTCCCCCATAACAGCAATTCTGGCCACCGGATTGTTGTACATTATTGAAATAGCCTTAATGAAGCCTGTACCAAGCCCTCTACTCTCGAGTGTTGCCCACAAGAACGGCCAGGAGACCCTGTCAAAGGCTTTCTCCGCATCCAGCAGGATTAGCCCGATAGGGTCCCTCGTAATCCCTGCCGCATCAAAGAGAGCAATCACCCTCTGAATATGATCAATTGTGCTCCTACCGGGAACAAACCCATGTTGGGTGGGTGAAACCAGTTTCTTAATCACGGCGGCTAGTCGATTAGCCAAAATCTTGGCATAAACCTTTACATCGCTGTTAATTAACGTTATAGGCCGATAAGACCCCAGCTCCTTAACCGATTTCCCTTTTTTGGGAAAGACCACAATGTTGGCCGAGCCCCATGAGTCGGGTGCCCTCTGGGCATACTGGGCTTTTAGAAATACCTCAACCATTAATTCCAGCAAGCAGGGAGCCAGTTTTTTATAGAATTTCCCTGGAAAAGAATCGGTGCCAGCCGCCTTCCCGTTAGCCAGAGAGCTGATAACATCCACAACTTCTTCAGCCGTAATGGGTACCTCCAGTGCTTCTCTTTCCTCCCTAGTTAACTTTTCCCCTGGAAGCTCTGCTAGATAGTCCTGAATTTCCTCCTCACTTCCAGTGGTTTCTTCAGTATAGAGCAGTTGATAGAAACGCTGAAATGCAGCCCAAATATCTGAGGCCTCTGAAACTAACCCAACTTGAGGATCGTCAATTGCAAGAATTGCTCCCTGTGTCACCCTTTGTCTAATGCGTACCGCAAGCAAATGACCCACTCTCTCACTGCATTCATACATTTTGGATCTCCACGCTGCGTATTTCCCTGCTGCTTTATTTGTTGAGACTTCTAAGATTTTAGATTTAGCTAATGCTACCCGAATTTGTACCTGACCCACATCTCCCCCATTCATAATAACTTCTACTAATTGTGTCTCTGCCTCAGTTAGTTTGTCATAGAGTTCCTGCATGTAGAGTGTACCTGCTTTCTGAGACCGCCAGCCATACCTTGAGGTTTCCCCCCTTATCCCAGCTTTCAGAGCATCCCATACAATATCCACCCGAATACTATCCCTATTCTCGGATATAAATCTAGGAATCCATACTCTCATATGTGCGATGTACTCCTGATCATAACGGAGTGCTCTATCAAAAGTCCACCGTGGTACCTCCCTCGTTGAGGCTTGAAGTGGAATCTCAAGGACTAACGGATTATGGTCAGACATGACCCGTGGAAATTTAGAGATCCGGCAGTTAATCGAAAGACTCTGGGACACAAAGAAATAGTCAAGCCTGGAATGTGTCTGATGTGGGGCTGAAAAAAAGGTAAAGCCAGAGTCATGGGGTTCTTGCGAGGCCGAAGCATCCATAAGTCCATGAGTCATACATAAATTCTGCAAAGATTTAAAGACTGTATAGACTAGGCCCAAGCTTCATAGTGTTCATATAGTGTTAGCACTCAAGTTTAAATTAAAATCACCGCAGATGATTAAAGGCAATGGCCAGCCAACAAGTTCCATATTTAACCAATTAAAAAGGGCAGGATCATCAAACACTGAGCCATAGACCGAGCAAAGCGTAAAGGAATAATTATCCGCATTGCATAAAGTGATAGCCCATCTGCCCAGGTGATCCGCTTTAGAGCGTGGGAAGCTAAAGGTTTTTCTGCGAGCCATGATGGCTACCCCTTTTGTGCGTGTGCCTTGGGTTGTGAAGGAAACTAGCTGATAGCCTGCTAATTCTGCCACCTTTTGTCTCCCAGCTTCGGTATGTGTCTCTTGTAGGCATACTATATCCGCATTAAGATGCTGGATGTCTTCGTTGACCCTGCGCTTTTTACGCGGACAGTTCAAACCGCATATATTAACAGATGCAATTCTTAGCTTACCCCTTGCCATTTGTTGTATTCTCAATTGTCTTAAATGCAAGATTACCTAACATTCTACATAATCTCCATGCCATTACATATATTTCTGCCCATTGGACCAGCCAACCCCCCAGAAGGATCCCCACCCCCTTCCCTCCTCCCACCCTACCTTGCGGCAAAAAAGGTCCGAAGACCCTTGTGATGCCTCCTGCATGATACTGCTTCCCACCACCACCCATCAAGCTCCACTATGTAAATAACAGAAAATAAATGTGATTATTGTCCGAGTACATCAGCCTAGAGGGTCCTTATGATTTGAGGCTCCTGATGTCTCCCATAGAAAATCCTGTGCTTGTATCTCAGAGGAAAAAACCCTTGTGTTTCCCCGGTAGATGACCTTAAGGCGGGCAGGACTCAACAAATACACCTCACAGCCAGCCTTCTGGAAGGGAGTAATAAGATGACATAGCCTCCACCTCCTTTCCACAGTAGTGTGGCAGAAGTCCGGCCTGATGAAAAAGGAGTGACCCCCCGCTGAACGTCTTGCTTCAGGACGCGCCTTATCAAAAATTGCATGTCGTAACAAAAAGTTGCAGAAAAAAAATTAATATAGCTCTGGGTTTATCGTTCCCTTCATTCTGATCCTTCCTTTTTTTCAGCATGAGTGGGAAACGATGCACGCGCTGTACTTCTGTGTCCCAATACCAGTGTGCAAGTTCTGGAAAGCCGCCCTTCAGCAATCGCAGCACAAACCCTCTGATGTCTTCACCTTCCGCTTTTTCCGGAATACCCAATAGCCTTGGATTGTTACGCCTCTGGTGATTCTCGAAATCTTCGAGCTTCCACATGACATCCGTCATCCTAGACTCGTTAGATGTAACTTGTTGGGCGATACTCTCTGCTCCGGTCTCTAGTGTCACCACTCGCTCTTCCAATACCATTGTTCTTTCGGCAATTTCTGTGCAGGTTTTATTTATTTTCCGGATAGCCCCTTGTATCAACTTTGTTGCATAATGAGCCCTCTTATGCTCCTGTCGAGCTTCAGATTGTATCTGCTTAAGAGTGGAGTATATAAGATCCATCGAGGGGGGTACCTCCGTTGTAGACTTCGTTAGAGTAAGTATATTATTTTCCCCTTGAGCACTGTCATCTGGTGCCAACCCATCATCAATTTCAAAATGCGTAGTGGAATAGTCCCATTTTAATTGTCCAGATTGACTTTGGTCAGAATCAGTTTGCCTTGCGTACAGCATTTTTTTCCCCACTTTATTTCTAATCCGCAGCATCTGAGTGGGGAGACGCTTTTGCGTACTGGGATTAGATACTGAACTGTCCGAATCCACCTCCGAATCCTCCAACATAGATACTTCATTACCACTAGCATTGGATGGCTCAGAATCCTCATTAAGAGAAAAAAATTGTCACCTCCTTCAGGAGTCCCTGCGGTCAAATACTGTGACTGAGAAGGTCTAGGGTTGGCAGATAAACCTTCATTAGTGACCTGTTCCTGTTCCTTACTCCCATGTTTCCCCACCATGATATTAGCCTCCAGGCGCTGTGGTTCCCCCTGCAAAATTTCCCCTTTGTCTAGACATATGGGTGCAAAGGGCACCAGTCCCGTACTTACAGTGGCCGTGGGTAGAAGACCATCACCGCTTGTAACCGACACTGGTGTAACCTCAGCATTGATCGTCACAGCCTCAATGAGCGTTTCGCCTTTCTTCTGGGTCTTCCCATGGCCGGCAAACATTCCAGGAATCACTCGCTGCTTGTCGGAGGCTGAGCCCGCCTCCTCCCCTGGACGCTGATCCCTCACTTTCTGTTTCCCAGGGGCCGCCTCCGCGCTTCCTGTTGCCGCTGCGGGAGTAGCGTCTCCTCCCTTCTTCCCGCTCGGCGCTTTGCGAGTCACCGGGGGGTTGCGCTGGTTCCCGGCAGTTCCTGCTCCGTTGCCCGTAGCACCGATGTCCCCACGATCCCGTGGGGGTTTAGATCATTTTGGCGGCATATTGACTCGTCGAGGGTGGCGGCCGCTGCTACCTGCGACCAACAGGATCCTTAAGGCAGTCCGGATCAGCAGGTAAGCAATTTCTCTCATTTTGCCTTGCGATCTCCCCAACTGTCGCCTCAAACCGTATAGCGAGCAGTGAATGGCCATCTAATACATGTTCAGCTGATGTTGCCTCGGAGTTTCCCTGGAATCAATGATGGGTGATGAATTGCAGAGCCTCACGCAGCCGCCATCTTGCCAGATGCCAAAAAGGGGTGAAGTTAGTTGTGATGTGGAACTTGAACAACAGATGTTACATGTTGGGGGATAGATTCCCTTTAGAGGTGATGCAGCTGCAGCTCATGGTGTTCTTGTGGATGACGGCAATTCCACCTCTGTGTGTGCACACTTTTTGGGGGGGGGTTTGTCAAGTATTTTTATAACACTTGCTACCTTTACTGAGCATGTTTCTAAGCACTCGTTATGTCTACAGACTAAAGGCTTTGGGAGTTTTTGAGGCTTAAGATTTTATATCATTCCTATTCAAGAATCAAGTTACTTCCTGTGTACACTTGATTTGCCAAATGCATAGATAGCATGCAGAGAAAGTTTAATCCAATGTGCGAAAGAGGGATAGCAACTCAGCAAACCATAACACATGATTGTCAAATCTGTGACTCTGCTAGAGAGTAGGTGACTAATTTCGGGGGCATGATGAAACCCTCAAAAAAACTTCACAACTCACTCTCCACACCATGTACATGCTTTGTTTACCATACGCCCATATCACACCCCCCTCAATACATACCCGCTGGCATCAATGAGGGCAACAGGGGCCTCGGTCAAACCTCAGACCATACTTTATGGCCCCTGGAAAAAACATTGCAAATGCCCATACTCTAAAACATACCCTATGAAATGTCTGAAGTTTCTGTTAATAATCTATTAATTTTTCTTTATTTCATTGAGACACTTTGAAGAGTAAATGAGTTGCTTCAACTGGGGCAGGAGTAATTACATGTGCCATAGACAAGTTTCAAAATAAAACAGAACTACAGACACAGGTATGTCCTTATGTAAACAATCTCATTACCACACTGTAGGGGATTTCTAGAACTTTGTTTCCTAGACACTATCTGCATTATGTAAATTGTATTTTTATTTACTAATACTGTACTCAAATATTAGTTTTAAATTTAAGGCCTGATTTAGATCCCGGAGGACGGAATATAAATCCCATAGGACCTAGGGATGAAAGACATGAAATTCCATAGGATATAAGGATGAAAGACAACTGCCTGAAACTCAACACAGACAAAATGGAAGTTCTGAACTTCAGCAGACACATCACCCTTTGGAATGAATCCTGGTGGCTAGAGGAGCCCGGACCCCCTCCCCCATAGTGAAAGACCATGCCTGCAAACTTGGCATCATACTGGACAGCGAACTCACCATGAAATGACAGGTCAACACCGCCACCTCAGCCTGCTTCCACACTATTTGCATGTTCTGCAAAATCTTCAGATGGCTCCCCATCAGCACAAGGAAAACAGTGACGCAAGCCCTCATCACTTACCGGTTCAAAGCACTCTATGCAGGCACCTCCACAGAGCTCTTGTAAAGACTCCAGACAATCCAGAACACAGCAACCAGACTGATCCTCAACCTTCCCAAGAGGGCACACATCACCCAGCACCTGAAATACCTCCACTGGCTCCCTGTCCAAAAGAGACCCCAGATCAAGCTCCTGACCCACGCATACAAAGCCCTCCACAAGCAAAGACTAGACTACATGAACCACCACCTGATCATCCACCAGCCCTCCAGAAACCTCCACTCTGCAAACTTCGCCCTCGCTCAGACACTACCCATCAGCCGCAGCTGCTCTGGAGTACACTCTTTCTCCCACCTCGCCACCAAAGCTTGGAACACCCTCCCCCTCCACCTCCACACTTCTCCTTTGCTGAACACTTCAGGAAGGGACTCGAGACCTGGCTCTTTGATACCTGAAGCACAAGACCTGAATAACCCCTGGGGTGATTAGCAGGGCTATACATATACTACTTGATTGATTTATATTTCGGTAGGCAGGATATCCGCCACAGTTGTGATGGAGTAAGCTGTCCGCCGAGTTCTAATCAGGCCCTTACATTCATAACCAAAATATAATCATGCATTTTCTTTCCTCACTTTTAAGACCTTGTGTTGTTGTTTCATCCGCCACCTGCTACAACATCTACTTCTGCTCCTAGTGCTGCAACGAAAACACACAATACAAAAGTACAATGTCTGCTTTTTGGCTGGTTCGTGTAGTTATATTGTCACAAATCCCTATAATATACCCTGGTCAATATTTAATACATTTGTAGGATAAGTTATACTTTGTCATTTTATATGACACCTAAACTTGGAATTGTAAAAGAAATACAATAATTTATTTTTTATGCTGTGCCTTAATTTGCAGGTAAGGATCCTGTGTGGATCTCCTACCTGCTATTTAAAACATCAAAATATCCTCACCATGTATGACTTACTGAGAACGGATAACTCCATTCTATATGTCTATCTATCCTGTCACCATCTGTCAAGCAAGAGCATAGTGTCCACATTGTGAACAAAAACACAAATGACATCAAAGGACATCCTGGCAGCAACAATTATGCCCTCTACCAACAGTCAGTTAGGTAAGTGTGGGAACATCTGATTTTTAATTCTATATCTCATCATTAATTCTTTCACAGCATTTTCTTTATGCTGCTTTACATATTTGTATACATTTTAAAGCATGTTTCAGTATTTATTGTTTGCCATTCATGTACATTTCTCTAATTTGTAAGCAATCTTCTCTCTATAGCTTCTGCATCAGGAAATATCATTTCAGCACCAGCTACAAAGACACTGGTTCAGCAGCTAACATCAAGAACATGAACCAGAAAGCAAACCTCTGTGACTGGAGCAAGTGAGTTGACTTTGTAGATATGTAATAATTATATGCATGGGTTGACCCTTATCTATTTATATTTCTTTTAGTACTGAAGATACTAACAATATTTAATATTTTAATTTAATTTTTCATTCAAGGAGTTTGTAGAAATATTTTCACCAGAATGTATTTCAACTTCTTTCACTTTCTCTCTGGTACAGGGGCCATTGTGCCAGATAATGATGCTGAACAACCTATAAGTGGAGGCTGGTGGCCATACCAAGGAAAAAAATCATCATCATTCTCCAATAAGCTATCCCAGTGGACAACACTACCCAAGAACAAGGGGGGAAGCAGAGCTGGTCAATTTGGTGGGGGAAGGGAATGAGGAAGAGGCACTTTAGAATCTCACAGAAAACAACAAATAAGACCTCATCGTGGCTGAGTAGTACACTTCCCCAGAGACCGCGTTTGAGGATGGCCAGTTCCCAGTCACTACCTAATCAACCATGGATGATTGTTCTGCCTATGCAAGACTAACCTCTACGCAGCCCTGATCTTACAAATACCTCTGCAGCGTCACCCACACTCCTCCCATGCAGGTTCATTTCCAGTCTTCTCTCAATCAATCTCCCCCTAAAACCTCCTTTCAGACCATGTCAGTCAGCCACACATGTGGATGATGTTGGCATGGTGTAATCTATAACTCTGGAAATATCAATTTATCTAAATAGCAGGCCACTTTGTCATGGTATATTTATGCAATGGGTGCAACTCTCTGTGAGATATCAGACTGATTAACAGACTCCCTCAGATGCTTGACAAGCAGACGTATCCCTAGAATAACATTGTGAATTCTTACCAAGGCATGGAAAGGATGCACTGTGAATATCGTGGTAGCTTGTGGAAAGAGAGTACAATGCTCAGTGCCTTGACTATGAAGATGTTAGAGGAAATTCTGAACAAACACCAATGGCAATCCTCAAGGACAATGTTGGAAATTAGATTAGTGAATGAGTGGGGGAAACCTTACTCAAGCAGCAACCTCAATCTCTGTCACAAGCAAAACCCAAATTAATCTGTGTTTAACCCTCTGGTAGCTTGGCATAAAAGCAGTCAGGCTTAACGTAGAGGCAATGTGTAAAGTATTTATGCAGCACTTCAAACAGTAATACAATTTAAACACAACACAAGAAAAATCCCACACCAATTTAGAAACATAGAGTAAAATGTAATCAAATATTTTACAAATATTTTATACCAAAATGACAAAAATCCAATCATGGACTGGAGACATAAGATTTTAAAGATTTAGTTGAAAATATCTTCAAAATGCACGAGTGCCACTCACAGATATCTGGTCATGTGAGACCATGTAAAAGTCATAACGTGTTTTATATTGTAATGGTTTTTAAGAAATCAAACAATAAAGTATTTACTGGGTAATGTCATAAGGGATGGTCTGAAACAGCAACTCAAACTCAGCAAGCTACATGCGGATACCTGAGCGGGAGGCCTTTTTGCTTACCGGATATGACATAAACAATCATTAATAGCCTTTTGCTCTTTCTATATGTGCTGCAAAATGTAGCACCCATGGAAAAAGCAAAAATGAGGAGAAATAAAAGTATTTCTCCTCGTTGCGCTATTCTAATGCCCGCTATTGCATGGCGTTCGTTTTTGATGGTGTGCTTTCTCAGATTTACACATGCTTATAAACCTGGGGCAGTGTCAAAATGCAATGGGTGTTGCTGTGGAACACCCTCTGCAACACCCATTGCACACCTCTTTTACGCAAAGTGATGCATGTAAAGGGGTCGTATATACAAGGTGGAGTTAAGCCACAAAAAGTGGCTTAATGCTGCTTTGTAAATATGGAGAAGGGCATAGCTCCACCAGAAAGTCTCTAAAAAGGACATTCTGGTGGCGCTTTCCCCTTGTAAATATAACCTTCTGTTTATTCAAACTGTGCACAATTGGCATAAATTCCCGCAATTACTACAGGCAGCCTATTTGGCTCTCACGGTGGCTTGCTGGAGATGTGATCATTAGGTTGGTGACATTGTACATTTGATACTCTTACCCACCTTTACAAACATTTGGCAAAAGGTCAGAGGTAGTGTTGATTTTACTTCATGATACACTGAAAGTGGCTGATCTCGACAACCTTACAAAGCCGTGGGTAGAAACGGCTCTTGTGGCAGCTACAATGGCTATGCTTGTTGATGGAAGCAAAGGGTGACCCGTTTCCACATGGACTGGATGCATGACATGGCAGCGGCAGCCTCAAATGAACAAAGCATTTATAGTCTCTGGATCAAACGCTCGTATTTCAGCATATTCGCCCCTTTCATTCCGGATGTGCCCCGCCCTTCTTAACCTCATATGGGCGATGCAAGTTTACCTACACTTTCTTCACCTCTCCTCCTTACGGCTGCCTCCTCCAACACGATGCCAAGTGAATTAGGTGCAGGTGAACTGTCTGTTTGCTTGTATATTCGATTTTGTAGACCCTCCTATGACAGTTAGAACATAACGTAAAGGGTTAGTTACTAAACTGATTTTACTGTTCTCTGGGGCATATTCACAAGAACGTGTGATAACCATTGCAAAAGTTACTTAACGCAACCTCCAACATCGCAGTCTATCGCAGGAAATTAACGCCATGATAACCAAGTATTCACAACACGGCGGCACCATGCGATAGTCCCCAGAAAACGTGTCAAATGACCGCAATAAAATCAACGCCACACCGCAAAAATGCGAAACACGAACGCAAAAAAAGCTGCGATGAGGCTAAGCGCGATACAAAAAGCAGCAAAAACCAGCGACAGGCCTGCAATTCACACGCGTCTGGCGGGAAAATGCACCATAAATGCAGACCAAACAAATGGTGAGATGACAACGTACGAGCACAACCCCAAAGCTGTGACGCAGAACAAATGACCATTGTCCAAATCAGATAGGCAGTTCCCCACAAACAGCCACAATGTACATTGACATGCATTCAGTATGTAACCTGCGCCAATGCGGAAACAAACATGGAACACACTGTGAAACCGCATCTCCTTCTCACATTGCAGAGGGACAAACAACACCCCCTGCACACCGACGTGCCGTGTCCATGACCAAACAATAATGAAATCATGGACCAATGTAGGGGCAGTGACTCCCCCCACGTACATGTCGCCCATGTCACTGGACTTGAATCTCAGGGTGCATCCCTGCATCATGGCGGCACATATCAGAGCCCAAAAGAAGCCCTCTTCTCACTTGTAGGCCACAAATGACAGCCAAAATGGAATGAATTGGGACACATGTGAAACGCCGAAGAGTGGGATACCGTAACAACTGTGACACACAGAACTGTCAGTTTGAATACATGACACCCTAAACAGCCTCACCGCACAGAGGTGACACACCCACCATCCATTAACAAATTCCTAAATTGTCAGCACAACATGTCGCAACCACACGTGTCTGAGTGAAGTGCCTGTACAGATGAGTGACATGCACGCAGGGAATGTGTTTCGGAATGCATTTATTAGCACATGCTGTGCCTGTGGTCAGTCAACGTACTGTGCCATTACTGCTAAGGACCCTCACAATGTGAGGTCAACCAGAGAAGAAATTGCCAATGATGTAGTCCCTACGGGCAATTCCTGCTGCGGCTGCAGTGGGGTGTGGGCCACCTGCCTCATCTTCATCATCATCGTCTGGTGCATCTGGCACTCGTATCCATGGGGCTTGTAAGAAAGTGGCTCTGTATATACTGAACCAAAATAAGGTTCAGTGTGCACAGAGTCCACAGTCCCCAGAGGTTTGGCAGAGGCTAAAGTTAGATATAACCTTACTCTCTAAAGTGGTAGCTTGGTAGAGCAGTAAGGCAGTATCAGAGGACAGTGTAAAGCATTTGTTGTACACACTCAGTCAGCAAATGGTCTCACACACTCAAGAACTGAACTCTAGGCCAATGGTTTGTATATAAAAATATATGCTTGTTTTATTTTAGAACCAACAATAGGTATCAAAATATACTTTCTCAGAATGAGATGCTCTAGATAAATACTTTCAATAGGCAATAGACTTTTGAATGCAATAGTTACAGTTGTTGCAATAGGCAACACAATTTCAAACACAATTTAACATTGAGCTCAAGGGGAATTTCTGGTTAAATGCAATAGATTACTTTTGGATTACTTTTCTTACCACAGGACTGGATCCTAGATTCAGTCCTGGGACATCTCCTGTAAACAGTTGAGTAAAAACGTTTTGGTTACAGTTGTGATTTTTAAGGAATATAATTGTATTTTAAAAGTTGGCACTTAGAAACTTTTTCACATAGAATCACCAATGTTATCCTATGGGAGGAAATTCACTTAGCAGGTAAGTAGTGTTATCGTTACTTTTTCTTACTCAGTGTTGGATCCTGGATCCAGCACTGGTGCATCTCCTGTAAACAATTGAAAGAATGCGTTTATGTCACACAGGCGATTTTTAGCAAATATTTGTAAGTTTCAAAAATCGACACAAACTTTTTCAGCAAAAACCAGGCAATGTTATCCTATGGAAGGAAATTCAAGTTACCGGTAAGTACGGTTATAATTACTTTTCAGGGTCAGTGCTGGGCACCAAGATCCAGAACTGGGATCTCTCCTGATAACAGGTGAGTATTTTCGTTTTCGTGATTCGGCTGATTTAAGATGAATATTTTAAAGTTTCAAAACTCCACACTTAGAAGAATTTCCAAGTGAAACCAGTCAATGTTACCCTATGGAAGAAAAGTGAGTTATCGGCTTTTGGGTAAGTACTCGACTGGCAGAGTTAAGGTTCTGGGCATAGACTCAGGGGTCCCCCAGGGTCAGGTAAGTACAGTTGTTACACCCTCAGCGGCACAGGGGCGGCCGGGTGCAGGGTGAGTGGGCCCAATGTTTGCCTATGGAAGGCAGGGGGCCTTGGGTTGGTGGCTGCTGGCAGGCAGGCCACTCGGCTGTGGGAGCAAAGCTCCTGGTCACTTACTCAGGGCAAGTGGGGAAGTCGTGAGCAATGGACTGTCTAAATGCAATAAACAATTATGTAACCACCCAAGAATTGTTTGATTTCATAAACATATTTTATTTATTTTTTTAATTTAAATTTTATTCATTCATCATTTGTTAAAAAATTCTTTCTAATTTGTTTATTTCTTTTTCTTATATTTTCCTTATATATTATAAAAAGACAAAATGCAATGATATATGCATAACATTAAAACAAATAATATTCTGTTAATTTCTGACCTATTCTCTCAAGTATTCTGGTTTATCTAATAATGCTAATCTCAGTAAATTTGCAATTAATTTCGAGGATGCATAAATACAATCGAAAGACAATTATATCTCATGGCTTAATTTCGAGAATGCATAAATACAATCAAAAGACAATCATATGTCATGGCTAAGGATGTGATCCTACGCGTTTCGGCTTTATGCCTTCATCAGGTAGCCATGTATAATGTAAACCTAGAAAAATAGTTACAGAACAGTTTTTAATAAAAGAAATGTTGAGCGGTTACATAGCATCAATCCTATTCCAATGTTCAATCAATAAATTTATTAGTTCTATTAACATGATTGCGTTGTCACAGGCAAAGAAGCAAATGTCTAGTTTTTTAGAAGAAAGAAAGCAGAAGATACAGGAAACGATGCCTAATAAAAATCCAATGATCATTGAATATTTATTAGGAAAATGCCAAAAAGTGATTGTGAAAAGTGAAGTAAAGTAAACTTATCACCCATGCATACATGTATTAGCACCTATCGTGACTATATTCTGGTGTCTATCTAAAATAAAGAATGTAAAGCGAACCTTTTACCTTAATTGAGGTATATAGATTCACTGATGTTGAAACTGTTCATTATTTTTAATTTGGTATGGCTTAGCAGTTCCAATACCGAATCTTCAGAGGTAGCTTAATAACGAAAAGCCATAGAAAAATTAGAAAAGGAAAGCTATTATATACAATGATTTCTATTTTTTAAAATAATGAAGTCAGACAAGCAACGGACTTACCGGTGGAAATATGAGATGGCTAGATGATATCTCTTGATAATTTAAAATGGAGTTCCTATAAGAGAATGTGTGAAAAATTCCTTAGAACACATACCTACATGTGTATTTTTATGTTGCATATTTTAGTGCAACCATATTGATATAACGATATCTGGTTCACACATATTTTCGTCCCAGTATTCTCTAATGATTTTCTTAAAAGGGGAGGGTTGTGAAGCCACATCTTAATGAGAAAGCCTATTTAATAACGCACTAATGGTATTTATATTTCTAACCAATGCGCATTGTTGACATAGCGCAATTTATACACGAGAAGGTATTATTTAGGAAAAGTTAATAAAACAGCTTGAATCACAGTACCATGGGGAAGAGAACTGAAGTTAAAAATGTGTTGCTCTTACCCATAAAAACGACAACATGCGACTAGCTGTGGATCACTCACACATACCCTATGGGTATCGACCATCCGTCAAGGTCTTCAAATCGTGGGAGAGCATTCCATATGTGCTCTGTTAATCGTCCGGTGTACGCCAGCTAATTTGCGCAGCACAGCGTGGCCGTGGCATCGGCGGCTGAAAACTGTTCCAATATTAAATGCGCCAAAAAGATACTAGTTTAAAAGGGGTGTACTACGCATGCCCGTATGTGAAGTGGATTATAGTAAATAACAGACTAGGTCAATTGCTAACATTGTAGCCTTAGCGATACCCTACCAACATGGCGCCCGTGAATATATGACTAGCATACTAGAATATTGGTTATTATCAAATAAGTACTTTAGTGCACTGATATGCGTAGCGCATCTTTGCTCAATGGGATATGGGTGATTATGTATGCAGGGGAGCATAGAAACTGGGTTCATCCAGGTCAATGCACTGTGAGTTGCATTCGACCAATATGGCGCTTATGTTGGCCCGATTTATTCCCAGTACACCAGAGCATCTGATATTACCCAATAGGCACTTCACATACGGGCATGCGTAGTACACCCCTTTTAAACTAGTATCTTTTTGGCACATTTAATATTGGAACAGTTTTCAGCCGCCGATGCCACGGCCACGCTGTGCTGCGCAAATTAGCTGGCGTACACCGGACGATTAACAGAGCACATATGGAATGCTCTCCCACGATTTGAAGACCTTGACGGATGGTCGATACCCATAGGGTATGTGTGAGTGATCCACAGCTACTCGCATGTTGTCGTTTTTATGGGTAAGACCAACAAATTTTTAACTTCAGTTCTCTTCCCCATGGTACTGTGATTCAAGCTGTTTTATTAACTTTTCCTAAATAATACCTTCTCGTGTATAAATTGCGCTATGTCAACAATGCGCATTGGTTAGAAATATAAATACCATTAGTGCGTTATTAAATAGGCTTTCTCATTAAGATGTGGCTTCACAACCCTCCCCTTTTTAAGAAAATCATTAGAGAATACTGGGACGAAAATATGTGTGAACCAGATATCGTTATATCAATATGGTTGCACTAAAATATGCAACATAAAAATACACATGTAGGTATGTGTTCTAAGGATTTTTTCACACATTCTCTTATAGGAACTCCATTTTAAATTATCAAGAGATATCATCTAGCCATCTCATATTTCCACCGGTAAGTCCGTTGCTTGTCTGACTTCATTATTTTAAAAAAAATAGAAATCATTGTATATAACAGCTTTCCCTTTTCTAATTTTTCTATGGCTTTTCGTTATTAAGCTACCTCTGAAGATTCGGTATTGGAACTGCTAAGCCATACCAAATTAAAAATAATGAACAGTTTCAACATCAGTGAATCTATATACCTCAATTAAGGTAAAAGGTTCGCTTTACATTCTTTATTTTAGATAGACACCAAAATATAGTCACGATAGGTGCTAATACATGTGTGCATGGGTGATAAGTTTACTTTACTTCACTTTTCACAATCACTTTTTGGCATTTTCCTAATAAATATTCAATGATCATTGGATTTTTATTAGGCATCGTTTCCTGTATCTTCTGCTTTCTTTCTTCTAAAAACTAGACATTTGCTTCTTTGCCTGTGACAACGCAATCATGTTAATAGAACTAATAAATTTATTGATTGAACATTGGAATAGGATTGATGCTATGTAACCGCTCAACATTTCTTTTATTAAAAAACTGTTCTGTAACTATTTTTCTAGGTTTACATTATACATGGCTACCTGATGAAGGCATAAAGCCGAAACGCGCGTAGGATCATATCCTTAGCCATGATATATGATTGTCTTTTGATTGTATTTATGCATTCTCGAAATTAAGCCATGAGATATAATTGTCTTTCGATTGTATTTATGCATCCTCGAAATTAATTGCAAATTTACTGAGATTAGCATTATTAGATAAACCAGAATACTTGAGAGAATAGGTCAGAAATGAACAGAATATTATTTGTTTTAATGTTATGCATATATCATTGCATTTTGTCTTTTTATAATATATAAGGAAAATATAAGAAAAAGAAATAAACAAATTAGAAAGAATTTTTTTAACAAATGATGAATGAATAAAATTTAAATAAAAAAATAAATAAAATATGTTTATGAAATCAAACAATTCTTGGGTGGTTACATAATTGTTTATTGCATTTAGACAGTCCATTGCTCACCGTGTTTCCTATATGGTTTTTCACATATGTTATGCAGACCCTGATATAGGAGACGTTATTAGGGGTACCCCTTTTTTGTACTTATTCAAGTGGGGAAGTCGAACAGGGTAGTGGGTGCACCCTCAGCGGAACTGGGGCGGCCGGGTGCAGTGGGCTTTTGGGCCGTCGGGCGCCCAATGGTTTTCAATGGGAAAGCTGCATGACGAACAAAGGCTGCAAGCTCGGGGACGGTGATTCTTCAGGTGTGACCACTGACCACCACTTCGAGAGGTAAGTTGGGAAGCTGTAGGAAGGGTAGGCACCCAGGAGTTGGGCACAGGAGGCCGTGGGGCGTCGGGTGCAGGGGTGTCTTTTGGCGTCGGAAAGCTTACCCTCGGCTGGTCGCCGTTGGAGGGGGCCCAGGTTCTGAGGCTGCAGGCGTCGTCAGGATCGTCGAGGAGGGTCCTTGGGTGCTGGATTCTGGGTCATAGTCGCCGGGGGGACATCCTCGTGGTCTTTGTCCACTCAGGCACAGGCCGGGCTCGGCGGGTGCAGAGTGTGCTGGATTCACGGTTCCTGGCTGGCACCAGGGGTAGGTTACTTGCTTTTGAGCAGTACCACTGCTCGTGGGAGTCCCAGGTAGTTAGAGTCACAAGGCAGTCAGGTCCTCCGGGGTTTTTGAGGTTGCTGACCACTGGAGACGCCGGGGTTTAGCAGGAGCAGGTTCGAGGGTCGACAGGCCGGTAGGGCTGGGGCCAAATCAGTTGGTGTCTTCCTCTTGTTAGCAGCTGCACGGCAGGTCTTCTTGTTTCTTGATCTTCTTTCTTGTTTTGGAATCTGGATCTAAGGAAGGAAGGTTCAGGGTGCCCCTAAATACTAGATTTAGGGGCGTTACAGGTAGGTAAAGGGCAGGGACCAATGGGTCACTTCCCTGGGGTGGGTACACCCCCTATCCTGCCACTCTCCAGTGGGAGGGGGGCAGGAGCCTAGTCCTGATTGGGTAGGGCTCCCCATCTTCAAGATGGCGAGAGCCCGGAGATGTGCTTCACCTCGCCTCCCCACCTGAGGGGTGGGGTTGGCAGAGGCTGGCACACCCCTTTCCTCCCTTGGTGTTTCCCGCCAGTCTTCCCACCAGAGTGGGGGCTAGAACCAGTGGGGACCAGTTGCTGAGTACAGCAAGTGGTCTGGGGAAGCTCACAAAGGCGGAATGCCTTTGAAGCTTCCCCTGCCCATCCTGGGGGAGGAGGCCTAGCACCTCGCCCAGGACGTGCATTGTTGCAGGCCCGGGAGAGCGATGGCTCTCTACCCAGGGGTCCAGCAACATGTCTGCTGGGTGGCAGCCTAGGCAGCCCCTCAGACAGGACGTGGATTGTAGGTTAGGTTCAGGGGCAACTCTAAGTTGCCCTCTGTCGTGCATCTGACATTAAATCCCACACTGGCATCAGTGTGGGTTTAATCGTGCTGAGAAGTTTGATACCAAACTTCTCAGTCTTCAATGCAGCCATCATGGTGCTGTGGAGTTCGTGATGACGACCTCCCAGCACCATATACTCTTAATGGCAGCACTGCACTTACAGTGCCCAGAAATAGACCTGGGTACTGTAGGGGTACAGGGCTCATGCACCTGTACCCTCACCACTGGCATAGTGCACCCAGCTAGAGGGGTGACTGAGGTATGCCAGGGCAGTGTGTTTGTGGGCATGGCACACAGGGATGTGTGCCATGTCGACTCTCTGTTTTGTTCTGAACCAATACACTCAGCCTGCCAAGGCAGTGTGTGTGTGTCAGGGTACAGGGCCTCTAAGTGTGGCACAATAAGTGCTGCAGCCCTTAGAGGCCTTCTCTGGTCACAGGGCCCTGGGTACCTAGGGTACCATTTACCAGGGGCTGACATGTGGCCAGAGATGCCAATTGGGTTTAGGCTACAATGCAGTTTTAGGGAAGGAACACAGGCCCTGGGCACCTGATTGGCAGGAGCCCGGGGCACACTCAGTCAAAGTACATCAGCATTTCAGCAAAAAGTGGGGGGCATACCATGCAAGAAAGATGGCACTTTCTCACAGGGCTCTGCTGCGTACACATATGTTGTGCAACACACAACATGCAGCGATCATCTTGCACACGAGGCCTGGGCTGTACAGGAGCCTTCCACCTGTGACGTCCAGGCACCTGAAACGTGACTTTAACACGTCAAATGTGCGCTCCACGATGCCCCTGGTGCGTTTGTGGGCCAAATTGTACTGCCTCTGGGGCTGTGTGTTCGGGGCTCGGAGGGGTGTCATCATCCAAGCGCAGAGTGCATATCCTTGGTCACCTGTGACAGTGCAGAGACATGAGTCAAGACTACGTACTGCATGATGTGTTGGCAGGCTCACTGGTTCATTGGTGTGTGATATGTGTGACTTAGTGATCCCCGTATGACATGTACTGTGTGTTGCTAATGAGCGGCATCACTGTTTATTACGTAGCCTCACTGCTGCACCTCATCCCCCCGAGCACATTCACTATTGTGCGCAGCGCGATTGCATCACATGCCCCCCTATGGCACACCATTGTCATGCCTGTCTGCGCATGTCCACAAGCCTGACTATGACACAGTGTTGATGATGCGCAGAATGTGGCCGGCCACGTGTGTGTCGGCCCATTGCAAGGACAGGGCTGACACAGATGCAGAGCACCTGCCTGGCTGAACCCGACATGCAGTTGAGGGTACATTTTTGGCTCATGCAGTGATAATAGCGACACACACAACAGTTGGCATATGTGATCCCTGACCCCGAGCGGCAACATTGTCGATTGCGGGATGGGTGGCTCAGACACTACAACAGAAACACATGCATCAGCCATAACCTTGGCAAGGCCTACACTGCACCACACCCAGATCCACGTGTGGAGTAGCCACACCCCTACGCAGTACCTTCGTACGCCTGACCACCCCGCTTACGCTCACAGGGAGGTACGACACGGTTTCATGTCCCAGGTCTACACCACTGCCTGAGGTGACATGGATGCGCACGCTATACACAGCACAATATTATGTGGAATGACCCCGGTCCCTCATGCATACATAATAACCACACGGACACACTGAGTGAGTTCGTGGGACTGGCCACGGGCACGTGCGCCCGGCCCCTTTTATTGCCAGGCTCACATCTCCAGTGACACCTGTGCTGGATGGGTGTTGGGTAGTGTAAGCCACCACTCAGGGGTTGGTTGGTGCTGGCAAAGACCACAACAGTGAGCAGACAATCAGCAGTACAAGGTACGTACATCGTGGGTCCCTGACTTGAGCAGCACAGAGTTTGTGGCCCCGGATGCACAGCGGCCGGCACAGGCACACCGCCACGGGACGGTGACTTGCGGTGCACTGAGGTAGTGCCACGTGAGGTGAGCATGTACTCGTCGATGTCCAAGGGGAATTTCGCAGAGGGTTGCGGAGGACAGTGGAAGGTGTCCTTCCAGGGCATGATGCAGAGGGCAGAAGCAAGCAGGAACAGGCAGATGGTGGAGTTGAATGCTACAGACCCCACTTTTCCACCTTGTCAGTATCAGCTACATGTAGATGAAGACAGCCTCCAGCCCATGGGCTCAGACGCCACCGACGTCCAAACAGAGATTGCCCATGGATTTCAGGGCACACACTCAGTAGCGCCAGAGCTGGAAGGAGATGCAGTCTGCGATGAGGCCTGTACAATGACATGGACTCTACTATGTAGAGAGCAAGACTCAGTTCAATTTGTGTGACCTACTCCACCGCAGTGTGTGCCGGAGGCAGCGGTCAGCAGGGACCCATAGCCACGTGTGGTAGGCATGCGCTGCACAGAGTCAGTGGCACCAGTGCAGTTGTTGGTAGTGTCCCATCACCTCCGTAAAGGTGAGCCTTTTCTCCTCCGGACTGAAGCGCGTCTTCCTCTTACTCCTCTCCTTGCGTACTGTGACATGAACACTGCCATGAAGAAATCAAGACTCAGTTCCAAAAGTGTGACCTAGTTGGCCGCAGTGTCGGCCGGAGGCAGCGGTCAGCGCGGGCCAACCGCTGTCCAGCCATCTCCTCCTGGATCTCTCACACACAATGTTGGAATGGCATTTGTATTAGATTTGTGGCTGACATAGGTAGTGGCACCAGAGCTGAGCGGGTGTGAAGCCGGCGAGGAGGCCGTGTCCTGCCTGTGACGGACTGCATTGGATTGGTGTGAGGCCTGCAGGACCGCAGTGCAGGCCGAAGGCCGGGGTCAGCAAGGGCCCACAGACACGTTAGGTGGGAGTCCTATGCACAGATTTGGTGGCACCACATCGGAGGGAGTATAGTGACATGAACGAAGCCTTAAATCATGTACTCTGCCATGGTGTGATCAAGACTCAGTTCCAAATGTGTGTCCTACTTGTCCTTTGTGTATGCTGGTGGAGTACGTCAACGAGAAAGGAGTTCCGCGGGCCTGTGTCGCAGAGGCCGTGATGGTCCGAGGAGTCTGCAAAGGTCGAGGACCTCGGGCTTGGAGCTTGCACGGGCACATGGTGGGCCCTCTTTGACACACGCCGGTGTCGGCAGGTGAGCAGTGATGCCTGGATGCGCCGGGGCGGCCATGACGGCTTCGGGGACCAGCGGCCCGGGGTGCAGCAGGCGCACAGGATCCCAGGCAACACCGCTCATGGCGTAGGCCTTGTGGCGGGGTGAGAGGCGCCGCGCTGGCAGGGACGTTGGGCATTCCGGAAGAGGACCACGCCCAGGGCTACGTGCTTTTTATTCACAACCATACGCTGACCTGGCGTACGCCGGGCCAGCCCACTCCTCTCATGGTTACAGGCGGGACGTAACAAGCTACATTTCCTTGATCTCCCCCACTGGCTGGGGTGACATGGTTGCGTCCACTGTCCACTACACCAAACACCAGTGGTGTATGTCGACATGGATATGTGTGGTCTGCATACTGCAGTCTGTCCAACACATCAACGCCACACTTGGCATTGTGTGCAGTCCCATTCATCGGTCACATCGCCTCCTTCGCACATGCCTGGTTCCCTCCTTTTCCCACATTCTGCTAATGTGTGGCTGAGGTGCCATGCCGTTGATGGCTCATGTACATGGCTAGGCCAGGTTCCCACGGTGAGTTGTGCTGTCATGTCTGGTGGGTGGGCATGTTGTTTGGCATGTTGTATGTGGATTGTGACATGTGCATTCCCAGAGTTGTGAGTTGTATGATTGTGGGGTTGAGGTGTGTGGTGTTTTCATTTGGTACTTACCAACGAGCACTGCATTTCCGTAGGTGCCATCCTGGAAGCGCCGGTTGATGATGGACTGTCGGAAGATGTATGAGTCATGCACACTGCCTGGGTAGTTGGTGACGACATTGGTGAAGAGTCCCCGGTGGTCCACTATTGCCTTCACATTGATGGAATGCGGGTGCTTTCTGTTGGGGTAATTGTGTGCAGTGTCGGCAGGGGGCACAAGTAGGACATGTGTGCAGTCTATTGCCCCCAACACGCGCGGGAATCCAGCTATGGCGTAGAATCCTTGCTTGGTCTCCAGCTGTTCCTGCGCAGTGTGGGGGAAGTATAGGTACTGGGGTACCAAGCTGATGATGGCATCCAAGACAGTTGTGAGGAACTTTGATAGGGCTGGCTGTGAGACTCCTCCGACGCTGGCAGTTGTTGGTTGGAATGTCCCAGAGGCCAACAGGTGCAGCACAGCCAGCAGCTTTGTCTGCGGAGGGATGTTTGGTTGTCCACTGTCTTGGTACAGTCAGCCTGTGGGCAATGATGTTCAGGATGCGGAGCATGGTTGTCCTTTTGAGCCTGTAGTGGGCAATTACATACTCTGGTGTCATGTCTGTGAGGCTGGTGCGTTTTCTGAAGATCCGCAGTCTGTGTCTGCGCTGCCTCTGTGGTGGTCTGGGGGAGGTCTGGGGGGTGGTGGCGGGCCTGGGTGTGGTGGCGGTGGGTGTTGTGGCCCTGTTGCGGCTCCGAGCTGCATGATGAGTAGCTCCATGGCATCTGTTGTCCTTCAGGTGTGGCTGTGGGCCGGGCTCCCTTTTCTGGTGCCGGCTGCCGTCCGACTTTACACCAGGTCAGAGCAGGTGTTAGTTTCCTGCTGCTAACGCGCCATATCGCATGTTTTGTGGACTTATCGCCGATCTGGCTGGTCGTTGAGAATGTTGCGGTGTAGTGTTGACGCGGCTTTTTGCATGGGACCGCCTACTCTGCATCTCATTAGAGATAGTTGCCGGTGTCATCTGTGGCGATGTTTTTTGCGGCTGATATCGCGGATAAACTGGTGCTATGGGCTGTTAGCACAGGCTTGTGAATTTTATTGCGACTTTGGCTGCGATGTAGTGCCGATAACTCAGCGATAACTCCTTGAGAATATGCCCCTCTGTGTCATTTGTCACTGTATACCTATGAATGATCAGTTTGGGGACTTTGTATGATGATTTTAAAACCCAAGAATGAAATATAAAAAAAAGAAAAGCTTCTCTTCTGAAATAGACTGATTCAAGCTCACACCCCTGCACTGTGACAACAGAAAGCATTTGTCTTTCTCCCAGTGCAGGGAACCTTAAAGGCGTATTCTAGAAATTCAGGGGCAGATTTACAACCCCCTGCGCCACCAGTACGTCGCTTTTTGGGACGTACTGGAGGCGCATTTCACTTCTCCATATTTACAAGGAGAGGAAAAGCCACCCTGCGTGACTATTCCTCTCCTTGTAAATATGGCCCCTTCACGCAGCACTTTGCGTGGAAGGGGCGTTCCATGGGTGTTGCTGTGGGTGTTCCCATGCACCACCCATGGAATGAGACACATTTCCAGATTTACGAGGACTCGTAAATCTGGAAATGCATGTCAAAGCTACGCCTCCCCAGGGGAGGCGCAACGAGGAGAAATGTTTTCATTTCTCCTCGTTTTCTCCTCTTTCAAAGCGTGCTGCATTCTACAGCACGCATTGAAAGAGGAAAATGCCTGTAGTGATTGTTTTTGTGCAGGAAGGTGCCCCTTCCTGCACAAAAACAATCTCCTCACGACGCAGGCATCCTTGCACCACGGTGCAAGGGTGCCTGCTCCGGCGCATGGCTGCAGTTTGTGCGCCAGCGCAGGGGAGAGCACAGGAATGCGACATATTATTGTAAATATGTTGCATTCCTGTGCTTCGGAAGTGCCGCAGCATGGCGCAGCCATAGGGCTTGCATTGCCGCGCTGCGGCACTTCCTTGTAGATCTGCCCCCCACTTTTTTGAGGCATGGGTTGGGTTTATTTTGAGCAGTGATGAGGAATCATTGTGCGTTTAAATTGATAGGCTGCCTTATTATCTCAAAATTATAGGCAAAGATGTATTGCTGATAAGCAGAATTTGCAATTGTCATGTGTTGTGTTGTACTGTCTTATGTTACGTTTTGTTATCAGGATTTATAGACCACATGGCTGCTCCAAATGGCAACTTCTCAGAGCTAAAATAGATTTGCTATAATTTAGTGCACATTAGCCTATTTAGAACAGCAATACCATAAGGTGTTTTTCGAAAGAGCCCTTCATTGGGGCTGTTGCACAGTTACAATGGCAAGAGTGCTCCAGAGTTTGGACGCCAAATAACTGAAGGAGCAGTCCCCCTGCCTGACTTGTTTGATTATAGGAACTTTAAATTGGCTGATCTTAAGGTTCTAGATGGAACGTAGGGTCGGATGAGATGCCCCACATAGCATGGCGCTAAATTTACAAAGTCACAGTAGACAAAGCAGAGAACTTTGAATTGCATGTGCTTGCCCACTGGCAGCCAGTGTAGATCTCACAAATACTGTGTAATCGAGTGGTACTTGGGGATGTGACAGAGCTGGTGTGCGCCCACATTGTAAATAGTTTGGAATATCTTTAGTGAGGCCTGCTTGATGGCCAGATATAAAAATTCAGTTAATCTAGAAGTTATGTTCAGGTGGAGACAGCTATTATCTGGTTGTCAAAAGTTGAATTACTATATCACGCCCAAGGCCTTCACGGCAAACTTAGGGACTGGCAATGGGTCTAAGGCATCTGGCCACAGTGAGAGGCTCAAAAGATTGGGCTGATTCCCCACCATCATGTATTACCATTGAATTTCGAGGCATTTAAGGTCCATATAGACTGCCACAAACATCAGACACTCTCTCATTTTGGGTGGGTTGCTGCCTGGATAGGGAGTCACAGATATGATACATTGATTTCAGCATGTGAAATTAATGTAAAGCCAAATGATTCAAAAACGTTTGCCAAAGGGAAGTCATATATGTTGAAAAGTGTAAGGCTCAGTGACAAGACTGTGGAACACCTAAGGGAATAAATGAAGATGTAGAGTATTTTGACGAAACCTGGAAGGAGTGGTGAACTAAAAGTACCTAAATAAGGTCCTTATCACATATCCTGCACTCCAAGGGCTAGATGTACTAACATTAGGAATACGGATTCTCAAATTGCGATTCTCTCCGAATCGCAATTAGGACATCAGTATTCCTGATGTATGAAACTCTTAAGAGTTTTATGAGCAATTCCTAGTGGGTCGCAAATTAACCTACCTCATGCATATTAATGAGGTAGCCTGCTGAGGTCAGAAAATCACCGTCAGTGATGGATTTTAGTTAAAACAAACGCTCTTTTAAAATGCAGCCCATTTTCCTTACTTAAACACTTAATGGAGACTGCAACGTGGTCGCGCCATTGGCGCGCCAAAGGCAAGCCTGTCTGCGCTCATCAACACCTGGACCGTGCCCAGCACCCTTGTCCCCTGACCCATCCACAGATATACCAGCGCCAAACTTCTAGCCCTCAACTCAGGTCCACGCAACAACAACCACTACCTCGCATCTCCGTGAGCAACAGCCACTCTCCTGCCGGCACTGCCTCTTCCATGGCAACATAGAGCCCTCTGCTCCGGAGCCCCCACCCACCGACACCACTACAGATCAACTCAAATTCCTAGTGATCAACACCTTTTCACTTCACAAGCACACCAACGAGATGTGGAACACCATCACCTCCCTCACACCAGACATCGTCTTCCTCACTGAAACGTGGCGTAATCCGGCTTCACCACACAACATCACCACTGCCACACCAAACATTTACAAGATATGCCGCGGGGACCACCCCAACAAACAAGGTGGTGGAATAGCCATCATCCACAAAGAGTCACTCAACTGCATAATCACTGCCGAATCCTCCATCTCCATCATGGAACACCTCAACTTCCAGATCAACTCCAACAGCAAAACAGCGGTCAGAGGCAACCTAGCCTACTGACCCCTTGGGCCACACCCTGCCTTCTGCAAAGCCATCTCCGACTTCGTAACCCTGCTGGCCATACTCTCCAAAGACTTCCTCTTCCTCATGGACCTTAACTTCCACCTGGAAGACCCCAACAACACAAACACAACCAATCTACTCAAGAGTATGGAATTCCTCAGCTTCTCCCAACTCATCACGGACTCCACACACATCGCTGGACAGACCCTTGACCCTATTTTTACAGCCAGTGACAGAAACAGGTACAGCCATGCCACCAAGATCACCTGGGCCGATCATTTCATTGTCCACTTCAACATCTCAACCTCCCCTTCCACACCCGCCACCTCCCCAAACCCCCCTACAGGAGCTGCATCATCATAACAGTGATTCTCTCTCTACAAAAGAAAGGAAGTGCTGTCATGATATATCAAACCCAGCCGCAGCCATGCAGGTAAGAGCAGTGGGGTCGGGGGGGAGAATTCGACAGACGACAAGGGAAAATGTTTTGAATTTTCCCTCGTTTTCATCTGCTGAATCCCCCCCAACCCAGCCCCACAGGTTGGGGGGGACCTTCACGGGCCGCGGCTGATCAAACTTCCCTCTGTGATCGACCCCTTAGCTCCTCCTGCTTCACTCTTTTTGAAGGATTTACCACAGTTCCCAAAGGAACGGAAAAAAATAGGCTGTCAGGTTAGTTCCACATACTCAAGGATCAAATAAGGACTTACTGGTGAACTCTAGTTTAAATCCAGTTTCATTCTTCTTATCCAATCTCTGCTTTTGATAGGATGGAAAACCTTTCTTATATGCTTTTGAAACAATTCTCAATAGAGGACCTTTAATAGGCAGGTCAGGGACCTACCCTTTAGTCTCCCAAGACTAATTACCGAACAGACCACAGAAGTTCCATGTTATACCTCCAATTAACTCTAGATTCCTTTCTGCTGGTAGAATAAGAGATGCGATGTCAACAATTTTTTTTTTACCACCAACAATTTCAACCCTCTGCACTGATTTTCATAATAGAGGCTTCAATCTGCTCTCTAATCACAACATCGGTAGCCTTCAACCTGAACTAATGCCGCTTTGTCAGTTTAATTAAGTGTCACTGCACCATTGCATTGTCTCAGCATTAAGAGTCACTGTTGGGGAGCACTTGAGGGCACGTGGCAAGATGGCTGCGCTGTAGTGCAGCTCCGCCAGCCGAGCACTCTATCTGCCTAATATCCTGCTCATAATCTGACATCCTGCGCCAAGACTTGACGGGCACCATTGCTGTATGGCAGTGGGGTGATTTGAAGTGGCAGCGTAGTAGTGGATCGCCCGGAATCCTGTTTTTGCTGATCGCCGCTGCCACGGTGCCTAGTGCAACATGGTGGCTGCGAGGCCCGCGGAGGCCCCTGCTGAGAGCTGGTGAGCTGGCCTGCCGCGGGGGCGCTACACGGGCCTGTATGGGCCAGGGGCCGGTGTGAGCAGATACTCCTGCTGGATGCCGCTTAGGACGAGATTACCGGTGTGACTCGCTGCGTCTGGGCAGCCGTATCTGGCGGGGGCCCCCAGAGGCGGTGTGCGGCCTAATCCAGCGGACGCGGTATGGCTCTGTCTTTCGATCCCCATGCTACGTTGGGCCTATGGCTGTGAGCCCGCGCCCTGGAGGGAGCCTGGTGCTGTGCCGCTGCGGGGAGACGGCGAAAGAACCACTGCGGTAAGGGGGCCTTCCCGGCTGGGTTGCCATGCCCCATGCAAGGGATAACAGCGGCTGTAAGAGATTGTATGCAGAAGCAAGCACACTGAAGCTAAGTTCTATGTTGCTGGAACTTCTCCTGTAGGGACCTAGCGACGCTTTTGACTAATACCCAGGGCCAGTGTGAAGGCAGATACACGGCGTGAGCCACTGCGGGCCTGTGGATCTGGATATGGCTGTTTGACTAAGTTGAATTGGTGGTGGGCCTCACTCCAGCGGCACGCTCAACGCAAGGTATGCCATGGTCCCCTGTCTCCCAGTGAGGTAACGCTAAAATCAATATCTGCGCATCGACACAGGCGGAGTAGGGATTACCTGTTTATTTGGATTTCATTGCGCATCGCGGCACATATCGAAAGGGAAGACACTGAACTGTCTCTAACACAGCACAAGCAGCAGTAAACTACAGCAGTGGCCTGTAGGGCCTGCGAGGGATCCGCTGTGCTCGGCGGGGTCTCCCGGTGTGGCTTGAGATCCGCTGGGGCTGGGGGCGCTGCGGAGCATACAGCCAGCCAGCGGGACGTGATCTATACATATCGTCATGGCCTATATGAATAAAATGGGCAAAACAGACTAGAACCAATCTTGTCTCACTTTCGAGCTGCGGAAACACTGGCAAATTGCAGGAGAGGGCAACCTCAGACTCAGAGTTCGATGCCCCACCTGAGGGCACGCCGTCACTTGAAGCAACTCTCCTCGCTATGCAAAGTAGCCTGAAATCCATTGATGGTAAAATTGATGCCCTTAATCTGAGAATGGATCACATGTCAGCGAAGCTTGATGAGCAGGGCGCCAGGCTGGTAGAAGCTGAAAAGTGTATTTCTGATGCAGAGGACAGTCTACAAAGCGTTTCATCCAAAACCCTCAACATGGAAAAGGTGCTTGCGTTTATCCAAGCTAAGAATGAGGACCTTAAAGCTAGGTCGAGACGCAATAACCTGCGGATCACAGGCCTGCAGGAGTCGACCAACATGGGGAGACTGGAGCCCTATGTTGAGGAAATGCTCAAGGAGATATTTGGAGAAGAAAAACGGTCGACGATGGTGGGCACTCCGCCGAGGCCAATCATTGCTCAACTGTTAAATTATAGGGACCGTGACTCAGTCCTGCGCATGTCCTGTGAGAAAGGCACCATAAACTTTTGGGGAAATAACCTGGCCTTCTACCCAGATTTCACTGCAATGGTCCAGGCGGCGAGGCGGAAAGTCCAGCATGTCAAGAAACTGCTAATGGCAGAGAACATCCTGTATGCCATGCTATATCCAGCCCGGCTACGAATTGGAACAGAAGGCAAAGCCAGAATATATGCAAGCCCAAAATCTCCCATGGAATATGCAAAAACACTCAAGCGAAGCCGACGCAACGCTTCTGGTGCCCCGGAGGATGAGGAGGATTGAGGGCTGTTGTTCTGCAGGAACTCTTGTGTTGATCTTGGACCTTCATCCGTTGTTACAAGGGTGGGAACAGTTGCTGGGGACCGAGACTGATGGTTGGTGTCTGCTGGGGGGTGATCGAATAATGTTGGTTCCTCATGGTCACTGATCGTAATTCTACCTATTGGTGCGTAAGTATTGTAATTATATTGCTGTTCTTGACCCCATGCATACGAGCCCCCCTAGTTGACGTATCCAAGACTGATGAGCGGTATTACTGTGTATGTTTGGCCACCTCCCTTTCATCTGGGAGGTTGATTGCACTCTGGTGTTCCCCCATGGGTGTACCCCACATCTATTTGTGGATTTTGTTTAGTAAGTGGGTTATGTTCGCTTGTTTTTGGGATGGCTTTAGCATGTTGTGGATGCTGAAGTGGGTGAGAGGGGTGTCTGTTTATGTTTTGGCATAGAAGGCCGCTCAGGTACGCAGAGCTTTTAGAGATCTCTGTAGACAGCAACCTGGTAGCACGTCACACTACACCGGAGATCAGCCGGGTGCTTATGGGGTTCTTCTCTGACCTGCATGGGCCGGTGCTGCCTGTTGCAGTATCCGATTTCTCAAACTACTTAGATGACATAGCGTTGGGCTGGTTGTCTCTGGACCAATGTGAATAACTCACGCAGCCCTGGACGGTTGAGGACGTTAAAGAGGCCATAGTGTCACTCCCTAACGGCAAGGCGGTGGGACTGGACGGCGTGCAAAGTGAATTTTATAAGGCTTATGCAGACTTGCTTGCCCCCAGACTGCTGGAAGTCTTCTCTGAAGCATATGAGAAAGGTGTGCTCCCCCCTTCCCTGCGAGAAGCTGTCATAGTGACGTTGTTAAAGCCAGACAAAATATCCAAAAGGTGTGAGTCATACAGGCCGCTCTCCATGATAAACACTGACACCAAAATACTGTCAAAAATAATTGCTAATAGACTGCAGCCCCTGATCCCAAATCTGGTCCTGCCGGATCAATTGGGGTTTGTACCCAAGAGATCCACAACACATAACTTACAAACTATATTTGCTGTGTTACATCAGTTGGACCCTGAGCTCCCTGCTGCGTCCGTTCTATTGGACGCGGCTAAAGCTTTTGACTCACTACGTTGGGATTATATGTTTGTAGTATTACAGCGCATGGGGATGCCACCTTTTTTTTCAAGTGGGTGCGCCTCCTTTATTCTGGTCCAGTTGCCAGGGTGCGGGTAAATGGGGTAGTTTCTGACCCTATAGCTATCTGCAGGGGCACCAGGCAGGGTTGCCCCCTGTTCCCAATGCTGTTCTCTTTGGCACTGGAGCCATTGGCTTGCAAGATAAGGCAGGGCCATGCTGATGCGGCACTGGACTTTCGGCAGCATCTGCTTGCTATTTCCTTATATGCAGATGACATGCTACTGTATATGAGGGAACCTGCGCTGCATTTGGAGTCCCCGCAGAGGGAGTATGTTTAGTTTGAACGATACTCAGGCCTTGGTATTAATTGGAGTAAGTCTACTGTGTTTCCCCTCACTGAGTGCACGAAGGTGCTGGAGTTGGAGTTTCCACTGGTTCAGTCGAGTGAACTGTTGTAGTCACAACATGACACAGAGACGGTGGCTCGGATACTCCAGGTTTATTTCTACTAGCACGTAACATCAGCACGCCCTATCCTTCAGTCAGCAGATGTTCCACTGACCGGACGCGAGCGCACCGTTCACATTAGAACGTTTGCATTCCCCGCAGGCGCGCGTCGCGCTGCCGCAGTGACAACAAGATCACAACATATCCCCCTTTCCTCTACACGCAGGTAGAGCAATGAAATAGAGGAAGAACAAGGAGAAGAACAAAAGAACATAGAGCAATAAAATAACAGTGAGCAAAACCACCCCACAAGAATATGACAAAGTAAAGGGCAAATCACCCCACCATGAAATCTTGTAAGTGTTGCGGGAGTCTCCTAGCTCGTAAAGGTTTTTGACAGAGTTGACTATCTTGGGAACCCTGAGGAGCAGGATTATTAACATAGGGCCTAAGGTTGTTACTCAAATGGTCACCACTAGGACCGGCCACTCTCAACTCAGCATCAGTGCGGGAACTGTTGAGCAATTGGTGATCTTGAGCCAACATGTATCCCGAACAGGAATTTCTGTTGGCTGTGACTTTAGGAGGGTTGTCTCTTGAGCAATACTTGGCTACCCTACATAAATTCCACTTTTCCCCATTAGCCAACACAACATACAAAGGATGCACTTCTTGAACTTTGAAAGGACCACGAAACTTACATAGGCCTTTGATCCAACGACCAGATCTGACTTTGACCCAGTCTCCCACAAGGAATTTGGCAGAAGACTTGTCTTGGGAATGTACGGGAGAGTGTGCATGCACGGGAGTACCCTTGTCCCTGTCACTCACACATTTCCCTTCCACCAACCCTCTGATCCATGAAGGTACTAGTTTGGAAGAAGGTTTTCTACCTCGCATGGCAACGAAGGGAACAACACCAGTAGTAGAATTTTCAGTGGTACGGTAAGACCACACCAATTCATTCAAGTTTTCATCAATGTCCAGGTTGTTGGTGAGAGCCAAACCAATAGCCCCTTTAATCATGCGGTTGGATCTTTCCATAATACCATTGGATTGAGGATTGTACAGTGTGGTGAGGGAATGTTTGATGCCGCACTCACGAAGGAACTCACACATTTCTGTAGAAGTTAATTGGGTGCCATTGTCCGTAATGAGGACAGTGGGAAAACCTTCCTCTTTAAAAATGGTACGCATCACTTTAATGGTGACTCAGGTGGTTATCTCTGGGAGAAGATACACAATAAGCCATCTGGAGTGGACATCCATTAAGACCATGCCAAACCTTTTGCTAGGGTGGACTCCGGGCATGGGTCCAATGAAGTCAAGGCAAATACTATGCCACACCACACCCGGATCATGGATGGAACCCGGGACAGACTGTGATCCAACCTTGAGTCTCTTCTCACATTCTATGCACTCACTGCACCTTTCAACCCAATCAACTACTTCCTTATCCATTCCTGGCCACCAAAATTCATTCCGAAAACGTTTTTTTGTCAAACTCTGCCCTAAGTGTCCTTCATGGGCTAAGTTGAATAGTCTTCTGCGAATGCCAAACGGGGGAATAATCTTGTCGCAATGGATAGTTCGTCAATGACAGCATTAAAGGGCCTAACGCTTGTGGGTAGGGTACTCTCTCTACACCTACCTTTAAGAATGAGGTTGAGAACACCTTTAAGGACCTCATCTTGTGACATGGCTTCAGCCCACTCCTCTCTACTGACAACACCACAGCTCCACTGAACAACATCATCGACGCTGGAGATGGCTCCTTCTCTCTCACACTTTGACACACCACATTTGTCCACTTGCTCCCAGTCTAAGGGCAGGCGCGACAGGCAGTCAGCTTGAACATTGCGCAAACCAGAAATAAACTCGATGTTGAAGTTATATTCTTGCAGCCTGGAGGCTAAGTGAGCTAGTCTAGCTGACCCCTTCCCAGTACCACCAGGTGACAGAATTTTTAGTAAAGGTTTGTGGTCGGTGCGAAGGAGAAATCTGCGCCCCCAATCATACGTTCTGAAATATTCTACACCCCATGTGGCAGCTAGGGTTTCTTTCTCTATTACTGAGTAATGACGTTCAGTAGAAGTCAAAGTCCGGGATGCAAACGCTACAGTTTGCTCTGAAGTACCATCATTCTGAGATAAAACAGCCCCAATGCCAGTATCACTGGCATCAACAGTAACAATTGTTTTAGCATTGACATTGAAAGGAACCAATATTCCAGCATTACAGATTTCAAGCTTAATATTGTCAAAACAATTTTGTTGATCAGTGCCCCACATGAAATTGATTCCTTTCCTCAAGAGTACCTTTAACGGTTCAGTTTTACTCTCGAAATTCCTCACAAACTTTGAGTAGTACTCAATTAAACCAATGAAGGAACGCAACTGGTCTCTGTTACTGGGAACGGGAGCCAACTTTATAGATGCACGTAAATCTCTTTTGGGTTTTACACCTTCAGAAGAGATTGAGTGTCCTAAGTACTCCACTTCTGTGGCAAGGAAGGAACACTTTTCTCTGCGTATGGTTAAACCAGATTCCAAAAGTCTGGCAAGGGCATCTTTTAACGCTACATTATGGCTGTTCACGGTATCGCCAAAGACCAGGATATCATCTTGGAAGTAGATGATATTTTTCAGACCTTTAAACACTTCAGAGACCATCCTCTGAAAAATACTAGCAGCCGATGACAGCCCGAAAGGCATCCTGGTAAATTGAAAGACGCCTTCTGTGGTGATAAAGGCTGTTAAGTGTTTAGAGGAGTCGTGCAAGCGTATTTGGTGGTAGGCATGACGAAGGTCTAATTTAGAGAAAAATTTAGCTTCTTGTAACAACATCATCAATTCGTTGATACTGGGTAGGGGAAAAGTGTCAGGAATTATATTTTGGTTTAAACTCCTCAAATCGACACAGAAACGCAAATTTCCGTCAGCCTTCTCAGAAATAACGGTGGGAGAAACCCAAGGGGAGCACTCAACGGGCTCGATGACACCATTGGATAGCATTTCATCTAACATCTTCTTGACTTCCCCTCTCACCATGATAGGGACTTTCCTAAGCTTATATTGAATGGGGATAGCACCCTGTTTGAGTTTTATTTTGTGGACGTAACCTTCCAAATTACCTAGTTGGTCTCTGAAAACTCCTTTACCTCCCTCCAAAATGTCTTCAACTGAGAGGTCATCTACTACCATAACCTGTTCAACAGCGTGAGGGTCAATCCTAATATGGAGGTCGTACTGGTGATACCAACCAAGTATGGGAGGTCCAGATTCGGCTACATAAACTTTTCCTTTGACAGACCTGTTTTTGAAAATAATATCAGACAAAATGTAACCTAGTATGTCAATCTGCTCCCCTTGATACCCACCGGGATTTATGTCTTTGGGTAGTAAATTCATGTGGCACCATTCCTGTTGATATATTCTCTTGGGTATGATGGTATATAAGGACCCCGAGTCCACCATCAGATCAACTTTCCTGTCAGCAATAATGAACTCAGCTTTGGGTCTACGTCTCCTTTTATCGTCTAAGGTGACAGGATCGGTGAGAAGGACATCTTCATTGCCTACATCATCAATTAGGGAAGGTTCCACACATAGAATTCTGTCTGCCCTGAATGAACATTCTCCAATGTTTGCCTCCTCAGACAACATTGCCACCTTTCCCTTGTTAGCATCTCTACACATCCTAGCAAAATGACCTTTACAGCCACACCTTCTACATTCTTTGCCAATGTCCCAGCAATTTTTTGAGTCTGATGTGTGATAAGTACTACCACACTTACCACAAGTCTTAGTGCCAAACTTACTAGGATACAACCTGCTGCCACTAGTACCCCTCCTTCCTTTAAATTTGGTAGAGGCAGCCACATCCCCTTCATCACCCTCTACTACAGATGTTTCACATTCATTTGTTACGTTCAATTTAGAATCTCTGCGGTCCATTTCCTTCATACAGAACTCAGATTCCTCAACGATTTTCGCAATGTCAATTGCATCTTTGAGTGAAGGGTCTTTGGCAGCCCACAAGCGTTCCTGTGTCTTTCTGCTTCTACATTGCACAATGAGTTGGTCTCGTATCATTTCTTCAACCATGGGACCAAATTTGCATTTTAACGAAAGTTCACGGAGTCTTGTGACAAAATCATCTATGGATTCGCCTACTTTTTGGGGTTGAGTATACAACTTGTATCTCCTCATGACTACGTTAGTCTCCTTGGCAAATCTGACTTCCAACCTTTTACGCGCTTCCTGAAAAGCATCCTCAATGGGTTGACCACGTTCATTTGTGACCACAGGCAAGTATTTGAAAATATGTTGGCCTTCTTTTCCCAAATTGGTGAGCAAGATCGCTTTTTCCGATTTGAGCTGTAATCTTGAGCATCCAATGCTTCCAAGTAATTGTCAAACATTTCTATCCACTCATCCCACTCTATGCTGGGACTGCCTGGTTGACTGAGGAAATGCGGAGGAGAGGAGACAGCTGATAGGTCTAAAGGTGTGACATCCATGTTTACTTCAATGATGTGCTTTGTTATACACAAAAGATTCCCAGCATGAAATGAGCAAGAGGGGTGTGCTTCCGACCTTTCACCAGCAGATGGCAGCGTCTATCTCCTAAACTTTTGACTTCTACCGCACTTAGAGAGTAACACGCAGGGGTAAATGAGCTGAGAGGAAAAGATCGTAAGGCGTGACAGTTTCCAATCAGTTGCTCACACACTGTAGTCAACTCGGCATACACTGCCTCCCTCAGAGCCCAGAATGAAAGAAGGAACACCGCACTTGCTGAAGTGCAAAACGATGACACGATGTCGAACTGAACAGCTGAGGCACCGGGACCACTGCACTTTCCACGCTCGCAGGGGCAATGCTCATAAGTCTGTTACGGGCGTCTCTCCAAATAACTTAGAGGGCACAGCATCAAACTTCCATTCGAAATACCGGACACACCATTAGCTTCACACTTTTCTGCGCGTCGCGTTGGAGCTACCTTCGTGCGTCTCTTCACCACGCACAGCAAACTGTTTTTTGACACCACATTACAGGCGTTAACTACAGGCGTCTCTTCACCCCTCACCACATGTTGCTCAATACACCACAGAGCACTGCTTTTACTCACGGTCAGAGTGTTCTTTAACGGTGTCAAAACGCGCGTCGCGTTGGGGTCACAACAGGCGCTTGTACTACTGAAGATACCGCTCTTTGATTCTTGACAGCACTTTACATATTCCCAGTCAGATTGTGCCGTAATAGAGGGAAGAGTTTTCTTCGGGTGTCAAAGACGATAGCCACGCGTAGATTTATCTCTAAGGAGGTCTTGCCACACGGTGAAGTTCCCATTCATGTGCAGGTATAACACCCGACACTCACCCAGCATGCATAGATTCTCCGCTGTATGTTACGTGCTCCGCTGACCGAAGCTCGTCGCCAAAAACATGTTGTAGTCACAACATGACACAGAGACGGTGGCTCGGATACTCCAGGTTTATTTCTACAAGCACGTAACATCAGCGTGCCCTATCCTTCAGTCAGCAGATGTTCCACTGACCGGACGCGAGCGCACCGTTCACATTAGAACGTTCGCATTCCCCGCATTCCACTGAGGCGCGCGTCACGCTGCCGCAGTGACAACAAGATCACAACATGAACCTGTGCCATACTTGGGAGTTTGGGTGCACAGAGACCCTGAAACTGTGATTAGCATGAACTATGTGTGAGTGCTCGCAAAACTAGGTGACCAGGTTGCCACATGGACTCGCCTCCCTCTGTTTCTTGCTGAACGGATACCTGTTGCCAAAATGACAATTCTCCCCAAATTGCTATATTTGTTTGTGAATATCCCATTACCACTTAATAGAGCTATCTTTCAGGCCATGCAGTCATGTTTGCTTAGATTGGTTTGGGCGGGTAAAAAACCGAGATGCAGCTGGGATCGCTGGCGTTACCATTTGAAAAGGGAGGCTTTGAAGTCCCAAATTTGCGATTATATTATCTTGCGATTATATTACAAGCCCAATTTGCACACTAGTGGTACTTTCCCCAGCGCTACCTGCCACACTTGGCGGTGGAGGCGGACAATGCTCACCCGATCCCGCTGACTGCTATGGTATTGCAACATAAAACACATGGGAACAGGAAAGAGATAGATACGGTTGCATGCACCATCAGAGCGTGGAAAGCCCTGAATGCTCGTGCAGGACATGAATATTTATATGCACCAGCTATGCCGATTGTAGCGCACCTGGATATTTCGGTGGCACGTGAGACGGGGGCATTAAGCATATTGTCCAGTGCAGGCATTACCAAACTGGGGGATATGTATCTAAATGGAAAGTTTTTATCCCTGAATGACTTTACAGCAGGGACCCAATATAACGCGATGCATGGGTTTGTTTATACCAGGCTGCGCATGGCTATCAGAGCGCTGGACCCAGGATCCCCAGATGAGCCGAAAATGCTGAAAGCATCACAAATTGTTTAAGCAGTGGGGGAATCTACAGGACTTATTACTCGGTTGTACAATGCCTCCCAAAGAGAAACAGATGTGAAAAGTTCCACTTCCTTTGCTAATTGGAATAGACAGTTGGAGGTGCCGCTGGTCTGGGAGGATTGGGTGGCATGCTGTGCACTGACAGGCCGCCTCACGGCCAACTGTAATCTCAGAATAATACATTTTAAATTCCTGGATCAAATGTATTACACACTGATGAAGTTGTGGAAATATGGGCTGCGTGAGGATGCTAAATGCATGAGATGCGGGGAAGATGGGGCAGATTTCGCACATTTGGCCTGGTCATGTAGCTCTATTTATGACTTGTGGACGAATGTTACACAGACGCTCACGTTGATTATAATGGAAACTGTAGAATGTTCGCCTGAAGTATGCCTACTAGGTCTGCTAAAAAAGCTTAAGCCATGTAATAGGCGCGTTGTAGCTGTCACTACCTTACTGGCGAAGGGAATGGTTGCAAAGCATTGGGGAGGTAGAACGGCTCCGAAGGTGGTGCATTGGTTGAAAGAGCTTGTATATTGTAAAGAGCAGTTAGACACCCAAGCAGAGGAACTGCCAGAGGCCTCTAGACCCAAAAACATCTGGGCGCCTCTTACATGTTATCTGTTAGAATACCCGGATGTGGTATAAGCTCACAGTCCATGAATGGGCGATACAGAGTTGAATATGATGCTCATGTGTTCTCTTATACATGATGATCGACAGCATTGGACTTGTAGGTTGATGTGTGGCACTGGATAGCACATGTTCTGTATCTTTGTTTTTTCTCTGATTGCTTTTTTGTTGTCGCCTATTTGCTATACTGTATGGCATGCAACCTTGGTGTCAATGTTACCATTGTGAGATGTGATGCAAAATGTATTGCTGTATATTGCTTGACAACTAAAGTTAATAAAACTTAATACATTTTTATTTTTATTTTAAAAAGAGTCACTGTTGAGTCCATCAATAATTGTTGTTGCTCCTTTGCCAGAGTCCCAGTGTCATGGACCTTGAGTCATTGTGGCCATGTGATTGCTGGTGTCCATAGGACAGTGCACTAGTGTTGATGTTTTTGACCCATATCAACATTCCAGTGTCACTATCCCCATGTTCACATATCCATGTCAGTGTTCTAGTTTCCTTGTAACAGTGAGTGTCCAAGTGGTAGTGTACCTGTGTCAGTGCCCCAGTCAGTGTACACATGTCAGTACACCATGGCTTGCACTCCAAGTTTACCTGTCAGTGTCCCTACGATGTGTCTCTGTTCTCGTGTTGTGTCCTAGTGCCACTATCTTCATGTCAGCACCCCTGTGTCAGGTTTGCAGTGAAACTGCCCTGCAACATTGTCATAGCATTAGTCTTTGTGCCCCATATCAGCGTTCAGTGTCTCTCTGCCCTGCTCATAATGCTGCTATTGTTTCATGGCGTCCTGTGTCAATGCCCTATTGTTAATTATGGGTTTAATATGACAGCACAAGTTTTCTTGTGCCCCAGCGTCAGTGGTCCCTAGTTAGCATTACCTTAGCTACTGTACCCATGGCAATGTCCCATGTCAGTGTTGGTTCTTCTGTGGTAGTATGGCAGTGACAGTGTTGGACACTTAGGGGCAGATTTACAATAACAGGCGCATCCCTGCAGATCAGCAGGGATGCGCCCGTTATTTTACGTGACGTTAAGAACCCCTTGCGCCACCATGGATGTGCCGCATTTACAATGCGGCGCACCGTGGCGCAAGGAGAGACAGATGCTTGACGCATCTGTCAACGTATAGGTGATGCAGTGCTGGAGTCGTGTGGCAAGCGCGACGCAACTCCAGCACTGCTCAGTGGCATCCTATACTTGCAATGCTGCGTCACTCCTTACGCCTGCTACAAGCAGGCGTAAGGTTTTGACGCAGCGGGGATGTAAAAGTGACTCAGTGAAATCTTGTAGATTTACGGGGCTTCCTTGCGACGGAACGCCCACCCTGCATACATTATACCTGATGCAGGTATAATGTAGCGCAGGGCTTTACAACGTGACGCATCTCACTAGATGCGTCACGTTGTAAATCTGTCGCATAGTGGCACATTGTTTACGGCGCTGCTGCGTCACATAGGTGACATAACGGTGTCGTAAAGATGTCGCAAGGGGCTTGTAAATCAGCCCCCTCGTTGGTGCTTCCCTGTCATTGTGTGTGCCCCTGAGTTAGTTTCTTAATGTCACAGTATGTGCCTCTGGGTAAGTCTTAGGGGCATATTTAAAAAAGAAATGTCGGAGCACGGAGCTGCGTCAAATTTGGCAGCTGCGCTCCGACATTTCCAAAACTCAAGGATGCGCAGTATTTACAACAATAAAGTGCACCCCTGTGTTTTCCCAAAAGCTGCCTCTAAAATGAGCTGCCTAGCGCTAACTCAGGCACTCTTGCACCGTGGTGAGAGGGTGCCAGCGTGGCAGGTAATGATTACTTATATGCAGTAAGGTCTACCTTCCTGCACATAAACAATCCATAATGGCAGCATGCATAGAAACAGCAAAATCAAGGAGAAATATAAGTATTTCTCCTCGTTTCGCCATTCTAACGCCTGCTCTTGCATGGCGTTAGTTTTTGGCACTGCCTCAGATTTGCAGATCCTTGTAAATCTGTGGCAGTCTCAAAAAGCATTAGGTGTTGCAGTGGAACGCCCCCAAAACACCCATTGCACGCCCCTTTCACGCTAAGTGATGCGTGTAAAGGGGCCATATTTACAAGGCGGCTTGAAGCCACAAAAAGTGGCTTAATGCCACTTTGTAAATATGGAGAAAGGCATAGCGCCACCAGAACGTCACTAAAAGTGATGTTCTGGTGGCGCTATCCCCATGTGTCCCACATGATATCTTTATTCACCTATAAAGTACTTATACTACTTCGAAACGCGTGTGGGATGGAAGAGCCGTCAGAATAAAGATGGGTGAGAGATTGGTGTTTTGTTCGCATACGTGCCCCTTTGTGCAAAAGGCATGGCCTCTCCTATTTGAGCTCCTAGGGCACATTGGTGTTGCAGAAGGAGTTGCGGACACCTGCACAGAGGCCACCCCAGGCATCTTCCTTACAAATGCAGGGTTGTTGCCACCTGTACAGTGAAAAGTGGACTGGCTGTTTCAAGTTCCCAGTGAGATGCAAGTTTGCTCTTGCACTGAGAAATGCAAGTCATTATGATACATGTGCAGTGAACCAGTTTGCACCTGGCACGTCCTGTTAAAGGTGCGCCCAGCGCCAGACTAGGGCCGGGCTTAATATTTGCAATACAGATCCAAGTGATATAAATATTGGCCCAGGGCGATGACTACTTTAGGCAAGAGAACTTTAAAAAAAGGTATGAAATGAAATTTTTCTTATATATCCAGGTAATGAAAAGGTGACACGGAAAACATGCATTTCACTAATTCCTACCTTACAGTCGCCCATGCGTTATCAAAATTAATCCCTACATCATGTCAAATGATGTATATTTCAATTTCACGGATCATTTGAAAATCTAAGAAAATGTGCGAATTATATTTCAAAGTACAATAAAGGTCTCTAATTTGAACTTGCATTCTGAATGTATTAACTGGTTAAGACAGTGTAAACATAGCAAAACTTTACCAAACAATCACTTGTACTGCTAGCCCTGCAGTTGCTTTTGGGGGCGGGGGTTGAGGGGTGGGAGTAGGGTGGGGGGGGTTGTGGTAAAGCACTTGCAAAAGAGTATGGTCCCTGCTAGGTCAACATAACACTCACCCGTCCCTGAATCATCAGGCCAGTGTTGAGCTCCTCTGCTTTTTTCTTTTTTCCAAACAACCGAAACTGAATATCACGTGTGATAAGCAGAAAAACTACGACACAGTCTCTCATAGTTACTGCAATCACCTTTACTATTGTAAATGAAAGTAGGTAGTGTCTAATTGTGTAGAATGTTGTAATGGGGACTCTCTTCTGGTGCTGAAAAGACCAATACAATATGAATTGGAAATAACCATTGATTTAGCGCTCACAAACTAATTAAAATTGAAAATTAAATGCTACAGAATTAAAGGTATGACACACTGCCAGCACAGGTAAAATGGTATAAGTGCACATAATTCTGCAACTGCCGCACAGTCAATAACTCATTAAGACATTTAGTCAAGTAACCTGTGTGCATGAGAAACTTAAAGGTGTCTCAAAATCGTTGTAATTTCAAATTCATAGCAGAAACCCTGAAAGATAGCTTTCTTCTATGTGTTATGTGGTTCCTCAAATTACCAAAACGATAGAAAATAATGGTGTGGATAAACATTTGGTCAAAACTCTACTAACATTGAATCACCAATCCTCCCAGCATTATAGAATAAAAGGAAAAACAGTAAAGGGAGAAACACACGGATACATGAAGTGTGCAAAGATACGCACTCTATCCGCCCCACTCTCTCAGAATCAGTCACCTACCATGCTATCCATCGGGTGAATATTCGATCACACAATACACAATTATTTTAAACACATGATGTCACTCTGTTACATACAAGACAAATAATATACCAAATCTGTATTTTCTAAAACAAAAACCTACAGGGCTCACCTATGTTAAGGAGATAAATACTTTAGTTTTCTAAAAGAGGCATGAATCAGCTGGGATCTTATGACTTATATCATGATGTACACTATCACAAATACCATAATTTCCAGTGTAAATGGTTAACTGTTTCAAAAAATATTACCAATATTTTAATTTCATATTAACAGATGGCTCAAACCTGCCGTGCAAAACGTTGTTTTTGCTGATACCCAAGTATGATTGCACTCAATAGGTTTCCATACAGTACTATACAAACGGCAAACATCACTGTGGAAGCAGATGTGCACTCTACCAAAGCTCTTAACAGAAGCAAAACCTTGCACTTAAAGAAAAGAGAACATCAGAGATAAGACCAGCTTACTATTGCGATGAGTATGTGTTTCTTCTTCAATGGCAGCTGCTACGTTGGTGGGTGGAAAGTGAGTAGTTCAAGTGGCAGCTCCTAAGGGCTCAGGAGGATGCTTGCAGTAGGACGTCTATGAAGTCACGCTGAAGGAAGCCAGGGAGTGTGTGAAGGTACAGGTGGGAACACTCTTATATGACATTGATGGTTACATCAACAGCTGAATGTTTTATTCATGATTGGGCATGCCAATGCTGCCTCATTTGCTGGCATATTTCTTTTCAACAAAGGTGAATAAGGCATTGCAACATGGGCCGCACCCTTCCTGAGGCTCCTCGGGGTAAGAGTTTTATATAATCAAGCCTGCCAGGTACCAAGTTAATTAGTGTTGAAGTATCAGTTAACGTTATATGCAGTCTATCTGATGGCAGTTCAGATGAGCCATTGGTCTCTGGCAACATGCCTTATTTTCTTCCAGAAGAGATGATTATTGTAATAATGTGTATGTTTTCTTTGACAGTTTTGTTGGGAATGGGTGATGAACGGAACATGTTACACAAGCTAATGCTTGTTTTTTGAGTTATGAAACTGAGTCTGCGAATTCAACAGGATGTTATTCGCTTATAGAGCAGAGTTGAGTTGGCGCTAATAAACTAAACTTACAAAGCACATAAGATGTCCCATCGGGGTTGGGAAAGACTTCTTTATTCTTCAAAAAATAAAGCCAGATTGCATTCTTCATTTTGAGATTCGGAGTGGTCATTTCAGGCTTGGTCGTTAAGGATAAAAAAGCCTAAGATCTTATTAACAAGAAAAGTAGAAAATGTATATGTTATTTTATGTTGATTTGTATAGCTCACTAATCACCCAAGAGGGTATCCAGGCACTATTTACATTTACGTCTGTGCGTACATTTCCTACATTATGGAAGTAGGAAACTTCTCAAGGAATCCACATGAAAAGCTGAGCAGCTGAGCTTAGCACAGGTGTCCCTGCAAATTCCTAGCAAAGTGAGGTGAATTTCATCTTATGAACACATTCTCTCTGTATAGAGTTCACTGTGGTGGAAAATTCTGCACAGAAGCACAGAAGGATCACAGTTCTCCATTGTTGGTTTTTCCTTTCGCCACAGGGATAATATTTTACCCCTGCGGAGAAACACCTTCTTCTACACCCCCACCAAATGTGGGGGTGATCCATTTCCCTGCCCACCCTGGAAATGGTATTTACACCACCTTGAACTGGCTTATTCCAAATTGGCACATCTAACTTGCCTATAAATCTCTTGTATATTGTGCAAAACGTGCACCCAGGGCCTGGAAATTAGACACCATTTGTGAATTGTAGCACCTTTTGTGCCCCTTCACTATAGTGGCAGAGCGAACATGACATCAGGAATATACTGTGTAGCACGACTACTGCAGTGTAAAACATGTAATCTGTCCAAATAACCCTTTTGACAAGAGAAAACCTGCCTTTTAGATAATAATAAGTCACCTCTATTATAGGAAAAGACAGCATATTTAAAAGTATGACATGCAGAATTTTAAAGTTGACATGTACTTACAATGATTAAGAACCAAAAGCAATTTTTATTGTAAGCAGGCCTGGCTGGCCCACAGGAAATAATGGAAAGTGTGAATAGATAATAATTTGTCTATCTCTGGATTGGGACCAGCTTGAGACACGATTAAAAGACGGACTTAATGGTGAACCCAAATTTGTATGTTGTATGCTTATCTGCATTTGTACCCCAGCAGAAGACTAGTGGATAAGTAGCCCTGATGAGGTGTGGACACTGCTCCCAGAGATGTTACAATGGCTTTGGGATTGGGGTGATGTTTTCTCTTTCCCAGGTAGGAAGACCAGTTGTGATGTTCCCAGGAGCATAATTTACTTTAAAGTGGCCTCCCTCGTCACAAGCAATGTTAGAGGAAACCTGGTCAGGCCCCAGCATTTTTCTTCCAATTCAAGCAGGCACCAGTCACAGTGGGGGAAAGCTGCTCCCAGAACTGGTTTGAATTGACCACAGAGGAGGGGACTGCTCATTACTCTGGCCACAACTCAGGGTAGGCACACAAACTCTGCATAAGGGGAGAAGGACTATTCATTTTGGGTTTTAGGAGTGAGGGGAACTTTGGCATTGTTTGCAGTAGAGACTGCTGCAAAAGTGGATAGGGTAACCTGTGAGAACTTTTACCCAATTTGCTAGGATGGGTCAGGAGTCACCTGAATCACTAAGCAGTGCCTGGCAAAAATGTGGCATCCCCAGGCACCCATTTAAGAGTATATTCTGTACCTAAGTAAGAAAAGAAGAGGAATGGACTTTCTTCCTATTGTATCCAGGATAAAGAAGTGCACTACAAGGGTCAGTTTGAGGAACTTCTGTGTGGTTACAGGGCTACCAAAATCTGCAAGAAGTCTTTTCCAGAAGTTCCAAATTATTCAGCACCAACTGAACCTGACCTGGGCCATGCTGGTGGCCTCTTCTAAAGTGAACTTTAACCCAAAGTGCTCTTCCTGAGGTCATAGGATTCTTTGCAGTATTCTAACAGGTGTTCTCTCCTACCATCCCTAAAAACCTGTGACTTAGAACCTTTTTGGATTTCCAGACCTCCAGAGGACCAGGACAAACCATCCTATCAATCTAACCAAGACCCAACTTTCCTGGGCTAAGAAATCAGGGTTCTACCACTTAGAGATTCTTTGCAGCAAATACGGTTCAGTGGTCCCTCTGCGTGGATATATCTGGCCTCATGGAACTCAACATTGGATACTAACATTAGAGACAATTACGAAGGTAAAAATCTTGACTCTGCAAAGACACCAAAAGTATCCAACCAACGAGTGGATTTCCCTGGAATTAAATCTGAATGTTTCCTGTATGATGCTTTTCCAGCCAAAACCAACAGCTTCAGTAGTATCTGACTTTGGGAAGACTTTCTTTGATATATCCTGCTGCTTTGCTCTAGTGAAGACTAAGTGCCAAGGTAGACCTCCAATCAGGCCAAACCTGGTTGGTCTATCTGACCCGGGCTCCATCACGGTCAGCCTCAAATTGCACCTAGGTCCCAGTCTACCATGACCATGAACTACCATTAGAGATTTTTGTTTTTTGGCACTTTCTTCACTTAAACTTTATAAAATCATGTCATGGGTTTCACTTATTGGATTTTTGTTGTGTTCATGTCATTTACCTCATTACACTTTGCTCTATTTTACTAATTCTGTTTGGTATTTTTATTACTTGATGTTTTGACTTTTGACTATTTTGGTACTGCATAAAAACTTTGCACATTGCTCTAAGTTAAATATGTAGTCTCTGTGCCAGAGCTACCAGGGGTTGAGCTCAGGTTCACCCTGCCAAGAGTTGTGATCATTATTTGAGGTGGGCAGTTGCCCATCTCAAATAATAATCCAATTTCGTACACAATTCTTCTTGGCAAGCAAAGTGTTATCACTGAGCTATATGCACCCCAATCATCAAAGCGTACCTCATAGGAAAGAAAATCCTTCATTTAACCACCAAATGATAGATCTTTCCATAGACACAAGAAATTATGTTCTGTATTTGCAAATCTCTTGTATCATACTTTAATTGCACAACCCTGCACAATCGTGTATTATCGACTAACTTGCATGTGCAGGTTTGCATAATTTTTTACCCTATCCGTGGCACATTACCTGTGTTTAGCCATGCTGCATGCAGGCCTGTCTTGACCAGTTAACCTCCCTGGGTCATGCACAAAACGTAAATGAAGCTAACCATATTGCAGGGCACACGCTAGACACAATTGTTCCTGAAAGACTTTGCTAAAGGGGCTTGACGTGGACTCGTAGATATGGGTCTGCACTCTGCCACCGGAAGATGGTAAAAAAGTGATGGCACAAGGGGCTTGTAAAAAGCTCATTAGTGCTGAGTCTGCTCTATTAACAATCTCTGAAATACTGCATGTAACTCTTGAAAGAGGAGACAGTACAGCTTTAAATATGTTACATTTCAGGACTGCTTCTGATATAGTCACATCACAGCACAATTACCTCTACTTGGTATCCACCAGAATGCATTGGCTTGGCTACATTGTTTATCACAGCAGAAACTCAAACTGTTAAACTTGCTAGCTTCTGCTCTAGATCCCACCCCCTCATGTGCACTTGTTGTTAAGCCCTGTATTTAATGTAAATGCCATTTCTCTTGCCAGGCTCATTTGTTACTATGACTTTCAGATGATCTCATATGATGATGATGTGCAGATCGTTATTTCTTTTAACAAGGACATTCAACATTTAACATACAGCTGACAGGCAATGTGTGGCCGATGTATCTTAAGGATGACTTAGGATTACCTGAAATTGAACAGGGATAAGATGGAGGTCCTTATTCAAAACAGTACTGCAGTTTGCAGTCAGCCATCCCTTGGTAGCGATCTCTATCCAAACATGTGCATCTCTCGCACTGGATTCTTGTGAAAAAGAGAGCCATTTTCAATGCCCTTACATTTGTCACAAGGTGTACATCGACCATGACTCATATTACTCCCTAAGCTCCATCACACAAGCTTTGTTACACACTTGTTGGTTTGGCATCCATTCCCAGAACAAAAAAAGTGTGTTTGGAACAGATATTTATATTGCAACACTACCAAGATCCGGAAGAGCTTCCTTTGAAGATCAGATTAAGACCTAATAAATTGGGGTTCAGAAAGAAAACAGTAACGTGGCTTTTCAACTCACTTCCATTTATGTGTGCCTTCTTTATTGGGCCAGGATGCACTCGTCTGGAGAACTTGCTGGAATTTATAAATATTCAAATTAGTTAATGAATTCCTGGTGTGTGTTGCCATGCTATTTATTGTTTTTAACTCATGACATGTTCTATGACATAATTGATAACATCACTGATGACAACTTAAATGACATCATTGATGACAACACTGTACATGGCGGAAGCACAAGTTATAGTTTCTTAAGTTAAACATAACCAGGCAAATTTCAGTGTTTTTTTTAGTTTAAAATGTTATGTTTAAACTGTCATTTTCACCTAATAATCATTATTTTTTTCAAATAATCTTTATTATTTTCAATACAAAACCATAAAGCAATAAGATACATATGATTCCTGCTATGTTATCGTTGTTGTTCATATCTAATAGGAGTGGTTCCAGTGCCATTAGAAAGAGGGAGGGTGAGAGCTAGCATCCTTGTCTTGAGCCTTTTCAAGTTTGAATGTTTGAGATAGGAAACCACCAGTGTAGACTCAAGCATTACGATTCCTCTATAAGGCCATGATCATTAGGTCGAGCCCTGAGTCAGCGCGCAAGCGCTGCTCTGGAGTTGATCTGGGGTAGTTGAGTACGGGAGAGAAGCCACGCCCACTCCCCCACCCATCTTTTACATTGGCTTGTGTCTTTGTCCTTCCTAAATGCTACCTTCCGATTGGTTTACAGGCTTGTTAGTTCCTCCTTATGACGGCCATGTCGTCATTTGTATCCTTCCATGGCTACTGGCCCCTTTACTTTGAGTGTTGCAGGGTATGTGTTATTTAGATTGTGAGCACTATTTTCTTTAGTGAGGTTCTCTTACTGCCCTGTCCTCCCCCGCCCTCCCGTTGTTTGTGCCTCTTTGCCCCCCTGACCCCCGGCCGCCCGCACTCCTGTTTGCAACGCAATAGGTCTCGCGTAAATATGAGTCCTATTGCAGTGCAAATGCTTGTTGTCAATGCCGGTGCGCAGCTTGTGGCGTCATTTGCTGCTTCCCTCGCGCTCACCGTACGTTCAGGCTTGTTTGTCTTCCGGTCTTTCTCATTCCCAACAGCCGCAGTCATGGATTACAGTGGGCAAGGTCCGAAGGTGCAGAAGGTGATGGTACAGCCCATTGTATCCTGAAACCGTTATCGTGCATTTGGCGAAGGAGGGAGACTCTTTTGTAAGGTTTTCCCAAAATATTAGTTTCTCCCAATACGATGTGTGGTGAAGGCGGGGCGGGGGTGTTGAATGGCGAGTGAACCACGTAACCTATTCGAAAATGTTGCATGTTTGTATTTGGGTGGGTTTTGCTTGTGAGAGTACGGCGCGCAAGGGGTGGATGCCGCTAAGGGCGTGTCAGAGCTAGTTAAAAAACAAAATGAGTTCAGACTTAAAATACAAGTTACTGTAGACAGTTGGCACACATCTTAGTGGCCCTAAGGCGCCAACATGCTTTTATTTGAGCTCTTAGGACTGCTAATGAATCCGTTTGATTGAATGGAGGGAAAGCCAGGGTGAAGAGCGAATATGCAAAAAGTATTGTTGCAGCCAGCGTATCCTTAAAACCGTGTGGAAAAATCTGAGATGCGAGTGGTGCGGACCAGAAAGTAATGTCCCATTGAGTCTGGGAACCCTCACAGTTAGCAATTAGTACTGTGAAATGGCCTGGAGTTGTAGTATATGATTTATTTAAACTATTAATGGTGAAATGGCCATTAGTTGTGGTTTGTGATTTTAAACCATTCGTGAGGGAAATGACGTTATGACGCGCATGTTAATACGTTATCGTGTAAAATGTCATATCCTGCGAGAGTGCATGTTGGGGTGGTGAACACCCTTCAGAGTTGACTGATGTGCTCTAATCCCAGAATGTTCTAGTGCAGCCCTGTAACCTCCCAGACAAATGCAGTTAAGATAGCGAAGCATAACCTGACCCTCCGGTCCTGCCATAGAATTGTGGTGACTGCCTTATTAATGAATGAAGTAGCTCTACTAATTAAAGAAAAAGAAGGGTAGATTTTCCTCTTCACGTTTGGTGCAGGAGCTTGCTTGTGATTGTTTTGACTTGATGGTAATGTTTTATATTGTATTTGAAATGTACCAAAGAAAGTGCTGCACAGATTAGGTCAGCTTCTAATATGCGCAGCCAGTGTGTGCCCTTCTAAGTAATTACATTTTCTTTTCGTGAGCCGTTTGAAAGAGTGCTTCTCAGAAAGGCTGCAGCATTGAGTATTGGTCACCGGATTATTTTTTTCTTTTACTTACTCAAATTGCATTGCACATTCCTGTTTTCTACATTTTTAACATGTACTGTTTATATAGTGGCCATTGTGGAACTGGGTCATTTATGTGCATTCATTGGCAACTTACATTTCAATAACATTAGAAAATCTCAAGTTGTACTTTAGTTTTCCCCTCACACTCCAGCACTTGACCGGCTTTTTTTTTTGCAAACTCAAAAATATATGTACCAGAGTGCAAAGTGAAGTGCCCCGTTTAATCCTTTCAAATAGCATGCTAACTTGAGATGGCTTCACAGCTTGTCCAAGTTGCTTTGATTGGCGGTAAGGGGTTCATGCTCTCACCACAGCTCTACAGGCTGTAAAACTTACTTACGACTCACTGTCTCAGCAGCTGGTACTTGTTGACTGAAGGTAGGACTGAAGCAGTGCTCCTTGTATGTTCCCACTGAAACTGTTCAGCCAGGTTTTGAAACTGACCTTCCCTTTTTTCGCGCACTTGAGGTCTGTCATTAAGTGATCAGCAAGCATGTGACCTGCAACATCTCGCCTTACTAATCGTATATTAACAGGTTTGCAGTAGGTGCTTGTTTATTTAAGGGGGTTCGTGATGGAAATTGACATAAGGCCTTTGAAACGTATGGTAGACGGGCCACAGAGATGGTGTTTGTATTTCACAAATAGCCATTTCTTTCTGACATCCACTCCACTTCCTTAAATGCTAGATGTACATCAGACATGCAACAACAGTCTATCACTCGTCTGTGTGTCACACGAAACAGTGGTTAAAACTCCCTATTTAAATGTTACTGTTTTACAACGTATTGTGTGGTCTGTCTATTGCTTTCATCACATTGATGCTACAATAAACAAGCATTTGCAATGCAATAGGTCTCGCATTTACGCAAGTTTGAGCTATTGGCATTGTAAATGCTTGTTTTTATGAAATTGTCTCTCAAGTTAAAAGCTTTGAGAGATTCTTCAAGGAAGGACCAGGATATTCTACTGAATGTTTTCTCAATGTCAAGTGCTATCGCTATTGTGGTAGATGTGGAGGATTTTGCACCTGTCTAGGACATGGCAAATGAGATGGATATATTGTCAGAAAGCCGACATATGAGTTCCTTATTAATTGTGATAGAAAGAGGTTGAGGCGTTTAACGAGTATTTTTCTGTACATCTGCCATCCAAGCGACCAACACCTCTTACTCCTTTCAGAAAACAAACGGTGTTAAGAAATCAGTAGCACTGAGAAAACTTTTTAGACTAAAAAATATGAGATTGAGGAGTAAATACCACCCAATTAGGATAGCTCTATCGCAAAAATAGCGTGCTGGGAGCCATAAGGGCTATACAATAAATATGCACCATTCCTAGCATGCTGAATATTGAAAAAAGGTAACTTCAGCAGGATCGCCTCTGAGGCCGTCTTGTGACTACTCAGCAAGGACATATAAAATAGGTAATATGACATTTTCTCAGTGGCACGGCTCTCAGGTTATCTTTGTATGCTTCTCTCTAGTTTACCCTATGCGAAATGCATTAAGTTAGGCTCTGATGTAGTCTCTTACCTTCTGTGACGGCTGATTCGGTTGGCGCTGGGAAACCTCTTGGGGTAGCTGTGCGCCTTACAAATTCAGTTTAATAATAATAATAATAATTCAGGATGGACCTCCGCCCCTTGGATTCAGCAGAGCTTTCATTGAATTGCTGGGTCTGCTCACCTTCCTGCAAATTTGAATCCATCCGGGCGAGTCTCCTACCTTTAGCTGCAGTCAGGATAGAGTACCAATGCTCTCTGGTGGTGACTCGCCAAAATGTTACTTGAACATGAAATACCTTGAAAAAACAAGAGGTGTTTGGCAAAACAGGAACAGGCTGTTTAATTAAACAGATTGGCCGGGAGAAGAGTTACAGGAAGGGTCTGAGTTTACAATCATTCTGCGGTCTTCTTTTATACAGTTCATTGTAGGCAATAAAGAATTTCCAGAGAACCATGTATGGTGGGTGAGGAATGTAAGTTGCTGCCTTTTGGAGTCATAAATTAATTGTTTAATGCAAAGTACATGTGGGCCCTGACCTTGGTGGACACAATGTGGCCAGTGGGTAACGTGCCCAGATGTCTGGCATGGGGAGCATGTGATCACTGCGTGTGCTGTGTCCTGATTGGCTATATGCTCCTAACTCATGTTGCATCCGACTTTATGCTGTTTGAGGAACGCACATACCCCTCCATGTGTGCTTTATTGAGACCATTCTCCCTTGACCATTGTTGTGTCGTTGTGTCTACCTGTGGGATTGATCTAAGGTTTCCTGTTCATGCATTTGTTTGCTGGCTACGTGCCACCCCACCTGTGACCTATCAATCAGTGAGCTCTGCCTAGGTCTCATAGCTTGCCTGATTACATATTTGCGATATGGGGTAGTTGTGGAGTTCACAAAAGGTGAATTGTTTAATGAAGACGCAATATCATTCTCACAAATGAATGTATTGATTTTCATATTAGCATAGACTTCTTCCATATTAACAGTAGATCATTTAAATACATGGAGCATAAGACCTTCATAAAATTGTCAAAAGCTTCCAAGTGTTTTCTGGGGATTAGTTTGAACATTATTTTTATAATCTTTAATAGTGATTATCTTTCTCTCTTTTTTTTGTGTTTGAGGTTGGAGGCTAGCATATTGCCAGCTTTGTTGGCTTCACAAAGTTTAAGGTCTTTCAATGTGTGTTCAGATGCCAGCTTTTTCACTGAAACTTTTGTTGCATTCATATTTTTTGTTCATGACAAGGGAGATTGTTTCTTTGTGTAGGTTTTTGATGTGTAGTGACTCAAGCTGTTTTATTTTCTCTTCAAATTTAATTAGTAGGGCGTTATTTGTTCAATTGATTTTTGCTTTCATGTCTATTAGAGTACTTCTTAATGTTGCTTTGAGAATTTTTGGATATGTACTTTCGGTTTAGTATTATCTAAAATATATTTTGAAATAATTTCTTTAATTTTCTTTATGTTGTCTGGATTAGCAAGAATCTCATTGTTTGAGTGCCATATCTCAGTCTAGAGTTTGGGATTTGTGACAGCAAGTAGTACATTGATACATGAGTGGTCTGATAGAAGTAGTGGAGAAATATTTGTCTGATCTATTTAGTGAGTGTAGGTTCCAGAGAAGAGAATGTAGTCAATTCTAATGTAAGAATTATGTGGGGCTGAAAAGAAGGGGGTATGTATCCTCTATTGTCTCATATAAGTTTCCAAAAGGAGGGAGTCATCATTATTAGGGCCATATATATTGACTACGTGGACATTTTATTCTCCTCTGCTTAAAGTGGTGATTACCCATCTACCCTCTCCGTTAGTAGTATACAATTCAAGTTTGTTATTGGATTTTTGAAGATAAATGTGATAACATAACCTCTTTTTTTGTGTGTCGCAGGTGAGCAGATGACTTTTGAGATCCAATTGTTTCTAAAGCTAATGGCTTCTTTGTGTGGGATTTTCTTTTCATGAAGAATAATGATATCACACTTTGGTTTTAAAGAGGTAGTCCATTAGTTTGCGTACTTGAAATTGGTTAATGCAAACCTTTGACATCCATGGAGACAAAATTGAGGCTGTCTGGGAGTGTGGAGCTAGTCATGTCAATGAAAGTAATGGTGGTAAGCAACAGAACTAGGTATAGTGAGACGAAACATTTGGGTAGGGGAAACAGCCTTTACCACACAGTCTAAAGCACGGATTACCTGAACTATGCAGTCTTAACCACGGGTGGGTCTTTACAATGCGAATGCATTGTAAGCCTTTACAACACATTTGCCTGAACCACTCATGCCTGAACCACGCATTCTGGTAAGTAGATATATGTTTTATTAAGAAATGTTGTTTGTTAAAGTATGTATATTATATATTATATATTAATGGGCACAGAATATCCTAGAGGATTAAATGCAGATGTGGAGCTCCATGTCCACCTGTGATTACCTATTGACTCTTGATTGCCATGGACATTTGTGTTCAATCTGAAATTTGTTAAAAGTACCTATTTTTAAGAACACTTTTTAAGATCTATTTTAGATACTTATTTAAATCTACATATTGAAATATATTTGGGATGCTGGTTTAGATTTTTGTAAATAATAGCAAAAGGGTATTGGACAAATTTGAGCTGAAAAAAACACTTTATATAGTGAGATGTTCTGTAATACACTTGCACGTTGAGGATTACATTCAGATTTTGCACTTTATTTAAAGAAATAATTTCTTTTATATCTGAAAGATGGAAGACATGAGGTGTACTCTGAGGCATATAGTTATATTCCAGTTCAAATGGGGGAAATTAACCAACTATGAACCACAAAGTAGGTAAATGGATGGATTGAGTCAACTGGTCCCTTCATATATATTTCCCAATTTCACATTTTTAAATCATGAAATGTATTTTATTTCACACAGATGTTATTTAAGATGCTTCTTTATGCAAATATGAACAGAAGGGCACATCATCCTTAGATCAGTCTGCAGAATGAACATACTATAAATTAGGCACTGGCACTTTTAAAATAAGATCCTTTTCACCTTCTTGTTCTGCTTCCATCTTTCCCTCTACCACCCTTTCTCAACCTCCTCTTCACCTGCTCACTTTCCTACTCTTCGTCCCTCTTCCATCTTAGAGCATTTATGCATTGCACTTGCAGCTTTTTTTTTTTAATTGCGTATTATAGAATGTGTTTTGAAATATGTTTTCTGATCAATGGGAAATGAAGAATCAAGGCAACTATGCTACAAAGGTTTGACATATGAAACGTACTTTATGGTTATTTTGAATGATTTTAGGTTTCTTGGTTGAATTGACTTAAAAAGGACAAATCTGAGATTAAGGTACTTTACTGTTATTTAACACAATGGAAGAGAAAGAAACCTAATGAGAATATAATTTGCAGCAGGCAATGTAATTAACTGAGATCTAGGAGATTTGCATTTGTTGTTTAAGAATACTTTCTAAAGATATTCTTCAAAAATATTCCCTGAAAATGTTCCTTAAAAATCTATCTTGGCAACAAAATATATTTTGGAAAAATAACTTGTGTAAAAAAATGAGCTCTACTCTTGGAATGTAAAAATTGAAAAAGTGATAACCTTGTCATTCGAATTGATGAATGATACTAGGTAAATGTCCCAGATACGTGTAGTATTTTTATTGGTGGTGGGGTCGGTTTGCTCCTTTAAATTGACACTCTAGATTAAGGAACTCTATGACCCTGTGGAAGGCTCATGCCAAATTGCATAGGTCACTTGCTTGTTTGCACCGTATGAGAAAAATAAAAAAATAAAGAAGATTACTGGAAACTTACACTCTGTGCTGCCTGCTTTTCTGTCTCGCTTCCCTATTCCGACATTTCCTTAACATATAATGCATAAGTTACGGCTTCAGGAAGTGGGCCATCGGGGAGCCGTAACTTTTTTACTAGGCTAAAAATCTGGAGATATGAGAATACTAAGGCCGAGACTTCTTCTGTTCTATCTCCTTTAATTTGTTCCCAAGACTTCGTCTCTCCCTGTGTTACAAGATCTTTAATTTGATAGATTCCTAGCATTTCCCAACTTTTTTATATCTGTAAATCCATAGAAAATCCTACATTTTTACAGTGTCTTAATTTTAGTTTCTGGGTGTAATGGTGTAAATTGAAATTCTTTCTTCAATTGTTTAAGTCTGTCAAAAATGTACGCGGGGTCTTATAACTATAGCGTTTGGGTAGCCTGGGGATTTTAATAAAAGATTTTAGATGTATATTTTTTCCCATAGCATTTGGTGAAGATAAAAATGATGCCCATAATCATGTGGTGAAATTGCACGTCCACACCAGTCCAAGAGGGCAGCTTGGAAGTATTTTTGGATGTGAGGAAGCCCCAATCCACCTTCTTCTGAACTCAGCTGCAATGTTAGTAGTTTAGTCTGTGGTTTCTTTCCTGCCCAGATAAACTTTCATATTATTTGATTGATTTCTAAAAAATAGCTATGTGGAATCTTAATGAGTACATTTGAAAAGATAAAAATAAATAATGGAAGTACCATCATTTTTATCAGTGCAGTTCTTCCAATTATAGACAGAGGTAGTTTTTGCCAACTATTTAAAATCTTGCAAACTTTATTAAGAGTAGTAATATAATGAAGTGCAAAAGCTGTGTATAGTAGTGCGAAACCCCGATACCTAAGTACTGAATGGGATTACCCTTGCCACCTGGGCCCGAAGAGCTCAGGGTAAAAACTGATTGCGGCAATTACATAATATTTTTTTAATCATTTATCATTAATTTTATATCTCCCCAAATTGGAGAATGTTTTAATCGCATCAAAAGTTTGCTTAATATGTGCTGTGTCAGCTTCGAGGTAGAGAATTAAATCATCAGCAAATAGCTTCAGTTTGGGTGCCCCAATTACTGGTGGTTTAATTAAGGGGTTTTGCCGTATCAGCGAGGCTAATGGCTCGATGTACAGAGCAAATAAAACGGGACATCGGGCAGCCCTGTCGGGTACCTCTCTGGATCTCGACTACACCAGCAGTTTGCCTATTGATTACTATTTTTGCCTCAGCTTTGTCGTATAATTTCTTTAGCATGTCCACTAAACCTACGGGGAAACCAAATTTCTTTAATATGGTGAAAAGAATATTCCAATTCACCAGATCAAAGGCTTTTTCTGTGTCAATGATTGCTGCTTTGGTATCATTACTCAATAAAAAATTGATCGCCTGAATTTAAAAAAATTGTTGTCAGTAAGAAACCTCTCTGGCAGAAAGCCACATTGATCCTCATGAACCAAACTTTGGGCAATTAAGGTAATTCACTGTGCCAGTATTTTAGTAAAGAGTTTATTGTCATTATTCAATATATATATATATATATATTCCACAAAACCGTGTCGTCCCTTTCCAACGAACAACAGCGCCACAGCCCAAGCTTCTTTTCAATGTGTATTTTATTTCGGCAACAACACCCTACGCGTTTCGGAGCGTCCGCTCCTTGCTCACGATTAAATGGTGTGCACTTCACCAATGTTTTTAAATTATTCATGTGACACTTCTAACAATGGATACAAGAAACAGACTTCAATTTCAGTCATTGTAACAAGGAAAACATATCGCAATGTAATCACAACATTGTACGAGCATTAAACACTACAAGCGTTTGTTTCAATTCTTATCCTTTTAACAAAATTATATTGTTTGCAAGTGTGAGCTTCATTCCATAATAATAATCACTGTGTTTGGAGCAACCCATCGGCTTTGCACATGTTTTTCATCTATCTTGTCAATAAAGCGTGTCGTGTTCAAACATCCGAGTGCTTTACTCGAGGCTACTAGGAGACAAATTTAACACTCATTTTATGCCCTACAGCGCTGTTCATTTGAGATGTCATCAGTGATGTCACTGACCATGTCATGAATGATGTAATATGTGACGTCATCAGCAGTGTATTGCGGGGGCACGAGTTATAGTTAGCTGAACTAACTATAATGGCCGAATTTCTCTGGTTTTGTATAAGTGAAATGTCGAACTAACTATAATGTCCCTGAAACCTATGGTTTTTTAAGTGAATTTCAAAGGTTTTTTAAATGCTAATTTCTATCTATAATGTGGCTGAAACCTATGGTTTTGTCAGTGAATTTCTAAGGTTTTTTAAATGCTAATTACTAACTATAACGTCCCTGAAACCTGTGGTTTTTCAGTGAATTTCAAAGGTTTTTCAAATGCTAATTTCTAACTATAACGTCCCTGAAACCTATGTTTTTTTCAGTGAATTTCTAAGGTTTTTTAAATGCTAATTTCTAACTATGCCTACAGAGGTAGGACATGTGCAGAAAGAGAAAGAAAGGCGCAGAAATATGCAAGAGAAATGCAGAAAGAGGCAACAGAAGTCCAGAAAGACAAAGAAAGGTGCAGAAAGAACCAACAGAGGTGCAGAAAGAGGACTTGTTGCAAAGTCATCCTGTGCCCCCAACTTTTTGCTGACGGGTACTGGTGGTAACTGACTGACTAACCAGGCCTAGAGCCAGTGCTATGCTAAAAGACACTTAGAATACAGTGAAAACACCTACATACACTAGGGTACGCTATGGGTTGGGGTACCCCTGTGATTGGCATGACCTCCCCTGTAAGGCCCTAGTATACAATAAGGTAGGGGGATTAAAACTACCTCTAAGTCAGAAGTGTAGAAACATGCTACTTTAACTAGTAGTCGCGTTTGCAGAGTGGTGGAGAAAGGGGGCATGGCCTCCGAAGACGTCTTAGCAATCCTACTGTGTGGGACTTACTGGAGGTAATAAGAGGGGTACTTGGCCCCCAAGGACATCCTTGGGGGCCAACTACCCCTCCTATTACCTCCTAGTACCACACAGCAGGATTGCTAAGTTCTCATTACAGGCCACGCCCCCTTTGCCCACCACTCCGCAAACGCTCTCCCATGCGCACTCTTCGATGGGGATTGAAGTCCCCTTCACTGCTGGGGGTCCTTAGGGGCCAACTAGCCTACCTCTTACCTCCAGTAAGCCCCACACAGTGGGATTGCTGAGAGGTGGACACAGGCCACGCCCCCTTTCTCCACCACTCTGCAAACGCACCTCCTGGCGCGCTCTTGGTTGGGGGATGAAGTCCCCTTTCCTCCTGAGGGTCCCTGGGGGCCAACTAGCCCACCAGGTACCTCCAGTAAGCCCCACACAGCTGCATTGCTGAGAGTGCTCCGAGGCCATGCCCCCTTTTTATACCACTCTGCAAATGCGGCCCCTGGCGCACTGCTGCTCGGGGGATGAGGTCCTCTTGTGTCCTGAGGTCCTCAATGTGCAGGCCCTGGGGGATGAGGTCCCCAGGGCCCAAAACATATTGAAAGAAGGGGGGCCACGTGGTCCCCCTCCTCAGGCCAATTATGCCTTCGGGGACCCCATCCCCCGGGGCCGGCCTTCTGCTTTTATAAAAAAAAAATGTATTATAGGGAAGGGGGGCTGCGTAGCCCCCCTTCCCTGGGCCACTATTGGCCCTGGGGACCCCATCCCCAGGGCTTGGCCATTATTTAAGTTATTTTAATTTTGAGGAGGCGGGCCGCGTGGCCCCACTCCCAAGACCGATTTCGGCCCCAGGGCCCGGCCATTCATTTATTTTTTTTAAAAGGGAGGGGGCTGGGTGGCCCGCCTCCTGGGCCACTTCTAGCCCCGGGGACCCCATCTCCCGGGACAGCCCTTAGTGTTGGGGACCGTGGGGGAGCCCCAATGCCCCCATGGTCCCTACCAGCTCCCCACCTCCTGCGGGGAGCCAGCATTGCTTTTGCACAAGGGGAGCTTCTGACATGCAGCTCCCCTTGTGCAAAAGCAAAGCAGGGTTTGCTATAGCAGGGCGGAGCCGTGCTCCCGCCCTGCCATAGCAAACAGCAATGTCCCGGGGTGGGCACCCCGGGACATTGCAGGAGCCGGCCCTGGGGGTGGCGGTCCCCAGGGCCATCAACGGCTCAAAGATGGGCACCACGCGGCCCCCCTCCCAAGTTTAAGATAGCCCTGGGGAGGTGGTGGTCCCCGGGGCCTGGGGGTCTGCAACGGACTCACGTATTTAAATAAACAGTGCCCCGGGGAGGTGGTGGTCCCCGGGGCAGTGTGGGGGAGCTCGAGCCACACTAATTTTTAGCAAAGCCCCGGGAAGGTGGCGGTCCCCAGGGCTGTGGGGAGCCGCTTGCCCCCGCACTTTATGTATGAAGCCCGGGGAGGTGGCGGTCTATAATTCCCCATTGCCCCAGAGACCTGGTCCGCCTGGGGGCTTAACAATAACGAAGCGCGGCCGGATTCGCGCACCCAGCGCGAATTCGGACGATTTTTTTATTTTAAAAAAATGCCTTTTTGGGCCCTGGGGGTCCTTATGGGACCCCCTGAGCAGGCCTATGGGGTCAGGGTGTTTGTACCCTGCCCCCTTTTCTTGTTTTTTAATGTTTTTTCACCCTTTTTCTTGTGACTCAGTTACCGAGTCACAAGATGGCTGCCAACACTTCCTGGTTTGGAGTGTTGGCAGCCAATCAGAAGTCAGTTCGTGCTCTGGAGGGGTCGCAACGCCTCCTCGGTGCTCAGATATATACATTTTTATTTCTTGAATTTCTCTGTAACTACTGAACGGATTTACACCATTTTAAAAAAAGGGTGCTTTCTGAACCAAGAGCTACCTTTTTGTCAAATTTGGTGTAATTCCGTTCGGGCTGTAGCCGTGTCTAAAGTTTCCTATGGAAATTAACATGGGGAAAATGCGTTTTGGGACCCCCACGAAACTTTCAAGACAGGAGCTGACCGGAGCGGGCCATTAGTTTTGGAAAGTTCGCGAAGATTCGTCAAACGGCACCAAAGATATTGGCAAAAGAAAAAACGCTTTATCGGACCCTTTATACAGAAAATCAGGAGGGGTGCGCACTTAGGGCAGAACAGATAGAGCAATATTTAACTTCCCCCGCGGAGGCTCTCTTGACGGGAGAAGAAAGGGATCAGTTAGATCGACCGTTAGAATGGGAGGAAATTGTAAAAGCTCTTGCTGATCTTCCAAAGGGTAAAGCGACGGGGCCAGATCTGATCCCTACCGAATTTTACAAGGTCTTCTATGAGCAGTTAAGGGATGCTATGATGGCTTTGTTTGTACAAATAATAGAGGGGGCGGATCCACCTGCCTCCTGGGGGATGGCAAAGATTGTAATTTTCCCTAAAAAAAATAAACCTGTGGATGAGCTAGGGTCCTACCGGCCAATTACCCTTATTAATGGGGATGCGAAGATTTACTCTAAAGTGTTGGCCTCTCGCCTGGCATTGGTGATCCACAGGATTGTTTCACAGAAGCAACACGGGTTTGTCCCCGGTAGAAGCACTATTGAGCATGTCCGGAAAATCATTACACTCTTTGATGTGAAACAAGTAGCAGGAGACCCTTTGGCCGCTATTTTTTTGGATGCAGAGAAGGCGTTCGATAGGGTCTCCTGGCAATTCTTGTGGGCCACTATGTCTTGGAAAGGAATTGGCGAGCAGTTTATTCGAGCAGTAAAAGCCCTGTATAAAGATCCAGAGGCAAGAGTGCTAGTGAATGGGGGTCTAACGGAGGTATTTAAAATAACCAGAGGCACAAGGCAGGGGTGCCCCTGTTCACCGTTACTGTTTGCCATCTATATCGACCCCTTCCTGAAACATTTGGATCATGCACCGAATATTCCCCCTCTATTTGATACTGGCCCCGTAGAAATAGTTTTAGCTTATGCTGACGATGTTGTGTTAATCACTACACAACCTGACATGGCTATGAATGCAATTAAAATTGAGGCCCAAAGATTTGGCTCTATATCTGGCTATGCCCTGAATAGGGATAAAACACAAATAGTTGTGAACAGTTTTGCCCCAAGTACTGATAAAAGAGTTGTTAAAAAAACAACATATTTGGGAGTTGTGATTAACGCTGAGATTGATGAGATAGTTAAAGAAAATTTCGAACCATGCGCAGTTGAAATGAAAAAATCCCTTAAGAGAATGGAGAACCTACATCTTACCCTGATTGGACGAGTAAATATAATCAAGATGATTTGTTTCCCTAAGGTTTTATACTTTTTAAGAACAATTCCCTGATTTTTTCGAGTTTTTGGTTTAAAAATTTGAGAGCATCTTTTCACAGTTTATATGGGCCTACACTAGACCCAGAAGGGCGATAAAATTCTTGTACTTATCTAAGGAACGTGGAGGGCTGGCGTTACCCAACCTTAGAATATACTGGTGGGCAGCTTCCATTATACATTATATACCCTTGTTGAATGCATAACCCGGGGTGGAAAGTTCAAATTGGAGCTATCCATATGCTTACGTTAATTCACATGACGTAAGAGGGTGCCTATGGCGCCAGGTGAATTACGGATATTACAAAAGAGTGCGTTTCAAGACTCTCCTGGTGGCTTTTAGGGTTTGGTCGGCAGTACGACGGTTGGTAGGGCTAGCAAAAGTAAATTATTATACACCATTTGTGCAGAATGTAGAGCTACCCGAGATTTTAAAGGATCAATACTTTCAGAAATGGATAAACTCCGGAATTATACAGGTTGGATGCCTATTTACATCCGAAGGGTTAAAACCATTTGAGGTAATAAAAGAGGAATTTGCACTATCTAATAGGGATTTTTTTAAATACCTACAGTTGAGGGATTTCTTGTTAAAAAAGGCAGGAGGGATGCAGAAATACGAAAGTTGTGAACTAGTGGAGAAACTAAAACAACCTGAAGTACCGAAGATTGGACAAATGTATGTATTATTAAACACCCTTATGAAAGACGATCTGGGAAATTGTTCAGTAAAGTGGCAAGAGTCGTTGGGAATAACAGATGGTGATTTTCAGGAAGCATATCTTAATTCATTAGAGATTTTAATGCCAGCCAATGTTCAGGCGCAATTTAAAGTGTTTTGAACTGTACTATACGCCATATCGGTTCGCCAAATGGGGAGAGGGTAAAGGCACGTATTGTCCAAGATGTGCGCTATATAAAGCAGATTCGATACATATGTTCGCCACATGCCGGGAACTCTCCCCGCTCATTCGAGAACTAGAGCTCTTCCTACAGGAAAAGCTACAGACACAGGTGGAAATTACTCCTCAGGTAATAATGCTTGGAATACATAATCTGGGTCTAGAAGATAGTGGGGCCTTGATTTGTATAGCCATGGCAGTTTATCGAATTATCATAGCATCGGCATGGATAGACCCTAACCCACCGACCTTTCACCAGTGGTTAGCTCGGTTATTGAAAACTTATAGCCTCGAGAAAGCCATATATGATCGGCGGGGTATTAAAGCTAGAAAGAGAGGAGGGAAAATCTGCACGTTGTAAGTTGGGGAATTAATTCCCCTTGAATACTGAGGGTCCCTGGGGGCCAACTAGCCCACCAGGTACCTCCAGTATGCGCCACAGAGCTGCATTGCAGAGAGGTGGTCCGAGGCCACGCCCCTTTTTACACCTCTCTGCAACGCAGCTTTGTGGTGCTTACTGGAGGTACCTAGTGGGCTAGTTGGCCCCCAGGGACCCTCAGGATTCAAGGGGACTTAATCCCCCAACTTACAATGCGCCAGGGGGCGCGTTTGCTCAGTGGTGCAGGGAGGGGGAGGGGGCGGGCCTGACATAACAAATGTGCAAATGTGCCGCCTGGCATGTTGTAAATTGGGGGATTAAGTCCCCTTCAATCCTGAGGGTCACTGGGGGCGAACTAGCCCACCAGGTACCTCCAATAAGCGCCACAGAGCTGCGTTGCAGAGAGGTGGTCCGAGGCCACGCTCATTTTTACACCACTCTGCAAACGCGACTTCTGGAGCACTGCTGGTGGGGCGATGAGGTCCTCTTGTGTCCTGAGGACCTCAGGACACAAGTGGACTTCATCCTCCGAGCAGCAGTGCTCCAGAAGCCGTGTTTGCAGCATGGTGTAAAAAGGGGCGTGGCCTCGGAACACCTCTCTGCAACGCAGCTCTGTGGCACTTACTGGAGGTACCTGGTGGGCTACTTGGCCCCCAGGGACCCTCAAGATTCAAGGGGACTTAATCCCCCAACTTACAACGTGCCAGGGGGCGCCTTTGCACAGTGTTGCAGGGAGGGGGCGGGCCTGATATAACAAGTTAGCAATCCTGCTGTGTGGGACTTACTGGAGGTAATAAAAGGGGTAGTTGACTCCCAAGGTTGGGGCTATCTATCCCTCCTGTTACCTTCGCTAAATCCCACACAGAGGGATTGCTAAAAGGTGTTTGGAGGCCACGCTCACCTTTCTCCACCACTCTGCAAACGCGACTGCTATGTTATAGTTAGAAATTAGCATTTAAAAAACCTTTGAAATTCACAGAAAAAACCATAGGTTTCAGGGACGTTATAGTTAGAAATTAGCATTTAAAAACCTTTGAAATTCACTGAAAAAAACATAGGTTTCAGGCACGTTATAGTTAGAAATTAGAATTTAAAAAACCTTAGAAATTCACTGAAAAAAACATAGGTTTCAGGGACGTTATAGTTAGTTGGACATTTTACTCGTACAAAACCTGAGAATTCCGCCGTTATAGTTTGTTCAGCTAACTATAACTCGCGCCCCCGCAATGCACTGCTGATGACGTCACATATTACATGATTCATGACATGGTCAGTGACATCACTGATGACATCACTGATGACATCTCAAATGACATCACTGATGACATCATCCACGTGAAAATCTGATGCACCTCCTCACACCCTAATATAACCTTTGATAAACTCACTCTAAAATACAGACTCCCATTTTCGAAACCATAGACACACCAATACCAGTTACTACATACACACTCACTGATTCCTAAGTCTACGCACACATCCACTCATTCACCCATACAGTCACTCATACATACAGTCACTCATCAATACAACACTATCATATACACTCATACACCTATACAGACACTCATATACCGCCACTCATCCAGAGTTACTCACAACCCTAGTCAGTAATGCAAAGAATCAATCACACTTCTATTTACTCACCTATACAGTTATACACACACCACCTCACTTATTCATACAGATACTAAAGCATACTTTCTCTCTTATAAAATCACTGATACAAGTACACACTCATCCATACAGCCACTCTCACAATCACTGACTCTCACGTATAGTCATTTATATACTCCAACTCTCACATACACTGCCTTTTAGATATGTAGTTACTTGGACATGTACAACTGAGACATCCATTCACTCACCAACGCACCCATACACACACTTACCCACCCATACAGCTGTTTCCACATGCACTCTTGAACCCATACACCCAGTGAATCAACCACTCCCACATCTATGCACAGAGTCACACACCTCCCACCCACCCACACATACACTCAGGCACCCATACAAATACTCAGGCAACTAATCAATAACCCATATAGACACTCATGTAGCTACTCACCAACCCATGCAGCAGCTTACACAACAACAGACAGACTGATACAGACATTCACACAGTTTAGTCACTAACCCATGCATTCAGTAAGACACATTTAATCACTCACTTATACAGTCAGTCACGCACCTACTAAATCTTCCATCCAGACACTTATACACCCACTCATTCTTCAATACACCTTGGCATATATATATAAAACATATTTAAACTTTATAGAAACACACAGTCACTGGATGATGTCATCAGTGATGTCATCAGTGATGTCATTTGAGATGTCATCAGTGATGTCATCAGTGATGTCACTGACCATGTCATGAATGATGTATTATGTGACATCATCAGCAGTGCATTGCGGGGCGCGAGTTATAGCTAGCTGAACTAACTATAACGGCGGAATTTCTCAGGTTTTGTACGAGTGAAATGTCCAACTAACTATAACGTCCCTGAAACCTATGGTTTTTTCAGTGAATATATATATATATATGTATTCACTGAAAAAAACAAAGGTTACAGGTTACAGGGGCGTTATAGGTAGGATCTGATTTCACTCGTACAAAACCAGTGAAATTTGGCAGTTATAGTTACCTGAGCTAACTATAACTAAAGCCCCCGCAATGCATTGCTTATGACCTCACATATTACATCACTCATGACTAACCCTGGGCAAAGCACTACGCTACGCTCGCGTAGTTTGCGAAGTTTGCGCTACTTCGCACAACGTGAATTGCACGTAGCACAGTGCAAACACGCGTAGCGTAGCGTAGCGTAGTGCAGCGGTCATTTTTTGCTTGCTCGCGGTCCTCAACGTCAAGTTGGCAACTGCGAGCAAGCAAAATGACATCCCAGCGAGACTTTTTCCTCGTTCGCGATCAGCAACATCAAGTTGCCGATCGCGAGCGTGGAAAATAAACCTTCCGGCGAGATTCTCAACGCGGGAGGTCAGGTTTCTCATTGCGAGTGGTCGCGTATGCTCCCGACCGCCGCGATGAGAAACTACCAGTCCGCGTTGAGAAGCTGCTGCTCGAGTAAAAATCTACTCGAGCGGCAGTAAAAGACAGCTCGCACTGTGCAAGATGCCGTTTTCAATGATTGCACAGTGCGGACAAGCATCCGGCACTGTGCAATCATTGCGAACAGTGCACTACGCAGTTCGCGTAGTGCTACGCGTAGCTCGCGTAGTGCTACGCGTAGCTCGCGTAGTGCGAACTGCACTTTGCGTAGCTTCGCGTAGCGCTACTTCGCGAACTACGCCCAGGCTTACTCATGACATGGTCAGTGACATCACTGATGACATCACTTTGGCGTCGTATGACAAATCTTTGCAAACTTTTCAAAGCAAGTTTGATGCTCACTTCAGCTGCTGTCTTGAAAATTTCAGGGCGATCCGTTAAGCGGGGGCTGAGAAAAAGGGGGGTCCTAAAATGCTTTTTTTCTCTGTCTTAATTTACATAGTAAACTTTAGACATGGCTACAGCCCGAACTGCTGAACGGAATGATACCATGTTTGGGTGAAAGGTAGCTCTTAGTGCACAAAGCACTCTTTTTGTTAAATGGTGTAAATGTGTTCAGTAGTTGCTGAAAAATGTAAAGATTTTTCAGATATACAACTGAAGCCGCGGTGGATCCACGACTCCCTCCCAATCTCGTGCCTGAGATCTGATTTGCTGCCAATACTTCAAACCAGGAAGTGTTGGCAGCCATCTTGTGAAAAGAAAAGGGGGCAGGGTAGAAATACCCTCACCCCCTAGGCCTCTAGGAAGGGTCCCACAGAGACCCCCCGGGGCCAAAAAAGCATTTAAAAAAAAGAAATTCAGCAGGAGTCATGCTGAATGCACTACTCCCGCCAACATTTTTTTTAAAATGGAGCGCGGTCTCCTGTGCTTTGCTAAATAAAGGCCCCAGGTGGGGGCCAGGTCCTGGGGCAGTTTAAGTAGTATTGCATGGGGTTCCTATGTGATACCACCGTGCCCCGGGGACCGGCACCTCCCTGGGGCAAACATAATGAAAGAGGTCTGAGGGGCCTGCACGGCCCCCCACCTCCCCAGGGCTAATTATAAAAAATGGGTAGGGTATCCTCCAGAGTCCCAGGGACCGCCAACTCCCCAGGGCTAATTTAATGGGGGGCCTCAAGAACCCCCCTGCCCTGGGGACCACCACCTCCCCAGGGCCAAACTGTATTTTGAAAAAATGGGAGGGGGGCTACATGGCCTCCCTCGTGGGCCGTTCTCGGCCCCGGGGACCGCCACCTCCCCAGTCCAGGCCCCTACTCAACAAAGGAGGGGGAGCTATGCGGCCAACTCTCTTGTAGCCATACATGGCCCTGGGGACTGCCACCCCCTAGGGCCAGCTCCAGCAATGTCCCAGGTTGCCCACCTCTGGATATTGCAGTTTGCTATGGCACGATGGGAGCACCAGTCCCACCGTGCCATAGCAAACAGTGTGCTGCTTTGAGCAAGCAAGAGCACTTTTCCCTTCGCTTGCTCAAAGCGGAGCACACTTTGCTTTTTACACACAGGGAGCTGCATGACAGCAGCTCCCTGTGTGTAAAAAGCAATGCAGGCTCCAGCAGGAGGCGGGGAGCCAACCAGGACCATGGGCGCCTTCAGGCTCAACCCGCAGTCCCTAATGTGCAAAATGTGGGTGCACTACAGGCCGGACCTGTAGTGTATATAAAAAGTGGCAGGCCCTGGGGGATGGGGTCCCCGGGGGCAAAAATGCGAAGGGAAGGGGAGTCACTCAGCACCCTTCACTTAAAAAAATAAAAATAAAACCTCCGGCAAGTCACCGGAGGCCATGCCGCCTTCACTATCAATCTTCAAACATGCCTCCAGGCGCAGTGGTGGTTGGGGTGGAAGTCCCCTATGATGTTAAGGTTCCACGGGGTCCAGGAAGCCCTTCTGTTTGTTACCTCCAGTAACTCCCAGACAGCGGGATTGCTGAGAGGACTTGGAGGCCATGCCCCCTTTCTCCACCACTCCTCAAATGCACCTACTGGCACGCTGTTGGTTGGGGAATGAATTCCACTGTACTCCTGAGTGGACTTCTTTCCCCAACCAGTAGTGTGCCAGGAAGCGCGTTTGCACAGTGGTGGAGAAAGGGGGCGTGGCCTCTGATGACCCCTTAGCAATCCAGCTTTGTGAGTCTTATTGGCGGTAACAGAAGGGCTAGTTGGCCCTCAAGGACCCTCAGTAGCTTTCCTAGCAGTGCCCCTAGAGGCGTGTTTGAAGAGTGGTGGAGAAAGGGGGCATGGCCTCCAATAAAGTCCTTTGGGCCAACTACCCCTCCTGTTATCTCCAATAAGTCCCACACAACGAGGTTGCTAAGAATTCTTCGGAGGCCTCGCCCCCTTTCTCCACCACTCTGCAAACACAGCTCAAGGTGCACTACTAGTTTAGAGATGAAGTCCACGTTACTCCTGAGGGGCCTTGGGGGCCAAGAAGCCCTCTTGGTAACTCCTACATAGCAGGATTGCTGAGAGCTGGTATTTCATGTATACTATGTAATAGCTGTTAAACCTATGTATTGATTAATAAAGGTACTAATGTATTTAAATTAAGTAATGAACTTAGACAAATAATTTTATTATAAAAAAGAAACACACTGTTAGGGACGAGATGCAGGGTATATAGGGGCTATCAGTGGGTAAGTGTGTTAATACTCAGCTATTATTTTAATACCTCAGCATTAATTAATGGTAGGAATATATTTAAATGCAATTATGCAATTAAATGTAAATAATTTTTTTAAAACAATTGACACTCAATTTTGGTACCTAAGAATTAATGAAATAACATTTTAAATACTAAAAAAATAAGTAAGGGTGAAAAGAATAATGTAGTAGATTAAAAACAATACACAAGTATTTTACATTTGGATATAGTTTAAAATACGTAACACACTGAATGATTTTTTATTTGCAAGGAAGAATTTTTAATTAAAAAATGTATTATATTCAAATTAAATGTTTTTTATTAAAAATACAATAAATACAGAAACAATTTTAGAAAACAAATTAAATATACAAAATGTATTAAAAAGAAACATATTTTTAAACATAGCAGTTAATATACAAAACTTTTTTGTGCTCTTCCATTGATTTCAATGGGAGAAAACTTATTTTTCTATGTTTACAGATTTGGTTGTGTGTCTGCTTTGACAGTTTGTGGAGGGTCGCGATCAAAATCGGAAGCAAGGAAGATTTTTGTCCAGGTAAGCACTATTTAAATTATTATTCTAAGTATATGGGTGACTATCTCTAATGTAACGAGAGAGGGTGGAGGTAGTTAGGTGATAGGTTCTAAGTTTGTATACAAATATATTATTTCAACCACAAATTCATTCCAATACAGGTCATGTTCGCACGCCCACGTCGGGATGGGTGTTTTTGTTTTTAAAACAGGTTTACAAAAGCAGTTAATTAAAATGAAATACTACTCTCCTAAACCATTTTCAAATGAAAGTGACATTTTCAAATTTTTTGTGATGCATTTTTAAGGATGACTTTCCATTTTTTTAAATTCATCCGAAACATTGGATGAAGACCTGCTGTGGAATAAGGCTAATGTAGTTGCCCTTTAAAAATTTGAATTTTTTCAGAAGATGACTCAGAAACATTGGATGGACACCACGTGAGTGCTGTGGAATAAGGCTAATGTAGTTGCCTTTTAAAACTCACATTTTTCAGGAGACGGCTTCACTTTGGATAATGGGTCTTACTTTTTGAGGGGATTTAAGACTATGGTGTCCCATTTTTCAAGGAAAACTGCATTCATTTCAGCAACAAAGGAGAGGCCAGATTCGGAAGAGGACAAGACGACTCGCAAATAAGAAAAACTGCAGGATTACCTGTTTGGATTTCTTTTTCAATGGTGTATACTGATTTGGGATGGAGGATTTTTAAAAGATTCCTTTTTTTGGGGGGGTTTCGATTGTAACAGTTGTGGATTTCTTGGCTTACATTGGATTTGGCAACAATTGGAGACTCACGGCGACAAATAAATTTAAAAAGTTACCATGAGTTGACAAAAAGAAGACTACTATGGGCAGGAATCCCAACATTCCTTAAATTTAGAATAAAAATAAGTTGCAAAAATTCCAAATTCATTTGTCTGGCATTTAAAAATTGGCAAGTAATGCGGTTAGTTAGCGCTAGAATTGTAATATGTAAGCAATACTGTCATGGTAGTTTGAAGCCACCATCAACAAAAATTGTTGAATTTTGTCCAATAGTCTTTCATTTCTTCTTTTTTATTGATACTCATGGGTTTAGGCTACCTGACAGTGATTGAACAAGCCTCATTTCCTGGAAACTTTGTTCTTTCTTCAAAATTTCCAGAAAATGATAGATATTTGGGTAATGTTTACCAATTGATTTGTTGAAGGAATTGTACCATCCCTCAATGGCATTGTTAGTTTTCGAACCACCTTCTAAGCTGGTCATGCAGCAGTTCCAGCATTCAATGGGAAACCTTGACTTCCTCTTGCGATCCAACCTGCTTAGACTGCCAATCCATGTATCCTTGAAGTAGCTTAGTTATAGAGCCAATTTCTCTTCATTTTGGGTAAAATAATCAGATTCTGTAGTGGAAGTATAGAACTCATTTACACTGTCACGTGGTACGAAACATAATGCAGTTAATTTTCTTAATTCAAATTGTAGTTTGCTGCTTGACAAATTGCCCTCAACCAAGAATGATTTTTATATTTTTTGCCAATACGCCTAAGAAAAGTGGAAAAAGCATCTTTGAGTTTGGCTATTAGGGTATAATTTAGTCACTGTGTTAATCATTGTCAATTCGAAATCCACTATTACTTTTCCAGGACTTTTATTCAAAGTTTTGCTTTTGATCACAGTTAAAAATTCAGTGAATGTTGAGGCATGTTCGTCAGGGAGTAAAGCATACACTAGAAGGATAGTTGTGTTATTCCTGTTGGCATGAATAGTATAATTTTGGGTGAATTGATGGGGTGTTGATTTAGAAGTGGACTATTGTCTAATGTTACAAGGTTATGGATAGTGCTAAAAAATTAAAATTCTTTTTTAAGGATTTTCATTGTCATGCAGGAGGAAAATTTCATTGGAGAAACATACAGTTAGTTGAAGAGGGATGCTAATGACTTCATAGGTTTGGGGTGTTACACGGTGGAGTTGTTGCCTCCGAACCAACTCCCTAAGGTTGGGAATGGAGGGCATGCCACTGGCAACATGTACTGGAATGTTTTAGGCTACCTCTTGTAATATTGCACCACAGTGTTCATTGGAAGTGTGCGCGAGAAGCTTAATTTGTTGAACATTTTCTCTTACTTCTATTTCCATTGCAGAGGCAGAGTGGTTATGCTCTGTTGTCCTAACCAAAGTATCTTCCAGAGTAACCGCTCTGCCTGTGTAATGGGAAGAGAAGTATTGCACACACCTTCAATGACTCTTAGATTCAGTAAATCTCTCTTTACAGTAGAGATAGCCACCATATTTGACAAGTTTGTTCCTTGTCCTGGATTTAACATAATTTGCTTACCTTGGTGATGCCATTGTTGGTAAATCTGTGGGAGAAAGAAAACATATGTTTAAGTCTATGTGTTTTACGTATTTTTTAAGATGCTCATTTTTTGTTGTTTTGTCTGCAAATAAAATTAAATGTTTTTTGTTATTTGATATAGCCTGTGAAGAAAGGGAACAGTTAAAAACCTGTTGGAGACAAATATTCTAAGTTCTGTATTTTGGTTTTGTTACTATTTGCACAGCATGGGTTGAAGTTTTGAATAATGTTTTTAGTTACCTGAGGTTGATATGGTATTTGCTTGATGGGCAAATGTTAGAGCAGATTCTAGTCTTAGAAAATTCTGCAGCAGTTGAAGATTTTGGGACTTTTAATTTTTTTGTTTTACTGTCTGACAAGAGAGAAATGGATTGCTATTTGTTGAAAATGTATATTTTTATATGGTTGATTTGTCACCATCCACATTGAATTTTTTGCAGCACTTACTTTGTAATTTTCATGTTTTGATTGGAGATTTCAGTGGTTGGTTGGAAAGAAATCCAATTCCTTCTTTCAAAGGAAAGTGTAAATGGGTGAAAACAAATATCAAAAACTTAGTTGCATTTTCTTATTTATTTGTTCAGTACCTCTGACTCTAATTGTCCTCCGCCTGCTGTGAGGTAAGTACATGGCAGAATAGGAATAGGAATTTTGCCCCCTAGACACTGTCCACCACGTACCCTGAGGTAAGTACCCAAAGGAGTAGGAATAGTGATTTTGCCACCCAGTCATTGGCCAAAACCTGCACGGAAGTAAGTACCCAGTGAAGTAGGAATAGAAAAATGTTGACTTATAGTCACTCTCCAGCACCCGCCCTGAGGTAAGTACATGGTGGAGTAGGAATAGTGATTTTGTCCCCCAATAACTGTTTAGTAAGTGCCCTGATGTAAGAACCCTGTGGAGTATGAATACTAATTTGACTTTGAGCCACTGTCCAGTACCTGTGCTGAGGTAAATACCCGGTGGAGTAGGAAAAGAAATGTAGCCCCCATCACTATCCAACTTCTGCCCTGAGGTAACTGCCTGGTGGAGCAGGAATAGTAATTTAGCCCCCCTGACACTGTCCTGCACCTGCCCGGCGGAGTAGGAATATAAATTTAGCCCCCTGGTCACTATCCAACACCTGTCCTTGACACTCACTGTCTATCTCCTGCCCTATGGTAATCATTTGTTGAGATATTTGACAGGATTACTCGGTAGAAATCCTATTGTTACTTTCAAACAAGAGTCTGTATTGGTGAAACCAACATTTTTGATATTAGTTGGGTATTTCAATGTATACTTCAAACACCACTACCCTCACTGTCCAGCACCTGTCCTGAGGTAAGTATCTGGTGCAGTAGGAATGCTAATTTAGCCGCCCAGTCACTGTACAGCATCTTCCCTGAGGTAAGTATCAGGTAAAGTAGAAATAGTAATTTACAAACAAGTCACTGTCCAGCCCCTGTCACGAGGTAAGTACCCGGCGGAGTAGTAATAGTAATTTAGCCCCCCAGTCACTGTCCAGCACCTGCCCTGTGGTAGGTATCTGGTGGAGTTGGAATAGTAATTTAGCCGCCAGTCATTGTCCAACACCTGTAATGGGGTAGGTACCCGGTGGAGTTGGAATAGTAATTTAGCCCTCCAGTCACTGTACACCACCAGCACTGAGGTAAGTACCCAGTGGAGTAGGAATAGGAATTTTGTCCCACAGTCTCTGTCCAGCACCTGCCCTGAGGTAAGTTCCCAGTGGAGTAGGAATAGTAATTTTAATATCCAGTCCCTGTCCAGCACCTGCCCAGAGGTAAGGACCCACCGGGCTAGCAAAAGAAATTTAGACCACCAGTCAGCATCCAGCACCTGCCCTGAGTTAAGTATCCGGTGAGGTTGGAATAGTATATTTAGCCAGCACCTGCCCTGAGGCAAGTACCCTGTGGAGTTGGAATTGTATTTAGCCTCCAGTCATTGTCTACCACCTGTCATGAGGTAAGTACCCAGTGGAGTTGGAATCGAAATGTATCACTTAATGAACAGTCCAGCACCTACACTGAGGTAAGTACATGGTGGAGTAGGAATAGTGTTTAGCCTCCCTGACATTGTCCAGCACCTGCCCTGAGGTAAGTACCCTGTGGAGTAGGAAATTAGGCCACCCAGACACTGTACATCACAGCCCCTGTGCTAAGTACCTGGTGGAGCAGGAATAGTAATTTAGACCCACAGATACTGTCAAGTACCTGCCCTTAGGTGAGCATTCCCTGGAGTAGGAATATATATTTACCCTCCCAGCCACTATCCAGCACCAGCCCTGAGGTAAGTACTTTGTGGAGTGGGAATAGTAATTGTCCCCCTTTCACTGGCCAGCACCTGCCCTGTGGTAAGTATCTGGTGGAGTAGGAATGGTAATTTTAAATACCCAGTCACTATCCCGCACTTGCCCTGAGGCAAGTACCCACCAAAGTAGGAACTGTTATTTTGACCACAGGTTTGTGTCCAGCACCTGCCCTGAGGTAAGTACCCGGTGGAGTAGGACTAGAAATGCGGGCCCACAGTCACTGTCCAGCTCCTGCACTGAGGCAAGTACCCTGTTGAGTTAGAATGTTAGCCCCTAGTCACTGTCTACCACGTGTCATGAGGTAAGTACCTGGTGGAGTAGTAATATAAATTTGGCCACCCAGATATTGTCCTGCACCTGTCCTGTGGTAAGTACCCACTGGATCAGGAATAGCAATTCAGCCACCCAGATACTGTCAACCACCTGCCCTGATGAAAGTATCTCCCACAGCAGGAATAGACAGTCACTGTCCAACACCAGCCCTGAGGTAAGTACTTGGTGGAATAGGAATAGTAATTTAGCCCCCATGTCACTGTCCAGCACTGGCTCTGAGGTAAGTATCTATCAGGGTAGAAATAGAAATTTGTCACCAAAGACACTGCCCAGCACCTGCCTAGATGTAAGTACCTGATGGAGTAGTAATATAAATTTAGCTACCTAGTCACTATCCAGCACCTTCCCTGAGATAAGTACTCAGTGGAGCAGAAATAGTAATTTAGCTCCCCCAGACACTGTCCTGCACCTGCCCTGAGGTAAGTACCCAGCAGAGTAGGAATAGAAATTAGGCCCCTGGTCACTATCCAACACCTGTCCTGAGTTAAGTGCTCAGTGGAGCAGGAATAGTCATTTTGCCCTATGGTTACTGACCACCACTTGCCCTCAGTTATGCCCCAGTGCTGTAGGATTAGTAATGTTCCCCCTCAGTCATTGTGCACCATCTGTTCTTAGGTAAGCATGCAGTGTAGCAGAAGTACTATGTTTTTCCTCAGACACTCACTGCCTATCTCCTGCCCTAAGATAACCAAGTGTTTGAGATTTAAATTTTTGAGAAAAATAAAGAATTTTTGGTACTTTACAGTAAAAAAACAAAAAATACTGATTTTTACGGTTGTTTTTTTCAAAATTGATAACTTATTTACCTTCCGGATATGTGGAATTATGGAAGGAAGATCTTCACAACAGAACTACTTTTTCCCAACGTTTAAGAACATTTTGTAAAATACATTGTATATATATATTTCAGATTTATTGGAAGGTTATTTTTAATTGAATATTCCTATTGATTTACCTTTTATCTTGTTAGATGGCAGTATTAACTACAGGATGTGGGTATCGATTCTTTGCTCCAAACAATGCATGTGGTCACGAAGGGATTCAGTGTACTACTGAGAACAAAATGGTAGACGGTGTATTTTGGGTGGTGTTCCATAATTCAAACAAAACGTGTCTTAAACATGGCTTTTAAAGGTACATTTAATTCAGAGAGAATGTGTATTTATTTTTAAAGGTTTAAAAAGGGTTTTTATAGTGTTCCAGCCACAAAATGCCAGACATTTTAGAGAGCTAAAACGTGTTCACATTCGTAAAAATAGTAGAAGGACTACTTTTGTAATGATATACATCACAACCCGTTTTATTTATAAAGAGCATTGTTGAACATAATTTCTTTTAATGTTGTCCTTGGAAACTTGGTGTAGGTGAAATATTTGTCCATGGCAGTGTTTAAAAAATGATTTTTTTTTAAATAACCATGATTTCTTTTAAAGGGGAATTTATTTTTTAAGTTTATAAAATTGAGTGTTAGACAAAATAAAATATATGTGTTGTTGAAAAATGCACGGTTAAGGCATGCGTAGTAATTGTATGTGTGGTTCAGATGTGTTTAATGTATTCAGACATGCTTAGTAGAAACTTGCATTGCAGAGGTAAGGTCTTTGTTGCGCTTGCATTGTAAAGGCATGTTTTGTTTAGGCATTCGTGGTTCCATCATACAACCTTTAGGTAGATATGCATTTCTTTGATGATATAGATATAGGAAGTACCACTGATCGTGTAGGTAATGTTGGTATTGCGGTAAGAGATTCCCTCTCCTGGAGTAGTAGTATGGGTAAGAGACATTTATTAACTCGTGTGGAGCCAGGGCATAGAGTATATCTGAAGCTCTGATAGGGCCTTCCATTTGTGTGTTTATAAGTAGAGAAAATAAGAATAGAGGACATCTTGAGAAATGAAGCAGAAGAACAACTAGAAAAAGAAAGAACCCACCATTAAACCTCTGTCCCACCCCCTTCCTCCTCCCTAGAAACATTGACATAGATGGAGTAACAGAGAAGAGAGTCTGTCCCTCAGCAACGGAGAGCTTAACATAGACAGAGCACGTTTCACTGTGAAGAAAGAACCTGTGGACGGTTACAGTTTGATATATTATCTAAGAATAACTGTAAGCAACAGTAAACATATATAGATATTATGTGTTCCAGAGATACAATGAAGGACAATTTAGATTTTTCACAGCCTGCTGGGCAGAAAATCTGGATTTTATTAAAGAAACGGATGCTAATATTATGCAAATCTCCTTTATTGCCACAGCTCAGCAGCAACAATTGAAGAATACAGAACTTCAATGAACATTCCAATGTGCTATAAAGTCCCCCCACAGGCAGCCATCTTCCTTCTTTGTTAAACTGCGAACAAAATAAAAGAACAAATTGAAGAACATTTTCCAAGTTGAGGTCCGGAGAGAGAGCATTCTTATTCTGAAAGAAAAAGAATAGGTTCCGGTAATATCTTCAATAACATTATAAATATCAGGGTGGGAAAAAGTGGAGGGATAATATTAGCCTCCGTGTCTTTAATAAAATCCAGATTTTCTGCCCAGCAGGCTGTGAAAAATCTAAATTTTATGGCATGACACGGAGGCCAACATTATGCAAGTTTAAAGTACATTAAGAACATTATCAATCACATTCGAGATTGGTCTGAAATAACAATTTTTGAACATACTATCGTTCGACCAGTCTGCCGCCCTAAGGATATCTTGCAGCCCCCCCCCCAAGGATAAAGGCTTTAGAAACCGACACACCTCTAAGGGAGTCTGCTCCAAAAATAGAGACATCTACACCACTTTCACACATGACTTCCTTCACCCATCTTGCCAAAGTTGGTGAAGAAACTCCTTATGAGGAAATCTGTGAGAAATGAATAATTGACTCTCATTTAATCTGAGACGCTCAGTTCTTTTTTTGTACTCTTTCAAGCATTTAACCACACAGAGTCTTTCATTCTGAGGAAAGAAGGAGTAAAAGATAGAAGAAGACATGGTTTTGGTTCTTTTCTTGAGGTAAAAACAAACACCCTCTGGTTGGAAAGCCCTATTGGAAACATCTAGTGCTATGACATCTGAAGTTCTTCTGAACGAAACTAGACATAATAAAACAGTAAGTTTATATGAAATGCTTAATAAGGAAAGAGTAGAATTTTCACCCCAGGAGGTTAGAGTTCACAACACGTCTCTAACATCCCTTAGAGCGGTATATTTAGCAGTTGGAGGATTTAATACTCTCATACTTCTCATAATCTTTTTAGTTAATACATTTTGTCCCACAGAAACACAGGGGCATATTAGCAAGGGCACTATCGCCGCTTTAGCGGCACTTTTTGCCGCTAAAGCGGCGATATTTATATCGCCCTATCAGCAAACTGTCTCTAACAGCAGTTAGAGACAGTTTTCGGGCATTAGCGCCCGTTTTTACCGCTTGCATGTCAGCGATATTTATCGCTAATGACATGCAAAGTGGGCGTTCCGACGAACAAACCTGGGAAACACTCGCTAACAGGCCTATCGCCTATTAGCAAGGTGGCCATGGCCCCAGTTAGCGACGTGAAAAGTCGCGCTAACCGGGGTCATCGCCATTTATTTAACACCTGCAATTAGCAGGTGTTAGCCATACCTAACATGGGGGTGGATTATGCTGATACGACCACAGGGTCGTATCAGCAAGGTGTTCTCCCTTCTCCATGCAACATCGCTGGTTTTTCAGCGATGTTGGCCCATTTCCCGCTATCGCTGGAATATTCATCGCCATAGCGCTAATCGTTGCTAATACAGCGTTAGCGTGGCGATATATTCCAGCGATAGCCGGCGATAAAAAAAATCACGCTAAGCAGGGTTAGCGATGATTATCGCCTCTTCTTGCTAATATGCCCCTCAGTTTATTAAAGAGTGACCTGCAGATATAGCAGATCTATAAACATTCACGGTTCTATAAGATAGACCTGATGTAAACAATTCTGAAAGGTAGTTCACAACATTCACTAAATCAGTTGAAACAGGATCATAACCTCGTTGAAAACACCAGCGAACCCATTTGTCCCATGCCAGTCGATATGCTTTCCTTGTTCCAGATGCCCATGACTCAGATATGAGTCTGAAAGCATCTGTCGAAAGCCCTGGGATTCACCACTGTCTCCTGAAATCTTCCATGCCATCAAGACCAGAAGACCCTGCTCTACAAGGGGATGGACATCTCCTTCTGGACCTAGAAGAATCTATTGAAGGAAGGAATTAGAATTGGGAAGTCTATGCTCATTTCCAAAATGATTTGAAACCAGGCTTGCGATCTCCAAAGGGGTGTTATGACTACCATGCTCTCTTTGTAATGACGAGCATGAAGGAGTAGACGAGGTAGCATGGCAAAAGGCGGGAAAGCATAGGGAGCTAGACCTCTCCAATCTTGGAGGAAAGCGTCTACCTTCTGAGCTTGAGGATCCGGTCTCCAGCTAAAAAATTCGTTCAGTTGAGTGTTCAGTCGGTCCGCAAACAAGTCTGTCCTGAAGGGACCCCATTTGGATTGGATATTCAGGAATATTTCTCTGTCTAGTCTCCAGTTGCTGGAGTCCTTGAAATTCCTGGAGAACCAGTCCGCTACACCATTGCTCAAACCAGGAATGTGTTCCGCTATAACTGAGACTCCTTTGCTCAAGCAGTATCCTCAGAAACCCTTTGCCAGATCCGATAGACCTTTGGAATGGGGTCCGCCCAGTTTGTTCACATATCAGACTGCTGACACATTATCCATGCGCAACATTACACAGCATTTCACTGATTTTTGGGTGAAGCAGCGAACTGCAAATGAACCTGCAAGTAACTCTAAGCAGTTGATATGAAACTTCTTCTCCTGATCTGTCCACCGATCCCCTGTTGATGAGTTCCCACATCTCGCTCCCCATCCTTCCAAACTCGCGTCCGATTCTATTAATAGGTCTGGTTCTTCCCCAAAAATGGCTCTGCCATTCCATGCCTCCGCATTCTTCAACCACCAGAGGAGTTCCGACCTCGATTCCTGGTCTAGAGAGATCATCTGAGAATACGATTCTGTTGATCTCAGAGCCCCTGCTTTTAGTCTCTGCAGAGCTCGATAGTGTAATGGACCTGGGAAAATAGCTTGAATTGTGAACGATAGGAGACCCAGGATCCTTACTAGAATTCTTAGGGGAAAAGACTTTTTTAAAAGTATCTTTCTTAGTTCTTTCCTTACTTTCCTTACTTTGTCTCTTGGTAATTTCAGTTCTGCTTTTACTGTATCTACCACAAAACCCAGGAATTGTGTCTGTTGGCTTGGTACTGTACAAGATTTCTGTGGGGCCGATTCACAGAACTAATCTGAGATAAAATCCTAAACTTACTACTTTTGGTATTCACAGAAGGCATTTAGTAGTAGTAAAGTTAAGACCCCTAACTTTACTACTACTAAACTGAGACAAAATCCTAACTTTACAACTTTCGGTATTCACAAAGGCATTTAGTAGTAGTAAAGTTAGGAGTCCTAACTTTACTACTACTAAATGCCTTCTGTGAATACCAAAAGTAGTAAGTTTAGGATTTTATCTCAGATTAGTTCTGTGAATCGGCCCCTTCTTGTTTATAACGAAACCTAGATGTTCTAAAAGTCGTACTGTGAGGTTTGTATGAAAGGAGACAGTCTGTATTGATTGAGCCATTATAAGAATGTCGTCGAGGTATATAATTAGTCTCATTCCCCTTTCCCTGAGCCAGGTAGTCACGGGGCGTAGAACCTTGGTGAAGCACCAAAGGGCGGACAAAAGTCCGAAAGGGAGACTGCAAAATTGGTATAACTTTCCCTCCCATGTAATTTGGAGGAACTTCTGATGAGGTCCCCAGATTGGGATAGTCAGATAAGTGTCTTTCAAGTCTAGTCTCGTCAGCCAGTCCCCTTTCCTTAGGATGTCCCTTAAAAGATGTATTCCCTCCATCTTGAAATGGTGGTAAACTACCCAATGATTTAAATCCTTTAGATTTATAACTGGTCTTTGTTCCTTGTTTTTCTTCTCTACCAGAAAGATATTGCTGAGGAAGCCTATTTGTGTGCCTTCTATAATTGCCCCTTTCGTTAAAAGTTCCTTTACCTCTTGAGAGACCAGTTTCTTGTCCTTGTGTGAGAAAGAAATCTCCTGTGGGTGTCTTGTTTGTGAAGGGGTATCGAGGAAATCTATCATGTATCCCTTCACTGTATTCAAGACCCATGGATCTTGAGTTACTAGATTCCAATTCCCAGAGAAAAGGCGTAGTCTCCCTCTCACCTTTAAAGGGGTATCTGAAAGGTCTTTTAAGGTTCCTACCTGATGAAAAGGAACGCTGTCTCCGTTCGCCTCTGAAGGGACGTCCACGGTTCCTTTGTCTTTGTCCGCCACAGCCCAGGAAGGGTCTTGAGGGAGGTAGTCCTTGGCCGGGGAAACAACCCCACATTCTCCCGGCCCTGCCAAAAACTCTATCATGAAAGACCTTTTTTATTTCCTTTTGTGATTTTTGGATGGAGCTGAAAACTCCAACATATTTAGCCATCTCCTTAATAAAATCTTCTCCAAAGAGTAGACCCTGAGGACTAGGACCTCCATCTTTATTAGCTAGCTCAATAAGTTTAGGGTCAATCTTAAGTAAGACCCCTTTGCGTCTCTCTGTGGAGATAGCAGTATTGGCATTTCCAATTAGGCATATTATCCTCTGAACCCATTCTCTTAGCTCTTTAGGGTCGATTGAGGAATCCCCTAGGTATGCTGACTCGGCCATCTCAAATATTTTGGTGAGTGGGCCTATAGTGTCGAGTAGACGGTCTTGACAGGACTTTAGTCCCTTGTCTACACTTTTCTTTGGGTCATTAGCATTTTTTGAGATAAAGGCTACTACCTTGGGGTCAAGTTCAGGGGTCATAGCCACTTTGTTAGGCAATGATGGGCGTTGGCATTCGGAGCGTAGTTGGGACCTAACTTCTTTGGGAATGTCTTTCCTCAATCAAAAAGAGAGGTAGTCCGCCACGTGTTGTGATGGAGTCCACTCCGGAGATAAGGGGTGTTTAATTAATAATGGATCGAACATCTCATCTCCAAATGGATCCACAATACCCATTTTGGATCGCGAGGCCTTGGATGCCTCCTCGGAGCTTCCTAATCTTCTTACTACGACCTCTTCGACGTCAGTGTCGAACTCAGAAGAAAAAGAGAGTTCAATTGCAGGTTCTAAATCATCATCGCTGTCGATGGCGATAGGGAGCTCAGGGCCTAGAAACGGTTAGCACTACTCTAAATAGCACTTAGATGCTATGTATAGAGAAATATTGAACAGCATGTAATATAAAATCATTAAAATAGTAAAGTGAAAGAGGCTAAGCTCGTAAAGGGTAGTACTTATCTTTGTGAGCAGCAGCAATAAAGAAGGAAGATGGCTGCCTGTGGGGGACTTTATAGCTCATTGGAATGTTCATTGAAGTTCTGTATTCTTCAATTGTTGCTGCTGAGCTGTGGCAATAAAGGAGATTTGCATAATTTTGGCCTCCGTGTCATGCCATAAAATTATTGGTAACTACTTTAAAGGCATCATTTCTTTGTTGTAAGAAGAAGAAAAAGCATAGTAACGTAATTAAAATGTAAATAAAGTGTCCACAACCATAGACGAAGGCCCAATCAAGGCACTTGAGCTTTTGAACCAAGTGACAAAACTGGTGTTTGGCTAAAATGCCCAATTCTAGCACCAAAAATATCTGTTCACTTATATAAGCGAATTGCTGGTGAAAGTTGTTTGAAATATAATATACTTATCTAAATCACACAGCAGTCTGTTAAATAGCAAGGATTAAGGACATTGTCTTACTCATCCAAGAGGTGAATAATGTTTTCCTTTTGTTGGAGGTGGAGCAGAAGTGCAGGAGTTTTCCATCTCATGGTCTGTGAGTTTGTCAAGGAAGTTCGACAGGTCATTGGGGTCCTCAAAGGTATGGAATTTGTCCTTCAACATTACTTTGAGTTTTGTTGGCCCTTCAAAGGAAAATTGTAATCTCATAAATCTATCCTGGAGTGCCAAGAATCCTTTCCTGGTGTTGACAGTGGTTTTGGAATAGTCATGTGATATATGAACTTTGAGGCCATTCCAGTTATTCTTGAGCATGTAGACCAGTATCATCTATGTGTTTTGAAACTACAGTGGTTTAGATACTATCATCTTGTGGAGTTTCTGTCAGTTGGCTTGACTGTCAGGACTCTATTTGCTCTTACCTGTTCTATTTTTTGTTGAATTTCAGACCAGTAACTTGTGGGAGCCAGTTCTCAAAGAATGATATTAAGGAGCCTGACGATCCTTCTGTACTCCCAAGGATTCCAACAATTCTTATGTTTCCACTCCTGATGCAGAGTTCCAATTCCGTTATGTCTTTTTTCATGGGTTTTGTCAACAATTGTAGTGCTTGTAAGTCCTTGGACACATGAGTGGTGTCTTCTATGGATTCTAAAGATACTGATTCTATGTTCTGCCTTTGCTATTTTATTATTGATTGCATTGATGTTCGCTCTTATCGCAGCCATTTCCAGTTGCATTGAGTCCATGTTTTTCTTTGTTGATTTTGCCAGGCCACGTACATCCACCAGCTTTTTTAATATCATGTCGATCGTTCTGTTGATATCTGATTTGTTTTTGATAGTCAAGTCTGGAAAGGGTAGCTTTGCTTTCGAGCGCTCAAAGTGTGATTTAGATTTTTTATCTTTCATCTTGGTGGGCCAGGATGGTGGGGTTAGTTAGAATCAATGGTGTATCTGATGTTGGTGTAGGGCTTTAAAGAATATAGGAGTTGGTTTCCCCACTTGTGGAATTGGACTAATCTAAGTAGGAGGAGGCAATTAGCAATTCCTGATCAATTACGCAAAGGGGGTTATTTGCCTAAATAGGAAAAGTGTGCTGATTAAAGAGCAAGAGAAACATGAAGCTCTATGAGGTTCTTATATGTTGAGAGCCTCACCTGCGTCAGTATCTCTAGAGCATTTTGTCCTCGACATCCTGTTGATAAAGCATAAGCTATGGCAGACTCATCAAAAGCCAGAAGGCACCCTCACCAACATGCATATCAGGAGCCTGTTAGCAATGGTCAGAATGGGCATTAAAATTGCAGGATTCACGTGGTTCACTTGTATGTGCAAAGCATGTTTGTCTCATTCTGGAACTTGTGTGTTGCACTAGCTTGCTTCCTTCATGTGCCAAACTGGGCCTGTATTGGTGAGCTCATGGAAGTGTTAGTGAAGTGGCAGGTGTTCAAATGGCTCGAAAAAACAGTCATTAAAAAAGATCAGTATTGTCTTATGGGCACAAACAGGGCCTAGTAATTCTGGTGATCGTGAGGAATTTAGAAGCATTAATTGGTTTATCAATTGCTGTGACCTGTGGTCACCATTTTAGGGTCAGGCAGAGCTTGCGTATCAGCTTATGTATGGCATTTAGAGGTGGCAGATAGTAGCTGTGGCAAGGTGCTGCTCCAAATGAAGTAGTACCTGGCAACATTGGTGCTGGTATTGGAGTGCACTGTCACCGGAATGCACAGTTAACAGTGTGAGGCGATCCCTGTTCCAATCTCGGTTGCGTCGAGAGAGCTGCCATTTTGGATCAGTGGGTGTTACGGCGGTGATGATTTGTTTCAAATAAGTCTCCTCATGGGAAGACCTTTGGGCTCTCAGACTTTCAAGGTTAGCTCTGCTTGTCTTCCGACATTGGATTCTGTTATTTTCAGTGGTACTACTGGTTTGGAAACATCTGAACCTGTGGTATTTTGCTTTTGCTGAGAGGAGCGACTGAGATAAGCAGACATGGTTGCCTCTGTCCAAGCTGTGCCCCCTCATTTCCACCTAATTATAACATCACTTTTATCTTTGGTCGTTTTCACTGAAAGTCTAGGGAGATTTTATTACCATACCAACCCCCCACAGGTGGCAAACCCCGATTAACCCCCTCCACCGCACTACCCCCAAAATGTCTATTTTTAAAAAACATTTTGGATGGTCTTCCCCCAACCATGTTGCCTTACTCCTACACTTTTTAATTATCTCTATTCTGCTGGCCTTAGGACTCTGTGCATTTTACTACTGCTAACCAGTGTTAAAGCACTTGTGCTCACTTCTTAAAACTTAGTAACATTGTCTTATCCCCAAATAGCATATTTAATTTACATTTAAGTCCCTGATACAGCGGTAGGAGATGTACCCAGGGTCTGTAAATGTAACACTAACAGTGGACCTGTTGCACCAATTGTGCCACCCACTTAAGTAGCGCTTCCAAACATTTCTCAGGCCTGCTATTGTGTCCAGTTTTAATATGCCATTTTGATCTGGCAAAATATATCTTTTGCAAGGCAAAAACCTTCCCTTTTAATACATATAACTCACCCCTAGGGATGGCCCTAAACAACCCACGGCCAGGGTGCAATGCATTTAAAAAGTAGGACATGTACTTTTAAATTTACATGTCATGATAGTGAAACAATCTTACATTTATTTTTCACTATTGCAAGGCCTATCGCTCCCATAGGATAACATTGGAGTTGCATTTCGACATTTAACAAGTGAACAGTTCATGTTTGGTGTCTATGGAATTGTAAGAAGAAATTCTCTTTTATAGTGAAATCGGATTTTTGGTTACAATTTAGAAAATGCCACTTTTAAAAAGTTAAAGGAACAAATGATGGATGGACTGTTGAACAATCCAAACATTCACCCCCAGTCACAAGGATCTGGGTTTAGTCCATTGTTCTTATCCTCACCACGCCACTCAAGTTTGGACTCAGCCATATGCAAATCAGTCTTGACCCTATTCCTCAAGGAAAGAGTCCAGCCACTAGCAATGCAAACATTCACCCCAGTCACAAGGATCTGGGTTTAATCCAGTGTTCTTTTGCTCACCATGCCACCCCAGTTTGGACCCACCCATATGCATATCAGTCTTGACCCTGTTCCTCATGAGAACAGGCCAGCCCAAACTGCCAAGCCAGGTCCACCCTAGACCGGAAACAAGCATCCTGGGGGCAGTTTCAGGGCATCACCCCTCATCAGCCAGGCTAGCTTGCAGCGTGCAGCGGTGTTGGCATCAGTGGATGTCGGCAGCGTGGTAGTGCTGAGGGAGGGGGTGAGCTGTTCTTTGGTGACTTTGTTCCAGCTACGGCCGGGGGTGCAGAGAGGGCATTGGTGTACAGTGGGTTTGGTGAAGTTGAAGTGCACGCAGTGGTGTTTGGTCCAGATGAGTTCTGTAGTGTGACTGTAGGTGACGATTCCGCTGGCTGAGAAGACGGGGCTCGAACGTGGGTCCCGCTGCGTGTGTTGGAGTGGTGACTAGCTGCTTCAGTCCTATGTTTGTGAGGTTCTCCAGAATGGATGCGGTGTTCTGGTCATTGGGGTTGTCCAAGTGAAAGTTGAGGTCACAGAGTAGGATGTAATCAGTTGATACGAGAGCCTGGGGGTGATGAAGTCGATGATGGCTTTGGTGAAGGGCGGGCCAGGGCCCAGTGGTCTGTAGACGATGGTGCTGTGGAGGGTTGTGATGGTGCTGCGGAGGGTTGTGTGAGGGTTGTGTTGTCTGTTGTAAAAGTGGAAGTGGAGGTGTTTCATTGTTGTCGCTGGGTCGTCCGAGTGGGTGGTCAGGCGGAGGGTGTTTTTGTGGACGATGGTGATGCCTCTTCCTGTTTAGTTGGTGCGGTCCTTGAGGGTGATCTTGTAGCCATCAGGGATGGCAGTGGCGATGACCAGGCCAGAGCTGGGGTTCGTCCAGGGTTCTGTGAGGAAGGCGATGTCAGGAGATGCGGAGTCACGGAGGTCCCAGGTTTCTGTAGCGTGTTTGTAGAGGGAGCGCATGTTGAGGAGGATGCAGCTGAGCCGGTCGGGTCCGCCATAGGTGGTTGGGTGGCGGGGGAGCTGGAGTGCAGAGGTGGGACAAGTTGAAGCTGTAGTTATGGCAGGAGAAGGGCCCTTGGGTGTCCTTCGGTGATGCGAGGTGGCAGATGTCATGGCCTCCGGTGTTGAGGGCGAGGCGGGTGCTGGTGTTGTATCTGTGCTATGTTTGAGAACCAGTCTCCATGGCTCTGGGCACAGTCCAGGCACGGACGGGCACAGACGGCCTTGCCTTTGGCATGCCAAATAAGTTAGGCCCCCAAAAATCTGTTCAGGAGGGTGGGCCCAGAAACTCATCACAGTCCAAGGGTGGGTACTAGGTTAAAAACTTTGATCCCAAGAAGGTTTGGTGGTTTGATTGCAAGACAACTGGCCACCGAACTAGGGACCCTAACTGTAAAAACAAAAAGAATGCCTCTAGCATACCTGCTGCAAATGCACTTGTGAGTCTCCAGATGGGATCAGAGGTAAGGCCTGACCATGTCAAGGTACTCACTCAGTCAACCCTTGTCTCAGAGGGAGGGGTAGATGTAGCTATCCTGGCTCTCTGGCCCAGTAACCTGGAAAGATACAAACAAGAGCCAATTATTAATGGGATGCCCTGAGGGACACTGGTGCCATCATTACCATGGTGGCTGAGCCACTGGTATCCCCTCATTATTATCTGCTAGGACAGACCTAGACAGTCCTCAATGCTGACAATCAGGCTAAGGAACATCCAATGGCCTTCGTGACTTTAGATTGGGGAGGAGTTAGTGGCCTTAAAAGGGTAGTGGTGTCTTCTGCTATTGCTGTACAGTGTCTGCTTGGAAATGATTTGAAGTACTCAGCAACATGTGCTGAGGTTGAGAGGAAAACCCATGCAGCAATGCTGGGAATATCTGAATGGGTGTGTGTAAAAGCAAGGGCACAAAGCAAAACCCAAGGTGAAAAATATGTGTTTGAGCCAGAAATGATGGAACAAGCGTCCAAGAGCAAAGGCAGGAAGACTGGGGAGCCAGCTTCAAAACAGACATCAGACTAAGTCCCTTCTCCTCAGGGAGAAGACTTGTCAGCCCCAGGAGCTTGGGCCTTACATGGCAGAGCTCTTAGGACCAGGGGGACCCACTAGGGGAGATCTGTGCTGGGGAAGAAAAACTGTCCTACTCTTGAAAGCCTGAGGCAGCAAGCTGATGATCAGGAAAAGGGAAGTATTAATGGTTCCCAGAGGACCTATTGTGAGGAGAGATTCCTATACACTGAGTCTAGAGACCCAAACCTAGTGCCACCAGGAGAATGATAGTGCCTCACAGTTTAGAGGGTTTCTCCTAACATTGGCCCATGGCATTCCCCTAGATGGGCATCTTGGCCAGACAAAAACCAGGAGTCGGGTACTTAACCACTTCAGCTGGCCAGCAATATCCCAGAAGGAGAAGGAGTTTTGCAAGTTCTGTGCTACCTTTCAGGCCAGTGGCAAGTAAGGTAGCCTCCTAAGGCCCCATTAATTCCACTTGCAATCATTGGGATGCCCTTTGAAAGGGTAGAGCTTGATATTGTTGGTCTCCTTGGCCATCCAACTGCATCATGGAATACATTTATTCTGGTGAGAGTGGATCATGCCACCAGGTACCCTGAAGCAATTCCCTAAGGACCACCACTGCATCTGCAGTGGCCAAGGCCCTCCTTAGCATCTTTACTAGTGTTGGCTTTCCTAAGGATGTAGTATCAGACAGAGGTACAAACATCATGTCTGCATACTTGAAACACATGTTGGCTGAGTGCGGGGTAAAATATAGGTTCACTACACTATACCATCCACAGACAAATGTGCTTGTTGAAAGGATTAACAAGACTCTAAAATTGGTGGGCTCCCTGAAAAACTCAGAAGAAGATGGGATGTCTTGCTGCCTTGCCTGCTTTTTGCTTACAGATAGGTGTCACAAAAGGGAGTACGGTTTTCCCCCTTTGAACCTTTGTTTGGACACCCTGTAAAGAGCGCCCCTCTGTTTTGTCAAGGAAGGATGGGAGGGATCCCTCCAAGAACCAAAACAAGACATTGTGGATTATGTACTTGACCTTCATTCAAGGATGGGTGAATACATGAAAATAGCAAACAAAAATCTTTAGGCCAGCCAAGAGCTCCAAAAGCTCTGGTGATCAAAAGGCTGCCATGGTGGAGTTCCAACCAGGTCAGAAGGTGTGGGTTTTGGAATCTGTGGCTCCTAGGGCCTCCAGGGCAAGTGGACTGGGCCCTACCCTATCCTTGGGAGAAAAGGGGAGGTCACTTTCTTAGTGGACATTGGCACATGTATAAACCCGAAGAGGATGATACATGTAAACAGCCATAAACCTTACAATGATATGGCTGATATGACAATGCTTATGGTTACAGATGAGTAACAGGAGGCAGAGAGTGGGCCACAACCCTAAAGTTGGGTCAGTTGATGGAGTGGTCATTTCAGACACCCTCACTGCCCAACAGCAGGCAAGTCCTAAATCAGTTTGCTGAGCTCTTTTCCTTTTCCTTGACTCCTGAACAGACTATCTGGTGTACATACGATGTGGAAACTGACTAAAGCATACCTGTCAAAAGCAAAATATACAAGCAGTCTGACCATGTCAAGGAAAGCATAAAAGCTGAGGTAAGCACGATGCTGGAGTTGGGTGTCATTTAACCCTCAGAGAGCCCATTGGCCAGCCCAATTGTGTTAGTCTCTAAGCCACATTCCCAGAGTGGAAAGAAAGAAATGAGGTTATGTGTGGACTACAGGGGCCTCAATGCAGTTACCAAGACAGATGCCCATCTAATTCCAAGAGTTGGTGAGCTAATTGACAGGTTGTGGCAGGTGCATATCTGAGTACCTTTGATCTCATATCAGGTACTTGCAGATAGGTCTGACCTTTGGAGCAAAAGAAAGATCAGCATTTTCCACTCCAGATGGGCACTTCCAGATCACTGTGATGCCCTTTGGTATGAAGAATGTCCTTGCCACCTTTCAGAGGTTGGTGAATAAAGTCCTTGCTGGATTGGAAGCCGATAGCCTATCTTGATGATATTGCTGTCTTTAGCTCCACCTGACAGGATCACTTGATCCACCTCCAAAAGGTCCTGGGGGCTCTGCAGAGAGCAGGCTTCACAATAAAGGCAAGCAAGTGCCAGATAGGGCAGGGCAAGGTTGTATACTTGGGCCACCTTGTGGGTAGAGGCCAAGTTAAGCAATTACAGACCAAAATCCAGACCATTCTGGATAGTAAAGCCCCACCACCCAGAGCCAAGTCAGGGCATTCCTTGGCTTGACTGGGTGCTACAGGAGGTTTGTGCATGGATATGGATCCATTGTGACCACCCTCACAGAACTGACCTCTAAGAAAATGCCCAAAAAGTTTCACTGGACAGTGAGCTGTCAACAGGCTTTTAACATCTTGAAAGAAGCAATGTGCTCAGCACTCATTCTAAAAGCTCCAGATTACACCAAGCAGTTCATAGTGCAGACAGATGCCTCTGAACATGGGTATGGTGTGGTCCTATCCCAGAACAATGATGATGGTCAGGATCAACCTGTTGCTATTATAAGCAAGATGCTTCTCCCCAGAGAATGGTATGGTCCCAGAAGAAGCTGAGACTCTACCTTTTTGGTTCTAACATCCTTGTCTCAGCTGACCACAGACGTCTCAGGTACCTCATGCAGATGAAAGCAGAAAGCGCCAAATTGTTAAGGTGGTCGATATCCCTACAGGGAATGGACTTTACAGTGGAAGAGAGACCTGGGACTGACAGTGCAGATGGCCTTTCCAGGTTCTTCCACTTAAAAGATGAAGACTCTCAAGGGAAAGGTTAGTCTTATCCTCTTTCATTTGGGTGGGTCATGTAGGAAAGTTAGCCTCCACTTTTTTCCTGATGCGATTTTGAACTGTCAGTGCACTGGGTCCCTGCTAACCAGGTTCCTAGTGTCAGGTCTCTTTCCCAAACACTGTACAATGATTGGCACGCCTTCAGCTGCCCTTGTAAGTCCCTAGTAAATGGTACCCCTGGTACCTAGGAGAAGGGTACTGAAGAGGGTCTTCTGGGGCTGCAACACTGGTCGTGCCACCCCAGGGACCCCTCACCAAGGCTATGCACTTTGCCATTGCTGGCTGTGTGTCTTGGTGCAGAGAAATCCGAAGAGTGGACATGAAACACAGCTCTGTGTGCCATGCCTCCCATAAAATTTATAAGATATAGGTAAGTCACCCCTACTGCAGGCCTTCAGCCCTACGGCAGTGTGCATTATATCCTATGTGAGGGCATATCAGCATGAGCAGATGTGGCCCTACAATGTTCAGTCTATTCTGAGATTTTCTAAGTGAACAGGGAAGCCATAAAGAGAACACGGGATGGATACTTGTCAACACAAGTTTCCTAGCTCCATGATGGCTTCACTGATTACTAAGATGTTTGGTACCAAATATCTTTTCTTAATAAATCCTCACTGATATCAGTGGTGGATTTATTAATAAATTCACACAGGAGACCCTTTTAGAGAGGGTCCCCTGAAAACCTACCAAGCACTGGTGTGGTCCCTGACTACCTTTCACAAGTCTGCCACCACCAGACATGTTTCTGATCTCATGGGGTGAGAGCCAGCGCTTTCAGAGGACAAAAACAAAGCCTTCTCTGGGCAGAGGTGCTTCACACCTCCTTCAGGACAGGATGGCCTCTCTGGGAGGGAAGCTTCAAAGGCGAGGCTACCTTTGAAATTCAAACCAGAAACCTCCAGATACTGGGGTAAGCCAAGCCCCCTTTTCTTCTCCCCTTTTTTTTTTTAATAACACATTTTATTAGTTTATTTTATATTATGAGGGTGCAAGCCCTACAATGATCTGTATAAAGGTCAGGATTACAGTTGCATCAATAACCATTTTTTTTTTTTTTTAGCATAAACATGACCTGTCTAACGTGCATGCAAAGCAACAACACAAACATCGTGCAGACGGTTCCCAATCTCCATTGTATAACATATGGTACACCAGATTCCAAGTACACATCATATCTGAACGGTAATGTTACATAATGATACAACGCAGGGTAATACACATCGGGGACCAGAGGGTGCCACTCATGGATCCATCTCGGGTAGGGGGCAGGTCTATACCTCGATACGTCGCCCACCGTGTCCAGATCCTACGATGTTTCAGGGGCAGCCTCAGGCCTCAAAGAAAGCTATCTCAGCCCCCATACATTTATCTAATTCATTCTTCCACTTGCCTATGGTCGGGGGAGACGTCGCCTTCCACCCTTGCGCAATATCCCTCTTGGCGATGGTAAGGGCCAGGAACAGCAAATGCTGTTTATATCGATTCCCCCCAATATCGTCGGTGGAATGGAGGAGGAAAAGCTGCGGGTCCATTGGGATTACCCAAGCCAGCACCTCATTCAAACATGACCGAACCCTATTCCAAAGGGCTGCAAAGCTGTGCAGCTCCACACTGTCTGTAGGAATTACCCCACCTCTCTGCCACACCTCAAGCAAGTGGGGGACTGAATGACGCCCATACGCCACAGCCGTACTCTAGTGTAATACACTCTATGCAGATATTTGAACTGGATAAGCCGGTAGCGTGTGGAAACTGCCGCACCCCTCGGGCTGGCGATCGCCTCGGCCCAGTCGTCATCGGTTAATTCTGGAATGTCAGCTTGCCCAGCCAATCGGGTCTTATCGAGGGTGGTGAGTGTATGTGTTGTCAAAGTTTGATATATTTGCCTAACCTTATGTTGGCCAAGGTCCCCAATCAGCAGGCGGCCCTCCACCATTCATTTATGACAAGGAGATGAGCCGAGACATAATAGGAGTAAATATCAGCTGCAGCTATCCCCCCACAATACGTGGACTGCACACACGTGCGAAGTGCCACACGAACAGATCCACCGGCCCAGAGGAACTTGTTCTGTATGGCATTCACTTGCGCAAACCATGCGCGCAGGAGAGGGTATGGGAAATTTTGGAGGCGCTACAGGATCCGGGGTAAAGAGACCATCTTGAAGATGGCTGAGCGCCCGTAGAGAGAGAGGGGAAGAGAAGACCATATCGCCGTTTCGTTCTTAAGGCAAGTCAACAGTGGGGTGATATTGTGTGCCCAGGAAACTTTGGGGCATGGGGAAATGTAGATGCCAAGGTATTTGAAGCCGCCCGAAGCCCGGGGGAGCTGTGAGGCCCACGACTCGCGGCCCTGGTGCCCACACACTGGGAATAAGGTAGATTTGGCGGGATTAGCGTGGAGGCCCGTGGTGTCTCCAAACACTCTAAGAATCTGCAGTATCCGGGGCCCCGAGTACCAAGGGTCCGTCATGAAAAAGAGAACGTCGTCGGCATACAACGCTATACGATCCGACCGTGATGGGGACCAATCGAACCCCCGAAGCACACAGTCGTTTCTGACCCAGGCTGCTAGAGGCTCGATCGCGAGGGCGAACAACAACGGGGATAGGGGGCAACCCTGTCGGGTGCCTCTCTGGATTGGGAAGGAGTGGGAGCGATGTCCTGCAATGCGGACCGTTGCCGTCAGGTCAGTATATAACAGGCGTATATATGCCAGGAAGCGGGGTCCGACATTGATCACCTCGAGCAGCTGAAAGAGATACACCCAGCTCAATGAGTCAAAGGCTTTATCTATATCGGCTAAAAGCAGGGCAGCGGGTCGACCCAATGTAGGGGCAGTGGCTATAGCGTTATGGACGCGCCTTAAGTTGTGTCTGGTGGCTCTTTGTGGCATGAAGCCGGACTGGTCGGGGTGAATCAGATCCGCCACACCCCCCCGAAGGCGGTCCACCAGCACCTTCCCTAGTAATTTAGGTTCAAAATTTATGAGGGAGATGGGGCGATATGACGCGGAGTCGTCAGGAGGTCGGCCAGGTTTTAAAAAAAGGACAATTTCGGCGCGTCGCCAGTCCTCCGGCAGTCTAGTTAGGTCCGTGGCCTCCTGGATAGTCGCCAATAAGTGAGGCTCCAGGAAATGTATGTGTGGCCTCAGAAATTCCATAGGGAACTCATTGGGCCCAGGGGCGCGGCCAGGATGTAATGCATTGAGAGCACCAGTTAACTCATCCAACGTGATCGGGGTCTCTAGTTGATCCCGGAGAGAGTCTGGGAGCCGTCTAGGCGGAATATCCACCAAAGATTCGGCGATGAGTGCGGCAGAAATCTGCTCTCTTCGGGTGTACAGGGATTCGAAGTGTCTTGCAAACTCCCCAGCGACACTCTCCGGTGTCGTGTGTAGGGACCCGTCTGCACCCCTGATTGAGGGTGTAACCGCAGGGGGGCTACCTGCTTGGCATAGTCTATGAAGCATTTTACTGGATTTATCACCCCACTGATATATCCGATATTGTGTTGCCTCCCAAATCTCTTTGGCTTCGCCCAGTAGGTACTGACGCAGCTCCTGCTGTACCAATGCCTGATTGCGGCGAAGGATGGAACTAGCGTTTGAGTTCAATTGGGAAGATAGAGCCTCCTGACGTGCCTCCATGGTCTCCAGCTGCTCTCGGCGCGCCCGTTTCTCCCTAGTGCAGTAGCTAATTTTGATGCCGCGAACGGTCGGTTTAAGAGCTTCCCAGAGGACGCTACCGGAGCGTTCTCTGCCAGGTATGTAGTGATCGCCGTACTAAGCATATCCTGATAAGCGGGATTTCGGAGATGCCAGGGGGACATTCGCCAACGGAATGGAGGCCTACGGGAGCATGTATGGAATTGCATGGTGACTGGGGAATGGTCCGAGAGACCACGGGGTAGGTGCATTATCTGCGAAAACCGATAGAGGAGCACCCGAGGGACGAAAAAATAATCTAGACGAGACTGCGATCCGTGGACAGTCGACAGATATGTGTAATTACGCACTGTAGGATGATATTCGTGCCATATGTCCGCCCATCCAAGGGTAGAGGCTAGTGTATGTAATTTAGTGGGGCCCAGAAGGTGTGGTGTATCTACGCTGCGCTGTCGGTCCAATGGCCCCATAGTGTCATTCCAATCGCCCCCCAGTAACGACAGGCCCATAGGGAGAGATCCCCAGACTCCCAGGAGGTTATCGATAAATGTGGTCCCTAGTGGAGGGGGGGCATATATACTGCCAATGGTGACCTGTTCCCCATATAGTGTACCTGTGACAAAGATAAAACGGCCTCCCGTATCTGCTCTATGTGCTATATACTGACATTGGACCCTGCGGTGGATAAGAACAGCCACTCCCGTAGAACCCCTAGTGAAACCTGAGTGATAAATATGGGTAAAACCGAAGCGGGCAAGGCAAGGGACCTTCGAACCCAACAGATGGGTCTCTTGGAGGAGCAGGATATCTGCCCCATATCTTTTCGCCTGGCATAGTACTGCACTTCGTTTCACCTTGTTTAGAAGACCCCGAACATTCCATGAGACCACAGTTAGACCCCCGAGTGGGGTCACGTCACCTGGGAGCATTGGGCCCTAAGTAAAAATGGATGTAGCAAGGAGATCTGTATCGTACGGAACAAGGAAACCCTGTATGCATGTAACCAAAACCCACTAACATCTTAAAACAACATATCTGAAGAAGCCCACTCCCACCCCCCACCCGATACCACCAAAGGTTCCCTTCCCACCCTATTACCCTATGAACACGGGTCTTCTCCACTTTTGGGGGGAGGAAAGGCGGGAAAATTAGTTAGATTAGGAGGAATGTCTCCATTTACCCTGCACCACCCCTAGGGCACGCCAGGCAATGTGAACCCCTCTCCTGAAATTCCACCATCTTGGCATGGAGAAAAACAACGTATCAGGGCTAAGGTAGTACCCCTTCCCACAGGAGGGGGTCTGAGGGTGTAGACACAATAAAAGTAGTTAGTCCTTTGAATACTACCTGTCTCCACTTGTAACACCCCTAAATTCAGTATTTATGTGACATCCTGAGACATGAACATCAGATTGTATGAACAAGAGAAGACCAGGACAAAGAAGACCCGCTGCACGAGAACTGAAGCCCTACTGCAAAAGAAAAAGGCACTAAACCCTGCCTGTTGTTCCAAGGAATCGACAATTGCTGCTGTTGAGTCATCCTGAAACCTGAAAGGCCTCCAAGAACTCAGAGCACCTCCAGCCTTCAATAAATCAACAAGAAGCTCTCTTGGAGTGAAGATATCACTCCCCTGCACACCGCAGGCACCGATCCCGTGAAGTCCGGTTTGTTGACTTGCTGCTCCCTGATGACCTCGACACAGCACTAATGCAAAAAAGGTACAACAGCACCAGAGGGTCAGATCTGACTCCCCACCAAGATTGGAGTCACCGGGACCTACCGGAGCCACAATGTACCAATACCTGGGGTACCTCTATCAGCAAAAACCAAGAAGAAGAGTCCACACTGGGAGTACACCAAATACTTAGCACTACCCTCTGATAAGCCAAACTGCGTGCCCACACTACCGTAAAAATAGCATTAGAATTATCTGCTTTTACCTCTGCTTACCTTTTGAGGATTCACTGGGCTCACTGCACAGTGTACTTATTTTTTAGTATACTGTATAGGGAGCCAGCTTCCTGCATGTCCACACTGACTTTATTTACATAATTAGGGGGATATTCTCAAGAACATGCGATAATAAACTAGATGCCATACGTGGGTGTCTAAGTCCCATCAGGGACCACTTACAGTCCCTAAAGGACACCCACAGTCCGCTCCATGTTCTCCAACGATCCATGGCTGACATCGCTGGAGTCCTGACTCTGAGACAAGGACCACTGTCTAGTCAGAGTGGCTCCAGCAATGTCAGCCGGGAGTTGGGACACATGCGGAGGATCATGGAGAACAGGGAGCGGATGCAGGCGGAAAGAATGGCTGCCACGGCTGCACACCAGTGAGATGTAGCTGGGATCTTCCATGCCCTGCAGATCCTCATCATGGCATTGCTGCCACAAGGCCTGGCACCGATGAATGCTGCTGCTGCTTCTACATCCACATCTCTGCCCCCCTGATGTGTCAGTGCCTCACAGTGCGGCAGACAATCTACCTCCGGCCCCTGATGTGTCACTGCCACACAGTGCAGCAGACATTCTACCTCCGGCCCCTGATGTGTCACTGCCACACAGTGCAGCAGACATTCCACCTCCGGCCCCTGATGTGTCAGTGTCACACAGTGCTGCTGACAAAACACCACCACCACCCACATGTGAGGCACATGAAACATCAGAGGACGAAGATGCAGATGATTCTGCCTTAGTGGTAAGAAGGAAGCGGTAGCATTCATCTCCACCATATGGCCTGTTTCTGCTTGGTTCTGCCCTCTGCATCATCACCTTCCACTGTCCCCCGATACACTCTGCGACACTCACCTTGGACCTCGACATGGACTGCCATATTCTGTTTGGTTACCAATGACACAGCAATCAGACTGCGGACAGAACTCTTCCTCTTCCAATGAACTTGTCATTCCCTAAAGGACTCTGGTTGGCCCTCCAAGGGGCAACAATGTAAAGTGGGGTTTGCATGGCCCTGTACTGCTCCAGCTTCAACACTCCACTAAATGTGAATAAAACATTCAGATTCACACAGATGGGTCATGTCTATGATCATTCAAGTATGAAAGTATGGATGAATGTAGGGTCATTGATTCCCCCTTACGTCCATGTTGCTCATGTTGAGTCACAGCGTGCAACATTGCCGATTGCGGTCCGGGTGGCGCCGACACTACAACAGAGACACACGCATTAGTTACTTTCTTGTCCAGCCCAGAACTGAACCACGCCCAGAGCCCCGGGCTCATTGTTCATACCCCTACGCTGGACTGGCATACACCAGCCCAGCCCACTCCGCTTACGCTTACAGGGGGGGGGGGGAAAGCTACATGTCCCAGGTCTTCCCTGTAGTGATCTGCTGATCACTGGTCTAGTTGTCAGCATGCCACAGCCACTCCCTGAGGGCTGGTTTACACCCACACCACACCCATTCAGCACAGGTGTCACAGGACTTGTGACCCTGCCAATAAAAGGGGCCTGCCACATCACATTCCCCACTGCAGGAGGTGACATGATGGCGTCTGCACCACGAGACTCAATCATAAAGGGTCCATGACCTTTTGCGCACTGGGTTAGTGGCACCCGATGCACTGTGGCCGGCACGGGCCTACTGCCACGGGACGATGACTTGCGGTGCACAGAGTTGGTGGCACCCAATGCACTGCGGCCGGCACGGGCCTACCGCCACGGGACGATGACTTGCGGTGCACAGAGTTGGTGGCACCCGATGCACTGCGTCCGGCACGGGCCTACTGCCACGGGACAATGACTTGTGGTGCACAGAGTTGGTGGCACCCGATGCACTGCGGCCGGCATGGGCCTACCACCACGGGACGGTGACTTGCGGTGCACTGCGTTAGGGGCACCTGAAGAGCTGAGCGGGTGTGCAGCCTGCGATGATGCGTAGACCTCGATACGCCGTCCTGCCAATCAAGATTCGATTTGAATTGAGGGCCCTGCTGGAGCACAGTGTATGCCGAAGGCAGCAGTCAGCACACACATGACTCCGTGGTGCGGTGCCGCAGGGTGCGCTGGGGGCCTGTGGTGCGAATCCAGTGATCAGCTGAGGAGGTTGCACCGGCACGTGGTGGCCCTCTTGGAGACACGCCGGTGGCGGCAGGTGAGCATTGAGGCCTGGGTGCACAGGGGCAGCCAGTCATCGCTGGACGGCGGACCGGTCTGGGGACCAGGGCTGGGGTGCAGCAGGCGCACAAGATCGCGCAGGCCCCACCCGTCATGGCAGCAGCCTCGTGGTTGGGTGGGGGGTGCCGCCCTGGCAGACACGACCCTGCATGCGATGACGAGATGTGCGCGGGCTGGCTTGGGATGTAGCCAGCTCATCTCCAGTGTAAATCTGGCCGTTGAAGGTGGTCGGCCACGTGTGTGTAGGCCTATGGACAGGATATGGCAGACACAGAGACACACGCAGTAGTTACTTTGGTGGCCATCCTGGAACTGAACCACGCCCAGAGCCCCGGGCTATTTATTCAAGACATACGCCGGCCAAGGCCACTCCGCTCACGCTTACAGGGGGGGGGGGGCGAAGCTACATGTCCAAGGTCTTCCACACTGCCTGAGGTAACCTGTTTGCGTTCACTGTCCACAACACTAAAAACACCAGCAGTATATGTCCACATGGACATGTCTGTGATCTGCATACTGAAGTTTGTCCAGCACATCACCGCCACACTTGGCATTGTGAACATTCTTATTGATGGATCACTTACCTCCTTCGAACATACTTGGTTCCCACCTCTCCCCACATTCTGCAATTGTGTGGCAGAGGTGCCATGCCATGGATGGTTTGTAAAACATGGCTGGCCATGGTTACCACAGTTACTTGTATTGTCGTGTCTGGTAGTTGGGCATGTTGATTGGCATGTTGTATGTGATTTTGTAACATGTGCATTCCCACAGTTGTGAGTTGTATGATTGTGGAGTTGAGGTGTGTGGTGTGTTCAGTTGGTACTTACTGACGAGCAGTGCATTTCCATAGGTGCCATCCTCAAAGCGCTGGTTGGTGATGGACTTGCGGAAGATGTAGGAATCATGCACACTGCCTGGGAAGTTTGCGATGACATCGTGAACAGGCCCCAGTGGTCCACTTTTGCCTGCACATTGATGGAATGCATGTGGTTTCTGTTGCGGTTATTGTGTGCAGTGTCGGCAGAGGTCACAAGTAGTACATGTGTGCAGTCAATTGGCCCCAACACGTGCGGGAAGCCAGCTATGGCGTAGTTCCCTTGTTTGGTCTCCAGCTGTTCTTGTGCAGTGTGGGGGAAGTGAAGGTGCAGGGGTATCAAGCTGATACAAACCGTGATGCTTACAGGTATGATAACTCCTGCATAATAAGACCGTAACAGGAGTTCGTGTGGTCGTAACCTTCCTTTTCTTTCCTACGAAGGTTATGCCCACACGAACTTCTGTTACAGTCTTTTTATGCAGGATTTATCATACCTGTTAGCATTCCGGTTTGTCCAAGTGCAATACACTGTACCAGATTACGTTTGTGACTATACGGACGCTTGACCATTGTCACCATTTATCCTACAGGTTTCTGAATACTGACTTTCGGAATATGGAATTTTATTGGGGAGTTCCCGCAGCATATGCAGTTAATTGAATACACATGTTGCCCTGATGAAGTTCCCCGTTGGGAATGGAACGCGCTGGCTGAGCTTTTCGTATTGTTGATTTATGTATTTGTAATAAGGAACTGTTTTTACACTACTGTTGACTACTGGACTTCATGACCTGGCGCACCCCCATTTCAGTAACTACAATCTTGGATCTGGATCACAGAGGCGTCAGGCAACGGCTGGCGTTGGGGTTGGTTGTGCAGGAACACTACGAATTGGGACTATCATGTGGTGCGGATACAGGGGCCTGCCGTTGCTTTTGTGGACATGCATCCAAGACATGTGTGAGGAAGTTTGATAGGGCTGGCTGTGAGACTCCTCCGACTCTGGCAGTTATTGGTTGGAAGGTACCAGAGGCCAACAGGTGCAGCACAGCCAGCAGCTTTGTCTGCGGAGGGAGTGGTTGTCTGCTGTGTTGGTACCGTCAGCCTGTGGGCAATGTGGGTCAGGATGCGGAGGATGGTTGTCCTTTTGAGCCTGTAGTGTGCAATGGCATCCTCTGGCGTTGAGTGTCTGAGGATGGTGCATTTTAGGAACGTCCGCTGTCTTTTTCTGCACTGCCTAGGTGGTAGTCTGGGCAGGGGTGGTCCGGGGGGGGGTTGGGGGTGGTGGTGGTGGGTGTTGTGGCCCTCTTGGGTCTCCGAGCTGCATGATCATTGGCTCCATGGCATCTGTTGGTCTTCAGATGTGGCTCTGGGCTGGGCTCCCTTTTATACTGCAGGTTGTCGTCCTGCTTAACACCAGTAAAAGGCAGGTGTTAAATCCCTGCTGCTAACACGCCTTATCGCCTGTTTTTGGATCGCTTCGCCGATCTGGCTGGTCGTTGAGAATAGCGCGAAGTGGTGTTTTCGTGTGGGAACGCCTACTCTGCATATCATTAGCGTTGGTTGTCGCTCTCATCCGTGGCGATGTTTTTTGCGGCAGCTATCGCTGGAAAACTTGCAATATCGGCAGTTTGCACCAGCTTGAGAATAGGGCGATAAGTCTATCACCACCTTTGCGGCACTAAAGTGCTGATAAATCGGCGATAATTCCTTGAGAATATGCCCCTTAGTGTATTATATATATAAATTAAATAATTGTCAAAATTTTCAATGAAGTTTGATCCTGAAGTTGCGGTTTTACTGTGATCATGTGATCAGAATAAGATACCATAGAGTTCTTGTAGTCAGGTCTCAGTTTTGGGTCCTGCAGAGGAACCGCGGTTCGAAAAAATATTGGAAAAAAATAAAACGTATTAAAACTAATGTAAAAACATATTTTTCTCAAAACATTTGTAATTATAATTTTCAATTAAAAAAAAAATCAATTATCATTGAAAAAACGATTTTAAAATAAATAAAAAAAGTGCAACTCAATTATAAAAAACATTTTATTAGAGTTTATATGATAAAAATGTTTTAAAAATGTAAAAAACAAAATAGAAACAAAAAGAAAGAAAACCTATGAAAAATGTAAAGTATATACACATCTTACTACCTATAAAGAAAATTTTAGAAAAAACATTAAAAATTCAATAAAAATTATTAACTGAAATGTTAGTTACATGACAAAAACTTCACTGTAAACAACAAAGGTTACATGGGCGTTATAGTTAGGAAAATAAAATGTAAAAGACCTGTGAAATTCACTAAAAAAACAAAGGTTACAGGGACTTTATAGTTAGGAAATAACATTAAAAAGCCTTTGAAATTCACTGAAAAAACAAACCAAAGGTTACAGAGACTTTATAGTTAGAAAAACAGCAGTTATACTTACCTGAGCTAACTATAACTTATGCCCCTGCACTGCTTATGACCTCACATATTGTCTCACTCAAACGTGGCTAGTGACATCACTGATGACATCACTACTAACATCTCAACTGACATCACTGATGACATCCACAGACCAAGTCAAACACCCACTCACCCCACCATACAACGTCTCATACACCCTCCCACTCACACACTCACATACCCACACAACAAACATACCCACTCATCCATAGAGTCACTCACACTGCCACTCACTTACCCATATATCTACTAATACACCCACTCATTCACCAATACAGCCACTCAGACACCTACTCACTCGCCCATAAAACCTCTCAACAGAGCCACTCAAATACCCATACTACCACTTACATACCAATTCACATATTCATACAAGCAATCACACATCTACTCACCTACACAACCACTCACATGCCCACTCACACACACACAAAATCACTCACACAGCCAGTCACAGACCCATACAAGCAATCACATACCTACTTATATACCCACACAACCTCTCACACAAACACTTACATACACCCACACAAACACTCACACACCCACTTAACCACCCACACAACCTCTCATATACCCAATCACATACCTGCACATCCACTCACACCCTCTCACACAACCATAAAACCACTCACACACCCATAAAAGTACTCACACACCCATTCACACACTCACACAGCTACTCAGACACCTATTCACTCAGCAATACAATCTCTCACACATCCATACACCACTCACATACCCATACAAACATTCACACACCTGTACAACCACTCACACACCCATACAACCACTCACATAGCCAGTCACACACACAGAAAACCACTCACAGACCCATTCATAGACCTATACTGCCACTCACATACTCACTGAAAGAGCTTTACAGTCACTCACATGTCCAGTACCAGATCCACATACAAAAACAAGAGCGACCCATATGTCCTTGCGAATTGGGTATTGCTAGTAGCAAAAACAGTGTTCACAAGGAACTCATTCGTCATAAAAATTAGTTAATTGTTGCAGCAACTAGTGTGTCCTGCTTAACTCAATCAGAATAACCAATATGGAATGAAACCTTAGTTCAATAAGGTATACAATTATTTTAACAGGGTTTAACGTCAAGGCCCACAGAAAAAGATTTTTTGTAGTCCTCACTTCAGCCGAAGTGAGTGTTATTTATTTTTGCATAACAGAATTTAACATACAAAAAGGCATAACATATTTACTGTCTGTGTATTTACATTATATACATTATCACATTTAAAAGTGATTTGTGAACTCCAGTGAGGTGACCATAAGCAAGGCAGTGAAATATAAATGGTGCTACTGGAAAGATTGTGATAGTGGTTATTGGTAAATAAAAGAGGAGCCAGTTGGAGATGAAATACAATCAATTTCTTCAAGGGCAACTATGGTTTGTTGGAGGCTCTCCCTTTTTTAAAGAAGTTGACGACGTTTCGACCCTCTCGCGTTATGTGGTCTCTTCAGGACTGAGATTCTGGGGACTAAAAATAGGGCAGAATTTAGTGATGGTATAAAGATTTGGAAACTGTGGGCCAATTGTTAGAAGGAAAAACATGCTTACCGAGCAACCCAATGTGGTTGCCCAATTTGCAGAATATCTGGGTACTTCTTGTTGCCGGTCAGGTACTAGATTCCTATTAATGACATGGTGGGGAAATTATTAACACCTGATTGGGTGCTTATACGAATAAGTGCAGGGGGATGGCTTACCCTTAATATGAAAGCCACAGCTTGGCTTTAGTGTAGTTCACAGTAACAGAGATTACTGTAGGTCCTATAGATAGGAAACTGGATTAACGTCTGAACTTAAATGACAGTTACTGATGTGTAATGAGGATCACCCATGTACTCACCAAAAATAGTTGTGAGTAGTTGCCTGAGGTTAGGGCAGTGCTTCATTAGACTCGGACCATCAAGCTCGCTGTAATGGTGATCACTTGAAAGGATATGGTCCTATAACAAGGAAGGTACCAGGCATTAATACACTGCATACCTTGACATTGTAAGAGTGCCAACGGTTGGTTGAAGACTCACCTTTCTTAATATTAAGTGGCCTCAAAGTCGAGGTTACTGCTTCAGTAAAAGGATGCAGGGAGCGCGGTAATGAATATACCGGTGACCGTCAAGGAGCTGCAATTAGTCATGAGGGTCACAATTAGATGAGGGATTATAAGGGTAAATGGAAACAGTAAGGATATTGTATAAACGGCTTAACGAATATGCAGGACGGGCACTGATAGCGGCAATATTCCTGCCTGCCGCAATCAGAAGACAGGCAAAATGACCTGCGGCATTAGCGCATGCGCAAAGAACCATGACCGGGAGACGCATGCGCTGTGTGCTCACCGGTTGGTCCACTCATGGGAGGCTGTCACAACAGCAGCCATTACAGAGTGGTGACGTATGGGTAGTAACGCGGTAATAGAGAGCTCACAAGGAGCGATATTCTTGGGGCTCTAGAGAAAATATTCAGGGACTAAAAAGGAGTGTATAGGACAATCTCAAGAATCGTAGTCAAGGGTGGTAGACATTGCCTAATGATAGTCACATTACAATTGAGAACAATACCGTTAAACATAGATATTAAATATGCATATTCAGTTAATTTATTCGTATACCTTTGTCAAAACGAGTGATGCTCAAACATCATGCAGAGGATTGCTCTCTGAACATAGGTGTTTACATGTCTCAAGGGAGACCATAATAAAATCAAAGTTAAAATACGACTGGCAACATGCACGTAAAATTACATTTTCTGAAGACATGAAGTTGCGATAAATGTTATTGGTACATGAAATAAAAAAAATTCAGTATTGATATTGTGAATCAATATTACTCATTCTCTAGGCAAGCTAAAGTTTATTTAGAAAAGGACATCTACCCAGATAAGGGATCATGAAGCCCAGATAATAAGCAGAGTGTTGCATCAATTAACAATTACTGTGTTGTGCTTGGTAGTGAGTATCAGACAATTGACCACATTATTAGGTACATCAATTATATCAAGACCAGAGTGTATAGATGTAGTTGGCTGCACTGACTGGGGGTCTAGTGTCTGTCTGGCTTACTTAATGAGGAGCGGAGATGTGTACTGTAAAGGATCAGAGCTTGTGAGATGTACAGCAAGCATGTGAGATGTACCCATATCGCTGAGACAGGTAAAGGTCAATGTGGTAATGTTTATCAGTTAAGACTGATGAATTTATGCCACTCTTCTAGACTATTCAGTTCTTTTCTGATTGAGTCACATTTCTCGATCCATATACATTCCAAGGATTGTAGAGTAAAGGAGATGTTGCCACCCCTGGGTGGTATTCTGGGTTTCTCAATCACCTGCCAGCATATATCTTCTGCAGTATGTGATTTGTCTTTGTAGTGTTGTACCAACGGAGCATTTTCTACTTGGCAACGTATCCTACTGCGGTGCTGGCCAATTTGGGTCTTGACTGGTTGGGTGGTCTGCCCTATATAGATGAGGTCACAAGGGCACCAGATGCAGAATATTACATTATTGGTAGCACAGTTTCTTAGGTTATTTAAAGTCCATTTAATGTTACCATGGTTGAAGACTTTTGTGTTTGAGGTATATTGACAGGCTATACAGCCACCACATTTGAAGTGTCCTGTTACAGGTGGCAGTGACCAGGCTTCGTTGATGGGTGTCATGGGTTTCAGAATACTAGTATCTGAGTGCACCAGATGGTCTTTGATGTTCTTACCTTTCCTGTAGGAGAACATTGGTATCTCTTGGCAGGAGCTGAGTGTGTTCAGTGTTGGCCAGTGTCTTTTGATAATTTTGACCACTTGGGTACTCAGCGGGCAAAAGGTAGTGATGCATACGTTTCTTTTTTCTTGTGTCTTTGGTCTGCTTACTAGTAGTTCCTCACGTGGGCTAAACCATGCCTTCTTCATGGATGTTTTGATAAGTCTTTTGGGATAGCCTCGTTCTTGTAGTCTACCACTCAGGATATTGGCTTCTTTTAAGAAGTCCTCTTTTTCCGTGCAGTTCCTTCTAAGTTGCAGGAACTGTCCGTATGGTAATCCGTCTTTCAAAGCTCTAGGGTGGATGCTTCTGTATTGTAACAGAGTGTTGTGTTTTGTTGGTTTGTGGTAAAGACTGACAATTAAATGGTTATCCCGATTCTGTATTTGGAGATCAAGGAATGCAATTTTTTCTTTGTCTGTACTGTATGTAAAGCTCAAAACTGATTGACAATTATGAAGGTAAGAGATGAACATTTCCAGACTGATTACTGTACCAACCCATATCAAAAAAATGTCATCGATATAACGCTTCCAGCATTTTATGTTAGTCTAGAAAGGGTTGGTTGCATCAATGATGAATTTTTCTCCAGATCGCCCACATACAGATTTGCCAGGTTCAGAGCAAAAATTGCCCCCATAGATGAATCCAGAACACTGCTGATAGTATTTGGTGTTAAACTTGAAGTAATTCATGGATAAGGCAATTCCCAGCAAATCTGTCATAAATTCAGTAGGTACTGGCATCGGTGCGGTGCGAGAGTTTAGGGCTTCTTTAATCACATCAATGCTCTCCTTCTGTGGGATATTCGTGTATAAAGATTCAATATCTAATGTTACAAGCAGTTATTCCAGGGGATTATATTCCATTCCTTCAATTAGGTTGATCATATAAGTACTGTCTCGTACATAGGTAGGTAAGGAAGGGACATAGTCTTTAATAAAGCTATTGATGTAGTGTCCCAATGGTTCCAGAGCGGATCCACACCCAGATAGTATAGGTCTTCCTGGGGGATTCACTGTGTCTTTGTGGACTTTAGGTAGTGTGTAGAGCACAGGCGTCCTAGGGTTCCTTTGGTTGAGAAAATCGAACTCAGGTTTGGTGATAAAGCCCTCCTCCAGTCCTTAGTTAGTTATTTCCTGTATTAGTTTCTGGATTCCTACCAACGGATTGCATGTTAGTTCTTTGTAGTGGCGGCTGTTGCTCAGTTGCCTTGCTATCTCAGCTTCATACTTCATCCTGTCCTGGATAACAATTCCGCCACCTTTGGCTGCTGGTTTGATAATAGGAGATTCTTCTTTCTTCAGGTCCAAAAGTGCTTGTCGTTCCTGTTTAGAAATATTGTACGGGGTAAACACTTTTTTTGTTTTTAATTTGAGAATGTTTTCTATCACTGCCTTGTCAAAGGCAATGATCTCAGGTGGCATTAGAGCACTAGATGGTATGAAGGTTGACTTGGGGCACATTATGGGATTACGAGAGGGCATGATCTCTTGGTTATCGTTAAAGAAGACCTTCAGTCTTAATGTCCTCAAAAATGTGTGTAGTTCTGTTTGGAGCTTGAAGAAATCAGTTCTTTCAGTCAGAACATAAGAAAAACCTTTATTTAAGAGGGACATTTCACTACTGTTCAATTGAAGAAGTGACAAGTTGAGATGTCAGTTTGGTTCAAGGAGTTCGTCTCAGGTAGGGGTATCATGGTTGAATCTATCTCGTTTGTGTGGATGTCTCTAGATGGTGTGTCTTCATTTCCCATCATCATTATTGGCCTTCCGGCCCCCATGTGTAGTATTGGCGGCGTGTCCGTCTCTCCCCCACGAATTGGTTCCAGGTTCTCTTCTGGTTCCGGTTGGTTCCCCTTCCTCTATGGGCATGTCCTAAAAAAGGATTCAGTTGTTGATTACGTTGAGCTCCGCTTGGGCCTTCACCTCCGTAGTCCGAGGAGTCTGATCCCGCCGAGGAGTCAGAGAAGCCAATAAGGTTATTATTCTTGAACCTACCCCAGGTGACATTTTTTCTACTAGGTTGTGGCTGGGAGTAGTAGTCGTCCTGCAGGTAGGGGAAGGCCTTCTCTTTCGTGTAGGCAGTAATATCCTTTTGAACCTTGTTGGCCTTCTTTTTCAGTTCAAAGGTGTTGAACTCTTGTATGGTTTTATTTAGTTTCTCCAGAGCCACCTGAGACTCCTCTAAGTTGTCACAGCCAAACAGTTCTTTCTCCAAGTTTTCAATTTCTATCAGCTCTTGTTTGCTGTGCTCTAATGCAGTTTCAATCCCAAGCACCATCCAGTGCCTGGAACAAGTGGTGGAAATGTGGGAAAAACCTCCTTTAAACTTCTTGTCATCTCAAAATATACCAGGGTCGTTCCTAACTATTAACCCTTGTGGAATAATGTTGGCCTTTAAATATTCCGTAAGCATGCGAGCATGCAGTTCAGTACGGACATGCTTCTTTTTGGCACGCTCTAGTTTCTCTAGCAAGAATAGTCTAGGGTTTGTACTCACTGCCTGGTTAGGGGTTGAAAACAGGGAAGGGCCACTAATCACTTTAGCCATATATTCTTCTATATACAGTGGGGCCTCCCTATCTGACATAGTACTGATAATTTATACTGATGACGTGTATACAGGTATAGAGTATCTTTGCACAATACAAGACACAAAAAAACTCGACAAAGAACATATGAACATACAACAATTATATCAAAACAACAACAACACAAAAATTGGGTACTGAGCAATATCAAGCTAGAGCTCTTGCAGGGGTACTGCGCAAACAATTCTCATAAAAATACAAGAGCGACCCATATGTCCTTGCGAACTGGGTATTGCTAGTAGCAAAAACAGTGTTCACAAGGAACTCATTTGTCATACAAAATAGTTACATTTGCAGCAATTAGTGTGTCCTGCTTAACTCAATCAGAATAACCAATATGGAATGAAACCTTAGTTCAATAAGATATACGATTATTTTAAAAGGGTTTAACATTAAGGCCCACAGAAAAAGATTTTTTGTAGTCCTCACTTCAGCCGAAGTGAGCGGTATTTATTTTTGCATAACAGAATTTAACATACAAAAAGGCATAAAATATTTCCTGTCTGTGTATTTACATTATATACATTATCACATTAAAAAGTGATTTGTGAACCCCAGTGAGGTGACCATAACCAAGGCAGTGAAATATAAATGGTGCTACTGGAAAGATTGTGATGGTGGTTATTGGTAAATAAACGAGGAGCCAGTTGGAGATGAAATACAATCAATTTCTTCAAGGGTAACTATGGTTTGTTGGAGGCTCTTAGAGAGACAAGGGAAACAAACCATAGTTGCCCTTGAAGAAATTGATTGTATTTCATCTCCAACTGGCTCCTCTTTTATTGAGCCTGTTGGAAAGCGAGTTTGGGTGACCCTAGCAGGGCCACCTTCTCCAGTTGGGGGCACCTATGTTACCCCCTGTGAATCCCTGCACCTTGTGACAGGCACCTTGAGGTGCCTGCCATGCTGTGTAGGGATTAACACAATCTCCCATTTCTCTATGGGAGCTTGGGCTACAGCCGGTCTACGCCACAGCACAACCTCCCATAGAGAAATGGGAGTATGCGACCGGAGGTCGGTCAGTCCCGAGACCACGACGGTGCCAGTCGGAGGCAACTCCGTCCGACATCGTAATCGAGCCATTAAAGTGAAATGCAGAACAGTAAAAACTTTACATGTCAGCTACTAAAAGACATCAGGCACAGTCGACTTCAGATCAGCATCAAATATTCTTGACCAATAGTCCAGTGAGAAGAAAGGAATTCAAATGCAAGATATAATCCCACCATATTGTTTCTAGCGAATTGCATAAAAAATCCGAACCTCGGATGAAAAAATGTTTACTCATGAAGTAAGGCCATCACATCATGACTAGCGTATGTGGCACCATATGATTAGATGCTTTTATAGGGGGTTAGGGCATAAAGAATACTTTCTTTGCCTTGAAAGGCCACTGGTCAATAAAATTGTTTGTTTTGATTTTTGTTGTGTAATTTTCCATTCTCTGCAACAAAATCTTATAAAATGATCATATCCAAATTCTATTATTATGTCAAGATGTCTTTTCTTTATTTTCACTTGTAGCTATGTCTGCTCCCGCAGGTGTAGCCTATCACTAGAGGATATATATATATATATATATATATATATATATATATGTATATATATATTCACTGAAAAAACCAGAGGTTTTAGGGACAGTTATAGTTAGTTGGACATTGCACTCGTACAAAACCCGTGAAATTCCCCCGTTATAGTTAGTTCAGCTAACTATAACTCGCGCCCCGCAATGCACTGCTGATGACGTCACATATTACATCACTCATGACATGGTCAGTGACATCACTGATGACATCACTGATGACATCTCAAATGACATCACTGATGACATCATCCAGTGACTGTGTGTTTCTGTAAAGTTTAAATATGTTTAATATATATAGGGAAAGGCGTATTGAAGAATGAGTGGGTGTATAAGTGTCTGAATGGATGATTTAGTACGTGCGTGACTGACTCTACAAGTGAGTGATTAAACGTATCTTACTGAATGCATGGGTTAGTGACTAAACTGTGTGAATGTCTGTATCCGTCTGTTGGTGTGTAAGTGGATGCATGGATTTGCGAATAGCTACATGAGTGTCTATATGGGTTATTTATTGGTTCTATGAGTATCTGTATGGGTGCCTGAGTGTTTGTGTGGATGGGGTGTGTGCGACTGTGCATAGATGTGTGAGTGGGTGATTCACTGGGTGGATGGTTTCAAGAGTGCATCTGTGATAGACTGTATGGGTGGGTAAGTGTGTGTAAGAGTGTGTTAGTGAGTGAATGTATGTCCCAGTGGTACATGTGTGAGTAACTAAATATGTGAAAGGCAGTATATATGTGTATTGGAGTATATAAATAGCTATAAGCGAGAGTGAGTGATTGTGATAGTGGCTGTATGGATGAGTGTGTGCTTGTATCAGTGATTGTATAAGAGCGTAACAATGTGCTAGTATTTGTATGATTAAGTGAGCTGGTGTGTGTATAACTGTATAGGTGAGTAAATGGCAGTGTGTTTAATTATTTGCATGACTGACTAGGTGTGTGAGTACCTCTATGGATGAGTGGCGGTGTTTGAGTGTCTATATAGGAGTAAGAGTGCATATGATAGTCCTGTACTGAGTGACCATAAGTATGAGTGACTGTACGGGTGAGTGAGTGGATGTGTGTGTGTAGACCTAAGAATCAGTGAGTGGGTATGTAGTTATTGGTGTTGGAGTGTCTATGGTTTTGCGAATGGCACTCTGTAATTTAGATTGGGTGTATCAAAGGTTATATTAGGGTGTGAGGAGCTGCATCAGATTATCACGTGGATGATGTCATCAGTGATGTCATTTGAGATGTCATCAGTGATGTCACTGACCATGTCATGAGTGATGTAATATGTGACGTCATCAGCAGTGCATTGCGGGCGCGAGTTATAGTTAGCTGAACTAACTATAACGGGGGAATTTCACGGGTTTTGTACGAGTGCAATGTCCAACTAACTATAACTGTCCCTAAAACCTCTGGTTTTTTCAGTGAATTTCAAAGGTTTTTTAAATGCTAATTTCTAACTATAACGTGTCTGAAACCTATGGTTTTTTCAGTGAATTTCAAAGGTTTTTAAAATGCTAATTTTAACTATAACGTGCCTGAAACCTACGGTTTTTTCAGTGAATTTCAAAGGTTTTTTAAATGACAATTTTTAAATGTATTAATTTTTATATTAATTTTTTTCATACTGATTTACTACATTTTTAGAAACAATTTCTTTTACATATTTTATTTTTAAATTACATTGTAATTACATTATACATTACATTACAAAAAATACTTTCTCAGAATGAATTACTTTAGTTTAAATACTTTACACATAGGCAATAGACTTTTAAGTACAGTAGTTACAGTTGTTGCAATGGGCAACACATTTTCAAACACAATGCAACATTCAGCTCAATGTGAATTTCTAGTTAAATGCAATTAGTTACTTTATGGATTACTTTTCTAACCACAGGACTGGATCCTAGATTGAGTCCTGGTACATCTCCTGTAAACAGTTGAGTAAAAGCGTTTTGGTTACAGTCGTGATTTTTAAGGAATATTATTGTATTTTAAAAGTTGACACTTAGAAACTTTTTCTCATAGAATCACCAATGTTATCCTATGGAAGGAAATTCACTTACCAGGTAAAAACTGTTATCGTTACTTTTTCTTACTCAGTGTTGGATCCTGGATCCAGCACTGGTGCATCTCCTGTAAACAGTTGAAAGAATGCGTTTAAGTCATACAGGCGATTTTTAAGGAATATTTGTAGTTTGTGAAAATCGACACTTTGAAACTTTTCTGCTGAAAACCAGACAATGGATTCCTATGGAAGAAAATATAAGTTACTGGTAAGTACGGTTAAAATTACTTTTCAGGACCAGTACTGGGCTGAAAGATACAGCACTGAGGTCTCTCCTTATAACAGGTGAGTAAATCGGAATTCGTATTTCGGCTGATTTTAGAGGAATATTTGTATGTTTCAAAAATCAACACTTAGAAGAATTTCCAAGTGAAACCAGTCAATGTTAGCCTATGAAGGAAATTCAAGTTACCGGTAAGTACGGTTAAAATTACTTTTGAGGATCAGTACTAGGCTGAAAGATGCAGCACTGAGGTCTCTCCTGATAACAGGTGAGTAAATCGGAATTCGTATTTCGGCTGATTTTAGAAGAATATTTTAAAGTTCCAAAACTCCACACTTAGAAGAATTTCCAAGTGAAACCAGTCAATGTTAGCCTATGAAGGAAATTCAAGTTACCGGTAAGTACGGTTAAAATTACTTTTGAGGATCAGTACTGGGCTGAAAGATGCAGCACTGAGGTCTCTCCTGATAACAGGTGAGTAAATCGGAATTCGTATTTCGGCTGATTTTAGAGGAATATTTTAAAGTTCCAAAACTCCACACTTAGAAGAATTTCCAAGTGAAACCAGTCAATGTTAGCCTATGTAAGGAAATTCAAGTTACTGGTAAGTACGGTTAAAATTACTTTTCAGGACCAGTACTGGGCTGAAAGATGCAGCACTGAGGTCTCTCCTGATAACAGGTGAGTAAATCTGAATTCGGATTTCGGCTGATTTTAGAGGAATATTTGTATGTTTCAAAAATCAACACTTAGAAACTTTTTCAGCAAAAAGCAGTCAATGATATCCTATGGAAGGAAATTCAAGTTACTGGTAAGTACGGTTAAAATTACTTTTGAGGATCAGTACTGGGCTGAAAGATGCAGCACTGAGGTCTCTCCTGATAACAGGTGAGTAAATCGGAATTCGTATTTCGGCTGATTTTAGAGGAATATTTTAAAGTTCCAAAACTCCACACTTAGAAGAATTTCCAAGTGAAACCAGTCAATGTTAGCCTATGAAGGAAATTCAAGTTACCGGTAAGTACTTTTAAAATTACTTTTCAGGACCAGTACTGGGCTGAAAGATACAGCACTGAGGTCTCTCCTTATAACAGGTGAGTAAATCGGAATTCGTATTTCGGCTGATTTTAGAGGAATATTTGTATGTTTCAAAAATCAACACTTAGAAGAATTTCCAAGTGAAACCAGTCAATGTTAGCCTATGAAGGAAATTCAAGTTACCGGTAAGTACGGTTAAAATTACTTTTGAGGATCAGTACTGGGCTGAAAGATGCAGCACTGAGGTCTCTCCTGATAACAGGTGAGTAAATCGGAATTCGTATTTCGGCTGATTTTAGAGGAATATTTTAAAGTTCCAAAACTCCACACTTAGAAGAATTTCCAAGTGAAACCAGTCAATGTTAGCCTATGAAGGAAATTCAAGTTACCGGTAAGTACGGTTAAAATTACTTTTGAGGATCAGTACTGGGCTGAAAGATGCAGCACTGAGGTCTCTCCTGATAACAGGTGAGTAAATCGGAATTCGTATTTCGGCTGATTTTAGAGGAATATTTTAAAGTTCCAAAACTCCACACTTAGAAGAATTTCCAAGTGAAACCAGTCAATGTTAGCCTATGAAGGAAATTCAAGTTACCGGTAAGTACGGTTAAAATTACTTTTCAGGACCAGTACTGGGCTGAAAGATGCAGCACTGAGGTCTCTCCTGATAGCAGGTGAGTAAATCGGAATTCGTATTTCGGCTGATTTTAGAGGAATATTTTAAAGTTCCAAAACTCCACACTTAGAAGAATTTCCAAGTGAAACCAGTCAATGTTAGCCTATGAAGGAAATTCAAGTTACCGGTAAGTACGGTTAAAATTACTTTTGAGGATCAGTACTGGGCTGAAAGATGCAGCACTGAGGTCTCTCCTGATAACAGGTGAGTAAATCGGAATTCGGATTTCGGCTGATTTTAGAGGAATATTTGCACAATGGTGAAGGGAGGGGGCGGGGCCTGAGGTGACATCTGTGCAAACGCGCCCCGTGGTGCGTTTTAAGTTGGGGGATTAAGTCCCCTTGAATCATGAGGGTCCCTACGGGCCAACTAGCCCACCAGGAACCTCCAGTATGCGCCAGGGGCTGCGTTGCAGAGACATGTACAGAGGCCACACCCCTTTTTACACCTCTCTGCAACGCAGCTCTGTGGCGCTTTCTGGACGTACCTGTTGGGCTAGTTGGCCCCCAGGGACCCTCAGGATTGAAGAGGATTTAATTCCCCATCTTAAAACGCGCCACGGGGCCTGTTTGCAAACATGTCACCTGAAGCCCCTCCCTTCACCACTGTGCAAACGCGCCCCGTGGCGCGTTTTAAGTCGGGGGATTAACTCCCCTTGAATCCTGAGGGTCCCTGGGGTGCAACTAGCCCACCATATACCTCCAAAAAGCGCCATAGAGCTGCGTTGCAGAGAGGTGTAAAAAGGGGCGTGGCCTCTGTACACCTCTCTGCAAGGCAGCCCCTGGCGCATACTGGAGGTTCCTGGTGGGCTAGTTGGCCCCAGGGACCCCCAGTATTCAAGGGGATTCGTTCCTCTCTGCAAACGCGCCAGGGGCGCGTTTGCAGAGTGGTGAAGGAAGGGGCGGGGCCTGCGGGCCCGATCGTTTATTTATTTATTTATTTTTTATTTATTTTTTGGGGAGGGGGGCCGCGTGGCCCCCCTCCTGGGCCACTACTTGCCCCGGGGACCCCATCCCCCGGGGCCTGGCCTCTCGTTGGGGACTGTGGGGGTCCCCAAACCCCCACAGTCCCGCCGGCTCCCCACGTCCCTTGGGAGCCGGCATTGCTTTTACACATGGGGAGCAGCTGACATGCTGCTCCCCATGTGGAAAGCAGTCGGCTTTGGATATTGGAAGAGAGAGCAGGTTTCCTGCCTCTCTTCCAATATTCAAAGCAGTTTGCAATGACAGGACGGGAGCCGCGAGGCTCCCGTCCTGCCATAGCAAACTACAGTGTCCCGGGGTAGGCACCCCGGGACACTGCAGGAGCCGGCCCTGGGGGTGGTGGTCCCCAGGGCCATCAAGGGCTCCAGGAGGGGGCCGCGCGGCCCCCCTCCCATTCAGTGCACAGCCCCGGGGAGGTGGTGGTCCCCGGGGCTCTGGGGTCCAAAACGGACCCCCATTGTAATTTTTGTTAGTGCCCCGGGAGGTGGTGGTCCCGGGACGTGTGGGGGCTGGAGCCCCCCACACAGGTTTTTAATAAAAAAAAGAAGCCCCGGGAGGTGGTGGTCCCGGGGCTGCGGGAGGGCTCAGAGCCCTCCCGCACCATTCTACATTAAAGCCCCGGGGGTGGTGGTCCCCGGGGCTTGGGGGCCCTTAGAGGCCCCCACACATAAAATTAACCCCCCAGCATGCCCCCGGGACTTGGCTCACCCGGGGGCCAGTGCTCATCGAGCGCGGGAGACCGCGCTCGATTTTTTTTTTCGGCAGGGTTCGCGCTCCCTGAGCGCATCCTGCCGATTTTTTTTTTAAAAAAAAATTTTTTTCCCAGGGGGTCCTTGTGGGACCCCCTGAGCAGACCTAGGGGTCAGGGTGTTTCTACCCTGCTCCCTTTGTGCGCTTTGCGCACTTGTTTCTGTCCCTCGGTTCTACCGAGGGACAAAATGGCTGCCAACACTTCCTGATTTGGAGTGTTGACAGCCAGCTGACAGCCAATTAACATGCAGCTGTGCTCGGGAGGATCCGCGGCCCTAGATATCACTATCTTTTTTACTTTTCATTTTCTCAGCAACTACTGAACGGATTTACACCATTTAACAAAAAGGGTTCTTTCTGAACCAAGAACTACCTCTTTGCCAAATTTGGTGTAATTCCGTTCAGCAGTTCGGGCTGTAGCCGTGTCTAAAGTTTCCTATGGAAAATTGCATGGGGAAAACGCGTTTTGGGACCCCCTTTTTCTCGGCCCCCGCTTGACGAATCCCCCGAGACTTTCAGGGTAGGAGCGGACCGGAGCGCCCCACAAAGTTTGAAAATTTTGCGAAGATACGTCAACCGGCAAGAGAGTTATTTCAAATAGAATGTCGCGGATTTCCTATGGATAATAGGTTGTAACTATAACTATCTACTGGCGACCGCCAGTAGATAATATATATATATATATATATTTATATATATATCAACACAGCTTTCGCGGGTTTTCCTGCCACTTGTAGGCGGCGCGCTCACGGCGGGGTCGCAAACCCCATATAACCAATCCTTCAGTTTACCATTGAAAAAACCAACGCCGAGCCCAATTCCTTAGGTGAGATTGCTGTTTATTTCATCCACAATTAGCGAAAAACACCCAACGCGTTTCGGAGCAGCAGCTCCTTGCTTACGGGAACTATAACTCACGCCCCTGCAATGCACTGCTGATGACGTCACATATTACATCACTCATGACAAGGTCAGTGACATCACTGATGACATTACAGATAACATCATCCAGTGACTATGAGTGTTTCTAGAAAGTTTATGAGTGTTAAATATACATACCAAGGTGTATTGGTGAATCAGTTGGTGTATGAGTGCCTAATTGGATGATTCAGTGTGTGTGTGAGTAACTGTATAAGTGAATAATTAAGCATCTAAGTGAATGCATGGGTGGGTGACTTGTGTGGATGTCTGTATCTGTCAGTTGGTATCTAAGTGGCTGCATGTGTGTGTGAGTTGGTATGTGAGTTTCTGTATGGGTGAGTGATTAGTTGTCTGAGTACCTCTATGGGTGTCTGAGTGTCTGTGTGGGTGATGAGTGAGTGAGTGGGTGAGTCAGTGGCTGTATGGGCTAGTGAGTGCATGTGTGTGGGGCTGTATGGGTGAGTGAGTGTGTGTATAGCTGTGTCAGTATGTGAAAGTGTGTGTCAGTGGTATATGGGTGAGTAACTATATATGTGAAAGGCAGTACAGGTAAGTGTTGGAGTATAAGTGACTGTAAGTGTGACTGAGTGAATGCAAAATTGGCCATATGGGTGAGTGTGTGCTTGTATCAGTGACTGTATAGGTAAGTGAGTAGGTGTTAGTATCTGTATGAATAAATGAGTGTGTGTGTATAAATGTATAGGTGAGAAAATGGCTGTGTGATTGACTCTATAGGTGACTTAGGAGGTGTTTGAGTAGTTCTATGAGTGACTGACTGTGTGTGAGTAGCTGTAAGAGGTGATAGATCAGGGGCTCTATTAGTGAGTGAGTAGGTGTATGAGTGGCTGTGTGGGTGAGTGAGTGGATGTGTGTATAGACCTATGAATCAGTGAGTAGGTATGTAAGTACTGGTATGGGTGTGCCAATAGTTTTGAGAATGGTGGTGTAAAAGTTGGAGTGGGTATATGAAAGGTTTTATGGGGTGAGAGTGGGTGCGTCAGAGATTCTGTGGATGATTTCATCAGAGATGTAATCAGTGATGTCATATGAGATGTCATCAGTGATGTCATCAGTGATGTCACTGACCATGTCATGAGTAATGTAATATGTGAGGTCATAAGCAGTGCATTGCGGAGGTGCGAGTTATAGTTAGCTCAGCTAACTATAACAGCTGAATTTCTCTGGTTTTGTACAAGTGAAATGTCAGCCTAATGATAACATCTATGTAACCTTTGGTTTTTTCCTTGAATTTCTAAGGTTTTTTAAATGCTAATTCCTAACTATAATGTCCTGAAACCTGTATTTTTTTCAGTGAATTTCTAAGCTTTTTTAAATGCTAATTCCTAACTATAACGTCACTGAAACCTGTGTTTTTTTTCAGTCAATTTCGAAGGTTTTTACATGCTACTTGATCCATTTGCTTTTTTAACTCTCCTGTGAAATTTTGGGATTAGGAGGAGTATTTACTTCCTTGATGTAAAAAATAATTAACAAAGAGTCCCTGGACAAGAAAATGGCATTGTTGGATTGATAAAGTTTATTTTGAATGCTCGAGAACTAAAGCAGCCAAGTACTTGTAATTTATCCAGTCCAGGTTTTGAATTTACAATTATGATTTGTGGTGGGATATTATGAAAGAATTGTTTTCCTAGGAACAGCTCCCAGTTGTAGTGACCAAATATCCTTTTAAATAGACTCATTTAATAGTTTTAAGTTGATAAATCTGGGAACTTGTAGTAATGTGCAGTATTTAATTTAAAATAATATATAATGCCAGACATGTCCTGTTAAGAATCCGCTGTCTAATAGATCAGTACTTTTTCTATGTTTACTGTTTTAAAAAGTTCAAATGGAGTTTTCATGATGGTGGATCACAGATTGAAAAAGGCAGTTGTACTGCCGAAACGCATCGATAACGTTTATTTTGAATGCTCGAGAACTAAAGCAGCCAATTATGATGTGTGGTGGGACATTATGAAATAAGTGTTTTCACAGGAACAGCTCCCAATTGTACTGACCGAATATCCTTTTAAATAGACTCATTTAAGAGTTTTAAGTTGATAAATCTGGGAACTTGTAGTAATTAGCAGTATTTATTTTAAAATAATATATAATGCCACACATGTCCTGTTAAGAATCTGCTGCATGATAGATCAGTACTTTTTCTATGTTTACTGTTTTAAAAAGTTTAAATGGAGTTTTCATGGTGGTGGATCACAGATTGAGAAAGGCAGTTGTACTGCCGAAACGCGCTCTCTGTGCTCTTTCGCCCGGGATAACCTTACTCAATAAATTATTTTTGTTCCCTTTACTTCGAGTGCTGATTTTCATTCTCATATTGGAGTTTGGAATACTTTTTGGATATTCCAGCGCTTGCGGTAGCGCCTTTTAGAAGCACCACCAGCAATCAGGCAGCACACCATCACTCCACATGTTTTCTTCTGAAATAAAAGGCAGGTGTGCCCCCAAACCTGGAATTAGACGATGGAGACGAGAAAGTGGCAGAGGAGGAGTGACTGGTTCAGCGCTGAGAGCAGAGACTCTCATGGCGGGGACTTTGAACCTTCTACTGTAATCCCTGTCCTCACCATAGTAGTACTATCAAGGCTTTGAGCTGGGCACCCCATTGAAGGCTCTAGCCAAGCGGTGGGATTCTGGGACTTAAACATGGATTGAGGCATTCTTTAAACCGGACGCCTAATCCAAGCTTTACATGTTGCCGTTTCGATGAGTACTCTAGAATACAATTATCAAGAGACACTGGGAGCATTTGCTTGATTATTTTGGGATTAGGAGGAGTATTTACTTTCTTGAAGCAAAAAATAATTAACCAAGTGTCCCTGGACAAGAAAACGGCATTGTTGGATTGATAACGTTTATTTTGAATGCTCGAGAACTAAAGCAGCCAAGGACTTGTATTTTATCCAGTCCAGGTTTTGAATTTACAATTATGATGTGTGGTGGGATATTATGAAAGAAGTGTTTTCACAGGAAAATCTCCCAGTTGTACTGACTGAATACCCTTTTAAATAGACTCATGTAAGAGTTTTAAATTGATAAATCTGGGAACTTGTAGTAATTAGCAGTATTTATTTTAAAATAATATATAATGCCACACATGTCCTGTAAAGAATCTGCTGCCTAATAGATGAGTAATTTTTCTAAGTTTACTGTTTTAAAAAGTTTAAATGGAGTTTTCATGATGGTGGATCACAGATTGAGAAAGGCAGTTGTATTGATGAAACGCGCCTCTGTGCTCTTTCGCCCTGGATAACCTGACCCAATAAACGTTTTTTGTTCCCTATACTTCGAGTGCTGATTTTCATTCTCATTTTGGAGTTTGGAATACTTTTTGGATATATATATATATATATATATATTCACTGAAAAAACCATAGGTTTTAGGGACAGTTATAGTTAGTTGGACATTGCACTCGTACAAAACCCGTGAAATTCCCCTGTTATGGTTAGTTCAGCTAACTATAACTCGCGCCCCGCAATGCACTGCTGATGACGTCACATATTACATCACTCATGACATGGTCAGTGACATCACTGATGACATCACTGATGACATCTCAAATGACATCACTGATGACATCATCCAGTGACTGTGTTTCTGTAAAGTTTAAATATGTTTAATATATATAGGGAAAGGCGTATTGAAGAATGAGTGGGTGTATAAGTGTCTGAATGGATGATTTAGTACGTGAGTGACTGACTCTACAAGTGAGTGATTAAACGTATCTTACTGAATGCATGGGTTAGTGACTAAACTGTGTGAATGTCTGTATCCGTCTGTTTGTTGGTGTGTAAGTGGATGCATGGATTTGCGAATAGCTACATGAGTGTCTATATGGGTTATTCATTGGTTCTCTGAGTATCTGTATGGCTGCCTGAGTGTTTGTGTGGGTGGGGTGTGTGTGACTCTATACATAGATGTGTGAGTGGGTGATTCACTGGGTGCATGATTTCAAGAGTGCATCTGTGATGGACTGCTTGGGTGGGTGAGTGTGTGTATGGGTGTGTTAGTGAGTGAATGTATATCTCAGTGGTACATGTGCGAGTAACTACATATGTAAAAGGCAGTATATATGTGTGTTAGAGTATTTAAATGGCTATAAGTGAGAGTGTGTTATTGTGAGAGTGGCTGTATGGATGCGTGTGTGCTTGTATCAGTTATTGTATAAGAGCGTAAGAATGTGCTAGTATTTGTATGAGTAAGTGAGCTGGTGTGTGTATAACTGTATAGGTGAGTAAATGGGTGTGTGATTAATTTTTTGCATGACTGACTAGGTGTGTGAGTACCTCTATGGATGAGTGGCGGTGTGTGAGTGTTTATATAGGTGTATGAGTGCATATGATAGTCCTGTACTGAGTGACTGTAAGTATAAGTGACTATACAGGTGAGTGAGTGGATGTGTGTGTAGACCTAAGAATCATTGAGTGGGTATGTAGTTTTTGGTGTTGGAGTGTCTATGGTTTTGAGAATGGCAGTCTGTAATTTAGAGTGGGTGTATCAAAAGTTATATTAGGGTGTGAGAAGATGCATGAAATTATCACATGGATGATGTCATCAGTGATGTCATTTGAGATGTCATCAGTGATGTCATCAGTGATGTCACTGACCATGTCATGAGTGATGTAATATGTGACGTCATCAGCAGTGCATTGCGGGGCGCGAGTTATAGTTAGCTGAACTAACTATAACAGGGGAATTTCACGGGTTTTGTACGAGTGCAATGTCCAACTAACTATAACTGTCCCTAAAACCTATGGTTTTTTCAGTGAATTTCAAAGGTTTTTTAAATGCTAATTTCTAACTATAACGTGCCTGAAACCTATGGTTTTTTCAGTGAATTTCAAAGGTTTTTTAAATGCTAATTTCTAACTATAACGTGCCTGAAACCTATGATTTTTTCAGTGAATTTCAAAGGTTTTTTAAATGCTAATTTCTAACTATAACGTGCCTGAAACCTATGGTTTTTTAAGTGAATTTCAAAGGTTTTTTAAATGCTAGTTTCTAACTATGCCAACAGAGGTAGGACATGTGAAGAAAGAAGAAAAACGCACAGAAAGAAGCAAAAGATGTGCAGAAAGAACCAACAGAGGAGCAGAAAGAGGCCTTGTTGCAAAATCATCCTGTGCCCACAACTTTTTCAGACGGGTACTGGTGGTAACTGACTCTGACTAACCAGAGCCAGTGCGCGTTTGCACAGTGGTGAAGGTAGGGGGCCTGAGGTGACATGTGTGCAAACACGCCTCGTGGCGCGTTTTAAGTTGCGGGATTAAGTCCCCTTGAATCCTGAGGGTCCCTGAGGCCCAACTAGCCCCCCAGGAACCTACAGTTAGGACCACAGAGCTGAGTTGCAGAGAGGCGTTCCGAGGCCACGCACCTTTTTTCACCTCTCTGCAACGCAACTCTGTTGTGCTTACTGAAGGTACCTGGTGGGCTAGTTGGCCCCCAGGATTCAAAGGGAATTAACTCCCCAACTTAAAACGCACCACAGGGTGTGTTTGCGCACATGTCACCTGAGGCCCCGCCCCTCCCTTCACCACTGTGCAAACGCGCCCCGTGGCGCGTTTTAAGTTGGGGGATTAGGTCACCTTGAATCCTGAGAGTCCCTGGGGCCCAACTAGCCCACCAGGTACTTCCAGTAAGCACCACAGGCCTGCGTTGCAACGCCTGTAACAAATTGTGCAGTTGTGTTTAGGTAGTGAAGAGGGTCGTGCTGGGGGTAGTGTTTTAGGGTAGTGCAGTGGTGTTTGTGTAGTGTAGGGGGTCATGCTGGGGGTAGATTTAGGGTTTAGGGTAGTGCAGTGGTGTTTGGGTAGTGTAGGGGGTCGTGCTGGGGGTTAGTGTTTTAGGGTTTTAGGGTTTAGGGTAGTGCAGTGGTGTTTGGGTAGTGTAGGGGATACTGCTGGGGGTAGTGTTTTAGGGTTTAGGGTAGTGCAATGGTGTTTGGGTAGTGTAGGGGGTACTGCTGGGGGTAGTGTTTTAGGGTTTAGGGTAGTGCAGTGGTGTTTGGGTAGCGTAGGGGGTACTGCTGGGGGTAGTGTTTTATGGTTTAGGGTAGTGCAGTGGTGTTTGGGTAGTGTAGGGGTTCGTGCTGGGGTAGTTTTTTAGGGTTTGGGGTAGTGCAGTGGTGTTTGTGTAGTGTAGGAGGTCGTGTTTTAGGGTTTAGGGTAGTGCAGTGGTCTTTGGGTAGTGTAGGGAGTTGTGCGGGGGTAGTATTTTAGGGATTAGGGTAGTGCATTGGTATTTGGGTAGTGTAGGGGGTCATGCGGGGGTAGTGTTTTAGGGTTTAGGGCAGTGCAGTGGTGTTTAGGTACGTACGGTGTTCGGGCAGTGTAGTGGTCTTTGGGTAGTGTAGGGGGTTGTGCGGGGGTAGTGTTTTAGGGATTAGGGTAGTGCATTGGTATTTGGGTAGTGTAGGGGGTCATGCGGGGGTAGTGTTTTAGGGTTTAGGGCAGTGCAGTGGTGTTTAGGTAGTGTAGGGGGTCATGCTGGGGGAGTGTTTTAGGGTTTAGGGCAGTGCAGTGGTGTTCGGGTAGTATAGGGGGTCGTGCTGGGGGTAGTGTTATAGGGTTTAGGGCAGTGCAGTGGTGTTCGGGCAGTGTAGGGGGTCGTGCTGGGGCTAGTGTTTCAGGGTTTAGGGCAGAGCAATGGTGCTCAGGCAGTGTAGGGGGTTGTGCTGGGGGTGATGTTTTAGGGTTTAGGGCAGTGCAGTGGTGTTCGGGCAGTGTAGGGGGTCGTGCTGGGGGTGGTGTTTTAGGGTTTAGGGCAGTGCAGTCGTGTTCGGGCAGTGTAGGGGGTCATGCTGGGGGTAGTGTTTTAGGGTTTAGGGCAGTGCAGTGGTGTTCGGGTAGTGTAGGGGGTCATGCTGGGGGTAGTGTTCTAGGGTTTAGGGCAGTGCAGTGGTGTTCGGGCAGTGTAGGGGGTCGTGCTGGGGGTGGTGTTTTAGGGTTTAGGGCAGTGCAGTCGTGTTCGGGCAGTGTAGGGGGTCATGCTGGGGGTAGTGTTTCAGGGTTTAGGGCAGTGCAGTGGTGTTCGGGCAGTGTAGGGGGTCGTGCTGGGGCTAGTGTTTCAGGGTTTAGGGCAGAGCAATGGTGCTCAGGCAGTGTAGGGGTTGTGCTGGGGGTGATGTTTCAGGGTTTATGGCAGTGCAGTGGTGTTAGGGCAGTGTAGGGGGTCGTGCTGGGGGTGGTGTTTCAGGTTTTAGGGCAGTGCAGTGGTGTTCCGGCAGTGTAGGGGGTCGTGCTGGGGGTGGTGTTTCAGGGTTTAGGGCAGTGCAGTGGTGTTCCGGCAGTGTAGGGGGTCGTGCAGGGGGTGGTGTTTCAGGGTTTAGTGCAGTGGTGTTCGTGCAGTGTAGGGGTCGTGCTGGGGTGGTGTTTCAGGGTTTAGGGCAGTGCAGTAGTGTTTGGGCAGTGTAGGGGGTCGTGCAGGGGGTGGTGTTTCAGGGGTTTAGGGCAGTGCAGTGGTGTTTGGCCAGTGTAGGTAGTCTTGCTGGGGATGGTGTTTCAGGGTTTAGGGCAGTGCAGTAGTTTTCGGGCAGTGTAGGCGGTCGTGCTGGGGCTGGTGTTTCAGGGTTTAGGGCAGTGCAGTGGTGTTCGGGCAGTGTACGGGGTTGTGCTGGGGCTGGTGTTTCAGGGTTTAGGGCAGTGCAGTGGTGTTCGGGCAGTGTAGGGGGTCGTGCAGGGGGTGGTGTTTCAGGGTTTAGGGCAGTGCAGTGGTGTTTGGGCAGTGTAGGGGGTCATGCAGGGGTGGTGTTTCAGGGTTTAGGGCAGTGGTGTTCGGGCAGTGTAGGGGGTCATGCTGGGGGTGGTGTTTCAGGGTTTAGGGCAGTGCAGTGGTGTTCGAGCAGTAAACGGGGTCATGCTGGGGGTGGTGTTTCAGGGTTTAGGGCACTGCAGTGGTGTTCGGGCAGTGTAGGGGGCGGTGCAGGGGGTGGTGTTTCAGGGTTTTGGGCAGTGCAGTGGTGTTCAGGCAGTGTAGGGGGTGGTGTTTCAGGGTTTAGGGCAGTGCAGTGGTGTTCGGGCAGTGTAGGGGGTCGTGCAGGGGGTGGTGTTTCAGGGTTTAGGGCAGTGCAGTGGTGTTCGGGCGGTGCAGGGGGCGGTGCAGGGGGTGGTGTTTCAGGGTTTAGGGCAGTAGAGTGTTGTTCGGGCATTGTAGGGGGTGGTGCTGGTGTTTCAGGGTTTAGGGCAGTGCAGTGGTGTTCGGGCAGTGTAGGGGGTCGTGCTGGGGCTGGTGTTTCAGGGTTTAGGGCAGTGCAGTGGTGTTCGGGCAGTGTAGGGGGTCGTGCTGGGGCTGGTGTTTCAGGGTTTAGGGCAGTGCAGTGGTGTTCGGGCAGTGTAGGGGGTCATGCTGGGGCGGGTGTTTCAGGGTTTAGGGCAGTGCAGTGGTGTTCGGGCAGTGTAGGGGGTCTTGCTGGGGCTGGTGTTTCAGAGTCTATGGCAATGCAGTGGTGTTCGGGCAGTGTAGGGGGTCTTGCTGGGGCTTGTGTTTCAGGGTTTAGGGCAGTGCAGTGGTGTTCGGGCAGTGTAGGGGGTCTTGCTGGGGCTGGTGTTTCAGAGTCTAGGGCAATGCAGTGGTGTTCGGGCAGTGTAGGGGGTCTTGCTGGGGCTGGTGTTTCAGGGTTTAGGGCAGTGCAGTGGTGTTCGGGCAGTGTAGGGGGTCGTGCTGGGGCTGGTGTTTCAGGGTTTAGGGCAGAGCAATGGTGCTCAGGCAGTGTAGGGGGTTGTGCTGGGGGTGATGTTTCAGGGTTTATGGCAGTGCAGTGGTGTTAGGGCAGTGTAGGGGGTCGTGCTGGGGGTGGTGTTTCAGGGTTTAGGGCAGTGCAGTGGTGTTCCGGCAGTGTAGGGGGTCGTGCAGGGGGTGGTGTTTCAGGGTTTAGTGCAGTGGTGTTCGTGCAGTGTAGGGGGTCGTGCTGGGGTGGTGTTTCAGGGTTTAGGGCAGTGCAGTGGTGTTCAAGCAGTGTAGGGTGTCGTGCTGAGGGATGGTGTTTCAGGGTTTAGGGCAGTGCAGTAGTGTTTGGCCAGTGTAGGGGGTGTAGGAGAGTAGGATCTGCTTCACAGGGGTACCCCCACTTTTTGCTGATACTTCACTGGTTTTCGACATTAGTCTGGCTGGGGCCCTGCTATTCAGAACCCCAACCTAGCTGTTTCCTCTTTAAAAGGGTATCCATGTGCCTTAGGCACATCTCTGATTGGGATCTGGAGTGCCCTTGTAAGTCCCTAGTATATGGTATACTATGTACCAAGGGCATAGGTACCTCAGAGGCCTGCCAGGGGCTGCAGCATATATTATGCCACCCCTGGTAGGCCATCCAAACTGACACCACAGGTCTGCTACTGCAGCCTGGGTAAGGTGGTGCATGCACCCCTTGCTGTGGTATAGGTTACCTATATCACTAAATGCATACACACATATAAACCTATAAGTCACTCCTAAGGCAGGCCTTATCAATCTTAAAGGCAGAGTGCATGGTTTCTATGTGAGAGGGTGCCCCTGCATGAGCAGGGCCCCTCTGCAGCGTTCGGAGACCATCTCTGATGCTGTTTGTAGTGCAGCCTGACCATATACTCTTAAACGCATTATATCCTCGCGGTAAAATGCTAACTATGGACTGGCTGCACCGAAACATGTCGTGTTTGGTGTCAAACATCTTGGAATACTACCCCCGCCAATTCTGGCGGCGGGGGTAGCATTCCACCCTTCTAGAGGGAAAGGCATGTTAACTCTGACGAGTCCGGTAACTTCTTTCCAGAGCCTGGCATCACAAAATGGATGCTACTGCCACAGACACGAGTCTGGCCTCCTGCTGCTGGACGAAACTCCGGCAGGGGAGGCCTGGACAATAGGTTTCCTGTCCCAGGGAGGTGTGACCACCTCCCCAGACAGGACAAAGTGTATTGGGGCTGGGCGGGAGCACTTTCGGGTGCTTTGAAGTCCTGCACTGGGGGCACATTTGGTGTCCCTGTGCATACCCCAGTTCAAACCGGATCAGGGGCTTGCAGCCCCTGCTTTGGCGCGAACTGGACAAAGGGAAAGGGGTGTAGCCACCCTCTGCCCTGACCCACCCATAGGTGGGGCCACAGAGTAGTCCATCCCCTATTTTTGGAATAAAGGTAGGAACCCAGTCCTTAGGACTTTAGATTATACCTGGACGAAACTCTGAAACAGAATCCTGGACCTTCGACGCTCTACTCACGATTAGAGGACTGAAGAATCTCCCTTGGGGTCAAGGAGTGACTCCCCTGCTTGGCAGGCACCAAAGAAGCATCTGTCCGGTTCGCATCACTGAAGCTCCCGTCGGACGCCGAAGTCATCGCATCACCAGAGGTGGATTCTCAGACTTCCCCGAGGCTACCCTGAGTCCCCAGCAAAGCTGAGGCCCGTGGCTATCGTGGGTAACGTGAGACCGTGACCCCTGGACACCGAGCACACTTGCAAGTGCACCATCTTCTGGGTCTCCCAAGAAGTCGTGCTTTGGGCTCCGAGTAGCCCTAGCCTCCAGCACCACCTGCACCGAAGATCACTGGCCCCCACTCCACGAGTGTCCTGTAAGCCAGCTCCACGTGCGGCGTCACGAGGCTCCTTCGCGGTCGCTAGCCCGTTGGCTAGTAGCCCTTACCGAAGGCCAATCTTTTCTTTACTTGGCAGTCTGGTTGCTCCAGGCCTGCCCTCACTTACCCTTGCTGGGTGAGTTCCCCAGACCTTGCTGGTCTGCACCATCGACGATCTTCAGCTACATCGAGACTTGCCGTTGCCAAGGCTTGTTGGGTCCAATCTGGTCGCCGACACCGCAGCACTCGACAGACATCGTGTACCAGCCCGAATCCTGCTCCTGGTCGCCGACAACGCCTCCTGGACCTCGTGGCTGCAGAAACGAGACGACCGTCAACGCACCTGAAGCACTCGACATCGGTGGGCATCCGTCCATCACCTCCCTGGTCACTGGCTAGTGACCCAGACTCTGTCCCCTCTGCTTTCAGGTTCTTCAGAACTCCGATCCACTCTTGGATCCACCCGGACACTTTTCTCCTGGTCGCCAGCAGCACTTTGCAGCAGATCGCCATAAGAACCGACGACGAAACCCGACCCCGAAAGGCACCTATGCACCCGGCTTCCCTGGGTGAGGTAACACGAGTACTCCGGTGCTCCCGTGGGTAGAGACTCTTCAAAGTCCTAGATCTCAAAGGGTTTTGTCCTAGTCCTCTTTAAAGTGTCCCTTTCCTCTATTTTTCCGATCCCGACTTTCTCCATAGAAGTTAACGGCGTATCGCGGTTGTGTATTTACACTGCACGCGTCTCCCGTGGGTCCCCTGTGTCACTACCTTGGGTGGTTCCTTGTGGTCCAAGCACTTCTAGAGGCTCTAGGCCTAGTGTCTAGTTCAGTCGTGGTTCGCATACCACTTTATTGGTATATGGTTTGGTACGCCCCTAGGGCCCAAACGTGTATTTGTGCTATTACTGTGATTTAAGATCTTATAACCTATGTACTTCGAACTCTAGCCTCATAAAGAGACTAGAGGGGTGTGTTTAGTAATAAATACATATATTTTGAATATATACCTGGTGTGGTGCTCTTTCATTTGGTCACTCAAGAGATTATAGACTGGTAAAACAAGCTGCTTTACATTCCTTCAAGACTTAGCCTGAAGGCTGCTCTCCATAGCTACCACTAGGATAGCTTTCAATAAGGTTGTCTTTAACCTACCTACCATAAGAGTCGATTTGGACTGGTGCAAGGTGCCCACTATAATTAGTGGACAGCATATGCCAGGCCAACTTCTCACATTGGTGTGCAGCGTGTGGGATTCCAGCTTGCTATTGTTTTACCAGATAATCTCAATTGAATTGATCAACTGAAAACCACTAAAGGTACCTAAGGTACATATAATTTAAGCTTAGAATATCAGTAAGTTCTACTGAACTTAGAGTTGTGTGTTAAGGGATAGCACAACCCTTTCTACAACTCAAGAGAGTTTAGTAGGCCACACTAGAGTAGGTAGTGCATACACCACACCACACTAGTAATGTCTTTAAAAGCAGGATCCAAAGATGCCCTGCAGGAAGCCATTGAGCTTCCCCCTCCAAGTATGACACACTCCCATTCTTGGAACTGAGAGCTTTGTGTAACGTGAGGAAATTAAGGACAGGCCAAAGTCCCACCACCCAACACCTCCAGGAGTTGTTGGTGGCTTATGATCTTAGTAAGTCTTCAGAGACTGAAGGGGTAGGAGCAGAGGGTGGGCCAGCAGATGAGGAAGGGACCAGGGGTACTACTACCCCCAGTCCCCCTCTGAAACTGACCAGGAGGGTGACAATGACCCTGACCTGGAAAACCCAATCCCTTCTGGGGAAGATGAGGATGAGGATCTGGAGAACCACACCTTTGTCCCCCCAGGAAGGATTATGAGTGTGCTCAGAAAGTCTAGGTCTCCTTCTCAGGAGTCTAACCACTCTGGCACCTCAATAGGGAGCTCTGTTTCTTCTCACAGGAGGGAATCCTCTCATGAGAGAAGAAAGAGACTGGTCCAGTATGAGGAAACTCAACTGGAGATCAGGAAGAAGCAATTGGCTTTAGATAGAGAGTCCCTAGATCTCCTTAAAGAGAGAAGAAAGTTGGGACTAGAGTCCCATGGTGGCAGCCATATCCCTAGAGATAGGGAAAGGTCCTATGACCATAGGAACCTGAGCAAGATTGTCCCTCCCTACCAGAGTGGGGATGATATCCACAAATGGATAACTGCTTTAGAGAGGGCCTGTAAGGTACAGAAGGTCCCTCAGGAGCAGTGGGCAGCAATCTTGTGGCTCTCCTTTGCTGACAAAGGTAGAGACAAGCTCCTCACTGTTAGAGAGGAGGATGCTGACAATTACAAGGTCTTGAAGAGTGCTCTTATTGATGGGTTTGGCCTAACCACTGAACAGTACAGGTTGAAGTTCAGAGACACCCAAAAGGCACAGACTCAAGACTGGGTAGACTATGTGGATTGTTCTGCCAAGGCTCTGGAAGGCTGGTTGATGGGCAGTAAGGTGTGTGACTTCTCAGGATTGTATAATCTGATAATGAGGGAGCAGATTCTTAATAACTGTCAAAACCAGCTGTTGCATCAGTACCTGGTTGACTCTGATCTGACCTCTCCCCAAGAATTGGGAAAGAAGGCAGACAAATGGGTCAGAACCAGGGTGAAGCAGAAGGTACAGAACCAAGGTGGGGAAACCAAGAAGCAAGATGCTAAGAACTCTGACAAGGGTGGGGAGAAGGGTAAAGATCAAAAGTCTTCATCAGGCCCCCAAAAATCTTCTTCTGGTGGGGATTCCCAGTCTACCAAGGGTAAAGGCCAAAGAAAACCATGGTGCAAGGTCTGTAAGCAAAAGACCCACTGGACCAGTGATTGCACCAAGTCCAAAGACTCCAGTCCAGCATCCACCAATGCCCCTAAGGCACCTGTTCCCCCTAGTACAGTTGGTGGAAGTGCTCCAGCAAAGGGTTTAGTAGGGTTCACCCTGGGAACTGAGTTGGGCTCTGACTTAGTCAGGGAGCTGACTCAGGCTGTGTTAGTCTGTGATGGAGGCATGGATGTGACCTCCACTGTGAGTCCCAGTAATCTGGGCAAGTACAGACAACAGCCTTTAATCAATGGACGAGAGGCTTTGGCATTTAGGGACACAGGGGCAAGTGTCACCATGGTGACACAAGACCTTGTGCTACCTGGGCAAGTTATACTTGGTGAAATGTACCAAGTGACCAATGCTAGCAATGTCAGAACAGACCATACTCTGGCAGTTGTTAACTTCTCCTGGGGAGGGGTAACTGGCCTTAAGAAGGTTGTGGTAAGTGCAAACCTACCAGTCGAATGCTTGCTTGGCAATGACTTAGAGACTTCTGCTTGGGCAGAAGTGGAGCTCAGGACCCATGCAGAAATGCTGGGGATCCCTGCAGATGTGTTTGCTGTGACCAGGTCACAAGCTAAACTGTCTAAAACTGAACAGGCCTTGGATTCTGAAAGAATGGACCAAGTGCCTTCCAAGAGGAGGAGTAGTAGGGTTAAGGCAGTGCCTTCCCCCTTGGCTCAGGAAGAAGATCAGTCCCTTGAGGGGGATGATCTCAGCCCTGAAGAAGGAACTGTCCCAGAGGAACTTGAGCCTGACCAGGTTGAGTTCTTGGGGACAGGGGGACCTTCTAGGGCAGATCTGAGCCAGGAGCAGCAGAGCTGCCCCTCCCTTGAACCCCTCAGACAGCAAGCTGCTGCTGAGGCTGCTGGGAAAGCTAGTGGTCCCCATACAGTGTATTGGGATGATGGACTCCTGTACTCAGAGAGTAGAGACCCCAAGCCTGGTGCTACCAGGAGGTTGGTAATACCTTTGAAGTTCAGGGGCTTCCTATTGACCCTAGCCCATGATATTCCCTTAGCAGGACACCTGGGCCAGAACAAGACTTGGGACAGAATTGTCCCTCACTTTCACTGGCCCCACATGTCTGAAGACAGTAAGGAGTTTTGTCGCTCCTGTGTAACCTGCCAAGCCAGTGGCAAAGCAGGTGGCACTACAAAGGCCCCCTGATACCACTACCTGTGGTGGGGTGCCCTTTGAGAGGGTAGGGATTGACATTGTTGGTCCCATGGATCCCCAAACAGCATCTGGGCACAGATTTATACTGGTGGTAGTGGATCATGCCACCAGGTATCCAGAGGCTATACCCCTTAGGACCACTACAGCACCTGTGGTGGCAAGGGCCCTCCTGGGAATTTTCTCAAGAGTGGGCTTTCCTAAGGAGGTGGTATCAGACAGGGGTGCAAACTTCATGTCTGGGTACTTAAAGGCAATGTGGAAGGAGTGTGGGGTTACTTATAAGTTCACCACACCCTATCACCCACAATGCAATGGTTTAGTTGAGAGATTCAACAAAACCTTGAAGGGCATGATTAAAGGGCTCCCAGAAAAGCTTAGGCGTAGATGGGACATACTCTTGCCCTGCCTTTTATTCGCATATAGGGAGGTGCCTCAGAAGGGGGTTGGTTACAGCCCTTTTGAACTTCTGTTTGGCCACCCTGTGAGGGGTCCACTGTGCTTGGTGAAGGAAGGATGGGAGTTACCTCTCAAGCCCCCAAAGCAAGATATAGTGGACTATGTACTTGGTCTCCGCTCCAGGATGGCTGAGTACATGAAAAAGGCAACCAAAAACCTTGAGGCTAGCCAGGAACTTCAAAAGGCCTGGCATGACCAAAAGGCTGTCCTAACTGTTTACCAGCCAGGACAGAAGGTGTGGGTGTTGGAGCCAGTGGCCCCAGCAGCTCTCCAAGACAAATGGAGTGGACCCCACACTATTGTTGAGCAGAAGGGTGAGGTCACTTACTTAGTAGACCTGGGAACACCCAGGAGTCCCCACAGGGTTCTCCATGTCAACAGACTTAAGCCATATGTGGACAGGGCAGACATGGGCTTGCTCATGGCTACTGATGAAGGGCAGGAGGAAGAGAGTGACCCACTCCCTGACCTGCTCTCACAGAACCCTGACGATGGGTCAGTTGATGGTGTAGCCTTGGCAGGCAGCCTCACTACCCAGCAACAAACTGATTGCAGGCAAGTCCTCAATCAGTTTAGACATATGTTTTCTCTGACACCCAGTCAGACCACCTGGTGCACTCATGAAGTGGACACTGGGGACAGTCTGCCTATTAAAAACAAGATTTATAGGCAACCTGACCATGTCAGGGACTGTATCAGGACTGAAGTCCAGAAGATGTTGGAATTGGGAGTGATTGAGCCCTCAGATAGCCCTTGGGCTAGTCCAGTAGTCCTAGTACCTAAACCTCACACCAGTGGTGGGAAAAGAGAGATGAGGTTTTGTGTAGACTACAGGGGCCTCAATGCAGTCACTAGGACTGATGCCCATCCAATACCCAGGGCAGATGAGCTCATAGATACTTTGGCCTCTGCCAAATATCTCAGCACATTTGACCTAACAGCTGGCTACTGGCAGATCAGACTAGCTGATGCTGCAAAGCCCAAAACAGCATTTTCAACCCCTAGTGGGCATTATCAATTTGTGGTGATGCCCTTTGGTCTGAAAAATGCACCTGCCACTTTCCAGAGGTTGGTGAACACAGTTCTCACAGGACTGGAGGCCTATAGTGCAGCTTATCTAGATGATATTGCTGTCTTTAGCTCCACCTGGGAGGATCACCTGGTCCACCTCAGGAATGTTTTACAGGCCCTGCAAAGGCAGGCCTGACTATCAAGGCCACTAAGTGCCAGATAGGGCAGAGTCAGGTTGTGTACCTGGGCCACCTTGTGGGTGGAGGCCAGGTTCAACCTTTGCAGAGCAAGATCCAGACCATCATGGACTGGACTGCTCCCACTACCCAGACTCAGGTGAGAGCCTTCTTAGGCCTGACTGGGTACTATAGGAGATTTGTCAAGGGGTATGGATCAATAGTGACACCCTTGAATGACTTAACTTCTAAAAAAATGCCCAAAAAGGTTCAGTGGACAGTTAGCTGTCAAAAGGCATTTGATGACCTCAAGCAGGCCATGTGCACTGCTCCAATTCTGCAGAGTCCTGATTACTCCAAGAAGTTCATTGTTCAAACTGATGCATCTGAATTGGGGGTAGGGGCTGTACTGTCACAATTGAATGAAGAAGGTCAGGATCAGCCAGTAGCTTTTATTAGCAGAAGGCTGACCCCTAGAGAGAAACGTTGGTCAGCCATAGAGAGGGAGGCCTTTGCTGTGGTCTGGGCTCTGAAGAAGTTGAGGCCATACTTGTTTGGTACACACTTCCTGGTTCAGACAGACCATAAGCCCCTCTTATGGCTAAAACAAATGAAGGGTGAAAACCCCAAACTGCTTAGGTGGTCCATTTCCCTACAGGGGATGGACTTTACAGTGGAACATAGGCCTGGGAGTAACCATGCGAATGCAGATGGACTCTCTAGGTATTTCCACTTAGAACATGAAGACTTAACTGGGCAAGGTTAGTTTAATGTCCCTACGTTTGGGGGGGGTTGTGTAGGAGAGTAGGATCTGCTTCACAGGGGTACCCCCACTTTTTGCTGATACTTCACTGGTTTTCGACATTAGTCTGGCTGGGGCCCTGCTATTCAGAACCCCAGCCTAGCTGTTTCCTCTTTAAAAGGGTATCCATGTGCCTTAGGCACATCTCTGATTGGGATCTGGAGTGCCCTTGTAAGTCCCTAGTATATGGTATACTATGTACCAAGGGCATAGGTACCTCAGAGGCCTGCCAGGGGCTGCAGCATATATTATGCCACCCCTGGTAGGCCATCCAAACTGACACCACAGGTCTGCTACTGCAGCCTGGGTAAGGTGGTGCATGCACCCCTTGCTGTGGTATAGGTTACCTATATCACTAAATGCATACACACATATAAACCTATAAGTCACTCCTAAGGCAGGCCTTATCAATCTTAAAGGCAGAGTGCATGGTTTCTATGTGAGAGGGTGCCCCTGCATGAGCAGGGCCCCTCTGCAGCGTTCGGAGACCATCTCTGATGCTGTTTGTAGTGCAGCCTGACCATATACTCTTAAACGCATTATATCCTCGCGGTAAAATGCTAACTATGGACTGGCTGCACCGAAACATGTCGTGTTTGGTGTCAAACATCTTGGAATACTACCCCCCGCCAATTCTGGCGGCGGGGGTAGCATTCCACCCTTCTAGAGGGAAAGGCATGTTAACTCTGACGAGTCCGGTAACTTCTTTCCAGAGCCTGGCATCACAAAATGGATGCTACTGCCACAGACACGAGTCTGGCCTCCTGCTGCTGGACGAAACTCCGGCAGGGGAGGCCTGGACAATAGGTTTCCTGTCCCAGGGAGGTGTGACCACCTCCCCAGACAGGACAAAGTGTATTGGGGCTGGGCGGGAGCACTTTCGGGTGCTTTGAAGTCCTGCACTGGGGGCACATTTGGTGTCCCTGTGCATACCCCAGTTCAAACCGGATCAGGGGCTTGCAGCCCCTGCTTTGGCGCGAACTGGACAAAGGGAAAGGGGTGTAGCCACCCCTCTGCCCTGACCCACCCATAGGTGGGGCCACAGAGTAGTCCATCCCCTATTTTTGGAATAAAGGTAGGAACCCAGTCCTTAGGACTTTAGATTATACCTGGACGAAACTCTGAAACAGAATCCTGGACCTTCGACGCTCTACTCACGATTAGAGGACTGAAGAATCTCCCTTGGGGTCAAGGAGTGACTCCCCTGCTTGGCAGGCACCAAAGAAGCATCTGTCCGGTTCGCATCACTGAAGCTCCCGTCGGACGCCGAAGTCATCGCATCACCAGAGGTGGATTCTCAGACTTCCCCGAGGCTACCCTGAGTCCCCAGCAAAGCTGAGGCCCGTGGCTATCGTGGGTAACGTGAGACCGTGACCCCTGGACACCGAGCACACTTGCAAGTGCACCATCTTCTGGGTCTCCCAAGAAGTCGTGCTTTGGGCTCCGAGTAGCCCTAGCCTCCAGCACCACCTGCACCGAAGATCACTGGCCCCCACTCCACGAGTGTCCTGTAAGCCAGCTCCACGTGCGGCGTCACGAGGCTCCTTCGCGGTCGCTAGCCCGTTGGCTAGTAGCCCTTACCGAAGGCCAATCTTTTCTTTACTTGGCAGTCTGGTTGCTCCAGGCCTGCCCTCACTTACCCTTGCTGGGTGAGTTCCCCAGACCTTGCTGGTCTGCACCATCGACGATCTTCAGCTACATCGAGACTTGCCGTTGCCAAGGCTTGTTGGGTCCAATCTGGTCGCCGACACCGCAGCACTCGACAGACATCGTGTACCAGCCCGAATCCTGCTCCTGGTCGCCGACAACGCCTCCTGGACCTCGTGGCTGCAGAAACGAGACGACCGTCAACGCACCTGAAGCACTCGACATCGGTGGGCATCCGTCCATCACCTCCCTGGTCACTGGCTAGTGACCCAGACTCTGTCCCCTCTGCTTTCAGGTTCTTCAGAACTCCGATCCACTCTTGGATCCACCCGGACACTTTTCTCCTGGTCGCCAGCAGCACTTTGCAGCAGATCGCCATAAGAACCGACGACGAAACCCGACCCCGAAAGGCACCTATGCACCCGGCTTCCCTGGGTGAGGTAACACGAGTACTCCGGTGCTCCCGTGGGTAGAGACTCTTCAAAGTCCTAGATCTCAAAGGGTTTTGTCCTAGTCCTCTTTAAAGTGTCCCTTTCCTCTATTTTTCCGATCCCGACTTTCTCCATAGAAGTTAACGGCGTATCGCGGTTGTGTATTTACACTGCACGCGTCTCCCGTGGGTCCCCTGTGTCACTACCTTGGGTGGTTCCTTGTGGTCCAAGCACTTCTAGAGGCTCTAGGCCTAGTGTCTAGTTCAGTCGTGGTTCGCATACCACTTTATTGGTATATGGTTTGGTACGCCCCTAGGGCCCAAACGTGTATTTGTGCTATTACTGTGATTTAAGATCTTATAACCTATGTACTTCGAACTCTAGCCTCATAAAGAGACTAGAGGGGTGTGTTTAGTAATAAATACATATATTTTGAATATATACCTGGTGTGGTGCTCTTTCATTTGGTCACTCAAGAGATTATAGACTGGTAAAACAAGCTGCTTTACATTCCTTCAAGACTTAGCCTGAAGGCTGCTCTCCATAGCTACCACTAGGATAGCTTTCAATAAGGTTGTCTTTAACCTACCTACCATAAGAGTCGATTTGGACTGGTGCAAGGTGCCCACTATAATTAGTGGACAGCATATGCCAGGCCAACTTCTCACAGGGGTCGTGCTGGGGGTGGTGTTTCAGGGTTTAGGGCAGTGCAGTGGTGTTCGGGCAGTGTAGGTAGTCTTGCTGGGGGTGGTGTTTCAGGGTTTAGGGCAGTGCAGTAGTTTTCGGGCAGTGTAGGCGGTCGTGCTTCAGCTGGTGTTTCAGGGTTTAGGGCAGTGCAGTGGTGTTCGGGCAGTGTACGGGGTTGTGCTGGGGCTGGTGTTTCAGGGTTTAGGGCAGTGCAGTGGTGTGCGGGCAGTGTACGGGGTTGTGCTGGGGCTGGTGTTTCAGGGTTTAGGGCAGTGCAGTGGTGTTCGGGCAGTGTAGGGGGTCATGCTGGGGGTGGTGTTTCAGGGTTTAGGGCAGTGCAGTGGTGTTCGGGCAGTGTAGGGGGTCGTGCTGGGGCTGGTGTTTCAGGGTTTAGGGCAGTGCATTGGTGTTCGGGCAGTGTAGGGGGTCGTGCTGGGGCTGGTGTTTCAGGGTTTTGGGCAGAGCAGTGGTGTTCGGGCAGTGTAGGGGGTCGTGCTGGGGGTGGTGTTTCAGGGTTTAGAGCAGTGCAGTGGTGTTCGGGCAGTGTAGGGGGTCTTGCTGGGGGTGGTATTTCAGGGTTTAGGGCAGTGCAGTGGTGTTCGGGCAGTGTAGGGGGTCTTGCTGGGGGTGGTGTTTCAGGGTTTAGGGCAGTGGTGTTCGGGCAGTGTAGGGGGTCTTGCTGGGGGTGATGTTTCAGAGTTTAGGGCAGTGCAGTGGTGTTCGGGCAGTGTATGGGGTCTTGCTGGGGGTAGTGTTTTAGGGTTTAGGGCGGTGCAGTGGTGTTCGTGCAGTGTAGGGGATCGTGCTGGGGGTGGTGTTTCAGGGTTTAGGGCAGTGCAGTAGTGTTCGGGCAGTGTAGGATGTCGTGCTGGGGCTGGTGTTTCAGGGTTTAGGGCAGTGCAGTGGTGTTCGGGCAGTGTAGGGGGTCGTGCTGGGGCTGGTGTTTCAGGGTTTAGGGCAGTGCAGTGGTGCTCGGGCAGTGTACGGGGTCGTGCTGGGGGTGATGTTTCAGGGTTTAGGGTAGTGCAGTGGTGTTCGGGCAGTGTAGGGGGTCGTGCAGGGGCTGGTGTTTCAAGGTTTAGTGCAGTGCAGTGGTGTTCGGGCAGTGTAGGGGGTCGTGCTGGGGCTGGTGTTTCAGGGTTTTGGGCAGCGCAGTGGTGTTCGGGCAGTGTAGGGGGTCATGCTGGGGGTAGTGTTTCAGGGTTTAGGGCAGTGCAGTGTTGTTCGGGCAGTGTAGGGGTCGTGCTGGGGGTGGTGTTTCAGGGTTTAGGTCAGTGGTGTTCGGGCAGTGTAGGGGGTCTTGCTGGGGGTGATGTTTCAGGGTTTAGGGCAGTGCAGTGGTGTTCGGGCAGTGTAGGGGTCTTTCTGGGGGTAGTGTTTCAGGGTTTAGGGCGGTGCAGTGGTGTTCGTGCAGTGTAGGGGATCGTGCTGGGGGTGGTGTTTCAGGGTTTAGGGCAGTGCAGTAGTGTTCGGGCAGTGTAGGATGTCGTGCAGGGGGTGGTGTTTCAGGGTTTAGGGCAGTGCAGTGGTGTTCTGGCAGTGTAGGGGGTCATGCTGGGGGTGGGGTTTCAGGGTTTAGGGCAGTACAGTGGTGTTCGGGCAGTGTAGGGGGTCGTGCAGGGGGTGGTGTTTCAGGGGTAGTGCAGTGGTGTTCGGGCAGTGTAGGGGGTCGTGCTAGGGCTGGTGTTTCAGGGTTTAGGGCAGTGCAGTGGTGTTCGGGCAGTGTAGGGGGTCTTGCTGGGGGTGATGTTTCAGGGTTTAGGGCAGTGGTGTTCGGGCAGTGTAGGGGGTCTTGCTGGGGGTGATGTTTCAGGGTTTAGGGCAGTGCAGTGGTGTTTGGGCAGTGTAGGGGGTCTTGCTGGGGGTAGTGTTTCAGGGTTTAGGGCAGTGCAGTGGTGTTCGTGCAGTATAGGGGGTCGTGCTGGGGATGGTGTATCTGGGTTTAGGGCAGTGCAGTAGTGTTCGAGCAGTGTAGGGGGTTGTGCAGGGGGTGGTGTTTCAGGGTTTAGGGCAGTGCAGTGGTGTTCGGGCAGTGTAGGGGGTTGCGCTGGGGGTGGTGTTTCAGGGTTTATGGCAGTGCAGTGGTGTTTGGGCAGTGTAGGGGGTCATGCACGGGGTGGTGTTTCAGGGTTTAGGGCAGTGCAGTGGTGTTCGGGCAGTGTAGGGTGTTGTGCTGGGGCTGGTGTTTCAGGGTTCAGGGCAGTGCAGTGGTGTTCAGGCAGTGTAGGGGGTCGTGCTGAGGCTGGTGTTTCACGGTTTAGGGCAGTGCAGTGGTGTTCGGGCAGTGTAGGGGGTCGTGCTGGGGCTGGTGTTTCAGGGTTTAGGGCAGTGCAGTGGTGTTCGGGCAGTGTAGGCGGTCGTGCTGGGGCTGGTGTTTCAGGGTTTAGGGCAGTGCAGTGGTGTTCGGGCAGTGTAGGGGGTCGTGCTGGGGCTGGTGTTTCAGGGTTTAGGGCAGTGCAGTGGTGCTCGGGCAGTGTACGGGGTCTTGCTGGGGGTGATGTTTCAGGGTTTAGGGTAGTGCAGTGGTGTTCGGGCAGTGTAGGGGGTCGTGCAGGGGCTGGTGTTTCAAGGTTTAGGGCAGTGCAGTGGTGTTTGGGCAGTGTAGGGGGTCGTGCTGGGGCTGGTGTTTCAGGGTTTTAGGCAGAGCAGTGGTGTTCGGGCAGTGTAGGGGGTCATGCTGGGGGTAGTGTTTCAGGGTTTAGGGCAGTGCAGTGTTGTTCGGGCAGTGTAGGGGGTCGTGCTGGGGGTGGTGTTTCAGGGTTTAGGTCAGTGGTGTTCGGGCAGTGTAGGGGGTCTTGCTGGGGGTGATGTTTCAGGGTTTAGGGCAGTGCAGTGGTGTTCGGGCAGTGTAGGGGGTCTTGCTGGGGGTAGTGTTTCAGGGTTTAGGGCAGTGCAGTGGTGTTCGGGCAGTGTAGGGGGTCATGCTGGGGGTGGTGTTTCAGGGTTTAGGGCAGTGCAGTGGTGTTTGGGCAGTGTAGGGGGTCGTGAAGGGGGTGGTGTTTCAGGGTTTAGGGCAGTGCAGTGGTGTTCTGGCAGTGTAGGGGGTCGTGCTAGGGGTGGTGTTTCAGGGTTTAGGGCAGTGCAGTGGTGTTCGGGCAGTGTAGGGGGTCATGCAGGGGCTGGTGTTTCAGGGTTTAGGGCAGTGCAGTGGTGTTCGGGCAGTGTAGGGGGTCGTGCTGGGGGTAGTGTTTTAGGGTTTAGGGTAGTGCAGTGGTGCTTGTGTAGTGTAGGGGGTCGTGCTGGGGGTAGTGTTTTAGGGTTTAGGGTAGTGCAGTGGTGTTTGTGTAGTGTAGGGGGTCATGTTTTAGGGTAGTGCAGTGGTGTTTGGGTAGTGTAGGGGGTCGTGCTGGTGGTAGTGTTTTAGGATTTAGGTTAGTGCAGTGGTGTTTGGGTAGTGTAGGGGGTCGTGCTGGGGGTAGTGTTTTAGGGTTTAGGATAGTGCAGTGGTGCTTGTGTAGTGTAGGGGGTCGTGCTGGGGGTAGTGTTTTAGGGTTTAAGGTAGTGCAGTGGTGTTTTTGTAGTGTAGGGGGTCATGTTTTAAGATGCAATGCTCCAATACCTGACCAGTCTGCACTACATAAAACTGCAAAAAACTAAAAATAAAAAGTGTTTTGCACACTTTTGTCATTGGGCTATATGTGGGCTACATCTGGGTAATATTTGTGCTACATTTGGGCTCTTTTTTCACTGGTGGCCATCTTGGAAGACTTCTTTGTTATGAAGTTTCCTAATTTCTTCATTTACTGCAGTCTTCTCAGTAGGAAATGCTTTCAGTTTTTTACTTTGATTCCATCAAGAAGGCATTCAGATGTGTCTCACATCTGCCATAAATTCAGAATGTTAGCACTCTAGTTGCTCATTAGATCACTGGAGTAAAGCTACTGCTCACCAGGGAGTTAACTGGTAGTCTGCTGCTGGGATTGAAAGTGATTGTTTCAGTCTGCATGTCAGAATTTTCTAATGAAATAGAAGAGGATATGAGATCTCACTTAAAACATGCCCTAATTTTTCTTTCTGCAGCACTAACCATAATTTCTATTTCAAAAAGAACCCCTCATTTTGTTCCTTTTTAAATTAAATGTTTTAAGTGTTACCGGTTTATTCCAATCAAGATGGCTTCAGGTGTGCCATACTTTTGTCATAAGTAAGGCTGTTAGCGCTCTAGTTGTTCTTTAGAACACTCTGGGAAGCTGCAGTAGAACACAAAGGCATCAACTGGCAGGCTGCTCCTGTTGAAATATAACAGGAAGATATTTGAGATCACACTTGAAATATGTCCTAATTTTTCTTTCTACAGCACTAATCATAATTTCTATGACAAAATGAACCCCTCATTTTGTTCCTTTTTAAATTAAATGTTTTAAGTGTTACCAGTTTATTCCAATCAAGATGGCTTCAGGTGTGCCATACTTTTGTCATAAGTAAGGCTGTTAGCACTCTAGTTGTTCTTTAGAACACTCTGGGAAGCTGCAGTAGAACACAAAGGCATCAACTGGCAGGCTGCTCCTGTTGAAATATAACAGGAAGATATTTGAGATCACACTTGAAACATGTCCTAATTTTTTCTTTCTACAGCACTAACCATAATTTCTATGACAAAATGAACCCCATCATTTTGTTCCTTTTTAAATTAAATTGTTTAAGTGTTACCAGTTTATTCCAATCAAGATGGCTTCAGGTGTGCCATACTTTTGTCATAAGTAAGGCTGTTAGCACTCTAGTTGTTCTTTAGAACACTCTGGGAAGCTGCAGTAGAACACAAAGGAATCAACTGACAGTCTCTGCCCTTGTTGGATGTACATGTTTTACTGAGAATGTCAGACTTCATTCTCACATGAGTGAGAAAGATAATGTGAATTTACAGAAAATATGCTCTCATTTTAGCTTCTGGAGCACCTTCCAAACCTCCATGGGACAAGCATGAGAAAATAGTGTTCTCTCAAACATGATTCATGATATCCCAGCAGAAGGTTTTTCACATGGTAAAATCACCTTAGAATACACCACAATTCCTAAAATTAGTATGGTACCATCAACAAGTAAATTCTAATGTAACTAAAGCCTGTTATCACCCTGTATAGTTCTCCTTTTGGTGACCCTCAAAATCTTCTATTCACTACAATGCATTTCAATGAGGTACTATCATTTATATTGGTCCCAAGATGGCTGCCAGCAATTCCAGGATGAAGTGCTGACAGCCAATCAGATCTCACGATGACATGTGTGGTTAGGCTCCGCCCAGATATATATGTGACTTTACTTTTGATTTTCTCAGGAACTACTGAACGGATTTACACCATTTAAGCGAAAGGCATGACACTGAACCAAGGGCTACCTCTTTGCCAAATTTGGTGTAATTCCGTTCAGCAGTTCGGGCTGTAGCTGCGACTAAAGGTTCCTATGGAAAAATGAATGGGGAAAACGCGTTTTGGGGCGCCCCCTTTTTCTCGGCCCCCGCTTGACGTATCACCCCGAGACTTTCAGGATAGGAGCGGACCGGAGCGCCCCAACAAGTTGGAAACTTTCGCGAAGATTCGTCAACCGGCGCCAACGTTATTTCAAAGAGAATGTCGCGGATTTCCTATGGATAATAGGTTTTAACTATAACTATCTACTGGCGACCGCCAGTAGATAATATATATATATATATATATATATATATATATATATATATATATATATATACAAAAAATATTTGTATATATATAAAAGCTGGTTATAAAGGAAGATAACAAGATCTTCATACCGGCATTGGTGTGCTGTAGAGACAATCCATTTTACTAATGGCAGCTGCTCTAGAAGCACGAAGGAAGGAAACTGCTGACAAATTATTCTTTGCACAGATAGGAGCTAGTGGAAGCGCACTTGCTCCTTTATCCAGTATCACTGATGAAATTAAATTACAAACTTTGTATAATAACTTGGAAAAGCTGCATAAAAAAGAACTCTCGAAATGGTGGGAGGCAGAATCGCTGCAGCGTTACATTGATGTGAATCGAGTGCCTCGTGGTCTTTGAATATTTACTATTCCCACCTATGAGGATCCGGATAATGATATGTTAGAGGAATGGTTCAACAATTCCTCAGCATGTTCCATAACCATGATGCGTATTTTGGTGAAGTACGCACTCAAGGACAGAGCTAAACTCTTACTCGAAATTGAGAAGGTTCTTCTGGAAATTAGTCAGTTGGTCTCCAAAGAGGTGTTGGAAGAACACATGAAGAACCTAATGGTACGAATGGGCAAACTCGAAGATGAGATAACTGTCAAAAAACAACGTAAATTTCTGCGCGACTTTAAGGACTATCAATCAGGTCGTACACTCACATTCCATAAAAGATATGATCATTTGTTTGAGAATAAGGTGGGAATGGTGACAGTTCCAACAAGTGTGCAAACAGCTGTTATAGAAATCAGTGAAAGTGATATCTCCGATGGGAGTTTATCCGATGCATCAATCACTGCAGTTAATCAAGAATTTACCCAAGATCCACAGAAAAAGAAGAGTAATTTTTTATTACAGTTCCAAATGATGAACCAAAGCAGGACAGAGTTTCACCAAGATTCAGTTGCACACAGGGGCCGAGGACGAGGAGGCAGAGGAAAAACAAGAGGAATAGGCAAGCCAAAGAAAGGAGGAAAAAACGAAGAGAAAGCCCCTGTGGGAATGGAGACAAGGGGCAGGAAGTTGAGAACATGACTGTTGTGAATTTATCCCAGCGGTCTCTTTCCATTGATGAAATTGAGATCCTCTCTCTGGGTCTATCCTTCTGCCCGTCCATGAATATCAACTATGCCCAGACCAGAATCGATTTATTCTTCTTTTCAAGAAAACTAAAACTCAAAAAATGGTTTGACACTCAACCATCTAGACATTCGGCTGGGACCACTTCGGATGGAGTGAGTAATTTGAATATTGCTGACATTGAGATGCTGCATGTTTTAAATGCCTTGGGGGATAATGAGTCATCTGATGAGAATGTATTGTCAAACTCAGAGGTTTGTGGAGAGGAGCTATGGGTCAACCCGGGTAGCAAGTTCAAACCTAAATCTGTGTTTCTTCCAAATGTACAATGTGAAGCCATTGAAGTGTTTGAAAAGGGAGTTCTAACAGACCTAAATAAAATTAGATATAGAAAAACATCATGCAGTAAAAAGAACTTGACTGTGGAACAGATAGCTGCCATAGATAACCTGAAAGCCGACAAGAGTATTGTTATCCGCCAGTCGGATAAAGGTGGCAATGTGGTGGTTTTAGACAAGCACAAATATTTGGCAGAAGGGAGAAGACAGATGAGTGATGTCAAATGCTACTGTGAATCAAACATGGCAGAAATATTAAGATCTAATACCACTTACAGGGAATTTTTGGAAGAATGGAGAGACAAGGGATTGTTAGAGTGGGAGGAATATAACTATCTCAAATGTGCACACCCTAGGATCCCCATCCTTTACCTACTCCCTAAATTGCATAAAGATACCCAGAACCCTCCGGGAAGACCCATTGTCTCTTCTATTGGTTCATTACTGGAGAATACTTCCAGGTTCATTGACCACTACCTAAGACCGTATGTGGTAGCACTTCCGGCTTACCTTAGGGATACCACACACTTTCTCACCATCATTGATGGGATACATTGGGAGAATAATTATACTCTAGTTACTCTCGATGTGAGTAGCTTGTATACAAGCATTCAACATGAGTTGGGTCTCCAGGCAATTCGGCATTTTTTTAAAACACGTTCTATCTCCCTATTATACCACTCACAAATGATTTTAAGTATGATTGAATTTTGTTTGACCAACAATTTCTTTATCTTCGATGATACCATCTATAGGCAGTCACAGGGCACTGCGATGGGCACCTGCTTCGCCCCCAGCTATGCGAATTTATTCATGGGCTGGTGGGAGGAGCAGGTGGCCTCGCAAATGGCGGAATTCGAAAGCAGTGTAGTCCTGTGGCTGCGTTACATTGATGATATTTTCTTCATTTGGAGTGGTGACCAAGAGTCAGCCAGATGTTTTATTGACAAGTTGAATGTGAACACACTTAATCTAACTTTCACGGAGCATATCAGTAAAAGTTCCATGGAATTTTTGGATGTGTATCTTGAGGTTAAAGGCGATACATTAGAAACTAGACTGTTTCGTAAGAAGACCGCTGGAAATAGCATCCTCAGTGCCAGTAGTTCGCATCCAAGAAATCTTGTGTACAGTATCCCCTATGGGGAACTTCTGCATGCAAAAAGAAACTGCAGCACTGGTGCTGCTTATATGCGTGAGAAGGAAATTATGTGCAAACGTTTTAAGGAACGGCGGTATAGTGAGAAAACCATTTCTGAGGCTGAATTCAGAGTAGAGAGAGCTACTAGGAATGAACTCCTACATCCTAGTAAAAAGGAAGAGAACAAAGAGTGCATACGTTTCATAACTACGTTTTCAGGTCAGGCCAGTGATGTACGTAGAATTTTCAAAAAACACTGGCATGTTTTGCTGACAGATGTGAATTTGAAGAAGAATCTGGGTAGTAATCCACAGATTACTTTTAGAAAAAGTAGCTCTTTAAAAGAGGATCTCAGCCATAATCATGTCACTGAAGTTGTAAGAGGGGGTGATAAGGGCCGACCTGGATTCAGATGCTGTAAGAAATGCAAGGCATGTAAAGGAAGTATAGATTGTGATAGGCTAGTGTTACCCAACTCCAAGAGGGAGTTTGTGATTAGAAAATCATTGACCTGCAATACGGTATACTGTGTGTATGTGTTGATCTGTCCGTGCAACAAATGGTATGTTGGAAGCACGATACACCAGGCCAAGAAGCGGGTGCTTGAACACATGCGTGCAGTAAGAAATAACAATAGGCAATACCCCGTAGCTCGTCACTTTCATGCCTGTCACTTCCAAGATGAAAATTCTGTCCGCATGGTTGTCATTGATTCTGTAATTATGGGTGTCAGGGAGGCAATAGGGAACTCTCACTGAGAAAGCTTGAATCGCGGTATATTATCAATTTTGAAAGCATGACACCCAAAGGCTTAAATTCCAGTGAGGAGCTGGCAATCCATTTGTATGAATAATGTATACTGAAGAGAATGTGCGTACATTGTAGTAGATTACCAGGTTTTAGTAATTTTAATTTTTTGTATTTTCTAGGTTGGGCACGTCAACTATCAACTGTGAAAGGAAATTATTTTGTCGTGTGCACGTGATAGAGATATTGTGTTATGTGCATTGAAGCCCACTTGGGCTAGATTGATTTGTCATCACTTTGCCACATTGTGTATATTATTTTTCATATGCCCACTTGGGTGAGATTGTCATAATTGTGGCTTGTTGCGTATAATGAATTGTATTCTACACAGCTCTTTGAAGTTTTATAGCCTTGGAATTTAATTAATTCAGGGTGACTTGCACTAGATTTTTGTGATCCTTACTCAATATATTAAGCGTATACATTAATTTATAATTTATGTATATATTGTATAAAAGTGATTCATGATATCTCTAGGATGTAACTTTGCACATTACAAAATGGCCGCCACAGTAGTTAACATTGTATATACACTGTATTGGGGTTAGTCCATCTTCTAATGAGTTGAAGGAAGTGGATATAATCATGGGTGTTTTGAGCTTCTACGAGCGTGATCAAGGCGTAAGCCGAAACGCGTCGTTTTGAGTCTGCCATTAAAGACTTTTTCAGCACGTTGAGGTGTCCGAGTGTTTCCTTGAACAAAAGGGAGTTGTGGAGTGAATATATATATATATATATATATATTTTTTTTTTTTTGAAACATGGAACATCTCAGTTTTCAGGCAGCGTACTCCCTTAGGCTTGACGTTCTGATTGCCCATTCAGGGCTAAATTATGAACATAAAGGGGTTATACTGATATTCAGTGTATACAAACATAAAAAACAATTCTGTTTTTAGCATAGATTTTCTGTATTTATAGAATGTTAAACAATCATGCATTGGAAACTACACAAAACTGTGTATACATGAATTTTCTTCACCCGTAAAAATAACTGTAATCAAGTTTTTAATTATGCACATTTCACTAAGCACTTTGGTAATATCACTTATGTAAATAGCACGTTCAAAGATGGCAGCCATGATTTGTACACTTAATGATGCATAAGTCCGTCTTTGATGTTTAGTGACAACACGTGATGTATTGCTATTTTAAATACTTTGCAAATAAATTAACCACTTACTAATCCTTGGGGTGGTTTTTTCAATATCTTTTTTAGCAAAAAGAGAGACAAGGGGCTTGTGATCAGTTCTCAGTTCAAAAGGTAGCCCCCAGAGGAAATATTTAAAATGATTAGTGGCCCAAAAGCATGACAGCGCTTCTTTTTCAATCGTGGAATAATTCCCTTCTGCTTCCTTGAGAGTCCTGGAAGAGAAAGCAATTATTCTCTCTTTTCCCTCCACCACTTGGGAAATGGTAGCTCCAAGACCCTTATTTCTTGCATCCGTGGTAAGTATAGTATCTCTTTTGCTGTCAAAATTTCCAATAAAAGGTGCTGAAACAATGTCCCTTTTTATCTCATTAAAGTTATGTGTGTGGTTAGGCAACCAATCAAAATGTATGTTTTTCTTCAATAAGTCCCTCAGAGGTTGAACCAAGGTCGAAAAGTTCTTAATAAACTTGGACATGTATTCGGCTAACCCTAAAATATATTTAACCTCATCCTTATTAGTGGGCATAGGAGCTTTAGATACTGACTCAATTAGGTCCATCTTTGGCTTGATTCCCTCACTTGAAAGGGTATGAACCAAAAAGTCAACCGATGCTCCACCAATTTTACATTTGCTTTTCTTTAGAGTGAGACCAGCATTTCTTAATTTACCCAATCTTTGATTGTCATTGTGTTCATGCTCATTAGAACCGTATATCAGGATACCATCTTGAAAGCACACTGTCTTATCCACTCCTTCCAGAACATGCTGCATTATCCTTTGGAATGCCACCGCCGCAGAAGCAAGGCAAAACGGCATTCCCAAGAACTTGTAATTTCCAAAAGGAGTGGTAAAAGCAGTGAGTATCTGAGAATCAGGATGAAGGGCAACCTGATGATACGCTGAAGAAAGATCTAGCACAGAAAAATATTTAGCATCATGTATAACAGTCAGCATCTCATTTATTTTTGGAAGAGGATATCTGTCAATCCATATGCTAGCATTGGGACTCCTCAAATCCACACATATGCAAATATTTTCCCTTCTTTTTTAGATGTAGTAACAATAGGTGCCAACCATTCGGATCTCTTTACTGGTTCAATGATACCTTGTTCCTGTAATTTTCTAAGTTCTTCCTTTAAAGGTTCCTGCATTAGTAAGGGTATAGAGCGTCTTTTGTGTACTATGGGTGTGGCATCAGATTTGAGTTTGATCTTATGCAAGTCATTTTTATGTATGCCAATTTTATCTACAAAAACATCTGGAAAATCCTCACATATGTTTGCCCCAAATAAGGTCCTATCTACCAAAAGAACCTGTTCCTGTGGGATCAAGCTTGATTCCAAGATCTCTCTGATGCTTCCAACCCAATAGGTTGCATCCTTTCTCTGTAGTGTACACTTTACCAATAGTATGTCTGTCTTTGAATGAAATTCTCATCTTAACCATTCCTTTCAGGGGAATAGGATCTTTGTTGTACCCTCCCGGATGTATGTCTGGTTCTTCTAATATATAATTATCTTCTATAAAAGTGTAATTAAAAACCTCATGGTCAATCAAACTGTAGGGAGAACACAAGCCCGCAAAAGCAGTAATGGATTTACCATCCAGTTGGATCTCGCATGAGGGATATTTGACTTGAACATCCTCTTCATGACTATGCACTTGAAAGATAAACTTATTGCCATCTTTAACCTCCGTGTTCTCATCAGTATGAATGACATGTACTCCTCTACCTGCAGTACTTGATTTACACATTTTTGAAAAATGCCCTGTCCTCTTGCATTTCCGACAGGTTACACTTCTGGCTGGACATTTAACATTATTAGCAAGATGATTCGGATTACCACATCTAAAACACTTCACACTATAATTTTTAAGCTTACATTTAACAAGATGCTTGCCTTCCTCTACTTCTAATACCTGTTTCGAATTTCTTATAATACTAATTTCCTTTTCCTCCCTGCAATTATCTTTGTTGATTTTCATCTGTTTCCCACAAAATGCAGTATGTTCAATACTTTTGGCTATCTGAATAGCTTCTTCTAAGCCAGGATTATGAGTGATAAGTCTTTCTTGAATCTTATGATCATTAGTACAACGGACTAACCGGTCTCTAATTAGAGAATCTGTTAAAGCTCCAAAATCACAAGTAGCTGATAACCCTCTAAGTTTAGCTATATAGGTGGTAACCTTTTAATTTCTCCCTTGAGCTCGGTTGAAGAACTTATGCTTCTCCAGTACCACATTCATTCTTTCTTTAAAATGATTACCTAGTTTTCTTAAAGTAGGAGTAAATACATCTTCGTCTCCACCATCCTCTCCTTCAACATTATCAGATAAATCCTCATACACTTTTCTTCCTTGAACACCCAAATTATGCAATAAAATATGTTGTTTTCTAATTGAGGAGAATTTTTCTCCCCCTATAGCAATCAAATATGAATGCAAAATCTTTACCCATCTATCACATGGAATTTCTGGTTCTCCTTCTTCTTTCAAAAATGGAGGAGGTTGGCTCATGTTCATTACAGCCATTATGAAACAATTATGAAATTACAATTACAAATACAAGAACGAGTAAAATGTAAGTTACAAGCAGCTTTTGTCCCCAAAGATGGATATACTACACTCTGGACAGGTTTGTTACAACTAATGGTTTGTCAATACATAGTGCACCATTAAACTAAGATGTTCATGAATAAGAGGAAGCAATACAATAGTGTGCTAAAACAGTCTTGAAGAAATCATAAGTGAACAGATGGAAAATTGCAGCAAGCAAAATATACCACCTAATGAGGCAGAGGAAAGCTGTGCCTGTCAGCATAGAAGACTGATGACAAGCAGATCCAATTAAGAGGTTATTGAGCTGGAAGGAAAAAAAAAAATATATATATATATATATATATATACATATATTCCAATTACGTATACCACCTCAAGTTTGTCGCTGTCAGCATAACGGGTGCCGCAGTTCACGAAGGCGGTTCCGTGAAATAACTTGCAAACAGTTGTCACAGGACACAAAGGACTGCGCACTCCGGCTCGTAGTTGATTATAGGATTTTTAATTCATGCTTCTCAGAGAGTAAAAACTAACAAACGCGTTTCAGCCACCTGGCCTTCGTCAATGTGAGTCAACAATCGTATTTTTTCACCTTATAACAAAAAAGAAAATGATTAGTTGATAATTCATCATGAAAATAATAAAAGGGCTTGTACAAGGGTGATATCTTATGCGTTAATGTGTTGCCCATTTTGAAACATACCTATAGAATATTGCAGGTATGGCATACATCCCTAATCAATGGAAATTAAACTGATGTACAAGATATATTCAGAGCGTCACTGATATAGCGACTTGAATAGACTCCAAATTCATCCTATTCGATAATAATTCAAGATCATACGGATATTAGACCCAATTACATCGTTGCGCCATCTAAACATTGGTATTAGTCAATACACATAATTGCGCCCTGTATGGGCCTCTTTTACTAACAGCTGACACTCACATCGATCGAGTATATTTGTCCTTACAGTCCCCATTGTAATGATGAGCAACTTAATTGGCCTTACAAAATAACACACTTAACGAGAACACATATGTGTAAAAGAAAGACCTACGAACAAATTGCGCCCTTAATGGGCAAATAGTCCGCTACATACTTTCAACCCACAAATGACCAGAGTTCCTCTTCGCTGTTTAGCCCCCAGGGGGTTCGAGTTCGAAGTTCAATTATATATCTTGCCTCCAGCTGTCGCAACATTTTGACTCTATCGCCTCCCCTCTCTTTCACTGGGACCTGATCCAGACAGAAATAACGTAACTTGTCACTTCTGGAATTATGGGCTTCAGCAAAGTGTCTGGCCACTGGATAAGAATTGTCAAGATTGGTTATTGCCCGTGTGTGCTCCAATACACGTTTCTTCGCTGGACGGATTGTGCTTCCAATATATTGGAGACCACATGGACAAACCAGACAATACACCACAAAATTTGAGTTACAATTGAGAAATTTACTGATATGTTTGACTTTCTTCCCTGGAACTGAGTAATCCTTTACCTTGATACTATTTTTGCATGCCTTGCAGGTAGTGCAGGGATAGAACTCTGTGATAGGCATTCTCCTAGCTGCTGCCTCTTCTGTGAAGTGGCTTTGGACTTAAATGTCTTTTAGTGATGCATTTTTCCTGTAGGTGATATCTGGTCTACTTGGCAATAGCCGTCCAATTACACAATCTGTCCGCAGAACTTTCCAATTCCGCTGGACAAGATCCCTGATCTTATGTGACTCGGCTGAAAAGCCGAGAAACAACCTAACAACTGATGTATCATCATCCATGTTAGGTGCTATGGTTGGTTTATAGGTAAGCAACTCCTGTTCGATTTCACCTTCACAGCAGCATTGTGTAGTATATGATTCTGATACCCTCTCTTTCTGAATCTACTTAGGGATACACTCGCTGCTTTGGAATAATCATCTGCAAGTGAACAGTTTCTTTTGAGTCTCAGTAGTTCCCCATAGGGGATACTGTGAATCAGACTGCGTGGATGCTGGCTTTATGAATGTAACACCGTATTGCCTGCCGTGGGCTTCCTATACAGTTTCGTGCATATTTTATCTTCTGCCACAAACACTAGAAGATCTAGAAAAGCTACCTCCTTGCTGCTGATGTTGCTGGTAAACTTCAAATTTAGATCATTATTATTCAGGATCTGAATATATACCTCAGCTTCTGCAGAAGTGCCTTTCCAGACGATAAAAAGATTGTCAATATATCTCGCCCACAGGGCTATCTTATTGACCCATCTTTCATTTTCCTCTGCCCAGGCCACGTGCTTCACCCACCAGCCTACGAAAAGGTTTGCATAGATGGAGGCGAAGCACGTGCCCATTGCAGTTTCCTTGGTCTGTAGGTATAGTTGCCCACCAAACAAAAAAATACTGTTGTTCAAACAAAATTCAACAATCTCGAGTAGGATTCTACTGTGTGCCTGAAATTTTAATGATCTTGTTTTAAGAAAATATTCAAGAGACGACAGGCCATGGGAGTGTGCAATACAAGTCTAAAGGCTTGTAATATCCAAGGTGATTACTAGAAAGTCTGTTTCCTAACGAATATTCTGGATTCGCCGTATAAAATCTGTCGTGTCTTGAATGAAGGAACTCAAGTCTTTCACTATGGGAAAAAGAAAGAAATCTGCATAAATGGATGCTTTTTCCAAAAGACTTTCTTTACTGGACACTATTGGTCGTCCTGGCGGTTTAGTCATGTCTTTATGGATTTTGGGTAGATGATAGAATGTGGGAAGCACAGGGAAATCCACTTTCATATATTGATATTCATCTTCTTCCAGAATACCAATAATTCTCCAATTATCAAGCAGCTCATAGAAAGCCAGGACACTTGCATTGAAAGTTTCTCTGTTCACTTTCTTGTAGCTCTTTGTGTCGCCTAAAAGACGTAGTGCTTCCTCCTTATATAGATCTTTGGACATGATCACGACGTTGCCGCCCTTATCCGACTGTTTGATAACCAAGGATGTATCATCCTTTAATGTTTTGACGGCTGCCCATTGGGCCCTGGTTAGATTATATTTTCTTTTGACTGTCGGTTGTATGTAAGATGTTCGTAACTCATCTAGATCTTTGATCATGGCCTCATGGAAGCAATCTATTGTGTCAAATGGTGTTCTGGGGATGCACTTGGATTTTGGTTTAAACTTGCTTCTACCACTTCTCTGTTCAATTCCCAAATGTTCCATTGTCTCAATTGCATTTCCATTATTGCTTTGTGTCATATCCTGCTGCGAATTCTGTAATGCATGCAAAGTTTGTAGTGCCTCAAAATCATGTCCGGTGAGGATGTCAGTCGGAGTTGTCAATGCTCCAGCTCCCGGATCAGGACGTCTAGGATGTTGAACAAAAATTGTCTTCAGTTTTAGTTTTCAAAAAAATGGTAGAGATCTATTCGTGTCTGAACGTAGTTCCATTCAGTCGTGGGACAGAACGTGAGTCCTTTTTGTAATACCTGGATTTCAATGTTGGACAAAGATCTTTGTGAAAGGTTTACAACCGAGAGTGGATTTACTTCTTGTTGTAACCCCTCTTGCTCCTTGTTACCCGCGGTTGAAAGTTTGTTTTTCCTGTTCTTTCCTCCTTGCCTACTTTTCCGGTGCCTTATTCCGGTAGGGGGTTCTTTGCGGGTACCTTCTCTATGACTCTTTGATGAGTTGGTACTCCTGGGGAAAATTTGGCTCTTTGCTGGTGGAAGCACCTGTATCTCTTCTCGGGTTTTCCATTTCCGACTGATCCGTGTCCACCTCAGATTCAGAGGTATCTTTTGGAGCAGGTGCTTTGGAGCTCTTCGTTTCCTGCAATGCCCTCTGCGGGGCATCGTACTTTTTCGCAAATATCAGGACACTGCCAGTTTCGTAATCACCCTGATCTCTAGCAAACTTATTTTGCAACGCTTGATATCATTCTCATATGAGATCAGTCTGGTCTTCATCTTGGCCCTGAGATTATCAGTCTGGTCTTTGTCCTCGAAGGCTGCTATGTTACCCTCAATATCATTAATCTCATCCAATAGTTTAGTTCAGTCACTTTTGGCGTATTTAATTAGAATTTCCACCATGCCTTTTGCTGAGGCCGTGGTGAAATCTGCCCAGTCTTTCAATGGGTTGGGATGCGGATTTTCATAAGAGGGGACGGTATAAATTCTAAGTCCCTGAGAAGCAATAATTAAAAATCATATAATCAACTATGAGCCGGAGTGCGCAGTCCTTTGTGTCCTGTGACAACTGTTTGCGATATATACATATATATATATATATACATATATTATCTACTGGCGGTCGCCAGTAGATAGTTATAGTTAGGACCTATTATCCATAGGAAATCCGCGACATTCTATTTGAAATAACGTTGGCGCCGGTTGACGAATCTTCGCGAAAGTTTCCAACTTGTTGGGGCGCTCCGCTCCGGCTCCTATCCTGAAAGTCTTGGGTTGATTCGTCAAGCGGGGGCCGAGAAAAAAGGGGGGGTCCCAAAACGCGTTTTCCCCATTCATTTTTCCATAGGAACCTTTAGTCGCAGCTACAGCCCGAACTGCTGAACGGAATTACACCAAATTTGGCAAAGAGGTAGCCCTTGGTTCAGTGTCGTGCCTTTTGCTTAAATGGTGTAAATCCGTTCAGTAGTTTCTGAGAAAATCACAAATAAAATCACATATATATCTATGGACGAGACACTCCAAATCAGGAAGTGTTGGCAGCCATTTTGTCCCTCGGTAGAACCGAGGGACAGAAACAAGTGCGCAAAGCGCAAAAGGGGGCAGGGTAGAAACACCCTGACCCCTAGGTCTGCTCAGGGGTCCCACAAGGACCCCCTGGGCAGAAAAAGCATTTTTTTTTTTTTAATCGGCGGGATGCGCTTAGTGTGCGCGGATACCGCCGAGGAAAAAAAAAAAAGAAACAAGTGCGCAAAACGCACAAAGGGGGCAGGGTAGAAACACCCTGACCCCCTAGGCCTGCTCAGGGGGTCCCACAAGGACCCCCTGGGCAGAAAAAAGCATTTTTTTTTTAAATTGGCAGGATGCACTCAGGGTGCGCGGATCCTGTCGAAAAAAAAAAAAATCGAAGCGCGGTCTCCCGCGCTTCGATGTTTATTTGCCCCCGGGTGGGCCAAGTCCCGGGGGCATGGTGGGGGGGTTTAGATTTAATGTGGGGGGCCTCTAAGGCCCTCCAAGCCCCGGGGCTTTAGAAAATAATGGTGCGGGAGGGCTCTTTGCCCTCCCGCAGCCCCGGGGACCGCCACCCCCCGGGGCTTCTTTTTAAAAAAAATGTTTAACCTGTGTGGGGGGGCTCCAGCCCCCCCACATGCCCCGGGGACCGCCACCTCCCCGGGGCACTAAAGATTTTAATATGGGGGTCCGTTACGGACCCCCAAAGCCCCGGGGACCACCACCTCCCCAGGGCTTTACTAATGGTTGGGAGGGGGGCCGCGCGGCCCCCCTCCTGGAGCCCTTGATGGCCCTGGGGACCGCCACCCCCCAGGGCCGGCTCCTGCAGTGTCCCGGGGTGCCTACCCCCGGGACACTGTAGTTTGCTATGACAGGACGGGAGCCTTGCGGCTCCCGTCCTGTCATAGCAAACTTGGTTTGCATTTTGAAAACCTGCTCTCTCTTTCAAAATGCAAACCCAATTGCTTTTCCACATGGGGAGCAGCATGTTAGCTGCTCCCCATGTGGAAAAGCAATGCCGGCTCCCGTAGGACGCGGGGAGCCGGCTGGGACTGTGGGGGGATTGGGGACCCCCCCACAGTCCCCAACCAAAGGCCAGGCCCTGGGGGATGGGGTCCCCGGGGCCATAAGTGGCCAGGGAGAGGGGCCACGCAGCCCCCTCCCCAAATAAAAAATTTAAAAAAAAAAAAAAAAAGGGCAAGGCCGGCCCCGGGGATGGGGTCCCCGGGGCCTTAAATGGCCTGAGGAGGGGGCCACGCAGTCCCCCTCCAAATTAAAAAAAAAATCGAGGGCATGCCCGGGGGATGGGGTCCCCGGGGCCAATACAGGCCCAGGGAAGGGGGCCACGCGGCCCCCTTCCCGTTTTTTTAAATTAAAAAAATAAATAAATTGCTCAGGCCCCGGGGGATGGGGTCCCCAGGGCCAAAAGTGGCCAAGGGAAGGGGGGGCACGCAGCCCCCCTGCCATTAAAAAAAAAAAACGACCGGCATTGTGTCGGAGGCCCCGCCCCCCTCCCTGCAGTACTCTGCAAACGCGCCCCCTGGTGCGTTTTAAGAAGGGGAAGTAATTTCCCTTGAATACTGGGGGTCCCTGGGGGCCTACTAGCCCAACAGGTACATCCAGCAAGCGCCACAGAGCTGCATTGCAGAGAGGTGCAAAAAGGGGCGTGGCCTCTGTACACCTCTCTGCAACGCAGCCCCCTGACGCATACTGGAGGTTCCTGGTGGGCTAGTTGGCCCCCAGGGACCCCCAGTATTGAAGGGGAATTACTTCCCCATCTGCAAACGCGCCAGGGGGCGCGTTTGCAGAGTGGTGAAGGAAGGGGGCGGGGCCTCTGAACACCTCTCTGCAACGCAGCTCCCTGGCGCATACTGGAGGTACAGGGTGGGCTAGTTGGACCCCAGGGACCCTCATGATTCAAGGGGACTTAATCCCCCAACTTAAAACGCGCCACGGGGTGCGTTTGCACAGATACCACCTCAGGCCCCGCCCCTCCCTTCACCATTGTGCAAATATTCCTCTAAAATCAGCCGAACTACGAATTCCTATTTATTCACCTGTTATCAGGAGAGACCTCAGTGCTGCATCTTTCAGCCCAGTACTGATCCTGAAAAGTAATTTTAACCGTACTTACCAGTAACTTGAATTTCCTTCCATAGGCTAACATTGACTGGTTTCACTTGGAAATTCTTCAAAGTGTGGAGTTTTGGAACTTTATAATATTCCTCTAAAATCAGCCGAAATACGAATTCCAATTTACTCACCTGTTATCAGGAGAGACCTCAGTGCTGCATCTTTCAGCCCAGTACTGATCCTGAAAAGTAATTTTAACCGTACTTACCAGTAACTTGAATTTCCTTCCATTAGCTAACATTGACTGGTTTCACTTGGAAATTCTTCTAAGTGTGGAGTTTTGGAACTTTATAATATTCCTCTAAAATCAGCCGAAATACGAATTCCGATTTACTCACCTGTTATCAGGAGAGACCTCAGTGCTGCATCTTTCAGCCCAGTACTGATCCTGAAAAGTAATTTTAACCGTACTTACCAGTTACTTGAATTTCCTTCCATAGGATATCATTGCCTGCTTTTTGCTGAAAAAGTTTGTGTCGATTTTTGAAACATACAAATATTCCTCTAAAATCAGCCAAAATACGAATTCCGATTTACTCACCTGTTATCAGGAGAGACCTCAGTGCTGCATCTTTCAGCCCAGTACTGATCCTGAAAAGTAATTTTAACCGTACTTACCAGTAACTTATATTTCCTTCCATAGGAATCCATTGTCTGGTTTTCAGCAGAAAAGTTTCAAAGTGTTGATTTTCACAAACTACAAATATTCCTTAAAAATCGCCTGTATGACTTAAACGCATTCTTTCAACTGTTTACAGGAGATGCACCAGTGCTGGATCCAGGATCCACCACTGAGTAAGAAAAAGTAACGATAACACTACTTACCTGCTAAGTGAATTTCCTCCCATAGGATAACATTGGTGATTCTATGTGAAAAAGTGTCAACTTTTAAAATACAATAATATTCCTTAAAAATCACTACTGTAACCAAAACGCTTTTACTCAACTGTTTACAGGAGATGTCCCAGGACTGAATCTAGGATCTAGTCCTGTGGTTAGAAAAGTAATCCATAAAGTAACTAATTGCATTTAGCTAGAAATTCACATTGAGCTCAATGTTGCATTGTGTTTGAAATTGTGTTGCCCATTGCAACAACTGTAACTACTGTACTTAAAAGTCTATTGCCTATTTGCAAAGTATTTAAACTAAAGTAATTCATTCTGAGAAAGTATATTTTGTAATGTAATGTATAATGTAATTACAATGTAATTTAAAAAATAAAATATCTAAAAATAAATAGTTTAAAAAAATGTAGTAAATCAGTATCAAAATAAATAAATATAACAATTAATACATTTAAAGATTGTCATTTACAAAACCTTTGAAATTTACTGAAAAAACCTTTGAAATTCACTGAAAAAAACCATAGGTTTCAGACATGTTATAGTTAGGAATTAGCATTTAAAAAACCTTTGAAATTCACTGAAAAAACCATAGGTTTCAGACTTGTTATAGTTAGGAATTAGCATTTTAAAAACCTTTGAAATTCACTGAAAAAACCATAGGTTTCAGGCCTGTTATAGTTAGGGTTTAGCATTTAAAAAACCTTTGAAATTCACTGAAAAAACCATAGGTTTTAGGGAAAGTTATAGTTAGTTGGACATTGCATGCGTACAAAACCCGTGAAATTCCCCCGTTATAGTTAGTTCAGCTAACTATAACTCGCGCCCCCGCATTGCACTGCTGATGACGTCACATATTACATCACTCATGACATGGTCAGTGACATCACTGATGACATCACTGATGACATCTCAAATGACATCACTGATGACATCATCCATGTGAGAATTTAATGCATCTTCTCACACCCTAATATAACTTTTGATACACCCACTCTAAATTACAGACTGCCATTCTCAAAACCATACACACTCCAATACCAATAAGTACATACCCACTCACTGATTCTTAGGTCTACACACACACATCTACTCACTTACCCGTACAGTCACTCATACTTACAGTCACTCAGTACAGGACTATCATATGCACTCATACACCTATATAAACACTCACACAACGCAACTCATCCATAGAGGTACTCACACACCTAGTCAGTCATGCAAATAATTAATCACACTCCAATTTACTCACCTATACAGTTATACACACCAGCTCACTTACTCATAAAAATACTAGCACATTCTTACGCTCCTATGCAATCACTGATGCAAGCACACACACATCCATATAGCCACTCTCACAATCACACACTCTCACTTATAGCCATTTATATACTCCAACACACATATATACTGCCTTTCACATATGTAGTTACTCACACATGTACCACTGAGATATACATTTAATCACTAACACACCCATACACACACTCACCCACCCATACAGTCCATCACAGACGCACTCTTGAAACCATGCACCCAGTGAATCACCCACTCACACATCTATGCACAGAGTCACACACACCCCACCCACACAAACACTGAGGCACCCATACAGATACTCAGAGAACCAATCCATAACCCATATAGACACTCATTTAGCTAGTCAGAAACCCATGCAGCTGCTTACACAACAACAGACAGACGGATACAGACATTCACACAGTTTAGTCACTCACCCATGCATCCAGTAAGATACGTTTAATCACTCACTTATAGACTCAGTCACGCACCTACTAAATCATCCATTCAGACGCGTATACACTCACTCATTCTTCAATACGCCTTTCCCTATATATATTAAACATATTTAAACTTTACAGAAACACACAATCACTGGATGATGTCATCAGTGATGTCATCAGTGATGTCACTGACCATGTCATGAGTGATGTAATATGTGACGTCATCAGCAGTGCATTGCGGGGGCGCGAGTTATAGTTAGCTGAACTAACTATAACGGGGGAATTTCACGGGTTTTGTACGAGTGCAATGTCCAACTAACTATAACTTTCCCTAAAACCTATGGTTTTTTTCAGTGAATATATATATGTATGTATATCCAAATACAAACACACTCCTTCCGGAAATCCCTGCCCGTAGAGGGGTGGCATGCAAGCTGGCGGGGTAAACCGTCAATCAATATCCAGTCAAAATTTAGGGTATTGCGCGCTCTCGGGTCACAAATACACCATCCAACGCTCCAATTGTAGATAAGGGATTTTTTACGGAGGGTTTATGAATTGAATAAATCCCCTTATCTACAATTGGAGCGTTGGATGGTGTATTTGTGACCCAAGAGCGCGCTATACTGTAAATTTCGACTTGATATATATTATCTACTGGCGGTCGCCAGTAGATAGTTATAGTTAGGACCTATTTTCCATAGGAAATCCGCGACATTCTATTTGAAATAACTCTCTTGCCGGTTGACGTATCTTCGCGAAATTTTCAAACTTTGTGGGGCGCTCCGGTCCGCTCCTACCCTGAAAGTCTCGGGGTGATTCGTTAAGCGGTGGCCGAGAAAAAAGGGGGTCCCAAAACACGTTTTCCCCATTCATTTTTCCATAGGAAACTTTAGACACGGCTACAGCCCGAACTGCTGAACGGAATTACACCAAATTTGGCAAAGAGGTAGTTCTTGGTTCAGAAAGAACCCTTTTGTTAAATGGTGTAAATCCGTTCAGTAGTTGCTGAGAAAATCAAAAGTAAAAGTACATATATATCTATGGGCACGGAGGATCCGCGCACCCTCCCGATCACGAGCTGTCTGCTAATTGGCTGTCAACACTCCAAACCAGGAAGTGTTGGCAGCCATCTTGTTCCTCGGTAGAACCGAGGAACAAGAAAGCAGTAAAAAAGTGCGCAAAACGCATAAAGGGGGCAGGGTAGAAACACCCTGACCCCTAGGTCTGCTCAGGGGGTCCCACAAGGACCCCCTGGGCAAAAAAAAGCATTTTTTTTTTTTTAAATCGGCAGGATGCGCTAAGGGTGCGCGGATCCTGCCGATAAAAAAAAAAATAGAAGCGCGGTCTCCCGCGCTTCGCTGTTAATTTGCCCCCGGGTGGGCCAAGTCCCGGGGGCATGCTGGGGGGGGTTTATTTTATGTATGGGGGGCCTCTAAGGGCCCCCAATCCCGGGGACCGCCACCCCCGGGGCTTTATTTGAAAAAGTAGCGGGAGGGCTCTGAGCCCTCCCGCAGCCCGAGGACCACCACCTCCCCGGGCTTCTTTATTTTTTAAATTAACATGTGTGGGGGGCTGGAGCCCCCACACGCCCCGGGGACCACCACCTCCCGGGGCACTAACAGAATTGAAAATGGGGGTCCGTTAAGGACCCCCGAGCCCCGAGGACCACCACCTCCCCGGGGCTGTGCATTTGGATGGGAGGGGGCCGCGCGGCCCCCTCCTGGAGCCTGTGGTGGCACTGGGGACCGCCACCCCCAGGGCCGGCTCCTGCAGTGTCCCGGGGTGCCTACCCCGGGACACTGCTGTTTGCAATGACAGGACGGGAGACTCGCGGCTCCCGTCCTGTCATTGCAAACTGCTTTGGATATTGGAAGAGAGAGCAGGGAAACCTGCTCTCGCTTCCAATATCCAAAGACAATTGCTTTTCCACACGGGGAGCAGCATGTTAGCTGCTCCCCATGTGGAAAATCAATGCCGGCTCCCGTAGGACACGGGGAGCCGGCGGGACAGTGGGGGGTTTGGGGACCCCCCCACAGTCTCCAACCAGAGGCCAGGCACCGGGGGATGGGGTCCCCGGGGCAAGTAGTGGCCCGGGAGGGGGGCCACGCGGCCCCCTCCCCAGAAATAATAAAAAAAAAAAAAAGGCCTGCCCCGGGGATGGGGTCCCGGGGCAAAAGGAGGCCTGAGGAGGGGGCCACGCAGCCCCCTCCTTAAAGTAATGTAAAAGTGTGGCCAAGCCCCGGGGGATGGGGTCCACGGGGGTAGGATTCGGCCAGGGAGGGGGCCACGCGGCCCCCTTCCCGTTTAATAAAAAAAAAAAAAAAGGGGATAAGGCCCTGGGGGATGGGGTCCCCCGGGCCCAAAAATAGGAACAAGGAAGGGGGGCCACACCCCCCTTCAGGGAGAAAAGAAAAAAAAAAAAAAAAAACGATCGGGCCGCAGGCCCCGCCCCTTCCTTCACCACTCTGCAAACGCGCCCCTGGTGCGTTTGCAGATGGGAAGTAATTCCCCTTCAATACTGGGGGTCCCTGGGGGCCAACTAGCCCACCAGGAACCTCCAGTATGCGTCAGGGAGCTGCGTTGCAGAGAGGTGTACAGAGGCCACGCCCCTTTTACACCTCTCTGCAACGCAGCTCTGTGGCGCTTTTGGATATACCTGTTGGGCTAGTTGGCCCCCAGGGACCCTCACGATTCAAGGGGAGTTAATCCCCCAACTTAAAACGCACCACGGGGCGCGGTTGCACAGTGGTGAAGGGAGGGGGCGGGGCTTCAGGTGACATGTGTGCAAACAGGCCCCGTGGCGCGTTTTAAGATGGGGAATTAAATCCCCTTCAATCCTGAGGGTCCCTGGGGGCCAACTAGCCCAACAGGTACGTCCAGCAAGCGCCACAGATCTTCATTGCAGAGAGGTACAAAAAGGGGCGTGGCCTCTGAACACCTCTCTGCAACACAGCTCCCTGGCGCATACTGGAGGTACATGGTGGGCTAGTTGGACCCCAGGGACCCTCATGATTCAAGGGGACTTAATCCCCCAACTTAAAACGCGCCACGGGGTGCGTTTGCACAGATGCCACCTCAGGCCCTGCCCCCTCCCTTCACCATTGTGCAAATATTCCTCTAAAATCAGCCGAACTACGAATTCCTATTTACTCACCTGTTATCAGGAGAGACCTCAGTGCTGCATCTTTCAGCCCAGTACTGATCCTGAAAAGTAATTTTAACCGTACTTACCAGTAACTTGAATTTCCTTCCATAGGCTAACATTGACTGGTTTCACTTGGAAATTCTTCAAAGTGTGGAGTTTTGGAACTTTATAATATTCCTCTAAAATCAGCCGAAATACGAATTCCGATTTACTCACCTGTTAACAGGAGAGACTTCAGTGCTGCATCTTTCAGCCCAGTACTGATCCTGAAAAGTAATTTTAACCGTACTTACCAGTTACTTGAATTTCCTTCCATAGGATATCATTGCCTGCTTTTTGCTGAAAAAGTTTGTGTCGATTTTTGAAACATACAAATATTCCTCTAAAATCAGCCAAAATACGAATTCCGATTTACTCACCTGTTATCAGGAGAGACCTCAGTGCTGCATCTTTCAGCCCAGTACTGATCCTGAAAAGTAATTTTAACCGTACTTACCAGTAACTTATATTTCCTTCCATAGGAATCCATTGTCTGGTTTTCAGCAGAAAAGTTTCAAAGTGTTGATTTTCACAAACTACAAATATTCCTTAAAAATCGCCTGTATGACTTAAACGCATTCTTTCAACTGTTTACAGGAGATGCACCAGTGCTGGATCCAGGATCCACCACTGAGTAAGAAAAAGTAACGATAACATTACTTACCTGCTAAGTGAATTTCCTCCCATAGGATAACATTGGTGATTCTATGTGAAAAAGTGTCAACTTTTAAAATACAATAATATTCCTTAAAAATCACTACTGTAACCAAAACGCTTTTACTCAACTGTTTACAGGAGATGTCCCAGGACTGAATCTAGGATCTAGTCCTGTGGTTAGAAAAGTAATCCATAAAGTAACTAATTGCATTTAGCTAGAAATTCACATTGAGCTCAATGTTGCATTGTGTTTGAAATTGTGTTGCCCATTGCAACAACTGTAACTACTGTACTTAAAAGTCTATTGCCTATTTGCAAAGTATTTAAACTAAAGTAATTCATTCTGAGAAAGTATATTTTGTAATGTAATGTATAATGTAATTACAATGTAATTTAAAAAATAAAATATCTAAAAATAAATAGTTTAAAAAAATGTAGTAAATCAGTATCAAAAAAAATAAATATAACAATTAATACATTTAAAGATTGTCATTTACAAAACCTTTGAAATTTACTGAAAAAACCTTTGAAATTCATTGAAAAAAACCATAGGTTTCAGACATGTTATAGTTAGGAATTAGCATTTAAAAAACCTTTGAAATTCACTGAAAAAACCATAGGTTTCAGGCTTGTTATAGTTAGGAATTAGCATTTTAAAAACCTTTGAAATTTACTGAAAAAACCATAGGTTTCAGGCCTGTTATAGTTAGGGTTTAGCATTTAAAAAACCTTTGAAATTCACTGAAAAAACTATAGGTTTTAGGGAAAGTTATAGTTAGTTGGACATTGCACTCGTACAAAACCCGTGAAATTCCCCCGTTATAGTTAGTTCAGCTAACTATAACTCGCGCCCCCGCATTGCACTGCTGATGACGTCACATATTACATCACTCATGGCATGGTCAGTGACATCACTGATGACATCACTGATGACATCTCAAATGACATCACTGATGACATCATCCATGTGAGAATTTAATGCATCTTCTCACACCCTAATATAACTTTTGATACACCCACTCTAAATTACAGACTGCCATTCTCAAAACCATACACACTCCAATACCAATAAGTACATACCCACTCACTGATTCTTAGGTCTACACACACACATCTACTCACTTACCCGTACAGTCACTCATACTTACAGTCACTCAGTACAGGACTATCATATGCACTCATACACCTATATAAACACTCACACAACGCAACTCATCCATAGAGGTACTCACACACCTAGTCAGTCATGCAAATAATTAATCACACTCCAATGTACTCACCTATACAGTTATACACACCAGCTCACTTACTCATAAAAATACTAGCACATTCTTACGCTCCTATGCAATCACTGATGCAAGCACACACTCATCCATATAGCCACTCTCACAATCACACACTCTCACTTATAGCCATTTATATACTCCAACACACATATATACTGCCTTTCACATATGTAGTTACTCACACATGTACCACTGAGATATACATTCAATCACTAACACACCCATACACACACTCACCCACCCATACAGTCCATCACAGACGCACTCTTGAAACCATGCACCCAGTGAATCACCCACTCACACATCTATGCACAGAGTCACACAAACCCCACCCACACAAACACTGAGGCACCCATACAAATACTCAGAGAACCAATCCATAACCCATATAGACACTCATTTAGCTAGTCAGAAACCCATGCAGCTGCTTACACAACAACAGACAGACGGATACAGACATTCACACAGTTTAGTCACTCACCCATGCATCCAGTAAGATACGTTTAATCACTCACTTATAGACTCAGTCACGCACCTACTAAATCATCCATTCAGACGCGTATACACCCACTCATTCTTCAATACGCCTTTCCCTATATATATTAAACATATTTAAACTTTACAGAAACACACAATCACTGGATGATGTCATCAGTGATGTCATCAGTGATGTCACTGACCATGTCATGAGTGATGTAATATGTGACGTCATCAGCAGTGCATTGCGGGGGCGCGAGTTATATTTAGCTGAACTAACCATAACGGGAGAATTTCACGGGTTTTGTACGAGTGCAATGTCCAACTAACTATAACTTTCCCTAAAACCTATGGTTTTTTCAGTGAATATATATATGTATGTATATCCAAATACAAACACACTCCTTCCGGAAATCCCTGCCCGTAGAGGGGTGGCATGCAAGCTGGCGGGGTAAACCGTCAATCAATATCCAGTCAAAATTTAGGGTATTGCGCGCTCTCGGGTCACAAATACACCATCCAACGCTCCAATTGTAGATAAGGGGATTTTTTACGGAGGGTTTATGAATTGAATAAATCCCCTTATCTACAATTGGAGCGTTGGATGGTGTATTTGTGACCCAAGAGCGCGCTATACTGTAAATTTCGACTTGATATATATTATCTACTGGCGGTCGCCAGTAGATAGTTATAGTTAGGACCTATTTTCCATAGGAAATCCGCGACATTCTATTTGAAATAACTCTCTTGCCGGTTGACGTATCTTCGCGAAATTTTCAAACTTTGTGGGGCGCTCCGGTCCGCTCCTACCCTGAAAGTCTCGGGGTGATTCGTTAAGCGGTGGCCGAGAAAAAAGGGGGTCCCAAAACGCGTTTTCCCCATTCATTTTTCCATAGGAAACTTTAGACACGGCTACAGCTCGAACTGCTGAACGGAATTACACCAAATTTGGCAAAGAGGTAGTTCTTGGTTCAGAAAGAACCCTTTTGTTAAATGGTGTAAATCCGTTCAGTAGTTGCTGAGAAAATCAAAAGTAAAAGTACATATATATCTATGGGCACGGAGGATCCGCGCACCCTCCCGATCACGAGCTGTCTGCTAATTGGCTGTCAACACTCCAAACCAGGAAGTGTTGGCAGCCATCTTGTTCCTCGGTAGAACCGAGGAACAAGAAAGCAGTAAAAAAGTGCGCAAAACGCACAAAGGGGGCAGGGTAGAAACACCCTGACCCCTAGGTCTGCTCAGGGGGTCCCACAAGGACCCCCTGGGAAAAAAAAGCATTTTTTTTTTTTTTTTAAATTGGCAGGATGCGCTCAGGGTGCGCGGATCCTGCCGATAAAAAAAAAAAATCGAAGCGCGGTCTCCCGCGCTTCGCTGTTAATTTGCCCCCGGGTGGGCCAAGTCCCGGGGGCATGCTGGGGGGGGTTTATTTTATGTATGGGGGGCCTCTAAGGGCCCCCCAAGCCCCGGGGACCGCCACCCCTGGGGCTTTATTTGAAAAAGTAGCGGGAGGGCTCTGAGCCCTCCCGCAGCCCCGGGGACCACCACCTCCCCGGGGCTTCTTTATTTTTTAAATTAACATGTGTGGGGGCTCCAGCCCTCACACGCCCCGGGGACCACCACCTCCCCGGGGCACTAACAGAATTGAAAATGGGGGTCCGTTAAGGACCCCGAGCCCCGGGGACCACCACCTCCCCGGGGCTGTGCATTTGGATGGGAGGGGGCCGCGCGGCCCCCTCCTGGAGCCTGTGGTGGCCCTGGGGACCGCCACCCCCAGGGCCGGCTCCTGCAGTGTCCCGGGGTGCCTACCCCCGGGACACTGCTGTTTGTAATGACAGGACGGGAGCCTCGCGGCTTCCGTCCTGTCATTGCAAACTGCTTTGGATATTGGAAGAGAGAGCAGGGAAACCTGCTCTCGCTTCCAATATCCAAAGACAATTGCTTTCCACACGGGGAGCAGCATGTTAGCTGCTCCTCATGTGGAAAATCAATGCCGGCTCCCGTAGGACACGGGGAGCCGGCGGGACTGTGGGGGGTTTGGGGACCCCCCACAGTCCCCAACCAGAGGCCAGGCCCTGGGGGATGGGGTCCCCGGGGCAAGTAGTGGCCCTGGAGGGGGGCCACGCGCCCCCCCTCCCCAGAAATAATAAAAAAATAAAATAAAAGGCCTGCCCCGGGGGATGGGGTCCCCGGGGCAAAAGGAGGCTTGAGGAGGGGGGCCACGCAGCCCGCCTCCTTAAAAATTTATGTAAAAGTGTGGCCATGCCCACTCACACATCTATGTACAGAGTCGCACACACCCCACCCACACAAACACTCAGGCACCCATACAGATACTCAGACAACCAATCAATAACTCATATAGACACTCATGTAGCTATTCACAAACCCATGCAGCCACTTACACAGCAACAGACAGACGGATACAGACATTCACCCAGTTTAGTCACTAACCCATGCATTCAGTAAGATACGTTTAATCACTCACTTATACAGTTAGTCACGCACCTACTAAATCATCCATTCAGACACTTATACACCCACTCACTCTTCAATACGCCTTTCCCTATATATATTAAACATATTTAAACTTTACAGAAACACACAGTCACTGGATGATGTCATCAGTGATGTCATTTGAGATGTCATCAGTGATGTCATCAGTGATGTCACTGACCATGTCATGAGTGATGTAATATGTGACGTCATCAGCAGTGCATTGCGGGCGCGAGTTATAGTTAAGCTGAACTAACTATAACGGGGGAATTTCACGGGTTTTGTACGAGTGCAATGTCCAAGTAACTATAACTGTCCCTAAAACCTATGGTTTTTTCAGTGAATTTGTAAGGTTTTTTAAATGCTAATTTCTAACTATAACGTGCCTGAAACCTATGGTTTTTTCAGTGAATATATATATATATATTCTTCAAGCTGTGCTTGTCAGCGTAAATCAGAAACTGCAAGAAATTTGATCAAAGTTGTGCTTGTCAGAGTAATTTAAAAAAGGGCAAGCAAGTCTTAATTAATTCAGGAATTGGAGAAAGATTCCTCAACTTCACAGCAGGCAACAGCGATAACAATAACTAGTGAATAGTAATGGAGGAGAAAACGGTAAAACAAGTAAAAATTACAGCTGATGTAAAAACACTTTTCAGCCATTGAAGGTGACAGCTGATTTGATTAACTGCCTCCAACCGTCATCCAATGCGCTCAGCATACAATGCAGAAAGGAGAGTGAAAAAGAACCAAGCTGTGCTTGTCAGCGTAGTTGAAAAGCTGACAAGCAACTCTTAATTAAATTATAAATGAAGATGAAGATCAAGGCTGTGCCTGTCAGCGTATGTCACAAGCTGGCAGGCAAATTTGGGTTACTTCAGGAGCTACACTCGCTCTACGTGCTCTCTGCAGACCAACAAAGAAGCGAGACAGTGCTAATAGCAGCAACAGCACAGTAATAATTCAGCTTCTTTGTGGAAGATTAGCCTCTTCAGCTGTAATAGATAAACAGCTGATAAACACCTTCCAATCGTCAGACAGTCCGATGTGCTCAGCACTTCCAAGCACGGAAAAGTATATGACAAACAGCTTCTTCCACGGAAATATATGCCCCTCAGGTGAAAGAGACAACAGCTGAAAGGTCCTTTCCACAGTCAGAAAACTCAGTTGCACACTCCTTCCGACCGTCAGACGCTCCGATGTGCTTCAGCGCTTCTGAGCAGGCAACTTCTCTGAAATAGCTTGACACGTAGAGCTGAAGATAAGTAAATGTGTGCAAATAAAATAACTGACCGTGTAAGCAGAGTATTTGCAGTAGGTCACAGGGGTGGAGACACCAGCTGCCCCCTGCACAGCTTCAAGAAATCGTCGCCAAAATAATGTAAGTAGTTGAAAGAAATCCAAGAAAAACGATGGGAAACAGGTTTCATTGTAATTAGAAAGTGACTCCAACAGAAAATCATCCGGTCTCTCAAACGCCTCAGCTGACTCCGTGAACATTCTAAACTGCACTCCCAGAGAATCAGGAGTTCCATGGAACACAGTATTGTGGTGGAATGAGAGGGGTTCTAAGGGAAAGGTACCAACTGTAATAATAGTTGAAACTGAGGAATTAAAGTATAATATATACAAAGTTAAATTACAACACAAATATTATAAGATACAACCAAATTTCGTTCAAATGTAAAATTAAAAGAAGTTGCTGAATTGCGTTGCGTATGCGATGCCACTGTGTATCGGTTGCGCACCCAATGTGACACAAAAAAAGAGATTTGAGTTTGTAAACATCCTGTCATCATTAATCTAGGTAAATCCCACCCTCTTTCTTCTACACCAGTGTGTGGTTGGCAACAGACACATTCCTTCTAGAAAAAGCTATTTTAGAGGGGTTTTGGTATTTTTTTGCTTTTTCTTTGGAAATTTAAAATGGCAACTTCTGCTTGATTTCAAGAAGAAGAGGAGCAGAATCTAATGGAGGAAGAAGAGGAGCCACCCAGAAAGAAGAAGGAGAGTGTAGGTCTGGGAGTTTTTCTCCATTCCAGAGGGGCAGAAAAAAGTTAATGCCCAAAAGGTGACTTGCAACTTTTGCAAGAAGGTGCTTTCGCGTGGGTCGGAAAAAAAGTATTTGTGCGGTACTTTATCTATGTATAAGCACCTGAAGACCATCCATGGAAACCAGCTTGCTTCAGCAGAACTCGCCAGGCTGATGGAGACGTAAGGTGCCCAAGATGCGTAGCTAGGAACATCTCAGCAGGGCGACAGGCTGCAGAACATTCCCCCACTCTGCCTGATTTTGCAAAGGCAGGACTGTTTTGCCCAAAGTATGTGACAGTTTTGAGTGTAGGGATACAGGTTGTTCAACCCATGTTGGACACCATCAACAACCATCGTTGTTGATTTTTTTTCCCAATAAGGCACACAGTTCTTATAGAAAAAGAAAAAGTATATGTTGCGTGAATGGATGAGTGCAAGGGTAGTGCCTGGGTGATTGGATGACTTCATGGGTAGTGCCTGGGTGACTGGATGATTGCAATGGTAGTGCTGGGTCATTGGATGAGTGCATGGGTAGTGCCCAAGGGAATGGATGAGTGTATGCATAGTGCCTGAGTGAATGGTTGAGTGCAAGGGTAGTGCCTGAGTGTTTGGAAGAGTGCATGGGTAGTGCCTGGGTTATTGGATGAGTGCATTGGTAGTGCCTGAGTGAATAGATGAGTGCCTTGGTAATGTGTGAGTGACTAGATGAGTGCAAGGGTAGTGCCTGAGTGATTGGTAGGGCGCATGGGTTGTGCTTGGGTACTTGGATGAGTGCAAGGGTAGTGCCTGGGTGATAGGGTGAGCATGGATAGTGCCTGTGGGATTGGGTGACTGCATGGATAGTGCCTGGGTGATTGGATGTGTAGTGTACATGGGTAGCGCCTGGGTGAGTGGACAAGTACAACAGTAGCATCTGGGTGATTGGATGTCTGCCTGGGTAGTGTTTTATTGAATGAATGAGTCCAAGGGTAGTGCCTGAGAGATTGGATGAGTTTGTAGGTAGTGCTGAGCGAATGCATGAAGGCATGGATAGTGCATGAGTGATTAGCTGGGTTCATGGATAGTACGTAAGTGAATGCATGAGTGCATGTGTAGTGCATGAGTGAATAGATGAGGGCAAGGTTAGTGTCTGAGTGAATGGATGAGTACATAGGTAGTGCATGAGTGAATGGAAGAGTGCAAAGTTAGTGTCTGAGTGAATGGATGAGCACATGGGTAGCAGCTAGCTGAATGGATGAGTACAGGGGTAGCGGCTGAGTGAATGGATGAGAGTATGGGTAGCACCTCATTGAAAGAATGAGTGCAATGGTACCAACTAGGTGATTGGATCAGTTCATAGGTAGTGCCTGAGTGAATGGATTAGTGCATGGATAGGGCCTGGGTGATTGGATAACTGCATGGGTACTACCTGAGTGAATGGCTGGATAGTACCTGTGAGATTGGATGAGTGCATGGGTAGTGCCTGGGTGACTGGAAAAGTGCAAGAGTAGCACCTGGGTGAATGAATGAGTGCATGGGATGCATCTCATTGAATGGATGAGTCTAAGGGTAGTGGCTGGGTGATTAGATGAGTGCATGGGTAGTACGTGAGTGAATGTATAAGTGTGTGGATAGTGCCAGGGTAATTGGATGAGTGCATGGGTAGTACATAAGTGAATGGATGCGTGCATGCGTAATGCATGAGTGAACAGATGAATACAAGGTTAATGTCTGAATGAATGGATGAGTGCATATGCAGTACCTTGGTGAATAGATGAGTGCAAGGGTATTGACTGGGTGATTGGATGAGTGCATGAACAGTGCCTGGGTGAATGAATGAGAGCAAGGGTAGTGGCTGAGTGAATGCATGAGTGCACGGGTAGTACTTGAGTGAATGCATGAGTGTATGGATAGAGTCTGGCTGATTATGTGACTGTTATGGATAGCACCTGGGTGATTGGATGACTGCATGGGTAGCGTGTCATTGAATGGATAAATCCAAGGGTAGTGGATGTGTGATTAGATGAGTGGATTGGTAGTACATGAGTGAATGGATTAGTGCATTGATAGTGCCTGGGTAATTGGGTCAGTGCATGGGTAGTACATAAGTGAATGAATGAGTGCATGGGTAATGCATGAGTGAATAGATGACTTCAAGGTTAACGTCTGAGTGAATGGATGAGTGCAGAAGCAGTACCTGGGTGAATAGATGTGTGCAAGGGTATTGACTGAGTCATTTGGTGAGTGCATGAACAGTGCCTGGGTGAATGAATGAATGTAAGGCTAGTGGCTAAGTAAATGGATGAATACTTGGGTAGCGGCTGAGTGAATGGATGAGTGCATAGATAGTGTCAGGTTGATTGGATAATTGCATGGGTACTGCCTGAGTGAATGCATGAGTGCATGGATAATGCCTGGATGATTAGGTGACTGCATGGATAGTACCTGGGTGATTGGATGAATCAATGGGTAGTGCCTGGGTGACTAGACAAGTGCAAGAGTACCATCTGGGTGATTGGATGACAGCATGGGCATTGTGTTATGGAACGAATGAGTCCAACTGTAGTGCTCGAGTGATTGGTTGAGTCCATGGGTAGAGCTGAGTGAATGCATGAATGCATGGATAGTGCCTGAGTGCTTGGGTGAGTGCATGCATAGTATGTAAGTGAATGAATGAGTGCATGGGTAGTCCATGCACAAATAGATAAGTGCAAGGATTAGTGTATGATTGTTGGGATGAGTGCAAAGGTACTCCTTGGGTGAATGTGTGCGTGCATGGGTAGTGCTTGAGTCAATGCATGAGTGCATAGGTACTACTTGAGTAAATGGATGATTGCAAAGCTAGTCGCTATGTGATTCATAAGTGTACAGGTAGTGTCTGGCTGAAAGGATGAGTGCATGGGCTGTGCCATATACTGTAGATTCTATCATTTAAAATGTAGGCCTCTTAGCTCTATGATACATTGTTAAAAAACTTGTTCAAATGAGAAGATACGTCAGACTTCTAAACTGTCAAATTTTCAAATATAATGAAAGGCACTTTCATAGATAGCTCGAAAACCAAATTTATGGCCTTTAATCGTCACAAGTCATCTAGGAGCAGTCCTTTGCTGGGTGGGGCATCCCTGGAAAAGGTAGACACCCTTGATTACTTAGGTGTCAGACTCTCCGATAAAATGTCTTGGAGGCCCCACTTAGCAAAGATGCTGTTGGGACATAAATGAGTGGCTGGAGCAATAGGGAAAGAACACCGCCTCTCGCACACCAGGCAGGTAGCCCCTGCCCTCCAAGTTTACAACGCCAAAGCAGTCAACTCTGCTCTATATGGAGCAGAGGTTTGGGGATTTGACAAGCTCAACGATCTTTGCAGATCCGAGCACAAATTGTTTTGAGATCTGGTGATGTTACCTAAAAACGTCCATCTTACCCCTCTACTGCTGGATATGGGAAGGCGGTTGATTGGAGATGTAGCCAGGTTACGCCCATTACTCTTCTGGGCCCGCATTAGGCGGTCCCCAGAGCTTCTCCCCTATGCTGAAGCCCTTACCGAGATTATCCGCCTAGACACTGGCTGCAAAAAAGGCTGGATTTCCAATGTTAAAAAAATGCTAACAGCTATTGGACTCCAAGCTCATTGGGATAGCCAGGAATTCCCAGGGAGAGATGAGCTTAAACGACTCTATTGGGAATGGGTGGACAAACGGGAGATCTGCAATCCTAATGTGGGCCAATTAACAATGGAATTACATTCACACAAACAAACTAGATATCTTGAGCCCTTTCTTGACATAATCCAGGTCCCTAGGGACAGGATGTTGTATATACATTTTAGGTTTGGAACTCTCGCTGTTGGCGAGATGACCGCGAAATGGCACTGATGCAACGAGACATCAAAAGATTGTCCATGCTGCAGAGCCCCGATAGAAAGCATCGCCCATGTAATGTTCGCCTGCCCGGCATATAACACCTCGCGGGCTAAATGCCTAAAATTGATTTGTCAGCAATTGGGCACTCGGGATTACCATACAGCCCTGCGCATTCTGAGGTCTGATTCCAGACCTCTTTTTGCTTGTTGCGTAGCAAAGTTTCTTGGCCAGGCATGGCTTATCAGGTGGAAAGCCCTTTCAAGAGCGGCACAGCCTCAATCTGAATGAGGTTGCGACAAATCTGCTTTGCCAAATACAAAACTATTCTCCATGCACAAGGACTTTATTTGTTACTCTTTGCTGCTATCCCAGGGAAAATACAAAAATCTTCAGCAAATTATCGATCACCTACAATATTATGAAGGTTTGTTATTAAGATGAAAGGCTACCCGTTGTTATCCTGTTTTTATTGTATATTTGTATCTGGTGTACTAATTGTAATTTTTACTTGACGTATTAATTTTTAACTACTTGAATATGAGAAATTTATTATTGTGCCAAAGGCCCAATAGGCTTTTATGTTGTATTGTCTGTTTATACAAGTCTATGGCACTGTACGTTTGTATTTCTCTTTTTAAAAAATGTATTTTTACAGCTTTTATGACATTTTCTGTTGAATAAAGCTTATACAAACGAAAAGCACTTTTAATTTTAAGCATAGATATTAGTATATAAATACTACTTCAAGTATACCTTTGTGAGGAATAATATAAGTTACATTCAAGGTAAATACAGTTTTGAACATGATTTAAAAGTCACATAAGAATACTAGTTTGTTAAAAGCCGAAACAGTTTGCTATGGAAACTGTAACTCAAAATAAAAGGGTAACTATTACTATAGAACTTTTATTGATGTATGCACGTTTGCAGAAAGTGAGTGTGATATTGCTCCTCAGGAATACAGTGACACTTTTCAAATAGTCTAAGAGTTGTAGATTATTTATATTAAAAACAAATAACATATAAATACATTTAAAACATTTCTCCAGTTTATCATGAATATTGTATTAAGTATTCTTATCTTTGAAGTAATTTAGATACATCCTTCAGTAAATTTATTTTAGAGTAGTATTATCCTACATAATATTAAATCTGTTTTCAATGTTGAACAGTACCTACTATAAAGAAGAAAAATAAAAACTTGTAGTTGATGATAATATATTAGAAAAATTATAATACATTTTTGAGAGCATACCATTAATTTATTATTAGATAACATTTTCAGTTTCCCTTTTTTGCTGTTCTCAGATTGCAAATAAATTCACTGTACACAGTGATTTGAATGTAGCATCATCATTGAACAGCGGGGAAAAAACAATCAAATTGATTGCACAAAAAAACCAAATCAGCATAGTACATCATTATCAATATGTGTAAATATGCGTTTTCCCATCTACTCTTTGTTAATCACTTCTTTCATCTACATTAACTCTATTATTTATCACAAATACATCTGAATAAATGTACAATCTTATTTATATTTGGTACAATATTGACAAAAAATGTATAAACTAGTTGCTTTTAAACACAATTTACAAAATATAATATTTATTAGGCAAAATAATAATCAAAACACTAATTATAAACACTAATAGATTGCATTGCTTTCTTTTTTCTGTTGAGATCTGCCCCAATTGGCCGGATGATGTTCTCAAAACTTTGGCTGGAGAAATAACATATGAATTTGGTAATTGAGAAGGCAATCTAGGTTTGAATTCCAAGTGGGCATCATTGCAATGCGTCCATCCTTTGTTACACTTTAAATACACAGTATAGTGTCTAGATGTTGTAGTAGGTCCATCACAGAACATAATAGCCACTGTTGTATAAGTTCCTCCTGAAATAGATATTTGACTTCCTTTAAGGGAAGAGGTGTGGCGCCGCGGCCAGGGCGACTGATGCTGGAATCTGGGGCTCACGGTTCGATCCCCAGCAGCGGCGGCAGGTCAGCCCAGCACCATGTGACTCTGGGCAATAGCTTGCTTAATCTTCCCGACGGCCCCCAGCTCTGGGATGCCTTCAGGTAGCTGTTCGCGCTTTACAAATACTGGATTTACATTTAAAATGTGTACATTTTGTTTCCAATTTTCTCCCATTTGCTCTACAACGTTGTAACATTAAAATGACATATTTTCCAAATCTTTCTATGTAATGTTGACAACATCTCTGATCTACAATGTGAACATGTCATGTACTGATTTGCTGTTTTGATCAATGTGCAGTCTGTTTAAGTATAGGAATCGGTCTGTTTGCATTTGAGTGGTAGAAGTAAATAAACACTTTTCAGAGTTGCAGTCCCATTTGTAACTTAGTCCAAATAAGTTATCAATGTGTATTCCTTCGTGCTCTAATACTCCAAGCATGAGCATTAGAATTTCTTGTGCATCTTGGTCTACGTTTAGAGTAATTGTCAATGAACCAGTACATATATCTAAAAGACATCGAATGCCGGAAGCAGCATGTATTTTACTTCTGTCACTTACCAACTGTTGAAATAAATGATGTTGTGCGGAACAGAATCTTTTTCTGGAATTTCCATGATTTCATGATGAACATGTGGTAAATGAAATATGACATTCAGAATCACACTAGCATAACAGTTGATACCTGAACTGTTTTCCAACTGATATCCTACAATGCCATCATCACTTTCCACTTTTTTTCTTTACACCTTCAAATTTCTCTTCAATTGTTTTCTTATTTTCAACCTCACTTGAATGTTTGATATATTTCCATTTTGGACAAACTATACATTTCTCTTATATTCGATATTCACATAAATGAGGAACATAAAGTCTACTCTCTTACACAATTTGCATCACCACTAAGCTTTTTGTCATCAAAATCTATCAAATACAAACCAGACAATGTTCTTACTTGAGACAATGCAACGTATGCCACTGTCTCTTTGAACAGTGTACTTCCAATATTTGCAAAATCTCTGCCTATACTTAAAACTTGAGATTTATGAATATTTGCTGCATATGCTAGAGACAGAGGACACTGTTTTCTAAGAACATACAAGTCTTTTACAAGCAAAAAATGTACAATACAATGCCCAATCTGTCTTACTTCATAAATCTGGTTAAATTTTATAATCAAAAATTCTATTTCATCTCTATTTTGAAAATTAACAAAATCAACAACTTTTCCCATTGCTCCATTTACTAATCCTTCTTCTACATTCAAATAATGCCGTAAAATTACTTGACAGCTTTTACATACATGTAAACTCTTTCCTAATCCTGCAGTTTTAGATACAGACTTTTCCAAAGTTTCCAATTTAGCCTGTAGTTTCTCAGTAAAAAGAATTGTTACTCCGTGATGTTCGATTTTGTCAATAGCTTTAATTTCCAGAATTTGTTGTTTTTCCAGTTTGAGAAGTTTCTCATTAAATGTAGAACACTCTTGCAGTGTAGGCATTAGGCAAACTATAGACTTGTTTTCTACAAGCATATTGTACATTACTTCTGCTGCTGGTTTTTCAGATGTAAACAATTTTCTTAGTAGCCGACTTTCTAAAGCTTGTTTACCATGTTCCGTCAGCATACCATTTCTTATGTACTTAAGAATATTTCCATAATCTTCATCACCTGCTTGTCACATATTCTTAACAAGTTCTTTATATTCAAAGTTTAACCAAATATTTACATTCCCAATACTTCCCATAGATTTCCTTGTGTCGTCATGGACATTTGTATTAACAATAGGTTGTCCTTTAACAGGAGTAAGTTGTAGTAGGTCTCCAAATACAATTAACTGTTTTCCTCCAAAACAGAACATCGGAATCTGTCTTTAAAATCTGTTGCATTCGAAAGTGTACAAACGCAAGCATTAAGTTTGACACCATGCTCACCTCATCAATGATAACAAGTTTTAGTTTCTTCAGTACCTTTGAGACTTCATAACAAGCTTCTCCAGATAGCTTTTAATATTCCAATGTATTATCATGTTCAACAGGTAGCATAGTTAATCAATGTAAAGTAATACCTTTAATGTTGGGTGCTGCTAATCCAGTTGGAGCTGTTATGACACAAGATAAATGTGCTTCTGTAGTTTTGGGTAGATAACTGGTCCAAACTTTAATTGAGAAACTTTTTCCTGTTCCAGATTGACCACTAATGAACAATAGAAAAGGTTTAAATGATGAACATTGGCATTTTTTTCATGGAGCAAACCATGTTGTACCTGTTGTTTGATTTGCAGATATATTTCTTTTTGTTCAATATTTAGTTATTTCTCTTACTTTTTAAACTGAATAATATCCTGTTCTTGCTGCATTGCAGTTTCTACCGCCTTCATGGCTATTGCTGCTTCATTTTCAATAATTGGTTGTCCCAGTGGATCTTGAGTCAGCGCAGCAGACCAGAACCTTGACTGCTTTGTGAACTTTAACTAGCTAATTCAGCGGCAATAGTACCTTCTTGTTCAATCTCATCATTTTACATTTGTAAGTGAGTTGGAAAAATTGTACACACAATGCTGTCTTTAGTTGCATTAAAAGAATCTTCATAGCAGTCAAAATATCCAAGTAATTCTGTTTCACCACGCCAAGTCTTGAACAGTTGCAGAAGTTCTAAATGGAAAAATACTCTCTTATCTGCAGTTTCACAACTCAGTTTTCTGTGGATAATAAGATTCCCTTTGACATGTTTTGCTAAACATCCATCACATCCAATTACTGCATATTTTTCTTCTTTTATATTTTCCCCTACATTCTTTTTAAACCTATAATGCTGAAGTATTTCATAGAGACATAGGTTTTCGAGAAGTGGACTCCTTTTGGGATAGTATGTATCCATCAAATTAGTCTTGACAATATCAGTACTTTCTGGCTCATACTGTGCTAAGTATTTAATTTCTTGTAAAGATTACAATACTCTATTTCATGTGGAGGCTATACCTAGACTTCTCCAAATGATTCCTATTGACTTTGAATATAAACTGGCAGAGCTCAAGCAATCCGAATATTTGTAGGATCCTATTTCTCTATGGGAAAGCATTTTCAAGTTGAAGCTGTACAATTTCTTGCTGAGACTTTTTTTCTGGCAACATTTCTTCCCACATTTCTTTCATCTATGACTTTTCAGATTTTGTAATATATGATGTAACATAACAAGCAGCAGCAATTGAATTATCTGCAACATACTATCCATGTTTGCATTCTACATTTTCAAAATAACTGGATTGTAGTCATTAATGTACTTTGAAGCTTCTGTTCTTTTTAAGTTGTATGTGTTCTTAGGACATTTTCAAGTTATTGTATGTCTTACTGCTGAGAAAAACCTATTTACTCTTCCTTTAGAAATTCTAGGATGTGGGAATCCAAAACGACATTTTGTATAAAATTTTCCTTAACATTTATATTTTCGTCTGTAGTATTTCCCACATCTATGACTTTGAAAACATAAAAACTTGTTGTTTCAAGCTCTTTTCTCCTCTTTCTCTTGGAATGGCACATGTAACATACTGTTTGATGAAAGACAAAACAGTTTCATCACTATCTGTTCCAACTTTTGGTGCATTCTTTATCCATAAGAGCATGTGTAGATGAGGACTACCTCTGGCTTAGTACTTTTCGCCAAAATAAATCAGTTATCTCTCCAAGCTGTGGAACACTTTTATTGCAGATAAATGACATCATAGCTTGAAACCTATTGTTAAAATTTCTGCACACATTTACAGGATCAAAACAACAGAGTTCTCCATCTGTCTTCAGTTCAATGTTTTTCACATTTGAATTTGCTTCTCAAAGGAATTCAAGTAAATCATCCCACGCATATTCAGCACAGCTAAGTGTTAGAAACCTTGTAGGTGTACCTAGGTTTCTTAACATGCATTTAAGTTCACCATGATTTCGATACCATTATTCATTAGTGTCATGTTGGCATGCCATCAAATTCATTGACTGAGATTCTAAATTTTCATCTCTTTCATCTATTTCTTGAACTTTGTCCATTAACCCTTTTGCAGAAACATTTTGAACATAAACTCCTGTTTTCAATATATGGTTTACTGCATGTGAAAGTGCAGGCAAATCACTCGCATACAGATGATGAAATATATATGGAATGCACTGCCGAAATCTTGGATCTTCACAATCCAATCTTGTTGATCAGTATTCTGATGCTGGAATACCTACAGCTCGCTCATCAAACTATCCACCTTCTCCAGTGGGGAATAGTTGTGGAAAACAACGAGCTTCTGAAACTTTTTCCCATACACTCATGGGAGTTCCCTGTGTTTCTTTCATTTGAAATATTTTAATACTGTTTCCTATGATTTCTTTTGAATGCAGAGGATGTATAGTATAATGTTCATAAATCTCTTCACTCCTGGACTTGTCCACTTTTTCAATTTGGCCACTTGAGATTAGAGTTTCATCTTGTAAGCATATTACTTGTTCAACATTTACATTCTTATAACACATATTCTTCTGTACCAGGTATAATGTAGCCTTTCAAAGTTTATTAACATCTACAAACTACTTGCCATATTTTTCTACTCTTTGTTGGTACACCATTTACTAGAAATCTACTGGCTCATTGTCTCTCTCTCTACACCAACAGTTTCAATGTTTTTCTTAAAATCTAAACGAAAGTATACAACTCTTCCTTTGAGACCTTTTTATAAATCTGTTGGTGACAGCTTACCTGTTTTAGGCTCCATACGAACTATGACCTGAAATAAGTGTACAGATTGAATAAGAATAGACTCATATACATTTAAATCTTCCAGTTCCTGAGGAATAGGAACCAACTCTAAGTTGTTATATACTGCTCTAGGGGAGCATTTTGTTTTCTTCTAATGTGTAATAACAGTACTTACAAATAACTTGATCACTGGCCAACTCAAACTGACCTTCTATAAACAAATAAAGACCAAATTGCAGCCACTTATTATTGTTTTCTTTTTCACTTTTTAAATATAGATCTAAATTCCTAGTTTCACTACTATAGTGAGTAAGTCAACAACAAATACATATACAGTTTGGTTTTTCAGAAACAACTGTGTCAAACTTTGTAATTTCTTCTGCAAAATGATCAATAGTGATCTCATCAACACCTACATTTATCAAACTCTCAGTTTTTCTACACTCTTCTTCAGAACCAAAAAAAAAGAAACTGTACATCATCACAAAGCTTCTGTACATCTGATATGGAACCAAGCAAAAAAGCTGTATTCATTTCACTTAAACATAATGCAGGAGTTTTTACATACTAAAGTCTCCTTACTAACATCTGCATTTCAGAGTGGTGTACAGCTAAAATTCTTAAATGATGAAAAGTTCTTTGGCACACTTTTCTTGAAAGACAAGCCAGAGAATGACCGTGCAACCTAAAATATTTTCGTATTTTACATGGATTTAGTCCTTGTAACATCCTAATCTTCTGTTTAACACTTTGTTTTGCATATTGTCGTAAAATTGGAATGGGAGAGCCATCTTTCACCTTATAACATTGATCACTAGTATCAACTGCATGTACTAATGTGTTCTCATGAAAATACCTTTCTTCATTAGGGAAAGGCTTAGTACTGGAAGTTTGCTTCCATTCACCAGTAAATGTTTCACAAAAGTGACTTCTATTAACAAGTCTATTTATTTTGCTTTTCTCCTTCATAAACACCATTGTTTTATCCAATGTTCTCATTCTCTTCAGTATTAATATAAATAATTTTCATTTCAATACAAAAGCTCTATCTACTACACTTTCAATCTGTTGCTTTTTGTTATAAGCTGTTGATCTTCTTTATATTTTGTAATTTTTTTAAATACATTTTGAATTACTCTTACTTCCAAACATTCTTCTTCTTATATCCTTATACTCTTTCTGCTTTCTTGTGATATGTGGTGTTTTTCTATAATTTGATGTTGTTTAAGCATGAAACATTTTTTTTGCTTCTGATTTGTTGTAAAACTTTTCCTTTTCTTTTCAACATTTTCCGCATTTTTCAATCTCTGTAAAGCTGTTTTAAGAAACTGTTTAGTTCTCTAACCAGAAGAGTTTTTTTTCCTGTATAACCTTCTGCGCATCATCTAATTTCTTCTTTTAACTCTTCTTTAAGTAGTACTGTTTTCTATGTTCTTTTCTCTTTTCATGTTTTCTTGCCATCTTCAATTTGTGTTCACAAATAAAGTAAAAATATCTAAAAAACAAAGAACAGTTTCAATAGTTTGATACATCAATTAATAATTTTATCTTAATTATATATTAATATTCATAATAATCAATAAGCAGTTGCTTACAATTACATTGGCATTCTCCCCATAACAAAAAAATATGTAGGATACCTAACTATGCACATTAGCAAAGCTGTAAATGGTTGAAACTCTTGGAGAAAACATTTTTAAATTACTGTACACTTTAATTTTCTAAATTTGTGTACAAGAATATGTGTGCATTACTTTTTCCTCATTATAGAAGGCAGTCAGATTTTTAACTCTATATTCCAGTGCTTCTGTGATTGCTACCTAGGCAAATGATCTAGACTTTAGCAACTAAATGCTGTAGTAAGACTAAGAACATTTGTCCAGCTGTATGTTAACCTACATGCTTTTTAAGTTAGGGTCATCAGCTGCACAACACATGTCAAAATACATGTAGAAGTAGACACATATCTCAGTCATGATAGCACACAGATATTTAAACTTGACAAAGTGCATTTTCCATTTAAAGCAGACACCTAAATTTATGCAGCGTACTTCAAGTGTACCTTTCCAGAGACTGATATGAACTAGCATGAACACTAATCCATTTACCAACATGTTTTAAACCTCTCTTGTCTCTTGCAGCTTCTTTATTCACTGACAGCTCACAAAGTTAAGCCTAGGCAAATATGAAAGACCAGCTCTTCTCATGTCTCTGTTGTAAGTCTCACCATGTTTCTCAAGACTTCAATGCATGTGTCTGTGCCTCTTTGTGGTTACATCATACATAAAAAGAAGCCTACAAATTATAGAATTGCTCTCTACATTTGTGTACAACAAAGTGCATGTATTAACTTCTCCTCCTTATACAGGGTAGGTTGGCATGGAATTCTGTATTTTAGGACTTTTGTGACACCTACATAGGTATCAGATGTCTGCTTCTGCGACTGAATGCTCTAGTAGGACTGATAATATTTGTATACCTGTATGATAAGCTACATAGTTTTTAAGTTAGGGTCATCACATGCACAGCACGTGTCAGAATACATGTAGAAGTAGACACATACCTCAGTCATGACAGCATGCACATATTCAAACTTGACAGATTGCACTTTCCATTTAAAGCAGACACCGTAATTTATGCAGCGTACTTCAAGTGTACCTTTCCAGAGACTGATATGAACTAGCATAAACACTAATCCATTTGCCAACATGTTTTGAACTTCTCTTGTCTCTTGCAGCTTCATTATTCACTGACAGCTCACAAAGTTAGGCCTAGGCAAATATGAAAGACCAACTCTTCTCATGTCACTGTTGATAGTCTCACCATGCTACTCAAGCCGTCAATGTGTGTGTCTGTGCCTCTTTGTGGTGACATGATACATCAAAGGAAGCCTACAAATACCAGAATACCTCTGTTTCACACCACATGCTCTCTAAACTTGTGTACAAGAAAGTCTATGTATTACTTTCTCCTCATTATACAGGGCAAGGTGGGTATTGAACTCTCTATTCGAGGACTTCTCTGACTCCTACATAGGTAACAGATGTCTGCTTCTGCGACTGAATGCTCTAGTAGAACTGATAAGATTTGTGCACCTGTATGATAAGTTACATAGTTTTTAAGTTAGGTTCATCAGATGCACAACACGTGTCAGAATACATGTCAAAGTAGACACATACCTCAGTCATGATAGCACACAGATATTCAAACTTGACAGTGTGCAATTTCCATTTGAAGCACACACCTACATTTATGCAGTCTACTCCAAGTGTACCTTTCCAGAGACTCATATGAACTAGCATAAACACAAATCCATCTACCATCATGTTTTAATCCTCACTTTTCTCTTGCAGCTCCATTATTCAGTGACACTCACAAACTTAGCCCTAGGCAAATGTGAAAGATCAACTGTTCTCATGTCACTATTGTAAATCTCATACTTTTACAGTTATTTCATGTATATATGATGTTACACGCAAATTATTACAATGCATACTTTTACAACGGGATTTTTACAATGCAGCTTCCATTACAATGCATACTATTACAATACAAGCCATAACAACACATGCACCATTGTAATGCCTGTGTCGTAATGGATGTTTCCACACAGAGAGTTATATGGACTGGGATACATGTTTTAAACCTCAGTTTTCTCTAGTATGCTCAACCTATTTCAGTCTTCATTTCAGTACAATAAAACAGACTACAATACACGTTCCTACATTTAGTGACATATTTCAAACATCATAATTGTCTAATGCTTCGAAAGCTTTATAAATAATGCATCACAAAGTTAAAAATATCATTACAAACACTGAAGCACTCCTGCACAATACATAACACACCTTACACATTTTGTAACTCACCTCAGAAATTCTATTGCAGAATATGAAAATATCATGCATCCTATTTTTGAGTATACAATGTTTATGAACAACCCATCACTTATCTGCTTTTTCTAAAACAGCATCTTCTCCACCATTTTAGACACGTCTCATAGTACCAACTGACTTACTCAGTTACAGACGTTTCTAAAACAGTATTTTCTCTACCATTTTAGATACCTCTCATTCCACCAACTGACTTACTCAGCTACAGACGTCTTTTGAGTCCTTCCAGACATCCCTTTAAAATGCTTACAGTACGGATTGTAGGACACAACTATGTTTTCTAGGGCAAATGGTATGCTGAACACAAAGGTATTGACAAAGACTTAGGGGCCGATTATGATGGGGGCGGACTTGAGTCCGCCCACCATCGTAGTGGGGATTGGGACCACCCGCCAGTCATGCTGCGGTCCTGCACTCCAAATTAGGATGCGACCGCCACCATGGCGGTTGCATTTTGCACATTAACATTGCGGCAGCACCCACTGCGATGTTAAAAAATGCATGTTGTGCATTTCACTGCACTAAGTGGCAGGCACCACACGGTTCCTGCCACTTAGTGCAGTGAAATGTAGTGGGTACCATGGGTACCCCCCAGTGCACCAACACTTCCCCCCAATACAAAGGGGGCCCGCAACAGGCCCCAAAACCAATCCCCGCCAGCCTTTCCATGGCGGTTTTGCTGCCAGGGAAAGGCTGGACACAGCCGGCATCGTAATTTGGCAGACGGTGCCTGCTAGGCACCGTCACCATTTTACGCATCCAGACAGCTCCGCCAGGCAATCGGAACGATTGCCTGTGGTGGATCCGTGGTGGGCGGTCCTTGCGCCCACCACGGTCGCAGTCTAAACTGGCGGGCAGGGAATTGTTGTTCGATGGCGGAGGGCTTGCCACCGCACGGCTGGTGGTGGCGGGCTTTCCGCCATCGTAATCAGCCCCTTAGGTTTGCAAAATGTAGATATTAAATAGTTTGCACAGAGAGGATTAAAGTGGCACCAATTGATGCCTTTGGTTAAAACCTTTTTGCATCTCCAACCCCCTGACCTCATGATTGTGCACAGTGGTGGCAGTGACCTAGGTACATTGACTGGGGTAGTATTGGAAATCCTAATGAAGGATACATTACACAAATGATGATGCTTTTCCCTCACACTGTCTTTGTGTACTCTAATATATGCCAAAGACAGAAATGGAAGTGATCAAATCAATTCTGTCCACAGATTGACAAAGCTAGAAAGCATGTTAAAAAGCTGTTTCTGCTTACCTCAGAGAATATAACATGGGCTCTATTTATGACAAATTCTATGTTTTGACATGCATAACATCTACAAAAGTGATGGAGTTAACTTCACAGATGAAGGGGACAGAGTGTTTCTCAACAACCTTAAGCTGTGCATCCGGACTTGTAGCTGCAACAAAGTCATAATCAACACAACAGCTCTTCTTGGAGCCACCCTATAACCCCACAGTGAGAGTTATATATTTTTCAACATATATACTCATTATAAATATTTTCCGGATTCATGAACCCGTCGCGAATCCGCAAAACAAAAGCACAAATTCAATGTACAACACATTTCACTTTCCAACTTTAACTTTTAATTTATATTTTTAATATTATTTCTAACTCTGTCAATTTTAATGTGATTATGAAGTTCAATCTCACTAGCTCAATAAAAAGCTCACAACTGTAACAATACCTCTGGAATTGTATAGTATTTAAATATTTATTTTACTGTGGATTCGTAAATTCACTGTGATGATACACTGGGGGGCGCGCTGAGCGCCGCGATAGGGTCGCGACTTCTACCACATGAGGAGAAAAAAAAGTATTTAACGCCCCCTAATTCTCTAGGCCAATTTTGCCCCAGGGACCCCATCCCCAAGGGCCACACCATTTTTTTAATGTTTAATTTTAAGGGAAGGGGGCCGCGTTGCCCCCCTTCCCTGGGCCAGTTTTGGCCCTAGGGACCCCATCCCCTGGGGCCTGCCCTGTATTTTATTTATTTTTTAATTTTGAAGGGGGGGGCCGCGCGGCCTTATCCTTTTTTTTTTTAAATAAAAATGGCTGGGGTGGTCTGCGCTGCCCCCCTACCCAGGCCGATATTGGGGACCCCATCCCCAGGGGCATGGCCACCTCGTTGGGGACCGCGGGGGAGCCTCAAGGCCTCTGCAGTCTCTGCCGGCTCCCCGCCTCCTGCGGGAGCCAGCATTGCTTTTGGGCAGAAGGAGCTGCAATATATGAGTTACATGAATTTTTTTAAAGGCAAAGAAACAAAGAAAATGAAAGATGAAAACCTAACGATATGAAGATATGTAGATTTGAATAAAATAGAAGTTGTAAAAAATTATAAAGTATTCCAGAAGATGAGTGAAAATTGGAAACAACCATAATGGGCGTCACTGGGCATTCACATTTCAGAGGTACAGATATAGGAAAGCATTTTGCAGGTTTCAATGTATTGTAGAAGTGTTGAAATTCAGTCCATTTTGATATCCGCAATGGGAATTGCCAACCCATACCTTTGTATTTGCTGTGCCACAAATATCCTCTGGATTTTGTTTGGATTTTTATTATTTACAAAGGCACATGGGCGGAAAGCAGTAAAACTGCACTGATTTACGGTGTAGAGGACACATGTTGCGTGACTGTAAGAAAACACTTTAGGAATGCCGCTGCCCGCCAGCAAAAGGAGCCCTGTTTGGTCTCTAGCTGACACTTTTAAATAGCAGGGAATGACTCCCGGCCACAGAAGGTAATTGCTCTTCTGGGGGCAAGTGGAAATAGTAGGCGTGGAGGGTCTCTCTTGTACCAGATGAAAGGGGCAATGAAGCAAAACATTCTCCGGCCAAAGCTTGGTGTCATCACCATTAACAAGATACATGAGGCTCCTCTCACCTCTTTATGTTTGAAGCACATGTTTTTATGCAGTTTTATATAGCACTAACTTGACCCAAAGGGATTGGAGCACTTTACATGAGTACCAGTTACTTTACACAAGAACAATTTATTTTTCTTACTTGTATCTCACTCATTATTTCCCTCTCAGATGCTCTCTGCAATGATGCAAAGCATGTGTAGGATTAGTATTCACTTAATATGCATCTGCCCAGCCCTAAGTCTATACCGTCGCCAACTGCTAAAGAATTTATTTAACACAAAAGGCATTTGTACCTGTCGAACTGCTGTATTAAAATGTCTTGATCCAAATGACCCACAGTTTAATTGTCATTTAGTAAAAATTTTAATCAATTATGAAAAAACTTTAAAACACGGTTAGAGGCGAAGCACAAATGCACTTTAGAGACTATGTTGCACATCACCTTTTTGTACCTCATGCGTAGTACAACTTTTTACTTTGTATACCCTAACTGTGCATTTACGATCTACAGTGTAACTGTTACTTGGTAAAAATGTTATCTTTAAGATATGAGAGAGCATCATAATACGGTAATGGGTGAAGCACAATAGCACTTAGAGACTAGGGGGCCGATTACGATGGCGTGCGGAAGTGCATCCGCAGTGGTGGCGGAAAACGTCGTTTTTTTCCACTCCGGTTGCGGTTTCTGTGACAGCCATATTACAATGGGCTTTGATAGCCCATTTTTCGACCGCCGCAGTGTTTCAGGCTCCGCACGTTTTTTCTTTACGCAAGGGTGGCGGATGGAGCCAATGGAGCAAGACTGGTGTGCGGATTGACGTTCTGTCCCCCAACCAGATTACGATGTATCAAACAGCCCATCCCACTGCGGCGGTAAAACCACCTCATCACGGATGGTGGAAGCACAACTACGGAGAGGAAAAGTCAACCCAGAACACCTCCATACGACAAGAGCCACCATGTATCCTGCTCTACAGGCCTTTCCGCTGCTCTACCGGATGCACTAGCAGCAGATAATATGGTGCTGTGCTCTACAGCAGAGGTACGTCCAAAACATGTCCACGCATGCAACCCCTGTACAACAACAACTCCCAGCAGGCGTACAGGCAGGGCTGGGTCTACGATGTTTGGGGCAACCTGCGAAATGCAATGTGTGAGGCTCCCTCAATTTACATGAGTGACACCCTCAAAGCTCCTGAAGGCTGCCGTGTGCTGCCTCCTCCTGGCATGCTGCTCCCCTCCTACAAGCACCACTCACACAGCTCCGATCGGGCTCAAGGTGGCAGATTAGCTTGGGTGCTGGAAGTGTATACACTGCAGACTGCAAAGTGAGGAAGATGCGTGCCCAGGATGGGTAGCAGTGCCACAGCAAACAGCTACACACTTTTGCTATCACCTACTGCTACACAACCCAGGCAAACATCCATGCTGGAAAAAGACAAGAGGACTGTGCTGGAAATCCATCTATACTGTACATCAGCAACCATGACTGAAATCAAGTAGGCTCAAATAGCACATATCACATACTGAAACAGAGCTGAGGGCCACAATGCTTCTGGATACAAATCATTTGCACACAGTACAGTATCACACCATGGAGTGGTGGGGAGGGTCAAGCATTTGCATGGCATGCAGTGGCACATGTTTTGACTGAAGTGGTGTATACACGAGAATTGTACAGGTGAGGAGTGTACAGAGCAAAAATCCATAGTGGAGTATTTCACATTGTGTAGGACTCAATGGTATGACTGTGACTGCTTTGAATCAGACCAACATATATTGGAGCACATAAAGTGGAAAGTGACAGCAATGCATGTGAAAAGTCACATATCATGTTTGTTTCTGAGAGACATGCAGCACAGTGAGAATAAAGGTAAGCAAGACCCACAACACAGGCATTGCAGTGACACACTCTGCATACTCACAAATGATGTGGATAAGATGTAAGTGTACCCTAGGACTGCAAGGTTACAATGACACACTGCACACTGCTCCGACAACAACCCCAACATGTGCACAAACACTCCAGAAGGTGTCTGATCATGGAAACAAACAGGCACTCATCAACTGGATCATACATGTGTGAAAGGGCAATGCTCAAGGGCACATACACATTAACAAATCTGCTAATGACAGGACACTCACACTGTCTGATGACTCCAGTGCGCACATGTACATCCATCCATTTGACTATGAAGCCATACCTATCCAAGATGACAACACACCAACACTGGTGTGTACACATCAAGATAGATCACAAAGATATGATGTACCCTGCCCACCCCTCAAGTCATCATGTAAATTGGAATAGCTTCTCTTGATGGAGATCAAACAAATCTGACATGTGTGAATAAGTAGAGCTCAGCCAACATAATAAACAGGACCAGAGTGGACCATCACAGACAAGCAGCTTGCCCCCATCAATCCTCAGAGTCAAAAGTGGACATTAGTTGCTGGACCCTCTGGTAACACCTGCAATAACAACTTAAGTACATGCCAATGGGAAAGTGTGAATTCAGAGCATGGAACCGATGAACATATACACATACATTGCACTGCATCATTAGTAAGGCCAGCGACAATGCTCAGAACATAAATATATTTTTTATTACATAAACTCTGTATCAGCATGTAAAGTGCAAAGCATTAAGGGCAACGGCCAGTCCAAACTCAAGTCCGCACATGTGTGCTTTTAAATTTCACATAGATGATTGAAACACAGTCCACCGCCAAGGGAATATCACCAGGATAGGGCAGCAAATGGGCAGGTCAGGCACCGCTCAGGGAGGAATGGGGTGGAAAGGGGGACTCTGCTTCAAATTTGGGGAGAACTGGAACTGGGTGGGGGATGACTGCCTGGGGTAGTCGGAGGACTGAACATGGGAGGGGCAGAATTGGTTGATGTAGAGGGATCCCTGGATGTGGAAGCCTGAGGGTTGGCTGGACCTGGCGGAGTTGTCGTAAGGGGAGGTGGTGAAATGCAGTGGGGAGGCTCAGTGGCTGATGTTGCATGTGGAGGGCTGGGCCTCACCTGCTTGGGGATACGATAGCCCCAAGTGTCTTTAGCCAAGGGATAGGTGAGGTGGCCACAACAGCTTCCTTCTTCCCAGAAAGTGGAGCAGGTGCTCGTGGATCCTTCCGGGAAAAACCTTCTGATCTGGTGGTACGCTTGAGGGGGGTGGCCTTTTACCCTGCCTTCCCTGTTCTGGAGCTACCACTACCTCACTGCCTTTCTGTCTCTGCTTCCTAGGGGGGGGGTGGGAGTGGAAGTCTTGGGCACAACATCCCTGTGAAGTGAGGGGGCATTGTGGCAGGCAACAGGCCCACAGCAGCCAGGGCAAGTTCCTGTGCTGATCCAGGATCAGGTTTGGATCTTGGAGGGCGAGGAATGTGAGGTATGCAATGTGGATGCATGTTTTTTGTGTTTCTGCTTCTCTGTGTCCTGTGATGTGCTTGTAGTGGGGCTGGCATGTGTGCTCCTTGTGTGCCTTAGGGATGATGTCTCATGTCTGTGTCGCTTGGACTGCTGTTGTCGTGTGCTGCATGTGGATGACTTGGTGCCTGAGTGCTCTGGTGTGTGTGTTCTCTGGTCAGGTGGGGTCACTGGCAGGGTGGTTGCGGAAGGGACAGGAGTCGGACTGTGAGCTTGTGACTGCAGAATGGCTGGCGTCAGTGTGGAGGCCAAAGACTGGACAGTTCTGTGCAGGCCACCAATGTCCGAATGAATGCCCTCCATAAACACAACAACCTATGACAACTTGTTGCCATGATCCTGGAGGGCATTCAGGAGCAAAGTCTGCCCCACAGACACCTGCCGCAAGACGTCTATGGCCTCCACACTGAGGGCAGCAGGGGACACAGGGGCTGGGGCAGCGGTGCCTGGGGGAAAGATACCCTACCCTTCTTAGGGCAGTGGGCCCGGATACCAGTTGGGGGAGCATCAGGGAGGGTGGACACAGGACGGGGTGTGGTGGACAATGTAGCAGAGGTTGATCCTCCTTTGCCCAACAACACCGAGGAGTCACCGCTGGAGTGTGAGGATGTGGAGGTGGGTGTTTCTGGAGCGGACTCCTCCAGGGCACTCCTGTCCACCTCTGATGCGCTGGTCCCCTCAGTGTCGCTGTACTCCCGGGGAGCAGTGATGCCAGTAGCCTCCCCAACGGTTTTGGGCCCCTCTCCTTCTCTGACCTCGGTAGATTCTGTAAGAGACAGAGAGACTGTTCAGTGAAGTGGCCGGATCATAAACATGTTAGGCAATACAAACTGAAATGCTTGAACTCAAGGCACACATTTGACTCTCCATGTACTGTCTGCATAAGTCCAAATATTTCTATGATCAACTGATGCATGGTAACATGCTTATTGGACAGTCATTCTCCATGTTGCGTTCACAATGCCAAATTGCTGTGCATGTGTCGGCATCTCAACATCACATCCTATTGTCTGTCGGCACATCTACATGCCTTCAGCTAAGAGAGCTACACATCGAAATTTACTCTGTGTCACACTTGAAGTATGAGGTGATAGAACCCCCCAGATTGAAAGTTACAGGAAACTATTGTTAAGTGACATGACATCCTTACATCTAATAATTTAGGTACTGCAACAAAACTACTGTTGAACATTGGTAAGCAAACTGTAGATGTATCAATTACATGGAAATGCACATCAATCTCGAAATTCACCCTGACATGATGCTCACTAATGTTCACTTCCAGTTGATGGCTCAGAGACTGACACTTATGCTGATGTTACCTGGCCACATGACAATACAGATGTTGTACAGGCACTGAATATCTGCACTCACCACTGAGTCAACTTAGAGGCAATTACACCACACTAGAGACAACTCAGAGGTTTCTGCCTTGCTCAGGGCTGGGATTCTTGCAGTCTTTCATGCGCAACATCACACTTTGTACTATACTCACCCCCAACTTGCTGCTGCTGGGCCCTCAGGCATCCATCCAGCTCTGGCTGTGTCACTGCCAGGATGCAGGTCAATAGTGTGGTCATGCTCCGGTGCGCCAAACGACCACTCCGAGGAATCAGGCACAGCATCATTTTGGTGACATTTTTGCTAAGACAGAAAATGTCACCCCACCTCTTGTGGCAGTGGTTGTGTCTCCGGTTAGAGACCCCTAGGGCCCGTACCTTCCGGGCGATGGTCCTCCATATTTCCTTCTGCTGATGGACCTTGAGCTGTAGGTACAGGAGACAAGAGGAGACATTTGTAACACTTTGTAGTGGTGCATTGTGTGTCAGTACACAGTGCATACACATGAGCGAGTCTACACATAATGACACCAAAAGAAGGATGACATATCCACTGTACATTTATCAGATGTGAGAGGTAATTCCACACCAATCTAGACAGTTACAGGCCCTGTACTCTTGTGCATACTGGGCTCATCTCCCTAGTATCCCTGTAGAATGAGCACACCCCATAATCACTACCCTCTGCCCAATCGACAGTTACCATCTCAGTAATGTACATATGTACATGTAATGAACTATTAGAGGACATGGCACAGGGAATGTGTGTCCAAAAAGAGATTTCATGAAGTCATCATTATAACTGTAATACTGATAAACCACGTTCTTGCAAAATCTCTATTGCATGCACTCAGGGATCAGATGGAACAAGGCTCTACACCATGAACTTGAACTTGTTTGGCTACACACACTCTAACACATACACATTATCCTTTCTGAGATTCACATGTGTGATGTGTTGCACCAATGGAGCTGCAACATTGACGAGTGTGCCATCCTCCCCACATACTCCAGTGCATCAACTAGTATGTCATGTATGGGAAATGCAGATGACAAAATCAGGGAGCACCAATATTGGCTTGCAGTCTGAGGCACATAGCATTGTACAGTAACATATTGTGAGCCTTCGGAGCATTCTAAGTAATTTTAACATTCACTTACCAGTATCTCTGGAGTACCATAGAGTACTGTCCAAGGACCTCGTCCACCAGGACCTCCAGCTCCTCTGTGGTGAAGGGACAGGCCCTCAGGTTCTCAGTACGAGCCATGACTGGTTGCAGAGATGAGGTACAGCAGCAGTTCGTGGTGAGGAATGGCAGGAAGCAGTGTCTCTAGGCAAGGGACAGGTGTGGACATTTCACAGACATATATATAGGCCCCTAATTTGTATTCCGCTTTAGGTGTCCGTATATAGGCACAATTTGCATTGCCCTTATATAGGCATAAAATCCCAGTCCTTATTTAGGCATTAGCCATGCACTCCAAATACAGGCATGGCCACCGAGATCCGTCCACCCCAACGTCACAACGAGTTCTTAGAAACCAGACCCTTAAGCTCTTGGGAGTTCCCCTAGCACAGGATTATTGATTTCTCCAAGAACTCATTTATTATGCATGAACCGCTATTCCTTAAGGGTTCATTCCTGACGTCTTCCTCTGCCCGACTTCACGTCAATGCAAACATTCCAAGGCACCTACCAGGTATAAATATACCTTCCCTTGCCCAAGCAAGTAGGAGGAGACCTCGACTTTAGAGGAGCCCATATCCCGGCCTGATGCACTGAGAAGAGACACTGTCATCCCTGCTTGCAGAGAATCCAGCTTCCAGTGTTCTGATTCCCTTCGCGGGGTGTTAGAGTTCGAGACCCGGAAAGAGATTCCCACCTCTCTCATTCTCAAGGTATGGAGCTGACTAGAACCTAGAGGGACTCTTGGCATATCAGATTCTTAGTATACCATACTATAGAATACTTCACCTACTTCTTACCTTGCCCTACACCTAGGTTAGGTTAGGTACACTGGGGTAGAACTAGCTTAGAGAAGCATCGTATGAGTACTCGCATTTTTAGCTTATGTTATTTATGTATATGAATATATGTGTCATAGCTAAAAGATAATGCTAGCGCAGTATTATTTCTTTCTACAGCTTACGCTGTACATTATATATCTTGCATACTGTCTTGTGATCATAACAGCTCATATCTCTTACACAAGGAACAAGACTGTTCAATAAATCCTTTTTATTGAAACGCCCGCCTTTTCTTTCTGTGTAACTCTGAAGAAACTAAGCATGCACGATTAGCTGAGTGAAACTGTTATCTATTGTTTCCACGATTCTGAGAGTGTTCCGATTCTAAAGGGAAACAAAGTTGTCATGTTTATGCGGTTGCCAGAAACTACTCCCTTCTTGTTTACAAGGAGTTTCTAGTGGCCTCTGAGTTAGCTGGCACAAAGTAATTAAGTTTAATATACTCGATAGGGACATACTGACCTCAGTCCTATGTCAAATCTATAGGGTATATTATAGGATATATTATTCCAATGCGCAGAGCCTATTAGAGAAATAGGAACTACACTACATGGCGCCCAACCGTGTGGTAAGGCAGTAATTTAACGCTAGATACTGAGTAACTCAGTCGTGCTTTTCTCAGAGACCCCTACTCACATACTCCATAAGACGTCTGGAGTGGGTAGGGTTAAGTATCCACCAAAGCTAAATAGGACAAAAAACCCTAAATATTAGCTGTTTGGTTTGTTCAACGTTGAAGGATTCAGTGTTCCAAAATATTGTGCACCTTATCTTTTGTTTCCTTGAAATTTGTTCTACATTTTTCAAAAAACAAATGTCCATACACGGGGATAATGGCACCGAGAACGGTGTAGCTGCGGCTGACCCAGTCGTAACAGCTTTTAACTTTACAGGTTTAAATGAAACCGAGGAGGGTGTTATAGACATCCCTCCAAACTTAAGGAGAGCCATCACTCTAAAACTTATAAAACACGGCCTATCACCAAGAAGTGGTAGAGCAGTTTTTGTGATAGAGGCACACGAATCCTTTCAGACAGAGGTATTCTATTCATGGATAGTATTCCCAGAATCAAATCCAGTAACAAGACTGTTTCACTTCTTTAAAGAAGATGAACCACCAGAGGAATATATTCCTTTCGAGGATATTGTAATTCCACTCACATACCAGGAGCATCATCTCTGGTTTAAAGGCGCCCTAAAACATCACAAAAACATTACCAGCTCGGTCCACTAGGTAGACCAGGAGCAACATGGCCGATTCTAGCCGGCTACACACCTCATCCTGACATCGATGTAATGTCAGACGAGGAATTACTTACTCAACTACAAGAGTTAATAAAAATTTACAGACAATTAGTCCAATATGTCATGCAGACTTTCACAGTCCAACCACCAATGACCATTCCAAATCAAACCCCTCAACAGGGGAATACACTAAAAATTACTCCCCAGACTTTACACGCAGTCATGGGTAAAATGCCCACAAAACGTGAACAAATTCCATTCTGGATAGCTCAAAAAATTACTCAAATCGAAGCAGTATTTCCTAATACTAGTCCTTATGAGAAACACAGAATACTAACAATCTGTTTACCAATGGAGATCACACCACAACTGGAAGATTGCACCACTTGGGGCGCAGTCTTTGCTGCCATCTATACTAAAACTCATGGTGTTCCGTCAATTGCAGTAATACCAGATGTCCTGAAACAAATTCAAAACGAATACGGGGCAGAACCTGCTCTGAATTTAGGTATGAAATTACTGAAAAACTTCGACCAGGTCTCAACAATAATATTATCTAATATTAAAGGGGAGGCAGCATCAGTGGCGATCCGCCAACGTTTAAGGGAATTTGATGTAACAGAACATCAACATGAACTACCCAGAATAATAGAACAATCTTATGCTGAATTAGGCAGAGATAGTTTGGGTGGAAAACCTTTGAAGCCAAAACTATCTGAAAGTCCTGAGAAGGACTCTATTAAACAAAATCCTACATCTTCTAAAAAGAAGTGGGAAACTAATAAACAAAATTCAAACGAGAAACGTTCTCAATCCCGAGGTAGGTCTCCTCAAAAGGAGCACTCTGAAAGGAGGTATAACCTCAGGAATAGGGAAAATTTAAGAAAACCTGACAGGTATCAAGATACTGATACACGTTCCTCTCGTACCTTTCAGATATCATCACAGACATCAGAAAGAAGAGGACGGTCAAAACATAGAGAAGAACGCGTGAAATCCAAAGACGACAAACACGTTCAGAAAAATAAATCAAAACCTCAATTCACAAAAAAGAAGGTAGCAGGTCTGAAGATCAGACATGCCGAGAATACTGAGAACACAGCTCAAGAACGGAGAATCGGCTCAGACAATGCTGGACAGTGCAGCAGAAGTAACAATAGCTCGCCAGAACCTGAAGGAACTTCTGGAGATAGTGGACTTGAATGAGTACATCACAGTAGCGACTGTAGACACTAGGGTTAGTACTCCACAAAAGTTATATGACATAACACTCCGAATGGTGGGAGACATACCAAGAAAAGTGAAAGCACTGTTTTGGGAAAAACTTTCAAGGGGTTATGATATACTTCTAGCAGATAAAGACTGGCCACCACACTTTGTCAGGGAGTGCCCACATGGTGAGGACATTATTATGCCAGCCTTCTCCAACCATATTCCAATTCACCTAAACTATACTTATGCCAGGAAATGGGCAGTTGCCCAGGCCCCAGCATTATACAAAAATCATGAAGGATGGGATGAGGACTCACCTCACCACAAAATACAGCTAAAAATGAACCTACTGCACAAAGGCAGTACCCAATAAAGCAAGAAGCTAAAAAACAGGTCAGGGAGATCTTAGATCAACTTGAATACCAAGGGGTGATTGAAACATGCACCTCCTCAATGAACAATCCTTTGTTTCCTGTATCCAAACCAGACAATACATATCGTCTAGTTTTGGATTACAGACACTTGAAAACTTGTTCTAAAACATTTGCAGTGCAAAATGCACATAGTACAGCATTAATGAATAACATTGTGCGCAAGAAATATAAAACCACATTGGACATTTCAAATGGTTTCTTTTGTCAAAACATAGCACCTGAAAGCAGGTACTTAACAGCTTTCTCAATAATGGGGACCCAGCGTCAATTTTGTAGACTCCCACAAGGGTTCAAAAACAGCCCGGGGTTATTCTCAGCAAGGGTAACAGAGTTACTACAAATTTATGATAATGAGGCATTGTCATATGTCAATGACATCTATCAGACAGACGATGACCTAGACAGGCACTTGAACAGGGTGAGTACCATTATATTGGGCTTCGCCTCTGAGGGCTATAAATTCAACTTTAAAAAATCTAGAATTGCCCATCTCAATGTACTTTTCCTAGGATATGAGCTTTCAAGTGAAGGCAAGAGCCTGGCAGCTAACTTTTAGAAAAGTGTGCGCTGCTCCAACCTCCAAAAACGCTGAAAAATTTACAATCCATCTTGGGTTTCCTAAATTTTGGAAGAACTTACATTCTAAATTGCGCAGAAAGGGTTAAACCTCTCTACGAATTAATCAAACCTGATTTTTCAACAAAACATTGGACACAAGAACACACAGAAATCCTGCGTTCACTCCAAGCTAACATGTTAGCAACAAATCACTTAAAAACAAGTGTAAATAATCGCAATTTAGTGATCCGAATAATTTCGGGACAATGCAGATTCACCTATTTAACATTTAATGAGGGTGAAAAAGTACCAATAGCATACAAATCACATTTGTATACACAAGCAGAAATGCGCTTCACATCAACTGAAAAAATACTGACAGCAGTTCAAACCACTGTAGCAAAAGAAAGTGCTCTAGCTCAAGGAAAACGCATTATTGTCGTAACCCCAGTACCAGCCTTAGAGGCGGTCACAAAAGCGAGCATCCCAAATGCAAAAGCTTTACATCCTAGATGGATACAATGGGTTAATTCTCTTGCTGCAACAGATGTTGAATATGTTTTTGATCCTGATTTAAAAACACAAGCGTTCCTGCAATATGAACATGAATGTCCTCAGCCCACTGAAATTTTGCCTCTCGATCAGTACGAATATATAATTTACACTGACGGATCAGCACAACCCGCTACAGGGAGTAAGCAAGCTTACAGTGCAGCGTGCGCAATCGTTAAAGGTCGCATGCAAGATGGTAACTTCAGACCAATGGTCACTAAAACTCAATCTCTAGGAGATTGTACAGCTCAGCGAGCTGAACTACAAGCATTCAAACTGGCACTTGAGAATACAGATCGCGAATTCCCCACACTCATAGTGTGCGATTCTTTTACTGTGTTCAGTCGTATAATGAATATATACAGAATTGGCTTGAAAACGGGTTCAAAGATGCAAAAGGTGGCACAATAAAGCATAAAATGCTTTGGGAACAAGTAGTTCAGTTAAAAAACGAACTACCAAAAACTCACGTGATACACACGCTGAGTCATCAACGTGATGGCGTTCACGTTGCAGGGAATTCATTGGCTGACGAAGCCGCAAAGGGGGCTGTTCAGACGGCTTCCGTAGCTGCGTTCACTCGTTCAAAAACGAGAATAGACAGTGAGATATTGTTGGCTGTCAATGCTTCAAGCAAAGGCAGTGGTGCAGCGTTACCAAAGAAATTTCCACTCAAGTACTCTTATGTAATTGATGGGAACAACGTTCCTTTTGCTCGAATTCCTGGAGTGGGGGATAGGGTAATTCCAAACATGAACCGCTATTCCTTAAGGGTTCATTCCTGACGTCTTCCTCTGCCCGACTTCACGTCAATGCAAACATTCCAAGGCACCTACCAGGTATAAATATACCTTCCCTTGCCCAAGCAAGTAGGAGGAGACCTCGACTTTAGAGGAGCCCGTATCCCGGCCTGACGCACTGAGAAGAGACGCTGTCATCCCTGCTCGCAGAGAATCCAGCTTCCAGTGTTCTGATTCCCTTCGCGGGGTGTTAGAGTTCGAGACCCGGAAAGAGATTCCCACCTCTCTCATTCTCAAGGTATGGAGCTGACTAGAACCTAGAGGGACTCTTGGCATATCAGACTCTTAGTATACCATACTATAGAATACTTCACCTACTTCTTACCTTGCCCTACACCTAGGTTAGGTTAGGTACACTGGGGTAGAACTAGCTTAGAGAAGCATCGTATGAGTACTCGCATTTTTAGCTTATGTTATTTATGTATATGAATATATGTGTCATAGCTAAAAGATAATGCTAGCGCAGTATTATTTCTTTCTACTGCTTACGCTGTACATTATATATCTTGCATACTGTCTTGTGATCATAACAGCTCATATCTCTTACACAAGAAACAAGACTGTTCAATAAATCCTTTTTATTGAAACGCCCGCCTTTTCTTTCTGTGTATCTCTGAAGAAACTAAGCATGCACGATTAGCTGAGTGAAACTGTTATCTATTGTTTCCACGATTCTGAGAGTGTTCCGATTCTAAAGGGAAACAAAGTTGTCATGTTTATGCGGTTGCCAGAAACTACTCCCTTCTTGTTTACAAGGAGTTTCTAGTGGCCTCTGAGTTAGCTGGCACAAATTAATTAAGTTTAATATACTCGATAGGGACATACTGACCTCAGTCCTATGTCAAATCTATAGGGTATATTATAGGATATATTATTCCAATGCGCAGAGCCTATTAGAGAAATAGGAACTACACTACATGGCGCCCAACCGTGTGGTAAGGCAGTAATTTAACGCTAGATACTGAGTAACTCAGTCGTGCTTTTCTAAGAGACCCCTACTCACATACTCCATAAGACGTCTGGAGTGGGTAGGGTTAAGTATCCGCCAAAGCTAAATAGGACAAAAAACCCTTTATATTAGCTGTTTGGTTTGTTCAACGTTGAAGGATGCAGTGTTCCAAAATATTGTGCACCTTATCTTTTGTTTCCTTGAAACTTGTTCTACATTTTTCAAAAAACAAATGTCCCTACACGGGGATAATGGCACCGAGAACGGTGTAGCTGAGGCTGACCCAGTCGTAACAGCTTTTAACTTTACAGGTTTAAATGAAACCGAGGAGGGTGTTATAGACATCCCTCCAAACTTAAGGAGAGCCATCACTCTAAAACTTATAAAACACGGCCTATCACCAAGAGGTGGTAGAGCAGTTTTCGTGATAGAGGCACACGAATCCTTTCAGACAGAGGTATTCTATTCATGGATAGTATTCCCAGAATCAAATCCAGTAACAAGACTGTTTCACTTCTTTAAAGAAGATGAACCACCAGAGGAATATATTCCTTTCGAGGATATTGTAATTCCACTCACATACCAGGAGCATCATCTCTGGTTTAAAGGCGCCCTAAAACATCACAAAAATTACCAGGCTCGGTCCACTAGGTAGACCAGGAGCAACATGGCCGATTCTAGCCGGCTACACACCTCATCCTGACATCGATGTAATGTCAGACGAGGAATTACTTACTCAACTACAAGAGTTAATAAAAATTTACAGACAATTAGTCCAATATGTCATGCAGACTTTCACAGTCCAACCACCAATGACCATTCCAAATCAAACCCCTCAACAGGGGAATACACTAAAAATTACTCCCCAGACTTTACACGCAGTCATGGGTAAAATGCCCACAAAACGTGAACAAATTCCATTCTGGATAGCTCAAAAAATTACTCAAATCGAAGCAGTATTTCCTAATACTAGCCCTTATGAGAAACACAGAATACTAACAATCTGTTTACCAATGGAGATCACACCACAACTTGAAGATTGCACCACTTGGGGTGCAGTCTTTGCTGCCATCTATACTAAAACTCATGGTGTTCCGTCAATTGCAGTAATACCAGATGTCCTGAAACAAATTCAAAACGAATACGGGGCAGAACCTGCTCTGAATTTAGGTATGAAATTACTGAAAAACTTCGACCAGGTCTCAACAATAATATTATCTAATATTAAAGGGGAGGCAGCATCAGTGGCGATCCGCCAACGTTTAAGGGAATTTGATGTAACAGAACATCAACATGAACTACCCAGAATAATAGAACAATCTTATGCAGAATTAGGCAGAGATAGTTTGGTTGGAAACCTTTGAAGCCAAAACTATCTGAAAGTCCTGAGAAGGACTCTATTAAACAAAATCCTACATCTTCTAAAAAGAAGTGGGAAACTAATAAGCAAAATTCAAACGAGAAACGTTCTCAATCCCGAGGTAGGTCTCCTCAAAAGGAGCACTCTGAAAGGAGGTATAACCTCAGGAATAGGGAAAATTTAAGAAAACCTGACAGGTATCAAGATACTGATACACGTTCCTCTCGTACCTTTCAGATATCATCACAGACATCAGAAAGAAGAGGACGGTCAAAACATAGAGAAGAACGCGTGAAATCCAAAGACGACAAACACGTTCAGAAAAATAAATCAAAACTTCAATTCACAAAAAAGAAGGTAGCAGGTCTGAAGATCAGACATGCCGAGAATACTGAGAACACAGCTCAAGAACGGAGAATCGGCTCAGACAATGTTGACAGTGCAGCAGAAGTAACAATAGCTCGCCAGAACCTGAAGGAACTTCTGGAGATAGTGGACTTGAATGAGTACATCACAGTAGCGACTGTAGACACTAGGGTTAGTACTCCACAAAAGTTATATGACATAACACTCCGAATGGAGGGAGACATACCAAGAAAAGTGAAAGCACTCTTTTGGGAAAAACTTTCAAGGGGTTATGATATACTTCTAGCAGAAAAAGACTGGCCACCACACTTTGTCAGGGAGTGCCCACATGGCGAGGACATTATTATGCCAGCCTTCTCCAACCATATTCCAATTCACCTAAACTATACTTATGCCAGGAAATGGGCAGTTGCCCAGGCCCCAGCATTATACAAAAATCATGAAGGATGGGATGAGGACTCACCTCACCACAAAATACAGCTAAAAATGAACCTACTGCACAAAGGCAGTACCCAATAAAGCAAGAAGCTAAAAAACAGGTCAGGGAGATCTTAGATCAACTTGAATACCAAGGGGTGATTGAAACATGCACCTCCTCAATGAACAATCCTTTGTTTCCTGTATCCAAACCAGACAATACATATCGTCTAGTTTTGGATTACAGACACTTGAAAACTTGTTCTAAAACATTTGCAGTGCAAAATGCACATAGTACAGCATTAATGAATAACATTGTGCGCAAGAAATATAAAACCACATTGGACATTTCAAATGGTTTCTTTTGTCAAAACATAGCACCTGAAAGCAGGTACTTAACAGCTTTCTCAATAATGGGGACCCAGCGTCAATTTTGTAGACTCCCACAAGGGTTCAAAAACAGCCCGGGGTTATTCTCAGCAAGGGTAACAGAGTTACTACAAATTTATGATAATGAGGCATTGTCATATGTCAATGACATCTATCAGACAGACGATGACCTAGACAGGCACTTGAACAGGGTGAGTACCATTATATTGGGCTTCGCCTCTGAGGGCTATAAATTCAACTTTAAAAAATCTAGAATTGCCCATCTCAATGTACTTTTCCTAGGATCTGAGCTTTCAAGTGAAGGCAAGAGCCTGGCAGCTAACTTTTTAGAAAAGTGTGCGCTGCTCCAACCTCCAAAAACGCTGAAAAATTTACAATCCATCTTGGGTTTCCTAAATTTTGGAAGAACTTACATTCTAAATTGCGCAGAAAGGGTTAAACCTCTCTACGAATTAATCAAACCTGATTTTTCAACAAAACATTGGACACAAGAACACACAGAAATCCTGAGTTCACTCCAAGCTAACATGTTAGCAACAAATCACTTAAAAACAAGTGTAAATAATCGCAATTTAGTGATCTGAATAATTTCGGGACAATGCAGATTCACCTATTTAACATTTAATGAGGGTGAAAAAGTACCAATAGCATACAAATCACATTTGTATACACAAGCAGAAATGCGCTTCACATCAACTGAAAAAATACTGACAGCAGTTCAAACCACTGTAGCAAAAGAAAGTGCTCTAGCTCAAGGAAAACGCATTATTGTCGTAACCCCAGTACCAGCCTTAGAGGCGGTCACAAAAGCGAGCATCCCAAATGCAAAAGCTTTACATCCTAGATGGATACAATGGGTTAATTCTCTTGCTGCAACAGATGTTGAATATGTTTTTGATCCTGATTTAAAAACACAAGCGTTCCTGCAATATGAACATGAATGTCCTCAGCCCACTGAAATTTTGCCTCTCGATCAGTACGAATATATAATTTACACTGACGGATCAGCACAACCCGCTACAGGGAGTAAGCAAGCTTACAGTGCAGCGTGCGCAATCGTTAAAGGTCGCATGCAAGATGGTAACTTCAGACCAATGGTCACTAAAACTCAATCTCTAGGAGATTGTACAGCTCAGCGAGCTGAACTACAAGCATTCAAACTGGCACTTGAGAATACAGATCGCGAATTCCCCACACTCATAGTGTGCGATTCTTTTTACTGTGTTCAGTCGTATAATGAATATATACAGAATTGGCTTGAAAACGGGTTCAAAGATGCAAAAGGTGGCACAATAAAGCATAAAATGCTTTGGGAACAAGTAGTTCAGTTAAAAAACGAACTACCAAAAACTCACGTGATACACACGCTGAGTCATCAACGTGATGGCGTTCACGTTGCAGGGAATTCATTGGCTGACGAAGCCGCAAAGGGGGCTGTTCAGACGGCTTCCGTAGCTGCGTTCACTCGTTCAAAAACGAGAATAGACAGTGAGATATTGTTGGCTGTCAATGCTTCAAGCAAAGGCAGTGGTGCAGCGTTACCAAAGAAATTTCCACTCAAGTACTCTTATGTAATTGATGGGAACAACGTTCCTTTTGCTCGAATTCCTGGAGTGGGGGATAGGGTAATTCCAAACATGAACCGCTATTCCTTAAGGGTTCATTCCTGACGTCTTCCTCTGCCCGACTTCACGTCAATGCAAACATTCCAAGGCACCTACCAGGTATAAATATACCTTCCCTTGCCCAAGCAAGTAGGAGGAGACCTCGACTTTAGAGGAGCCCGTATCCCGGCCTGACGCACTGAGAAGAGACGCTGTCATCCCTGCTCGCAGAGAATCCAGCTTCCAGTGTTCTGATTCCCTTCGCGGGGTGTTAGAGTTCGAGACCCGGAAAGAGATTCCCACCTCTCTCATTCTCAAGGTATGGAGCTGACTAGAACCTAGAGGGACTCTTGGCATATCAGACTCTTAGTATACCATACTATAGAATACTTCACCTACTTCTTACCTTGCCCTACACCTAGGTTAGGTTAGGTACACTGGGGTAGAACTAGCTTAGAGAAGCATCGTATGAGTACTCGCATTTTTAGCTTATGTTATTTATGTATATGAATATATGTGTCATAGCTAAAAGATAATGCTAGCGCAGTATTATTTCTTTCTACTGCTTACGCTGTACATTATATATCTTGCATACTGTCTTGTGATCATAACAGCTCATATCTCTTACACAAGAAACAAGACTGTTCAATAAATCCTTTTTATTGAAACGCCCGCCTTTTCTTTCTGTGTATCTCTGAAGAAACTAAGCATGCACGATTAGCTGAGTGAAACTGTTATCTATTGTTTCCACGATTCTGAGAGTGTTCCGATTCTAAAGGGAAACAAAGTTGTCATGTTTATGCGGTTGCCAGAAACTACTCCCTTCTTGTTTACAAGGAGTTTCTAGTGGCCTCTGAGTTAGCTGGCACAAATTAATTAAGTTTAATATACTCGATAGGGACATACTGACCTCAGTCCTATGTCAAATCTATAGGGTATATTATAGGATATATTATTCCAATGCGCAGAGCCTATTAGAGAAATAGGAACTACACTACATGGCGCCCAACCGTGTGGTAAGGCAGTAATTTAACGCTAGATACTGAGTAACTCAGTCGTGCTTTTCTAAGAGACCCCTACTCACATACTCCATAAGACGTCTGGAGTGGGTAGGGTTAAGTATCCGCCAAAGCTAAATAGGACAAAAAACCCTTTATATTAGCTGTTTGGTTTGTTCAACGTTGAAGGATGCAGTGTTCCAAAATATTGTGCACCTTATCTTTTGTTTCCTTGAAACTTGTTCTACATTTTCAAAAAACAAATGTCCCTACACGGGGATAATGGCACCGAGAACGGTGTAGCTGCGGCTGACCCAGTCGTAACAGCTTTTAACTTTACAGGTTTAAATGAAACCGAGGAGGGTGTTATAGACATCCCTCCAAACTTAAGGAGAGCCATCACTCTAAAACTTATAAAACACGGCCTATCACCAAGAGGTGGTAGAGCAGTTTTCGTGATAGAGGCACACGAATCTTTTCAGACAGAGGTATTCTATTCATGGATAGTATTCCCAGAATCAAATCCAGTAACAAGACTGTTTCACTTCTTTAAAGAAGATGAACCACCAGAGGAATATATTCCTTTCGAGGATATTGTAATTCCACTCACATACCAGGAGCATCATCTCTGGTTTAAAGGCGCCCTAAAACATCACAAAAATTACCAGGCTCGGTCCACTAGGTAGACCAGGAGCAACATGGCCGATTCTAGCCGGCTACACACCTCATCCTGACATCGATGTAATGTCAGACGAGGAATTACTTACTCAACTACAAGAGTTAATAAAAATTTACAGACAATTAGTCCAATATGTCATGCAGACTTTCACAGTCCAACCACCAATGACCATTCCAAATCAAACCCCTCAACAGGGGAATACACTAAAAATTACTCCCCAGACTTTACACGCAGTCATGGGTAAAATGCCCACAAAACGTGAACAAATTCCATTCTGGATAGCTCAAAAAATTACTCAAATCGAAGCAGTATTTCCTAATACTAGCCCTTATGAGAAACACAGAATACTAACAATCTGTTTACCAATGGAGATCACACCACAACTTGAAGATTGCACCACTTGGGGTGCAGTCTTTGCTGCCATCTATACTAAAACTCATGGTGTTCCGTCAATTGCAGTAATACCAGATGTCCTGAAACAAATTCAAAACGAATACGGGGCAGAACCTGCTCTGAATTTAGGTATGAAATTACTGAAAAACTTCGACCAGGTCTCAACAATAATATTATCTAATATTAAAGGGGAGGCAGCATCAGTGGCGATCCGCCAACGTTTAAGGGAATTTGATGTAACAGAACATCAACATGAACTACCCAGAATAATAGAACAATCTTATGCAGAATTAGGCAGAGATAGTTTGGGTTGGAAACCTTTGAAGCCAAAACTATCTGAAAGTCCTGAGAAGGACTCTATTAAACAAAATCCTACATCTTCTAAAAAGAAGTGGGAAACTAATAAGCAAAATTCAAACGAGAAACGTTCTCAATCCCGAGGTAGGTCTCCTCAAAAGGAGCACTCTGAAAGGAGGTATAACCTCAGGAATAGGGAAAATTTAAGAAAACCTGACAGGTATCAAGATACTGATACACGTTCCTCTCGTACCTTTCAGATATCATCACAGACATCAGAAAGAAGAGGACGGTCAAAACATAGAGAAGAACGCGTGAAATCCAAAGACGACAAACACGTTCAGAAAAATAAATCAAAACTTCAATTCACAAAAAAGAAGGTAGCAGGTCTGAAGATCAGACATGCCGAGAATACTGAGAACACAGCTCAAGAACGGAGAATCGGCTCAGACAATGTTGACAGTGCAGCAGAAGTAACAATAGCTCGCCAGAACCTGAAGGAACTTCTGGAGATAGTGGACTTGAATGAGTACATCACAGTAGCGACTGTAGACACTAGGGTTAGTACTCCACAAAAGTTATATGACATAACACTCCGAATGGAGGGAGACATACCAAGAAAAGTGAAAGCACTCTTTTGGGAAAAACTTTCAAGGGGTTATGATATACTTCTAGCAGAAAAAGACTGGCCACCACACTTTGTCAGGGAGTGCCCACATGGCGAGGACATTATTATGCCAGCCTTCTCCAACCATATTCCAATTCACCTAAACTATACTTATGCCAGGAAATGGGCAGTTGCCCAGGCCCCAGCATTATACAAAAATCATGAAGGATGGGATGAGGACTCACCTCACCACAAAATACAGCTAAAAATGAACCTACTGCACAAAGGCAGTACCCAATAAAGCAAGAAGCTAAAAAACAGGTCAGGGAGATCTTAGATCAACTTGAATACCAAGGGGTGATTGAAACATGCACCTCCTCAATGAACAATCCTTTGTTTCCTGTATCCAAACCAGACAATACATATCGTCTAGTTTTGGATTACAGACACTTGAAAACTTGTTCTAAAACATTTGCAGTGCAAAATGCACATAGTACAGCATTAATGAATAACATTGTGCGCAAGAAATATAAAACCACATTGGACATTTCAAATGGTTTCTTTTGTCAAAACATAGCACCTGAAAGCAGGTACTTAACAGCTTTCTCAATAATGGGGACCCAGCGTCAATTTTGTAGACTCCCACAAGGGTTCAAAAACAGCCCGGGGTTATTCTCAGCAAGGGTAACAGAGTTACTACAAATTTATGATAATGAGGCATTGTCATATGTCAATGACATCTATCAGACAGACGATGACCTAGACAGGCACTTGAACAGGGTGAGTACCATTATATTGGGCTTCGCCTCTGAGGGCTATAAATTCAACTTTAAAAAATCTAGAATTGCCCATCTCAATGTACTTTTCCTAGGATCTGAGCTTTCAAGTGAAGGCAAGAGCCTGGCAGCTAACTTTTTAGAAAAGTGTGCGCTGCTCCAACCTCCAAAAACGCTGAAAAATTTACAATCCATCTTGGGTTTCCTAAATTTTGGAAGAACTTACATTCTAAATTGCGCAGAAAGGGTTAAACCTCTCTACGAATTAATCAAACCTGATTTTTCAACAAAACATTGGACACAAGAACACACAGAAATCCTGAGTTCACTCCAAGCTAACATGTTAGCAACAAATCACTTAAAAACAAGTGTAAATAATCGCAATTTAGTGATCTGAATAATTTCGGGACAATGCAGATTCACCTATTTAACATTTAATGAGGGTGAAAAAGTACCAATAGCATACAAATCACATTTGTATACACAAGCAGAAATGCGCTTCACATCAACTGAAAAAATACTGACAGCAGTTCAAACCACTGTAGCAAAAGAAAGTGCTCTAGCTCAAGGAAAACGCATTATTGTCGTAACCCCAGTACCAGCCTTAGAGGCGGTCACAAAAGCGAGCATCCCAAATGCAAAAGCTTTACATCCTAGATGGATACAATGGGTTAATTCTCTTGCTGCAACAGATGTTGAATATGTTTTTGATCCTGATTTAAAAACACAAGCGTTCCTGCAATATGAACATGAATGTCCTCAGCCCACTGAAATTTTGCCTCTCGATCAGTACGAATATATAATTTACACTGACGGATCAGCACAACCCGCTACAGGGAGTAAGCAAGCTTACAGTGCAGCGTGCGCAATCGTTAAAGGTCGCATGCAAGATGGTAACTTCAGACCAATGGTCACTAAAACTCAATCTCTAGGAGATTGTACAGCTCAGCGAGCTGAACTACAAGCATTCAAACTGGCACTTGAGAATACAGATCGCGAATTCCCCACACTCATAGTGTGCGATTCTTTTACTGTGTTCAGTCGTATAATGAATATATACAGAATTGGCTTGAAAACGGGTTCAAAGATGCAAAAGGTGGCACAATAAAGCATAAAATGCTTTGGGAACAAGTAGTTCAGTTAAAAAACGAACTACCAAAAACTCACGTGATACACACGCTGAGTCATCAACGTGATGGCGTTCACGTTGCAGGGAATTCATTGGCTGACGAAGCCGCAAAGGGGGCTGTTCAGACGGCTTCCGTAGCTGCGTTCACTCGTTCAAAAACGAGAATAGACAGTGAGATATTGTTGGCTGTCAATGCTTCAAGCAAAGGCAGTGGTGCAGCGTTACCAAAGAAATTTCCACTCAAGTACTCTTATGTAATTGATGGGAACAACGTTCCTTTTGCTCGAATTCCTGGAGTGGGGGATAGGGTAATTCCAAACATGAACCGCTATTCCTTAAGGGTTCATTCCTGACGTCTTCCTCTGCCCGACTTCACGTCAATGCAAACATTCCAAGGCACCTACCAGGTATAAATATACCTTCCCTTGCCCAAGCAAGTAGGAGGAGACCTCGACTTTAGAGGAGCCCGTATCCCGGCCTGACGCACTGAGAAGAGACGCTGTCATCCCTGCTCGCAGAGAATCCAGCTTCCAGTGTTCTGATTCCCTTCGCGGGGTGTTAGAGTTCGAGACCCGGAAAGAGATTCCCACCTCTCTCATTCTCAAGGTATGGAGCTGACTAGAACCTAGAGGGACTCTTGGCATATCAGACTCTTAGTATACCATACTATAGAATACTTCACCTACTTCTTACCTTGCCCTACACCTAGGTTAGGTTAGGTACACTGGGGTAGAACTAGCTTAGAGAAGCATCGTATGAGTACTCGCATTTTTAGCTTATGTTATTTATGTATATGAATATATGTGTCATAGCTAAAAGATAATGCTAGCGCAGTATTATTTCTTTCTACTGCTTACGCTGTACATTATATATCTTGCATACTGTCTTGTGATCATAACAGCTCATATCTCTTACACAAGAAACAAGACTGTTCAATAAATCCTTTTTATTGAAACGCCCGCCTTTTCTTTCTGTGTATCTCTGAAGAAACTAAGCATGCACGATTAGCTGAGTGAAACTGTTATCTATTGTTTCCACGATTCTGAGAGTGTTCCGATTCTAAAGGGAAACAAAGTTGTCATGTTTATGCGGTTGCCAGAAACTACTCCCTTCTTGTTTACAAGGAGTTTCTAGTGGCCTCTGAGTTAGCTGGCACAAATTAATTAAGTTTAATATACTCGATAGGGACATACTGACCTCAGTCCTATGTCAAATCTATAGGGTATATTATAGGATATATTATTCCAATGCGCAGAGCCTATTAGAGAAATAGGAACTACACTACATGGCGCCCAACCGTGTGGTAAGGCAGTAATTTAACGCTAGATACTGAGTAACTCAGTCGTGCTTTTCTAAGAGACCCCTACTCACATACTCCATAAGACGTCTGGAGTGGGTAGGGTTAAGTATCCGCCAAAGCTAAATAGGACAAAAAACCCTTTATATTAGCTGTTTGGTTTGTTCAACGTTGAAGGATGCAGTGTTCCAAAATATTGTGCACCTTATCTTTTGTTTCCTTGAAACTTGTTCTACATTTTCAAAAAACAAATGTCCCTACACGGGGATAATGGCACCGAGAACGGTGTAGCTGCGGCTGACCCAGTCGTAACAGCTTTTAACTTTACAGGTTTAAATGAAACCGAGGAGGGTGTTATAGACATCCCTCCAAACTTAAGGAGAGCCATCACTCTAAAACTTATAAAACACGGCCTATCACCAAGAGGTGGTAGAGCAGTTTTCGTGATAGAGGCACACGAATCTTTTCAGACAGAGGTATTCTATTCATGGATAGTATTCCCAGAATCAAATCCAGTAACAAGACTGTTTCACTTCTTTAAAGAAGATGAACCACCAGAGGAATATATTCCTTTCGAGGATATTGTAATTCCACTCACATACCAGGAGCATCATCTCTGGTTTAAAGGCGCCCTAAAACATCACAAAAATTACCAGGCTCGGTCCACTAGGTAGACCAGGAGCAACATGGCCGATTCTAGCCGGCTACACACCTCATCCTGACATCGATGTAATGTCAGACGAGGAATTACTTACTCAACTACAAGAGTTAATAAAAATTTACAGACAATTAGTCCAATATGTCATGCAGACTTTCACAGTCCAACCACCAATGACCATTCCAAATCAAACCCCTCAACAGGGGAATACACTAAAAATTACTCCCCAGACTTTACACGCAGTCATGGGTAAAATGCCCACAAAACGTGAACAAATTCCATTCTGGATAGCTCAAAAAATTACTCAAATCGAAGCAGTATTTCTTAATACTAGCCCTTATGAGAAACACAGAATACTAACAATCTGTTTACCAATGGAGATCACACCACAACTTGAAGATTGCACCACTTGGGGTGCAGTCTTTGCTGCCATCTATACTAAAACTCATGGTGTTCCGTCAATTGCAGTAATACCAGATGTCCTGAAACAAATTCAAAACGAATACGGGGCAGAACCTGCTCTGAATTTAGGTATGAAATTACTGAAAAACTTCGACCAGGTCTCAACAATAATATTATCTAATATTAAAGGGGAGGCAGCATCAGTGGCGATCCGCCAACGTTTAAGGGAATTTGATGTAACAGAACATCAACATGAACTACCCAGAATAATAGAACAATCTTATGCAGAATTAGGCAGAGATAGTTTGGGTGGAAACCTTTGAAGCCAAAACTATCTGAAAGTCCTGAGAAGGACTCTATTAAACAAAATCCTACATCTTCTAAAAAGAAGTGGGAAACTAATAAGCAAAATTCAAACGAGAAACGTTCTCAATCCCGAGGTAGGTCTCCTCAAAAGGAGCACTCTGAAAGGAGGTATAACCTCAGGAATAGGGAAAATTTAAGAAAACCTGACAGGTATCAAGATACTGATACACGTTCCTCTCGTACCTTTCAGATATCATCACAGACATCAGAAAGAAGAGGACGGTCAAAACATAGAGAAGAACGCGTGAAATCCAAAGACGACAAACACGTTCAGAAAAATAAATCAAAACTTCAATTCACAAAAAAGAAGGTAGCAGGTCTGAAGATCAGACATGCCGAGAATACTGAGAACACAGCTCAAGAACGGAGAATCGGCTCAGACAATGTTGGACAGTGCAGCAGAAGTAACAATAGCTCGCCAGAACCTGAAGGAACTTCTGGAGATAGTGGACTTGAATGAGTACATCACAGTAGCGACTGTAGACACTAGGGTTAGTACTCCACAAAAGTTATATGACATAACACTCCGAATGGAGGGAGACATACCAAGAAAAGTGAAAGCACTCTTTTGGGAAAAACTTTCAAGGGGTTATGATATACTTCTAGCAGAAAAAGACTGGCCACCACACTTTGTCAGGGAGTGCCCACATGGCGAGGACATTATTATGCCAGCCTTCTCCAACCATATTCCAATTCACCTAAACTATACTTATGCCAGGAAATGGGCAGTTGCCCAGGCCCCAGCATTATACAAAAATCATGAAGGATGGGATGAGGACTCACCTCACCACAAAATACAGCTAAAAATGAACCTACTGCACAAAGGCAGTACCCAATAAAGCAAGAAGCTAAAAAACAGGTCAGGGAGATCTTAGATCAACTTGAATACCAAGGGGTGATTGAAACATGCACCTCCTCAATGAACAATCCTTTGTTTCCTGTATCCAAACCAGACAATACATATCGTCTAGTTTTGGATTACAGACACTTGAAAACTTGTTCTAAAACATTTGCAGTGCAAAATGCACATAGTACAGCATTAATGAATAACATTGTGCGCAAGAAATATAAAACCACATTGGACATTTCAAATGGTTTCTTTTGTCAAAACATAGCACCTGAAAGCAGGTACTTAACAGCTTTCTCAATAATGGGGACCCAGCGTCAATTTTGTAGACTCCCACAAGGGTTCAAAAACAGCCCGGGGTTATTCTCAGCAAGGGTAACAGAGTTACTACAAATTTATGATAATGAGGCATTGTCATATGTCAATGACATCTATCAGACAGACGATGACCTAGACAGGCACTTGAACAGGGTGAGTACCATTATATTGGGCTTCGCCTCTGAGGGCTATAAATTCAACTTTAAAAAATCTAGAATTGCCCATCTCAATGTACTTTTCCTAGGATATGAGCTTTCAAGTGAAGGCAAGAGCCTGGCAGCTAACTTTTTAGAAAAGTGTGCGCTGCTCCAACCTCCAAAAACGCTGAAAAATTTACAATCCATCTTGGGTTTCCTAAATTTTGGAAGAACTTACATTCTAAATTGCGCAGAAAGGGTTAAACCTCTCTACGAATTAATCAAACCTGATTTTTCAACAAAACATTGGACACAAGAACACACAGAAATCCTGAGTTCACTCCAAGCTAACATGTTAGCAACAAATCACTTAAAAACAAGTGTAAATAATCGCAATTTAGTGATCTGAATAATTTCGGGACAATGCAGATTCACCTATTTAACATTTAATGAGGGTGAAAAAGTACCAATAGCATACAAATCACATTTGTATACACAAGCAGAAATGCGCTTCACATCAACTGAAAAAATACTGACAGCAGTTCAAACCACTGTAGCAAAAGAAAGTGCTCTAGCTCAAGGAAAACGCATTATTGTCGTAACCCCAGTACCAGCCTTAGAGGCGGTCACAAAAGCGAGCATCCCAAATGCAAAAGCTTTACATCCTAGATGGATACAATGGGTTAATTCTCTTGCTGCAACAGATGTTGAATATGTTTTTGATCCTGATTTAAAAACACAAGCGTTCCTGCAATATGAACATGAATGTCCTCAGCCCACTGAAATTTTGCCTCTCGATCAGTACGAATATATAATTTACACTGACGGATCAGCACAACCCGCTACAGGGAGTAAGCAAGCTTACAGTGCAGCGTGCGCAATCGTTAAAGGTCGCATGCAAGATGGTAACTTCAGACCAATGGTCACTAAAACTCAATCTCTAGGAGATTGTACAGCTCAGCGAGCTGAACTACAAGCATTCAAACTGGCACTTGAGAATACAGATCGCGAATTCCCCACACTCATAGTGTGCGATTCTTTTTACTGTGTTCAGTCGTATAATGAATATATACAGAATTGGCTTGAAAACGGGTTCAAAGATGCAAAAGGTGGCACAATAAAGCATAAAATGCTTTGGGAACAAGTAGTTCAGTTAAAAAACGAACTACCAAAAACTCACGTGATACACACGCTGAGTCATCAACGTGATGGCGTTCACGTTGCAGGGAATTCATTGGCTGACGAAGCCGCAAAGGGGGCTGTTCAGACGGCTTCCGTAGCTGCGTTCACTCGTTCAAAAACGAGAATAGACAGTGAGATATTGTTGGCTGTCAATGCTTCAAGCAAAGGCAGTGGTGCAGCGTTACCAAAGAAATTTCCACTCAAGTACTCTTATGTAATTGATGGGAACAACGTTCCTTTTGCTCGAATTCCTGGAGTGGGGGATAGGGTAATTCCAAACATGAACCGCTATTCCTTAAGGGTTCATTCCTGACGTCTTCCTCTGCCCGACTTCACGTCAATGCAAACATTCCAAGGCACCTACCAGGTATAAATATACCTTCCCTTGCCCAAGCAAGTAGGAGGAGACCTCGACTTTAGAGGAGCCCGTATCCCGGCCTGACGCACTGAGAAGAGACGCTGTCATCCCTGCTCGCAGAGAATCCAGCTTCCAGTGTTCTGATTCCCTTCGCGGGGTGTTAGAGTTCGAGACCCGGAAAGAGATTCCCACCTCTCTCATTCTCAAGGTATGGAGCTGACTAGAACCTAGAGGGACTCTTGGCATATCAGACTCTTAGTATACCATACTATAGAATACTTCACCTACTTCTTACCTTGCCCTACACCTAGGTTAGGTTAGGTACACTGGGGTAGAACTAGCTTAGAGAAGCATCGTATGAGTACTCGCATTTTTAGCTTATGTTATTTATGTATATGAATATATGTGTCATAGCTAAAAGATAATGCTAGCGCAGTATTATTTCTTTCTACTGCTTACGCTGTACATTATATATCTTGCATACTGTCTTGTGATCATAACAGCTCATATCTCTTACACAAGAAACAAGACTGTTCAATAAATCCTTTTTATTGAAACGCCCGCCTTTTCTTTCTGTGTATCTCTGAAGAAACTAAGCATGCACGATTAGCTGAGTGAAACTGTTATCTATTGTTTCCACGATTCTGAGAGTGTTCCGATTCTAAAGGGAAACAAAGTTGTCATGTTTATGCGGTTGCCAGAAACTACTCCCTTCTTGTTTACAAGGAGTTTCTAGTGGCCTCTGAGTTAGCTGGCACAAATTAATTAAGTTTAATATACTCGATAGGGACATACTGACCTCAGTCCTATGTCAAATCTATAGGGTATATTATAGGATATATTATTCCAATGCGCAGAGCCTATTAGAGAAATAGGAACTACACTACATGGCGCCCAACCGTGTGGTAAGGCAGTAATTTAACGCTAGATACTGAGTAACTCAGTCGTGCTTTTCTAAGAGACCCCTACTCACATACTCCATAAGACGTCTGGAGTGGGTAGGGTTAAGTATCCGCCAAAGCTAAATAGGACAAAAAACCCTTTATATTAGCTGTTTGGTTTGTTCAACGTTGAAGGATGCAGTGTTCCAAAATATTGTGCACCTTATCTTTTGTTTCCTTGAAACTTGTTCTACATTTTCAAAAAACAAATGTCCCTACACGGGGATAATGGCACCGAGAACGGTGTAGCTGCGGCTGACCCAGTCGTAACAGCTTTTAACTTTACAGGTTTAAATGAAACCGAGGAGGGTGTTATAGACATCCCTCCAAACTTAAGGAGAGCCATCACTCTAAAACTTATAAAACACGGCCTATCACCAAGAGGTGGTAGAGCAGTTTTCGTGATAGAGGCACACGAATCTTTTCAGACAGAGGTATTCTATTCATGGATAGTATTCCCAGAATCAAATCCAGTAACAAGACTGTTTCACTTCTTTAAAGAAGATGAACCACCAGAGGAATATATTCCTTTCGAGGATATTGTAATTCCACTCACATACCAGGAGCATCATCTCTGGTTTAAAGGCGCCCTAAAACATCACAAAAATTACCAGGCTCGGTCCACTAGGTAGACCAGGAGCAACATGGCCGATTCTAGCCGGCTACACACCTCATCCTGACATCGATGTAATGTCAGACGAGGAATTACTTACTCAACTACAAGAGTTAATAAAAATTTACAGACAATTAGTCCAATATGTCATGCAGACTTTCACAGTCCAACCACCAATGACCATTCCAAATCAAACCCCTCAACAGGGGAATACACTAAAAATTACTCCCCAGACTTTACACGCAGTCATGGGTAAAATGCCCACAAAACGTGAACAAATTCCATTCTGGATAGCTCAAAAAATTACTCAAATCGAAGCAGTATTTCTTAATACTAGCCCTTATGAGAAACACAGAATACTAACAATCTGTTTACCAATGGAGATCACACCACAACTTGAAGATTGCACCACTTGGGGTGCAGTCTTTGCTGCCATCTATACTAAAACTCATGGTGTTCCGTCAATTGCAGTAATACCAGATGTCCTGAAACAAATTCAAAACGAATACGGGGCAGAACCTGCTCTGAATTTAGGTATGAAATTACTGAAAAACTTCGACCAGGTCTCAACAATAATATTATCTAATATTAAAGGGGAGGCAGCATCAGTGGCGATCCGCCAACGTTTAAGGGAATTTGATGTAACAGAACATCAACATGAACTACCCAGAATAATAGAACAATCTTATGCAGAATTAGGCAGAGATAGTTTGGGTGGAAACCTTTGAAGCCAAAACTATCTGAAAGTCCTGAGAAGGACTCTATTAAACAAAATCCTACATCTTCTAAAAAGAAGTGGGAAACTAATAAGCAAAATTCAAACGAGAAACGTTCTCAATCCCGAGGTAGGTCTCCTCAAAAGGAGCACTCTGAAAGGAGGTATAACCTCAGGAATAGGGAAAATTTAAGAAAACCTGACAGGTATCAAGATACTGATACACGTTCCTCTCGTACCTTTCAGATATCATCACAGACATCAGAAAGAAGAGGACGGTCAAAACATAGAGAAGAACGCGTGAAATCCAAAGACGACAAACACGTTCAGAAAAATAAATCAAAACTTCAATTCACAAAAAAGAAGGTAGCAGGTCTGAAGATCAGACATGCCGAGAATACTGAGAACACAGCTCAAGAACGGAGAATCGGCTCAGACAATGCTGGACAGTGCAGCAGAAGTAACAATAGCTCGCCAGAACCTGAAGGAACTTCTGGAGATAGTGGACTTGAATGAGTACATCACAGTAGCGACTGTAGACACTAGGGTTAGTACTCCACAAAAGTTATATGACATAACACTCCGAATGGAGGGAGACATACCAAGAAAAGTGAAAGCACTCTTTTGGGAAAAACTTTCAAGGGGTTATGATATACTTCTAGCAGAAAAAGACTGGCCACCACACTTTGTCAGGGAGTGCCCACATGGCGAGGACATTATTATGCCAGCCTTCTCCAACCATATTCCAATTCACCTAAACTATACTTATGCCAGGAAATGGGCAGTTGCCCAGGCCCCAGCATTATACAAAAATCATGAAGGATGGGATGAGGACTCACCTCACCACAAAATACAGCTAAAAATGAACCTACTGCACAAAGGCAGTACCCAATAAAGCAAGAAGCTAAAAAACAGGTCAGGGAGATCTTAGATCAACTTGAATACCAAGGGGTGATTGAAACATGCACCTCCTCAATGAACAATCCTTTGTTTCCTGTATCCAAACCAGACAATACATATCGTCTAGTTTTGGATTACAGACACTTGAAAACTTGTTCTAAAACATTTGCAGTGCAAAATGCACATAGTACAGCATTAATGAATAACATTGTGCGCAAGAAATATAAAACCACATTGGACATTTCAAATGGTTTCTTTTGTCAAAACATAGCACCTGAAAGCAGGTACTTAACAGCTTTCTCAATAATGGGGACCCAGCGTCAATTTTGTAGACTCCCACAAGGGTTCAAAAACAGCCCGGGGTTATTCTCAGCAAGGGTAACAGAGTTACTACAAATTTATGATAATGAGGCATTGTCATATGTCAATGACATCTATCAGACAGACGATGACCTAGACAGGCACTTGAACAGGGTGAGTACCATTATATTGGGCTTCGCCTCTGAGGGCTATAAATTCAACTTTAAAAAATCTAGAATTGCCCATCTCAATGTACTTTTCCTAGGATATGAGCTTTCAAGTGAAGGCAAGAGCCTGGCAGCTAACTTTTTAGAAAAGTGTGCGCTGCTCCAACCTCCAAAAACGCTGAAAAATTTACAATCCATCTTGGGTTTCCTAAATTTTGGAAGAACTTACATTCTAAATTGCGCAGAAAGGGTTAAACCTCTCTACGAATTAATCAAACCTGATTTTTCAACAAAACATTGGACACAAGAACACACAGAAATCCTGAGTTCACTCCAAGCTAACATGTTAGCAACAAATCACTTAAAAACAAGTGTAAATAATCGCAATTTAGTGATCTGAATAATTTCGGGACAATGCAGATTCACCTATTTAACATTTAATGAGGGTGAAAAAGTACCAATAGCATACAAATCACATTTGTATACACAAGCAGAAATGCGCTTCACATCAACTGAAAAAATACTGACAGCAGTTCAAACCACTGTAGCAAAAGAAAGTGCTCTAGCTCAAGGAAAACGCATTATTGTCGTAACCCCAGTACCAGCCTTAGAGGCGGTCACAAAAGCGAGCATCCCAAATGCAAAAGCTTTACATCCTAGATGGATACAATGGGTTAATTCTCTTGCTGCAACAGATGTTGAATATGTTTTTGATCCTGATTTAAAAACACAAGCGTTCCTGCAATATGAACATGAATGTCCTCAGCCCACTGAAATTTTGCCTCTCGATCAGTACGAATATATAATTTACACTGACGGATCAGCACAACCCGCTACAGGGAGTAAGCAAGCTTACAGTGCAGCGTGCGCAATCGTTAAAGGTCGCATGCAAGATGGTAACTTCAGACCAATGGTCACTAAAACTCAATCTCTAGGAGATTGTACAGCTCAGCGAGCTGAACTACAAGCATTCAAACTGGCACTTGAGAATACAGATCGCGAATTCCCCACACTCATAGTGTGCGATTCTTTTTACTGTGTTCAGTCGTATAATGAATATATACAGAATTGGCTTGAAAACGGGTTCAAAGATGCAAAAGGTGGCACAATAAAGCATAAAATGCTTTGGGAACAAGTAGTTCAGTTAAAAAACGAACTACCAAAAACTCACGTGATACACACGCTGAGTCATCAACGTGATGGCGTTCACGTTGCAGGGAATTCATTGGCTGACGAAGCCGCAAAGGGGGCTGTTCAGACGGCTTCCGTAGCTGCGTTCACTCGTTCAAAAACGAGAATAGACAGTGAGATATTGTTGGCTGTCAATGCTTCAAGCAAAGGCAGTGGTGCAGCGTTACCAAAGAAATTTCCACTCAAGTACTCTTATGTAATTGATGGGAACAACGTTCCTTTTGCTCGAATTCCTGGAGTGGGGGATAGGGTAATTCCAAACATGAACCGCTATTCCTTAAGGGTTCATTCCTGACGTCTTCCTCTGCCCGACTTCACGTCAATGCAAACATTCCAAGGCACCTACCAGGTATAAATATACCTTCCCTTGCCCAAGCAAGTAGGAGGAGACCTCGACTTTAGAGGAGCCCGTATCCCGGCCTGACGCACTGAGAAGAGACGCTGTCATCCCTGCTCGCAGAGAATCCAGCTTCCAGTGTTCTGATTCCCTTCGCGGGGTGTTAGAGTTCGAGACCCGGAAAGAGATTCCCACCTCTCTCATTCTCAAGGTATGGAGCTGACTAGAACCTAGAGGGACTCTTGGCATATCAGACTCTTAGTATACCATACTATAGAATACTTCACCTACTTCTTACCTTGCCCTACACCTAGGTTAGGTTAGGTACACTGGGGTAGAACTAGCTTAGAGAAGCATCGTATGAGTACTCGCATTTTTAGCTTATGTTATTTATGTATATGAATATATGTGTCATAGCTAAAAGATAATGCTAGCGCAGTATTATTTCTTTCTACTGCTTACGCTGTACATTATATATCTTGCATACTGTCTTGTGATCATAACAGCTCATATCTCTTACACAAGAAACAAGACTGTTCAATAAATCCTTTTTATTGAAACGCCCGCCTTTTCTTTCTGTGTATCTCTGAAGAAACTAAGCATGCACGATTAGCTGAGTGAAACTGTTATCTATTGTTTCCACGATTCTGAGAGTGTTCCGATTCTAAAGGGAAACAAAGTTGTCATGTTTATGCGGTTGCCAGAAACTACTCCCTTCTTGTTTACAAGGAGTTTCTAGTGGCCTCTGAGTTAGCTGGCACAAATTAATTAAGTTTAATATACTCGATAGGGACATACTGACCTCAGTCCTATGTCAAATCTATAGGGTATATTATAGGATATATTATTCCAATGCGCAGAGCCTATTAGAGAAATAGGAACTACACTACATGGCGCCCAACCGTGTGGTAAGGCAGTAATTTAACGCTAGATACTGAGTAACTCAGTCGTGCTTTTCTAAGAGACCCCTACTCACATACTCCATAAGACGTCTGGAGTGGGTAGGGTTAAGTATCCGCCAAAGCTAAATAGGACAAAAAACCCTTTATATTAGCTGTTTGGTTTGTTCAACGTTGAAGGATGCAGTGTTCCAAAATATTGTGCACCTTATCTTTTGTTTCCTTGAAACTTGTTCTACATTTTTCAAAAAACAAATGTCCCTACACGGGGATAATGGCACCGAGAACGGTGTAGCTGAGGCTGACCCAGTCGTAACAGCTTTTAACTTTACAGGTTTAAATGAAACCGAGGAGGGTGTTATAGACATCCCTCCAAACTTAAGGAGAGCCATCACTCTAAAACTTATAAAACACGGCCTATCACCAAGAGGTGGTAGAGCAGTTTTCGTGATAGAGGCACACGAATCCTTTCAGACAGAGGTATTCTATTCATGGATAGTATTCCCAGAATCAAATCCAGTAACAAGACTGTTTCACTTCTTTAAAGAAGATGAACCACCAGAGGAATATATTCCTTTCGAGGATATTGTAATTCCACTCACATACCAGGAGCATCATCTCTGGTTTAAAGGCGCCCTAAAACATCACAAAAATTACCAGGCTCGGTCCACTAGGTAGACCAGGAGCAACATGGCCGATTCTAGCCGGCTACACACCTCATCCTGACATCGATGTAATGTCAGACGAGGAATTACTTACTCAACTACAAGAGTTAATAAAAATTTACAGACAATTAGTCCAATATGTCATGCAGACTTTCACAGTCCAACCACCAATGACCATTCCAAATCAAACCCCTCAACAGGGGAATACACTAAAAATTACTCCCCAGACTTTACACGCAGTCATGGGTAAAATGCCCACAAAACGTGAACAAATTCCATTCTGGATAGCTCAAAAAATTACTCAAGTCGAAGCAGTATTTCCTAATACTAGCCCTTATGAGAAACACAGAATACTAACAATCTGTTTACCAATGGAGATCACACCACAACTTGAAGATTGCACCACTTGGGGTGCAGTCTTTGCTGCCATCTATACTAAAACTCATGGTGTTCCGTCAATTGCAGTAATACCAGATGTCCTGAAACAAATTCAAAACGAATACGGGGCAGAACCTGCTCTGAATTTAGGTATGAAATTACTGAAAAACTTCGACCAGGTCTCAACAATAATATTATCTAATATTAAAGGGGAGGCAGCATCAGTGGCGATCCGCCAACGTTTAAGGGAATTTGATGTAACAGAACATCAACATGAACTACCCAGAATAATAGAACAATCTTATGCAGAATTAGGCAGAGATAGTTTGGGTGGAAACCTTTGAAGCCAAAACTATCTGAAAGTCCTGAGAAGGACTCTATTAAACAAAATCCTACATCTTCTAAAAAGAAGTGGGAAACTAATAAGCAAAATTCAAACGAGAAACGTTCTCAATCCCGAGGTAGGTCTCCTCAAAAGGAGCACTCTGAAAGGAGGTATAACCTCAGGAATAGGGAAAATTTAAGAAAACCTGACAGGTATCAAGATACTGATACACGTTCCTCTCGTACCTTTCAGATATCATCACAGACATCAGAAAGAAGAGGACGGTCAAAACATAGAGAAGAACGCGTGAAATCCAAAGACGACAAACACGTTCAGAAAAATAAATCAAAACTTCAATTCACAAAAAAGAAGGTAGCAGGTCTGAAGATCAGACATGCCGAGAATACTGAGAACACAGCTCAAGAACGGAGAATCGGCTCAGACAATGCTGGACAGTGCAGCAGAAGTAACAATAGCTCGCCAGAACCTGAAGGAACTTCTGGAGATAGTGGACTTGAATGAGTACATCACAGTAGCGACTGTAGACACTAGGGTTAGTACTCCACAAAAGTTATATGACATAACACTCCGAATGGAGGGAGACATACCAAGAAAAGTGAAAGCACTCTTTTGGGAAAAACTTTCAAGGGGTTATGATATACTTCTAGCAGAAAAAGACTGGCCACCACACTTTGTCAGGGAGTGCCCACATGGCGAGGACATTATTATGCCAGCCTTCTCCAACCATATTCCAATTCACCTAAACTATACTTATGCCAGGAAATGGGCAGTTGCCCAGGCCCCAGCATTATACAAAAATCATGAAGGATGGGATGAGGACTCACCTCACCACAAAATACAGCTAAAAATGAACCTACTGCACAAAGGCAGTACCCAATAAAGCAAGAAGCTAAAAAACAGGTCAGGGAGATCTTAGATCAACTTGAATACCAAGGGGTGATTGAAACATGCACCTCCTCAATGAACAATCCTTTGTTTCCTGTATCCAAACCAGACAATACATATCGTCTAGTTTTGGATTACAGACACTTGAAAACTTGTTCTAAAACATTTGCAGTGCAAAATGCACATAGTACAGCATTAATGAATAACATTGTGCGCAAGAAATATAAAACCACATTGGACATTTCAAATGGTTTCTTTTGTCAAAACATAGCACCTGAAAGCAGGTACTTAACAGCTTTCTCAATAATGGGGACCCAGCGTCAATTTTGTAGACTCCCACAAGGGTTCAAAAACAGCCCGGGGTTATTCTCAGCAAGGGTAACAGAGTTACTACAAATTTATGATAATGAGGCATTGTCATATGTCAATGACATCTATCAGACAGACGATGACCTAGACAGGCACTTGAACAGGGTGAGTACCATTATATTGGGCTTCGCCTCTGAGGGCTATAAATTCAACTTTAAAAAATCTAGAATTGCCCATCTCAATGTACTTTTCCTAGGATATGAGCTTTCAAGTGAAGGCAAGAGCCTGGCAGCTAACTTTTTAGAAAAGTGTGCGCTGCTCCAACCTCCAAAAACGCTGAAAAATTTACAATCCATCTTGGGTTTCCTAAATTTTGGAAGAACTTACATTCTAAATTGCGCAGAAAGGGTTAAACCTCTCTACGAATTAATCAAACCTGATTTTTCAACAAAACATTGGACACAAGAACACACAGAAATCCTGAGTTCACTCCAAGCTAACATGTTAGCAACAAATCACTTAAAAACAAGTGTAAATAATCGCAATTTAGTGATCTGAATAATTTCGGGACAATGCAGATTCACCTATTTAACATTTAATGAGGGTGAAAAAGTACCAATAGCATACAAATCACATTTGTATACACAAGCAGAAATGCGCTTCACATCAACTGAAAAAATACTGACAGCAGTTCAAACCACTGTAGCAAAAGAAAGTGCTCTAGCTCAAGGAAAACGCATTATTGTCGTAACCCCAGTACCAGCCTTAGAGGCGGTCACAAAAGCGAGCATCCCAAATGCAAAAGCTTTACATCCTAGATGGATACAATGGGTTAATTCTCTTGCTGCAACAGATGTTGAATATGTTTTTGATCCTGATTTAAAAACACAAGCGTTCCTGCAATATGAACATGAATGTCCTCAGCCCACTGAAATTTTGCCTCTCGATCAGTACGAATATATAATTTACACTGACGGATCAGCACAACCCGCTACAGGGAGTAAGCAAGCTTACAGTGCAGCGTGCGCAATCGTTAAAGGTCGCATGCAAGATGGTAACTTCAGACCAATGGTCACTAAAACTCAATCTCTAGGAGATTGTACAGCTCAGCGAGCTGAACTACAAGCATTCAAACTGGCACTTGAGAATACAGATCGCGAATTCCCCACACTCATAGTGTGCGATTCTTTTTACTGTGTTCAGTCGTATAATGAATATATACAGAATTGGCTTGAAAACGGGTTCAAAGATGCAAAAGGTGGCACAATAAAGCATAAAATGCTTTGGGAACAAGTAGTTCAGTTAAAAAACGAACTACCAAAAACTCACGTGATACACACGCTGAGTCATCAACGTGATGGCGTTCACGTTGCAGGGAATTCATTGGCTGACGAAGCCGCAAAGGGGGCTGTTCAGACGGCTTCCGTAGCTGCGTTCACTCGTTCAAAAACGAGAATAGACAGTGAGATATTGTTGGCTGTCAATGCTTCAAGCAAAGGCAGTGGTGCAGCGTTACCAAAGAAATTTCCACTCAAGTACTCTTATGTAATTGATGGGAACAACGTTCCTTTTGCTCGAATTCCTGGAGTGGGGGATAGGGTAATTCCAAACATGAACCGCTATTCCTTAAGGGTTCATTCCTGACGTCTTCCTCTGCCCGACTTCACGTCAATGCAAACATTCCAAGGCACCTACCAGGTATAAATATACCTTCCCTTGCCCAAGCAAGTAGGAGGAGACCTCGACTTTAGAGGAGCCCGTATCCCGGCCTGACGCACTGAGAAGAGACGCTGTCATCCCTGCTCGCAGAGAATCCAGCTTCCAGTGTTCTGATTCCCTTCGCGGGGTGTTAGAGTTCGAGACCCGGAAAGAGATTCCCACCTCTCTCATTCTCAAGGTATGGAGCTGACTAGAACCTAGAGGGACTCTTGGCATATCAGACTCTTAGTATACCATACTATAGAATACTTCACCTACTTCTTACCTTGCCCTACACCTAGGTTAGGTTAGGTACACTGGGGTAGAACTAGCTTAGAGAAGCATCGTATGAGTACTCGCATTTTTAGCTTATGTTATTTATGTATATGAATATATGTGTCATAGCTAAAAGATAATGCTAGCGCAGTATTATTTCTTTCTACTGCTTACGCTGTACATTATATATCTTGCATACTGTCTTGTGATCATAACAGCTCATATCTCTTACACAAGAAACAAGACTGTTCAATAAATCCTTTTTATTGAAACGCCCGCCTTTTCTTTCTGTGTATCTCTGAAGAAACTAAGCATGCACGATTAGCTGAGTGAAACTGTTATCTATTGTTTCCACGATTCTGAGAGTGTTCCGATTCTAAAGGGAAACAAAGTTGTCATGTTTATGCGGTTGCCAGAAACTACTCCCTTCTTGTTTACAAGGAGTTTCTAGTGGCCTCTGAGTTAGCTGGCACAAATTAATTAAGTTTAATATACTCGATAGGGACATACTGACCTCAGTCCTATGTCAAATCTATAGGGTATATTATAGGATATATTATTCCAATGCGCAGAGCCTATTAGAGAAATAGGAACTACACTACATGGCGCCCAACCGTGTGGTAAGGCAGTAATTTAACGCTAGATACTGAGTAACTCAGTCGTGCTTTTCTAAGAGACCCCTACTCACATACTCCATAAGACGTCTGGAGTGGGTAGGGTTAAGTATCCGCCAAAGCTAAATAGGACAAAAAACCCTTTATATTAGCTGTTTGGTTTGTTCAACGTTGAAGGATGCAGTGTTCCAAAATATTGTGCACCTTATCTTTTGTTTCCTTGAAACTTGTTCTACATTTTTCAAAAAACAAATGTCCCTACATCGGGGATAATGGCACCGAGAACGGTGTAGCTGCGGCTGACCCAGTCGTAACAGCTTTTAACTTTACAGGTTTAAATGAAACCGAGGAGGGTGTTATAGACATCCCTCCAAACTTAAGGAGAGCCATCACTCTAAAACTTATAAAACACGGCCTATCACCAAGAGGTGGTAGAGCAGTTTTCGTGATAGAGGCACACGAATCTTTTCAGACAGAGGTATTCTATTCATGGATAGTATTCCCAGAATCAAATCCAGTAACAAGACTGTTTCACTTCTTTAAAGAAGATGAACCACCAGAGGAATATATTCCTTTCGAGGATATTGTAATTCCACTCACATACCAGGAGCATCATCTCTGGTTTAAAGGCGCCCTAAAACATCACAAAAATTACCAGGCTCGGTCCACTAGGTAGACCAGGAGCAACATGGCCGATTCTAGCCGGCTACACACCTCATCCTGACATCGATGTAATGTCAGACGAGGAATTACTTACTCAACTACAAGAGTTAATAAAAATTTACAGACAATTAGTCCAATATGTCATGCAGACTTTCACAGTCCAACCACCAATGACCATTCCAAATCAAACCCCTCAACAGGGGAATACACTAAAAATTACTCCCCAGACTTTACACGCAGTCATGGGTAAAATGCCCACAAAACGTGAACAAATTCCATTCTGGATAGCTCAAAAAATTACTCAAATCGAAGCAGTATTTCTTAATACTAGCCCTTATGAGAAACACAGAATACTAACAATCTGTTTACCAATGGAGATCACACCACAACTTGAAGATTGCACCACTTGGGGTGCAGTCTTTGCTGCCATCTATACTAAAACTCATGGTGTTCCGTCAATTGCAGTAATACCAGATGTCCTGAAACAAATTCAAAACGAATACGGGGCAGAACCTGCTCTGAATTTAGGTATGAAATTACTGAAAAACTTCGACCAGGTCTCAACAATAATATTATCTAATATTAAAGGGGAGGCAGCATCAGTGGCGATCCGCCAACGTTTAAGGGAATTTGATGTAACAGAACATCAACATGAACTACCCAGAATAATAGAACAATCTTATGCAGAATTAGGCAGAGATAGTTTGGGTGGAAACCTTTGAAGCCAAAACTATCTGAAAGTCCTGAGAAGGACTCTATTAAACAAAATCCTACATCTTCTAAAAAGAAGTGGGAAACTAATAAGCAAAATTCAAACGAGAAACGTTCTCAATCCCGAGGTAGGTCTCCTCAAAAGGAGCACTCTGAAAGGAGGTATAACCTCAGGAATAGGGAAAATTTAAGAAAACCTGACAGGTATCAAGATACTGATACACGTTCCTCTCGTACCTTTCAGATATCATCACAGACATCAGAAAGAAGAGGACGGTCAAAACATAGAGAAGAACGCGTGAAATCCAAAGACGACAAACACGTTCAGAAAAATAAATCAAAACTTCAATTCACAAAAAAGAAGGTAGCAGGTCTGAAGATCAGACATGCCGAGAATACTGAGAACACAGCTCAAGAACGGAGAATCGGCTCAGACAATGCTGGACAGTGCAGCAGAAGTAACAATAGCTCGCCAGAACCTGAAGGAACTTCTGGAGATAGTGGACTTGAATGAGTACATCACAGTAGCGACTGTAGACACTAGGGTTAGTACTCCACAAAAGTTATATGACATAACACTCCGAATGGAGGGAGACATACCAAGAAAAGTGAAAGCACTCTTTTGGGAAAAACTTTCAAGGGGTTATGATATACTTCTAGCAGAAAAAGACTGGCCACCACACTTTGTCAGGGAGTGCCCACATGGCGAGGACATTATTATGCCAGCCTTCTCCAACCATATTCCAATTCACCTAAACTATACTTATGCCAGGAAATGGGCAGTTGCCCAGGCCCCAGCATTATACAAAAATCATGAAGGATGGGATGAGGACTCACCTCACCACAAAATACAGCTAAAAATGAACCTACTGCACAAAGGCAGTACCCAATAAAGCAAGAAGCTAAAAAACAGGTCAGGGAGATCTTAGATCAACTTGAATACCAAGGGGTGATTGAAACATGCACCTCCTCAATGAACAATCCTTTGTTTCCTGTATCCAAACCAGACAATACATATCGTCTAGTTTTGGATTACAGACACTTGAAAACTTGTTCTAAAACATTTGCAGTGCAAAATGCACATAGTACAGCATTAATGAATAACATTGTGCGCAAGAAATATAAAACCACATTGGACATTTCAAATGGTTTCTTTTGTCAAAACATAGCACCTGAAAGCAGGTACTTAACAGCTTTCTCAATAATGGGGACCCAGCGTCAATTTTGTAGACTCCCACAAGGGTTCAAAAACAGCCCGGGGTTATTCTCAGCAAGGGTAACAGAGTTACTACAAATTTATGATAATGAGGCATTGTCATATGTCAATGACATCTATCAGACAGACGATGACCTAGACAGGCACTTGAACAGGGTGAGTACCATTATATTGGGCTTCGCCTCTGAGGGCTATAAATTCAACTTTAAAAAATATATAATTGCCCATCTCAATGTCCTTTTCCTAGGATATGAGCTTTCAAGTGAAGGCAAGAGCCTGGCAGCTAACTTTTTAGAAAAGTGTGCGCTGCTCCAACCTCCAAAAACGCTGAAAAATTTACAATCCATCTTGGGTTTCCTAAATTTTGGAAGAACTTACATTCTAAATTGCGCAGAAAGGGTTAAACCTCTCTACAAATTAATCAAACCTAATTTTTCAACAAAACATTGGACACAAGAACACACAGAAATCCTGCGTTCACTCCAAGCTAACATGTTAGCTACAAATCACTTAAAAACACATGTAAATAATCGCAATTTAGTGATCCGAATAATTTCGGGACAATGCGGATTCACCTATTTAACATTTAATGAGGGTGAAAAAGTACCAATAGCATACAAATCACATTTGTATACACAAGCAGAAATGCGCTTCACTTCAACTGAAAAAATACAGACAGCAGTTCAAACCACTGTAGCAAAAGAAAGTGCTCTAGCTCAAGGAAAACGCATTATTGTCGTAACCCCAGTACCAGCCTTAGAGGCGGTCACAAAAGCGAGCATCCCAAATGCAAAAGCTTTACATCCTAGATGGATACAATGGGTTAATTCTCTTGCTGCAACAGATGTTGAATATGTTTTTGATCCTGATTTAAAAACACAAGCGTTCCTGCAATATGAACATGAATGTCCTCAGCCCACTGAAATTTTGCCTCTCGATCAGTACGAATATATAATTTACACTGACGGATCAGCACAACCCGCTACAGGGAGTAAGCAAGCTTACAGTGCAGCGTGCGCAATCGTTAAAGGTCGCATGCAAGATGGTAACTTCAGACCAATGGTCACTAAAACTCAATCTCTAGGAGATTGTACAGCTCAGCGAGCTGAACTACAAGCATTCAAACTGGCACTTGAGAATACAGATCGCGAATTCCCCACACTCATAGTGTGCGATTCTTTTACTGTGTTCAGTCGTATAATGAATATATACAGAATTGGCTTGAAAACGGGTTCAAAGATGCAAAAGGTGGCACAATAAAGCATAAAATGCTTTGGGAACAAGTAGTTCAGTTAAAAAACGAACTACCAAAAACTCACGTGATACACACGCTGAGTCATCAACGTGATGGCGTTCACGTTGCAGGGAATTCATTGGCTGACGAAGCCGCAAAGGGGGCTGTTCAGACGGCTTCCGTAGCTGCGTTCACTCGTTCAAAAACGAGAATAGACAGTGAGATATTGTTGGCTGTCAATGCTTCAAGCAAAGGCAGTGGTGCAGCGTTACCAAAGAAATTTCCACTCAAGTACTCTTATGTAATTGATGGGAACAACGTTCCTTTTGCTCGAATTCCTGGAGTGGGGGATAGGGTAATTCCAAACATGAACCGCTATTCCTTAAGGGTTCATTCCTGACGTCTTCCTCTGCCCGACTTCACGTCAATGCAAACATTCCAAGGCACCTACCAGGTATAAATATACCTTCCCTTGCCCAAGCAAGTAGGAGGAGACCTCGACTTTAGAGGAGCCCGTATCCCGGCCTGACGCACTGAGAAGAGACGCTGTCATCCCTGCTCGCAGAGAATCCAGCTTCCAGTGTTCTGATTCCCTTCGCGGGGTGTTAGAGTTCGAGACCCGGAAAGAGATTCCCACCTCTCTCATTCTCAAGGTATGGAGCTGACTAGAACCTAGAGGGACTCTTGGCATATCAGACTCTTAGTATACCATACTATAGAATACTTCACCTACTTCTTACCTTGCCCTACACCTAGGTTAGGTTAGGTACACTGGGGTAGAACTAGCTTAGAGAAGCATCGTATGAGTACTCGCATTTTTAGCTTATGTTATTTATGTATATGAATATATGTGTCATAGCTAAAAGATAATGCTAGCGCAGTATTATTTCTTTCTACTGCTTACGCTGTACATTATATATCTTGCATACTGTCTTGTGATCATAACAGCTCATATCTCTTACACAAGAAACAAGACTGTTCAATAAATCCTTTTTATTGAAACGCCCGCCTTTTCTTTCTGTGTATCTCTGAAGAAACTAAGCATGCACGATTAGCTGAGTGAAACTGTTATCTATTGTTTCCACGATTCTGAGAGTGTTCCGATTCTAAAGGGAAACAAAGTTGTCATGTTTATGCGGTTGCCAGAAACTACTCCCTTCTTGTTTACAAGGAGTTTCTAGTGGCCTCTGAGTTAGCTGGCACAAATTAATTAAGTTTAATATACTCGATAGGGACATACTGACCTCAGTCCTATGTCAAATCTATAGGGTATATTATAGGATATATTATTCCAATGCGCAGAGCCTATTAGAGAAATAGGAACTACACTACATGGCGCCCAACCGTGTGGTAAGGCAGTAATTTAACGCTAGATACTGAGTAACTCAGTCGTGCTTTTCTAAGAGACCCCTACTCACATACTCCATAAGACGTCTGGAGTGGGTAGGGTTAAGTATCCGCCAAAGCTAAATAGGACAAAAAACCCTTTATATTAGCTGTTTGGTTTGTTCAACGTTGAAGGATGCAGTGTTCCAAAATATTGTGCACCTTATCTTTTGTTTCCTTGAAACTTGTTCTACATTTTTCAAAAAACAAATGTCCCTACACAGGGATAATGGCACAGAGAACGGTGTAGCTGAGGCTGACCCAGTCGTAACAGCTTTTAACTTTACAGGTTTAAATGAAACCGAGGAGGGTGTTATAGATATCCCTCCAAACTTAAGGAGAGCCATCACTCTAAAACTTATAAAACACGGCCTATCACCAAGAGGTGGTAGAGCAGTTTTCGTGATAGAGGCACACGAATCCTTTCAGACAGAGGTATTCTATTCATGGATAGTATTCCCAGAATCAAATCCAGTAACAAGACTGTTTCACTTCTTTAAAGAAGATGAACCACCAGAGGAATATATTCCTTTCGAGGATATTGTAATTCCACTCACATACCAGGAGCATCATCTCTGGTTTAAAGGCGCCCTAAAACATCACAAAAATTACCAGGCTCGGTCCACTAGGTAGACCAGGAGCAACATGGCCGATTCTAGCCGGCTACACACCTCATCCTGACATCGATGTAATGTCAGACGAGGAATTACTTACTCAACTACAAGAGTTAATAAAAATTTACAGACAATTAGTCCAATATGTCATGCAGACTTTCACAGTCCAACCACCAATGACCATTCCAAATCAAACCCCTCAACAGGGGAATACACTAAAAATTACTCCCCAGACTTTACACGCAGTCATGGGTAAAATGCCCACAAAACGTGAACAAATTCCATTCTGGATAGCTCAAAAAATTACTCAAGTCGAAGCAGTATTTCCTAATACTAGCCCTTATGAGAAACACAGAATACTAACAATCTGTTTACCAATGGAGATCACACCACAACTTGAAGATTGCACCACTTGGGGTGCAGTCTTTGCTGCCATCTATACTAAAACTCATGGTGTTCCGTCAATTGCAGTAATACCAGATGTCCTGAAACAAATTCAAAACGAATACGGGGCAGAACCTGCTCTGAATTTAGGTATGAAATTACTGAAAAACTTCGACCAGGTCTCAACAATAATATTATCTAATATTAAAGGGGAGGCAGCATCAGTGGCGATCCGCCAACGTTTAAGGGAATTTGATGTAACAGAACATCAACATGAACTACCCAGAATAATAGAACAATCTTATGCAGAATTAGGCAGAGATAGTTTGGGTGGAAACCTTTGAAGCCAAAACTATCTGAAAGTCCTGAGAAGGACTCTATTAAACAAAATCCTACATCTTCTAAAAAGAAGTGGGAAACTAATAAGCAAAATTCAAACGAGAAACGTTCTCAATCCCGAGGTAGGTCTCCTCAAAAGGAGCACTCTGAAAGGAGGTATAACCTCAGGAATAGGGAAAATTTAAGAAAACCTGACAGGTATCAAGATACTGATACACGTTCCTCTCGTACCTTTCAGATATCATCACAGACATCAGAAAGAAGAGGACGGTCAAAACATAGAGAAGAACGCGTGAAATCCAAAGACGACAAACACGTTCAGAAAAATAAATCAAAACTTCAATTCACAAAAAAGAAGGTAGCAGGTCTGAAGATCAGACATGCCGAGAATACTGAGAACACAGCTCAAGAACGGAGAATCGGCTCAGACAATGCTGGACAGTGCAGCAGAAGTAACAATAGCTCGCCAGAACCTGAAGGAACTTCTGGAGATAGTGGACTTGAATGAGTACATCACAGTAGCGACTGTAGACACTAGGGTTAGTACTCCACAAAAGTTATATGACATAACACTCCGAATGGAGGGAGACATACCAAGAAAAGTGAAAGCACTCTTTTGGGAAAAACTTTCAAGGGGTTATGATATACTTCTAGCAGAAAAAGACTGGCCACCACACTTTGTCAGGAGTGCCCACATGGCGAGGACATTATTATGCCAGCCTTCTCCAAACATATTCCAATTCACCTAAACTATACTTATGCCAGGAAATGGGCAGTTGCCCAGGCCCCAGCATTATACAAAAATCATGAAGGATGGGATGAGGACTCACCTCACCACAAAATACAGCTAAAAATGAACCTACTGCACAAAGGCAGTACCCAATAAAGCAAGAAGCTAAAAAACAGGTCAGGGAGATCTTAGATCAACTTGAATACCAAGGGGTGATTGAAACATGCACCTCCTCAATGAACAATCCTTTGTTTCCTGTATCCAAACCAGACAATACATATCGTCTAGTTTTGGATTACAGACACTTGAACACTTGTTCTAAAACATTTGCAGTGCAAAATGCACATAGTACAGCATTAATGAATAACATTGTGCGCAAAAAATATAAAACCACATTGGACATTTCAAATGGTTTCTTTTGTCAAAACATAGCACCTGAAAGCAGGTACTTAACAGCTTTCTCAATAATGGGGACCCAGCGTCAATTTTGTAGACTCCCACAAGGGTTCAAAAACAGCCCGGGGTTATTCTCAGCAAGGGTAACAGAGTTACTACAAATTTATGATAATGAGGCATTGTCATATGTCAATGACATCTATCAGACAGACGATGACCTAGACAGGCACTTGAACAGGGTGAGTACCATTATATTGGGCTTCGCCTCTGAGGGCTATAAATTCAACTTTAAAAAATATATAATTGCCCATCTCAATGTCCTTTTCCTAGGATATGAGCTTTCAAGTGAAGGCAAGAGCCTGGCAGCTAACTTTTTAGAAAAGTGTGCGCTGCTCCAACCTCCAAAAACGCTGAAAAATTTACAATCCATCTTGGGTTTCCTAAATTTTGGAAGAACTTACATTCTAAATTGCGCAGAAAGGGTTAAACCTCTCTACGAATTAATCAAACCTGATTTTTCAACAAAACATTGGACACAAGAACACACAGAAATCCTGCGTTCACTCCAAGCTAACATGTTAGCAACAAATCACTTAAAAACAAGTGTAAATAATCGCAATTTAGTGATCTGAATAATTTCGGGACAATGCAGATTCACCTATTTAACATTTAATGAGGGTGAAAAAGTACCAATAGCATACAAATCACATTTGTATACACAAGCAGAAATGCGCTTCACATCAACTGAAAAAATACTGACAGCAGTTCAAACCACTGTAGCAAAAGAAAGTGCTCTAGCTCAAGGAAAACGCATTATTGTCGTAACCCCAGTACCAGCCTTAGAGGCGGTCACAAAAGCGAGCATCCCAAATGCAAAAGCTTTACATCCTAGATGGATACAATGGGTTAATTCTCTTGCTGCAACAGATGTTGAATATGTTTTTGATCCTGATTTAAAAACACAAGCGTTCCTGCAATATGAACATGAATGTCCTCAGCCCACTGAAATTTTGCCTCTCGATCAGTACGAATATATAATTTACACTGACGGATCAGCACAACCCGCTACAGGGAGTAAGCAAGCTTACAGTGCAGCGTGCGCAATCGTTAAAGGTCGCATGCAAGATGGTAACTTCAGACCAATGGTCACTAAAACTCAATCTCTAGGAGATTGTACAGCTCAGCGAGCTGAACTACAAGCATTCAAACTGGCACTTGAGAATACAGATCGCGAATTCCCCACACTCATAGTGTGCGATTCTTTTTACTGTGTTCAGTCGTATAATGAATATATACAGAATTGGCTTGAAAACGGGTTCAAAGATGCAAAAGGTGGCACAATAAAGCATAAAATGCTTTGGGAACAAGTAGTTCAGTTAAAAAACGAACTACCAAAAACTCACGTGATACACACGCTGAGTCATCAACGTGATGGCGTTCACGTTGCAGGGAATTCATTGGCTGACGAAGCCGCAAAGGGGGCTGTTCAGACGGCTTCCGTAGCTGCGATCACTCGTTCAAAAACGAGAATAGACAGTGAGATATTGTTGGCTGTCAATGCTTCAAGCAAAGGCAGTGGTGCAGCGTTACCAAAGAAATTTCCACTCAAGTACTCTTATGTAATTGATGCGAACAACGTTCCTTTTGCTCGAATCCCTGGAGTGGGGGATAGGGTAATTCCAAACATGGAACGTAGAGCAACTTTGATTTATGAAGCGCATCTGGGGGAGGGTCTGTCACATCAAGGGATCTCTAAAACAATATTAACATTAAAAGAGATGTACTGGTGGCCTGGAATGAATACACAGATTCACATCTTCATTGATGACTGCATAGACTGCAATAAAGAGCGTGGTGCAGAACGTCATCAGACACCAGACTACGAAGTAGCCTGCCCAGTACAGACACCATTGTTAGACAGCATTAGACTATCTATGCGCAGGCGTCCTTATGGACAAATGCAATCCCACAAATACTAACTCAAGGTTCCTATGGATATGGCCTCAGCGCTCGGCTGACGCTCGAACTGTTATAAAAGATTTGCGAGTCTTTATCGGCACATACGCAATTGGCACGCTACATTCTGACCAGGGCCCTGCATTTAGCTCTCGGGCTTACAAAGAAGCCATGGCCAGTTTGGGCGTTGCATTGCGGTACTCCTCTCCGTTTCATCCTGAGGGAAATTCTGTTGTGGAAAGGAAAAACCGGGACATAAAGCAGTCTGTAACAGCTAGAGTATTAGGTTCGGGTGATGGGTGGGTCAAACATCTTTATGGGGTCCAACGCTCATTAAATAATTTGCCAAGAAGTTCTCAAGGGGGGGGTCACTCCATATGAGGTTCTATTGGGACAAGAATGTGGGTTCCTGATCTCGAATGTAAAGGCACAGTGGTGGAAAATAAACCATTTGATATCAAAGATCGTTTGGCTGTTTTACAGGATCTAAATGAACTAATATCGAAACAAAGCAATGTGTTCCTGAAGCCAACCACCACTGGGGAAACACCGGCAGTCCCAGCAAGGCCTGTCTGGATCCCAAAAGTTGGGGATCTAGTCAGAGAGAAGATTGCGGACAAGAAGGAATTTGGACCTTCTTACAGACAACCAGTACCTGTCCTAGCCGTCCACGGAACAAGAACAGTACTTCTGCCGCCCCTTGCTGGAAAAAAGGAGAAAAGATTTGTGTCAATCGACCTCATCAAACCACAGTATGTGACCAATACTAAATAGTAGGCCTCGTGGACTCCGACCTAGTAGCAGACGCACTCCTTACCATCCAAGAGATTCAGACTGAAAGACTCATAACCATCGAGAATTCAGCAGTAACTAATGAAGGACTAAGCAACAGTGCTATGGAACTCATCCCTCTTTAAACTCAAGTAACAGTTCGTCCAGATACACCTGTCTACACCAACGTAACACGTGATCAACTGGTTCCAGCGATTTCTACAAATCCTGATGCAATTTCAACAATTGACCGAACTGCTTCTGGCTATTTCATTAACTTTGATACGTTTTCTGAGGATCCGAGTGAGCCTGAAACGATGCCAGCATTAAAAACTTTCAAGCAACAAGTACAAGACCTTTTTCATTTTCTGAAAGAGACTTATCTGGTTTCACCATGGATTGAAATATGGATTATTTCTGGAATATTTTTCTTTCTGTTTTGGCTAGCTTTGGTTATGACTCTTAGCATGCTTATAAATGGCAGATATATTCGTTTGGACACTGAAAGTAAAAATGTGAACTTACTTTTAAAACCACACAAATCATCCCATTGTGAAGCAAGAGACTTGTCAGCAGTGAACATCACAGCCGTTCCTATACAGGAAGGTATAGTTTGGGACAAAACCGATTTCGATATATTCGGCCCCAATGAACTTTTGAAGATTCCACATTTATTTAAACTTTCATTAAGTGACTTTATTACCTCCAGTACCTATTCTGATGATTGGGACTTTGAGACTGTTAATGATATGATGTCTGACCTAGAAAGGTCTGCTGCGTTCTCTAACAATGAATACTTAGAGGGTTCATCAGACTATGAACAGCTTTATTGTTACAACCACTATGGTCATCATTTCTTGCATAAATCTGCAACACCTAGAAATGTGTTTATGTTTAACCAATGGGAACATTGTCCTACACCACCAAAGGGTAGTTCAAAAACGTTTGCTAATAAGTTTCCATATTTTTCAGGGTACAATACATCTGATCCAGAAACATTTTACTATAAGAATGTAAACAAAACAAGACAGAAAATTATGTTAACTAATACAAAACTGATTTATTCTGCAGCCTTTATTACCCAATTATCTAGACACGGATTTGACTTTTGGAAAGACACAATTGACACAAAATCTGTCTGGGGTTCTAAAGATTGGCAAGTGCAGGGGATAGAAGCTTTGTTTAGAGCCTGTATCATCCCACATCAAATAATGTTTTTGAATGACACTGTGCAACAAATGTCTTGCCTTGGTTTAGCCAAGATGAAAGACATGAACACACCTTCTGTACCGACACCTGCAAGTAATAACCCTACACAGGGAGCGGTCACAGTAGACACTATACTACAAAACAAAAGAACTGATCCTGATTGGAAAAAATGGTTACTCTGGCCCACAGACACAAACATCTGTCAAGAAAGATTCCTGAATAGAATACAGGGCTTTACTATCCATAGGCCAGACCCACGATATGTTCAACGACAACATCCGGGGGTAGTAACAACATACAGTGTAGGACAATTGTGCCTCGACTGGTTACAAAAATCTACACTCGAGGATGTGAAACAACACTTATCTTTACTTAAAGAAGACGCAGACCTTAGGGAATTCTTGCTAGGACCAAGAAAACCGCGTTAAAAATGTTTCATATATGCCGGCATTTATGCTGATTATAATGAGATATGGAAGGTTTCACAGGCAGAGGCCGCAGAAAGAATACGTGAACTTGATCGTATTAACTTAGAGAAATCTCTCACTGTGGTCGACAATGGGTTAACAACTTTGTCATCCAGAATTTATTCATTGGACAACATTGTATCCTCTGCTATTGACATACTGGAACAAGATTTAGCCATGTTACAACAAGGCCAATCTCAGTTACGTTCTATTATGTTATTAGGCTGGACGCTGCAATCTTTGCGTGCGGGCTAAGTGCCTTGGCGTTTTATCAACACGTCGTCTCTGTTTTCGGAATACAATCTAACGAATAAACAGATAGAACTGGCACAAAGGGGAGCAAAGTATACAGTGCTGAGCATTGAAAAACTGGAAAAATTACCATTCACAGTGGCAGAAAAACCAGCTACAGAATGGCTTATCCATGGCAAAATAACTCTGCCTGTCACTACTTTTCATTTTCAGTATTACCTCAAACAAATGCAAGCAGGCAAATATGAAAGGTTGGGTAAAGAATACATTAAGACATCCTGAGATTTACCTTACGAATACAGATGTTGGAGTGGGGCTCGTGAAGTGTTTCTAAGCGGTACAAACTGTGAAAAGGCATTAAGCGGTTCTCTCATATGTCAGGACATTTCTTTACACGGGGCTTGTAATGGTTCTGTGGCAAACTTGTCCTGTCACCTGCAGGGTACACCAGCTGCTGTGATTAATCCAACGTTTGGCCATCTTTCTAATGGGAGTTACCTCATGTTGAATGATCAGAGTTGCTGTGGCATGTTGCCAGGAATCCCATATCTGGTAACGGTCGACTCCAGGGTTACTTGTTGTATGCAAGTATTGTTCCCCCAAACAGAGACAGTCAGGGAGTCGCCTGTATGGCCTTCATTGAATGTTTCTTTTATACGTTTTGATACTTTAAGCAGAATGAAAGCCATGCTTTTGCAACAGACCGTGCCTTTGACCTCGGCCAAAGAAACTTATGATCTACAAATTGCAAGGACTTCGGCTGAGATACAGGCTTTAATTCATACAAACTGCCCTATACATTTCGTAGAAATGATGGGACGTATCTTAAACATGTCTGATACGAGCGGGATTGTACATGTATTTAAGACCATCTGTTCAGGACTGTTAACACCTTTTCAGGCAGTCCTCGGAATCATTCCAAACTACGCACATTCGGTGTTTGGTGGTGTGCCATTAATTCTAGCACTGGTTGCGGGAATCCTGTTTTTATTCCTACTACTACGCTATGGCAAGCCTATCCACCAGCGTCACTCCCAGCAATTTGGAGAAAGCTCTCCTAGAACGGAAGTGCTGTGAGCGCATAGTGCAACTTTTGGGCATGCCTCGTCTACGGGAACTTAATACAACATGGTTTCTGTCATTCAGACCAATCTGGCAAGATTGCATCTTACCTGTTCTACGCTGCCTGCTTTGCGGTGAAGAATGCGTGCTAGACACCTGTCTAACACTCCCATCAGTCATGCCAACGGATATCGATACTCTGCTGGACCCGATAATGGCCCATGCTCTGTGTTGTCCCCAGAGGCTACCAATCCTGATGACGGCATTCATTGAGATCTCACAGATGCTTCCTGCTGCTGCTGAGGTACGAGATGGATCAACAGGCACACAGGTAACAACGGACGCAAACATTGCTGCGGCATCCTTGGCTGAAGGCGATGCTTCTCATCTCTGTGCAGTTAACCTTCTGAACGAGGTGTTCCAAATGTCACCAACATCGGTAGACGATATTTTGTCTATAGAAATAGATGATTTCATGTTTACACCAGACCCATACACTGACTTTGATTCGGCTCACAGTGTACCAGGGGAGCAATGAATTTGGCCTCCATATTTTCAAAACAGAACAAAACTTGGAACTCTTCCTAAAATTGAACTTTTTCTTTTTCTCAAATTTTTGAAAATACATGGCAACTCAATCTGCTTACAGTAGAACTATTCATATAAAACAGACTTCTTTGAATACACCAGGGACACGCTGTCACCTTATTTTACTATAATTTCATTTAGTACCAAGTTATGAAATGGCTTTGATTTTTGAAATACTTGTCAACCATTTCGTCATATGTATATATTTCTGTTTATTCTATCATGTTGCATTTTATTTACGATATATATTCCTAGAATGAAAAAATGCTTTAAAATGTACAGTACCTATTGCATTACATGTTTTAGCAACAGTTTCTTTTAAAAACTTCTTTTAATATGCTTTTAGAAATGTTTTTAGCAACATGTGGTACTCAAGTTTAATGTTTAGCATTTAGTATTATCGTTCATTCGAAAGTGGAGTGGGTGTTGTATTCTGCTTTAGGTGTCCGTATATAGGTTTTCCTGAAACATGTCCTTATATAGGCTCAATTCGCATTGCCCTTATATAGGCATAAAATCCCAGTCCTTATTTAGGCATTAGCCATGCACTCCAAATACAGGCATGCTCACCGACATCCGTCCACCCCAACGTCACAACGAGTTGTTAGAAACCAGACCCTTAAGCTCTTGGGAGTTCCCCTAGCACAGGATTATTGATTTCTCCAAGAACTCATTTATTATGCATGAACCGCTATTCCTTAAGGGTTCATTCCTGACGTCTTCCTCTGCCCGACTTCACGTCAATGCAAACATTCCAAGGCACCTACCAGGTATAAATATACCTTCCCTTGCCCAAGCAAGTAGGAGGAGACCTCGACTTTAGAGGAGCCCGTATCCCGGCCTGACGCACTGAGAAGAGACGCTGTCATCCCTGCTCGAAGAGAATCCAGCTTCCAGTGTTTTGACTCCCTTCGCGGTGTGTTAGAGTTCGAGACCCGGAAAGAGATTCCCACCTCTCTCATTCTCAAGGTATGGAGCTGACTAGAACCTAGAGGGACTCTTGGCATATCAGACTCTTAGTATACCATACTATAGAATACTTCACCTACTTCTTACCTTGCCCTCCACCTAGGTTAGGTTAGGTACACTGGGGTAGAACTAGCTTAGAGAAGCATCGTATGAGTACTCGCATTTTTAGCTTATGTTATTTATGTATATGAATATATGTGTCATAGCTAAAAGATAATGCTAGCGAAGTATTATTTCTTTCTACTGCTTACGCTGTACATTATATATCTTGCATACTGTCTTGTGATCATAACAGCTCATATCTCTTACACGAGAAACAAGACTGTTCAATAAATCCATTTTATTGAAACGCCCGCCTTTTCTTTCTGTGTAACTCTGAAGAAACTAAGAATGCACGATTAGCTGAGTGAAACTGTTATCTATTGTTTCCACGATTCTGAGAGTGTTCCGATTCTAAAGGGAAACAAAGTTGTCATGTTTATGCGGTTGCCAGAAACTACTCCCTTCTTGTTTGCAAGGAGTTTCTAGTGGCCTCTGAGTTAGCTGGCACAAAGTAATTAAGTTTAATATACTCGATAGGGACATACTGACCTCAGTCCTATGTCAAATCTATAGGGTATATTATTCCAATGCGCAGAGCCTTTTAGGGAAATAGGAACTAGACTACACCTAGGCTTGTTCCAGTGTTGCTCTGCTGATACCATTGGCCAGCCTGGTTCGCATTATTCAATTGGGGCCAATGCGGGGCCCCGCAGTGGCGGAGCACGCCTACCCCGATGTTCAAAACATGTAAGCCGCTATCGCGCTGGCGGTTCTCGTTGGCTGATGGCTAATTCTCATAGGCGCTGATGCACCGCGGTGGTCAGGAAGCAGCGACCGCAATCCTGCATTAGTCAATTGGGGCCAATGCCGGGCCCTGCAGTGGCGGAGCACGCCTACCGCGACATTCAAAATATGTAAGCCACTATCGCGCTGGTGGTTCCCATTGACTGATGGCTAATTCTCATAGGCGGTGACGCACCGCGGCTGTCAGGAAGCAGCGACCGCAATCCTGCATTATTCAATTGGGGCCAATGCCAGGCCCCACAGTGGCGGATCACGCCCACCGTGTGATTAAAAAATGGAATCCGCTGGTGGTTCCCATTGGCTGATGGCTAATTCTCATAGGCGGTGCCACACCGCGGCGGTCAGGAAGCAGTGACCGCAATCCTGCATTATTCAATTGGGGCCAATGCCGGGCCTCGCAGTGGTGGAGCGCGCCTACTGCGAGATTCAAAACTGGAATCCGCTGGCGGTTCCCATTGGCTGATGGCTGATTCTCATAGGCGGTGCCACACCGTGGAGGTCAGGAAGCATCACCCGCTATCCTGCATCATTCAATTGGGGCCAATGAGTGCTACCGCAGTGGATGCCAGCTTCCGCGCCTATGAACACATTTTGCATTTCCCTTCTCGCTTTTCTAATTGCATTACTCATCCCAACACATTTGCCTAAAGTGATTTGTGCACCCTGTAAAGGGATTATAGAGTGTGACCTTTGAGTTAATTCTTCACACACATGTTATGTTCAAGAAAAGGAGAATCAAATGACATTCTTTGTCATGTCTTGTGGCCAGAATTGAATGAAATGAGTTAAGGAGTCAAGAAGGACAGAGGCCTCTCGCATTGTACTAATGTTGTCTATTGAAACATTCCACCTGTGAACACTGTTTCAATATCCCTTGCTATTTGACTGTTGATTTCTTGTCCATGGGTTGTCTTATGAAGGGCCAGTGATGTTACCTGACATTTAGAGGTGTCCATTGTACGGAGATCAGACATACTTGTAAGCTCTAGCACTTTAAACACACGTAGTGGTGTGGCATACAGTGTGCCTAGCTGCCATTGCCTGTATATGTTTTTACACACGTCATAGGAGTGCATATGTGTGAAAAAAACATTGGTCTGTCCGACATCACCTGTCATTTTCAGCCATGTGTGCATGAATACACATTCCATGTGTATTTGTGTTTCATTTTGGTGAACATGGCAATGCCTGTATTGCATACTCCTCCCACAGTCACGAAGGACTGACACCGTGATGTGCATATATGTCTGTCCACTGTGCTGTATATTCATGTATTGTTGTCCAGCTGACACTCACTGGCCTCATTTCGTAATGATGTTGTGTTTTGTGTGACTGAAGGTTGAGGTCGTGCAGTGACAGCAGCTACATGTAACTCAGCATTGCTGCTGTTAGCCACATGTGCTGTGTCATCTACCCACAGGGCCGGGTACACATGATGTAGCAGGGTACCATATGCCATACACATCGACTTATTTAGATGTTGAAGTAGTTAGTATGTACACCCTGGCTACAAGAATTACTACATAAGATCAAGGTGTGTATGCATGTCACTGCTGCATTACACGTGTTCAACAGTCCTGTCAATGTTGTGGTTGTGTGAGTCTTTCGTTAAGCTGTTTCCCACATCTCATCTTTGACTAATTTTTACATGAGTTCCCTGCCAGAGTACGTAGGAGGAGACCAGATGTCTATCACCCTATCTGATGGAGGACATCGACATCATCAAAAAATTCCGTCTGGATCGCCTTACCCTGCGAGAGCTATGTGCTCAGTTGGAGCCACATTTGAAGCCTAGGTGAACATATCCAGCAGCATTGTCAGCAACAGTGAAGGTGATGGCTGCACTGCATTACTTTGCCACTGGGTCTTTCCAGTACACCATGGCCAGCTCCGGTGGGATGTCTCAGCCTATGTGCAGCATGGTGTTGCGGGATGTCCTGCCTGCATTGATGACCTACAAGGACAGCTACATACACTTTCCAAGAAGAAATGAATTGGCAGATGTGAAGGGGGATTTTTATGATCTTGGACACATCCCAAATGTTGTAGGAGCCATTGACGGTACACACATTGGCCTTGTTCCACCACAGGCACGTGAGCACATCTACAGTAACCGCAAGCATTATCACTCCATAAATGTGCAAGTGGTATGCCAAGCTGATCAGATCATATCCCACGTGTGTGCAAAATTTCCTGGTTCGGCACATGACTCCTATATACTGCGGAACAGCATCATCCCACAATTGATGGCAAATCTTCATCCAGAGCGGACCTGGCTTGTTGGTGAGTGGGCTGTGTCAATGAGTGTGGTGTCTGTGTGACATGCTGCTCTCCTCACATATTTCTATTACATTGTTGGTCTGTGTTTCTCACAACTAGGTGACTCAGGGTATCCCAATCGTCCGTGGTTGCTGACCCCACTGAGGAATCCAAGTACGCCCGGGGAAGTCCGCTTCAATGATGCCCATGGGAGAACACGTTGTGTGGTGGAGCGCACTTTTGGACTTCTGAAGTCTAGATTTCAGTGTCTGGACAAGAGTGGTGGTGCACTACTCTACTCTCCCCAGAAGGTGTGTCAGATCATAGTCGCCTGCTGCATGCTACACAACCTGGCCTTGCGCAAAGAGATACCCCTGATTCAGGACGATGATGAGCAGCAGGAGCCCCCCGCTGAAAACCCACACATGCCCAGTGACGATGATAGTGGTGAGGAAGAAGGTCTTGACCTGAGTCAACTGCTCATCACCCACTACGTCCATTGAGTGTAAGTTAGCATTGAGCAACTATGACTGTGTCTGTGTGCTTTGCTGTTCCGGCCCAAACTTTGAGGATGTGTTTGGATGCTGGATATTGTTGTCACACTGCTAAGGGTTACTTTGTGCAGCGCTGTGTTAGTTTTTCAACTTAACTCATGTCCATGTTGATGGTGTTGGCCAGTGTTCTCTGGAATGCATCTTGTGCAGTGTTGACTAGTGCTGTGTTTCAGCTGTCATGCCATCCAATGACAAGCCACTGTTATTTTCTTGTGTCGTTCTAGGTTCCTCCGCTCTCTCAATGGATTGTAGCATTCAAAGCTTGTGGTACATTGCAATGTGAGTTAACATACTACTTACTGTGATAATCATAGTACTGACACAAAGGCATAGGGGTGTGAATTGTGTTTATTTGAACGTGAGAGATAGGTGAGTGCTTACATTGAAAGTGATGGTACATAGATAAGTAGGGTAGAACACACAATGGTGTAATTCCTAACCGTGGGCGGCAAATTCCGTTCCGCTCGCGGAACATGCGAAATTTCGGCATTTCCGCGTTCCGCGCGGAACGCGGAAATGTCGAAACTTCCGCGATCTGCGGCGGAACGGAATTTGGGTATAAATAAAGCAGGTGCCCGAGTTGAAGCTCAAATTCTGTAACGTATTATTCAGCCCAAAAATTCGTGAGCGAGGTTGTGGCTAAGCAGATGTGCCTTCTCTCCATTTCTACCCTGAAAAGTTAGCTGTAATCCTTGATGGAGGTCTTTGCATCCTTGATTTTCTCGAGCGCAATCCTCGTGTAGTTCCTGTGTTACCAGGAGGTTCCTTCTCCTCGTCTGCCGCTGAGATCCTGCTCTGACCCTTTATAAACAAGAGGCATGTGAACGGGCCTAGAAGCCCCGCCCCACATACACTAGCGGTATGCAACATCTACCCGCCCTTTGCCCAGAATGAAGGACAGCTTAATCGAAGGACCCCAGTGATTTTCTCGAGCGCAATCCTCGTGTAGAATTCGTGAGCGTGGTTAAGCAGATGTGCCTTCTCTCCATTTCCACCCTGTAAAGTTAGCTGTAATCCTTGATGGAGGTCTTTGCATCCTTGATTTTTTCGAGCGCAATCCTTGTGTAGTTCCCGTGACCAGGAGGTTCCTTCTCCTCGTCTGCCGCTGAGATCCTGCTCTGACCCTTTATAAACAAGAGGCATGTGAACGGGCCTAGAAGCCCCGCCCATTTGGCCCCGCCCCACATACACTAGCGGTATGCAACGTCTTCCCTCCCTTTCCCCACTATGATGGACAGCTTAATCAAAGGACCCCGGTGCTTTCGGCGCGGTGGCAAAGTTACAGACACACAGGTCACTGGGGAAAATTCTTCAGGTCCTTTACGCAGCTGTAGTGTAGGAAAGGCACTATACATTTACCCAACGAGGTAGCACTTACTGATTAGCCAGTAGAAAGTACTCCAGCTGAGTAGAGGTATTGCACAAAACGGAGGCATCTTCTTGGATCAATATGCAGGGTAGGTGTGCAGAATTCGTGAGCGTGGTTAAGCAGATGTGCCTTCTCTCCATTTCCAACGTGAAAAGTTAGCTGTAATCCTTGATGGAGGTCTTTGCATCCTTGATTTTCTCGAGCGCAATCCTCGTGTAGAATTCGTGAGCGTGATTAAGCAGATGTGCCTTCTCTCCATTGCCACCCTGAAAAGCTAGCTGTAATCCTTGATGGAGGTCTTTGCATCCTTGATTTTCTCGAGCGCAATCCTCGTGTAGTTCCTGTGACCAGGAGGTTCCTTCTCCTCGTCTGCCACTGAGATCCTGCTCTGACCCTTTATAAACAAGAGGCATGAGAACAGACTAGTAGCCCCGCCCCACATACACTCGCGGTATGCAACGTCTTCCCGGCCTTTCCCCACTATGATGGACAGCTTAATCAAAGAACCCCGGCGCTTTCGGTGCGGTGGCAAAGTTAGACACACAGGTCACTGGAGACAATTCTTCTGGTCCTTTGCAGCTGTAGTGTAGGAAAGGCATTATACATTTTCCCAACGAGGTAGCACTTACTGATTAGCCAGTAGAAAGTACTCCAGTTGAGTAGAGGTATTGCACAAAACGGACTCATCTTCTTGGATAAATATGCAGGGCAGGATTCATTCTGGGCTGGCACGATGCTCCTGTCACAAAAATTAAACCTCAACAGGAAGCACTTACAGATATAAAGGGGCGCAGCAAAATCTCCGCGAGCACGCGAAATTCCGCGTGCTCGCGGAGATTTTTTGCCGTTTCGCGCAATTCCGCCCACCCTTAGTAATTCCACAGTCCAACAGAAAAGTCCCATCAGTGTGGCAATATGGGATCGGATCTACGACGAAGGCCACTGGGGGGGGGCAGCTATTTGAACAGCATGAATGTCCCTCAGACCACCCACAAGCTGGCCCATGTACTCCACAAGTTGTCCCAAACGTGGTTCCATGAACCTCTGCAGCAGGCGGAGTTCTTGCAGTTCTTCCTTGACCTGGCCCATCTGTCCCTGGTTTTGTTGGTATGCACCAAGGACTGTCTTCACGGTGGCCAGGCCCTCAGTCTCAGTGTCCTCCTGTGACTGTCCCCCAGTTGCCCTCCAAACTGCCCTGCAGACACGGACCTGTGGCGTTGCCTGTCGATGCCCCCACACACTTTCCGAAGCTTCCCCGGGCTGCCAGGTGGTATAGGGGACAACTGCTACAGGGACAGTATTGGAGGCAGCAGTGGTGATAGTGGAGTCGGCTGCCACACAGGTCGTTGTTGCAGGGGTCAGAATTGTTGCTGCTGTTGTGGGAGTCGTGGTGGTGGCGGTGGTGGTGGTGGGGACAGTGAGGCCCTGAGACTGAGCTTGCCTGGACATGCCTGAGGGGCCAGGTTGGTCCTCCTCATCCGAAAAACAGAGAGAATCAGCATCCGAGAGGTCACCTTCCTGGGGGGAGACTGGCTCGGCTCATTGATCTCAGTGTCGCAAGCTGTTGATAGCAAATCACCTGTCGAACAGAGGTTATATTGTCAGCATGTTCAGTACACAACACACTTTGATGATCATGTTTTCAACATTTCATTTGAGATAACCCTACTTTTGACATTGGCATTACTTGGCATTCGATACAGTTTGTCAGCAGTCGAACATGATGTAGAGGTACATAAGTTGCTTGTTAGCGATGTGATGTGGCGATACCAACATTTTCATATGTACATATATTGTATTTCCAAGGACATGTCCTTATGTACCAACTTGTTGCTCATCCACTTCAGATTATGCTAGGATATTGGAGACTTTTCAGTGAGTATCTGTGTGCTATGCCGCAACTTCATGATTTCTGTTGGGCTTTTTGTACTGACATCATGTGGTTTGTGAGTTTTGACTGAGTCTCCATGCATGTGTTGTGTTGATGTGAGCCTTTATGTTTTGAGACAATGGGACTTGCACATTGGATTTTGACTATTGCATTCTTGGGCTTTGCTTTGCAGTTACATGTGACTTCATCATTGACACTGTTATTCATGTGCCCTTTAAATGGGATTAGCTGTGTGTGCACTGGCTACGACTGATGGAGCTTTACAGAGTTGGCTACCAAGTGCGGGATGTGGTGACATATAGCTCCATGCTGTTTGGGAGGAAGGCCAGGGTGCATGAGCTGACTACCTACCTGTAAGGTGAAGCAGAGGAGGGTGGTGGCTGCCACATGCTGGGTGGGGAGGGTGCTCCTTGCTGTTTGGGAGGGAGGCCAGGGTGCATTAGCTGACTACCTACCTGTAAGGTGAAGCAGAGGTGGGAGCTGGCCGCCACATGGCTGTGGGGTGGGGAGGGGGCTCCATGCTGTTTGGGAGGGAGGCCAGAGGGCCTTGTGGGCATTGTGGTCTTGCTCTCAGGTCCCAACAACACCCTCCCCAGTAAGATGGCTACCTACCTGTTAGGAGGCACTGTAGAGGGAGATGGCTGCCACATGGCTGTGGGGTGGGGTGGGTGCTCCATGCTGTTTGGGAAGGGGGCCAGGGTGCATGAGCTGACTACATACCTGTAAGTTGAAGCAGAGGTAGGAGCTGGCCGCCACATGGCTGTGGGGTGGGGAGTGGGCTCCATGCTGTTTGGGAGGGAGTACAGAGGGCATTGTGGGAGTTGTCGTCTTGCTCTCAGGTTCCAACAACACCCTTCCCAGTAAGATGGCTACCTACCTGTGAGGTGAAGCTTTTCCGACTGTGGGGGACGGTCTTTTGTGAATTCCGTCCGCCGCGGTTGGATTTCACGTGCACTGCATCGCAACTAGATGTCAGCGTGGCTCAGCGAACTGAAGACTCACTGCTCAAAAACGTAGTGACCTAGGAGTCAATAGTTCAAATCCTACCAGCAAGCCAGATTCACCCTTCCAATGCCATTAAATCTAAGTACAACAAAATGTTTTACAGCGCTCAGAAACGGTAGAGGTGCTGCATTTGGCGCTATATCTAACCGCACTATTGATGTATCACTGACTAAGGTACAATCCTTGTCGGTATAATGTGCTTCAGATGTGCCCGGTCATTCTGGTGCACAGTGTGAGGAAGAAGCGTGAGCAGAAGGGGTCTGTGGTGCATTAGAGATCAGCCAGCCAAGGTCTGCCTCCTATTACTGTGCTGTCTCCCTGTCATTTTCCAATTTAGACCCTTGAGAGCTGTGTGATATACTGCATGCCTGGGTACCATGGTGACAAAAGACAAGAAGTGCCAGGACAATAAAATTACATGTGTCCAGCCCTAGATCTTTACTATGCACACTTTTAATCATGTTTGTTTGAGGATGGAGTCCTTTTGAAAGGAGGGAGCGTGGTCTCCAGGGAAGGTCTAGCTGCCAAGTAATGGCAGAGCACGACACATGGTGCCCCCCGGGTAAGTGCACTCACTGAATGTGGGTGACACAGACCCATAAAATGACCGCTGGGCACCCGGCTGAAGCAACAACTGGCCAGCCTGAGCTAAACTATCCTGAATTGCAGCTCACGAGTATTTGTGGTAAACTTTCATGAACTTTAGAATGTTTTGTGCAAGGCCACTAAAAGACATGTCAATTCCTACTGCAGAGTGTAAGAAAAAGAGGCAGCATAATCCTAAAGCCATCACAGGGCTTTTTTATCCATCTACAGCCTCTCCTTGCTCATTCCGTTCACTCTTGCAGCTCTCTGCTTTCTCCATTTGTGACGCTTTTCTGTCTTACTCTTCCTCTATCTTGGCCATATGTGTCTTTTGCTCACAGTAAATGCCTGATGCAGAAAAATAAGTGCCCACCCCTAAAAATAAGTGCCGGTGCCCCCCACCGGCAACCACTGGCTCAAATTAAGCACTGTCAGGTTTCTAAGCAATCTCACTGTTTCCAGAAAATTAGAGCGTGTGTTTTTTTTGTTTCTAATCACAGGATATATCGTGCAAGATACATGGCGCATAACTTTTCTATAATTGCTGGACCAGTAGAAGTGTAAAAACTTCAGTAGCACATCCTTTTTGATTTGCACAATATTGCTTCTTGCCAATAGGAGAGAGAGTACCGTTTATTTTCAATATCTTTTCAGCATATTATACTGAGGGGTGATGTGCAATGTTCTTTCAGTAGTCCCCAGGTATATGTGTTCAAAGTTTATATATATGTTTTCTTGTCTTTTGCTTTAGATATTGGAGCATAGTAAATAATGCAAATACAAATAGCAACTAGTTTTTATTTCGAATATCAAAATGTTATATGAGACTGTTTACTTTGTACATAGAAAAAAAGAAGTATTATTAATTATAGGTGGTTCATGTACTTATCTGTTAATGATTTATGTTGAATATTTTTGTGTGGTAGTGTGTATTTTTGCATTTAAACAGCCCTGAAAAAGAGACTGTGTCTAGAAAAACATGTCAATTAATCAATCAATCAATTAGGATTTGTAAAGCACTGTAAATTACCCGCGAGGGTCTCAAGGCACTGGGATTGTTAGCCGCTTTGCTTTGCTCTGTTGATTCAAACAGCCAGATCTTGAGCCCTTTCCTGAAGTCCCAGAGGGAGGAGGCAGTTTTAAGGTGCAGGGGAAGATGGTTTCAGGCTTTGGCTGCTGGGTGAGAGAAGGATCATCCTCTGATGTTGGCTTAGCAGTTTCGGGGGTGTCTTCAACGAAGAGGGATGTAGATCGCAGGTGTCTGGTTAGTTGGTGGAAGGTCAATTATTTGTTAATGTATGCTGGTCCTATATTGTGCAGGGCATTATATGTGTAGGTCAACATCTTGAACTGGCATCTATTCAGGATCGGGAGCTGGTGTCGCTTCTTGAGGTGCAAGTGATGTTAGTCCATTTGCGGAGAACTGGGGAGGTCTTTTTAAGTGGCGTGCAGTGATTCCTACCTAGAGAGTGTTACTGTAGTCTAGTCAGCTGGTGATGGGGGCCTGAGTGATGGTCCTTCTGGTGTGGATTGGGAGCCACCTGACACTCTAACGGAACATGTGTATGGTGTGGAAGCAGGTGGATGAGACTACCTGTCTCTGCATAGATAACTTGCTGTCCAAGATGATGCCGTGGTTGCCAGCGTGGTCTGTCAGGTGGGGGAAAGGCCTCTGTCATCAGACCTCCAAGTGTCGTTCCATGGCAAGGTGTTGTTCCCAAAGATGTCCGTGTTGATCTTGAGACAGTTGACCTTCATCCAGTTGGCAACATTCACCATACATCTGTGGAAGGTGGCTCTGGTGGTGGAGGGGTATTCTGACAGCGAGAGCATAAACTGGGTGTCATGGGCATAGGAGATGATGTTGAGTATATGATCTGACGGTTTTGGCCAGGGTGGTCATATATATGTTGAAGAGGACTGGGCTGAGGTACGATCCTTGTGGGGCATCACAATCTTCTTTGTAGTGTAGCTCAGCCCCTGTTCTATATGTTGTGAAAGGTTACACCCATTATCACTAAAGAGGTGATTGTAAATTGGGTCTAGGTGTATCTTACTGAATACCTTCCAGTATTAAAAGCATATGGAAAACTGTAATATACATTGCCATGAGTGATGTTATCAATGATGTCATGTGAGAGATTATCAGTAAAGTCACCAATGATGTCATTTAACATGTTTTGACAGATATACTATGTGAGTTCATAAGCAGTACATAATGGGGTCAAACTTATAGTAGTGTCAGTGTTTGTTTGTGACTGTCTAAGATCTTTTTTAAACATAAGGGAAAATACTATTACCAAACTATTACATCTGCTTGATCATCAGTACATTTCTGGGTTTTCTGATGATATTGAGCCAACACCTTAACCGATCACAGCGTTCAATAATTCCCAACAGGGGGCTGGCCATGTCCTCCTCCCCTGGGTGGTCTTTCCACCACTGTACAAAGTAGTGGTGGTTACTCTTATGGGGCAGAGCAGGGTCGCCCTGCCTGCTGCAAGCACAGCAGGTAGATGTAAAAAATAATGGTCATAACCATTGCCATTTAATTGCAGGCATGCAAGTATAGGAGTGTGAGGGTACAGCCAGGGCTAATGGCAGGCAGCAGGATTAGGATGACGTGAAGCTGGCAGCCAGTGCAGAGTGTGTATGTCAAATTGGCCAGCCGTCTTGCGATGGCCAACCTGACATGCGCACTTCAGCGTGCACAATCCCAACAACATTAAACTGCTGGGAAAATCAGTCACAGCCACCTAGCCTAAAAGGGAATGCTAGGTCACCCTGCTCAAACCAATCCTAGTGCTTCTCTCATGCTAAAAACAGTGTGAGAGCAGCTCCAGGATTTGTCAGGTTTGCATAGGAAGGACTTCAAACACTTTCAGTTTCTTCCGTAATTAGCCATTCAAGGATGCTGCTGGTTTTTATTTACAGACGATTTCTGGGACATTTGCTGAGATTATCTACAATGGTTTCTTATGGGTGAGTCTCTCAAGGTAATGCAGCAGAAGACTTTCTAGTATTTGGACGCTGATAGCAGCAGTTTCACAATAGCACGGAGACACGCCCCTGGCAGCTATGTGGAGAGATTATTCAGATGCCTTCTTGGCTGCCACGTATCTGCAGAAGACACACAGAGCAGGCACTAACTAAGGGCCTGATTCTTATCTCGTTAGGAAAGCCTTCCCAACGACTCGGATCGGGAATGCTTTCCAAATGACTTGTACGCGTGCAGTCTGAACGAAGAAGTACGATGCAAGGCGTGTCAAATCCAAATGACTCCCACGGAGCACAATACGGACGACCGACTCATACAGAACAAAATCCTTCCGAGTGAATCCTCCGGAAACAATGCCAATGCGAGCGACTCGTACACGAACGCTGCAACATAGCTTAGTGTGAATGGGACAGACTCGGACCACCCTGCAAATACATGACCAAGCATCCGGTGCGGTCTACAGAACCTTTCGGTTATGCTCAATAAAGTACAACAGAAACAGACAGAAAATGGCCAAACAAGCATTGACAATGCCCCAAAAAAATATATATATATAAGCCACACCCACAACTCCACCTATATTAAGGGCCAAAATCATGACCATGACCCTTTGCAAAATTTCCACAACTGCCAGGACATAGCCACTGATTCACTGCTCTCTCCTACATACACTCACACCTCACCCATCACACAACCTGCACACATCTAGCACCTGTGATCAACTACACTCTCAAACATACACTAATTTGCTCATACACACTCACCCTCGCCTTCACACTCACCCACACCTCCATCTCCACCACCACCCCTCACCATGCCCCAAAAGAAGAATCCCAAGTTCACAGAGAAGGAGTTGGAAGTGATGGTAGATGAAATTGTCAGAGTAGAGTCACAATTATTTGGGAACGTAGTCCAACAGACCCCCCTGTCCCAGAGAAATGAGATGTGGGAGAGGATTGTCAACAAGGTGAACGCTCAAGCACCTTGCCTGTGCACAATGGATGATATCAGGAACAGGTACTATGATGTGCGAAGGAGAGTCAAGAAGCTGCTTGCCAGAGACCATGCCCTGAGTCAGCGGACCATCGGTGGCCCTCCTGCACCACCCGTGCACTTCACTTTCTGTGAGGAGAAGGTGCGGGCCATCCTTTCGCCGGAGGGCATCTATGGAATAGCAGGAGCACCAGAGCCTGGTGAGTACATACTCAAATAGCCAATAATGTTAACAAATACACAGCCACAGACATCACTGTCAACGAGACAGTGATACTAAACACTGTTAACAAAGCTAAAAAAACTAGATCAAAAGAGCATGTAATGTCTATGCCAATTTGACTAACAACATACCTGAAATGTAACAGGAAATCTCACCATTTCCAAACATGTACATACTTAGCACTAACTAACAGCAAGGCCATATTAGACAGGACACACAGGCGGTCGCAGTGTTTCTCGATATGGAAAAAGCGTTTGATTCTGTGGAATGGCTGTTCATGACTCAGGTCTTGACACGAATGGGATTAGGGAGTGTCTTTCTGCAAATGGTTGGAGTATTATACAACTCTCTCCCATGGCCAGAATTTAGATAGGGGACATGGTCACCGACTCGATTCCTATTACCAGAGGCACGCGCCAAGGGTGCTCGCTCTCCCTGTTGCTATATGCTCTGGTGGCGGAGCTACTAGCCTGCGCTCTGTACGAATATCACGGCCACAGGGGTATACGTTTCCCGAGCTATAACTTGATTATATCCACATACGCGGATGATACTTTGTTATATATCAGAGACCCTGAGCGGAATCTATCCCCGGTGCTGCGAGAAGTAATAAAGTTTGGAAAGCTGTCAGGCCTTCCTTAGGGTAAATTGGAAGTCGATCATCTTCCCACTAACCACTGAAACGACCGTTCACACCGGAGTACCCACTGAATTGGACGACTGATCCAGTCCAATATTTGGGTATTAAGGTACATACTGACTCGGAGGTGGTTTTCAAAGAGAACTATGGGAGAGCGGTAACTAAATTAGAAGAAGTTGTGGAACACTTGATCCGCCTGCCCGTATTGCTGGCGGGCAGAGTATCAATCATGAAAATGGTCATATTACCGCGATTTTTGTTTTTATTCACGAATATACTGATGGTCCTCCCGAGGTCTTTTTCCGGATAATTACATCCCTACTGGTGCGGTTAGCTTGGGCTGGGAAACATGCCCGGGTTAGGTGGGACATCCTCACGCTACCTTATAGCATGGGCGGACTAGGTGCTCCAGACCTAGATCTGTACTATAGAGCGGCGCAATGCGCACACGCGCACCACTGGATTCATGGCCCTGCGGACACACCACACATTCAAATTGAGAAGGTGGCGGCGGCTCCGCTTCCTCGGCCGGCATTTCTGTTTAATCCTCCGGACCATAGAACTGGAATTCTAGACTCTATCAATGCGACAGTTCACGCATGGCATCACCTCTTGAAATTGATAAGTAGGAAGGTACCCTCTATATTCTTTTAGGTCCTAGAGGAAGGGGAAGCAACAAGAAACTGTGAAAAACCTCTAAACCGACCTTTATCACTTATATGGCTGGTCAATAAGACTCATACATCAAACATATCCCCAAAATATTTTCTAAACCGGAATGAGTTCATAAAACTGTATCTATTATTTATAAAAAAAAATTGTTTTTCTCTTTTTCAAAAATTCATTATTATAATTTAGCACAAAACATAAGAAAACAAACATACAAAACAATCCAGTAATATCAATACTTCAATACATTTCATGAGCCTAGCTTCATAAATGGCTTGATATCTCAATTAGTCTAGCATGACTAAATGGAACAAACAATGCAATTTCATAAAGAACGAATATACAATACAAATACAAAAGAAACAATTACAGAGATAAGAGTAACCCCACACTCATCCATCAAACCTACATTAATACCTATCAACTAGCTCATCCATACTATCAAACATAAAACACTGAGAGATAATAAAAAAACTATTCAAAACATATATGGGATCCAGTGAGTCAGGAGAGAGACACTGGTAGTGTGACTACGTTGTGCTGGTACTTCCCAGCAGTTTCTTCTCTTGTTTGTGTCTCTGACTGGTTTCCCGTTTGTGAAATATAGGTCAATGCACGTTTCGGTGGGACACCAATAAGACCACCTTCATCAGGACCAATTATGATTCGATTACTTTTCAAAAAATGTGTTGGGTGGGGTTACTCTGAAAAAATGAGACACATTTAAAAGTCAAACCGGCAAGTTACATAGGACTAAAAAGACCTAATTTTCACTCATTATTTTAGAGGTTACTTAATCCGAGTAGTCCCCGCTAGCAAGCAGCAGATGTGATCTCATCACAACTGACCACAAAATGTGTGACAGTTATCTCATGCATACCATAAATAAAATACCTTGACTGTCTTGTTCCTTAACATAGTGAAGTTACATTTTTCTTTGAATTGGCCACAGGCCTAATACGACAGGGAGGAACATCAAGTAGTTCAACTGCTTGTCTTTTAGGGTGAGATGCCTTCTTTAAATTTCAGAGTTGAATGGCACTCGATTTATACCTAGGGATAGACCTCATTTACAGCCCTTTTTTCTTTCCTTCCAGATAGAAACGGTTTCACATTTGCATAGCTACAAAAACAGACAGGGTCATTATTGGAGGTTGACTTACTGCCCATTAATTGGGAGACAAACAAACCGAACCAGGTTTATATTCTAAAAAATTCTTCACGTGTACATATCCTTTTCACCAATCTGCTTTATCTATTGGGCACGTTTCTATATTTCAGAGATTTTTTCTTGCTTCACGGGCTTATTGGGTGAAATCTCTATCTTTTTCGTTTGTAGTTTGTACTTTGACTGTTGAACTACTTGATGTTCCCCCCTGTTGTATTAGGCCTGTGGCCAATTTAAAGAAAAATGTAACTTCACTATGTTAAGGAACAAGACAGTCAAGGTATTTTATTTATGGTATGCATGAGATAACTGTCACACATTTTGTGGTCAGTTGTGATGAGATCACATCTGCTGCTCGCTAGCGGGGACTACTCGGATTAAGTAACCTCTAAAATATTTATTGAAAATTAGGTCTTTTTCGTCCCATGTAACTTGCCGGTTTGACTTTTAAATGTGTCTCATTTTTTCAGATTAACCCCACCCAACACATTTTTTGAAAAGCAAGCGAATCATTATTGGTCCTGATGAAGGTGGTCTTATTGGTGTCCCACTAAAACGTGCATTGACCTATATTTCACAAACGGGAATCCAGTCAGAGACACAAACAAGAGAAGAAACTGCTGGGACATACCAGCACTGACTTAAATTACCAACATGCCCTGCCCTACATACACCTCCTCAGCCAGAACAAATAGCACTCCTGTGACTAGGCAGTCCCTGGTATTGATTGCAATGTACTAGAAAGATAGCTGACACTGGGAACTGGTGTCAGATCGGTCCCCAACTTCCATCCAGGCCTTGTGCTCCTCACACCGGTCCCCACTCTCAGCCATCTTCACAGTACATTTCCACACACTCTCAGGGCATGCATAATCCCAGGTGTGCTCCCTGGGCTGGCTGGGAAGGTGTGTGGAGGACAGGGCATGATGGGAGTTGGAGTCATAGCACACATCACTACCCACACCCAAAGCAACCCGTTCATCAGGGCCAATGGCTACTTGACAGTGAATGGAAGTGCCCCAGCAAGATGGCTGACACTGTTGCATGGTGTCATGTGCACAAGGCATTGTTGGGAGTTGCATTCAAGTCCTACGTCATGCAGCAGTGTCAGCCTCCTTGCCACTACACTCCCCTCACTGTCATTGAGCCTTTGTCTATGAGGAGTAAGCTGGGCTGGGTGGGAGGAGGGGTTCAAGTTCCAGCAGCATAACACAAGCACACAAATCTCTGTACCTCAAAGCTCTGAGCCAGAAAAAGGAAGAAAGCAGACTTGGTGAACCGATCTGTCCATGGAGGACAAGGACAATATACATGATGTGATCAGGCACAAAGCAAAGCAGTAACACAATCTGCTACTGACAACTATTCCCATGTGCACAATGAGATGAGAACTAGGAGCACATCCCTCAAAATACTATCAAAAAATGCTCCCATACATTCCAGACTGTGAGTGTGTAGGTAGCCACACCAATATGACTGCAAAAGACATGCACAAAGCCCAGCACACATGCACAAATCTTGCAACACACCGTAAGAGGAAGAGTACGTATGTCATTGTCAAAGCACAGATGTGGGAAATACCAACACACCTGTGTCATGCACAGGAAGCCACTTAACAGTCAATGTTTATGTAAATGTAAATTCAAATAAACACAACATGCCCATGTATGCACAGAGCTGGACATGCTCAGCAAACCCCATCTTGTCCAAATTACAATGTCCTCAGAAAACAGAGGCCTGCATCTGTGCCGATGGAGGACTATCTAAGTACATACTCTCCTAATGTACAATAGCAAATGTAATGTGTATTATCCAATAACCTGTGCAAAAACACAACAAACATTGTGTCTCTCATCTACCCACAGGGCCTGCTGGGAACACTGCAGGAACCAAACAGGACACCCAGTCACAGACTCTGGCTGTACCTGAGCTTTCCGGCTTTGAGGTCGCTCACTCCTCTTCGGATGACGAGGAACTACCTGCCACCTCCGGTGTGGGTCAGCCTGCAGCAGCAGCAGCTGTAATATCTGCATCCCCTGCGACCACTCCTGCAACTGCAGAAAACACCAAGATGACCACTACCCCCAAGGACACACAAAGACAATGAAACAACGAGAGCATAGCAACACAGGGCACTCTGGAGTTGGCGGACAATGACACCACTGTCAACGAGGAAGGAGGCTCTGTGTTAACTGTGCCTGCAACAATTGGCCTGCTTGTGGAGGTAGAGGTAGTGGGAGTAGGCGTGGGGACAGGTGCAGTCATGCAGCTGGTGCTGCTGATGAAGTTGACCCACAGCTATCCAGGATTCTGAATGCATATCAGGATTGGACCGGAGACTTTGGCCAGGTAGTCGGGATCCTCAGGACCATGCAACACCAGCAGGCTGCACATTATGCAAAAATGGACACCCACATGTTCAAAATGGAGTCACACATGTCAAAAATAGATGACTTGACCGCGGTGCACAGGGACATACTCACCTGCCTCCACCAGATAGCCAACAATATGACCACACCTCCCTTTGTGTGCCCAGTACATCTGGTGCATCTACATCTGCAACTGCCACAGGGAGGGATGTGGACTATGCTATGGCAGAGAGTCCCCTGCACTGCTGCAGCCTGCACCTGAAGTACCCCCAGAAAAACAGAAGAGGGGTCGTCCAAAGAAGGACAGGTGAGAGACAGATGGCAACGCATCACCCCCAGGAATGAACAACCTGCTCCGGATATCCTCCATTGTGTGCTAAACCTTCACTTTGTTGACTGACACTTAACTGTCCCACATTGGATGGAGGGTCTAAGTTGGCCCTTGGACTCAAATGACTGTGGACGTGGCTCTGAAACATTCATCTACTGCCACTCCCAACTCCTCTCTGCACTTTGCCAATGGGGTACAGCACTACCCCATTGTATGTACATCACCTCATGCACTGAAAAAAATCACTTTGCACAGAATACTTGCTTATGTCGTGACTGAAACACAAATGTACAGATTTAAATGAGTCACAAAAATGCAAAGAATGGAATGTCAATGACATTGGCTGAGAAACAAGTTCAGGAATTCACCTACTGGCTTGTGAGTAAATGTAACCTGATACAGCATGAGAGATACACACAACCTGGTCATCAGAACCCCCATAGTACATGATACTGATACTGTAAAAGAAAACACCGTTTCAATGCACAAACAACAATCATTGTCAGATAAACTGATCATCATGGCATATGTTGAGTATACGAAAGAACGTTGGATGTGTGGAAACAGACAATGCACACCTCAATGTGGAGCATAGGTTTATTCCACAGGCTCAACCTGGTGCCCTCACGCAAAATGAGATCACATCACACTGTGACTAAAATCACAAATGAACAAAAATTGAGCAACAGGTCTGAAGTGACTGTGTGGCACAGAATCCAGATCCAAAGCTAACTTGCAATGTGTCACTGGATTGTGGGTCTGGGAGGTCACAAGTCTCCAGACGACAGCAAAGGACCCTGGGAAGGAGATACATAGAACAGTCAGGAACTCCTTAATCTTTTGCACACATCTCCAAGAGAAATATCAGAATCACCAATTTGTCCATGTGAACACTAGCTAGGATTCATGTTACCACTGTACCTGGGACCCTGCAAACTTAATAGACCCTAAACAACTCATATGGTCATGTTAAGTAGCATACACTCACACTCATGCAAACATATTGTACACCAGACACATATCATGCAACCAAAGTGCTTTGTCACCTCATCATTGCATACTTACACTCATGTGAAAAAGTTGTTGATGAGCTGTCTCCGAACATCCTCCTCCTCCTCATCACTGGCAACATGTCCCAGTCCTGGATCTTCCCATGCTGGCGGCAGCTGGTCTCCATCATCTTGTATGAGCGGTAGCTCATTCCTCACTGCCAGGTTGTGGAACATGCAACACGCAGTGACAATCTTACACACCTTCAATGGTGCATATTGGAGGGCTCCTCCTGTACAGTCCAGGCAGCAGAATCTTGTTTTCAGAAGGGCGAATGTCCACTCAACCACTCGCCTGGTCCTCCCATGTGCCTCATTGAAACGAACCTCAACAGGGGTGAAGGGTTCCGGAGTGTTGTCAGCAACCACAGCAGGTTGGGGTATCCAGAGTCTCCTACATTGAACACAGAACATACTTCAGTTGTCTGAAAACAGGGTACAACCTGACATAAAAGCAACACACAACAGAGACAAACAACATGACCTACCAACAAGCCAGACACGCTCATGTTGCAGCTGAAACATCAAATGGGGGTTCCCACTATTTCTCATTATGTATGCATTGTGTGCTGATCCTGGGAAACGCACGCAGACATGGGAGATCATTTTATCAGCCAGACATATCAAAAAGGCATTTATGGACTGGTAATGCTTCTGATTCCTGTAGGTTTATTCATTAGCTTGTGGTGGGGTCAAAGCCACATGTGTTCCATCAATGGAGCCAATGACATGTGGCATCCGCCCCAATGCATAAAAGACCCCCTTGAAGTCTGTCAAATGTCCTGGTGTTGGGAACTTGTTGTAGAGGTTCAGAAATTGTAACAATGCCTCCAACACATCCCGAAGCACATGGCTGAACATTGTCTGGGACATCCCACCAGCAGTTGCCACAGTTTACTGAAAGGACCCTGTGGCAAAGAGATGTAGGGCTGCCATCACCTTCACCTTGGGTGTCAGGACATAGAGACTGGGCGTGCAGGCTGCAAATGTGGAGCCAACTGGTCTGCCAACTCCACAATGAGTGGTCTGGTGAAGCGGTATCATCTGATGCTATCCTGTTCTTCCATGGTCTGGAGGACAGGGAAGGGCCTGTGGACTGCCAGTCTCCTGCAGTACCTATGTTACAAGTGCAAACATAGTTGAGGTCACTTTCCAGTGTACAAAGGAACTTGCAATTACACACACACAACATTAAATCAAGACGCAATAGAGTTATGGCCAAAGGTTGAGCCTAGATACAGAGCACAGCTATGTGACCCTTACCAGACATGTCACCAAGCTATGGTTAGGCATCAATTACAGTGCTGTACTGTAACTAGTCGCTGGTGTCTGTCACTGTCCACGTGATCAAACATCACATACTACGCAACCCACCAAAAAACTATTGAAGATATAGGTTGGTGACAACTATCACATGGTTGAAAGGTACACAGAACAGGATCATGTAATGCCGCTATGTGGGACACATGATACAGACAGCGGGACACCAAGCACACCACTGTCACAGGGTGAACACTGTCATGATGTCATGTCTGACAAACATGTACAATCACATACACAGAAGCTTGAGAATGTGAGGCACACTTTTATTTGACAAGCATCCATGTATGCCTGTGACCCACAGAGACAACGGCAACTCACATCTGACAAACACAAGCTGATGTGGCAGATAAATATCATGCAAACAAAATGATGAAGTGTCTGCATTGTACAAGACTCAGACACAGTAGATTTACAAACATTAAATTACCACAATGCACATTCTGACACACAGTCCAACAAAGCAGTGAATATGTGTGGACATAACATGTCTTAACCCAATGATCCCCTGGGACTGTGTCCAAGCCTAGGAGGGTGATCTGTGAAGTGGGCTCTCAATGTTGTGATGGGCCTCACAAACAGGGCACGAGTCGGGGGTACACGTGGTTGGACAGCGTCCTCCCACTACTTTCACAGGGTGAAAGCTGTCCGCCCTGCCAAGAATTTTGGCCCCACTGAATACTGTGCTGAACTCGTCCCAGTGTAATTTCCAAACACTGGGACACTTTCAGCAGCGCCTGCGCGTTGTCTGCTTTCCATCTGCAACAAGCAACAACGTGCAGGCAAGGACGGGGCTCTCTTATTTTAGACTCCTGCTGGGCCCATAACAAAGGCCAAATTTGAGGGGCCATCAGGCCTCCTTTTGTGAGAGTCTCTTGGCTGGGAGCGGTCAGGAGCCTCACACCTGATTCAAATGAAGCGGAGGGGAAACAAAGGCTCACACCTTGTTAGCCCTTTACAGATACTTAAGAGAGGCAGCTTTTCACTTTGTTCAGTGCCGGGTTAGGAGATATGCATGCACTGTAAGATTGTCAGATGTGTTGGTCTTTCCCAGTATTTACACAAAACAAATCACATTTATATAGAGCTTACTGCCCCTGAGGAGGCGTTGAAATAATTTAAGTACCACTTTTTTTTCTTGTATAGCCCTACTCATCCCAATGCAGGGTGTCATAGCCCTTTACATCAGATGTGCATATTACATATACAATAAATTATATTCATTTGTAAATGAATGTACCGAATGTGTTACATAAAAATGGGGGACTACAAGGTGTAGACATCACATTTCATCTTCCATAGCTCACTGTGCTATTATCCTCGCAATGCGCTCAAACGTACACATGATAGACCTGCTAAACATAGGTGTGAGGGCTTTAGATCTAATGTCACTTCTTGTGATGCCACTTACTGTAAAGTCATGGCTTGTGATGCCACTTTCTAAGATGTCAATTCCTGTGATGCCATGTGTAATGTTGTGCGCCATGATGTCGTGCGTATTGATGTCATGCGCCATGATGTTGCGTGCCGTGATGTCACTTGAATACTGCCTAGTCTCCCCACTTCTATTTTAGGACTTGTGCCCTGCTCACAAACAGTGTGTTGTGTGCCCCTCAAGCTTGGCTCCTCATGGGAGCGGGAGCTATCAAGTACAATGTCCAATATGTCATGTTAATCACTGTCCCCAAACATGTAATGCAGCATAACATACAGATTAACACTACTGTCTGCCCTGCTGACCGATTAGTGGAGGACGCGTTAGCTGCATCTGAACCGTGTCGGTCGCATCCTTTGGCTGTTGGCTGTGATGGTGAACGACACTGGTGAGTATTCAATAGATGCGTGAGCCTCATCCAAACCGAGCCGGACGGCCCCATTGGCTGTTGGTCGTCATGGTAAATGATGCAGGTGAGTATTCAAAGGATGCGGGAGCCTAATCCGAACCGAGCCGGATGCACCCATTGGCCTTTTTTCGTCATGGTGACAGACGTGCGTTTCGTTTCGTCTCCGAATCGCGTGCAATCCGAATCAGTAACCTTCCATCACTAATGTATCAAACTCAATAGTGTTTCGATGTGGATATTTTGAACGTCGCGGTAGGCGTGTCCGATGCTATCAATGTTATGGATTGGACCGATTCGGATAATGCGACCGACTCGGACCTATCGCTTTGGATGCATTAAACTGAGTATGTCTCTGCTGCACAGATATACATCTGTCTGTTACCTAGAGACTTCACTTGCCTGCACAACCTGCATCTTTCCTGCACCTCCCCATCTCTCTGCTTCTGTATCTACATCCTCTGGGAGCTACCATGTCACGTACTGTGGAGAGGGCCCCCGCATTCACTGAGGAGGAGAATGAGGCCCTACTGGACAGCCTCCTTCCACAGTACAGCCAGTTGTACGGCAAACCAGGGGAGCAGGTGAGTGGTGATTACAGTACCTTTTCATTGGCCATGTGTAAAACCATGCACTACTAGCATTGGGATTCCCAAGGGCAAGCATGCACACAGAGTTCATACAAGTTTTACAGTGTGTAGATTTGGGTTCTGGCCAGGTACAGTGCTGTAGAAGTGTGTGTACTGTGGTACACTTCTCTGCAATGTTCTTATGGTTTTGAGGAATAATTGCACACAGGGCAACTGCCCATGATGACACTTGCCTACCCATTTGACACACTTGCCTTTCTGACCATGACCTATGTGTACAAGTGTGTGACGCAGAAACATGTAGCATGTGGAGTAATGGTGTGTCAGCATGTCATCCTTACAGGTCGACTCCCATCAGAAGGCCAAGATATGGCAGACCATTGACCGGGCAGTTTGATCCGTGGGGGTCTTCAAATGCCACGCCCGCCACTGCCAGAAGAGATGGCAGGACATCCGTGACTGGACACAGAGGATTGCAAGGGTCCAGCTGAAGCTGTTACCTCCTCGCAAAAGGGGTGGTCAACGGACCCTGACCACCACATGCTACGGATCCTGGAGGTCGTCTTCCCTGACCTGGATGGGCAGTTGAAGGCCATACAGCAGCAAGGAGATAGTGAGTATGTGCCATGTCGCAGAACTATGTTTAACATGCATGTTGCACTCCCTCAGCCTGCTACCCCTCTCACAGATCATCAGTCTGCCAAAACAACACTTCTGTCTCAAAATGTAGCTATGCCCCATAATCATTTGATGCCCATGTGTACCCCTTTACGTCTGTGGCATGTGTGTCACTTAGGTCCTGTGTATTGGCTGTAGTCTAATGTTCATGTGATCAGCACAATATACAACATGTGCATGGAGTTGACCATCATGAGTGATGTAATTGGCTGACATATGTCAGCACATTGACTGATGTATGACCTGTACTCAGTGTGGTACAAACATATATGTGCAGAATGTTGCTATTGGACCACACAGGTGTGCGTAAATAATGCTATACATCCGGGAAACAGGAGAGACCAATGTGGATGCCTCAGTGAATTCATCTTGATCATTGTGCCAAATGTATTGTCCCAGACATAGTGCTCAGTGTAATCACATGTATTCCATGGACCAAGGACAGGTATGCCAAATCAGGCCATCCAAGACACTGGCACATCACATGTTTGTGTGTCAGGCAACACTTTCACCATTCAAATGTGAGAATCCATGGGTCAGACTCTGTGACAGTGAGTACATGTGCCAATGTTGGAAACCTGGCCAAACATCAAATGCATGTCTTTCATCTCACATACATAACAGTTGACATATGTGTATCATCCCGTGACTGTGCATACTGGTGGCTTGAACATCCATGTGTATGCTGCATTACTTTCAGCTTGAGAGATGTAAAATGTGCATGTAAACACATCTGTTAGTTCACATACTCTGATGGCTAACTAGAGCAATGTGATCCTGTCAAAGTATTAAAATTGTGTCTAGCACGTAAGGGACATGAATACTTGACACCTACAGATGTGGCTTGAAGCAGTATAGACAGGATTGGGACACTGTGCTGACTGTAACCTTGAGATGTACAGACCCTGTACCAAGAGTCTGTACAGACATTGCAGATAGAGAGGCCAGTGGCATAGTGTGCCACATGAACGTTTGTGATGATGCAGTATTTGTACTTGGAAGTGTATTAAATATTTATCACATTTGTAACTGGTGAGCTGGATACAATGTGCATGACATCCACAGTAATCACCCTAATACCCTCCATAGCTGAGACAAGACATTGGACCATTCAAGTCGCACCCTGGCTAGGCCTACAACTTTGGGGTAACCAAAGTAAGAGTCTGATGTCTTACCTGACAGCAGTGGACCAAAGACACTGGACACATGCACACACTCACTGTTATCTGTGTAAAATGAGTCATGTTATGACTATGGAAGTTTGGTGTACTGCATGCAGACCATTTGACCATTGATGTCCGAGACATAGGTGCACATCATGATGACTGGGGATCGGAGAATGTTTACCATGTCACATTTCAAATGTGTGCATACCATTTGCAGTGTAAGTTCAAGACTCCCTTGCAGGAGATGAGACAGGTATGTAATGACACAAGACAGTCAGGAGCATTACAGATCAGATCACCTGCTACATATTGTAGTAGTTGACATAGTGGTTGTGCTATTTGACATTGATCTAACTGATGTTGCACATGACATCATGTATCTGGGAACCATAGTTTACTGGCAGTCTGACAAGTGCCATGTTCACATATGTGTAATGATTAGAAACCTGTCGTCAAATTCTATGCAGATGACTCATGTGAATGTCTTTGTCATCCTTGTTCACAGCATCAGCACCGGCTACTGGAGGAGACAGTTCCACACATTCCAAGGGGAAGCGGCTAGCCAGATTCAGTCCAGTGTGGAGGAGGAAGAGGGACCCAGTGACACGGGGGTGAGGGGAGCCACACTGAGGGTAGGTCAGAGACTTCTACAACAACCGAAGACCACTCCAGCTCCAGTGATGACTCACTTGTGGTGGTGGGTGTTCCCAGATTGGATCCCACAACATCGGAGTCCGCCCCCACCAACACCACCAACATCTCCACCCTCACAGCTGTTCCCATTTAGAGTGTCTGTGAACACTCCTGTGTTAGGGAGCATGTCGCCTTTGGGCCAGGCACTGCACCCCCTGCATCAGTCTCCCCTGCTGCCCTGAGTGCGGAGGCCATGGATTTACTGAAGCAGATCCATGTAGGGCAGACATCCATGCTGAATGTCCTATATGCATATACCAGTCTTTTGACACAATTGGTGTCATACATGGAAGGCATCTCATCAGACATGTCTGCCCTACAGAGATCTAATCAGGCCCTGGCCTCCTCACTGACAGCAGCAGTGTCCCTCATGCAGCAGTCCCTCACCCCTCCTTCCTCTGCCCCATCCACAGTCCCCACTACTCTACCTGACCCAAGCACACTGAAACAGACACGTGCACACACAGCAACAGAAACATGCAGCACACAAACACGCAAACAAAAGTCAAAACATGCACGCACAGTCAGGGGACTGATATCACACACACTGTGGAGAGGGCAAAAAAAGACAAACGTGCATCCACAGCCACTCCGCATTCCACATCTACCTCTTCCTCCACAACCCCTACCCTTGACTGTCCTGCAGCCCCGTCTTCCCAGCAGGCCTTTCTCTGTGACCAGGCCTCTTCCCCACTGAGCCATCTGACCACCCTTGCAAGGGGAAGAGGAAACCCCCAACACAGAGAGGAGATCCACACCTGCCTGCACACCCTCACCTAAGAGGAAGACCCCTGAGCCCCCAACCATACATCCCCCGATCTTCAAAATCAAAAACCCCACCACCAACCCACACTTCCCCCACAAAATCCACTTCCTCCCGGTCCCAGCCTTCCCCCCAAAGGGCACACCTCAGACCCCATTGCCGTTTTCCCCACCCACAGATACACCATCCCCAAGAAGGTCAAGCCCGCCCCCCCACCACAAGCACTTCCCCTCCAACAGCCCCCCCTTCAGTCTGTTCCTGACACTGCAGTGGACCCCCCTCAATCTGGCCAGTCTACTGCATTAGACCCCCCTCAATCTGGCCAGTCCACTGTAGTGGTCCCACAAACAACACCAGATCCCATCCCTCCCAAAACCCAAACCAGTCCCCCCTAGTCCTGTCCCTGTGGTGCATGGCATGCCTTCATAGATGCCCCTCCACGGGGAGGTGTCCCCTTGTGGTTGCAGTGCAGGCAAGCAATCGAGGGTGATTAGCCCTGACCCCCTCCAGGACTCTTACAAATGGACTGGCCATTGGCCTTTATTGTTTTTGTGGAAGCATTCACATTTGTGTAATGCTGAATAAAGCATGTTATGTTTTTTTCACTGTTGCTTTCGGTGTCTCACAACTTGGGCATAAGTCAACTGTCATTAATGTGCAAATCTTGTCGTGGGTATACACTGATGTTGTGTTGCCATGGACTGCATGTGGTCCATGGCATATGTGACCTATTACAGTATGTATCTGAGTCCTCATTGTCTACATTTGCAGGGTGTCATCAGCCACATAATTTTGGCCCATGAGGGTGACATGCATTTACCAACCTACCATCTTTGACTTACACTTTTGCACATAGGTCGTGCTGACATCTGTAGACATTGTGCAAGTCTTTCAAAGTGCAACCGTCCAGGATGGCCATGCAGTATAGAGCTGTGATGTGCAACAAGTCAGCTGTCTCATCTGTACAACTGGTTACACATGAAGTTTGACTACGTGCTGGTGAATTTGGACACACCCATGTACACAGGCTGATGGAACCAAAGTATTATGTCACTTGTAAGTGTCGGAGCCATGTCTGAGTCTTCTTCTGACATGGTAGACCCCTGCCAGGAACAAACTTGCCTCAGGTGGCTTCCACTGTAGGGAATTCCCCTCATGGCAGTGTGTTCATCTGTGACATATCCTGAGCCCATGGTGTGTTTGAGGTGAGCAGGAATCTCCATCTTCAGAACCCCTTTCCTCCAAAGACTCAAGTCCCTACATAATTTCCTGTTTGGGAAGCTTTCTGTAGGCTGACTAGTCCAGTGCTTTCTCAACCTATTGGGAGTTGTGCCAGCCTGCTTTGGTCTGACTACATCATGTTGATTAAGTGTTTTGTCTGTGTGTGCTTTGAATTCATGTATTCACCCACACCCCTCATGTAATTGGGCATAAGTATCTTGTGTGGGTTGTGATTTGTGCTTGACCAATAATGTTGTCCTTTTGAGCTATGCATGATGCTGTACCTGGTCATACCAAGCTGGTATAGATCTGCAGGGATGTATGTGGTTTGTCCATGGGCGACAAGTGTTGAGCAGAATGGAGTGTTTGTGCACAGGTGTGTAGTGTTTCCATCTGTCATGCAGACGCCACTGGAGCCTGTGTCACTTCTATGCTCTTCATTGGCACACAGGGTAGTGATAGTACATTTATTGGTGCATCCTAGCTGCAGGTGTGTTTAGCAAGGTTGATGTTGCATGTGCTGAGCTGGCACACACAAGTGTAGAGGTGATGGAGACTGGTGTATCGTAGGTATGCATGGAGGGTAGACTCCTATGTGATGGCAGCAGGACTATTTGAGATGGTGTCAGGAGGTGTGGGGTGTGACTTCAGTTCATTGTTATTTGTTCTGTAGGGGACATGGAGTGTGCACATTGTCCCTATGTGAGTGCTTGTCATGCGAGGTGTGAATCAGAGTATGTGAGTGTCAGAAAATACAAAACAGGAGATAAGCAGGTACAAAGCAGCATACGAATAGCTCTGACCCACACACCATGTAATTGCTCATGTGGTCACCGATTCCCGAGATACAGGTTCCGGTCCCTTTTATTGACGTCATCACCAGGGACGGCCACTCCCAGTTCTAGCCAGTACCACCAACATAACATTTCTCCTTCACCTTAATCAAAAACAACAAACACACAATAGAGGAGAAATGAAAAACGAAGAGAAAAATACAAATGAAAGAGAGAAAGAAAAAAAAGAATCAACAAAAGAAAACGGAGAGAGAGAAAACCCCATATACCAAAACCAAGGGTTCAGAATTTCAGGTCAGCACAAAGTCCTTTCAGCGTGAGGATGCTGCAGGACATGGTCGAAAGTGTTATCTACCAGTCCCGCATCAACCGTCACTCTCCTGGCCATTATCCTCGCTGGCCTCTGGCAGGCGGTGACAATTATCACTGTCTTCCTGAGACAAAACACCCGACACCTGGCGGGTCATAGTTTCAGAACTGCCAATAGGATCCACCCCTCGTCTCTCAGATAAACAGACATTGTCAACAAGGGTTCCCAGAGACAAATAGACATCATCAGATTCAACCCAGCCGTCCATCACTTCATGAGGCATTTGTATTTCTGTCTCTGGTATTCCCGGACGTATGTACTCTTTAAAGCAGGATATATTCCTGGGGATGGTGTCTCCTGCCCTTTAGGCCGTAACCATTGTCCCTTTTACCGCTTGAACTATCCATTGGTCTAACTCAAAAGGAAGCGTGAATTTACCCCGGGGTCGGCGAGTCTTCACCATGACAGCATCGCCAAAAGAAAAGGTTTTTATCTTGGCTCCACGGGATCTGGACATGTTGTCATTCTTGGTCTGACGATGCCTCAGTTTCACCACAACTTGCTCCAACAAATCGGGTGGTTGGTCCACCTGAGGTACGATATCATTCACAGTTCTATTAATACAGAGAGAGACCGGACTCACTTGTGTTGTTGAATGAGGCGTGAGTCGATACTCCCTCAGAAAGGTATACAGCACACATTCCATATTCTGACCACGAGCTAGCACAATGTGAAGGACCTTGTTCAACATGCGCATAAAACGCTCTGCCTCCCCATTTGCTTGGGGCCAACGAGGGGTAATTTTTCGATGCAGAAGACACCGAGACAGTAGATATTCTGCAAACTCATTGCTGGTAAAAGGCGGGCCATTATCCGTACGCAATTCCTTAAGGAGCCCATGTGTGGCCATTGTCTTCTCCAGCTGTGGAATGCTGTTACTTGCCGTTAAGGAATCCATGATTTCCAACTAGGGATATTTTGAAAAGTTATCAATGACGACTAACATGTGTTGGCCATCTGGGAGACTTCCAAAATCAGCTCTGACCCTGTGCCAGGGATAAGGTGGTATATCTTCCGTGATAATTGGAGCAGGGGGTTCAGCAGGGCCAGATGCTTGACACAGAGGGGACTGGCGAACAGTCCACTCCACAATGTTGTCAAGATTGGGAAACCACACTTTACAGCGCAAACAGTGTTGTATTCCGCTTTAAGTGTCCGTATATAGGTTTTCCTGAAACATGTCCTTATATAGGCACAATTCGCATTGCCCTTATATAGGCATATAATCCCAGTCCTTATTTAGGCATTAGCCGTGCACTCCAAATACAGGCATGGTCACCGACATCCGTCCACCCTAACGTCACAACGAGTTCTTAGAAACCAGACCCTTAAGCTCTTGGGAGTTCCCCTAGCACAGGATTATTGATTTCTCCAAGAACTCATCTATTATGCATGAACCGTTATACCTTAAGGGTTCATTCCTGACGTCTTCCTCTGTCTGGCTTCACGTCAATGCTAACATTCCAAGGCACCTACCAGGTATAAATATACCTTCCCTTGCCCAAGCAAGTTAGAGGAGACCTCGACTTCAGAGGAGCCTGTATCCCGGCCTGACGCACTGAGAAGACGCTGTCATTCCTGCTCGCAGAAGAATCCAGCTTCCAGTGTTCTGACTCCCTTCGCGGGGTGTTAGAGTTTGAGATCCGGCAGGAGATTTCCACCTCTCTCATTCTCAAGGTATGGAGCTGACTAGAACCTAGAGGGACTCTTGGCATCCTAGACATATCAGACTCTTAGTATACCATACTAGAGAATACTTCACCTACTTCTTACCTTGTCCTACACCTAGGTTAGGTTAGGTACACTGGGGTAGAATTAGCTTAGAGAAGCATCGTATGAGTACTCGCATTTTTAGCTCATGTTATTTATGTACGTGAATATATGCTAAAAGATAATGCTAGCGCAGTATTATTTCTTTCTACTGCTTACGCTGTACATTATATATCTTGCATACTGTCTTGTGATCATAACAGCTCATATCTCTTACACGAGAAACAAGACTGTTCAATAAATCCTTTTATTGAAACGCCCGTCTATTCTTTCTGTGTAACTCTGAGGAAACTAAGCATGCACGACTAGCTGAGTGAAACTGTTATCTATTGTTTCCACGATTCTAAGAGTGTTCCGATTCTAAAGGGAAACAAAGTTGTCATGTTTATGCGGTTGCCAGAAACTACTCCCTTCTTGTTTTCAAGGAGTTTCTAGTGGCCTCTGAGCTAGCTGGCACAAAGTAATTAAGTTTAATATACTCGATAGGGACATACTGACCTCAGTCCTATGTCAAACCTTTAGGGTATATTATTCCAATGCGCAGAGCCTATTAGGGAAATAGGAACTACACTACATGGGACTTAGTATTAACAATCCCCTGATGGGCTATGTGGGCTAAATCTACCACCTACTGCTGGAGTTTCCTAGGAATCACTAGACAAGAGCCTCTCATTAGACAACCCTCAGGAGACACTGCCAGCTCGACACAAATGTTATGCAATGCCCTCAGGTCTGCGCAGACCTCATCAGTCCTACAAGGTAGCTTCTCCAGTAACAGGTGCCATCTCCCAGACGTCACTGATGCAATAGCCAGCTGCAAGCACTCATCCCTGGCCCTGGCATCACAATCTCCTCCAATGCAATGGTTCGGGGGCGTGACTGCTCCACTACTAGCCTTACATATTCTTCCACCTCGCCTGCTGCACGCTCCTCATCTTCCGTGGCTGGTTGAGCATGTCTGGAGAGAAAATCAGCGGGGTTCTGCGCCCCTGGACGATATACCACCCTGAACTGATACTCCTGCAACTGCAGAATCCACTTCTTAATAAGGGTAAACTACCATTACAACGCGTCCTTTACTACGAATTACCTTTACCACGCATCTTTTACTTCGCAGGTCCCATTACAACGCATGCTTTAACAATGCATGCTTCTACAACGCAAATACCGTTTCTACGCAAATACCGTTACAACGCAACGCAAAGAACAAAGAACCTCCACGTAACGCAGGTAAGGAATACCAGAGTATTTATTGAGTAGTAAGGAATACATATTAAAAAAAAATACCAGAGTATTTATTGAGTAATTGATTATTTAAATGAGTTTTGAACCAAGTGTTTAATTTTTTTGGTGTGTATTGAAAATATGTTTTTCCTCGCTTTAACTTTGATTTAAATGGATAGACTTGTACTTTTTCTATTTTTAAGAAATTGTTGAACGTAGACGCATGAGCAGTAAAACGACATACGTAGGATCGATGCTGAAAGGACAAGAAGTATAGAAGAAGGGTGTACAGCTAAGACCTTTTAAAACTTTAATATAAATGTTAGTCAAGGTGCAGCTTAATGGATGGAGAGTGGAGGGAGGTTATTTGGATTAGTTAAGATGCGTAAAGGAAATAGCAAAAAAAAGAAAAAAAAATATATAATAGTATTTATAAGAGTATTTATGCCAGTTTTAATTTAAAAAAATAAAAATAGAATAAAATAAATAATTAAAAAGTACTCTATGTAAAGATTATATTTTGAAAAATGAAAAAAAAGAGAATTTAAAAAAAAGAAAAAATAATATTAACACGTGTATAAAAAGAGGGAAAAAAAGAGTCTGTAGTATTAATTAAAAAGTGCAGAGTGAAAGCGGAAAGAATAATTACATTAAAAAAATGGTGGATAAAATAATAAATAACTAAAATGAAATATTAAATACATTTTTTTGAGTAGTAAAGTTTATGTGTAAAAAAAGATGTTTAGTAAAGGTTTGAAAAAAGGATAAAAATGAGTGAAATTGTCCTATTTCAATTTTTATGAAAAAAAAGAACGTAGACGCAAGAACGTAAAAACGTCATACGGAAGATCGACGCACAAAGGAGAAGAAGCATGGAAGACAGGGGTACAGGTAAGATGATTAAAATTTATAATTTAAAAGTTATGAAAAGTATAGCTAAATGGAAGGAGAATGGAGGGAGGTTATTTGGATTAGTGTCGAGAAAAAAGTAACGTAATAAAAAGTGAAAAAGAAATCGTAAGGCAAGAAAGGAAGGTACAAGAAGGAGTAGTTAGGGACTATTGTTTTATTACGAACATAGAAAATAATTTAAAAAAAAGATAAATGTAGGCATTATTTTACGATGTCATAGAGGATATTCATAGAAAAAGAGTAAAGGATGAAGGAAAGGGGAAGAGAAAGAAAGCATGTAAGATATGTTTAAAGGTAAGTGAAAAACCCAAAAAGAAGGAAAGAGAAAGAGTAATAATATATAGAAAGGAGACAGGAGGGTGGTATATAGAAGATGGGTCTAATAAATTAGAGTTGAAAAAAAAAAAAAAAAAATCCAAAAAAATGCAGTAGGCAGACAAGGTTTTTTTAAAAAGTGTACAGACTCAAAAGGATGAAAAAGTGTAAAGGGAGAAAAGAAATTATTATTATGTATAGATATTTTAAAAAGAAGGTTACCAGCATTGTACCAGGGTAGATAAGCAAAAAATAGGTTCTAGCTCCCCCGCAGCCACATGGGGAGATAGCCAGTAGCCTCTTGTATACAGGGCCTCAGACAGCCATGTGCTCACAACGGAATCGGGGCACAAGCAGTAGCCCTTCCATCACACTGCTCCTCACCTCTAAACAATCAGTGTAGAAACAGGTCGGGTGCAGAGTCACTGCATTCGAGTCCTAGTATCAGGCATCAGGCAGTCCGGCACGGATCTGCAGCAGCAGAAACTGCCTCACCGGGTCAGTACCTGGTACCTCACAGGGAGAGGACACGGAGTCCGGGAAAGATGCTGCAGCTTTGGTGTAGGGTAGTAAATAGGTTCTAGCTCCCCCGCAGCGACATGGGGAGATAGCCAGCAGTCTCTTGTATACAGGGCCTCAGACAGCCATGTGCTCACAACGGACTCGGGGCACCAGCAGTAGCCCTTCCATCACACTGCTCCTCACCTCTAAACAAACAGTGTACAAACAGGTCGGGTGCAGAGTCACTGCATTCGAGTCCTAGTATCAGGCATCAGGCAGTCTGGTACGGATCTGCAGCAGCAGAAACTGCCTCACCGGGTCAGTACCTGGTACCTCACAGGGAGCGGACACGGCCTCCTGGACAGATGCTGCAGCTTTGGAGTAGGGTAGTAAACTATCATTACAACAATACATAAATAATACAAGAATATAATTTTAAAAAAAGAAATCCGATATTTATTTACATACCAGAGTTAAATAATGAAAAGAAAGATTATTTTGTTTTTAAAAAATTCTTAATTGTATTTTCAAATATCAATAAATAGAAGAAAAAGGCAAGCTTTTTATAAAAGTTTCATTTGTATTGGCAAAACATATTTTTAATTGCATAAACAATATGTATTTTCATGGTTAAACATTGGTGTCTATGTACATAATTGTCATTTTTTAAATTTATAGGGAAAACAACAACAGACATGCATGGACGTCAAAACGAAAGTCGTTGGTTCGTCGCACAAAGGAGGAGAAGCATGGAAGTCAGGCGTCCAGGTAAGAGGTATCAAAACTTGTTTAAAAAAGTTACTCGTAGGACAGTTTAATGTAAGGAGAGAGGAGGGAGGTTTCTAGTATTAGTGACGTGTCTATGATAAATGAAAAAAAAAAAAATATGTAAACTTATTCCTACACAGGTAGCAAGTTCAAGGCAGATGTAAAAGTTATTTTGGTTTAGTAACACTATTTTAAAGATATTACTAATGAATGAAAAAGTAAAAATATTAATTGAAAATATCCAATTTAAAAAGTTTGATTGAGGTTTAAAACAGGCAAGTAACCTATTAGTGGGTAAAGGATACATTAATAATGGAGGATGTGTGAAAGATTATCAAGGTAGTCAGAAGCCACCATCAACACAAATTGTTGAATAACTCCCAATAGTCTCTCAGACATTTCCTTCGTTTTTTTAGAGATTCGTGGGTTCAGGCTACCTGTTAATGATTGCGAAATTCTCATTTCTTAGAAACTTTGCTCCTTCCTCAAAATTTCCCCAAAATTATAAAAGTTAGGATGAGGTTTTCCAATTGATTTGTTGAAGGAGTTATGCCAACCCTCAATGGCATTATTTGTTTTTGCTCCTCCCTCTAAGCAGGTCGTGTAGCAGTTCCACCACTTCACATGGAAACGTGGATTCCTCCTGCGACCAGACCTGCTTAGATGGCCAATCCATGTGTCTTCGAAATAATTTAGAAGGGGTGCCAATTTATCTTCATTTTCAGTAAAAAAATCAGAATCAGTAATAGATGTGTAGTACTCATCTACACTGTCAGGGGGAACAAAACAAAGTGCAGTTAGTTTTTTAAGTTCGAATTGAAGTTTACTGTCTGATATAAATTCTTCAACTAAGGATGTTTTTTGTATTCTACGCCAAAACGCCTGTGAAAAGTGAAAAAAAATACTTTAATTTGGGTATCCAAGTACAATTTAGTAATTGTATTAATCATAGGTAATTCAAAATCAATTAACACTTTTCTAGGACTTTTGTTCATTGTTTTAGATTTAATCACTGACAAAAATACAGTGTACGTCGAAGTATGTTTATCAGGCAGTAAACTGTAGACTAAGGGGACTACTGTATTATTAATATAGGCATGAATTGTGTATATTTGGGTGAATGGATGAGGCGTAGATTTAAACGTCCCATCCATCATCCAAATATCACTATTCTCTAACTTAACAAGATTACGGGGTGTGCTAAAGACAAGGATCCTTTTAAGAGGGTTTTGGTTGTCATGCAAAATGAAGGGTTCGTTAGTGACAGTTACTGAAAGCTCAGGCGGAATGGTTATGTCAGAGAAAGATTGGGTGCAACACGTTTGGGGTTACTTGCCTGTTTTTTACGCTGAATAATTCGGCGTAGATTGTGGATTGAAGGCATTGAACTTGCTACATGTGTAGGAATGTGTTGTGAAACCTCCCTTAAAACTGAGCCACAGGTTTAATGGGAGGTGGCTGCCAGTTCTTTCATTTCATTAATATTTTCTCTTACTTCGATCTCCATTGCAGAGGCAGAGTGGTTATGCTCTGTGCCTCTAACTACAGTGTCACCAAGAGTAACCGCTCTGCCTCTGCAATGGGATGAGTAAAATTGAACACACCTCCAATGACACCTTGGCTCAGTTTGTCTCTCCTTACAGTAAACATATCCTCGGTGGTGCAGAAGTCGGTATCCTCTTCAGGATTTTAGATACTTTGCAAGATTTCTCTCTGCCATAATCTGGAAAAAGGAAAAAGAGAAAGTTATTACAAAAAAATGAATAAAAAAAAATAAAGCTGGAACAAAAAGTTTAATGCACATGTGTATTGAGATCTACTATATTTAAAAAAAAAGAAGAGTTTAAATGCTATTTGATGTTGGTTTCACCTTTCTCCTTTCTAGAAAGTAAGCGTGGTTTTTAAATTCTAGGAATTTTGAAAATTTGTAAGCTTACCTTTTGTCTTGGCTTATTTGAAGAAAATTTCTTGTTTGTGTTGTTTTTTTTTATTTTTCAAAGTTGCTTGCTTGTGAAATTGGAGAATGGATTTGGTGATTTTTTTCTGCAGAAAGTGATTAGTTGTTAGGTTCATACTTTTGACATAAAGTAATTTGTAAAAAAGTGTAAAGAAAATGTACTTGAGAGAGAATCATGTACATTTTTAATCCCCCACACAAAACCACAATTTCCATTTCATCACGTGCAAGGGGTTAGGTTTAGCTCCTGTACCATCCAACACTTTCCATGTGCCCAACACTAGTTGGAGTTCGAATAGTAATTTTTACTGTGTCCAACATCCAGCAGTTTCCATTTTGCCAACACATTTTTGAGTTGGAATAGTGAGGTTTTAACAATAAAACATTCTTCACTTTCCATGTGGCCAACACCTGTTGGAGTTAGAATAGTAATGTTTTCCCCCTCCAACATCCAGCACTTTAAATGTGAACAACACCTGTTGGAGTTAGAATAGTAATTTTTAACCCCTCCAACACCCAGCACTTTAAATTTGCACAAAACCTGTTAGAGTTAGAATAGTAATTTTTTCCCCCTCCAACATCCAGCACTTTCCCTGTGCACAACACCTGTTGGAGTTAGAATAGTAATTTTTAACCCCTCCAACATCCAGCACTTTAAATGTGCACAACACCTGTTGGAGTTAGAATAGTAGTTTTTACCCTCTGCACCATCCAGAACATTCCCTGTGGCCCACACCTGTTGGAGTTAGAATAGTAATTTTTACCCTCTCCACCATCCAGCACCTTCCCTGTGGCCCACACCTGTTGGAGTTAGAATAGTAATTTTTACCCTCTCCACCATCCAGCACTTTCACTGTGCACAACACCTGTTGGAGTTAGAATAGTAATTTTTACCCACTCCACCATCCAGCACTTTCCCTGTGCACAACATCTGTTGGAGTTAGAATAGTATTTTTTAACCCCTCCAACATCCAGCACTTTAAATGTGCACAACACCTGTTGGAGTTAGAATAGTAATTTTTACCCTCTCCACCATTCAGCACTTTCCCTGTGGCACACACCTGTTGGAGTTAGAATAGTAATTTTTACCCTCTCCACCATCCAGCACTTTCCCTGTGGCACACACCTGTTGGAGTTAGAATAGTAATTTTTAACCCCTCCAACATCAAGCACTTTAAATGTGCACAACACCTGTTGGAGTTAGAATAGTAATTTTTACCCTCTCCACCATCCAGCACTTTCCCTGTGGCCAACACCTGTTGGAGTTAAAGTAGTAATTTTTACCCTCTCCACCATCCAGCACTTTCCCTGTGGCACACACCTGTTGGAGTTAAAATAGTAATTTTTACCCACTCCACCATCCAGCACTTTCCCTGTGCACAACATCTGTTGGAGTTAGTATAGTAATTTTTAACCCCTCCAACATCCAGCACTTTAAATGTGCACAACACCTGTTGGAGTTAGAATAGTAATTTTTACCCAATCCACCATCCAGCACTTTCCCTGTGCCCCACACCTGTTGGAGTTATAATAGTAATTTTTAACCCCTCCAACATCCAGCACTTTAAATGTGCACAACACCTGTTGGAGTTAGAATAGTAATGTTTACCCTCTCCACCATCCAGCACTTTCCCCGTGGACCACACCTGTTGGAGTTAGAATAGTTATTTTTACCCTCTCCACCATCCAGCACTTTCCCTGTGGCCCACACTTGTTGGAGTTAGAATAGTAATTTTTAACCCCTCCAACATCCAGCACTTTAAATGTGCACAACACCTGTTGGAGTTAGAATAGTAATTTTTACCCACTCCACCATCCAGCACTTTCCCTGTGGACCACACCTGTTGGAGTTAGAATAGTGATTTTTACCCTCTCCACCATCCAGCACTTTCCCTGTGCACAACACTTGTTGGAGTTAGAATAGTAATTTTTACCCTCTCCACCATCTAGCACCTTCCCTGTGGCACACGCCTGTTGGAGTTAGAATAGTAATTTTTACCCCCTACTTGTGATTGTTTGATTTTGAAAAAGACATCCTTTGCACATAAAATTTACTATGATCTAGTTGACTTTTTGATTGAAAATGCATTAAAATTATGAAATTAGTTGCAATTGAATCAACAAAATTAATAAAAAAGTCATTAATTACTTTTATTCTGGTTTGGTGTTCTTGCTAAACAAATAGATTTGTGTCGAGTTGGTGTGAAGCGATTATGCGGTAAAGATGTTTAGAAGAATAATATAAATGTATCGAATAAATTGATAGGTTACCATTTATTAACTTGTTAAAATAATAGACAGAAACAGTTTACCTTTTGTTTTGATGGGTAATGACGATCAAATAGACAGGCTGGTTTGGTTGAAGAGAAATTTGATTTTCTTTTTCTAAGGTGTTCTGTTGAGAACTAGAAAAAATATTTATTTTTATGTGTTTATCCATATTAAATGTAAAAAAACAAATATGTAATAGCTTGTAAATATAATAATCTACAGCAGATGCAACTTTAAAAGAGTCAATCACCTTCTGGACTAGGAATAGTTTTTATGAGCACTAACACCATCTAGAATATTCCATCTTGACAACACAAGTTAAATTAATAACAGAAAAACACATGACTCTCCGCCCCCTCAATCCAGCCACCATCCCGCACTTTCCTTGACCCCATCACCTGTGTATTCTTTTTTTGGCCTGATCTGTTGACATGTAGAAAAATATTATTTGTGTTTATCTTTCATTATTCAAAGTAACAAATTAGATATTTAAAAGCTTATAAATAAACAAAAGTACACCATTTGCAAATTATCATGAGCAAAACACATTTAGGGCGTGTGACAGATTATTTGAGCCCCATCACCATCCATAGTATTCATTTTTTGCAAAACATGTTGCATTTTAAATAGTAATGATTACCCACAACAGCATCTAGCGGTTTACCTATGTCAAACACCTGTAAATTCAATCAAAGTAATTTCCCCCCAGATCTCCAAAACCAATGCAGCTGTTTCCCTGTGGCCAACTCCTGTCGGACCTGCAAAACTAATTTTCAGCACCTCTCCACCATCCTGCACTATCCATGTGGCACACACCAGTGGGAGTTACAATAGTCAATTTTACTTCCCCCACCATCCTGCGCAATCCCTGTGCTCAAAACCTGTTGGATTTGGAATTCAAATTAAAATGCTCACAAACCATTCTTCACTTTCAATATGGCCTATGCCAGTTGGAGATTTTTTTTTTTTTTACATCTACCACCAACCATCACTTTTTCTTGTGCTCAAAACATGTCACATAATGACTTCTATTTTTGATCCCCCCTCCCCCAACACCAACCCCTGCCCCCCCTCACGCTCTCCCAGTTTTCCCTTATCGACTACACCTGTGAGAATTTGAAAAGTAATTCTTTGGTAATAAATAAAATACACGAGTATTAATTATAATACTCTTAATTAAAATTAGACAGTCAGCCAAAAAACACTATTTTTTGTCATCCCGTTTCCAAGGGTTATGTTACAATTTTGTCAACCTCCGGTTTATAGAAATACAAGGTATAAGTACATTGGCTCTATATAATATTTTAAAAGCATTTTAATGCATTTCTATTCATTTGCGATATAACGGGATGCGAAATAAAAACTTGCGTTGTAATGATATTTGCTAAGTAAAAAATGTGTTGTAAAAGCATGCAAAGTATTGCTTAGCGTTGTAACGACATATATCCCTTAATAAGCGGTGGGGGCTTTGAAGAATGACCCCTAAAGAGTGGAATCAATGGCTTGTGGTCCGTATGAACCACAAACGGCTGCCCATAAAGGTAAAGATGAAAATGGCGACAGCCCCATGATATTTATCGATGCCCCAGTATCAATCACTGCTTGAACCAGGTGTCCTGCAATCAACAATCTACAGCTAGGAATCCGCCTCCTTAAACTGCCATCTGGTTGCATGGCGTGGATAACAAGGATGGCTCCGTCCACGTCGTCATCATCCATGTCCCCATCATATGTTAGAGAGAGAGGAGCTCCTAAAGCGTTCACTTGTTTTGTTCGCGGCCTTCCATGGATGGCAGATCAGCACACTCTTGCAAAATTATTAAGTTTATTACATACGGAGCACCTTTTTCCTTGAGCAGGACAGGGGCCTTGATGAGGAAAAAACCCACTGCATCCGTAGCATGTCCTGTTAGAAGTTTGTAACTTACTGCGCACCAACGTTTTACTAGGATGTCCAGATACCACGGCGTTAACCGGCTCCGTCTTTACCTGGCATTGAAAAGCAGCCTTCATGTGCGCCGCTCGCACCCTGGACAACTCCTTTGACCTCCCCATTGTTAGTATGTCCGCCATTGCCATACCCGGAACCTGGAGTATATGCTCCCTCAGCTTGGCGGATGCACACCCCTGGATAAATTGTGCACGTACCTCATCATTAGCGTCCGGCAGGTGCACATGCTTGCAAGCTCTCTGAGTCGTGCGTAGAAACCATCCACAGACTCCTCTGGGAGCTGTCTCACCTGTCGCAACAAGAAACGTTCGTTATCAGGGTTAGTGAGATGTTCAAAATGGGCGGTCAAGGCAGCCTTCAAGGTAGCTTAGATATGAGGTGGTCCAGCTTCAACTACTGATTTATCAAGCTTGTGTAATGCAGCCCCACCCAAGTGTACTAGCATAGGACGTTGGCATTCAGCTGGGAGGCCCACTGCCGTAAAATAAGTTTCAAGGTGCTCCAGCCAGTCTCTCCAGTTGGCTGCCTGCGCTGATGGGGGGCCATCAAGTAAAAACGGCTCCACAGGTGGCACAGTGGACATGATAAAGGATGAAATAGTTCCAGCTGCCAGTCTTATATAACACAGAAAAACTACTTTATGCAGACAGGTGCAGGCTTTTGCTACGTCCCAAGCACATAGCAGGGTAAGCTACTCATGCACTATGAGTTTTAAGCAAAAGGTCCCACCAGTTACCTCCACTTAATGTCATATGGCCACAGGAAACAATGAAAATCCTGTCTTCTCCAGTCGTCTTACTCTGAGCGTCACAGCATCACTCCAAACATCCCCAGCTCCTGTCCACTCAGCATATCAGCAGCCCGATAGCACCACTCCCAAAACTGCAGATCAGAACAGGCTCCAGAATGCCACAAACCAGGACAGTCTCTCGGCTGCCGCCGTGGAACACGGCACGGCCACACCGGAAGGGGCAGAGCCAACCCTCGCAGAAGCAGGGCACACAGCGCGCACGGGCCGGCAGGATGCAGAATCAATCACCGGAGCACACCTCATGGGCACGGGAACAGACCAGCAGGTGTCAGGGCAGCCGGTTCCAGCACCGCACACCATGCGTCCTGTCGTCCTCCCACCAAACGAGACAGTGGCCTTAAGCGGGACCTCGGGGGAGGAGGGAAGGCATCCCACCTCCATCGCCAGTTGTCAAGTAGTGGCAGAGATACAGAGATACAAAACAGGAGATAAGCAGGTACAAAGCAGCATACAAATAGTACTGACACACACACACACTATGGGGCATATTAGCAAGGGCGTTATCGCCGCTTTAGCGGCACATTTTGCCGCTAAAGCGGCAATATTTCTATCGCCCTATTAGCAAGCTGTCGCTAACAGCTGTTAGCGACAGCTTTATGGCGAAAGCGACCGTTTTGGTGCCGCTTTGCATGTCAGCGATATATATCGCTAATGAGATGTAAAGTAGGCGTTCCCAACTAAAAGCAACTGAAAACAGTTGCAAACACAACTTCCCCCTATTAGCAATGCCCGCGAAGCGATAAAAAAAGTTGCGCTAAGCGCGATTATCGCTGGAATTTAACACCTGCTAAAAACTTGACTTAACCATTCTTGTCAATGGGAGGTGGATTGTAAGGTTAAGTCCTCACCTGACTATTAGCGAGCTTTCCATTACGCAGTGAATTTATCGCTGGATTTCTCGCGCTATTGCTGGGTTTCGCCGCTATCGCTGGATTTTTTATCGCCTTGGAGATAAGCGTTGATAATAACGCGTTATCTCCGCGATGAAATCCAGCGCTAGCCGGCGATAAAAAAAACAGCGCTAAGCGCGCTTTGCGATAATTATCGCAAATCCTAGGTAATATGCCCCCATGTAATTGCTCGAGATATGGGTTCCGGCCCTTTTTATTGACGTCACCACCAGGGACAGCAACTCTCAGTTCCGGCCAGTACCACCAACATAACAGTGAGCTTGATTTATTCCTTCCAACCTGCACAAGGTGTGATAGAAATGTGTGGATGTGATGGGGGGATTTCCCACTGGAGAAGGTTGTATTGTGGCATGTGATGAGAGATGTGGTCTGTTGCACTAATGTGCGATTTGACTGTAATGGGGCAGTTGTGGATGAGTGATGTTTGTTGATACTGTGCATGAGTCCATGGGGATATTGTTAATGGAAGGCATATGTAGATGTGACAGGGCAATATTGAGACAAGGTCTGACTAGTCGTATGGGTCATAGTGGATTTGTGAATGTTAAGGTATGTACACTACTGATGTGATCATTTGTCCTGGATGGTGAAATGTGAGGTGTTATCAAGTTGTAGTATGTTGTGTTTGAATGTGTGTATGCATATTTTCCGCAAGTGACAATCCTTTGAACTTGTGCTGTTTTGGGTGATTACTCGGTGATATGCAAATGTGAGATGGGCTGATGTGTGGAGTGTGCATGTCTGGGTGTGCTGTGATGCTGCACAGTGTGGCATGAGTGCAGTCAAAGGCATCACTGAGTGTGCGGCTGGTAATGAGAGTGGTCCTATTGACATGTAACGTTTGTCATCTGCTGATGAGGGAATGTGTACTTTACATTGTGTGCATAGCATGTATCTGAGAGATGTTGTGTACATGGTGATGGAGAGTGGTGCTGCGAGTGTAGGTGTAGATGTGATGAGGGCCGCACACATGTGTGTTTGTATATCTTGGGTTGTAAAAATGTGTGTACTGGGCTGGAGCTCATGGGGCAGACATGCTTCCCCATCTAGATGCACCAGAGGTGGCTTATGACGTGCTTGTGTGTTTGTAAGTTATGAGAGATGGACATGTAGTGTGAAATAGGTGTTGGAGGGATCATTCCTGCATGTGTTGATTTAATGCACAACTTGTGTTGAAGTTGACATGTGCATATGTGTAGATCATGTGCATGTGTGTGGGCAGTGAGAATTCCCAGAGTGAATCTGTGGCTGTGTCACATATCTGCTGAAGCTTGCTGTATGCCAATGTATGGCTGCATGTGATTCTGGTGCACCCGCTCATCAACCAATGGCTGATTGCCCACATTGCAAATACAAGTCCCATATGGAAGACTTCATGATTGGACTCAACACACATACGGTTTGTGGAGTTCAGCCCCCTGTCATGTGTGTCGACCCAGGCTAAGCCAACTTCCACACTCACACACATGTGTTTGTTCTGCGGGGGTGGCTGGTTGGTTGTCTTTGTGCATCTTCCCCCGTGTCTTTGATGGGCATTGAGTGGATGGTGTGCTTTGTTTCTTTCTCTACAGGCCCTGGGCCTCCTACATCTCCTCTCTGCACATTCCTTAGGTTTGCCAGTTAACGTTGCTGCCACATTGTGGGACTAAATCTGACATAAAATGAAATTTGGGGATTGAATCCTTTGTTTTTCCCTTTGCTCGTACCCCAAATGTGGCTGTTGATGCATTTTGGATGGTCACAAGTCACATTGTCCAATAGGCATTGCTGGAAATATTACCCCTCCAAAGCACAGATTGGCTGCACATGGCTGAGGGTGTGTCCCCCCAAACAAAGTTTGCCTCAACAGTTCTGCAGGTGTTTGGCCCACATCCCCCACTTTCTCACTACATTGCTGGGGGGTTAGCTCCCAACCCCTTTCTTGCTGCACCATGCTGGGGGGTTGAAGCCTACATCCCCTACTTTGTCATTACAGTGCTGGGTGGGTTTGCCCCCATACCACAATATGGGTAAACATTGCTGGGGGTTTGCACCCTAAACACCAATATGGCATGACAATGGTGGTAGTGATGGGCATCCACCCATCTATGGGGTAGACAATGGTGGGAGTGATGGGCATCCATCCCCCTATGTGGTAAACAATGGAGGGAGTGATGGGCATCCACCCCTCCATGGGGTGGACAATGCTGGTAGTGTTAGGCATCCACCCCCCTATGGGGTAGGCAATGGTGGTAGTGATGGGCATCCATCCCCCTATGGTGTAGACAATGGTGGGAGTGTTAGGCATCCACCCCCCTATGGGGTGGACAACGCTGGGAGTGTTAGGCATCCACCCCCCTATGGGGTTGACAATGGTGGGAGTGATGGGCAACCACCCTCCTATGGGGTGGTCAACGCTGGTAGTGTTAGGCATCCACCTCCCTATGGTGTAGACAATGGTGGTAGTGATGGGCATCCACCTGCCTATAGGGTAGACAACAGTGGGAGTGATGGGCATCCACCCCCCTATGGGGTAGAGAATGGTGGGAGTGTTAGGCATCCACCCCCCTATGTGGTGGACAATGCTGGGAGTGTTAGGCATCCACCCCCCTATGGGGTAGACAATGGTGGGAGTGATGGGCATCTACCCCCCTATGGGGTGGACAATGCTGGAAGTGTTAGGCATCCATCCCTCTATGGGTTAGACAATGGTGGGAGTGATGGGCATCCACCGCCCAATGGGGTGGACAACGCTGGTAGCGTTAGGCATCCACCCCCCCATATGGGGCAGACAATGGTGGGAGTGTTTGCCATCCACCACCCCCCTTGCCTCTACATTGCTGTAAGAATTCCCCCACCCCAATTTTGACTGTGGTTTCTCACAAGCTGTGTATTATGTTGCCTTTTGCGGGGTAGTGATGTTTTTGTGTGTGGTAGGTGTCTGACTTACTGTCTGTGACAAACGCATTGGTTAGGGTTGTAGTATCGAGTAGGGATGACATGCACAATAGGATACATGGCTGCTCCGTCTCATTCGCAGGGATCGTGTTGTGGCGGGAATCGGAGCTGAAATACTGCTCTTCCGGATGCCCTGACGTGCTAGAGGTGGCGACCTGTTCGGCGCATGGGAAGTACGTATGGTACTTGGCCGGACGGAATCAGATTGGGAAATGCCTCCAGACGACTCTATTCAGCGTTTACGGAGCCTGCTCGTAAGGAAAATGGATTCGGAATCGAAACGTACGAGTCGTTCGGGAATTGGAGAATTTTGCGCATCGTACTTCGTCATTTGGATGGCCCGGCTCCCGGTATTGAGTCGGGCGGAAGGTAAGGCTACGGATGGCTCTGGGAGAGCCTTCCGGACGAGATCGGAATCGGGCCCTAAGTCGTGTGTAATTGCACAACTGGTAGGGCTCGAGCTGAAAACGTATGCATAATACCCAGCGTTCAACTGTGACCATGCAGATTCGGATGTGTACAGAAAGTGATGGATATCCGGTCTCCACAGGAGGCAATCCTGAGTGGCCCTGGAAGTGGCACTGCTTGCCAGGCCGGATGTGACAATAGAGCACACGCTTTAAATACATATTAAAGGCAGCAGAGCACAACAGCAAAACTGTTCCTCATTGGGGGCTGCACAAACTGACAATGCAGTTACAACCTATTAGAGCTGAAATTCATTCACGGCTGTCACACTCACCACAGACTAAAAAGTACCGCAGCCCCATTGCCACTCGCTAGAGGGGGCACAGAGTTTCAGTTCTGGTGTGGCATGGTACATAAATGGAAGTGAGGCCCATCCCTCATTCAGTGTAGATGGCAAAAATTGCTGTAGCCGAGTGAATGGAGTGGTCTTACACTGGGAGCCTTAAAGTTACTGTAGCTGGCAAAGGAAGTATGCACAGATGTGACTCATCTTTTACAACACAGTAATACAGTGTCAGCCGTCAATCAATACAGACAGCACAGGGCGTCAGGGGCTACCTTCAATCTTACAGATGACACAAGAAGACAAGCCAGTATAGGTGGCACAGTAAGGCAACCCTTGATGTCACCTAGAGTAGATGGTGCAGGAAGATACGCACTGATGTCACAATTAATGGAACAGAAAGGCGAGTTCATCAGTCACCAAGTACAGATGGCACAGGAAGTCAATCCTTGCTGTCACTCTCAGAATAGATGGCACAGGACGACAAGCTGATGATCTGTCGTTCAGCGTAGACAGTACATGATGGTAGTCACTGCTGTCCCTCACTATAAATAATTAAGGGGCATATTATCAAGAAACGGCGTTAAAATTATCGCGCTTTAACGGCAGAAAACTGCCGCTAAAGCGGCGATAATGGGCTTGATAATATGCACTTGAGAATTCCAATAGAAGCCCATGTTCTGGTGTCAACATGGGCTTCTATTGGAATTCTCAAGGGCATATTATCAAGCCCATTATCGCCGCTTTAGCGGCAGTTTTCTGCGATAATTTTAACGCCGTTCTTGATAATATGCCCCAAAGTTTCACTAGTGATGGCAAAACTGCAGATGTCAGCAAATAAATAAATGTGAACTCAACACGTATCACGAAAGCAGGCACAGCTTGACAGTACTGGTAGCACTAGCTGGCAGCAGTCCCTGTTTGTTGCACTGTTACATCTTTCAGGGACCTTGTGATATTGAGCAAGTCCATCTGTGTGAAATGATGCCCACCACGCGTTCTAAAATTTCTCAAAAACTTGAAATACGCACAATGCTTCTAAGATTTGAAAGGGGAGATCCTGCCTTGCCCACTAAAGCGTCTCTCTATATGAGAGTGTAACGTCTGGAGGGCAACAGAAAATGAGCTTTGGAATATTTAATTGAAATAAAACTCAGATCATTACCAACTTATTTTTGTAAACTAAATCAGTAGTACAAATGTCAAATCCGTTAAACGATTGAGGGAAAATACAACGGCGCCTAGTGTTCTGTGTACTTAGGGCTTGCTGTATATTAGGTGCAGAAAATAAACTTGCGGTTTAAACATTTGATAAGGGGAATGGATTTGCATGTCAACATCAATCTGTTCACAGTGATGGCCGTAAGCGCATGCAGCATCTCACACCAGCCTCTGCCGGCACTTCCAGTCAGACTGAGCTGCAAGAAGAGGCAAGTGCAAATACAGAAACAGCCGTGGGCACGTTTATGAAGCTGCCTGCTGTTTATTGCTTGATTTGTGAATGCGAGGCAGATGTATTACCGCGTGTTCACGAGCTGCTTTTAATTATCTGAGGAAGGGTGTTGCTGGCTGGGGAATTTGTTGGGGTTATGTTTCTGCCTGTTGCTGTTATCCAGGGGCAGGAACCACGAGCAGACTGTTTTTTATTTACAGGAGCTAAGAGCTATTGATTTATCCTGTACAAGGAGAAGCAAGAGACATATAAACATAATTATTGAGTTAATCTCGCAGTCACAGGCATTCTGAAACTATTACCTCTTACTGGACAACAAGGGGATGCTGCTCCCTTTGTGTTTACAGTAAGCGTGGATCATGAAAACTCATCCAAAACTTTTATGCCCCCACCCCTTTTAAATGTCACCAGCCGCCAATGGTACACAGCTTTCAGCTGTGCATAGCAGAGGTTTTTATTTATTTTATTTATTTAATGCGATTTTATATAGCGCGAACATTACCCAAAGGTGTCAGAGCGCTTTACAAAAGAACCAGTTGCGTTACATAAGGACTTTGAATTACATGAGTTACAAAAGAAATGCGAACATAGCGAACATTACCCAAAGGTGTCAGAGCGCTTTACAAAAGAACCAGTAGCGTTACATAAGGACTTTGGATTACATGCGTTACAAAAGAAATACAAGCAGAAAAAAATTGCAAATGTACAAGTTGCAAAGTCACTCAAGGAAGAGATACAAACGGATAAACGCTAAACTCCTAGGAATGGTAGTAAGTACGAAGGTCTACTACATATACTAGTGGTTAGAGTAATATCTAAGCATATATACACAAGTAGTGACTTTACTCATGATTACATTTTACCAGCGATTAGGCTTGGGCACCTCAAAATTACATATTAACAGATTGAACGGAGAAATGAAACATCAAAAGGGGGTAGAGAGCGGTGGGGGTGGGAGGGGGAGAAGAGTCGGAGGCTGAGATAGGCGAGAGGGGGACCTGAGGGGGAGAAAGAGATAAGGCAGTCCAGCAAAGAGAAATGTCAGAAGTGCGGCACCCTCCCCCCCTGCGTCAGAGGGCTTTACAAAAGAACCGGTAGCGTTACATAAGGACTTAAAAAAAATAAAATGTTAATGTACAAATTGTAGAGTCACACAAGGAAGAGATGCACACAGACAAAAATTGCAAATGTACAAGTTGCAAAGTCACTCAAGGAAGAGATACAAACGGATAAACGCTAAACTCCTAGGAATGGTAGTAAGTACAAAGGTCTACTACATATACTAGTGGTTAGAGTAATATCTAAGCATATATACACAAGTAGTGACTTTACTCATGATTACATTTTACCAGCGATTAGGCTTGGGCACCTCAAAATTACATATTAACAGATTGAACGGAGAAATGAGACATCAAAGGGGGTAGAGAGCGGTGGGGGTGGGAGGGGGAGAAGAGTCGGAGGCTGAGATTGGCGAGAGGGGGACCTGAGGGCGAGAAAGAGATAAGGCAGTTCGGCAAAAGAGAAATGTCTGAAGTTCGGCAAAACGAGAGCTGGAGGTCCTCTTGATGTCAGGCATAGTCCAGGGAGGGATGAGTAGGTAAAAGTTCAGCACGGGGGAAGGAGTCACCAGTGTCGGCCATGTTGGGGTCCGGCATCCTGGGCCCCTTTTCCAAACCCCTTTGTGGAAAGGGAAGGGTCGGACTCACCCCCGGTGTCCCTAGGCTCTCGAGGCGCACGCAGACCCCGAAAAGGCGCTGGGGCACATCACCCACCACGGTGGGCAGCGCTGTGGGAGTCGCCATTTTGTATAGGGAGGGTATACATGAATTTATCACGCAGAGCATTAAAGTTCTCTCGGCAGCGCGGGGGCTTCCAACCTTCAAGAGCGCTCCCGCTGACTGCCGCGATGTACCGTAATACCCGGGCTGCACCAGGGCGATCTCGCGGTGGCAAGGGAGGCCCACCAACACCTCCACCACAGCGGGCCACCCCTAACTCACCTCCCAACGTCGCCGGGGGTCAGTCGCTCTCGTCGGGGGTCCGATCCGCCCCAGTTACTCGGGACCACACAGGTCGCCGCCTCCGCCGGTTGTACTGCAAGCCCGCAGTCACCCAACACCCCTCAGTGCCCGTACCGGGCGGGTACAGCAGTGCGGCTAACCCTCATGGGTGCCCAACTCTTCACTGAACATGGCATTTGAAAGTTCACAATAGGGGTCTGATCTCAGGCCTTGTGCCCTTATCAGTCTTGGGAGGACAACTTCTGGTTGTCCATGACATTTACCAGTTATCCTGTTACTCGAAGCATCCATTGTGTTTGGAAGGGCACTGCAGGAGAAGGTCGGAAGTCGCTGGAAGAGGAGGAGTTTGCACACGGAGCTCGCGGAGCCTGGAGCACGGAGCTCGGGGGTCGGGCTGGAGCTTGAGCTTGAGCAGGACTACTCACTACTGCCATAGCCGCTTTTGCTCACTCGCTCCCATCCGGCCGTTAGCTCCCTTCCCTCTCCCCAGCCGTGAAACTGCTGCGCCGATCGGCGGTTCAGAGTGGCTTCCGCGGCTCCAGCGGCAGCCCCACTGGTGGCGAGCGGCGGGACTTGGGAGAGTGGAGAGTGGACTGCAGCCTTGTGCATAGGCTGCTGAGCCCAGTGAAGAGCCCCTCGGCGGGAAGGAGCACGCACATCTACACGTCAGCTGTGGTGCGCTTACAGTGACCAGCAGTGGAGGCGGCAGCAGCAGGGGAAGCGGCTTGGGAGACAAACGGTGAGAAGATGCAGGTGCGGGTGTGAGGGGACCTTGATTCCAACCGCCCCCCCATCCCCCGCGGCTAGTCTCTACGCCGCTATACTCCACTAAGTACAACCCACCAACCCACCAAAATCTGATCAGACCATCAGGGCAAGAGCCCTCGTTGGAGGCAAGCGCGGCTGCCCCTTAGCAGGCGGCCGCAGCAAGCGTGAGCCCCTGGCAACTTGCAGAGGCGGCCTGACTAGGCCAGGTGCAGCCTGCAATTTAGCCTCGAGAGCCCCGCTTGCCTCATCCTCACACATACTCTATACCGCATCGCCATACCCATCTCAAATCTACTATAGCTCCCTCCATTTCGTCTCCTCGCTCCTGGCCGCACAGTCACAGAGTTGGTCCAGACATTACTCCAACCTGCTACAGACCCACTCCAGTTTCACCCCTGCTGTTTCATAGCCCATTATCGTCAGCACTCGCCAGGAAGTCGGGCAGCCTCTCACATCAGCAAAGCCCCTCAAGAATGAGATTGGGGCGAGAAAGGAAAGTGCCAACAAGGTCCACCAAAAAAGGCGCAAAGATGAAGGCTTTCCCCGAATGCTTGGCAGTATCCTCAGCGGGCCTCACGCAGCCTCAACCATCTGCAAATTTAAAACCGGGCTCTGACTCAGGGCATGAATCTCAATTCTGGCCACCTTTGCTGCAAGCCCAATCCGACAATAGCCCCCTGCCGCATCAGACCGCAGAGAGGGCAGCCGCGGCCCAGGAACACCAAATCAACGAAGCGCTGAAATCGGGCCTTACAGAACCCACAAAATCCACGATAAAAAAGACTTCATTAAGGGACTACGTCAGGAACTCAGCACCAGCGATAGCCTTGAAGAAAAAACCCAGTCCCTCGGCGAAGTTTCAGGCCCCTTCCCCTACGATCACAGCAGCAGGGCCACATCAAATCTTGGTTCAGCCCATGGTCCACGCAGCAGCCGGCGGATTTGACAGCTTGTCGCCATTAAGCCCCCTAGTAACGACAGAATTCCTCCTCATTGACGCCCCAGACGCTCTAGACGATAGCCGATCACACCAGGCCTCAGGTCCATCATCACTTGATCAACAGACAGCCCAAATTGAACAGGCTCCCTCTGAAGTTACTATCCTCAAAGACGCCTCCCTGCCACCTTTTCAGTCCGTCCCGAATCCAAGCCAGTTTTCTCCAATAGCACTAATACCCCCAAATTCAACCCTACCCGATTACCAAATAAGGAGCACTAAAGTTCTGTCACCACAAGTTATGACCCACCCATGTGCCCACCTCAGTAAATTCAAACAGTCGCATTTAGAAAGCCCTCCAGATACCGTTGACCATGGTGATCAAATGGTCAACCTAGAAGGGCCTTACGAGAATATAAATCACACTCCTTTAGACTTATCGTTCTTCATCAACGAACCTAAAAAGTCTACTGTTCAGGAAAACGTCCCATCAACTGACCTTAACGATCTTTGGTCACAACTACTGCAAACCCTTCAAACCACGGCTGCAGCACTAACTTATCATTCAGATAAAATGGATATGCAGGTGGACCTTTTAAACACACTTGCGGTGTACACTGCCGGGATTGATCAAAAACTGGAGGCGCTTAACTCACTCATTATAAAAGCTCAATCCCAAGTCCAACTGGTCCAATCAGTATGCTGCTGTTCTCCCATAATTGACTCTCTGTCGTCTTTACCCCAATTTCTTTCCTCAGTCTTAACCGAGATTAAGAAACTACCAGTGTCGGGGCCACCCGATTCTCCATTCCAGGCTCTCAGCTTGGTCCAGGGACCTACCCCAGTGGAAGAACAACCCGACCTTTTTCTCCGTATCTTACAGAGCCAGCGGATTGCAAAGCAATTCCCACTGAACCGCCAAATAATCATAACACGCATCGGTTGTCGAAACGGGGAAAAAAAAGACAGCAGAAGAGCCGGAACAAACATATAATGGAAACCAAAATTATAAGTGTTAGTCATTCCCTAAAGATCAACACAGAGTCATCACAGGAACAGCCAGCTACGTCAGGAGCAAACCCGAGCTCACAATCAATAGTGCTCCCACTGGTTCCTCAGACAGAACTCTCGCAATTAAACAGTCAAAAAACAGGGCCACCTCAAGACCCATGGCTCCTCTCGCAGCTACCTACTCAAGTAATCAAACCCCAACAGAGGCGCCAGCACTCGGCAAAGGGCGACCGGGAACTGCAAATTCCCAGACGCCACTTTTAGACTCCAGCTTTGTTCACCCAACTACAGAGGAGGACAATACCCTAGCCCCGCAGTGTATAGCCAAAGAGCTTGTCCACTTGAATTCCTCAAATCCATCAAGCCACCAACAGTTGGCGGTCACGTGTAAAAGAACTTCCGTTTTATCTTTAACTACCAACCACCAAGAGCTGTCTCTTCCATCACCCGCAGCAGGTACGACAAAGCTGGTTCCCGAAGAAAATCCAAAGCAAATAAAGCCGTTAACTACTGATGAGGTCTTTATGCAAGCATCTAACAGCCCAGGCACCAAACTGCTACTAACCCCAGAATACGTATCCCAAGGCCCTCATGATATTCTCAATCGAGGGAACATTCTAAGACTTTTCAAATCATCCCCGGACTTAAGTACTTTGCAATCGAAAGATATAATTGCCATTGAATTTATACCAATCACAGGAACCCAAGCGGGAGAAGCAACCCAAATTACACTAGCATCTCCAGCAATTTGTGAACTGGTTCAGTCAAAAACTGATCAATTTAAAAACTGGGGCATAATAATAACAACGCCCAGAGTCCCCCGCTACCCATTGATACTAGAAAACAGTCAGGTTCATGCCCCCAGTGCAACCTTGGCTCCTTTTTCAGTATTAAAGTCAGCAAGAAGCCGTTCACCAGCAGCAACTCTAGTGCATAAAACTAATCACCAAAATCCTGAAAGTACAGACTGGTCATGGCCACCAGGAGCTTTATCCAGAACCCGGAATGATTGAAACACCTTTAACCACGGCCTAGCAATATGTTCCTGGAATATCAACGGATTTTGGCAGAAAAATCAATCCGTAGCCACCCTTGACTTCTTAAAGGAATATGACATCATTCTTTTACAGGAAACCTGGGCAGTAGACAGTATCCCCATCGAAGGCTACCTGGAATTTACGACCTTTGCCTCAAGACAGTCTAAGTTCGGCAGGCCGAGCGGCGGACTCACGATCTACGCATCAACCAAATTATCCCAACGCATCGAACAGATAAAATTTGAAGAAGATTGGCTCTCTGGAATATTGTTGGGAAGTCCACCCATCGATAGCCAACTGCTCCTCCTCAATGTCTATATCTCTCCGTGTACCATCAAGAAAAAATCCAAAATGGATAGTTTGACCAACATTGTTTGCAATTTGCTAAGTGAGCACGGCAGCATACCTAGCATAATTTCAGGAGATTTCAACACCAACCTCTACTGTGACCCTCCTGAGGACATAGGGATTGCTTGCCCAATGGTTCCCCCACACCTTGCTTCACAATCGACCCCCGCAGGAAATAGACCATCGAAATTGGGGGAGTATGAAGTCATCCAGCTAAGCAGCGTAGGATTCACTGTATTGAATGGGCGCTTTGCCACGGACACTCCTCCTGCCTGGACACGATCAGAAGGCTGAACCCACTCCTTTTTGGACTTTTCTTTAGGGAGTAGGGAAATACTCTCTCTGATTGAGAGTTATCACATCGCACCTCAAGGTGAGAGTGACCATCGGCCACAAATTATAACACTATCCGCCAACATCCCACGACATCAGGAACTTGCCCATACCCATTCAGGTTGTCATACAGAGAACCGAAAGCGAATGAAATGGTCAGACGGTGCGGCTCTCCCCTGGATGGAAAAATGCAGAGCTTTACTACACTCACCACCGGACACAGATTCCTCTGTTATCAGTGGCTGGGCTAACTTCATAAATCAATTATTTGAAGAAATTCCACCCAAGAGGCGCACCTGTCAACAAGTATTTCAATTCCGCATCTCACCAGCCACAAAAAAATTAAAGGCACACAGAAACCGAGCCCTTCGCTTGTCAAGGAAGAGCCCAGATAATAAAACTAAATTTAACAATTACAAGCAAGCCCAAGCAGCTTTCAAGTTCGCAATACATAGGGAAAAACAAGTCGCCTCGGATCAATTTTGGCTGACACATATTCATGAAAGCAAGAATCCCAATTTAAAACAATTCTGTTCTCTCATAAACAGGGGCTTACAAGGCAGAAGTGACCACGGCAGCGCAAACATCAGCGCAGACGAATGGACCCAGTTTTTATCATCTCATTTCAGAGATCACAACAAAAAGGACGACCACCCCAAGCCCTTCAGATCAGTCAACGCCGTGATATCATCTCCGGAAGTTAAGAGCTCAAGCCGACCCGGCCTCAGCCCCTCAGCTAATAACGCAACAGACGAATTAACAAACGAGGGCTATGTGAAAAACAATGATTTACTGTCGGAGACCATATTGACATCAGATGATCTAAAAAACAAGATCTCACGCTCAATAGGGAAAGCTAGGGCCGAAGGAGCCCCAGGGCCAAGCGGTCTTCCCCAGGCCATGTTTAAATCAGAAGTTGAACTATGGTCAGTTTACTTGACCCCCCTGTTTCTCCATTGCAGGTTAAATAATACTATTCTAGAGTCCTGGAGAGGTGCTATCATTCACCCAATTTATAAAAGCGGGAAGAGAAACAATCCTAATAATTATCGAATGATAGCACTCCTTGATGTCGAGTCCAAATATTATGCCAGCATTTTATTGGAAGACTTGCTGGCCTGGGCCGATACAACAAAGCGCCTCCCTTTTAACCAGATGGGTTTTGTGGCCAATTCTGGTACCACAACTAATTTATTCACGTTAACCGTCTTGATAGAGAAAGCGGCAGTCCAACAAACCCAACTGCATTGCTGCTTTGTTGATTTCAAGGCGGCCTTCGACCGAGTGCCCCAGAGCCTGCTGTGGCAAAAATTAGACTCCTTTTTAACTTGTTTATATCGGACTTATCCCCAATACTTGATAGTGTTAACTGCCACCCCCCTCAACTAGACGGAAACCGCATCAGTAACCTGCTGTATGCCGACGACTTGGTGTTGCTAAGCCAAACAAAAGTAGGCCTAAAGAGGCTACTTGTTGATATGCTTCCCTATACAACAAGAAACTCCCTAGAGTTGAACTTTCTGAAAACAAAAACAATTTCTTTTGGGAAGCATAAGAGGTCATGTGGAGGGTGGTATTTCAATAATGCAAAGCTTGAATCAGCACCCCACTACAAATATCTGGGAATCTTTCACGATACTAGATGTTCATTCGTCAAGCAGAAAGAAGCATTAAGGGCCAAAGCTTTGTCACTAGAGGCCGCCGCTGCGAAACTGTCAAAACAGCTACTTGGCCCAAGTCTAACCCCTATGCTGAAAGTAATGAAGGCAAAGATAACTAATTCTCTGTCGTACGGGCACGAGATCATGAGGGGCTCAACAAGCACTTTATTAAACAAACTAACAATCAAAATTTATAAACGTGCGTTCCGCCTGCCAAAATTAGCTTCACCTGCCCAAGTTCGACTCGAACTAGGCCTACTAGACCATCATGGCGTAGAGGCTGGAACGTTTATAAAGTTTTGCAACAGATTGCGCCATGCCCGGTAGGGCTCCCTGGAGGCCAGACTTTGGCAGGAAATATCGAAAAGCCTTACCAGCCAGAAATATCGGCATCATTTGGATTACTGCCTACAATTACTTGGAGTTAAGGAATTTTGGGGAACAAATCCCTCACAGCCAGCGCTAAAGGTAATCATCAAGAAAAGCGTCCGGCTGTGGTCCTTTCATTCAGACAGGGCAATATTGTCAAAGAGGAAGCACGCATGGGCAGTGATTTCCAATTTTAAACCAGGCGTTGAGTCACCCTACTTAGCAAGCACGTTCGCACTTTACTGGAAACAAAAGTTTTTAGCACTGAGGATTGGTGAATGGCCTTTTTTGAAGAACCTTCCTGAATGGCGCCGTTCCGGCAATAGTATTAAATGTAGGATGTGCGGTTATCACTCCGAATCAATGGAACACATAGTCTGTGTATGTCCCGCAATGCTTACAGTTAGACGGTCTCTATTGCGGGAAGAATGGATCAGGCTAGAAGTTCGATCATGCCGCCAAGCAATAATAGCTGCCTTAAACCCGGACAACACGAAGTTGAACATTGGGCTCACCAAATTTGTCAATAAGGCGTCAAAACTGTTGGAAGATACTAGTGCTGCTGAATCTTTCTCACCTCCGCAGAGCGGCATTTTGTCCATAGGTCCCATAACAGAACCTTTGACTGTTAATAATTGCCGATCTGAACCTGGTCTTTTAGCTGAACATTAACTGCTTACATGGTTTTAGTGAATTGAAAGAAAAACACAGTTTTGTAATTTTTATTGAGTTGTCTTTTTTACGAATGAATTGAACGAGTTTTATATTGTAATGGTTTTTAAGAAATCAAACAATAAAGTATTTATTTAGGTATCAGTGAGCAGCTGTCCATTGGCCCTGCAGCTAACTCACTGCAAGCAGCCACCGCCAACTGTTCTATACCTTGCATAATGACATTTGAAAACAAGGTCTAATCCCGGAGTACCTACAGCCCACCCTGCATTGTCTGTGTGCTATGCCAGTCCCTCACACCAACATCTATTGTCAGTTTTGTGACCCAGAACCTCCTTGTTAAATTTCATTGTCAGCCTGCTGTTCTTATACCTCCTGCCTACCCTACAGTGTGACCTTGCTATCCTTGTCCCTCCTACCTACCCCTCTGTTGTCTGTGTGCTGCCCAAGCCACTCTCACCTAACTTCTGTTCTCAGCTTGATAATCCTCCTGCCTACCCTCCATTGTCAGCTTGCCATGCCCACCCCAACCACTTACCCTCTGTTGTTTGTGTGCTTCCCAAGTCCCTCCAGTCTAATCTCTGTTGTCAGTAGTAAACTGTCCCTACTCCTCCTGCTTACATATGGTTAAAAGTGCGCTGTCCAAGCTCCTTCCACCTACTCTTTGTTGTCAGCTTGCAGTCCCTGCCTCTGCCCCTCCCGCATACCCTCCATTGGCAGATTTGTGCCCCTGACCCTCCCATACCACCTACTGTCTATTGTCACCTGGCTGTCCCTGCTCCATCCATCTACCTTCATTATCCCTTATCAGATTTCTAGCCCTTCCTAGGCCCAGGCAAAATTAAAATGTCACTTGTGGAGTTGGCGGAATTTGGTAACTCCGCTCTACGCATGTAACACAGAGTTTCAACTGAATTTCACCATCCGTTGCATGGCGTAATTATAATCCTGTTAGTGTGTGCAAGACTTGTGTCAGCACGTGCTGGCAAGCACAACAAGATTCTTCGGCCGCCACTGCTGCTTCCAGTCACAATGGAGCCTTCCAGCACCATTTTTGTGATGCTGGCAAGCGCAAGCAGCTGAAGCAGCTTCTCAAGCACATTCTCTACTCATCAAGCAGCTACATCAGCTCGAAAATACGTATTTAAGTGAATATTCTACTCCAATGAACCGTTCAGGTTGATTTTTAGTGTGAAAAGCATTTTTTTGTACTTTTTTTTTCAACAAGAAGAAAGGGCCCCAGAGGCTCAAACTTCATCTTCCTATCTAGCAGGCTTCTCCTAGTGCTTTGTCCATCTTCTTGTCACTTTTCATTTGAATTTCGAGGTGGAATGATAACTCTCTTTGTATTGGATTACTGCTGCATATATACCATTGGATTTTAACCCGTTCCGTGCTTGCGTCGGCCAACGGCCGACGCAAGCACTACCTCGCTGGTGCTGCGCACGTCCGTTGGCTGACGCAGCCCCGCCCACTCTTTAATTCTCCCGCACCGCGGGAGAATTTGCGCTGCGGTTAAGCGGTTAAAGACTTTATTTTTGTGACATCACCAGTAAGTTCAAAAACATTTGTATAAGGGTGTTGTTTGTTTGATAGAGGGCGTGCACATGCATTGATTTCTAATTTTATTCAAATTTTTAAATTTGATTGTGGTTGTGGTTGGTCGCAAGGAGTTGCAGAAGTGACCTAGGTATTTTTTTTGCATTTCATTTTTCTCTTTTGTAAGGGAAAAAGTCTGCACAGTTCGGTACAGTTTCTCCATGTTTGTTAAATTTGCACTAATCATGTATTTTACTTTGTGGCCTAGTCTACTCATGGGCCACCCAGCCAGTACATGTCATTGGGTACATGAAATAACTGTTTATGTGCTATATGTTGTTTTAACACATCATTTTGGCCATGGCTGTCTGTGTGCTGCCTATGTCCTGCCACCTAACTTCTGTTCTCACTTGAAATTCCTCCTGCCTACCCTCCATTATCAGCTTGCCACACCTATCTCAAACACTTACCCTTCATTGTGTGTGTGCTTTCCAAGTGCCTTCTGTCTACTCTCTGTTGTCAGTAGTATGCTGCCCCACTACTCCTGCCTACATTCAGTTGAAAGTGTGCTGTCCAATTCCCTTCCACCTTATATCTATTGTCAGCTTGCATCCCCTGCCCCTCTTGCTTTCCCTCCATTGGCAGGTTTGTTCCCCTGACCCTCATGGCTAAACTCAGTTGTCAGCTTGTTGCTCCCAACCTCTCTGCTTACCCTAGTTGTCAGCTTGCTGCTCATGTCCCTCTTACATACCCTCTGTTTTCTGTGTACTTTCTAGCCCCTCAAACTTAACCTCCATTGTCAGCTTCCTGGCCTTCCTGCATACCCTCCATTGTCAGCTTGCTACCCCTGCCCTACTCTCCTAACCTCTGCTCTGTGTGCACTGCCCAAGCCCCTCCGATATACCCCAGGTTGTCAGCTTGCTTCCCCTACTCTTACCATCTACCTTCTGTTAAAAGCATGTTTTTGAAGTCCTCCCACTTACCGTTCATTGTCAATTTGATGCTCTTTGCTCCGCCCACATATCCTCTGTTCCCAATATGCTGCCCAAGCTCCTCCCACCTGCCATCTATTGTCAGCTTGTTGGTCCTGCCCTTCCAGTCTGCGTGCTTCCCAAGTCTCTCCACCTAATCTCTGTTGTCAGCTTTCTTCTCCTACCCCTTCCCCTCCCTCCTACTCTCAAGTGTCAGCCTTCTGCCCCTACCCCTTGCCCTTCCCCTCCCTCTAACTCTCAGTTTTCCGCTTACTGCCCCTCCCGCCTAACCTCAGTTGTCAGTGGGCGGGCCAAGCCCCTTCCACCTACTCTCCATTGTCACCTGGCTGCCCCTGCCCCTTTCATCTACCTTCATTATCCACTTGCTGCCGCTGCCCATCCCACCTAACCTCACTGTCCCTCATCACATTTATATGCCTGCGTAGGCCCAGGCAAAATTAAAATTTTGCTTGCGTAGTTGGCAGAATTCAGTAACTCCGCGCTACACATGTAACACAGAGTTCCTGCTGAACCCCACCATCCGGTGCGAGATTTGACGGCCACTAGCAAGTGCGAGTGTTGAAAATGGCCTTTTTTGCAGGGTTATCCCCAAACTTTTTGCTTCTTCCTCCTATTTTTTCCTGACCTGTTATGTTGGTTTTAAAACTCTGGGCACTTTACCACTGCTATTCAGTGCTAAAGTGCATATGCTCTCTGCGTAAATTGTATCATGGATTAGTGTTTCCATGATTGGCATATTTGATTTACTGGTAAGTCCCTAGTAAAGTGCCCTGAGAGTGCCAGGGCCTGTAAATCAAATGCTACTAGTGGGCCTGCAGCACTGATTGTGCCACCCACAGAAGTAGCCCTGTGAAGGTAACTCAAACCTGCCACTACAGGGTCTGTGCGCAGTTTGTAACTGCCATGTCGACTTAGCAAGCCCACCCACTTGCCAGTAAGGGTGGGAGGCTAACTCCACTCCACTGTCGGAATTTGCAGATTTTTACCCACTCCGCCCTCCTCTTCGAGCATGAAGTTTGCCAAAAACTCTGTCAATTCCACGGAGCATAGTTTACCGGCACCACCCTCTGCTGGGACACTACCTCGCAGGTCAAAGACCTCCTGTGGCCCTGTTTGCGCATGCTCGGACTCATGCTTGCTTACTGAGTACGTTCAGTCTCTTGCCTGATCATGTAGAGTGTGCACGACAATAATGGCGGCGCAAGCAGGGATGAGCAACTCCCAGGAGTCAGGAGGGCTCTGTGCTGCCAGGGACAGGAACCGCAGCCACCTTTGCCGTCTCCCTGGGAAGCCTTGCTGCAGCAGTTGAAGAGAAGAAGACTCGAAAGCTTCTCCACCCCCTCCGTGCAGCCAGAGGCTTCTCCATCTCCCGCTGCTGCTCTCCGGTGAGTTTCGCATGCACAGCTCGAAAACTACTCTATCTAAACTTACTGAAGTTCTCAGGGGAGGGAGCATGCGGTGCATTAGCATTGTTATTGAGTTAAAGGCCGCCAAAAGCATTTCATGCTCCTGGGCACTCATTTTATACATATAAGGGGAAGTTAGTAGAGACGATCCTCTGCGTGAAGACGCCACGGGAGCAGCATTCTAAGTGTGGAGCAAAACAGTGGGTCGTAGCTGATGTATGCGCAAAGGTATGACTTACTGCTGTTGCATTCATCTGCGCTTGCTTACAGTCTGTGAATGATTTAATTGATGCAACTGCTGAGCTGTATTCATTAATCAGAGATCCCATTCACGAGAGGAACTGACAGACACGCACTGTAACAATTACGAATCCATGAGCTGTGAAGCGCGGCCTGTTTAGTGAGAGAGAATGTGCTATGTGATGGATTTTTTTGTATAGGTTAAGTAAGGCTCTGAGGAAAGTTATATGATATATCTTTATTCTTTGATTTCATGATTAAGAGAAAGGTTGTGTCTGCTCAAAGTACATTTAGCATCATTTGCTCTGCAGGGGCCACAATTTCGTATTATATAAGGTGTTCAATTGCCAAATATTCGGAATTGCTGATTTAAAGTAGGCCTTTATCCTTGTGTGACCTTTTGCCCACTCCATAGAACGAGTAGCCTGAAGCACTGGCGTACAGAACAGCAGGAAAACAAATCAGTCATGGTGTTTTCTTTTGTTCACATTCCTCGGTGCACATGACTTTGCTGAAAACATTTGCCTATGACGATCCGTGTCTGTCTGTTATGTAAGCAGCTGCAATGCATTGTTTTAAACAATTCCTTGTGGACAACTCCGGCTCAGTAGCAGTGGGTGGAGTTTCACGGAATTCCACAGAGTTTTTATTTAATTCCACGGAATTCCGCGTAGCAGAACTCCGCAAACTCCACCCAGGGTTACTTGCCAGGCCCTTATCTTCCTTTTTCTTACATATAAGTCACCCCTAAGGTAGACCCAAGGTACCCCTGTGAGCAGGGTGCTGTGTATGTTAAAGGTAGGACAGGTACTGGTGTGTGTGATATGTCCTGGTAGTGAATTACAGTGCATTTTGTTTTTCACTATGGAAAGGCTATCTGTCCCATAGGGTAGAATGGGAGTTTATTTATAACATCTTATAAATGTAACTTTCCATTGGGACAAGATAGGAAGATAAAGTTTAGTATGCCTGAACTCAGAATGTAAAAATGCATCTTTTAGTAAATATGATTTTTATGTTCTGTGTTTGAAAATACCACTTTTAGAAAGTAGGTATTTTCTTGCTTAGCCATTCTATGGGCCTCTGCTGGTTTGTGTATTGACTGTCTGGCTTTGGAGTGACAGGGGTTGGGGAGGTGAAATCTCTCAGACCGCCACTGGGGGGGTTGATGTGTGGCCTGCCTTTCCTGAATGAGTCAGGGCTGTGCTGAATAGACCTGGGCTGCATTCAGTGTAGTGGAAGGAGTTTTCACTAGCACCTGAATAGGTCCAGTCTGCATTTAGAGTGGTGGGAGGAGATTTCCCTTGCACCTGAATAGGCCCTGTCTGCCTTGAACAATGCTGTCTCCACCTCCTGCCAGGAAGCTGGTACAGAGAGGACAGAACTGGTCTGGACTAAGCACAGACACTCTTTGCCGGAGAGAACAAAGGGATTTTGAGTATAAATATTGGGTCCCAGACCCCAGAACTTTAGAGCTCACTGGAATCCAGGAACCTGTCAAGAAGAAGAGCTGGAAGAGCTGCCAGGAAGAGTACTGCCCCCTTTGCTGTGTTGTTGCTTTGTTGGGTTGGCCTGCAGTTGCTGCTTCTGCAGTGGGCAGTGAAAGGACTGGACTGAACTTTCTTTTACTTGTGCTGCGCATCTCCGAGGACTTTAAGTAGAGCTTGCCTCCTGTTCTGAAGTCTCTTGGACTGCAAATACTTCACCAACCTCTGGATACCGCTTCTAGAACCGCTGTTTCAGTTGCCACAGAGAAGGAGCAACCAACTCCGTCACCGACTCCGTCGCTGGCTCTGTGTCATGACGGCACCGCAGGAGGCACCGTCCGCATCTCGCACCACAACCCTTGTCTCACCGACGATGACCAATGCCGCCGCCACCAAGCCGCTGCTTGCACTGTGACTTGTTGGCACCCCACTCCGCACCACTTCACTTTGCCATCCTGGTCTCACCACTGACTTCAACACCTGTGACCGCATCATGGCTGTGGACACCGCACATAAGTCTCAGGATGCACTGCCTTGTCCCACACAGCAGTCTGGGCCGCCCGATGCCAGCTCCCGCTAACCGGCTCCGTCGATTGCACCGCAGCCTGCCAGCACTGCATCAAGCACTACCTCACCTTGCACCATAAGCTGTAGTCTCACCAATGCCGTCTGGACGATCATCACCGAGCTGTTGCCTGCACCGCATCAAGAGGGCACCGCACCCTGCACCGCGTTGCCACGACCGGCTCGCACCAACGTGCCCGCCGCAATGAGAAAGGTACTGTTGCTGAGTCTGTCCACACTTTCGATGGCCCGTACCGATGCAGTCAGCTGGAACTGTTAGACTGTTGTTTTCAGCACCGAGGTAGCCCCGTATGGAGCTACCGACTAGTACGAACATTGCTTTTGAGGTATTTCTGCAATTTTAAGGATATCTTGCAAAGTATATATTTTTAAAGTACTGTATGTTGGATTTTTATCGTTTTGGTCTTGTTTTGGATATATAAAAATATTGGATATTTTTCTAAACTGGTGTGGTGTCCTTTTGTAGTGTTTTCACTGTATTACTGTTGGTTATGTGCAAATGCATTACACACTGCTTCTGAGATAGACCTGACTGCTCGTGCCAAGCTACCAAGGGGGTGAGAAGGGGTTATTTTAGGAGTGTAAAAACCCTGACTAGGTAGAAGGGTCCCTACTTGGACAAAGGTGCAAACCCTTGCCAACAGCGAGCGAGATTTGGCTGCTGCTATTGCGGCTTCTGGTCGCAATGGAGTTTCCCAGTGCCATTTTTGTGATGTTGGCAAGCGCGCATGGCCACAGCAGCCTCTCGAGCATATTGTTTCTTGACAAGCAGCTAAATTAGCTAAAAAAGACATTTTTGAGTGCGTATTCTACTCCAACAAACCTGTAAGATGAATTTTTAGTGCAAAAACATTATTTTTTTAAAGTTTTTTTTTGTAACAATACGGAAATGCTCCAGAGACTCCAACTTCCTCTTCCTATCCAGCAGGCTCCTCACAGCGCTTTGTCTATGTCCTGGTCTCTTTTCAATTGTATTTCGAGGTGGAAGGATCTGTCATAAGGTTTCTGCACATACAGAGCTATGCACAGGATAATAGGACCTCGGAATATAGTGGTGAGCCAACCATAGACCTTAGCACCCAAAACCCCAACCCAACTAGCCTTAGCATCCCATTAGCACCAATGTACCAATGATTAGATAACCCAGAACACGGTATCTCTCTCCCTCAGGACTCGCAGAGGCAAGAACACTCTTTCGTCACTCACTCGTACCTGTCCACAACGTGCGTAAGAAGAGACACTGTATAGGTTAAAATGTTTATTTCAACTTACGTGCTCTAAGATACAGTACACGTGTCAGTACTACTAGCATAATACATATGAATAATATAATCAGCATAGTTACAACTCCATAGAATACGAACGGGGAAAGCATCTCATAAAGCAGTGGATATATGTCTAACTAACATTACCACCCTCCCCGTGCTGGAAGCTAGTATATTATAAAAATAGAAGACCTTTGGGCTTTGACTAGCGAACCCCCATACCTCAGTCTCTAGATGCACAACTACATCAGCAGACAATCACAGCTCTTCTCTCTGGAAGGATCGCCTCCAAGTGCCCTAGAGCGGGTGAACCGCATTATTAAAAGCCCACTAATTTCTCCATGGCAGCTGTACATGGTGTTATGTCTAGGTGCGAGGGACGGGCCAAATCAGTAAGAACCAGGGACGTGTTATTCGACCTTGTATCTGTTGTTCAGACTGAGCCCAAAGGGAACAGGAGAAAAGGTGAGAAACAGAAAATGCAGACAGTTGTAAAATAACTTGGCAGAAGCAGAGGGCGACAGAACAACGGCTAAGAGTAACGTGCGCAAAAGTCATCATGGCAGCCAGGCCCATGCCAACGTATCCAGGCAGGCCAGGAGGCCACAAACCACAAGACACCCTCCCCTGGACAGTCCATCGGCCAAGACAAAAAACGAAGACAGAGGTCCAAACACCTGAGCAGAACAGAGGCGTCCACAGTGGAAGATGTGGAACGGAGTAAGGTAGCAAAGGACAGTCAGCGTGGCAGTTCACTGACAGTGAACGGCAGATCAATCCAAAAATGTGGAAGTGCAGAAATATGCTATACCGTCCAAGAGGACATCATTGGAATCGTCAAAAAACGTAGACGCCATCCAGTCCAACAGGTCAAAGCTGCAGGAATGTTCCTCAGAGGATGGAGCATCCAAAAGCAATGCGGGACAGCTTGCGTGATATTCAATATAACTTTGTTGTAGGAGATTCTGAGCAGCCGCCCAGATATTCCATTGTGCCAATATCCCCAGTGCAGCCGCACGCATCATAAAGCCAGCAACGGAACAGTCCCGTTCATGGGCCTCTAAGGGACCCACCAACTGAACAAAATCCGGAACAGACAATGACGAATTGGAGAGGCAATAATCCATGGTCCATGTGAAAGGACAGCGGATGCAAGACATCACAGGTTGCACGCAAGTGAAATACGCAAAGCGAAAAGAAAGGGTGTAGGACACACTGATAGTCGCCAAGGGCAGAACATCGAAGCCAACCAGAAGTCGCTCACGGAGCAGCTGGAGGCGTTCGGGATCGAGAAGGGCCCAGTGGTGAGCAGCCATTGCGCAGAAAACAGACCAACAGCAAGACACCAGCCGCCAAAGCGAGTATTAATGGAAAACCACCAAAGACGCTAGAAAAAATAGAATGTATGAACGCCGGTATCACACCAAAAATAGTTTGGAAGGTGGACACCAGGCCAGACCCTACAATCTTAAAAAAATGTACCAGACCCTCAGTGTTTGATGCGTTAAAAATTCGATGAATTAACTCCCCGAAATGTTGGGGGAGGTTGGTGTTCAAAAGGGCCTGTATTTCACTGTGGGTACTCGCCACCTGGAGAACGAATGTCTCCCGGGCGGACGTGAGCGTCACCTCCTCATTCAATAATAGGGCCTTTATTCTGCTCAACTTATTGAAGTCTGCCTCCATGGTAGGAATGGAAGGCCAAATAGAGTTATCAACGATGTCGTGAGGGGGAGGAAAAAGCACATTCTTGCAGCAGACAACTCTGTGCGAAACCGTAACAATATACGGAATGCCGGCCTGTAGGCCACAACAATCTTCGTTATTTAAAAGCAAATAGCTACCATTAGTAAGCAAAGTAAAAGTAGGGGAAATAGCAGGAGCAGGAATACCCTTTAGCACACATGCAAGATTCGGAACTGAAACGCTACAAGCCCCGTGCAATTTAATATGTTTACAAATAAGCGAATGACCCACAGTTGAATCACAAGACTCCCCTGTGAGAAACACTTCCTTGCCGTCTCTAAGGCATTTATACATGAAAGGCAAGGACCAGAGTTCATGCAGGAAAGCACTACCCAAAGGCTGGAAACGGCCCACAGGATAATGTTTCATGCACGAGCTAAATTCAAACAAGGAAAAAGGTAAAGCTATAACCCCATGAACTAGCCACACCGCAGAATCTAGTTCCGCTACAGAGAATGGTAAAGGATCCACTTTCTCGATATGTAACAAAGTGTAAGATGCATCTTTCATGGACATGAACTGCTGTTTTTCAGTCAAATTAAAAGGCAGAAAAAGGGCAGTGGTGTTCAAGAAATTCCAAGGAACTTTACCTAACTTAAGGGTTTGCAAAGTCCACGCAAACTGCATCACTGAACGCAATTGATTCTGACCATGATACAAAACAGAAACATCATCTTGTACTATATCAACAACAGAGGACACAATATTCTCTAATGTGTAAATGCGGGAAGACAGGGTATTTATACTATTGTCAACAACAGCAAGCACCTTTTCCAAATTTGCTTGGTCTATTTCCCGAAGACGGGAAGCAGCTTCCATTTGTGACAGCTTCCAGAGTTCATTATACGCTTCATAAATGAATCTCTTCGGTCGGGGACCACGAGGTCCCAAGATAAAGTCGGACAAATCAATAGTGCCTGATAGGAGGGACAAATGTTTCTTAACAGAGTCTAAGGACGAATGTTGTAGCCATTGTTTACATAATTTACCAACTGAATACGTGGTGACAGTACGAGTTTCAGCAAATCTTGGATCAGGCTTGTCCTGTATGTAGCCATGAACTGTGCCATGAAAACGCAGTTGGCATGCATTCGATGATATGGGCCATGCCAACCAGGGTGACTGTATCAGTGTAGAAACATTAAAGGAGTTGTTTTGAAACTGGGCTTGCAACGTCATAAGGGACATATTAAAACGCAAGCTATCATTTGGAAAACTCGACAAGGATGGGATGGCTGGCGCATTTAGTTGTTTAATGGTAGCCAACCCCCAACACGTGGTTTGATGAATGGAAGCATTCAGAAATACAATTTGGGCCGGGATAAGGCAAGCGCGGTGCAAGGCCTCGGTGCCTTGCACCTGCCATGGCTTTGAGCCCCAGATTGATTTTAAATCCACTGTGTCTTTCCAATACTCATAACCACCCACCGCCAAGGCGCTCAAAAAGGAACCCGAGTACAGTAATTTGGTGTGGGTCAACATTATTTTTTGTGTCAATGGGGTTTTCAATTTAAAATAATAGGACCCAGGGTTCGATAGATTGAAATCAGTGAAATAGGTAAATTTATTTCAAAGAGTCTGGGAGCTACCTGGTATGGGCTTTGGGCAATGTTCCCATTGGGTGTAAGTAACAGGGCTGCGTAGTGCACTCGGTTTGTGGAGAAAATGGTTGCCCCAATGCTGGTAGCAATACAGATCGGCATAATTCGCAGAATTCATATACAAATCCTCAGCATTAAAGGAAGCATAATATTTTAAATCAGCAAACAATGCTTCAACGGCATGCACATCCCAGTCATCAGAATGAATATTACTTTTTACTACATCACCCATAGAGACTCGAAGGACATTTGGTACATTAATAATTTCTGTCGGGCCATGGATCTGAAAGTTTACCGCATCCCATACGATGCCATCAGCAACTGGAAACGCTGAAATGTTCACGAATGTGTGGTCACGCTTCATGATGTGTGAAGAGGAATGAGGAGCCAAAGTTCCAGCAACACTGTTCACAGCAGAGCGTTCAGGTAAATAGTGACCATTGATGAGTAGAAAAAACACTGTGACAAAGCCAATGGACATGAACAAAAAAATCAAGAAAAGCACCATCCAGATATATGTCCAAGGTGGAATCAAAAAATTGTCTCTAAACCAGGATACAAAAAGACTAAACTTGGACGGGACCGTTGATGAGTTGGAATCCGAGTCAAAGGAATAACGTGTCGGGCTCAGTGGCGTTGTTGGTTGGTGTGCCACCGACTCTGTGGCGGGATAGGTATATTCGTCCTCGTCGATGCAGGGGGAGACAGGGGGTTCAAATATATTTTCAGGCAAATCAACCATCTCCATGGTAACATCAGTGATCGTTCGTGCAGGTGTGCCTCGAACACATGTCCGATAAATGGCAGGACAAGAGACCGCTGGTGTGACACTATTCAGGATCGGCCAGATGTTGTAGCTTGACATTTTCCACTGAGATGTATCTGTTTTCCTTGCGACCGGGAAGCGGTGGTAAGATGACTGTACGTGTTCCCTTCAAGCCCAGGACTGGAACCGGTGCACGAAAAGAGGGGCCGAATTCTTTTTGTTCTCCACCTTCTCTCGTACCAGGTCGCCAATCTTCGGAAGCCAGCCGGCAACCGGAATCTGCAGAGCAGGGTCTGTGGCTGAAGGCAAATGTGCAATTGCAAGTTTGTCTCGGGCTTCTTGTAAGTCCTGTAACATGGTAGAATGGTTATCTACATCAAACTTGGCGGATTGCGCCGCCATGTCTAGACCATCAAGGTCAGGCACAAACATTTGTATGCCAAAGAGCATTTCGTAAGGGGTCCGCCCACCCAGAGGTCTTCTAGGGAGATTATTAAGTGCACGCTGAACGGTATACAAGTGGGCCAGCCAGTTCCTGCCAGTACCTATAACTCTAGCTGTCAAGGATTGCTTTAAGTCACGGTTCATTCGTTCAACGATAGAGTTGCCCTCAGGCCTATACGGAGACGAAAATTTCACCCGCACCCCCAAAGAACCCATTGCGTCCTTGTAAGCCTTAGAGGCAAACGCCGGACCTTGGTCAGAATGGAAGGTGCCGCATGCAAAAATTCCCACAAAGACACGCAAATCCCTGATGACATTTCGAGCGTCAGCACTCCGTTGTGGCCAGACCCAGATGAACCGTGTGCACGAGTCCACTGCCACTAAGATATATTTATAGGCAGTGTCTGAAGAAAATGGACCGCAGTGATCCAAGTAAACACACCCAAAGGGTCTGTTTGAAATTCCGAGCGAGGTCTGAGGTGGTCTTGTGACCGTGGAAGGCTTGATCTGTTGACAAACGTCACAGGAAAGCACATAAGTACGGGTATCTTTATATAAACCACGCCACCAGTAACGCTGCTGCAAAATGGAAATTGTCGCAGACACACCAGCATGTGCCGAAGCCATGCCTTCGTGTGCTGCCGTTATCAAGGAACGTCTGCGGTCCGCGTTGGGGATCAACCGATCACCAACGTCAGGTATTGTTACATAAGGAGCCTGTTCGGGACCTAACTGGTAAGAATATTTGGAAGGGAAACCCCTAGGGTAATTCGTTCCTTCCTTTGTTGCAGCAATAGCTGCCAAGATATCAGTGTCTATTTTAGACATGGATCTAGTAACTGCTGCTACTGAACACGTGACTACTGCTGATCTGGCAGCTTCATCTGCCAGACTGTTACCAACAGCGTGTGCGCCCACCCGCTGATGGCCTAGGGTGTGAACCACCTGCGTGAGTGGCAGACGTCGTTGTAATTCTGCCACTCGAACCCAAAGCGTTTTATGCTTGATTGTGTTGCCTTTAGCGTCTCTATAGTCGTTTTGCGACCAAAAGAACAGATTGTCATTGTATGATTGAACACAGTAGTAAGAATCGCACACTATTAAAGTGGTCACATCAGGATTGACGAACTCAAGCGCAAGCACCAATGCACGCAACTCGGCTAATTGTGCGGTACTGTCCCCGAGTGTCTGAGTGTGCACCACAGTGGATTTGAACTTTCCGTTCACAAACGTACCTGCAACAATAGCACATGCGGCTGAATAAGCATGCTTGGACCCCGTGGCCGGTTGTGCCGAACCATCGGTGTAGATCACACAGTCGTAATCCTCAAGCGGTAATAAAGACAGAGGAGGAGGATGAACGAATTCATACTGTAAGAACTCCTGAGTCTGAAGTGAAGAATCGAATATGAAAGTGACATCCGGAGACGTCAACGAGGTTGCCCATTGTATCCAACGGGGGTGCAACGCTTTAGAGTTCGGTACACTTGCTTTGGTCACTGCCTCTAGAGCAGGATATGGTGTTACCACCAGAATGCGTTTTCCCTGTGCCAGTGCGCGCTCCTTTAGAATCGCCATTTGCACTGCTGTTAGAACTTTTTCCACAGATGAAAACCGCATTTCTGCGGAGGTGTACAGATGTGACTTGTATGCGATGGGTACTGTATCACCTTCATTAAAGGTTAAGTACGTGAAACCCACTGCCCCTGGTATGATTCTAATCACCAAGTTTGTGTGGTTATCACGCGTCAAAAGAAATTTTGACTCAAGAAGGTCAGTCTGTAAAGACTGTAGAATGGAGGTATGCTCCGGAAGCCAACAAGACTTCGAATACATAGGTTGTATCAAGGCATACAATGGTTTGATACGCTGGGCGTATTCGGGAATGTATGTACGTCCGAAGTTCAGAAAGCCCAGCAATGACTGAAGTTTCTTCAGATTAGTAGGAGGGCACAGAAGTGCACATTTCTCCAGAAAATGGGGGCTAAGCCCTTACCTTCATTGTTGAGCTCATAGCCCAAGAACAATACGGTAAATTCAGCAATATGAGATTTGGCAAAGTTAATTTTGTAACCTTGAACCGCAAATTCAAGAATAATGCGGTCCACTCGGGTTAGATGCGGAAACAATTCGTCGTCCGTCAGATAAATGTCATCCACGTACGAACAGGCGTCTGAATCAATGCTGTCTAACAAGGAGACAACACGAGCTGCGAATACGCCTGGACTATTTTTGTAGCCCATAGGAAGACGCCTGAATTTGAACATTTTACCACCGGATGTAAAAGCGCACCATTGGCCACTCTCCGGGGCTAAGTTGTGCGTGTAGAATCCATTTGAAAGGTCAAGGGTCGTTTTGTATTTTTTACGAACAAGACTGTCTACAAGCGCAGAACTATGGGTGTTTTGCACCGCAAAGGTCCGACAATGAGAGTTCAAATGCCGGTAATCCAAAACTAAGCGGTACGATCCATCGGGTTTAGAAACCGCGAAAAGGGGATTGTTCATAGGTGATACACAGGGTTCAATTACTCCCTGATATTCCAACTGAGTCAGAATTTCGGAAACGGGGCCTTTGGCTTCACGTTTTATGGGATATTGGGGTTGTGGCTGCGGTAGTGACCGCAAAGGTATTTCATGGGGGAGAATCTTCATCCCAACCCACGTGATTGCGGAATAACGCTGGAGCCAGGGACACAGCCCACTCTGCTGCAAGAGCCTCCGCTTTGTCCTTTGGGACATGTCGAGAAAAGCTCGGAAGGATTACCTCCTCCCTTGATGCGCAGCAAGAACGAATGGGGGTGGCCAATCCGCCTCTGCTAACAAAATGTCATATGAAGAGGTCAGATTTTCCCAAAAAATCCCTTTAATTACACGCTGTACATCACCTTCAATTTGGATTACAATATTAAATAGTCTGTCAGGGGGTGCCACTCTGGTGTCTGCTGTTTCAACAGTAATGAATGTTTCAGTTGCTGTCGCCTCCATATGAGGACGTAGCGCCTCCCGCACTATGGTAACTTCCGCGGCGCTGTCTAGGAGGGTTACTGCCCACGTCCAATTCAGGAGCCTCGTTCTCACCGTCTGTGGCATATTTCGCTGTTACAGCGGCAACTTTCTTCTTCTGAAATTGTGGTCGAAAACGTTGAGCGTCTTCCGCTTTTCCTCTGACTTGTTGTCGAGGTTGGTCTCTTCCCTGGGGAGCCTCTCGGTCCCTTCCTCTATCCTGGCGGTCTCCTCCACCGGCCTGTGACGATGTCTGTGCCTGTGAAGAACGAGGAGAACGCGCATCAGGGATCTGAAACCTATCCGGTGACTTAATTCTCGCTCTATCGCGTAAATCATAAGTGCGCTCAGAAGAAACTGAAACCGGGGATGCGCCTCTCGACCCCGGCTTCTTTTGTTGCTTACCCTGTTTTTTCAGCCTCCAGCTCTTTTTAGTGAAGACTGGTTTCTCATCTTTCTCAGATTGAGATTTGGTTTGTTGCTGTTGTGGTTGTGATTGTGTTTGCTGTTTTGCAAAAGGCTTGTTGCCCAGGCTATTTCTACCAATAGTTTTGTAAGCCTGGGTAATAATTTTCGGTAATTCGCGAGGCTTGTCCAATTCTGGGACCAGAGCCAAAGCGTTAGCTACTTGAAAGTTCACTGCATCGCCCTTGACATTCTCAAGGATCAGCTCAGCTACTACTTCAAACACTCCCACCAGTCTCATCCCTAATTCCACAGCCGCTTCAGGGCCATGTTCATCCTGTACTTTTTTAATTACAGAGGGGAGAACCGTCATGGAAGGAGTACCAAAACATTTAGAATATACCGCTGCGAATACCTTACCCCAGTTGTCACATGCTGTCAACTCGGGAATTAAGTCTTTTGGCAAACTAATCGTTAAAATACGATGTTTATCCACTGGGGTTGTATGTGGAAAAACTGCCTCCAACTGATCAAACTTTTCTGCAAGCCAATAAGGAAAATCATCCTTATTTTGTGGACGTTTGCCCATCACCGAATTCACCATGACAGGACTTATGGTCACTCCGCCTGCAGCAGCTGGTTGGCCGGCAACTCCAGGAGCGGCTCCATGGATGCTGCCTGTAACATATCGCACTAAAGCTCGATGCACCTGCACCAAGGCTGCATACATAGTGCGCAGTTCCGCGACTGGTATAGTCATATAACGCGGATGTGGGGTGTACCCGGCCAAAACAGGCCAAGTGGCCCCCTCAATTGATAAGGGGCCTAAACGAACCGTGGTAGTCGGTTGTGGGAGGGCGCCATTAAACCAAACACGGTGTTGCCAAGCCGTGAGCGGTACTTCAAGAGTAGTATACGGTCGATAGACAGCGGGAACATTAGTGGGTTCATATTCATGGAACAGATTATCGTTCGCGTCCACCGCTGGAAAAGTGATCCAAGAGTAGAACACCTCAAAGTGGAAAGCCGGATCGGCTTGAACCACAAAGACTAGTTCAACTCCCGCGTCTGGCACTCCATACACCCGTAAGTGATCCCGGAGTGCTGTGCGGCTATGCGCCGCTATGTCTATACCCGCCATTACTAACGGGTTTATTCAACAATCTTACACGAGGCAGCACAAAAAGGGTTATGTTTAAGAAACCTTTTTTAATAACATCAAGCTTGAAAGAACCTACAAAGTCTGCAATATAGGAGGTATCGCCGTCACACACGCTCCCGGAAGCGTAAGTGAGGGTATTGTGGACAAGCACAAGTACTACTCAAGCGTCCCGCAGATAAGCCGCCCCACTCGTTGGTCGCGCCATGTCATAAGGTTTCTGCACATACAGAGCTATGCACAGGATAATAGGACCTCGGAATATAGTGGTGAGCCAACCATAGACCTTAGCACCCAAAACCCCAACCCAACTAGCCTTAGCATCCCATTAGCACCAATGTACCAATGATTAGACAACCCAGAACACGGTATCTCTCTCCTCAGGACTCGCAGAGGCAAGAACACTCTTTCGTCACTCACTCGTACCTGTCCACAACATGCGTAAGAAGAGACACTGTATAGGTTAAAATGTTTATTTCAACTTACGTGCTCTAAGATACAGTACACGTGTCAGTACTACTAGCATAATACATATGAATAATATAATCAGCATAGTTACAACTCCATAGAATACGAACGGGGAAAGCATCTCATAAAGCAGTGGATATATGTCTAACTAACATTACCACCCTCCCCGTGCTGGAAGCTAGTATATTATAAAAATAGAAGACCTTTGGGCTTTGACTAGCGAACCCCCATACCTCAGTCTCTAGATGCACAACTACATCAGCAGACAATCACAGCTCTTCTCTCTGGAAGGATCGCCTCCAAGTGCCCTAGAGCGGGCGAACCGCATTATTAAAAGCCCACAAATTTCTCCATGGCATCTGTACTTGGTGTTATGTCTAGGTGCGAGGGACGGGCCAAATCAGTAAGAACCAGGGACGTGTTATTCGACCTTGTATCTGTTGTTCAGTCTGAGCCCAAAGGGAACAGGAGAAAAGGTGAGAAACAGAAAATGCAGACTGTTGTAAAATAACTTGGCAGAAGCAGAGGGCGACAGAACAACGGCTAAGAGTAACGTGCGCAAAAGTCATCATGGCAGCCAGGCCCATGCCAACGTATCCAGGCAGGCCAGGAGGCCACAAACCACAAGACAGATCACTCTCTTTGTATGCAATTCCTGTTGCATATACATCACTCTATTTTAAGGACTTTGTTTTAGTGACATCAAAAATAGGTTCGAAAACCTTTGTATAAGTATGGTTTTTGTTTGATAGAGAGCATGCACAAGTATTGATTTGTACTTTTATTTGATTTATACATTTTATTGTGGTTGCAGTGGGTCTCCTGGGGTACGAGCCTAGGTATTTTTTGGGCATTTTTATCTTTTGTAAGGAAAAAGGTTTGCACAATTCAGTACATTTTCTCCATGTTTGTTAAATGTTCACTATACATTTATTTTACTATGTGGCCTTGTCTGCCCACAGGCCATCCACCCAGTACTAGTCATTAGGTACATAAAACAACTGTTTCTGTGGTGTATGGAGTTTTGACACATCATTTTAGCCATGGATCGCATTTGATTAAATTAAAAATGTGGGTTTTCTTTTTTTTTGTATTTCATGTTTTTTTCTGCAAAAAGTGTATATAGGCGGGTTAATATTTGACGCCTTGGGAGAATGTGTGTTGTTCCAAAATTTGTATAGCCCACTTAGTTTTAGTTTTTTGCATTGCTGAATTAATGGTAGTGTTTTTTTCATTGTTTACTATGCTTCCTCTGTCTGACCAGTGATTGTGTGTGTGTGTGTGTGTGTGTGTGTGTGTGTGCTATAGACCATCATTTGTCTTTGTTCTCCATGCCATATGTCAATTTTGTGTAGTCAGTGTCCGTAGGTTTGCATGTTCTCTTTGTTTTCAATGCTGCCTTGATTGTTTGACCATGTGGCTGGTGGCCATTTTATGTGGCCAGCCAGTGTGCTTTTGCCATTGGCCTGCATGTGTTCTTTGCTGTACCCCCATGCCTCCTTGCTTCTTGTTATTGTTTGACCATTTGGCTGGTGCCCATCTTGTGTAGCAATCCAATGTGCTTTTGCTAGAGGCCCACATGGGTAATTTGCTTTCCATGCCTTCTTGCTTCTTGTTGTTGTTTGACCCTGTGGTCAGTGGCAATTTTGCTCAGTCAGCTAGTGTACTTTTACCATAGGCCACAATGTGTTCTTTGTTGTCCATGCCTCCTTGCTTGTTGCTTTTATTTGACCATGTGGCCAGAGGCCATTTTTTTGTAGCCAGCCAGTGTGCTTTAGCCATAAGCCTGCATGTGTTATTTGTTGTGTCCATCATGCCTCCTTGCTTGTTGTTGGTTGACCAAGTGGCCATTTTGTGAGGACAGCCAGTATGATTTTGCCATAGGCCTGAATATGTTTTTTTTTGTGCCCATGTTTTTGAGGATCAGTTTAGTATATGTTTTTATGAACAGTGTTTAATATTATATGTGTTTGTCTATGTTTCAAATACACCAGCAATTATTTATTTATTTATGTTTTTACATTTTCATCTACCCTCTGCCCGCATTAGTTTTTTTAAGGACTGTCATTACCCAAATTACCCTGGACTCCCAGCTTGTCATAGGTGTGCACCATCATCCATTTTAAAGGATTATTCAATTTTTCCCTGCACCTCCCTGCTTGCCACAGGTATCTCCCCTTAGATGCACATAAACCAGACAGTTGCATCTGCATGTTGTTATCTAGTCTGAAATATAATGTTATGGTGGTGTGGTTTGACTTTGAAATGGATACACTATTGCTGTTAATTATTTTGGATAAGCACACTAAATTATATTGTCTGTTTAATGAATAATTCAAACTGAAAAAATGTCATGTTTCAATAAATGTTTATCTTGCTTGCTTTCTTTTAGGTGCACAAGAGACATCACCCACAAATCTACCAGACAGAAGGCCGGCACAGAGTGACGTGACCCCAACACGTGAATCCTCCTCTCTTCCACTTGTGTAGTTAAGTGCAAACTGACAGAGCTTGAGAGGTGGCCCCAAAGAAAGGTGCTGCCAAGAAAGTCACCAGTGAGGAGGAGTAGAAACAGATTGCTAGCATGGGGTTGCTGCCCTCCTTATTTTTCAAGACAGTTCATGTGCCTTCCGCACTGTCCTTCATGCGCTAGCTAGGAGCAGCACTCCTGCATCAATGATAATACAACTCAAAACAAAGCCCCTGTCTCTCAGCGAGACAGTCACTGAAATCATTGCAACAAGCAGTGCGCCTGAATTGGATTTGTCTCAGCCACAAACTAGTCCCCAATTGCAGTAAGAAACTGACCAAAGTGGACAACAGGAGCCATAGCCAGCAATATTTCTTTCTAAAGTAGAAGCAGAACAGGAGGTTAAGCTTCCTGCTGAGCAAGATGTACCTCTTCTTGAACCAATGGCTTTCTGACCTCCAGCAAGAAAAAGAATGGGTACTCCACCACCTTCTCCAGGCCCCCCTTCTGATTATCTGGACATGGATTTGATCCAAGCTGAGTCTGAGATACACCACAAGAGACAAGAGAAAGGGAACGTTCCTAAAAGCCTTCAAATTATGGAATGGGATGAGGAGGACAAGCCAGTCATTGTCATGGAAGCTGGAAGGGAGGACACCAACATTACCACTCACATTCGACCTACTTAGAGGAAAGTGGCAGTGGCTCCCACACCACCACCACTGCAAGCTTCCATATTTGTAAGGCTCCTACTGAGATCTGAATCCACTGCTTCCTCAGTCGTAGTATGCATTGCAGAGAGGCAATTGTCAATACATCTGCCTATCTCCAGTCCTTCGGACATTGGCAGTGGCACCAGTGGCACATTATAAAAAGTTCTCCTTCCCAGTGTGGGACTCTTTGTTATTAGCAAGTAGGAGTATACCATTGCAATATGCTTCATTTGCCACTTCAGTGATCGTTGAGATAAGCCTGTTTCATACTATGGCACTGGAGGCCAAATGACCCATATGAAAAAATATCATGCAATCCAGTGGAGGAGAACCTTAGAAAAATTGGTGCAGGTGGTGGTGGTGATGAGAGAGGGGGATCAGTTCTGATCATGGTGGGAGGTGATGAGGAAGAAAAGGGTGACAGCTTTGCACAAAGCAGCCCTGTCCCCAGCAGGACACCAGCATCACCTGCATCAGCAACCTCGAAATGGCACAAACCTCTGATGGAAACACCACTTCATACAGTGACTGCCCCAAGATGCACATTGAGTTTACCACCTCCTGTTTCTTTCCAGAAGTCACCTGCATCAGTGGCACACCAAAATAAAAAAATCCTGGCTACTATTCCATGCATGTCAAGGCACGAGGGGCCCTATAAATGAAATCACCCCATGGGAAGCTGGCTAAAATGTTAATGCTGGGCCTCCTCCCATTTTATTTTGTGGAAGGAGTGGGATTTTCAGAATTTGTGGCGGCCATCTGCCTGAAATTGTAGTTTGCCAGCTGGACCTATTTTTTCCAGAATTGCTGTTCCAGTGCTCTAACATGATGTGTTGCAATTAGTTCAACAAGCTTTGCAGCAAAGTGCTATTAACACTATCCACCTGATGACAGACATGTGGACCAGTCGTAAAACAACTGAGTACATGCGTATCACTGCACACTGGATCTCTTTTGTGGGGATTAGGCAGCAGCTATCTACAGGTCAGTCCTGAAGAAACATTTAAGGGCATTTAGCGGCATGCAACAGCAGAAAGGTTCTCCATTGAGAAATCCCATACAACTGCAAACATTGTAGAAGACTTTTACAGCAAGGTGATTGAATGGCTGCGACCCAGAGGTCTCAGACAATGTCAGTGAGATAGTCAAGGCCTTGGCAGATGGTGGCTATTTCAGCGTTCCTTGTTTAGCACATTGAATCAACCTGATTTTGCAGTACTTTCTCAAAAAAGAAGACACAGTCAGCAACAAACTGTCCACCTGCAGAAGAATCTTCACTCATTTCAGGCATTCTTTTAAAGCCTAGAAGCAGTTGAGGCTAATTCAGCATGGTAATAGAGTACCAATTAAAGCCCTCACACAGGAGGTGTCAACATGTTGGAACTCAAACTATTATATGTTGCAATGTCTGTTTGAGCAGTACAAACCAATCAATGACTATGTCATTCAAAGAGAAGGGGATGCAGCTGGGAAAAGCATGACCATGGGGGTGGACAAACAGGGCCTAGTCAAATGCCTGAAACAGATGCTACTTCCTTTTGAGGTTTTCACACATTAAGTCAGCAAGGAGAATATGACGATAAGCCAAGCTATCCCATCGTTGCAACTGGGACAGGACCAGTTAAAAAAGGTGTAGCAAAGGTTTGCCGGTTTTAACGGAGAAGTGCATGAGTTGGTTGAGAGCCTAAACCTTCGCTTAGCTGTTAATCTAAGGCTGCAAAGAGACGTTGTGTTGTCCAAAGAGTACATATGTGCCACAATACTTGATCCATGGTGCAAAATAATACTGGCCGCTTTCATTCCTTTTTCAGAAGTGGATGTTTCACTATGAAAGATGTGGATTGTTGAGCAAGCGAGAGACCTGGAAGAAGAGCGGCTGGAAGTTAGAGTCCCTGGCACGATTCTGGCATGTAGCCTTCAATCCCCTGAATGGGCAGTGCTGTTGTTTCACAGAAGCAAACACCAGCAACAAGAACACCAGCAACAACAGCAACAGAAGAATCAGACCCAACCTCTGCAATGGCTTGGTTTCAACTTGCTTGGTTTAAGCCAAGTGCAGAGGTGAAGGCAAAAGAGGCCAAGCAAGTGGCACTACCAATGACCATTCAGAGGATGTTCAAAGACTATCTGTATGACCCAAAAAAGATCTACGTGGATCAAAACCAATTGGTCTATTGGTATGGGAAGATGTGCCAATGGCCAGTAATCAGTAGGCTGGTAATATAGTATCTGGCTTGTCTTGTTACCGGTGTGTCTGCTTAGCGTGTGTTCAGTACAGCTGGCACAGTTGTCACAGTGAGAAGGACCAGTCTCTCACCTCAAAACATGGAGAGATTGACCATGAATAAAACGAATCAACACTTCATGCCACACAATTACACTGTTCCAGAAACACCAAAGGAGGAGGAGGAGGATGAGGGCGATTGGTTAGACTCAAGTGCATTAGCTGACCAATATCTGGGTGAACCACCTGAGTTTGAGGATGAACTCTACTGCCCTGGCTGAGTAGGCCACCATACAACTATCAGTTTATCGTCAAACTGCTTTGCCAAAAAAATAAAATAGAAATAGCAAAAGAACATTATATATTTTGCATCTGAGTTATGCAGCCATACCATTTAGGGCTGGATTGAAGTTGGACCAGTGTGTAGTGAAGAATCCACCCTATTCCCTTCAAGGGCATTGCCGACAATGCCTTCCTCAGTCTTATGCCTATCCTTATTTTTTTTATTCCCTAGCAGGGAAGCCCCACTGAAGATCATTTAATTTACACAACTGCCAATGTATTGTTTCCATAGGAAAAGATTTGGAGATAAAATACAATAATTGTGTACCACTGTGCTTGATAAGAACAGTTAAATATTGCACCAATGGGTGATATATATTATTGAGTGAGTGTGGCTGATGTTTGATGAGTCATGGTGGCAGACAGTGAGGGTGTACATCCAATTTGTAAACTTGATTTGGATAATTTGCAATGTTTGGAGGCTGATGCGTGTTTTTGCCTGAAGGTGATTGGCCCTTTCATTCTTACCTAGATTTACTTTCGTGGTCCCCTCCTTCCTATACTTTTTTCTGGTTCTTCTAGGACGTGCGGCGGTTCCTCCATGGGAGCGGAGGAGCACCACCCCCCCTCCCCACACAGCTGCAGAAAGCTGGAATTCCAAAATGGTAATTAAAGGATTTTATTACCATTTAAGTTTTCTGGCTTTCTGCAGAACTGAGAGGGCAAGGCGGGGCCAGTGCATCATTGCTGCTGATTCACAGCAATGACCATTGGTCCTTTCAGTGTGAATTGGGCATGTCAGTTTGGCTGGCTACATTATTATGGCCAGACATGCGCAATTCAATCTCTCCATGACAGCCAGGTTGGAGACCAGGCACGGGCCTCAAGTGCTCTTGGAGCACTGAAGCAGTCTGTTCCATCTAATCCAGACACTGCTCTCATGCATCATGAGAGCAGTGTCAGGATTGGATAATGAGCTGCGTGACCTCGAGCCAGTGGAATCGGGAGCTGGCTGGAGGAGTCAGGAACCAGCTGTAGAACACCGACGACAGGACGTAATGCAAGCTAAAAAGGTAAGTGAAACTTTTTTTTGTAATTTTAAAATGTAATTTTTTTTGTACATTGTTTAATTTCATCTATGTCAACCCTCCATTTTTGTGGGTCACCAACTGCCACTGTTAAGGACCAGACCAGTCAGTTTGGTTAACAAATACAAACCTACACAAAATGTTCAAATTCCTTTCCTCTTCTTGTTTATCAAGAGCATTGTGCTACAGGTCTATCTCTATCAATCTAATTTGGGTCGGGATTCGGACTGATTTGTTACTTGGATTCAGGTCTCAGGGAGGGACTATCTGACCAGCCAGAAGAAGGAAGTTATTGTCTTCAAAGGGAAACCAACATGATGATGACTCTAAGAGGACTTCTCAGCCCTGTGGTCTGGAGAGAGGTGCTTTGATTTGGGAAATGGTGAGTAGCGTGTGCTGGCTGAAGTGTCAAATTCCTCTTTTATGTGGCTGTGGTTGGGGCCGGCGTGGCCGGTCAATTGGGGCTAAGGGGCTATGTCCCTCCACCTTTTGCCCCGTACGAACAGTGTCTGTCAGGCTGAACAAAGGTCAGCCTGACAGACACTGTTCACTTTCAGTTCAAGCAGCCAGGAGACAGGCATGCGCATTTAGCGATGGCTCCTGGCTGCCTGAACTGAACTTTGCTCGGCTGAGAAAGTCACAGCTCCTGTGGTATTGACGTTCTCAGCTGAGCAAAGGTTCCTGAGGCCCTCCCCTCAGTGACGAGGGGTGGCGTCACTGATTGCCTCACACCTGGGCACTTCAGTTTTAAGCCCTGAAGCGCCCCGGTTCGAGTGTCAATCAGTGACACTTCATCACAGAGTGGGGTGGGGTCAGTAGTCTCGCTGACCCCATCCCACTCTGTGATGATGTTGGGACTGCTGCCTTCCCTCATTGGCTGAACTTAGGTCAGCCAATGAGGGAAGGCAGCAGTTCCAAGCCTTCTAGAACCGCTGAGGCAGCGCAGAGCTGGCTGCAGGTAAGTGTGTTTTGTTTTCTTTTTAAATTGTTTGGTGCATGCTGGCGTGCATGCATGTATGAATGTTTGGGAAAGAGTGTTGTGAATTAATGTGTTTGTGTGTGTGTGCGCGTGTGTGTGAATGCATGGTTGTGAGTGTTATGTGTATGCATGCGTGTGTGTGTGTCCCATCTGCCCCCCTCCGTCCCAAAATTTCCGGCTGCCCCTGGGTTGGGGGGCTGTTACCGGAGACTGACATGTGATGTCACATCATCGCATGAAAGACACACGCAGCTAAATGTTATGACAGTTGTGAGATTGATCAGCCAGGTCCATGCAGCTACTTATTTGGGATTGGTTCTAAAATTGCTCTCACTTCTCATTTAAGCGCACATGAGTCATAATGAATGATTGCAGCAGTGTATACTCTTGCTCTGTCTCTTGGTCCACTCCTCATGAAGATTACCTTCTGTCCTTCTCCTTGACTCTTCTCCTGCATGAAAGGCGAAAGATCCATAACACTCCTGTGTACCTTACCGGATCGGTTTACGAGGCACCCAAGATGGACATTCCAAGAAGAATGCAGATGCCCCGCCCAATTGACATTTATATACCGTATAATTTTTCTCTTAACAATGATCATTTTTAGACCTGTATTGGTTCACTCCTCAATAATATGTATTTTTCAATACTAGCTGACACTGCGCCGGGGTGATGGGGTGATGATGGGGAGAGGTTGTGGCTTAACGGCTAGAGTGGCCAACTTTGAAGCTGGGGAACCAAGTTCGAGTCTAGTGGGAAACTCAAACATCCTGTGATTCTGGACAAATTACTTCATCTCCCTGTGCCTATGTGTGCATCTGTAATACAACTGGTGCACATGTAAATTGCTCTCATACCTTTGAGTTGAGTTTACACTATATAAAACCGCAAAAAAATGACATTCATACTTTTCCTTCATTCACACAAATTTACTTTGTGTTCCTAATTTGAGCCTTTCTGTTTTCTGGGTTTAAACACCTTTGGATATTCACCCTGGATTTACTCTCATTGGTTATTGCTGCAGTGCTCTCTTCCATTCTTGTGCAAAAATCAGGATTCCATCTTGTGTTCATTTTCCTGGGCTCTCCATGGTAAGTGGCTGGATGTCTACCTCAGTTACATATGTTATAAATAATAGAAGAGCCGGTTTCCTTTTATGATTTTGTTTTTTTTATCGTATTTATTCAGCCCTGTCTTCCCTCATCAGAAAGCATTGCCCCATTGGGGTCCACTGGCAGTTTGCCTGTGTTCATTCTCCTTCTATCCTGTAGTTTGGATCCACTACATCTGCCTTTGAATATCCATAGGTATACGTATTGGGTTAAAATTGCTGAAATCACATCTTTGGAATGAAGGACACTTTCTGAGGCACACACTTTTCTACTATCCTCTGCATGACTCACTTGAGACACATAAAAACTTGTGTGGTTGGTTCTTCTCTTTTTTTCAATTTTTTGTCTAGACATATCTGTTCTAGTCCTTATTCCACTGTCTAAATACATGGGATTCTCTCTATCACTCCTTTGGGAATTGAAGGTAGGTATGTGGCACAGACACCGGGGTGATGACGTTCATATGTTTCCTGCATTTATACAAATTTATTTTGTGTTCCTAATTTGAGCCGTTATGAGTTTTTGTCCCTTGAAGATTGCCTGTCCCCCTCTTTCCTAGTTCCCTCCCCTTTTTTTTATCTTGGTTTGGTTCTTGCACCCTGAAGAAAGTGGTCTCCATCTCAGTGGTTCACCAAAACGTTCACTAGCGCTGTGATTAATGAAGTTTGGACCAAGAAAAGAAAAGTATAAAAGATATAGTAAACTACGGGTATAAAGCAATAATTAAAAATCAAACATTATTTTGTTTCTCCCTTATCTGTTTGACTTTTATAAAACCTGAAGATCATATTGAGACATATGATAGGTTCATAGGGTAACCTATGAGGTATACATTAAATCAATACACAATTAAACACATGATTGTAGTTCACCAAACAAACTGTTTTAATTGTTTGCTGTATGTGTGAGTTTGACTGAATGGGATGTGATTGAGCTATATGTGGTGTGAATACACTGTTTTTAGTATAAGTGGAACTTGATGTAGCAAAAAAAATAGTTTTTGTCTAGGATGAACACCATGTCTCTCTTTATATGAATAAGGTATGTCTTATTGTATGAATCTGTATATGTGATAAAAAACATTGATCTATGTACAATAACAAAGAAAAAAGTTATGTTTGTACTAAATAGTTTCTGTGAATGTTTTGACTCAATAATATTTAATTGTATTAAATTTATGAGCTATACTTCTATGAAATTAATGGAGAAGGCATTTTCTGTTTTTGTATGATAGGCGAAAGCTTCATAACACTCCTGCTTACCTTACTGGACCGGTTCAGCCAGTCATCCAAAATGGACATTCCAGGAAGAATGCAGATGCACCACCATATTAACATTTATATACAGAATCATTTTTCTTTTAACAATCATTTCTAGAAATGTGTTGTTTCGCTTATCAATAATTTGTATTTTTCAGTCCAAGATGACAGAACATTTGGATATAGCTTGGAGCTCTTGGGCTAAAGAACTGTTTGCAATACATTTACTGAACTGCGTCATTCATTCATTTCCTTCTACAACAGATTTAATGATGATTAAGTGCAGCTCATCACCATGATGAATATTGCTGCAATGCAGTTTTTGTCTTTGTCACTCCTATTCCTAGCTCCCTGTTCCCATCTATTCATCAAACCCATAACCTTCTTCTCCCAGGCTGGGTGATATATTGAGATTCAATTAATCAGTTGTGGCGCGCCCTTTGCGTGTTACGAAGGAGTTGCACAGCCTTATTAACATTTGTGAACAGAATTAAACACGTACTCCGTATTCTTGAAAAGTTTATCCATTTATTCCAAAGTTTCACAGTTTTATCCATCACGTCAGAAGTGCAAAGTTTCTTAATTTCATGCGTCTTACTAGCTCTAGAATTGCCCATCCGGGCCTATTCACAGGCGAATACTGAAACTTGATTCCTCCAAAACGTTACATTTTACCCAATGCATTTCGGTCCTCCTCGACCTTCGTCAGGGGTATCTGCAGTATTTAAAAATACATGTCAACTAACAGTTCATATGCATCTAACATGTGCAACAAACTCCCACCCTTTACAACCTTAAAAAGTTGTTTTAAATCATCGTACACCTCTAACACATGGTATTCACCACCCCGTACTTCTTCCATTCTCCCCAATGGAACCTCCCCCAAAAAAAACTTTTATGTCTCTCATGTGAACACGGCGGTGTTGCAGCCGGGCAGCTATTCCCTGCCTTGATGGTAAACCAACAGGAGCAGTTATATCAAGAAAGAGAAAAAACAAATTGTAAATAATGCTCAATGCAAACCCTTGTTTATATCGTGGCACAGTAGCAGAACATTGCTGGTCTCCTAGGGCCATTGGAATTTGTGATGTGAATAGGCAAGGCCAGGTTTTCCCTACACATGCATTACATAAAGCACTGACTGCAAGGAATTAAGCCAGAATACCACCAGAATAAAAGTGACCTTTTTTGTTTAAAGGATTTCATGGTAAAACAGACACTTTTGCCCTCATTACGATGTTGATCAGAGTTGCCTCTGGCCGACACCATTGCGGATTGGGAACCTACTGATCTCAGGTCAGCGGTTTGGACTGCATTATTTGGATGTGACCGCACATGGTGAGGTTTCAAATTTCCATTTTTCAATGGAAGCTTGTGCGGTGGGCTGAAACCGCCCGCAGCACAAACTCCCATTGAAAAACTGAAGTTTTTAAACATCCCTCTATGTGCCTGCCACACGGTGCAGGGATGTTGAGGGGAGTGATGCCCCCCAGGGCCAAATGTGGATGGCCAGGGGGGAAGGGGGCCCTGCTTGGGGTCCCCAAAGTCAGTTTCCAACCGCCAATCCATGTTGGAAAGACCGACATGGATTGGCTGTCGCCTACCAAACATCATAATCCTGACGGCGGAATCACCGTCTTTAAGGGATTATGAGGCCTTTCCCATGGAACCATGTCGGATTTCCCAGCTGGTTTAATCTCCAACCGCCGTCATCATAACACAGCAGTTGGACTTTAAACACACAATGTCGGTTGGCTTTCCGACCGACATTGTAATTAGGCACAGAGTGTGTAAAAAGAACAAATCACTCTCATTAATAAGTAAGGCATTTAAGCAGCACAATTAAATATATTCTTGTTGTGCACCATTAATGGATGCATGCTAGCGTTTGGTCTGGTACTGTCTGCAATCTGGATAGCAGTAATGGACAAATTATTATCTTACTTTCATTCCAATGGACTGCTCTTATGGGACTGCCTTTCAATTTTAAACTGACTCCAAAGAGGCACATGAATAATAATAATTCTATCTCACACACATCATGTTAAATGCGGATATCCTGTCTGCTGTAGACAGTAGAAAAAATCATTCTCTGCAGTACAGTAAAGGAAATGGGATATAGATTTTTTTGGGGCTTGTTCATCACAGAGTATCCCTTCTGCAAAACTCTAGATCAGGCCCTTAGTCCCACTTTACTCATTGGCCTTACCCTCCTTCACAAATTATTTCAATAAACACCTTCACTTGACGGTAAGAAATTTTTGTCTACTGCAAGGTAAGTTAGAGAGAATAAGCTAGGTAGAAGTTTTGCTTTTGATTATTCATGCGTCACAGATCATCATGTGCTAAGCGTTTGCTTAGTTAGTCACTATAGGTGACAAATGATGAAAGGGAAAGATTTAAACAGGCATAAATCCGTCATAGAAGCCATGAAATATATATTCATAAATCACTTGGCCAGAAAAATGTGGCACATGCCAACAATGGATTTTTAAATTTTTTGGTAGACTGTGACAGAACTTATAAAAGAATAATGCAGTGAAACACTAGTAGGAGGTGACTGAGTGGGCACTGGGAAACACACCTTGTTTTCGGTTTGTAATGCAGTGAAAACTTTGTAATGCTGCATTAACTGAAGCAGATGCACATTTCACAGCCAGCACTGCAGTGCTGAATTGAACCATGCTTCAGTTAGGTCACAGGTGGCGAAATGCCATGGCCAGAGAGTTGATGAATGATGATGAATGAGATATCTGCCTCGCTTAACATATACACTATACTTAATTTGTCAATAAGCAACTAATGTTACTTACCACCACCTGTCCCTGCCACTGCTGGGACTCTACCCCCTCCAAACATCTGAGCTTCCTCCATTGCACTGGTGCTGCCAGTCCCGGCACTGATGGTCTGTGTGGCAAGAAAAATAATTACATATTTTAGATTCTAGATTTGCCTCCTAAATAATTAGTATTATTTTTTAACAAAGCACAACAGCCATACCTCATTACAGTTTGGTTAGCAGTATCTTCTATTGAAACTGTCCCTTTGGGAGGTTTGTTGGTTGACATGTTAGAAATGCCAGGTAGTCAAGGCAACCAAAAACATTTCATAATAGAGGTATGATGACTCTAAGTCATTTAAGTGCACTGAAGGGGTAGAATGGTCAATGAAGGACATATGGTCTTGGCAAATGCAATGGGAGCTTGTACTTTCCGGCCATGCTGCACTGCCATGAAACTGCTGGTATACTGTATAAATGCATGATAGGAAAACATTGGGGGATCAATGACCTTGGCCACTCCCTCGTTTTGACTATTGTAGCATGAGCAAGAAAACCTTCCCAACAACATATGTGGTTAATAATATCTTACATGGGCCTGGAATCTTCACAGTACAAAAAATATGTTCTCTTATTCTTACAGGAATACAAGCCATATGAGGGGAGAGGGAAAGCTTCCTAAAAAAGCAGAAGAAAGCTACAGACAGGGGGAAGTCACTACATAAACATGAAATATAGAAAAAAAGGATAATGCAGGGATAATAAGAATTTAACAAACATTAGGTACGAGTTGAAAAAAGGAGGCAGTATAAGAAACATAAACAAGGCAACATTATTCTACTATTGGGGAGGGGTAAAAGTTAGGAAATAATAGTGATTAGAAACAACAGGTGGCTAAGCTATATACTTGCACATCAAAATCAACCATATTTGGTAGTGAATGAGTTCTAAGTATCACAAACAAGAAAAAGGAAGTCCTTGGTGGTGCTCACATGCTGGCAACACCCAGCCACCTAGGGTGTGAATCACCATACTGTATAACAGTACGGACAACTTGAAAGAAAAGCACTGAAGCACACACTCTACTGTTTACCTGAAAACCTTAATAAGTCAAGGCACAAGTGAACAGGTAAGTCAAATTCTTCTGTTTATTCGTTACAAACTTCTGTGCTTGGCATGAACATTTTCACCATAAAGGCAGCCGAAACATGTTTTGTCCACAGGATTTATTCAAGACTAGAACAATGTCCAACTACCAAACCAGTGGACCACGATCAAAGGCACATCTGCCACGTTTCATAGGTTTGTCAAAGTGGAGACCAAAATGCACTAGTTACAGAAAATCATACCATTCTTGAACAATGTAATTAAGGCCAACCCCATCCATGTAGGCACGTCATTCCGGGGTAGCCACAAAAGTGGAAACAGCTCCAATAACCTTAGACCAGACAGGACTATGATAAGCCTGCTGACATCTGTAATGGCTTGAAAATGTGTTCTTGCCGTGAAAAAGTCCTGGCGACGAAACATGTGCATTTATGGTAAAAATGTTCATGCCATGCACAGATGCCTGTAACGAGTAAATAGAAGAATTTGACTTACCTGTTCACTTGTTCCTTTACTTATGGAGGGTTTTATCGGAACAATTGAGTGTGGGCTTTGGTGGTTTTCTTTCAGGGAAATCATAATAAGAGGAATTACTGGGACCAGCAATACCATCTACCATGGTTGCGGCACTGGTGGTGTTGGTAGTCCTACCCGCCACAGCACTGATGCCAGCAGCCCCTTCCCCCTGCTGTGATGCCCTCTTGCCTTTGGGTGATGATGAAAGTTGAAAAAAGATAAATTAGTAGTTCAGGTAATATCTCAATATTTTACTTCAGAATCATTGTACTTTTCTAAATCGGATAGCCTATTGCCCTTTTCCTAATTTCTTAAAATTTAGCCCTATTCCTAATTTCCTAAACTACATTTTGAACAACTAATGCATTGCAATAAATGATCTTTGCTTCTCCACCCCCTTTGATGGGCCAACTCAGTCTCCCTTTTCAATGCATACTACACATCACCGGGAGATTGGGACTGTATGAGCTACATAAAGAAAGGCAGAGAGAATGCTAATTCCCTTGCATACTACTATCTTAGTGACAGGATGGTGTAGTCTGCATCACTTCTTAAAAAATCAGCCCAATCGAGCCCCAATGAGCATGAGAAGGTAGCTTTGAGTGCCTAACTAGCGTAAACTGGGTCAGATATTATTCGTAACATAAACTTAATTTACCTCTGAGTATGAGCAGCATGCTAATTGAAAAAAAAATAGCATTTTCAGAGAACAAAAATAATTCTTCACCAAGCACTGCAACCTCAAAACCCAGCAGGCCCTGTTCCTAATCACTTAGGTCCGCCCAGTAGTGTGTCAGCTGCTTTGTGGTGCACTGCACTCCTGTGCTATGGTGCACTGGTGCAGTCTTCCCCATAGCAGCCGATGTTCCCGCAGGGCGTACCCTCTCCAAGCATGTGGACTGCTGCCATCATGGAGGATAGGTGGAGCTGGACCCAGATAAACATCTAGACCACCTCCACCTCTCTAAAAGTGGGGCGGGGCTGCACCCCTGAGTGGGTCCTGCGCTCACAGGGTGTGCGACTTAAACACTGGCACCGTCGCTTGCTGCCTGTTGTTCATTCATGGGGCATACGTGAAAAAAAAGAAGTTGGACAAAACAAAGCAGATAGGCAGAACTGAAAGAAGTGGAACGCAAGGAAGAAAGGGAAAACAAAAAGTGGGATGGGGAGTGATTGTAATAGAATAAAGTAGATTGAAAAAGACCCAGCACCATGCACAGAACAGCAGGGAACGCAGGTAAAACAAAATGGCCACGCCCATGTGCACCACGTGGTGCCGTTTGTGCTGATTTTCAGTGTGAAATGCTCTACCAGCATGCAAAAACTGTGGGAGTATCCAGTCGAGTATTATTTTGCCTGTTCGAGGAGTTCCAAGGAATCTCGTGGAGTTTTTTTTCTCACTCCACGAAATTCCACTGAGCAAATCCCAGCAAGTTCCATCCAGGCCTTGAAACAATACCACAGGTTGGCAAAGTTCTACGGCAGATAGGCTGCAGAAAATATATTTTCTACTCATGAGCCCGTCTTGGATTCATTCTGGGGCCTTTTCAATGTTAGAGGACTTCTCTGTTAGGAAATACATGCATTGTCCTTGTGCTGTCTTCTTTTTTCCATTTAACCACAAAAACCTCTTTCAGATACATGTAATGGCTTTAAACGAAAGCACCACCTCGCATGATATCTCTGTTATTGTTTTATTCACTTCTGAAACACATTCATTCCCCACTCGAGGCCCGCAGGAGTCTCCTATTCAATTTTTTGGGGTGTTTTTGTCTATTAGATCCAATGATATAATTTAACTTGGGCTGTATTTGTCAAATGAGCACATCCACTTAGCATACATTTTCATTTAGCCTTTTAAATAAGCCCTTCATTGTGATTTTCTCTGTTCCTTCATAAAACGTGAATTAATTATGTTTCATTTTATATATGCGAATTGCCACATGCTCTCTATTCTTTAAAGCTTAGGCTAAGGGGAATTTGCAGGATTTTTTGATGTTAGACATTAACAGTGGCTGCAGCTGAGAGATAAACTTTTCATACAAGACAACATTGCTAAAAGCTCTGGACCCTTGTTACTGAAGCTTCCCAGTGCTTTAGATGAAACAATTGTGCTTGTTGTCATCTTATCTACCAGGTCACAGAATGACTTTGAAACATGTGTCTTTCAGTTGGATGTGAACTAAACATGCAAGTTTTCTTTGCAAGACCTCAGGATTTGCATTAAAGTATACTTTCTGAAAAGTAATTGAACCTGTATTTGACTTATTCCTGCTTCTGCTTTAAAAACACTGCATAAGATTTTGAAGTTTTGAAGTACAGCTGGAGGGATGCAAGGATTTATCATGGACATCCTCATTGATACTTCATATGGGACGAGTCCCGTCTTTTTATTTGGTGTGTGTCTCATACTCATCAGCAAGAATGGAAGTGATCTGGCCATTTCAGCGATGTTGATGCATATACTTTTTCGACCTTGGACTTCAGTGTACCACTGACTTTTTCTATGGCTCCTGATGCGTCTTGTCAGTAACTATGATGACACTTTTTCTCAATTTGCAAAAATGTGGACAGTAGCTCCATCATCTCGCTCTTAAACTGGATACCTTTAACTGAAGTCTTCACTCTAATCATATGAGATGCATGGTTGTATTGTGGCAAGCCTGCATATTTCATAGTAGTGTTTACCACAACAATCACTCAGTAAGGAACTTTCCTTCTTGGCATCAAACAAGATTTACAAACATGATTCTTCTGTACTACCCAATCCCCAGGATGGACATTGTGGCACATCAGCCAAGCCTTTGGAGGAATCCAACACACTGTATCATTAATAGAGATCTTTAGTGGCTTATGGTCACGGAAAATATTTCATTAAATAAATCTTAACCTAGCTGATTGGTATTTTGTTCTCCAGAGTTTACGTATATTCTGCTTTGGCATTCCTACTTAGACAACACAGCAGTTGTCCGTGCTCGTCAACCGAATGGCTCTAGAAAACCCAATCTAGTAAACATGCTGCAGAAATGCTAGGATCTTTCTCAAAACAAGAAATGCAAAATATTGTTTTTTGGCAACGGCTGCAATATGATAACCAAATTAAAGTTCCAAGTCAAAAGACTTCTGTGGGAGTTTTTACTGCTGGGAGACAGCATGGCTCCTAATATCTCCAGACAATCAGAAGAAAAGCTTTTGTCATGGAGATTGCCAATCAGCTTTGTTTCTTTGCCACCATTTGACAATAAGAAGTGAGGGTATTAAACACATTTTCAGGTGATTCAGGTCCATCTCTCCATGCGGATCATTAATGTTTTGTTGGTCTCATAGGGTGCTGAAAGGTTAAGAAGAATTGGAATTTCAAATAAAATCAAATCCATTCTAAATTGAAGAACCTCTCCTTTTGATCTTGCTCATAAAGGTACGAGTCAAAATGGCTCTGTAGTTTGCGGATTGGGAAGTGTTTTTTCACAACAGAGTGATTATAGCATGTTTAAAGATTGGGGTCATTGATTCTTGGAGAAAAACATTAATGTTGCCTGTTAATAGTGACAGTAGTATTTTATTGTGTTAGCAGTTGAGAAGGATTCAGCTAGAATGTTGAATACTTTCAATTTACCTGCTGTTCTACTCATTTGTTCAGTAGTAAAGACTAGAGAAGAAGAGACAAATATGTGAATTTGAGAATGTCAATCGAGGTATTAGGTGATGCCTGCACTGTCTCTGCTATTTCCACATGTATCCTCAGGACTCTGATAAAAGATAACAGAAAATTCTTACTGTTCTTGTCCTTTAATCTCTTGGAATATCAAAAAATAGTATAGTTTGCTATGCGGCTGATTGAGTCAGATACAAAGTGGTATTTTCTTGCTTTCTGGATAGCTCTGTAATTTTTACTCACATAGACTTTTCAGTTTTCTATCAGATGCTATTCCAATTTCTCCCTATTATTCTAAACTGCCTTTTCAGATCAGCCAGAAAAAGCTGAACCACTTGTTGACCATCTTTTCATTTGAGCAAGCTATTATAAATTAATACAGAGCCCCTATTTCAAGTGTTCGGAATTTGTTTTGCTGGTGTTAGAGATTGGACACGGCAAAGGTCTATTGTTTTAGCTCCTTAATTGTTTGAGGAAAGAACAACGTCTTCCAGTAGCTACAGTGCTACCCTGCACACAATAGTATATGTGAAATGTGTTAATTATCTCCTTAAGAGGGTCACAGTTTAAAAGAAAACCTACAAAAGACATAAACTTCCTTTGAATCCAACTGATTTCACTTTTATTGGCATAGCTCAGCTCCAAAATGTGTCAAAAGAAAAGGAGACACTGTCCTATTTTTAGTGAAACCTAACTCTGGTGCATTTATGGTTGGTGATCACTGCAGGGGTGTGAGCCCCAAGCAGGGATCCACCCACTAGGTAACAGAGGAAGTGAAGTTGACCCCCCCCAGGCAATAGTAAGTGCACTCACCACTTAAAAAAGAAATGATCTTTCTGTCCCCCTGGGGTACCCTCGGAGGGCAAATGGAATTTACATCTCCAATCATCCCCCTGGGGAGGCAGATAGTGCATTAGATACTAAGGATTATATTGGAGAAACAAAGGCATGAGGGTCGTCTGTCCTGGAATCATCCCAAGGTAACCCAAATAGTCTTTCTGCACCATTGAAAGACAGATTTGTGAATCTGCCCCAAGTATGGCAGAAATTTCATGGCTATCATTTTAGAAAAAGAAGCAGTGAGGGCACTCCGCCCACAAATTGGGCCATATATCCAACTTATAATGCACCCAACAAACTGTATTCCCCCGGTAGAGTGGAAAGGTCACTAGATACTAGGAAAAATGGTTAAAAAAGAGTTGGGGTTAGCTACCCAGACATTGACCTGTGCCTGTACTCCATAACAGCCCCAATAGTCTTTCTACCTCCTTATTGGGGGGTAGATTTGGAGAGGGTTATCCCAAGCTACCCACACCGAGTGGAGCAGAAAGGCCACTACATGCATGTATGTTTTGAAATTTGAAAACCTTACCCCTCCAGACTTCCTTGATAAGGCAGATTGAAAGATTTACTTCCAATTTGCCCCCAGGGGAGGGGGAAAGCTTACTGAAAATCCAGGATACTTGTTTAAAAAGTGGGTTGTGGTTGGCTCTCCTTGACATCAGGTTGCACCTAACCCCAAAAGCTTCAATAATGTTTCTGACCCCCGGAGTATAAAGCATTACCGTACCCATGGCAAGCAAGAGAAAAAAATTGAGCATAGTTTTAACATATGGTGTGGCAGAGAGGGGGTAAATCCCAATTACCACAATGAATGGCCAAACTATTCAGTCTTTAGGCAGCCAGCAACCACAGAATATTATTTTACCTGGGCATTTATGAAACCTGACACTGAGGTGAATACAGAGTTATATGGCTTTCATAGATTTCACTGCATTTGCTTCTCAGATGCCTGGCAAATATTAAACTTTGGCTAGAACCACAAATGTTCCTCACATTTCTGTTAGGTAAAGTTTTCAGATGATCCATAAAATTCCTGCCACCCACACATCCCAGTCTTCTGATAAATGCAGACCCACTGTGGATGGGCCGAGTGTTTGAGGTAAGAATAAACTAAACCAGGGGCGATGCCAGGAACACATTGTCATTGAGCACAGTTTCTATCTGCTCCTTTTAGAGACAATTAACTCATCCACACATGTGGGTACCATTTTTATCTGCAGAAGTATGGTAATACTTAGTGATAGGAATCTGTGGATACCTAAGGATTTCAGAACTTTCTGTCACAGAAATGCAAAGAGAATAAATATTTTTGAGGTTTGCAGGGCATTCTGGGTAAGAGAACATAATGAGATCCATTCATGTCACACTACTCTAGACATCCCCAGATGTCTTGTTTTTACAAATGTCTGTCTTTGTGAGATTTATTCGGTTTCCATGGATGGCACACAAATTTGGACCCAAATACCATAAGTAAGTGGTTATTGTGTTCTCTAAGTGTTCACAATTTGCCTTTAGAAACAATTCAAGCATGTCTTTTCTGAAATATGCTTTAATAATTGGTCAAGAGGTCAAAAAGGGGGTTGTGAAAACCAGATGCAGTTGGTGTCTGTAAGAAAACAGGGCTTTTTGCAGATGCCCCCTACTTTTTGCCCCCATTTGGACTACTAGATGCTGGTTTCTTACTTTGACAGTGCACTGGAGTCTGCTAACCAGGCCCAAGTGCCAGTGCTTTTTCCCCAAAACTGTTATGTGTGAAACAGCAATCCCAATTGGCAAGGACTTTACCCCCCTGTGCTCTGGCTGTGAAGCCCATGTTTCCCGCACCTGCTGCCACCAAGAAAAGATTCTGACCTCCTGTCAGGCAGTGTAATCACTCCAAATAGTCAGAAACAAAGGCTTGAACAGGAAGGCAGTCACACCTCCCTCTTCCCAAGCAGGCTAGTGAAGTGGCACATCAAGGCGGTGAGCTTCAGAGGGTGCACCACCTCTGATATGCATTAGGGCTGATTCCCAGTGGTGGAAACAGCCTTCCCCCAGCCCCAGGCATATTTGCCTGGACAGGCAGGAAATGAGTTAGGCAAGGAAATGTACACCCCTAGAAGGTTAGACACACTGCCAGGCTGAGCCGCCTTGTCCAAACAATAAAATTTGATTTTTGCCATCTTTAGAAGTGGCAGAATGGAGGGTTCTGGGTAGTAAAGGTGACCCACCCCCAGATATAGTCCCCTCTGGGGCAGATTAGCTGCAGGGGCTAGCTGCCCAGTGGCTTCTAGCTCCCCCACCCCTAACATATAGAATTTATGGGACCCTTCTAACATCAGGACCTCAGATCTGAACAACATGCCTACCACATCATAGTAAAAGAGGGATATTTTGTCCCTGTGGCAACAGAACTAGAACTGCGTAAGCGAGTCATGTCCTAAAACTTGGCACTCCCTGGCAGAGGGACACCTGTGGAAGCCTGAAGCACCTTCAGGCTCCCTTGGACTAGAAGCACTAGTCCCCGGCAAACTGCAGGAAAAACTGTTTTCCAGATCAAAAGTATCACTGCCCATCTGGCCCTCCAAGGGATCACCCATATCCAGATGGACTAGTATATTGTGGGAACTGCAGCCCTGCCTTCCACAAAGTTACAGGCAACTACCATGTACCCCGGGACCACCAGAAGCCAAAGCTACTTTTCGCAAAACGTACTGCTGCCAAGGCTTGTTAGTCACCATACTGACCCCTTTACTCGATGCTGCGTTAAGATGGAACTCCATCCGACCTGTGACCGACATCAGCAACCTCTTCTAAAATCTATACCTCTGTTATGTGTATGCTATTTTGGTGTCTAAATTAAGATATAATACAGTCTATTTTTATAAATTGGTGTTGGGTCACTTATTGTCCATGTTGGTACTCTGAACTATTTAACATATGTTCCTCTAGTACAGCCTGACTGCTCTTTGACACCCTACTAGTACTGAGTTAAGGATTTATTAGTGTGAATCCAAGGACCATCTTTAGGGTATTGTGACAGTATTACATGGTGAGGATTAACCTCACGCCACATAATACTCTACTTTCCTACAGTGTCTAGTTGCATGGTGAGTAAAAAAAACTTGGTGAAAGGGACTAAGTTATTAAAATTCCACTATTTAGGCTCTCTGCTCTGGATGTTCACTCAAAGGCTGCAATCTCCCAGAAGAAGGATCTTTCTAGACAGAGCTTGACGTAAAAAGAAAAGAACACATGTTTGTTAGGTCTGCATGCAAAACTCACCACATAAAGGCCTCAGTTCTGTGGCGGTCATTTGGGTCTGCATCAGCTGATGTAATTTGTGAGGCGGGCTGTCCATCTGATTTGCCCAGGCTTGAATGTTTTCTGTTGGCAGTGAGCTAATCTGCATGCGATCCATGATGTTGAGCTGGCAAGGGAGGAGCCTGATTTTACAGAGGATCGGAGATGCCAAATGGATCAAGGACAGCATGTCAGGCCTTTGATCTCTCTCTCTTTTTGCATCTGCCGTGCAAGGATTTTCCTATGAAGGTTTGTGGTTAGGGTTACATTCATTTCTACCCATAAGTGTCGCCCAGTTTGTGTTGAAGGAGTTTCTCTGTCTAAAACAGTATTTAATCATTTTCCTGTGGATTGATTTCTTATTCTACCCATATGTAAAAGAGCTTTATCACCCACCTTCTATACATTTTTCCCAGAATTGTGCTCTTCATTTCTTCAGTCATTTTTCCTGATGCATTCTTTTGACTGGAAGATTATTGTTGACTACTTCTCTACTGTGAAACCTCAAATGGGGAGTTTATGTTTATCTGAAATGGATAAACCAATGATTCCTACAACTAATGCTGGGAAAAGCTCTATTACAAGAGGAGTAAAAGCAATTCATTGGATTTTTTTTTTGCTGTATTGTGTAAATTAGCAGTGGACAGCATGAAAAACTCATTCACAATGATTGCTAGGCTGCAAAGTCGATAGTTTTGAGTGAATCAGAAGCACACGTTTGAGGTTCCACTGTCAAGGCCATTTCAGCACAGCGCATAGAGGCAACCATTTTCCTCAGGTTGCCTGAGTTCAATTTTCTTGGTGAAGACACCTACTGTGGGGATCCAGTACTCACATAGTGACATAGATGATTTAATTAAGGACCACACCAAATAGACTAGGCTCCAATCCCAGCCTCTCCCGAGCCATCACATGCATTAGTTTGCCTGTGCAGCGTCCCATGCATCAATAACGCTCAGAAAATATCCCCACATCCATCCTACACAATTCCGCAGGTGCTTACAAACCTAAGTTCTAATGATGACCCTGTCTAAATTGTATGCTTAGGGTCAAAACATTCAAAAAGAATAATTGATGGACAAAATGTTGAACAATGTCAAACATTCACCCCAGTACAGATATCCGGTGCCTAAATCCATTGTTGTTTTTCTCCCCATGCCATTCCAGTTTAAACCCAGCCATATGCAAATCAGTCTTGACCCTGTTCCCTATGGGAACAGTCCAGCCCGAACTGCCATGGGTCAAAACATTGACTTTACACAATAATACTGTACTGTTTTTATTTTGATTCTGGAGCATTTCACTCTGTGTTAGAGTGTGTACAAACCACCTATGCATCCTGGATCAGTCACTATTATATGTACATAGATTGTATAGCACCAACACACTTTACATTCACTTATTTTCACTTGCACTTCGTCGTTGCGCCATTTGGGATCGCCTTCTTACTTATGAATTGATCTAAGAACATGACTGCAATGGTTTTTTATCTAGTTTGTCAAGCAATTATAAAGTAATTATGCAGTATGAAAACAGATATAAAGTACAAGTGAAAGACAATAAAAATCGCAAACATTTTTGCCATCTTGAAAATGCCCAAAATGATAGGGTTGAGCCTAGGAACCCTTTACCAAATTGGTTAGGGAGTGCACAGGAGTCATTCAAATCCACTAGCTGGACCTGCTCTCTCTTGTAACCATGACAAAGAAATGGACACAAAGACCATAAGGCTGACCTCCTGTTAATGTTTAAAGGGACACAACAAGCTACAAGGGGCCTTTCCCTGAAACTGCTCGCTGACCAGTGGCAACCGGACGTCAACTGGATCCTGCTGTTGGCATTTGCCCAACACCCTGTGAATCTCTAAGTTCCCTCCCAAAGGTCTTCCATCTTTTAGAAGTTAACTCCTGAGGTGAATTGAGATTTAAAGGACTATTTCAGAAAGTAAAATCTTTGGCTAGGATGAACTTGGTTGGCATATGCGACCTGCTCTTTACAGAAGTCAGATTCTAATTGCACTTTTGTCCAAGTTTACTCCGAACATGGACGATCATTGGCACTCAGTGCTTCTTCCTATGTAAAAATTGTAAAATTCAGACTCCCCTTGTTGGATGTTTTGTAATTTTGTTTATTAAATTTTACTCTATTTTTTTACTTCTGTTTGGGATATTTTTTGCTTTGCAGTTATACTTTATTACTGTTTTCATATTGCATATTACTTTACACATTGCCCTAAATTAGGCCTGTCTGTTCTGTGCCATAGCAAGCAGTGGATTGTGGTCAGGTTAATTTAGTGACTTTAAAGATTCACCCTGAAAACACCTCTGATTATTCTTTGAGGTGGGTAGTCACCACCCTAAATAATAATCCAATTTCTTACAGGCCACCTCAGCAGTTTTGGGCTTACCCTCAAATTCTGTCTTTGATAATACTGCCACTTAGCCATGCTGAGCATCAGCCACTACCGTGGCCCATGACGAGGTCTTCTCAACTGGAGACCACAACAAGGATATACCTACCCATAACCTACACACGGAGGCCTTCCAACCTGTGAGTAATTCCACCATGGTTAAGAAGTCACTGTTGTGAAGTAAGGACATCCAAGCATCGGCTTGTTAGACAACTTCTTTTAATTGTAACTGTAATGTCATGTATGGAATATGTGTACTGCAGGTGGGTGGAATGTGGATAGGAAGAGGAGAGAATGTATAACGGGGGATGGAATGTTGCGGCAGACCGTTAGGTGTGACAGACCGTGCCAGAAGCAAGCTGGGTTGGTTGTACCTGTTTGCTCGGTTGTAATAAACCTATATTCTACAAGTACTGTTTCGTTGGAATTCTTTACAACAAAAGTAACATGAATACACAGCTACAGATAGTTCTATCTCTCCCATCCAGCCACCTATAATTTCTCTTTCAATATTCCATTATATCGCTGACAGCCCTGAGAACATATAGAATGTCCCCTTAGAATTATAACGTTGTTTGTTGCTTCATTCATTTCCAAAACAATACAGGGCTGTTGCAGACCAAAATTTGCTCTGTTTCTTGTTTTCTTTCTATTATCCAAATACAATTGTACCAGACAGCCAGCAAAAAGAACAGTGAATTTCTACTTCTCAATGGTTTGTTGCGAAAACAAGATATGGACTTGGCAAGCCAAAGTCCATTCTTGAACATGCATTCTATGCAATAGTCTTGGGGGCAAGAACAAATATACATACTTTCATCCATTCTGAGTCACCCAGTTATTACTGCAGCACAAATCCGGTTTCACAATTCCCACAACATATCGCTGCTAAAACCAAGTCTTGTGCATGAGAAAGCTGTGCAATTAATCTAGGTGTAAGGAAACAGGATGCCACACAAGCTGCACCAGTAGCACAATAATTAGGGTCTACACAAGAATATGTCTGCCCAATAAATATCCACACACCCATTCTTAAAATTAAAAAAAATCCATTTCAGTAAAAGAGATATAAGGATGTTTATTTATATATTGCGATTCAAATTTAATTTTATTCGACATTATGATACAAAATATGATTGACGTGTTCATCGATTTATTGGCCTGACTTGCAAGCCAACACACAGCAGTAATTGTTGGAGATCTCTAGCTCAGTTTCTGCAGAAGACGATCCCATGATCCCCAAAATCCTGCAAAAGCAAATGGAGAGAGTAAATTAGGCACATAGTTTTGCACAGATACCATGTTGGCATTCATTCATCAGACTTGCACCTCTCTATCTTTTCACTCTGGCCTTCAGTGCTCTCGATTGCTTCTAAATCTCACTAAAATAAAAACCAAGTCCAATCTATAATAAATACGGTCCGCCATGAAACGTAAAAGAGACCTGTTGTATTATGATTTGTTTAGGATATTACATTTTATCAGCTTATTTCGCTTATTCCAATAAAGTTAAATTTTATAACTAATCAACATATCTATATTTTGTTACAGCCCATGCACAGCCATAGTTCCCTATTAGGTAAAAACTCAAATTCAGAAGCAGAAAATGACCCTATTTGTTGCACCATTATGTTGGTATGACATATCTTATTAACGTTTTAAGCACACGAAAAACTTTTGTGAATCAAATTAGAAACTGGAGACTAATGAGATTCAAACTTTTTTTATACTAAATGCGCTGAGCCAAATATACAGACCTCAGCTCTGTGGGTCGACCCTGATTCTCCTTCAGGAGAGAGGGAAGGCCTTGATGCCCTCAAAGTGACAATAAAGGAGATGCCCCCTTACCGTTTCCTATCATCCCTAGTGGAGAGCATATACGGCCCTATACACTAAGGCAGAGGTCTTCAAACTATTTTGGTCTGAGCCCCCCTTAAGCAAAATCTTTTGAAGTTGGGCCCCCCTCCAAAACTATATGGCAAGGATTTGGGGAGTGGGAGGGATGATCACAGGGGGCAGGGATCATGAGACCATTTCAGGGGTGCTTTTCTGTAGCTCGTAATCCACACTAAATATGCAGCACCAAGCAAGAATAGAATGGACCACAAACACTACTGCGGATAATTGGGGTGCCATGGGCCCCAATGCACTCCACCTGCTGCACTAATGATGGCTGTAGCCCTGAGAAACAGGCTATTTCCTCTTCTTTTATTCCTTCTCCACCATGTCTGACCATCACTTCAATCTCAAAACAAGTCCAGTCTCTGTCTGAAAGAAAATTAGCTACTGCATGCTTCCCCAGTTGTTTTGCGCCAATGGCATCATCTGCCCTAATGCTGGCAAGGACAATGAGCCCCCATGCCCACATTCTATTGTAAAACATTCATAATTGTGATGAAGTGGGCCCCTTGGCAAAAGTGTCGCTGTACTTACTTCACTAATATTAGCTGCTGCCTTGCTGTCGCCTCTGACCTTTCCCAACATGGGATCCCTTCTCATACCAACCCTCTCCCTCCCATCCCTCCTCACCCTCTCATCTCTCTGATGCCCAAATCAAGGTGTCGCCTCTTTTTAATTTCCCCCCTCCCTGGGGTCATTGCTCCAAGGCTCAAAGAAACACTGGCACAGGAAGTGTGCTCTAGACTTCTTATGCAGCTGCAGCATCAAAGATGCCTACAGCTCTGCAAAGCAGGCTGTCTACTCAGGCCACTCAGCTGGGCTATTACTTATAGGTCAGATGCCCAAAGCAGGCTTTCTGCAAAAAATAACCACACGAATAGCATAATTAGCCCCCCCTCCTTCCGCTGCTTGGGCCCTGTTCCGTGCGGAACAATGGTGTCCTAGGCCCTAATGCTAGCAAGGAAAATGCACCGCATATTCTTTTTCATAGCAAGACTGCCATAACTGAGATCTAGTGCCCACTAACAAAGTGTGTGTGGAGGGGGAGGGCTCCTGAGCTGCAAAACAGATTTAGAACTAAAGTAGGAACATGCTTTCTCACCAAGGTGCCCGCTACCTGAAAGAAATGCCAATGTGTGCAATGGTTGGAGTCAGTGTAGGCTTTAATTAATAGAGTCGCTCAGTTTCATGGTGACACATATTTATTCTTTCTGAGAGGTAATATATGTGTCCATTAAAAGGAGTGCACCTCTTTAATTGGCATATATAAAAATATTTTCATTAGGTATAGTCTGGATTCTTATCACTAAAATGTTGTTTTTATCTTAAACAGTATTTTGCTGCAGTCTGTTTTATACATTGTAATACAATTTTAAAACAATGACATTCACAGTGCTTTCTGTCACAGACTGGGACATTGTAGCACTATAAACAAGCCACTGTTCATCACTGCACCAATCAGGATTTAATTCTGTGACTCAGTCGTCACACACGAAGTCATCTGCATTGATCACATTAGCTAGCTGAGGTTTCATAAGGTAAAAGAGTATATTTCCTTTTGGTTAGTTTAACTTGCATTTATTTTTTAACTAAGGTGTGTGCGTCTTTATTACAAATATAATTACATCTTCAAAAATAGAACATAAATTAGATATTGCATTTTACAAAATGTAACATAGTCTCACAGATACTAAGATGTAGTTTCCATGACAAACCAGATGTCTCTAACTGCATAACCTCAAAGTCCTTTTACAATGGTCACTGTGGTGCAGTAATTGTGTGCAGGACAAGTGACCGTCATGTCTGTCAATGCCCCAATGACTATGCTAGGTGACAAATGCCATCTATTTATCACTCTCCTGCCTGCAATCTCCACACTTGAAAATAAAATCGGAAACATTGAGAGCACTTTATCCTCACCAGCTCCAAAATACAAAAATGCAGCAGTATGTCCTGTGAGCTTGTACTTCTGCAAAGTTTTTTTTTCACAAAAAAGGAAAATCCCTTGTTTGGTGTGCCTCCCAACAAGTAGTTCTTAAGTACTTTTCTCTTTGATACCTTACAATGACCACCAGTAGTTTGGATGGAAACTCTTGGGCATATTCACAAGAACGTGTGATAACTACCGCAAGTGTAGCTTAACGCAACCCTTCACATCGCAGTTCATCGCGGGAAAACAACTCCGTGTTAACATGCTATTCACAACACAACAGCACCATGCAATAGACACAAGATAATGCATCAAATGAACGTGTTAAAACTAACGCAAAGCAGAAAAAACGTGAAACACGAACGCGAAAATAGTAGCGATGAGGCCAATCACGAAACAAAAATCAGCGATAACCAGTGAGAGGCCTGCAATACCCACGCATCCTGCGTGGAAATGCACAATAAAAGCAGAGAAAAAAAACTGTGAGATGACAATGTACGAGCACAACCCCACATCCGTGACGTAGAACAAATGAGCATCGTCCCACATCAAATAGGCATCTCCGCACAGTCACAATCTACATTGACATGCAGCCTGCATGTAAACTGCGCAAATGCTGAAACATGCATGTAACACAGAGTGAAACCGCATCTCCCCCTCACATTGCAGAGGGACAAGCAACCCCTCCTGCACACAGACGTGTCATGCCCATGACCAACAAATCACGAGAGCGTGGACGAATGTAGGAGGATGTGACTCCCGCTTACGTACATGTTGCCCATGTTGAGGGACCTGAGTCACAGGGGGCATCGCTGCATCATGGTGGTACATATCTGAGCCCAAAAGGAGCCCTGTTGTCACCTGCAGGACACAAATGGCAGCCAAAATGGAATGAATCTGGACACATGTGAAACGCCGAAGAGTGGGTTTCCCTACTAACTGCGACACACAGAACTGGCAGTTCGAACACGTGACACCCTAAACAGCCTCTCTGCACAGAGGTGACACACCCACCACACATGAACAAATCACAAAAATGTCAGCAATACATGTCGCACTCACACTTGTCTGAGTGATGTGCCTGTACAGATGAGAGACATGCACCCAGGGATAATGTCCTTCCAATGCATTTATTTGCACATGCTTTGCCTGTGGTCATTATGTACTGTCCCAATACTGCCAAGGACTGCCACAATGTGACGTGCTCATGTGAAGAAATTGTCAATGATGGTGTTCCTATGGGCTATTCCTGCTGCGGCTGTAGTGGGCTGTGGTCCACCTGCCTCATCCCCATCATCATCTTCTGGTGCACCTGGCACATGTATCCATGGTGCCCTGCTGCGTACACATATGTTGTGCAACACACAACATGCAACGATCATCTTGCACACGATGTCTAGGCTGTACAGGAGCCTTCCACCTGCGACGTCCAGGCACCTGAAACGTGACTTCAACACGCCAAATGTGCGTTCCATGATGCCCCTGGTGTGTTTGTGGGCCGCATTGTACTGCCTCTGGGCCTGTGTGTTCGGGGCTCGGAGGGGTGTCATCATCCAAGCGCAGAGTTCATATCCTTGGTCACCTGTGACAGTGCAGAGAGACATGAGTCAATAGTTGGTTTGGCATGATGTGTTGGCAGGCTCACTGGTTCATTGGTGTGTGATATGTGTGACTTTGTGATTCCTGCATGACATGTACTGCTTGTTGCAAATGAGCGGCATCAATGTGGAATACGTAGCCTCAATGCCGCTTCTCCCTCCCCCCGAGCATATTCATCAGTGTGCGCAGCGTGGTTGCATCACTTGCACCCCTACAGCACACTATTGTCATGCCTGTCTGCGCATGTCCACAAGCCTGACGACGAGACAGTGATGTCCTGCGCTGAAGGTGGATGGACACGTGTGTGTAGGGCAATGGTAAAGACAGGGCGGAAACAGAAGTAGAGTTCATGCCTGGCTGAACTCGCCATGCGGCCGAGGGTAGACCTTTGGCTCATGCAGCAGAAATAGCGACACACACAACAGTTAGCATGTCTGATCCCTGACCCCCAGCGGGCCTGCACACCCTCATCTATCCCTCGGCCGAGCCCGTACTCTGGGCGCAAGCTACATGGCAACATTGAATTTTGCGTGACGTGTGGCGCCGACACTACACCTGAGACACACGCATTAGTTTCTTCCCTGGCAAGGCCTAAACTTAACCTCGCCCAGAGCCACCTGTCGAATGACCACACCCCTACGCCGTACTGCCGTATGCAGGTCCACTCCCTCACACTCACAGGGGATTCTGACACAGCCACATGTCCCAGGTCTACCCCACTGCCTGAGGTGACTAGGTTGCGCCCGCTGTACATGGCACAACGTAATGTGGTATGGCCCGGGGCCCACATGCATGCATAATGACCACACAGACACACTGAGATTAAGCGTGGAACTGGCTACGGGCACGTGCACCCGGCACCTTTTATTGCCAGGGCCACACGTCCAGTGACGCCTGTGCTGGATGGGAGTTGGGTAGTGTACGCCACCCCTCAGGGGTTGGTTGGTGCTGGCAACAACTACAACAGTGATCAGAAAATCAGAAGTTCAAAGCACAAACAGCAAGGTTTTAGGACTTGAGCTGCACAGAGTTGGTGGCCTCGGATGCACAGCGGCCGGCACAGGCACACCGCCACGGGACGGTGACTTGCGATGCACTGAGGTAGGGCCAGGTGAGCTGAGCGGGCGCACATTGATGTCCAAGGAGAGTGTCGCAGAGTGTTACGGGGGACAGTGGGAGGAGTCCATCCAGGGCATGATGCAGAGGGCAGAAGCAAGCAGGAACAGGCAATATGGAGGAGTTGAATGCTACAGTCTCCTTTTCCCCACAATGTCAGTATCAGCTACATGATGATGGAGTCGACCCCCAGGCAATAGACTCTGACGCCACCAGAGTTCCACCAGAGAGTGTCCATGACTCCCGTGGCACAGAGTCAGTGGCACCAGAGCTGGAAGGGGATGCAGTCTGCGATGAGGCCTGTACAATGACATGAAGTCTGCAATTGACAAATCCAGACCCAGTTCCAATTGTGTGTCCTATTCGACCGCAGTGTAGGCCGGAGGCTGCGCTCAGCAAGGGCCCACAGACACGTGTGGTCGGAATGCTATGCACAGAGTTGGTGGCACCACCGCAAAGGGAGTATACTGATTTAGACTCTGCATTAACATGTGTACTCTGCCATTGTGTAATCAAGACTCAGTTCCAAATGTCTGGCCTACTTGTCCGCTGTGTAGGCCGGTTGAGTACGTCAACAACAGAGGAGTACTGCGAGCCTTGCCCGCGGAGGCCGTGGTGGTCTGAGGAGGCTGCCAAGCTCGAGGGCCTCTGGCTTGGTGCGAGCGCAGGCATGTGGTGGGCCCTCTTGGGGACACGCCGGTGTCGGCAGGTGAGCAGTGAGGCCTGGATGCGCACGGCCGAGCAGGACTGGTTCGGGGTCCAGCGGCCCGGGCTGCGGCGGACGCACAGGATTGAGGTGACACCGCTCTCGGCGACGGCGTCAGCCTCATGGCGGGGTGGGAGGCGCCACCCTGGCAGACACTTTGGGCATTCCGGAAGAGAACCACGCCCAGAGCTACGTGCTTTTTATTCACACCCCTACGCTGGCCTGGCGTATGCCAGGCCAGCCCACTCCGCACACGCTTGCAGGGGGGGATGTCACAGGCTACATTTCCGAGACCTTCCCCACTGGCTGGGGTGACATGGTTGCGTCCACTGTCCACAACACTACCACCACCAGCAGTATATGTCGACATGGATATGTCTGTGGTCTGCATACTGCAGTCTGTCCAGCACTTCCACGCCACACTTGGCATTGTGTGCATTCTCATTCATGGGTCACTTGCCTCCTTCGCACATGCCTGCTTCCCACCTCTCCCCGCATACTGCTATTGTGTGGCTGAGGTGCCATGCCGGTGATGGCTCATGTACATGGCTAGTCCAGGTTTCCGCAGTACGTTGTGCAGTCGTGTCTGGTGGGTGGGCATGTTGTATGTGTGTGGATCCCCCTCGAACACCGAAAGACCGTCACTCACGCCCTGGTCACCAGCAGACTCGACTACGGCAACGCACTCTACGCCGGAATAAACAAAAACCTCACCCGCAAGCTACAGAACATCCAGAACGCCGCCGCAAGACTGGTCCTCAACCTGCCAAAACACTGCCACATCTCCCAGCACCTGCGCACACTCCACTGGCTCCCCGTCGAGGTGAGAATCACCTTCAAGATGCTCACCCACGTACACAAGGCCCTCCACGGCACCGGACCAGCATACCTGAACAGCCGACTCAAATTCAACGCACCCCAAAGGACCCTACGATCAGCCCAGCTCTCCTACACCGTGGTCCCCCGCACCAGAAAGACCAGATCGGGAGGCCGCTCCTTCTCCTTCCTCGCGGCCAAAGCATGGAACGCCCTTCCACTCCACCTCAGACAGACAACATCGCTCCCCATCTTCGCAAGAAACCTCAAAACCTGGCTCTTCGACAGACCCCCTCCTTGATGGAATGGAACCTGCACCCCCCCCACCCCTAGCGCCTTGAGACCCTTACGGGTGAGTAGTCGCACTTTAACAAACCCCTGATTGATTGATTGATTCCCAGGGTTGTGAGTTGCATGATTGTGGATTTGAGGTGTGTGGTGTGTTCATTTGGTACTTACCAACGAGCACTGCATTTCTGTAGGTGCCATCCTGGAAGCGCCGGTTGATGATGGACTGACGGAAGATGTATGAATCATGCACACTGCCTGGGTAGTTTGCGACGACATTGGTGAAGAGTCCCCGGTGGTCGACTATTGCCTGCACATTGATGGAATGCGTGTACTTTCTGTTGCGGTAATTGTGTGCAGTGTCGGCAGGGAGCACAAGTAGGACATGTGTGCAGTCAATTGCCCCCAACACGTGCGGGAAGCCTGCTATGGCGTAGAAGCCTTGCTTGGTCTCCAGTTGTTCCTGCGCAGTGTGGGGGAAGTATAGGTACTGGGGTACCAAGCTGGTGATGGCATCCAGGACAGGTGTGAGGAACTTGGATAGGGCTGGCTGTGAGACTCCTCCGACTCTGGCAGTTGTTGGTTGAAATGTCCCAGAGGCCAACAGGTCAAGCAGAGCCAGCAGCTTTGTCTGAGGTGGGATGTTGGTTGTCCACTGTGTTGGTACAGCCAGCCTGTGGGCAATGATGGTCAGGAGGCGGAGGATGGTTGACCTTTTGAGTCTGTAGTGGGCAATGACATTCTCTGGTGTCAAGTCTGTGAGGCTGGTGCGTTTCCTGAAGTTCCGCTGTCTTTGTCTGCGCTGCCTCCGTGGTGGTCCGGGGAGGGGGCGGGGGGGTCCGGGGTGGGGGTGGTGGACCTGGGTGTGGTGGCGGTGGGTGTTGTGGCCCTGTTGGGACTCCGAGCTGCATGATGAGTAGCTCCATGGCATCTGTTGTTCTTCAGGTGTGGCTGTGGGCTGGGCTCCCTTTTCTGGTGCAGGTTGTCGTCCGACTTTGCACCATGTCAGAGCAGGTGTTAATTTCCTGCTGCTAACGTGCCTTATCGCATGTTTTGTGATCTTATCGCGGATCTGGCTGGTCGTTGAGAATGTTGCGTTGTGGTGTTGTCGCGGATTTTTGCACGGGAACGCCTACTCTGCATATCATTAGCGTTAGTTGCCGGGGTCATCTGTGGCAATGTTTTTTGCGGCTGCTATCGCAGGTTAACTGGTGATATCGGCTGTTTGCACCAGCTTGTGAATGGGGCTATGAATTTATCACGACTTTGGCTGCGATAAAGTGCCGATAACTCGGCGATAGCTCCTTGAGAATATGCCCCTCTCTGTTTATATCACCCACCTCACCTTTCCGAGTTGCTAAACACTTTCACAGTTTAAACGGGATTGGGTTTTAGTTTCTCTGCAGACTTTCCATTCCATTCCCCAACAGATTTACACTGTAGCCTGATGACCCGGCACTACACCACGCCCTATACGCCTAATTGACCATTAATTGATGATTTGTCCTCGAGTTGTGTGCGTGTTTTATATGTAGTTAATCCAAGGTGAACAGAAAACAATGGATTTTTTTTTCTTCTCGTTAGCCTGGTCTTTGACCCTAACTTCACACTCGCTGGCCTCCCCAGTGCCACTTAGTTAATTAGAGTGATTATCAAAAACAACTTTACATTTATTATAAATATTAGAGAAAAGGCTATATAGCACCCAGTCATAGTTCATCACAAATCCCTGGACAGTTAGTCTACACGCCTCTTACGTTGCTACCAGCCATTGAAACAGTATGGCCAAGTTATGTAAACTTGCCCTGCATGCCTTATTGTGCATTAGGCCTGCAGCCATAATACAATATTGCAGCATTCCTTCAGCAACCGCTCCATGTGTCTCACTCCGTACTGCACTGATATCTTAGGTGCCTTTCTAATATATGGCGCTCTCTGATTTAATACCAGTATTCATGTTCAGCATATTAGTCTACAAGCAAGGTTACTGCTAATTTTCCTCTTTCTACAAAACAACTCCCAAGGGCATCTCTCTTTGTAGCCATATTACCGATGTCATGTCAAAGAAGAGAGTATCAAAGAATGAAAATGATGATTCTTTGACTTGTGAACGCGAGTTTCAGAGAAACATGACACTCGAGCACGCATTTTATTAGCTGTACAATTTACATGAATATGCCTGTTTCCCAGGCTCTGCACTTGCACCACACACTCTAACATTTTTAATTCACAAACACTGACTATGTTAGGATACAACCAGCACTATAGTCTATGTAACATTAAAAACACATATATAAGCTTTGCCACAGCAGTGGAGCATAAAGTATCCATGGGTTTATATGCCAATCCTTTATCGAGTAAGAAAGCGGATTACACAGTAGTTGAGTCTACAGTGACTGGTGTCTAGTACAGGATAAGGTCACCAGCAGACTCATGAGGAAAGGCCACAGCAATCAAGAGAATGGAATACAAGACAGCCATCACCTTCTCTTGCAAAGAGAAGCAGCGCATTAGCATTACAGGCACTTCCCTTTGAATTGGCACTGGAATCCAGACGTTAAGGTGTTCACTCTCTAGACGCTAGATTTTGTCCTCACGGGATAAGTGTGTTTCCATATTTGCACAACTGAGTGCTTTGCTGGTTAATGAGCGTCTTTGGCTTTCTGATCAATAAAGAAGAGTTCGATATTCAGCCTAGTCAAGATCTAATTCAATGGGGATCAGATTTACATAGATTTAGGAGATGCTATTGCCTGTTTAACTGGTGTCATCAGTCTCTTCTGCTGTGGTGGGGTCAGTCAGAAGTAAGGGAAATGTTATAATTTAATAGTTCTAGACAGCTCCACATTTGAGATGCTCTGAGCAAGGTTCCACCTGAAGCTTTGGTAAATTTTATCCTGTCCCAATGGTCTCTATTTCCCCAGGCCAATAAACCCAGACCTGTAGCATCTGTGAAAATAAAGGGATTCTTTTCCTGGTGATTTCAGGAGGACATTCTGCTGAGATGGTGTCTCCTGTCCATTGCTCTTTATGGCTGATTCAAGCCTATTGAAGACAGCACATATTTGTTGGCCACTGTTGGGTGTAGCTTTGTCATCCACCTCGCAGAGCCGTAAAGCCATTATCATATGCCTTTGATTTTTCTCATCATTTGAGATATCATCAATAATTTCATCAATGATGTCATTTAACATTTCATTGATTCAGCAACTTAGGTCATAAGTAGGGCATAGCGCAGGTGCAAGTTATAGTTAGCTCAGTTAACTATAACTGATGTTCAGTGTTGATTTGATTTTTATTCATTCGTTTTTACCTCATTTCAACACATAATTATAACGTCACTTTGACCTTTGTTTTTTTTACGTATACTAAAATCGTATTACCATATCTAACTATATAGTCACTTTAACCATTGTTTTTTTCCAGTGAATTTCTGAGTTTTTTTTTAACAGATGGAAATATTTTATAACCACACTTAACTATAACATCACTTTAACATTTAATTTTTTTCTGTCAATTTCTAGGGTTTTTCTTTAACGCTAAGTAAGATCATATTACCATACCTAATTATAAGAACACCTGTGATTTTTTGTGAATTATAATTTTTTTAATCATATTCACTGAACTCTTTTGGCTATGTGCAGCAGGGGGTTGGTCCGTGCCCACCCATTCACGGCCATCTGCAGTGGGAGGTTGACTATAGATCTTGGACTCAGGTCAGGCCCTGCAACCAGGTCCCAGCAGCGGCCAGCTCCATGTGTACAAGAGACTGGACAGCATTTTTTTGTTTGGGTATATTTTATGTTGTTTTCACTCTTTTGTTTTTCTTGTTTTTGACAGTTTTCAAATTCTGCTTTTGTAATTTTTTTATATAGTATTTTTTAAAAACTTTTTTACAGTTTCTAAGTAATGTTCCTAAAATACGTTTTATAACATTTTACACAATTGTAACACATTTTGGGCCACATGCATTCATTATTGCAAGTAGCGATTACCTAATTGCGATTTTCTCTGAATCGCAATTCGGTAATCGCTAATCGTAATGTATGAAACTCTTTACAGTTTCATTAGCGATTCTTAATGGGTTGCAAATAGACCTACCTCATGCATATTAATGAGGTAATTTGCAATTTGCGAGCCATCAGGAATCTACGCCATCACAGGGATTATGGCCTGCTAAGGTCAGCAGACCACCATGTCTGTGATTGCTTTAAAATAAAGCAGTCTTTTCTGTTTTCAAATGCAGCCTGTTTTCCATAAAGGAAAACTGGGTGCATTTAAAAAGAAAAAATGAAACTTTGCAGTTTCATTTTTTAAGAGTAGGCAGTGGTCCGTGGGACCACTGCCTGCTCCTAAAAAAAAAATGTTTTCCATTCTCAAAGGGGAAGGGGCCCCATGGGGACTTCTTCCCATTTGTGAATGGGTTACCACCTCCTTCAAGGAGTCGGTAAAATATGAATGTTTTGCGACCGTAATTTGGTCGCAAAACTTTCATACATCCCATTTGGATTCGGAATTTGGAAGGGATGCCCTAAACACGGCCCTTTCAATTACTGAATCGCAAACACAAATTGTGATTCAGTAACGTGTTAACGAATCGCAATTTGTGTTTGATACATATGTGAAAGCACTTTTGCGTTCGGATACGGACCGATCGGCCGATCCGACCTCAAAAATGCTTAATACGTGTGGCCCTTTATTACTTATTTCATTTATTTACACAAGTCTTTGTGTTCTGTTTGCAGGTGCTGTTCCATGGCTCCTCAGTATATTTTTTTGTTCACTTTATCACAGGCCACAATGGAGTTTCCAGAATATGCCTAAATGCTACACATTGTCAACATTTTCTTACTCTTCTTGTTCCAGAACCACCTTCTGAGTGGTTGGTTCTCTTTCTACTGCATGCTTCTTCTTAATGAGGATGATGTTATGAGATTTATAAAGCTCACAACTACTCAAGTGAGTGTCTCAGCGCTACCTACAAGGTTATCTGCACCAGCTTAATGTACCATTATTCCTGTTGAAACATCCAGGTTTTTAATTTCTTTCTTAAAGATTGATGTCTCAGCTGTTAGGCATAACTCCAAAAAAAGTTTGTTCCAGGCAACTGACCCATGATAGGAGACAGACCTGCCTCCAATTCTCGCTCAATGAATCTTTGGGATCTTCGCCAGCTGACTTGTGGATGATCAGAGACTTCTAGAAGGAGTGTACTCGTTAATCCATCCTCTGAGATAATTTGACCCGATGGCCTGCAGCGCTTTGTGAGCAAGGACAAGTGTTTTGAAAATAATAAATTTTTTAATAGGGAGCCAATGGAGAGTCCTCAAATGAGGGGAAATATGAGTTCTTGGGGGGAGGTTCAAAAGAGTTTGATCTGCAGAGTTCTGGACAACCAGCAGTTTGTCAAGGAGATAATCTGGAAAACCTAAGTATAAATCATTTCCATAGTCCAATCTGGACGTTATCATAGCCTGGATGACCATTTTATTTGCTGAAAAGGTGAGAAAAGGAAGACACTTTTTCAGAATGCGAATCATCCCAAGACAGCATCCCACTACCGATTGAATTTGTGGTTGAAAAGACAGGAACTATCAAATTTGATGCCTAAATTCTTGACTGTATCCTATTGTGGGCCAGGGAGAGGGGGCGTCCTTAGCCAACAGGTCTGCCATAGAACTGGTGAGATTGAGCCACAAATAACAGCTCTGTCTTTTGAGCATTGCATTTGAGTTGATTGACAGTCATCCAATGAAGCAAAGATTAAAGACACACTTTAACCTTTTCACTGCCAGGCCTTCCCCCATGCCACATCCTTTTTTGGCTATTTGGGGTAGTTCAAGCTTAGGCATTACATTTTGTCCACATAAGGTATCCACGCCAAATTTCTTCCAACATCCAGAGGATTCTAAAGGTACTGAGGGTTTGTGGATTCCCATAGAGGCGACCGAGAAATTAGGTGAAATAGAGCTACATTTTGGGGTTTTGGGAAAAATGGGAAAAAAGTGCTGCCGAAATGGTATCAATGAAGGGATTGTGGTGCTAAAATCAACATCTTCCCAGCTTTCAGGAACAGGCAGATTTTGTCAGAAAACCAACATTTTATACACATTTTAACATTTTAATGGGAAATACCCTATTTTCCGACCATTTGTACTTTTAATCTCTTTCTAGTTAGTGGTAGAAATTGGTAGGAAACCAATAATGGATCCTAGAAAGCTATACATTTCTGAAAAGTAGACACAATTCAAAATCCAGCAAGGGGTTGTTTGTGTAGATCATTTAAGGTTTTCATATAGCAAGTAACAGTTAAAATAAAAAACATATTGAAATTGAGTTGGAAAAACAGATATTTGTGCCTGCATTTTTATCTGTAACTTCTTCTAACTATGATAGATTTTCGAAAGCAATATACTGTTACGTCCGCAAGACATTTCTGGTTGGGAGATATATAGGGCTTGTAGGTTCACCAAGAGCCCGAGGTACTCAGAGCCAATAACTGAGCTACACCTTACAATTGTTTCTCATTGTCTACTGGGGGGTATACAACAATTTGTATGGTAAAATATAAAGAGTGATAAATAGGCATCAAGGAAACCTATGTCTTTTCGAAACTAGAACAAGATATGAAGTTTAGAAGCAGTGGTGATTTGTGCATTTCTGAATTTGTGGGTACCCATATTAGCATGTGAATTAAAGGGTATTTTTCAAAATGACTTCTTTTTTACACACTGTCTTACATTTGGAAGGCAGAAATGCATTGAAAGACAAATGGTAATAACATGTGTTCTACTATTCTGTATTTTCCTATCTCTCCCAATAAAAATGGTACATCACTAGTGTGGGTAGGCCTAGTGCCCGTGACACATGGACACATCACTTGTTCCCTGTGAAAATGGACCCTTTTTTGCAATGTGCTTAGCTGTGGATTTTGGGCCCTAGCTCAGTCGGCATCTAGGGAAACCTAGCAAACCTTTACATTTCTGATAAACTACACACCCAAGGGAATTCAGATGGGGTGACTTGTGTGGCTCTCATCAAATTCTGATACCCAGAATCCCTTGCAAACCTCAAACTTTGTCCAAAAAAACAAGTTTTCCTCACATTTCTGTGATGGAAAGTTCTAGAATCTGTGGGTAGTCACAAACTTCCACCCACGCAGCATTTCCTTAAGTCACCCGATAGAAATGATGCCACACGTGTGGGTAGGCCTAGTGCCCACAAAAGCAAACTGCACGAAATGCAACGTGAACACATCACATTTTTCCAGTGAAAACTGACTCTTTTTTTGCAATGTGCCTAGCTGTGGAGTTTGGGCCCTAGCTCAACTGGCTCCTAGGTAAACCTAGCAAACCTGTACATTTTTTAAAAACGAGACACCCAGGGAAATCCAGGATGGGGTGACGTGTGTGGTTTTCACCAGGTTATGTTACCCAGAACCCCTTGCAAACCTCAAACTTTGTCAGAAAAACCCATTTTACTCACATTTCTGTGATGGAAAGTTCTTGAATCTGTGGGGAGCCACAAACTCCCACCCACCCAGCATTTCCCAAAGTCTCCCCATAAAAATGGTACCTCACTTTTGTGGGTAGGCTTAGTGTCCACGACAGGAAACTGCCCAAAACATATCTTGGACACATCACATATTTCCAGTGAAACTGACCCTTTTTTTTGCAATCTGCCTAGCTGTGGATTGTAGGCCATAGCTCAGCTGACACCTAGGCAAACCTAGGAACCCTGTACATTTTTTAAAACTAGACACCCAGGGAAATCCAGTATGTGGTGACTTGTGTGATTCTCTCCAGGTTATGTTTCCCAGAATCCCTTGTAAACCTCAACATTTGTCAAACGAAACACATTGTCTTCACATTACTGCATTTTTTAGCTACATTTGAGATTTGCATGGGATTCTGAGTAGGAAAATGTTGGAGGGACATGCAAACTACACTTTCCTGGACTCCCCGAGGTGTCTAGTTTTCAGAAATGTTTAGGTTTGGCAGGTTTCTCTAGATTTCCACCAAGCCCAGGACCCAAAACCCAGGTGCCCCCCTTGCAAAATTAGGTTGTTTTTTTGATAGATAATTTTGATGTCTCTACAATACGTTTTGGGCCCTTCCCTGTCGCGGGCACTTGGCCTACCCACACAAGTGAGGTAGCCTTTTTATTGGGAGACCTAGGGGCATGCTGGATGGCAGGAAATGTGTGTTGGCCTAGTGATCCACAACTTTCCCACACAGAAATGTGAGGAAAACGTGATTTGTTTAGCTAACTTTGAAGTTTGCAGGGGATTCTGGGTAAGAAAACTTTGGGGGATCCATGCACGCCACACTCCCATGGACTTCCCTAGGTGTCTAGGCTTCAGAAATGTCTCGGTTTGGTAGGTTCCCATAGACAGCCACCGAGTCTGGGATCAAAAACACAGGAGTCCCCCTTGCAAAAAACAGGTTGTTTTGTGATAAATAGGGGAACTTGCAATTTTGGTCCGGTGTTCAGCAGCCACCTATGGAAACCTACTAAACCTTGCATGGATCTCCCAAAGTTTTCTTACCCAGAATCCCTATAAACCACAAATTGAACTTAAAAGTCTAATTTTCCTCACATTTCTGTGTAGGAAGTTTGTGAGATCACTGCGCAGGCACAAATCTCCCACCACCCAGCGTTCCCACTTGTGTGAGTGCCCAAAGCAGAGTCAGCCTAAAAACTTATGAGAAAAAAAAAACCTGTTCTTTTGGACTCACTTTGGTTCCCCCTCAGTTTTTTACTTTATACATTGTTAGGTTCTCTGCTTTGGGTACCCACACAAGTGACCGAGGGGAATGCTGGGTGTTAGGAAACCTGCGCTGGTATGGTGATCCCACAACGTTTCCACACATAAATGTGAGGAAAGTGTGATTTTTTAGCTAGATTTGAGGTTTGCAGAGGATTATGGGTAATAAAACACTGGAGGATCCACGCAAGCCACACTGCCAGCCAAGCACCATCCATGCACACCAGCAGCCAAGCGACATCCACACACACCACCAGGTAGGAGCCATCCACGCACATCACCAGCCAAGTGAGTCCACGCACAGTGCCAGCGAAGTGCTAAGCACAAGTCCACACACACCACCAGCAAAATGCAGGGTCACACACAGCCAGCCAAATGCCAGTATACACAGACCATCAGCAGAACTCCAGTTCACTCACACAGAAACCTTTGTGAGTGTCTAGTGGTTTACTACCCTCCTTGGGGGGAAGATGAGCCTAAAAATATCTCTGATTTGCCCATGGGGGCAGGAGCAGCAAAAATGTCAGCAGAAAAAAGGGAAGCAAACCTTCCCTAAGGGACCGCTGCCTGACATGCTCATAAACATATCTCTGGTGCCTCGTGAGCTTTATGCCCCCTTGGGGGGCAGAAAGACTATGGTTATTGTTTTTGTGGGGTGAAGGCGTTGGCATCCCCATTCAGGGCACCCACCACCCCTGAACTACTAAAAACAAAGTAGTCCCTGGCTTTCAAGTGGGCTTTCTACCCCCGGCTATTGCCCCCACATGCCCCCAGGGGGCAGACCGACTCTCCATTTGTTTTCGAGTGGGGTGGGGGTATTGTAATTCTGGGCAGCCCCCACCATTACTTTGGCTAGAAAGAATATTCCCCGGTGTTTAGTGGGCTTTCTGCCCCCGTCTGGGGCAGATCGGGGGCGGATGTCCCTATCTGCCCCTTGAGGGGCAGAAAGGCTGTGACAATTTTGTTTGAGGGGTGAAGGCATTGGCATGCCCATTCCGGGCAGCACCACCCACAAATTTACATAACGATGTAATCCCTGCTTCCTAGTGGGCTTTCTGTCTCCCTGGGGGGGGCAGATCTGGGGCTATTGCCTCTATCTGCCCCCTGGGGGGCAGAATGACTGTGGCTGTTTTTCTGAGGAGTTGGAGGCACAGACTTGCCCACTGCAGGCAGCCCCCACCCCTCTTTTATAAAAGAAAAAAAACCCTGGTGTCAAGTGGGCTTTCTGCTCCCCCTAGGGCAGATTGGGGGTAATAACCCCCATCTGCCCCTCAGGGCAGACAGAAAGACTGTCCATTTTTTGTTTGTGGCAGTCGGGGATTTGGCATTCCCATTTTTGGACAGCCCCCAACCTAACATATTTAAAACAAAATCCCTGATCCTTGTGGGCTATCAGGCCCCAAGGGAGCAGATCAGTGTGCCCCCATCTGCCCCCCATGGGGGGCAGAAAGTCTTCTGATTTAAGTTATTTTGGGTGGGGCCATGTTCTTGCCTATTGTGGGCAGTCCCCATCCCTCTTTTAAAATAAAAAGTCTCTGTCTACTGGGCTTTCTGCCCCATCAGGGGTAATAACCCCCATCTTCCCCCCAGAGGGGGCATAAAGACTGTAACTTTTGTTTGTCGGTTAGGCATGCCCATTTTATGCAGCCCACCACCAAGTTAAAAAAAATATCCCTGCTGCCTAGTGTTCTTTCTGCCCCCCCGGAGGGTGTAGAACCCCCTGCCGACCGACACCTACCCCCTCCCTCCTCATACTACCATTCCCAACAAACAATGAGCGACCCCAATCCTCAGCCAATGACTCCTAACTCTCTCTCTCTACCTACGCGCAAAAGGCGGACGCCTGAATCACGACATGATTTTCCGCACCCTATGCCCATGGCTACCCATAGAGACAACAAGGGCAACACTATCACCAAAAGCCAGTCTATCAATGGCAAGCCCTCTCCTTCTCGGGACGACCCCGCCCAGGACGCCCCCACCCCCTCCTCTGTGGAGACGACTCAGCAACTTGCTCTGCTGGAAAGCCAGCTACAAACTGTAATACTGGGCCTCAACGAAATCCTACTGAACCTCACCACACCCCGAGAGCCTAGCCTACGCTCACACCCGACACCCACCATTACCAACACAAAACACCAAAGGACTCCCAAGGATCAATGGCTCACCGGGCACACTACCCCCCTCTTGAACCAGACACAGAGACCCAAAAGAACAAGAGCTGCAATGTCCATGAGAGAAGCGTTGGATCTTGCCACCTCTTATGACACACCCCCTACAGTCACCCCAAGTTCCAAGATCCAGGTTATCACTGGACTTCGAAGAGACCGCTCCCCACCCAGATCTGCAAGACCCCAGCCTTCCTCACTAATATTCCCAGGGCCCCCCTAATGAAGAAACACATAATTGGGGAACCACCAACTGCATGCTCAAACACTGTAGATCGGCCACCAAACATGCAACAGAGCTGGCCGAAACCATCCTCACCCATGACATAGACATCACGTTCATCACCGAAACATGGCTAAATGAGTTCTCTTCCCCAATCATAGACATGCTTGTGTCCCCGGTTTTTTTAATCATCAACAAAGACAGAAAAATCCAGAGAGGAGGGGTATAGCAATCATACACAAGAACAACATCTCCGTGACAGAAACTGCCTCCTTCAAATACAACACATTGGAATGTCTAACGGTCACCAATAAGACTAGTGACAACAAAACACTATTCTGCCATCTCCTCTACCACCCGCCAGGCAACACCACCGCATTCAGAGAGCACCTGTCCGACCTGATAACTCACTGCTCACTCCGAGACTCCAACAACATAATTCTAGGCGACCTCAACCTACACTGGAATGAGGAAAACAACTTGCTGATCCAAACAATGAACAAACTCTTACACAAGAGTGCAACACTGCTCAGAGGAAACTCACAACAGAGGATCAATCCTGGATGCCATTATTGCCCAAGCTGACACAGTCATGATTGACCTCATCCTGCCCGTTGACTGGTCTGACCATCATATCATTTTATTCCACATCAACCAAACGATACTATGTCAGTCCCGTACGCAAGACCCCACACACTGGACGAGAAACCTAAGTCAGATCCCCCTTGCTGACCTGGAGGAAAGGGTTAGCTCTCTCCTCCCCATCATCACAGATGACCCCTCCACAACAGAACTCACCTCTCACTACAATACAACAACCATGACCTCCATTCTGGACCAAATAGCCCCGTTGAAACAAAAAAGAGCCAGGAACATTCCATCTAGATCCTGGTTTAACACAGACATAAACTCAGAAAGAAGACAACTAAGAGCTGCAGAAAGACTCTGGCGGAACAACCCGTCCACAATCCTCCTGGATCAACTCAAATCAGTACGCAGGAAGTATAAAAAACACATCAAGAATGAAAAAACTACCTTCTTTTGCAATGCTCTAGACAACACAAAAAACAGGCCCAAAGAACTGTTCAACCTCATAAGGCAACAAACTTCCAAGCCCCCTTCATCCTCAGTTCAGGCCTCCAAAGACTTGTGTGATAACTTTGCTAATTTCTTTAACAACAAAATCACCAAGATTGAGTTTTCACTGGTTGATGACCGCAGCCCCCCTCACAGTAGCTCATCCCCTGGGTCAGAAGATATCACACCCAAGCACCCCCCAAACTACTGGAAATCCTTCAACCCCATCTCCGAACAGAGATCATCAAATTGATCTCCAGCTCCAAACCCTCATCTCACGTCTTGGATTCCATACCAGCCCAACTTGCCAAAAAGCTCAAATTCACCTTAGCCCCGCTCTGTACCAAGGGCCCGATTCACAGAACTAACTTAAGACAAAATCCTAAACTTACTACCATTTTGGTATTCACAGAAGGCACTTACTCATTTTGGTATTCACAGAAGGCACTTACTCATTTTGGTATTCACAGAAGGCACTTACTCTTATGACACACCCCCTATGCCACCTCTTATGACACACCCCCTACAGTCACCCCAAGTTCCAAGATCCAGGTTATCACTGGACTTCGAAGAGACCGCTCCCCACCCAGATCTGCAAGACCCCAGCCTTCCTCACTAATATTCCCAGGGCCCCCCTAATGAAGAAACACATAATTGGGGGGACCACCAACTGCATGCTCAAACACTGTAGATCGGCCACCAAACATGCAACAGAGCTGGCCGAAACCATCCTCACCCATGACATAGACATCACGTTCATCACCGAAACATGGCTAAATGAGTTCTCTTCCCCAATCATAGACATGCTTGTGTCCCCGGTTTTTTTAATCATCAACAAAGACAGAAAAATCCAGAGAGGAGGGGGTATAGCAATCATACACAAGAACAACATCTCCGTGACAGAAACTGCCTCCTTCAAATACAACACATTGGAATGTCTAACGGTCACCAATAAGACTAGTGACAACAAAACACTATTCTGCCATCTCCTCTACCACCCGCCAGGCAACACCACCGCATTCAGAGAGCACCTGTCCGACCTGATAACTCACTGCTCACTCCGAGACTCCAACAACATAATTCTAGGCGACCTCAACCTACACTGGAATGAGGAAAACAACTTGCTGAAGGCACTTACTCATTTGGTATTCACAGAAGGCACTTACTCATTTGGTATTCACAGAAGGCACTTACTCATCAATGAGTAAGTGCCTTCTGTGAATACCAAAATGAGTAAGTGCCTTCTGTGAATACCAAAATGAGTAAGTGCCTTCTGTGAATACCAAAATGGTAGTAAGTTTAGGATTTTGTCTTAAGTTAGATCTGTGAATCGGGCCCCAAGATCATAAACAGCTCCCTGAGAACCAGAGTCATGCCGGACTGTCTCAAAATCGGCCAAGTCTCACCATTACTAAAAAAAACGGGCTTGGAAACAAATGATCTGAACAACTTCAGACCTGTCTCCAATCTCCCTCTCCTAGCTAAAATCCTGGAAAGATGTGTTCTCCTCCAACTCACTCAACACATGGACAGCACCAACCTTCTAGACCCCCACCAATCAGGTTTCAGAAAAGGATGCAGTACAGAGACAGCGATAATAAATGTCATAGATGATATACACAAGTCACTCGATACAGGCCAATGTTGCCTACTCATACTCCTGGACCTATCAGCGGCCTTCGACACGGTTGACCACAAACTACTCATCAACGTACTGCAAGAAAGGGTAGGAGCGGATGAGGTGGTCTTACAGTGGTTCACCTCCTTTCTCCAGAACCGCACCCAAAGAATAAAAATCAAAAACTTCTCGTCTGACCTACTGCCCGTCAACAGGGATGTCCCCCAAGGATCAGTTCTCTCCCCGCAACTTTTCAACATCTACATGGAACCCCTCACTACCATACTCAAAATAACTAACATTCCCTTCCACCTCTATGCAGACAATACCCAGATCTATCTTGAAACCGCCTCCATTGAGGACATTCAGAGACTAAACGACACTCTAAGAGAAGTCCAACATTGGCTATCACTTAACCACCTGAAACTCAACCAAGACAAGACGGAAGTCCTCCTCATCTCCAACAAGGAGGAAAACCCTCAAATCACAGAATGGCTAAAAGCTATTGATGCTCTCAACAGCAACCTCATCCTGGCTGATTCCGTAAAATCGCTGGGTATCACTCTGGACCCAAAATTAGACATGGCCAAACACATCAAGAACACCGCAAAGAGCGCCTTCCTCAACCTTAAACTACTCAACAAAATAAAACCCTACATCCCACCCAATGATCTCAAACAAGCCACTCAATCTCTGGTGTTGTCTAGACTGGATTACGGAAATACAGCCCTCACAGGAACAGCTAAATCTCACCTAGCTCCCCTCAGATCAACTCTCAATGCAGCAGCTAGAATGGTCACCGGAGTAAGGAAATATGAACACATCTCGCCCGCACTCAGAGAGCTAAAATGGCTACCAATCGAAATGTGTGCCAACTTCAGAACTGCCTGCCTCATGCACAAAGCCTTGCACACAGGGAAACCCGCCTACCTGGCCGCCAAACTCAAGAAGGCCGGTCAGACAAGGAGCCTCAGGAGTACCAACACTCTCCTCCTCATCCCGCCGTAAACCCGCAAACAAACAAACGCATCTCGATCCTTCTCAGGAAATGCGCCTAAAATCTGGAACTCCACACCAGTCCATATCAGGACCACCCCCTCCTTTCTAAATTTCAAAAAGCAGCTCAAAGACCTCTTCCTCAACCGATCTCTCCCCAATGGATAGCTGCCGCCAAAGCGCAAAAACTTGCACACTGCAGCACACAGACACTTTGTCATCAAGACTTCTACCTCACCCACCGCCCGACTCCTTCGTCTATCCCCCCCTTGAAGGAGGCTCGTCACAAGTCAATGTGCATACTACTGCTATACTATGTGATTTCCTCGCCACCAATGTTGTACAGCGTTCTGAGACTCCCGCTGCATCATGAGTCATTGTATATAGTACTGTTATATTGTGTGATTTCCTCACTACGAATGTTGTAAAGCGCTCCGATACCTCCGGGTCTGGCCAGCGCTATATAAAACTCCTAAAATAAAAATAAATAAATTAATCTGGGGCTATTGCCCCATATGCCTCCCAAGGGGGCAGAAAGACTGAAAATGCCCATAGAATATTGGGTGGAGCAAAGACCCTTGCCCAAGGGGCCGCTCCTCCCTCCCCGGTGTCTAGTGGTGGACCCATACTTGGGGATCACCCTCCTGCAGTAATCCCCAAGCAGGGATCCACTAGGGAAGAGTAACATTGGAAAGGTGAGATTATCACCTTTCCAATGATACCTATCCCATCTGCTTAGGGGGGCTGAGATAGATAGAAAGATTCAGCATGAATTGTCAAATGGGCCCGGGAAAAAGGGGGCTTCCCAAAAAACCTTTTCCCCTGCGTAGATCTTTACCTAGACACCATGCTTTTTGTCATTAGGTGTAAATCTGTATAGTGGTTTTTGAATAGGTAAGTTTAATAAATTATAAATATATAGACAGTTAGGTTGAATTAAAAAAAAACAGCTCGGTCCGTGCAGGTAACAGCGGTGGGGTGGTGGGGCCAGGTGGGGGTAATTTTGAGGGACAATGCCAAGGGAAAATGAAATAAATAATTAATTTTCCCTTGTCATCGTCCGTCGAAATACCCCCCACCCAGCCCCACCACCCCACCGCTGTTACCTGCATGTACCGCGGCTGAAATAAACTGTATTCTGATTTTCTGCTGGGGCTTTTTGAAGCAAGCGATCTGATTGGCTGGCTGCAAAATGAGCAGAAATGTTGCAGATAATATGACATGACCCAGGGACCTGTTCCCTTTCGCCTCAAATTCTTGAATAAAAAGGACTTAATGGGCATGGTCAGGATACCATGGCCCACTATCAGTTGTGGGGGTCGGGTGGTCCCAGGGACAACTTCAATGGAGACAAGGTTTTTTAAAACATTTGGGGGCATATTCTCAAGCATCTATCGCAGAGTTATCGGCACTTTATCGCAGCCAAAGTCACGATAAATTTATCGCCCCATTCACAAACTGGCGCTAACAGCCCATAACACCAGTTTACCTGCGAAAGCCGTTGCAAAAAACATCGCCACAGATGACCCCGGCAACTAACGCTAATGATATGCAGAGTAGGCGTTCCCGTGCAAAAGGCCGTGACAACACCACTCCACAACATTCTCAACGACCAGCCAGATCGGCGATAAGATCACAAAACATGCGATAAGGCGTGTTAGCAGCAGGAAATTAACACCTGCTCTTACTTGGTGTAAAGTCGGACGACAACCGGCACCAGACAAGGGAGCACAGCCCATAGCCACACATGAAGAACAACAGATGCCCTGGAGCAACCGATCATGCAGCCCGGAGCCCCAATAGGCCAACAACACCCCCCCTCCACCCCCAGGACCCCCCCCGGCCCTACCCCGGGCATCCCCCCCCTTTGGACAAAGATATTGCTAGGCCTGGGCGGAAAACTACGCTACGCTCGCATAGTTTGCGCAACTACGTGCTACGCGAATTGCACGTAGCACAGTGCAAAAACGCGTAGCGTAGCGGTATTTTTTGCTTGCTCGCGGTCCTCAACGTCAAGTTGGCGACCACGAGCGAGCAAAATGACATCCCGGCGAGACTTTTTCCTCGTTCGCAATCAGCAACATCAAGTTGCCGATCGCAAGCGTGGAAAATAAACCTCCCGGCGAGATTCTCAACGCGGGGAGGTCAGGTTTCTCATTGCGAGTGGTCGCGTATGCTCGCGATCGCTCGCGATGAGAAACTACCAGTCCGCGTTGAGAAAACTGCTGCTCGAGTCCAAATCTACTCGAGCGGCAGAAAACGACCGCTTGCACTGTGCAAGATGCCGTTTGCAATGATTGCACAGTGCAGACAAGCATCCGGCACTGTGCAATCATTGCGAACAGCATTTCCTACCGCACTACGCAGTTCGCGTAGTGCTACGCGTAGCTCGCGTAGTGCGAAGTGCACTTCGCGTAGCTACGCGTAGCGCTACTATGCGAACTACGCCCAGGGTTAGATATTGCACATCAACTCCACGAAATCATGAACCAAACAAATCGCCTGAAGTCGCACAATCACAACACCTAACATACATGTGTGGTCAGTAAAAGGGAAATCATACATTCATATCATAATATCCAAATAATACGTTTATTACAGAATAAACCAAAAACAACAATTCTGAAGAGGCATGGCGGGTCTTATCAGGACATTCTGTAAGTCACAGCCTGCAAAACAGAAATCTGGATAAGAAGGTGTGCCATGCGCCAATCAAAGTACAGAGAGAGAGAGCGAAAGAGAGAGAGAGAGAGGGAGAGAGGGAGATAGGGAGAGAGAAAGAGAGAGAGAGAGAGAGAGAGAAAGAGAGAGAGAGAGTGAAGGAGGGTCCAGAAGGTCCCGTATTACCATTTAACAAGAAACTCATTTCTGATTTTGCACTACCCACTGAACATGATACTCTAGATAGGCCCTACCAGGCAGGCTCAGATACAATGTCTTAAGTTGTCCACTTTCCTTCGTCCTGGGAGTGCATCTCACATGGGCCCAAGCCCAGCTCCCTAGATAACCATATCTTACATAGGACCAAGCATACCTTCTAGATACAAATGTGTAGGCCCAAAAAGCCAGTGACTCCTGCTCTCATTTTAAATAATAATAATAATACAGATCGTAGGCCTCACTGATCTGCTAGCAGAGATCTGTTCCATCCACCGAGAGACAATATCAGCCCCCTCTTGTGACTTTCCACAGTTACGAGAATGAGGGTGGCCCCCACCCACGTGACAATCTGTTGGAACATCTGGCTGTGTCACATGCAAGATTTGCGATATTCTTAGCTATGAAACTTTCCGCGCTTGCTTAACTGAAACTCAAGGCGGCAACGTGACCAAGAATTAATATATTAAATATTAATTCTGAGCATTTTTACGGTAAAAGTTATCCTTTGTTTACTTTTTGCGGTCAAGAACACTGACCATCTGCTAAACGCCCTGTTCCATCATGATACCACTTCTCGGTTTATATCAAACTTCCCAGTTACTGTAAGCGGGCGGTTAAGGGGCCTGCGTCACATCTCGTGCCAGGCGTAGGAGTAAGTTCTGCATTAAGTTCTGCATTTAACCATATAAAAGAGCCTCCCGGCCAATGCAGCTCTGAACTCTCTACGCATCAGAGCTTGACTGCATATAGAGGTTCCCGATCGATCGTCCGTGCGACTGGGCCTAGAGCTTCTACTTCCAAGGTGGTAATACTCTTTTCTGATAATTCAGCCTTTTTGGCTTTGACAACCTATCTAATGGCATAGCCTATTGGCTTTGTCAGCCTATCTGATTATTTTGCCTTTTGGCTTTGTCAGCTCAACTAAATATTAGCCTATTGGCTTTGTCAGCCTCTCTAATAATTTAGCCTTTTGGCTTTGACAGTCTATCTAATTCAGCTCATTCTAACCCAAGCCATTGCATTTATTTTAGGTTAAACTGCGTAGTCTTGAATGGTGTTGCTTTCTTAATAAAAGATTAGCTGTTCAGGCACTAGCCTGAACATCTTCTTTAAAGTCAGGGTTGCTCTTTAGGCAGCTGCTCATAGCACAATATTTTAGTTATACATTCGCTTCTTTTGAACAATTGATTTGTGACATTGTCAATGCATTTATTTTTCATCCTGCTCAAGTGTTGATGGGCAACTTTTAATTGCTTTTATGCTTTTGAACTGTTTAAAATAAAAGTCACTGTGTTTTACATCGTGGTTTCTTCTTTCCAAGTGAACAAACAGCAGAGGGGTCTGGCTCTCTGGAGTCGGTAAGCAGAAGGGTGTGGCCACCAAAAATACCCTCCTTAACAGCTGGCGACCACGAATATCCTGGACTCGTTACGCGGGTCGTCTACAGGTGTGGTCTTGGGACGCATGCTGGGGTTACACCTGTCTGGCTGTCTCTCAGGCTCTCCTCTCCCCACGTCCACCGGGGTAAGTCAGGGATATTTTTACTTTTTTCCTTGCCTTTGCCTCAGGTTGTGGCGTGTGTGGGGAGGTGGGTCGGCCTGTATTTGCCTTCCAGGGTCTCCCCTGTCTGTGCTCCTTTGCCCCCCTGTGGTTGACTGACATGCCACGACGTCCTCTTTGTGGCTGGTCACATCTTCCCGAGGCTCTTTGGTGTTTTTCCCTCTGCTACCACTAATTTTGTCGTGGTTTCCTTCTATCTACATTTTCTTGCCGACATTTATTTTGCCTCTTGTTGTCTTTGCCTTTTACCAATATTGTGCTTTCATTTCCATTGCCGTTTCCTGATGCTTGGGGTTTGAGTCCTGACCACGTGCTTGGTCGAATTCTGGCATGGTGCACATGCGTTTGCAGGTTTTTCATGGTTGCAGGTTTTTCATGTTTACACATTTTTCTCACATGTGCTTTTTTAAGGTTTGCCTTGCTCCGTGATGCTTGAGGTTTGAGTCCTGGTCAGTTTTACCTGGCCGAATTCTGGCATGCTGCACGCACACTTGGTGCGCACATGCGTTTGCTGTTTTCTCATGTTTTAAATTTTGATGCACATTTGATATTTACAAGCACATTTTTCTGTCTTCCATTTCTTATCGAATTGTTTATGTTGCACAGCTGTGGGCTGTTGCGCTTTTGACTTGGTGCATAAGTGGCACGCGTTTTTGTAGTGTTGTCGCACTTTTCAATTTAGGGTGTGTCCCGCCGCCATTTTGTATGCTCTCGCCGCCATTTTGTATTCATATTTACATTTTGTATTATTAATTTTTTACCTTTTATGTTTCATCTTCTGTACTCTTTCATTGCATCTTTTATTTATTTGTCCTTTTTCTCCTTCCCTTCCTTCTCTTTCAGCTGCTCTTCGTCTTTTCTTCCTCACACTTTCCTCGTACATTATCATTTTTCTTTCTTCCTTTACACCTTCCAACACCATTCTATTTCTTTTCGGCGTCAATGCGCCCCTCTTTCGTCAGGGTTCTGTCCTGTGTATTCACGCATTCATTCTTCGCGCTCTATAGTTCGTCCCTCTCTGATTCAGTCTTACATGGCTTGGGTGCTTTTCTCTTTTTATCTCTAAAATTTATCTCGCTCTCTCAACGGCGCCTTTCTTTATTATTAGCTGCGCCACTCCACAAAGAGGAACTAACTACTTCGAGCTCTGTGGCCCAGTCTGACCTTGACCCTGCCTTTTTCTGCTTTCTGTCTTCACAGAACGAGGAAGTGAGCCTCGCAGCTTCACTGTAGTCACCTCGCCCCTCCTTCTCTCTTCTCAGTTTGGTCTCTCATTACACATTGTTATTTTGATCGTTATTATTTTTTGAAATGCATTTCATTTATTTAATAATTGTTTATTTGTTGTCCATTGTGTCTGTTTCTTGTGCTTCGTTTTATTAAACATTTAGTAGCCCTGCTGTCCCACCACACATCTGTTGCTGAACTGCCAGCTCCACACTCATTTAGCCGAGTGGCAGACTGCTAGTTATTTTTTGTTGACTCAATTGCCCCCACTTTTCCTCACTATTAAGGGCAGTTGCGCCAGGTAGCTGTTGTCTGGATTGCCTTGCCTTTACCTCCTAGCCGCAATCCCGCTAAGTAGTTGCACTTATTTTCAGTACACATTGCGCGTCCATTGCGCCTCTTTTCTGTCTCTCACACCTTTTGCCTACCACTTGCCTACGCCAATTGGTAGCCAAAGGGGGGTGGAGGTGTATCTCCATTCCTCTTGTCCGTCCCCTTAAACAACCCCCCGTTATGTCCCCTGACCCCCGCAAATTATTAATCTCCTTATTCATTCAGTACGTGGTACTGCCACAGCGGTACACCACACCAGTCTTGATCGCTTTATCCCCCTCACACGCCATCAAAGCGAAGTTCTTGCAGCTACTTGGGACATCTTAGAGGTTGACTTTACACCCACTACCGAACTCCGCCTTTCACTCTTGTCTCTCATAGACTTACCTCCTTCAGGCACCCCTTCTTCCCAACCACCACCACCACCAGACACCACCCGCCCGGATCTTTTGTGGCCTGCCCACTCCCCTAATTCATCTTCACGTTCCCCACCCACCTTAGAGTCTTCTGTTTCTCTTGCTAATTCTCCCACTATTGTTGCCATAGACGGCGACTCCAATACTGACTCTGCAGAGTCCACGGCATCCTCTGAAGGGGCAACACTCTCTACCCTTACCGCCCCTGCTTCCCCCACGGTATCAGCATCAGCACTTACTATTGCTCTCCACCAACCACTGTCTCCTGCTAACGAGTCCCCATTCCTCTTGGCACTCCTGCAGGACTATTCAGTGGATTTAGAGGACTCTGCACCAGACATCCTCATTGTGCCTCCCCCAGCAAACCCACCCCGCATTTTCAGACACTGTAGGTAATGAGTACCCCGTCCCCTGACAGTACAGCTTCTCCTATTTTTGTATATCTAGTTAATAATATCGTTGTGGGTCTTTCTACTGAGCACCCATCCTCCTTTTATCACGTTACACCCTTAGCAAGCACGGTCCTTCTCACTATATTTCACGTTTTAAGGGTTGACTATACCCAGGCACAGCAGATAACGCTTTCACTAGCACCATCCTTTCCGCACCTTCCAAATCCCATTGTCCCTAAAGCAAAAGAACAAAAACATTGCAAGCACTGACTTTTTAGGGAACACTCCAGTCCCCCAACAATTACTGGTCCCCATGAATAGAATTTTAGGTACCTCTGTTCATAAAACATCGGATTGCATTTACATACGCATTCGCCTACTAGCGCCAGGTTTGGACATACCTACCACACTAGTTACAACTTATCCACGCAACCCGCTACAAAGCAAAGTAATTGCTGGTCTCTCTCGTAACCAGCTCCAATTCCCTGACTTCTCCCCTAACGGAATATACACCGGACCACAGGAACTGGACTTAAGAAAAGCATTATATCACATTATCAGTAGCGCCATAGGAGAGGAATTGATAAACAACGCCATCCCATCCACTCCTGCCCCAGAACACACTCCTGCCCCAGAACACACTCCTGCCCCAGAACACACTCCTGCCCCAGAACACACTCCTGCCTCTGAATCCACTCCTGCCCCTGAATCCACTTCTGCCACTGAGCACTCTTCTGCCACCTAACCACATTTCTTTCCAAACAAGCGACACACACCCTCAAAGCATTGTGCTTTAAAATAACACTCATGAATGGCATAGTAAGCTCTACAGTGTATAAAACGTCTACCCACTTTCACATCTTTTTCATCATACATCCCCCTGGAGCGCTACTCACTGCCATACTATCTAGCACCTGGCCAAGGCACCCTCTCCAAAGTTATATTGCTGAAGCTTGCTTTGGCGGCCAGCTCCACTTTCCTCTTTATACCCAAGCACAAGAGCGAGACTTGCAGGACGGTGTGTACGATATTGTTATTCAGGCAGTAGAGCAAGAACTCATCAGAGACATCGTCCCTAGCACCTGAGAAAACGCGCTCCTGTAATTCAGGCTTTGCCTAAGAGCGCCCAGTGTTAGACACACCAACATGGCCACTCCACTCCAACATGTTTTAAAAACATTCGGAGGCCAGGAACACCATATACTAAAGCACTGCCGTGAGCTTCATAAGCGTACGGCGAAAATGACTCATCCTTGGCCCTCGGAGGGAAGCTTTGACCCAATCATACTAGAGCATGCCACCACCTTTCTAGACACCAAGTACTCTGGCACTAAATTACAGAAGAGAAAGGCTACTTTAGATCTCTGGCGCATTTTTAAAGACAAGGCTCAAACACACTCTGACTCCACACCCCCAGCTATACCCAATGCTCCGCCCCCACCGCCTTACCACTTCAGCGGTATGTATACCGAGCTCACTAACAAGGAACAACCTGAGCTGCCAGTTACCACTAATGATTCTCCGGCTGCTGGCTTCCAATCACTACCAAATGAGGCATCTTCCTCACCGCACCTCGGCCCAGAATTACACATCACACAGATTGAGGAATTTCAGGCTTCCCACACGTCACCTAGCCACCCGTACCACCCCGTGGACAGACCACCGGCTCCGCCCACGCCCCCCAGTGATGTATACCCCGACCTGACTGACCTGCGCAACATACACCTGCCTCTCCCCAACGGTACAGTAAGGGAGACAGCAGTATCAGGTATCCCAGGCTTCATAGATGCACAACTATCACTAAAATTTACACCAACAGTCAATACTGCACACCCCCGCCCAGGTGAAGAGGATGAGGAAGGCTCTGACTCTGCCTCTCAAGCATCATCTCGTCACTTGCGCTCACCTGTCATTGTCGTCCGTGACATTGGCCCTAAAGGCGACACTGTCACTAACCCCTTCCGTGACACTGACACTCAACAAGCACCTGTCCTTAACCCCTTCCTTGACACCGGCACACACCTGTTCCCAAGGTCGCACCTCCCATCACAAACTAGCATGCCTTACATGGCTACTGCACCCTCTGGTGAGGTACCAGGATCTGGCCTCATGACAGACCAGCGACAGCTCATTGAGTTCCCCGTCCCACCATTGCTGTGCATGACGGAGGGACAGTGTGTTCCTCTCACAGGTCTTCCCTCCTCATATGGCAATTATAGACAGAATACAGACTTGAGCAAAAGCACCAGCATGGAGAGTATCTCACCGCAGTGCCTTGAGGACGAACAAACACCCATGCATCCATCACCTTGCCACGCAGCACAGGTAAACTCGATTAGACGCTTGTCATTTAAATTAGAGAACATGAACAAAAGCGTTACGGACATGCTCTCGAAGATCAACACTCCAACACCACCCTCACCCACGCTGCACAACCTCGTGCAACACCACCGAAAGACAATTATCAGTAGGAATGGGGACGGGAGTACATAATATCGCCTTGAGGAGCACCCCTACCGCTCTGACGCTGCCGCCTCTGGAATGACACAAACACTCACTAACACACACCAAGACCACCAATTCCCAACAGCATTAGGACGGGATAAGACACTCCCACGGGTGCTAGAAGGCCACAATCCAATGTTTGGTGATATCCCAAAGTATTGTGAACTCCCGCAGGAACAAGACAGAGTGGTAAGAAGTAAGGTCAGGACCACCGAAGCACAAAGACTTAAAGTCTTGGGTACACATGGACGCCCAGACGACATACTATATGACGTCTCGGGCTCTGCTTCCATGCGCACCATTAGGATGAAAAATAGACACAACATAAGTCTCAGCAGACCATGTCCACCAAAAACTAGCAATGATCTCACTCCCAATGAGATAGTGACATTAGGGGAAGGTTCAGATTATGCAGTTAACCCCTTTTCAGACGACTTGGCAGGCTGGTCAGAGCCCTTAGCACTGCAAATGCTCCCTTGGCCAAGAGAAGGCTCTTTTGAGCCTCAGTACATGGCAACAGCAGTTGAATGTATCCTCAAAGGAGTAGGAGATGAGGATTGGGACTATGACTACATGAGGGAGAGCCTGAAAGTCTGGCAAAAATATGCTCGCCAGCATGACTATACAGGACCCACAGCCCAACGCCCTGGGGTCATGCGCCAGATGCCACTGCTCTACAAAAATGTCACTGATCCCCCATCTATATCCCATGGTCTACACTAGACAAAGAAAATGTCAAAAAGGCACTCCCACCCCTCACTGAGGGTGCGGGAAAATGGATTGCAGCTTTTGAAAATTGCACCACAGGTAACAACATAGCTATAGGAGATGTAAAAAGCCTGCTGATCTCCCTCATGGGAGAAGACGCAGAAGATCTCTTCACACGTATCAATGCCAATCTTACAAAAACAAACACCAAACATGATGGTGTTTCCTTTAATGAGATTAGAACAAAAGCATGGACTGAGTTACGCAGGAAATTCCCAGATGTTCCCGATATTGGGGCTCTATTGTCACAGACCATGCAACCAAATGAAGACCCTGCCAACTATCTTTCCAGAATGAAAGAAAAATGGCACCAGGAGTTAGGGCAACGCTGGGACGCAGCTGGAGGATATGGGAGATTATTTTATCACACAATAAAGAAAGGTTTACCCACTGAAGTGCAGGAAAAATTAGATGGCATTGTAGCAATGGAATGCAAGCCATGGGCTGAAATACAAGACCACATTATACATTACTGCAAAAAGAGACAGGAACAGGAAAAGGTTAGACAGCTGGCAATAGAGAATGCCGCTGCCAAGTTGGTACAGCAGAAACTTAATAAGAAAAAGACAATGTTGACACAGTCATGCTTGCAGCACCGGTCACTCAAATGACAGCAGTAACATCTTTCCCCCAGGCTGCCATGAATGCTCTTACAGGCAACGCCCAACCTGCCCCACAGCAGGTTCAAGCACCACCTGCAGTACAGTACATACAAGCTCAACCCCAACCTGCCATACAGTATGTCCAGCCGCAACCACAGCCAATGGTACAATACATGCCAGCACCACCTGCTTACAGCACCAACACACAGCCCTATTACAATAACAGACCAAATATGAACTGGAACACGGGTGGACAAGGAAGAGGGCGAGGGATGGGACAACAAAGGTTTCCACAACAGCCAGGACAGGGAACACCACCGATCATTTGCTACTATTGCCAGAAACCAGGCCACATACAGAGAGATTGCAACAGCAAAAGCGTGATATGGGTCAGCAATATATGCGTCCTGGCTACCAAGCACAAGCACCATTCCAACAACAGCAGCGCACGCAACAACACCTTCAACAGCCCCAAATACTATATTCTTATGCACAACCAGCACAGCAACAACAAGTGCAGCTCCAAGCGCCCATAATGGCCCAAGTTCAGCCAGCAGTCCAACAAATACAGGTTCCAATGCAACAGCTACAGCCACAGCAACTACCTGCTTATCAGGTGGTCCCCCAAACACAAAACAATGTACCTCTAGGAGGGACGATTGTTGCTTCCAACAACCCCTTTACCCAGGGCACCATCCAGCAATTTCAGGCTGGAGGATACACCAGCTAGGACAGCCCACAGACAACTCTTGTGTGCCCAATTTTGTCATGCACAAGCAATACTGAAGAGGACCCCATTGCAAGTGTTGTGATAAATAACAAAACATATAGTTTTCTTGTTGACACAGGTGCCACATATTCCTGCATCACAGGTGGCCCTCTGCCCATTTCTAACAAAACAGCGGACACCATGCTGCTGCTGATGTTTTAGTTCCCCACTGCCTCATTGTCTTAAAACTGCTTTTAAATCTGTTTTAATGTTTTAAAGTGTTCTGTGCTATATACTTACTGGTTGCTCTTACCCTGCTGCTGTCCTCTCGCATATTTGCACAGTTCTTTGGAGTTCCTCTCTTTCCTCCATTTTTCTCGGGGGCTCGTCTCCCTCTTGGCGCTTCTTTTCATTTCGCCTGCGCTCCGTTCCACCGCGGGTTTTCCCTTTTGTTGTGGAGGGCGCCGGCGCACATTCAAGCTTCTTCCGGTCTTTGGGGGGGTGGAGCCAAGGCTGTTTAGCACTCTAGTTCTGCTCCTCTACTTAAACAGCATGGCCGGCTCGTCGCGCAGCGGACGCGCGCAGACACCATGCTGCTGCTGATGTTTTAGTTCCCCACTGCCTCATTGTCTTAAAACTGCTTTTAAATCTGTTTTAATGTTTTAAAGTGTTCTGTGCTATATACTTACTGGTTGCTCTTACCCTGCTGCTGTCCTCTCGCATATTTGCACAGTTCTTTGGAGTTCCTCTCTTTCCTCCATTTTTCTCAGGGGCTCGTCTCCCTCTTGGCGCTTCTTTTCATTTCGCCAGCGCCCCGTTCCACCGCGGGTTTTCCCGTTTGTTGTGGAGGGCGCCGGCGCACATTCAAGCTTCTTCCGGTCTTTGGGGGGGTGGAGCCAAGGCTGTTTAGCACTCTAGTTCTGCTCCTCTACTTAAACAGCATGGCCGGCTCGTCGCGCAGCGGACGCGCGCAGACACCATGCTGCTGCTGATGTTTTAGTTCCCCACTGCCTCATTGTCTTAAAACTGCTTTTAAATCTGTTTTAATGTTTTAAAGTGTTCTGTGCTATATACTTACTGGTTGCTCTTACCCTGCTGCTGTCCTCTCGCATATTTGCACAGTTCTTTGGAGTTCCTCTCTTTCCTCCATTTTTCTCGGGGGCTCGTCTCCCTCTTGGCGCTTCTTTTCATTTTGCCAGCGCCCCGTTCCACCGCGGGTTTTCCCGTTTGTTGTGGAGGGCGCCGGCGCACATTCAAGCTTCTTCCGGTCTTTGGGGGGGTGGAGCCAAGGCTGTTTAGCACTCTAGTTCTGCTCCTCTACTTAAACAGCATGGCCGGCTCGTCGCGCAGCGGACGCGCGCAGCGGGCGCGCTGCCGGCGCGCCGAAGGCGCGCCAAAGGTAAGCCCGTCTGCGCCCGTCCGCGCTAAGGTCGCGCCTCGCGCAGGAGATGCTGCCCTGTCCATCTCTGATCAGCGGGGACGGATTTGCTTTTCCCGAGAGTTACTGCTAGATTTGCGGGCAGCCTGGGCTCCCTGCTATCACTCCCTGGATGCGGATATTTTAGCTAAGAAGCGGAATATGGTTTGTACAGGATGTAATACCTCTCTTAAACAGGCTTGTAACACTCCCTCGGATAATAAAGGAATTAGGCCCAGTTCTACAGTACAGACTGCACAGGGCTATCTCATTAATGCCAGATCCCTGATCAAAAATAAGGTTGCCTTTAGAGATTTTGTATCAGCCAGGAAGCCAACATGGGTTTTTATAACCGAAACTTGGGCTACGGATGCCTCTGGTCCTGACCTTGTAGATGCCATTCCTACTGGGTACACCCTTGCTAGAATGGACAGGGTAGATCGGCGGGGAGGGGGTGTGGGCATTCTATATAGAGAAACCCTGATTTGTCGCACTCAGGCTCTGTCCGCTCCTCCTGATCTCTACCAGGCTTTTTATTTTTCTCTTAATCTTCACCCTACGAAAAGTTTCTCTGGCATCCTTTGTTATAGGCCACCTGGCTCTAGGGCGGCCTTTAGTCAGGATTTTAGCAGGCTTTTAGAACCCTATTGTGAAAGATCCAATCTCACTCTCCTGGGGGATTTTAATTTTCACTTTGATAGCCTTGACTGCAGGGATGCCCTGGGTCTTTTGGATACCTTGAATGGCTGTGGTTTTTCTCAGCTGGTCAAGAAGCCTACCCATCAAGCGGGGCACATACTTGATAGGGTCTTTTCTAATGACCCACGTGTAAGTGTGGGGGAACCTATCCCCTAGCCTGGTCTGATCATTTTGCCGTCCCTTTTGACCTACATTTTATGTCTCCGGCGTTGATTATCCCTGGTGACATGAATTTGGACGAAAGGAGGAACTTTAGCCTCATAAGTAATGAGTCTCTTTTAAATTTTTTTAACAATCTTGAGCTCACTAAGTTTTATGATGCTAACTTGGCAGCGGCAGAACTATCGCAACAATTGCTAGCAGCAATGGATACTCTTGCACCTCTTAGTAAATACTATTCAGCAAGGAAAAAACCCTCTGCTCCCTGGTTTACGGAGAGGCTCAGAACGCTGAGACAGGGCTGTCGCAGACAGGAGAGGCATTGGCGCGTAGATCTAAACCCGCTGAATAGGGCACTACATAAGCAAGGCCTCAAAGAATATAAAATTGCCGTCATGGAGGAAAAGAGATTATACTTCTCTATGACTACTGATTCTTTGAGATCCTCTAGGGATCTCTTTAAGGTAATAAATTCTCTTACCTCTCCCCCTGCCTTCGACCCCTCAAACTTCTCTCAGGAGCGCTGTGATAAAATATCTGATTTTTTCCATACTAAGATTGCAGATATCTACTCCCTGCTTGAAGCCTCCAACCCCATTTCGGGGTCATCTGTCCGATCCACCTTCCATCCCATTGGGGCCGCACCCATTGAGGGGTCGCCCAGTCTTCTTACCTTCCCTATTATGTCTTCCGAGGTGACCGATCGGATCCTTGAAGGGGTCAAATCGGGTTCCCCTCTGGATCCTTGTCCCCTCAAGGTGCTAAAACATGGTCGTGAAGTTATTGTCCCCCATTTGACGGATGTTTTTAATATTGCCATCTCAGAGGGGCAATTTCCCACTCTGTGGAAGACGGCTGTAGTGAAGCCACTTTTGAAGAAACCTTCTCTGGATCCTAGTGAACTGAAGAATTATCGCCCGATCTCCCTACTTCCTGTCCCAGCTAAGATTCTGGAAATGTACCTTAACTCTCATCTCAGTATTTACCTAAAGGATTTCCATCTACTAGATGGTTCGCAACATGGATTTAGAAGCCATCACAGTACAGAGACAGCATTGACGGCTGTATTTGATAATATCCGGGTTCAAGTGGATGCAGGTCATACCACCCTCCTTGTTCTACTGGATCTTATCGCAGCCTTTGATACCCTGTCTCCCTGTAGATTGATTGATCGTCTCAGAGAGATAGGTATTGGGGGCTCGGCTTTGGGGCTCCTTGCTTCCTTTCTTAGTGAGCGGGCACAGATGGTTAAGCTTGGTCGATTTTACTCAGCCCCCAAACCCTTGCTGTGTGGTGTTCCTCAGGGCTCCTCCCTGAGCCCTACTCTTTTTAATATCTATGTCGCTCCTCTTGCGAAGGTTGTGAGATCCTTTGGGTTGGAAGTGCTGTCCTATGCGGACGACACCCAAATTATGGTGTCTATTTCGCATAGCATAAAGGATTCGGCCCTTAATTTCAGGAACTGTATGCAGGCAGTGTCCTCTTGGATGGTGGAGAATTTTTTGAAATTGAATGGAGAGAAGACGGAGGTCTTGGTTTTTGGGAGTAAGCAGGAGGTGTGGTCCAGTGACTGGTGGCCGGATGCCCTTGGCGTCTGTCCCTCTCCGGTCTCCCATGGCAAAAACCTGGGGGTTATCGTGGATAACTCACTGTCCCTGAACCTTCAGGTTAGTAGGACAGTTTCCACGTGTTTTGGGATCATTAGGATCCTACGGAAAATTTCCCACTATCTCTCTTTTGATGCACGTAAGCAGGCTGTCATCGCACTGGTTACATCCAGATTGGATTATTGTAATGCCCTTTATTTGGGCATTAACAAGGGTTTGATGCGACGTCTGCAGATGGTGCAGAATGCCGCTGCCAGGCTGGTGATGAATTTACCTAAATATGACTCAGTCACAGCTGCTATTAGGTTGCTGCATTGGCTGCCTGTGGACCGTAGGATTCTTTTCAAGACCCTGTGCATGACTCACAATGCCTATTACGGGTCAGGCCCTGAGGCGATTAAGTCCATTATCCATCGTTATGTTCCCAACAGGCGGCTCCGGTCTGCAGATAAGAATCTGCTTATAGTACAGAGATTCAAGAAGATTACATGGGGAGGTCGAGCTTTCTCCACTGCTGCTGCTAGACTGTGGAACTCCCTCCCGGAACAGCTCTCAAGTCAGGTGTCCCATTCTCTTTTCCGCAGGGCCATAAAGACCTGGCTTTTCTCTCAGACCTCGGTATGAGCATGTCTTTTTGTCTGCATCCTTAGGTCCGCTTATAGCGCCTTGACGCCCTTGGGCTTAGTTCGCGCTTTACAAATGTCATATTCATTCATTCATTCATTCACACAGGGATTTTCTGGGGCAATAGCAAGGGTCCCCTTCACCAAGCCAGTATCAATGGAAATAGGAGGCCATGTAGTGGAGCAGCCTCTGCTCTATTCATCCAGGTCCCCAGTCAATCTTTTAGGACGTGACCTAATGGCCAAACTAAATATGACCATCCACTTTGATGACAACGGAACAATGATTTGCTCCATACCAGGTACCCCACTAACTAGGATAATGGCAGTCACTGCACAGTCTTCCTTAGATAGCCAGGTCAGAGCACGACCAGTGGATGGGCACGCCTTCTCTGCAGCTGTCCACACTATTGTCGCCACCACTCCCGAATTACAAGGCCGCAATGTTCAGTTACCGAAAGAGTTCCTTTTCAGACCCCAAATATCAGACTCACAGTTATTAGACAAACATTTGACATTTGACATCTGCGCCCTTGAGGTAACACCGACCTACGGCGCATTCCTGGCATGCGATGACAACACTCATACTTGGGCTTGTGTCATTTTTATTGAGCCTAAAGGGTTGGTAAGAGACATTTCAGATGCCCAGTTGTTTGGATCCCCTGAAGACTACTCCAAGACAGAGATTATCTATCAAAACAATGTGCCTATCTCAGTAACAGTGGAGATTAAGACACCAACAGTCACCCCTAGCTATGACTCTGCCCGAGACGCAGATCTGGCTCAAGTACCTGCACATCTTTGGACAACAGGCCCAAATGATGTAGGCCTTATTAGCTCTGCCAGGCCATTTAAGATAACACTCAAACAAGGTGCTATCCTGCCCAGAATAAAACAGTATCCCTTGTCCAAAGCAGCAGAGGAGGGCATAGCCCCTACCATACAGGCATTGCTAGATCAAGGAGTAATATATCCTTGTATCTCTCCTTGTAACACAGCCCTTTTCCCTGTGCGGAAGGGGAAGACCAATCAATGGCGTCTAGTACATGATCTTCGCGCAATTAACAACATAGTGGTACCAGAATTCCCCATTGTCCCAGACCCCTTTGTCATCCTCACGAATGTCCCCCCGATGCACAGTACTTTTCTGTCATCGATCTGAAAAATGCTTTTTCAGCATTCCTTTGCACCAAGACAGCCAATACCTATTGGCTTTCTCATTCAGAAATGTGCAATTCACGTACACAAGGCTCGCTCAAGGGTACTGTGAGTCCCCCAGCGTCTTCAACAGAGTTGTCAAAGAGGACTTGTCTAATATTCAATGTGATAGCACCCTACTGCAATATGTCGATGACATACTGCTTTGCAGCCCCACAGAACAACAATGCAGAAAAGACACCATCTTCCTACTTACCACGCTAGCACAAAGAGGATACAAAGTTGACAAACAGAAGTTACAGTACTGTCAGAAAGAGGTACACTATCTAGGTCAGCTACTGTCTGCATCAGGCAGACGAGTCACTCCAGGTCGAGTTGAGGCGATAAAAGGCACTCCTGAACCTCAAACAGTTAAAGACATGCAAAAATTCCTCGGCCTGGTTAATTATGTCCACCAATGGTCTTTGATTTCGCAACAATAACTGCCCCATTGCTGAAAGCTGTGAAAATGGGCAAAGACAGACACAATAAAATTGAGTGGACACCTGAAATGAGAACAGCCTACACCCAGCTCAAAGATGAGATAACAAATGCACCAGTGTTAGGATCACCTGATTACACAAAAGAATTCTACCTATTCACTCACTGTGATGGTCTAGTAATGACTGCAGTACTCACTCAGAAATACCCCATGGGCCATAAGCCCATTGCCTACTTCAGCGGCATGCTGGACGCTGTCATGAAAGGTCATTACCCCTGCGAGCAGGCCCTTGCTGCCGCAGCTTTTGCTGTTGAGAAAACGACTCCCATTGTAATGGGTTCCCCACTGACTATGTACACAGAACATGCTGTCTTTGCAATAATACAAAAAGCCAAGACAACTTTAACAACACAGAGAGTGTCAGGTTATGAAGTCATACTGTCACTACCTTCTCTGAAGATTGTAAAATGCCATACAGTAAACCCTGCCACATTTTTTGCCCATCCAATAGCTACCTCAGATGATGACACCCATGACTGTGCCACATATTCACCAGATGAGTCTGGAGCAGCAAAGAGGATCCCTTGCCAAACAGTACTGTATATTTTGTTGATGGCTCCTCTACCATTGATCAAGAAACAGGAGTCAGGTACACAGGAGCTGCAGTAGTTAAAGCACAGCAGAATGATTCCTCTGATTCCCTAGACATTGTGCAGCAACTTACATTACCATCACATTATTCTGCCCAGGCAGCTGAACTGGTAGCCCTCATAGCTGCCTTAAACATTGGAGCTGATGACCGTATTACAATATATTCAGATTCTGCATATGTCACCACAACAACACACTCCAGCATCCTCCGCTGGAGAAGGCGCGGCTTCCTCAAATCAGATGGTACACCTGTCATTCACAAAACGTTACTAGAGGAACTTATTGAGGCCCTTACACTACCAGCTGAAGTAGCCGTAGTAAAATGCGCAGCGCACACCAATGGCCAAGATTTTGTCTCCAGAGGTAACGCCCTGGCAGATTGGGCAGCTAAGGCTGCAGCCAGAGGCCCCCCAGCGACAGGCCCCCCACTCCAAACAACAACAGAAGTTCCACTTGCCCCCATTTTACTTTCCCAAACACTGCCTCTCACAGAGCATGACAATAGCAATGAAGGAATTCCACAAACACCATCCCAATTCACAACACCATTTGACATTGACACAACTCAGCAATATGATCACACTGCACAGTTACACCTTAGAGAAGTGCAAGAAAGTGCACCAGATCAAGAGAAAGAGTTATGGAAGAAGAGGGGAGTACAACAGGACTCCACCGACTTCATATACAGACAAACAGTAACAGGGAAACCTGTGATGCCACAGGCTTTGTTACAAGTGGCATTAGATCAACTCCACCTTCCCACACATGTCACCCGAGATAACATGTCCACCACCTTGCAAACAGACTGGTTCATCCCCAATGCCTATGAACAGATACAATTGTATGTTAATAAATGTCTCATTTGCCAACAATATTCCCCAAACCCGACTCTCAAAACAGTTGCTTCCACCATTCCTAGACCATCTGGCCCCTTCAAAGAGCTACACATTGACTATGTCGACATGATCGACCGCTGCCAAAATTACCGCTATCTCATTGTAGTAGTGTGTCCATTTTCACGCTGGATCGAAGCTGGGCCTTGCGTCCACTGTGATGCCAAGGCAGCTGCCACATTCCTACTCCGTGATGTCATTACTCGCTGGGGCATTCCAGACTCCATCCGGTCCAACAACGGAAGTCATTTTTCAAACGCCATCTTTTCCTCCCTGACCACAATGCTAGGCATTAAACACAAACTGACATCAGCTTACCACCCACAAAGCAATGGCATTTGTGAGCGCCTCAACGGCTTGCTCAAAAATAAAATAAGCAAAATAAGCGCAACAATAGGAAAGAAATGGCTTTATTGCCTACCCATAGCACTCTTTGCACTAAGAAACTCCCCAAGTTCGGATCACCACCTCACGCCCCATCAGCTTGTCACTGGACGATCCATAAATGTAACAGTTCCATCCACACGCCCTAAGACAGACAGTGAATCATCATCAGAGATAGTGAGAGCAGAACTTTACCAATATCTGTGCCAACTAACAAGCGCAGCACAGTTCCTTTCTACCCAGGTATCCAAGAGAAGAGACAAGGGCCCCACCGATCCTGAGCTCCCACCAATCCATCCCGGGACACTGGTCTTCGTCCGGAAAAACGTCAGGCGTTGGAAGGATCCTAAGTTCGAAGGTCCTTTCCAGGTGATAGACTCATCACCAACTGCAGTGCGAATAACTGAGAGAAAAGCATGGATCCATCGCAGCCACGTTCGTCTAGACCCCGCACCACCACCTCAGCCATTGGACTAAAGGAGGGGCGGAACATACCATCTGTGCCACTCCATGAAGACAGCGGCCTTCCATCCTCCTGTGATGAAGAAGACAATGAGCATCGCGTACTTACAGTCAAGAAAGCTAATGGAGATGCAAAGTTATGTATTTCACTTGCCTTACTATTTTGTGTTTTTTCCACTGTCACTCTGGCAGTTCTCAATTGGTACATGTATTATCTTGCAACCACTGATCAGTGTTATCTTTCAGATACTATCACACCATCTTCAGGGCAGTCAGTTGTGCCACCAGGTAGAAACAAGATCGGAAGTCCACCACTCCCACCTTGCATCGCTGATACAGCACACAGTAGCACACACCCCCCATCCACAGTTACTGATTTGATCCCAAGCAGTGCTACTACCCCAGGGGCTGGCGTTCCAGATCTCACATTAGGTCCCCAGTTGCCCTGCAGTTCCCTTCCTTGCACTAACCGTAGATTTAAAAGAGGTTTTAAACGAGGTAGACCAAGGTTCTGGACCCGTAGAACAAAACCTAAGGTTACACAAAAGGTTACACAAGAATGGGCCACCGCTCTTCAAGACACAATGGTTCACATTGCACACCTTCATTCCAGGCCCGACTTCCATTCCACCCGTCCTGACGAATTCAATCAGGATCATGGAGCCCATGATGCCCTGTTAGACAACATGTGGTACCGACATATGTCCGAAATAGGAAAAAAGGCAACAAAAGAAGCATGTTTCGTGTGCTCACATATCCCTCATGCAGTAGGCGCAGACCAAATGATTTTCCCAAAAGAAGTACCACCCCCAAAAGCCGAGTGTCTCCTCCATCTGTTTCTTTGCCGTATCTACGGCCAGATTCAGCTTCTATCAGCAACTATCCATACCATTTTTGTAAACACCACGGTATGGGATCATAATAGTGTCGCGTTCAGAATTGTGACTGACAAAGAACAATTTGACAAAAGCATGGAGGAGCTGTATAGGATGGAAATACCTGAAAAGTATACCCAACGTTGGGAGCGTAGTTTTACCTATTTACGCTACTTTACCTTTACAACACCACAAACACAATGTAATCCACTAACAGATCAAAGCACCTGCCAATACAGGGCTGTGCTATGTTTATGGGCCAACATCTATGTCAGCAACGAGTGGCAAGGTCCACGCAACCTCACTTGTAGAGCTGCTTCCTTAGGAGAGCCCTTTGTAACAACAGAGTATGATGGGGACATCGATTGGGATGTCGAAGATGAGTGCGGGAGGGTCTGGACACAAGAAAGTAGAAGGTACACCTTTAGTAAGGACACCACCTATCAATGGAAAAAAGTATATAAACTAAAAAATCCTCTCCTTTGCTTCCTAGGTAACGGTACCCGCCCTGTGGGCAGCAACACCAACTGTAACACGACAGTTTTTAATTTGGACCTCCAAGACGGCACCGCCGGCCTCATGGACATCTTTTGGGCCTGTGGAGAACGCCTCTACGCCCAGTTGCCTCCTCAATGGAAGGGCCTATGCACCATGGTCACCATGCATGAACTGCATATCGTTGTCCCGGCATCCAACATTTCTCAAGTGCTCGAACACCCCATGACAGGTGATGTCACCCTGGTTCACCGGCACCGAAGGAGTGCTCAATATTTTGCTAACGACGCCTTTAAGGAAGTTCCTGACGAGTTTCGCCTGTTCAGTGGCGCCCAGGAATTCTTTGGGGGCCTGTGGCCCATCTGGCAAACATCTGCTAATGCCCGGTGGCTGCAGGTCACACGTTATGAACTAATGACTCTGATCAACAACACCCGAGATGGGTTCAACGCAATACAGGAAGAATTACGACCAATAAGACTTATGGTTCTAGAGCATAGATATGTTCTAGATCAGCTCACAGCTATGCAGGGAGGGGTATGCGCTTCCATCAAATCGAGCTGCTGCACGTTCATACCATCTAATGATGCCGATAACGGGTCTCTTGCTAAGGCCATTGAGGACTTGAGCAATTTGGGAAAGAAGATGCGTGATGAGGGCGGTGCCGATGCAGACCCTATTACGGGCTGGTTCAACTTGGACTGGATGCCTTCATGGCTATCTGCTATCTTGAAAATTATGTTACCTATTTGTTGTGTCATCATGTTAATGTGTTGCGGTGCACAGGTGATAATGAGGTGTGTCAGCAGATGTAGCATCAAAGCAGTTGGGATAAATTACGTTAAAACAGCAATTTACAGCAATCCAGACTATCTGGACATGCACCGTGTTCCTGGGGATGGGGATGGGCAGGTCCACATACAACTCATAGAACTAGCTGCCCCTGAGGCTTCTCCTAACACCCCTCAGCTCCCCCAGTCCCACCGCATAGGTACACTTTGAGGGAGGAGCATGACGCTCACCAGTATGACCAGTTACTGAGCCATGATGAAGGAGAGTATGTTACCCTACCATCAGAATTGCAACACCCGGCTGCGTGTCCCTACGTTAATAACTCACCCAGCATGCAACCGACCCCTGAGAGTCCTTCAAAGTATTGTATCCGAGATGTGTTCAAAAATGAACAAGAGCAGGGATATGAAGGAGGGTCCAGAAGGTCCCGTATTACCATTAAACAAGAAACTAATTTCTGATTTTGCACTACCCACTGAACATGATACTCTAGATAGGCCCTACCAGGCAGGCTCAGATACAATGTCTTAAGTTGTCCACTTTCCTTCGTCCTGGGAGTGCATCTCACATGGGCCCAAGCCCAGCTCCCTAGATAACCATATCTTACATAGGACCAAGCATACCTTCCTAGATACAAATGTGTAGGCCCAAAAAGCCAGTGACTCCTGCTCTCATTTTAAATAATAATAATAATACAGATCGTAGGCCTCACTGATCTGCTAGCAGAGATCTGTTCCATCCACCGAGAGACAATATCAGCCCCTCTTGTGACTTTCCACAGTTACGAGAATGAGGGTGGCCCCCACCCACGTGACAATCTGTTGGAACATCTGGCTGTGTCACATGCAAGATTTGCGATATTCTTAGCTATGAAACTTTCCGCGCTTGCTTAACTGAAACTCAAGGCGGCAACGTGACCAAGAATTAATATATTAAATATTAATTCTGAGCATTTTTTTTCGGTAAAAGTTATCCTTTGTTTACTTTTTGCGGTCAAGAACACTGACCATCTGCTAAACGCCCTGTTCCATCATGATACCACTTCTCGGTTTATATCAAACTTCCCAGTTACTGTAAGCGGGCGGTTAAGGGGCCTGCGTCACATCTCGTGCCAGGCGTAGGGAGTAAGTTCTGCATTAAGTTCTGCATTTAACCATATAAAGAGCCTCCCGGCCAATGCAGCTCTGAACTCTCTACGCATCAGAGCTTGACTGCATATAGAGGTTCCCGATCGATCGTCCGTGTGACTGGGCCTAGAGCTTCTACTTCCAAGGTGGTAATACTCTTTTCTGATAATTCAGCCTTTTTGGCTTTGACAACCTATCTAATGGCATAGCCTATTGGCTTTGTCAGCCTATCTGATTATTTTGCCTTTTGGCTTTGTCAGCTCAACTAAATATTAGCCTATTGGCTTTGTCAGCCTCTCTAATAATTTAGCCTTTTGGCTTTGACAGTCTATCTAATTCAGCTCATTCTAACCCAAGCCATTGCATTTATTTTAGGTTAAACTGCGTAGTCTTGAATGGTGTTGCTTTCTTAATAAAAGATTAGCTGTTCAGGCACTAGCCTGAACATCTTCTTTAAAGTCAGGGTTGCTCTTTAGGCAGCTGCTCATAGCACAATATTTTAGTTATATATTTGCTTCTTTTGAACAATTGATTTGTGACATTGTCAATGCATTTATTTTTCATCCTGCTCAAGTGTTGATGGGCAACTTTTAATTGCTTTTATGCTTTTGAACTGTTTAAAATAAAAGTCACTGTGTTTTACATCGTGGTTTCTTCTTTCCAAGTGAACAAACAGCAGAGGGGTCAGGCTCTCTGGAGTCGGTAAGCAGAAGGGTGTGGCCACCAAAAATACCCTCCTTAACAAGAGAGAGAGAGGGAGAGAGGGAGAGAGAAAGAGAGGGTGAGAGAAAGAGAGAGGGAGAGAGAAAGAGAGAGAGAGAGAGAGAGGGAGAGAGGGAGAGAGAAAGAGAGAGAGAGAGAGGGAGAGAGAGAGAAAGAGAGTGCCGACCCTGCGAACCTAGGCCTCACTGCTCACCTGCTGCCACCGGTGTGTCTCCAACCACGTGCCGGTATACACTGCAGTCCCCCAGGTCCCTTATCTGAAACAGTGTCCAGAGACATGGATGGCAGAGTCCATACAGTTGCACACGCCATCATCGCTTGCCCGCCCCTGCACACACAGGCTGCTGCACCCAGCCCCTCCCGCCACCCAGCGGTGATTGCCTGCCCCTGCGCAACCAGGCCTCACTGCTCACCTTCCACCACTGGCGTGTCTCCAAGAGGGCCCACCACGTTCCGGTGGGATCTCAAAGCCCAGGGCCCGCGACCATGGCACCCTCCACATCATGCAGCCCCGCACCGTGGGCCACCAGGTCACACACCTGACTCTGGGTCTTGATTTCACAATGGCAGAGACCACATCAGTGCACACGGCATCATCGCAGGCTGCACACCCGCTCAGCGCTTGAGGTGCCACTAACTCTGTGAACTGCGAGGCAACGCCACGTGGCGGGAGTCCCGCACTGCCCGCTGGCTCAGGCCTACAATGCAGTCCAGCAGGGCTCAGACTGATCCTTGCCCGTCCGGACCGCCAGGACGGCGCATCATCGCAGGCTGCACACCTGCTCAGCACTTTAGGTGCCCCTATCTCACTGCACCGCAAGACACCGTCCCGTGGCGGTGTGCCTGTGCCTGCCGCAGTGTATCCGGTGCCACCAAGTCTGTGCACCGCTAACCATGGACCCTTAATGATTGAGTTCTGTGGTGCGGACGCAATCATGTCACCCCCGGCACTGGGCAATGTGAGGTGGCAGGGCCCTAGGCCCTCATGCATACATGAGAACTACACGGAGACACCCAGTTAGAGAGTGGAAATGGCGTCCAGCACGTGCGCCAGGCCCTTTTTATTGGCAGGGTCACATGTCCTGTGACGCCTGTGCTGGATGGGTGTGGTGTGGGTGTACACCAGCCATGAGGGAGTGACTGTGGCATGCTGACAACTAGACCTGTGAGCTGCAGATCCCTACAGTGAAGACCTGGGACATGTGGCGTTGTCATCCCCCCCTGTGTGCGTAAGCGGAGTGGGCTGTCCTGGCGTATGCCAGTCCAGCTTAAGGGTGTGAACAATGACCCCGGAGCTCTGGGCGTGGTTCCGTCCTGGGCTGGACAAGGAAGTGACTAATGGATGTGTCTCTGTTGTAGTGTTGGCGCCACCCGGACCGCAATCGGCAATCTGTCACCCTGTGACAAAAGTCCCACAACATGAGCAACATGGACGTAAGGGGGAATCACTAACCCTACATTCATCCATACTTCCACACTTGAAAGATCATAGACATGACACATCTGTGTGAATATGAATGTTTATTGCACATTCAGTGGAGTGTTGCAGCTGGAGCAGTACAGGGCCATGCCAAGCCCACTCTACATTGTTGGCCCATGGAGGGCCAGCCAGAGTCCTTCAGGGAATGACAGGTACATCAGGAGAGGAGGAGTTCAGTCCGCAGTTTGATAGCTGTGTCATTGGTGACCAAACAGAATATGGCAGTCCATGTCGAGGTCCAAGGTGAGTGTCGCAGAGTGCATCGGGGGACATTGGAAGGTGATGATGCAGAGGGCAGAACCAAGCAGAAACAGGCCACATGGCGGAGATGAATGCTACTGCGTCCTTCTGACCACAAAGGCAGATTCATCCGCATCTTTGTCCTCTGCTGTTGCATGTGCCTCACATGTGGGTGGTGGTGTTCTGTCTCCAGCCCTGTGTGGCAGTGACACCTCAGGTGCCGGAGGTGGAATGTCTGCCGCACTGTGTGGCACTGACACATCAGGGGCCGGAGATGTGGATGGGGTGGTAGCAGCAGCATGCATCAGCGCCAGGCCTTGTGGCAGCAATGCTATGAGGAGGGTCTTTAGGGCATTGAGGGACCCAGCTACCTCTCGCTGGTGTGCAGCCGTGGCAGCAGCTCTTGCCACCTGCGTCCGCTCCATGTTCTCCATGATCCTCCGCATGTGTCCCAACTCCCGGGCGAGATCGCTGGAGGCACTCTGGCTAGACAGTCATTCTTGTCGCAGAGCCAGGACTCTAGCGATGTCAGCCATGGTCCGTTGGAGAGCATGGAGCGGACTGTGGGTGTCCGTTAGGGACTGTGAGTGGTCTCTGATGGGACTCAGACACCCACGTATGGTGTCTAGTTTGGCTGCCATGCGGTCGAACCCCACCTGCACCTGTTCAGCCAGCTTCTTCTGGCACCCCAGCACACGGCGTTGGAAGGCCATGTGTTCGTCGTGGGGGTCCTGGGAGGCAGCTGTGGTGGTGGGTGCTGCCTGCTGTGTGTTCTGTGCAGGGGGTGTGTTCTCCTCGTGGCAGCTGGGTTGCCCTGCTCCTGGAAGTGGGCTGCGAAGGCTGTCCACGAGCTGTTGGAGGGCATTGGAGTCGAAGGTGTGGTGGTCCTCTTCGTCATCAGAGAAGTGAGATTCGGACTGCTCCGTAGGAGGTGTTGGATTTCCCCCTGCAATGTGAAGGGGAGATGCAGTTTAACATTGTGTTCACATGTATGTTGATGCATTGTACATGTTTACATTCAGACTGCATGACAATGTACATTGTGACGGTTTGGGGGGAGCTGTCTATTTGATGCGGGACAGTGGACATTCCGACTACATCACGGATGTGTGTTTGTACTTGTACATTGTCAACTCACATTTCCCTGCAATGCCAAATGTGATTGGCCAGTTTCTATGCACATGCGGAACCAGTTGTGTCCTCTGTTCTGTTGTGGACGTGTTGCGGTTTGTACCACATCGTTGTCAATGTTGATGTGCTCTGCATCTAATGTGTGTGTGCCGCATTTTGGGGGAGTCGCCCCTGCAGCTCTGATTTAGCTGCCCCTTATCCCTTACATGCGGTGTGCCTCAGGTTCGGTGCTTATGCGGTGCTGAGATGTTGCATACCTGTGTGCATTGGTCTCTTGGTGGGAGTTGGGGGTCTGGGGCATGGTTTGTCCGCAGATGTCCTTTGCTTAATTGTGCATGTGTGCCATTGTGCCCATCTCCCCCTGTCCCCCCAGTCCCTGGTTGTTACTCACCCTGTTGCTGTTGTGTCCGGTCATGTTGAGCAGTGTCCGGTCCCCCAACTCCTGCCACCATCTCCCCACTGATGACTGTGGACACCATTTCCTCCTTCTCGTCCAGCTCCTCCTGTGGCGCTGGACTCCCACCTCCAGTCTGCATTGCTGCCTTCCGGTTGTTTGCGAGTTTCTGCTTGGTTTTGCGCTTCACATTATTCCAGCGCCTCTTGACCTCGTCCATTGTCCTCCTCAGCACTCCGACTGCATTCACCTTGTCCACGATGATCTGCCATATTCCATTTTTAGTTGCCAGTGACACAGTGGAGGTGACGAACAGTGGTTGATGGTGTTCTGACACCTCCGTTATCAGGATCCTGTTTTACTGCGGACTGAACCGCTTCTTCCTACTCTTCTTGTCCTTGCCCTTCCCTGACCCCGAGGTCACAGGCTGGTCCTCCGGGTGCTTGTGGGGTTCTGGTTGTCCACTGTCCTTGCTCCGGAGGCCTCCATTGTGCTTCGCTGTTGTTTGGCTTTTGTTTCTATGTTTTTTTTCTACTTTTATAGTGCATTTTCCCGCATGATGCGTGGGAATTGCAGGCCTGTGGCTGGTTTTCGCAGATTTTTGTATCACGATTGGCGTCATCGCTACTATTTTCGCATTGGGGTTTCGCGTTTTTGCGGCGTCGCGTTGATTTTAACGCACTCATTTGACGCGTTATCGTGTGACTATCGCATGGTACCGCCGTGTTGGGAATACCACGTTAACACGGCGTTACTTTCCCACGATGGACTGCGATGTGAAGTGTTGCGTTAAGCTGAATTTGCGGTAGTTATAACACGTTCTAAAGAATATGCCCCTTGGAGTCCTCACAATGCCACAGGACTTACTCTTGTCTCCCAAAGCAGTACAGAAGGAGTCCTGCCAGACCAGAAAAAAAGGATAAAGTGGACTAGGAATCTGTGTGGTGTGTTCAGAATATGGGGAGTTGGCTGTCGTGGAGTGAGGGCCTCCGGTCCAGGATGCAGACAAGGCCCAGCAGCCAAGCGCCTGTCCAAAGGTTTGCTCAGGGGTATGTTGCCAAATTCAGGGTATTGGGTGCAGCCAGCCAAATGATGCGTGCTGCCAATGCCTGTGCATTCTGTGGATTAGCATGCCTAGGTTTGGTAATAAAATCATACTGGAAGTAACAAAAAAAAAAAAGAGAAATTTACTGGAACTGATGGTATAGTTAAGCATGTTAATATTATCTTACTTTACATCACAAAAAACAAAAGGTGAATTTAATTTTCAAGTTAGGTGAAAGTGTCAATTAAAACATAACATTTTAAACTTAAAAAAACACTGAAATTCACCAATTATAGTTTACCAAAGTAACTATAACCTGTGCCCTTGCCATGCACTGCTTATGACCTCACATTTTACATCACTCATGACATATTCTTTGGCATCATTGATAATATCACTGATGACATCCGATACGACATTATTGATGATGTTACTGTGCACGGTGAGGGCATGTTATAATTTTTTCAATGAACGATAACTGGCGAATTTCAGCTTTTTATAAGTCCAAACTGATCAATTTTTTTCTCAGTGATATAACTCAATGAATATGTCAGGGTTGACTACAATCTTCCTCCTATGAATTACAGTGCAATGTTGTTAAAGGCACTGCTGTGTCAATGCTACTTGTCACAAATGCAAAACCAGTATATGATCAAATCCCAGATATATTCAGAAAATACTCAAATCTATATCAGTCTAGACACTAACTCATGCTGACCTTCACAAACTACTGAATGCAAGAAAACGTCTTTCACAATTAAGGTGGAAAAAAAATGACTATCCGTTATGAAAGGTCAATAGACTCAGCTGTGCCATTCAAGTAGTCTGCAGCATGAGACAAAAGCAAAAAATCTGAGACTCATCTTTGAATATTACCTATCAATCACTCCCAAATTTAAATCTGTTGTTAATGGTATGTTTCTTCCCATGCTCCATATTTTATTTCACTCCCACCTCTCACAGGATAGACCAAAAAAATGCCTGGTCATTGGTCACATAGACAATTGCAATATGATCAATCAGCAATGTAACAGTCAACAAGTCAGTAACTATTACCTAGACAGGCCATAGCCTCATTAGTTTCAGCATACCCATTCTGCACCTCCATAGAACTACCACCACTGGAACCATCCGTCGCAGCTTGAAAAGCATCACAGAAGAGAACTGTGCTTCCGCCCACTGTGCAACTGTATCAGCACATCAGAAAATTGCCAAAAGCCATCCAGAATCTCAATAGCTGGATCACTGCTTGCACCAATACCCTGACTTCCCTCGGGGCCAAAATAATGACAAAAGCTGAGCCTTAGGCCACTTGGTATACAGAGGAACTCTGGCTGACAAACTGCAACTGCAAGCAGCTGGAGCAAAAATGCAAATCAAGTCAAGACACCTCAGATAACGACATCTTGAAATCTGCCCTAAGAAGCTACCACCAGTAGATACAGAACACCAAGAGCATAGATCAAAACCAGCACCAACAGAAGAAAGGAAATCTTTCCCATCATTCTAGATTTCACTGCAATGCAAGGCACCCAAAATATAACTTATTGAGAAGCTTCAAAACGCAAATATGATGTTAATCCCTACATTTCTATAAAAGTTTAACCTCCCTAAAGTACTTCACTCAGTAGACAAATAAAAGGCTTGATATACCTGCAAAAAATGGCCCCACAATACTCTCTTACCAGTGACGTTTGCTATGCCTCTTAACACCTGATCCCTCAATGCCCATTCAAGTGACTAAAACACAATAGTAGATCTTTAGGCATATTGGGTCCCAAATTGTGGAAAACTATAAACCCCAGAATAAAAAAATATATCTTGACAAAAGCATTTACCCTTGAGGTCGGATTTGAAGAATGCAGGTTTTCATATCATCCCTGGTGGCTGTAACGTCCAATTTCTGCTTGTATAATGTCTACCATATGCTGATATATGTAAAAAGTATCTTAAAAAATACATTACAATTGTATTGCTTATGTATTGTACCTCTTGAAACTAGAAATTGAAAAGGTGTACATTAATGAATGTGAATAAGAAGAGGAGAATCTTGTAGGCTGAGTGATGAGATGAAAAATTGTTGAGAAGGACTGACTACTAGCATTGGTCATTATATAGGCAACATGAGAGAAAAATGGGAGGGATTGCAATTGATTGTGAGTTAAGTGTTGGTTGTTTAGTTCTAAAAATTAGCCATTTATCAGTGATTGTTAGTTTCAAAAATGTCATAAGGAACTGACACCTCCCCACCAAAGAGACACATGTATTGGCTCCCCATTAAATTAACTAACAACCCTGCAAGAGGATAACACGCAATATAGGCACTTGGTGCCCTACTCAGATATCAGGATCGGGATTCACCAAAATGCTGATGATGCACAAGTCCATTTGAAAGTTAACTCTGTTTCAGACATCTAATCCCTCAAACAGTGCCTGTATATTTATCATATGCAAAAGAAACAATTGATGGACGTAATGCTGGACAATGCAAACATTCATCCCCAGTCACAAGGATCTGGGTTTAATCCATCACTCTTTTGCTCACCACACCACCCCAGTCTGGATCCAGCCATATGCAAATCAGTCTTGACCCTGTTCCTTGTGGGAACAGTCCAGCCCGAACTCCCAAACCAGGTCCTCCCTGGACCGGAAACAAGCATCCTGGGACCGGTTTCAGGGCATCACCCTTCATCGGCCAGGTTAGCTTGAATCCAGTGGTGTAGTGAGCACGGGACCAACGTCTGGGCATACCCTTCCCACTTAGGGCGACATATGCAAAAGAAACAATTGATGGACGGAATGCTGGACAATGCAAACATTCACCCTCAGTCACAAGGATCTGGGTTTAATCCATCATTCCTTTGCTCAACACACCACCCCAATTTGGACCCAGCCATATGCAAATCAGTCTTGACCCTGTTCCTTGTGGGAACAGTACAGCCTGAACTGCCAAGCCAGGTCCTCCCTGGACCGGAAACAAGCATCCTGGGACCGGTTTCAGGGCATCACCCTTCATCAGCCAGGCTAGCTTTTATCCAGTGGTGTAGTGAGCACGGGACCCACATCTGGGCATATCCTTCCCACTTAGGGCGACATATGCAAAAGAAACAATTGATGGACGGAATGCTGGACAATGCAAACATTCACCCCCAGTCACAATGATCTGGGTTTAATCCATCATTCTTTTGCTCACAACACCACCCCAGTTTGGACTCAGCCATATGCAAATCAGTCTTGACCCTGTTCCTTGTGGGAACAGTCCAGCCCGAACTGCCAAGCCAGGTCTCCCTGGACCGGAAACAAGCATCCTGGGACCAGTTTCAGGGCATCACCCTTCATCAGCCAGGCTAGCTTGAATCCAGTGGTGTAGTGAGCCTGGCTGGTAGTTCGGGCTGGACTGTTCCCTTTGAGGCACAGGGTCAAGACTGATTTGCATATAGCTGGGTTCAAACTGGAATGGCATGGTGAGCAAAATAATATGGATTTAGGCCCAGATCTCTGTACTGGGGTGAATGTATGACATCGTTCTGCATTCTGTCCATCAACTGTTCTTTTTGCATTTGTCACCCCGAGTGGGACGGGTATGCCCAGACGTGGGTCCGGTGCTTTCCATTCCACTGGAGTCAAGCTATCCTGGCTGATGAGGGGTGAAACCCAGAAACCGGTCCTAGAATGCTTGTTTCCAGTCCAGGGAGGACCTGGCTTGGCAGTTCAGGCTGGACTGTTCCCATGAGGAACAGGGTCAAGACTCATTTGCATATGGCTGGGTTCAAACTGTAATGGCATGGTGAGAAAAAAAAACTATGGATTTAAGCCCAGATCACTGTACTGGGGTGAATGTATGACATTGCTCTGCATTCTGTCCATCAACTGTTATTTTTGCATTTGTCACCCCGAGTGGGACGGGTATGCCCAGACGTGGGTCCCGTGCTCTCCATGCCACTGGAGTCAAGCTATCCTGGCTGATGAGGGGTGAACCCCCGAAACCGGTCCTAGAATGCTTGTTTACAGTCCAGGGAGGACCTGGCTTGGCAGTTCAGGCTGGACTGTTCCCATGAGGCACAGGGTCAAGACTGATTTGAATATGGCTGGGTTCAAACTGGAATGGCATGGTGAGCAAAAAAACCAATGGATTTAGGCCCTGATGTCTGTACTGAGTTGAATGTATGACATTGTTCTGCATTCTGTCCATCAACTGTTCTTTTTGTATATTTATCAGACCTGGTTGTCTAACACCTACCTGAAGCTCAGCTCAACCAAGACAGAATTTATGTTATTAGCTAAGAATTACAAACAAGAAACAGTAAAACCCTGTCTCAATAACAAGCACCTACTTGGCTTCGAACCTCCACTTTCACTTAATTGGAAGTGCGCTTGAATTCACATTGGACACCAACCTCATCCTCTAGGAAGGTGTTGGACTTGGCCCTTTTTGCAGGGTCATCCCTAAACTTTTTGCCTTCCTCCTATATTTTTTCTGACCTGTTGTTGGCTGTTTTATGACTCTGGGCACTTCACCACTGCTGATCAGTGCTAAAGTGCATATGCTCTCCCTATTGTAAATTGTGTTATGTATTAGTGACTCCATGATTGGATGATTGGTTTACTTGTCAGTCCCTAGTACAGTGCACTGAGTGTGCCCAGGGCTGGTAAATCCAATGCTGCTGGTGGGCTTGCAGCACTGGTTGTGCCACCCACAGAAGCAGCTTGTAAAGTGTGTCTCAGGCCTGCCATTGCAGGGCTTGTGTGCAGCCTAGGGCTGCCATGTCGACTTGGTGAGTGCACCCACTTACCAGTCCCTAAACCTTCCCTTTACTGCATGTTGGTCACCCCTAAAGTAGGCCCTAGGGCAGGGTGCTTTGTAAGTATAAGGTAGGACATGCCCTGGTGTGTGTGGCATGTCCTAATAGTGAATTACAGCCATTTTCGTTTTTCACTATTGCAAGGCTACCTGTTCCCCATAGGCCAGAATGGGCAGTTTGATTATTACACCTTATAATCCTAACTGACCCAGGGAACATGGTAGAAAAACGAATTTAGTATGCCTGAACTCAGGATGATAAAATACATCTTTTAGTGAAGTTGGTTTTAACATTCTGTGTTTGAAAATACCACTTTTAGAAAGTAGGTATTTTCTTGCCTAACTATCCAAGCCTGCCTCTGCTAGGTTGTGTATTCCTTGTCTGGGTTTGTGAGTGACAGGGGCTGGGGGACTCCAGGAGACAGGGTGAGTCAGCACAGGGCTGAATAGAGAGATCTGCATCCAGAGTGGAGGGAGGAGTTGCACCTGGGTCTGAATAGGGCTGTGCCTGCCTTCCACATTGCTGGCTCCACCTCCTGCCGGGTGGCGGAGCACTCTGCCCCACATTCTGAAAGGAAAGAAGGAGTCCTGTAAACAAAGTGCTCCAGGACTGACCAGAACTGGTTTTGGACTAGGCAAAGGCTTCTCTGCCTCCAGAGAACAAAGAGAAAAGGTGTATAAAAAGGGGACCCAGACCCCTAGGAAATTAGATCACTTTTGGGAAACAAGAAGAAACCTTTGCTGAGGAGCGGAACCAAGAAGAAACTGAGGAGAAGACTATCCCTAAGCTAGAGGGATCTGCCTGCAGTGGTTGCCTGACTGCCAAAGAAAGGAGAAGGGAACTTTGTGTGTACTTTCATCAACTTGTGAAGGATCTCCAAGGGCTTGATTTCAGAGCTTGCCTCCTGCTGAAGTCTCAGGAACAACAGACTTCACCCACCAGCTCCCCTGTATTCCTTTGCTGGGAATTTGGACCTTCCGACACACTTGCGTGTCGCTGGGTGCTGGAAGCACGACCGAAGACGAAGAAGCGTGTATCCGCCGCAGCCGCTGCTTCTCACATCGCCGGAGAAGAGTGTCGACGTCGCATCAGACGCCGGCGCATCCCCGAAGAAGTGCGCTGCTGACACCCTCGCATCCTTCGCAGCGCCTCGCAGCACCGGAGAAAAGTGTCGCCGTCGCATCAGACGCCATCGCATCACCGGGGCAGAGCATCGACCTCGCATCAGATGCCGATGCATCGCAACACGAGGCGCCCCGCATCCCAGGAGAAGATCGTCGACCTCGCATCAGACGCCATCGCATCGCCAGGGAAGCGTGTCGCAGGGCCTGTCGCGGCTCCAAAGATTAATCTAAATTGCCGCACGGCTGTCGGGCGTGCACGCATCACCCCTTCGTTGTCGCAGCATCTAGAAGACGCCATTTTGTTTCTTTGCACCAGATCTTCATCGCATCACGGCGCTGCTTGTCGCATCGCCACAGAAGCGCAGTAAGAAACCGACGCATCACCTCCCCACGCCGAGAAGAACCGACGCATCACCGTCCCCTGCGCATCAGTAGGGAACCGACGCATCACCGTTCTTGCATGTAAGGAACCAACGCATCACCTTCCCTGCACCACTTTTTGTTGTATCGCGTTACGCATCTCAGGTACATTGAACGCAAAGTGTCGCATTTCCATTTTAAGAGACTCAAGCTAATTCTACCATCTTTAAAGTACAGTATTGTGGATTATTTTTGTCGTTTGTGGTCTTGTGGTAAATCTATATAAAAGATACTTATTTTTATAATACATCTGGTGTGGTGTCCATCTGTAGTGTCACTGGATTACTGTATGTGTTCACAAATGCTTTACACACTGCCTCTGAACTAAGCCTGTCTGCTCGTGCCAAGCTACCAAGGGGGTGAGCAGGGGTTATTTCAGGAGTGTACCCCTTACCCTGACTAGACGCAAGGGTCCCTATTTGGTCAAAGGTACCTACCTCTGCCAACTAGAGACCCCCAGTTCTAACATTGGTGATCAGCGGTGGGGATTCTGGACTTGCATTTGTGACTCATGTACAGTGATTGGTGAACACTACCTAGTGAGTGCAGACCAAAACGCAACCACATACTTTTGGTAGATATTCTTTTCTGGGACTTTCTATTTTTGCTAAAAACTGCCAAGTTTAATCACCATGGATACAGCAGCATCCATAGCATCTGTTGATTGTGATTGGGAAGAGGAGAGACTAGAATGCTACAATCTCAAACAGCTGAAGCACTTCTGCAGGAAATTTAAAGTTGCTATGACCGGAATCACCAAGAAGGATGAGTTCCAAAAGGCACTGAGGGCCTGGGTTCAAGCAAGGAATACCCCTGAGAATGAGAAAGGGGCTGAGAATGCAGATGAGCAGCTGGATGGGCCAGTGGGTCCAGGGGAGAGGAGAGCACCTTCCCCCGTAGGTAGCAGTGTTTCTGCCAGAGGTCTGTCCCCAGAAGAGCTGGAGGACAGAGAGAAGAGTAGGATGCATGAGATGGAGCTGACCAAGCTCAAGTTGAGTGGGCAGTTAGAATTTGAGTTGCAAACTAGGAAATTGGCCCTGGAGGAAAAGAGGATGCGGTTTGAGCATGAGTTGAGAATGAGGGAGCTTGATTTGAAGCTCGAGAGGCTTGAGGCCATGAGCGTCTCAGCCCAGAAAAAAGAAATGTGTGTAGCTCAGGAAGTGAGCTTTGCTGAGTTGGAGGTGGAATCCAGCTCAGATGGTGGCAGCAAAATTGGGTTATCTAGTGCTGAGGGAGCAGTACATACACCCAGAGATGTGGCGCCTGACTTGAAGGAGGGGGTTAATATACACCAGGAGGTTCAAGGATATGAGGTAGCTCTAGTGGTGCGCAGTGTCCCTGAGGTGGATTGGGGAACTGGCACAGGGGTTCATAGTCCTAGTGGTGGGAGGGACACTCTACTGACTCTAGATGAGAGGTGCAGGGAGAGGGGTTCCCCCATGGTTAAAGTCCTGGTGTGTGAGTGTGAAGACCGCCCAGAAGAGTGTGGGTTGAATGACAGAGACAGTCAGATACTGTCTTGCCAATCTCAGGAGAGTGGTGTGGAGTACGTGTGCAAGGCACTGGATGGTGAGGTGAAGGATAGTTTGGTTAACCTCTGTGGGGGGCTGTGTGATCCAATTGTGGGAGAGCATATTGTAAGTCCCTGTTTTCCAGAGCTATGCCAACACCTGTTGGAGAGTGAGTTCTCTGACCCCAGGGAGCTCACAAGGGAGGCAGACCTTTTGGTGGATTCCAGAGGGTCTGGAGAGGCATTGGGGAGTGACCCTAAGAGGAGTGGCTCAGGTGTCTTCCAATCCAGAGTGGTGGGAGAGGTTCAGTGTAGCCCACCTAGGTCCCGTGGTAGTGGGAGGGGTGAAGGGACTCACGTCCTGTCTCAGTGGAGAAGGAGTGAGTGTGGGGCTGCGTGTCCCAAGGTGCCCGAAACCCAGTCTCAGAGCCTGGATGGTTCTTTAAGGGAACACCAGGTAGGGAGCCTAGGCTGTCATGATGGGCCACCCATTGAGGAGGATCTCCTAGTGTCTAGAGAACCTGGAGCGTCTGTAAATGGAGCTCCAGTGTTTCTGATGTCTGGCAGTGCCACTCCTAAGTGGAGGGTGCAGAAGTCCAGAGTGAGGGGTGAGAGGGTGAGAGAGTCCCCAGTGGAAGAACCAGTGGGTCAGGGGCCAGCCAGAAGGGCTGAGTCACCGGTGAAGGACCATGGTGACACCACTTCTGTCCTGGGGGATCTTCACGCAATGTCAGAGGGACAGGGGTCGGGAGATCTGCGCCAGGCAGACTGTCACACCACACATGAGAGATGTGTTACCCTCTGGGGGGCATGCGTGCTCCCCAGGAAGTCCTGGTGCACCAGGCAGATTCTTACACAACTCTAGAGGAGTGTGTTTCCCTTGGGGGGGGTTGGTGTACCCTCCCAGAAGTCCTGGGTTGCCAGGCACAGGTCCAGCCTAAGGGTACAGACCCTGGGTTGGAAAGCCAGGTTCAGGTATTGTCTGACCTGGAGGGTGGGACAACTGTAAACAGTGTCCTGACCGGTTTGTCTTCTGGGGGTACCGCTCCTGATGGGAGGAGGCAGTACTCTGGAAGGGGGTGCAGAGGGAGGGAGTCCTCGCCTCTGACCCTGGTTCAACTGGAGGGTTTAGACCCTAGATTGGAGGACCAGGTTCAGGGTGTCCCCCCTGACCTGGACGCCCAGTTGCAGGATAGAACCCCTGAACTGGTGGGCGAATTGTGCAGGACACCTGCCACAGGTGCCCTGGCAATTCTGGAAGGGGGTACCGCTCCAGGTGGGAGGGTACAGAGCCCCAAGGAGGAGGACCGGGTATGGGAAAGCCCACCCCAGTCTCCAGTCCAGCCGCCGGGTATAGGCCCGGGGCTGGTAGGTCAGTGTCAGGATGTCATACCTGACCTGACAGGAGGGAGAGTGGACAAAGGGTGCCAAGCACCTGGGGCTACTGCCCCCCGCTCTCTGATGCCACAGAGGTTTTAGAGCCCTGAGAGGCATAAGGCCTGGGTCCCATCCCTGACCACTGTCAGTGGCCACTGTGGCTTGCTGTCTGTCTGTTGGGACACACCTGTGAGCAAGTTAAGGTTAGGTGCTGCACAGGTGGTGTCCACAGGTGAGGAGAAGGGTTCCCCATGGATTAGCTTGGTGGGCCCTGAGAGTATGGACAAAGGGATCCAAATAGGTTCAGACTGGCGTAGAACTGGAATATGCCCCTGCTGTTGCGGGCCAGGGTCCATGTTCTATCGCCCAAAGAAGAGAAGCCCATCAGGGTAGTGATTGGTCTCCCCTGCGTTTTTGGCTGGAAGGGGTTGTGTTGGACTTGGCCCTTTTTGCAGGGTCATCCCTAAACTTTTTGCCTTCCTCCTATATGTTTTCTGACCTGTTGTTGGCTGTTTTATGACTCTGGGCACTTCACCACTGCTGATCAGTGCTAAAGTGCATATGCTCTCCCTATTGTAAATTGTGTTATGTATTAGTGACTCCATGATTGGATGATAGGTTTACTTGTCAGTCCCTAGTACAGTGCACTGAGTGTGCCCAGGGCTGGTAAATCCAATGATGCTGGTGGGCTTGCAGCACTGGTTGTGCCACCCACAGAAGCAGCTTGTAAAGTGTGTCTCAGGCCTGCCATTGCAGAGCTTGTGTGTGCAGCCTAGGGCTGCCATGTCGACTTGGTGAGTGCACCCACTTACCAGTCCCTAAACCTTCCCTTTACTGCATGTTGGTCTCCCCTAAAGTAGGCCCTGGGGCAGGGTGCATTGTAAGTATAAGGTAGGGCATGCCCTGGTGTGTGTGGCATGTCCTAATAGTGAATTACAGCCATTTTAGTTTTTCACTATTGCAAGGCTACCTGTTCCCCATAGGCCAGAATGGGCAGTTTGATTATTACACCTTATAATCCTAACTGACCCAGGGAACATGGTAGAAAAACGAATTTAGTATGCCTGAACTCAGGATGATAAAATACATCTTTTAGTGAAGTTGGTTTTAACATTCTGTGTTTGAAAATACCACTTTTAGAAAGTAGGTATTTTCTTGCCTAACTATCCAAGCCTGCCTCTGCTAGGTTGTGTATTCCTTGTCTGGGTTTGTGAGTGACAGGGGCTGGGGGACTCCAGGAGAAAGGGTGAGTCAGCACAGGGCTGAATAGAGAGATCTGCATCCAGAGTGGAGGGAGGAGTTGCACCTGGGTCTGAATAGGGCTGTGCCTGCCTTCCACAATGCTGGCTCCACCTCCTGCCGGGCGGCTGAGCACTCTGCCCCACATTCTGAAAGGAAAGAAGGAGTCCTGTAAACAAAGTGCTCCAGGACTGACCAGAACTGGTTTTGGACTAGGCAAAGGCCTCTCTGCCTCCAGAGAACAAAGAGAAAAGGTGTATAAAAAGGGGACCCAGACCCCTAGGAAATTAGATCACTTTTGGGAAACAAGAAGAAACCTTTGCTGAGGAGCGGAACCAAGAAGAAACTGAGGAGAAGACTATCCCTAAGCTAGAGGGATCTGCCTGCAGTGGTTGCCTGACTGCCAAAGAAAGGAGAAGGGAACTTTGTGTGTACTTTCATCAACTTGTGAAGGATCTCCAAGGGCTTGATTTCCGAGCTTGCCTCCTGCTGAAGTCTCAGGAACAACAGACTTCACCCACCAGCTCCCCTGTATTCCCTTGCTTGGGAATTTGGACCTTCCGACACACTTGCATGTCGCTGGGAGCTGGAAGCGTGACTCAAGACGAAGAAGCGTGTCGCAGCCGCTGCTTCTCGCATCGCCGGAGAAGAGTGTCGACGTCGCATCAGACGCCGGCGCATCCCCGAAGAAGCGCGCCGCTGACACCCTCGCATCCTTCGAAGCGCCTCACAGCACCGGTGAAAAGTGTCGCCGTCGCATCAGACGCCGTCGCATCCCCGGGGCAGAGCATCGACCTCGCATATAGACTCCGACGCATGGCAACACTAGGCGCCCCGCATCCAAGGAGCAGATCGTCGACCTCGCATCAGACGCCGTCGCATCGCCAGGGAAGCGTGTCGCAGGGCCTGTCGCGGCTCCAAAGATTAATCGAAATCGCCGCACGTCCGTCGGGCATGCACGCATCACCCCTTCGTTGTCGCAGCATCAAGAAGACGCCAATTTGTTTCTTTGCATCAGATCTTCATCGCATCACGGCGCTGCTTGTCGCATCGCCACAGAAGCGCAGTAAGAAACCGACGCATCACCTCCCCACGCCGAGAAGAACCGACGCATCACCGTCCCCTGCGCATCAGTAGGGAACCGACGCATCACCGTTCTTGCGTGTAAGGAACCGACGCATCACCTTCCCTGCACCACTTTTTGTTGTATCGCGTTACGCATCTCAGGTACATTGAACGCAAAGTGTCGCATTTCCATTTTAAGAGACTCAAGCTAATTCTACCATCTTTAAAGTACAGTATTGTGGATTATTTTTGTCGTTTGTGGTCTTGTGGTAAATCTATATAAAAGATACTTATTTTTATAATACATCTGGTGTGGTGTCCATCTGTAGTGTCACTGGATTACTGTATGTGTTCACAAATGCTTTACACACTGCCTCTGAACTAAGCCTGTCTGCTCGTGCCAAGCTACCAAGGGGGTGAGCAGGGGTTATTTCAGGAGTGTACCCCCTTACCCTGACTAGACGCAAGGGTCCCTATTTGGTCAAAGGTACCTACCTCTGCCAACTAGAGACCCCCAGTTCTAACAGAAGGCTTTGCCAAAAAAAAAAAAAATCATAATGCCTGACACAGCTCTCTCCTCTAAAGAAAGTTAAACAATGTTTTCTAGAAAATCACTTCAGAGTTGTTGTTCTAGCCTCCATACTCTTGCATCTTGATGGTGGTAAGGCCCAGCTCCATGGCCTCACAGACTCCACAATGGCATCCCTTAGGGAATCCTGCAGATTGCAGCACATTTCAATGAGGGCCTGAAGAAATGTAATCACATTAATCCATCCTCGTGGTACTCGATACGCTCCCTTGCCACAGAGGATGAGGAGTATTTTAGAAGGCTGGTAACCCTGAGGATGGATGGGCAAATGAAGAAGAAGGGTGTGGTGAGCAGTAACAATGCTGTTGTGTACACAGTGTGAGGCAAGACAATATGGAACACTAATGCTATCATTTCTAGGGATGAGGTCAGATATCAGTCACCAAGGTGAGACATTAGGCACACAGTAAAAGGGGAAAACTGTCAGTTAGAGGGCATATGACAAAATGCAATAGGCAAGGCAAAAACCTCATATCTAAACAATGGAAGAGCACAACGCAGTATACTTTCCTTGAGGTGCAGGGAATTAATAACTCAAATGCTACCATGGTTACTTTTGACAGTAGACACAAATTATAGCAATGGGGGCACAATGTATTCTACATTTTACAGGGTGAAGAGATGTCATTGCTACTGAGAACCTATATCACAAAAGAAGAGGGGTGGAGGGAAATTAGACTAAGATGTCGAGATAAAACATCCTTGTCAGTTTAACCACAAAGAGCTTGATACACTCTTCTAATTTTATAAACTCCTAGAAGTACCGGAAGTGGTTTATGCAAAAAAAGGATTAAGGCCCTTACTCATTGAGATTACATGCTTCTTCATCAGGCCCCTTCTTCGCCGTGGGCTCTCCCTCTAGCTCTTTAAGTTAAGCATAAGTGAAGTGTGCCAAACTTCTATATTTCTATAGAGGTCCTACATGACCAGGGATTCAAATAAAAAAAATATGTAAAGGGTGTTAAAATAATTATATTATTTACTCATTCTGTATCACATCATTTATACATGATTTCAAGGAACACTATATCATGTAGTCCTCTGATATTATGCTATGCTTCATTATTTGTACCCTTATTCACTGTGGATATAGCATTGTTATCTACAGTGAAACACTGGACTCTTCCCAGAGCTCTTTAATTAGTGGATAATGTGAAGTGTCTAACTTGTCTATTTCTTTAGACATCATTGTGCAACCAGACATTAGAAGCATAAAATGTTTAAGAGGGGGCTTAAAAATCCTATTATTTGCTCACTCCCTATCACAGAGTTAATAGCACAGAGTCCAGGAAACCATATAATCTGGTGCCCTGGTTTTATGCCAACATATTTCTACTCCAGTATAAGGCCCTTTTGGGTCCTAGGTTTCCATCAGGACAATGGGGCTGCCCTAACAGTCTGTCCAATATTTAGTCACACATCAATGCATCAATCATAAAGGGGAAATAATCTACATCTGCTTGCCTTGTGTAGCCCTGCTTGGCTTGTATAGCCAGAGTCAGTCCTTTTACCCTACAGGGAGAATCAACTCAATAAATTAGTAGTACTTTGCAGGTAATATATATAATTTATGTTACTGATTTGTGAGACACAACACAGCACCCTCCATCACCACACGCATCACCCACCATCATTATTCATAATCTCACTGTCTACCTCTGTCCACCACATTTTTAGTTTGTATAAAGGTCACAGAGTGTGCATTTGGTATGGCCACATGACTGAGACCTATATAGTAATGTCTGAAACATGTAGATACAGATTAAAAATTAGTGCCCCCATTTCTCTTGTGGTGGAATAGTGTCTGATTGGTGGGTTTATCCATTGATGAAGACCTGTCAAAAGTTGGTGTCAAAATGTCTTCAAAATCAAGCAACAGTTCGCAGAACTGTATGACATCATTGGATGCACAACGAGGTAGAAAATGACACATCATATAATATTACCACATTGAGGGGCTTCCTTGAATAAATCTGATGAATCATAGTATGTCTATTCTTACATTTGAAATTGAAATGGTACAGTCAAATATATGTTGTTGTAATATTTGTGAGTGCATCGCCAAACTCGAACGCCAACGCACAGGACCTCAGAATGAATGAAACTAGATGTTAGTCACCCCACAAAGGTTGAGACCTAATGGAATACTTAAAGTTGCAAGATATTACTCAAGTTGTTTTAACAGAATTAGTTGGTTTAAGTTACGGCTGAACCTGTGTCTTAATGGTACATTCATTGTCTACATTACGAGTTTCTATGGTCTGACCTAATTTTAACATTAGCAAATTGTACCTCTTGCTATTTACATCCTCAGAAACTACATAAATCCGTATTTGTAAAGCGCGAACTACTCACCCTTAGGGGTCTCAAGGCGCTGGGGGCCGTCGTGGAAATTAAGTGAGCTTTTGCCCAGAGTCACACGGTGCTGAGCTGAGCTGCCGCCGGAGCAGGGGATCGAACCGTGAACCCTGTGCTCCGAAGTCAGCTGCCCTGGCCGCTGCACCACACCTCTCCACATAGTATATAAAATGATTAACTATTAAAATACCTATTATATTACATACACAGCACAAAAATGACTGGGATACTCTATTTATGAATCTAGTAACTTATACACCGACATATCATTAATTAAAGTTACATTTAAATATTTTTTGATGAAATCTATTATTACATTCTTCATTAATTAAAAATAGATTATTAAAATATTTTATAATTAAATTCATAAATAAGTACTTTTTATATGTATTTTCTAAAATGTATTAATCTTTATTTATATTTTTAACTATTTAAAATATTTTAATTTAATGTAACATTCTTTCCAGTAGAGTTTTATTTTAACTGAAGTCCATACATCCATGATTTTCAATGGGAGGGTGTTGCAGTACAATGTTTCACCATGTGTATTGCTAGTTTTACTACTGGTTGTTCTGTTCTGCAGAAACTTACCCTGGGAGTTAGGAAATACCGAAAAGTAGTAATTATGTTCAAAAGTGTAAGTTACGGGGCGGAGCCAAGTGGTCCAACATGGTGGACACAATCTGAGCTAGCTCTACCGGCCAGCACCAACATCCTCACAAATCCTCCTGGATGCAGCCTCCCTCGATGACCCACGGAACCCCGACTGCCTAGCACCAGTCGGTGTGGCGTTGGGAGCCGAACCCTGGTCGGCGTAACAGAAAAACGAGACAACCTGTGGCCTGCGGCCCGGCGAGGTGTGATGTGCTCCCAGGCCACAGCTGGGGGCGGGCTGTGTGTGCCTCCCCGAAGGTCCTTGGTGAACGCGGAGACACACACCAGGCCTGGGGGGAGATGACGAGCCGGGCCTGAGTCTGCAGCACAGCAGTGAGTCCCGCGTGGGTGGGGAAGAACGGCCGGGCTAATGTGGGAGGGCCTGGCTGGGCCGGTGATCTCCCTCCAGGGGGACGCTGCAGATTGACGAGCACCTGGCAATCGATGCGAAGTAGTGGCATGCTCCCGGTCACGTAGGTGGCCGGGCTAGGCTCGGTGTGGCTTGTGGTCGGGGGGTCCTTCCTTGGCTGCCTATACAGCTGAGCACAGCCGCGGTGTTTCTACTCATTGCCCCATACATTTCAAAGGATAGGGGCTGTGGCAGTTAGCCCTGAGGATTGCGTACAAGGTGCCACATGTCGGGGGGACAAGGCAAGGGCCATTAAATACAGGCCCTGGGGCCTCCATCGCACATCATGTCCAAAGATAAGGCCCTTGGCCCGGGGTCTAAGCAAAGCACTCTGGATCGGTTTACAGGGACAGCGCTGCAATCTGTAGACACTGTGGACAACACGATAGGATTGCCGGATAATGCTCCCTACTGGACGCCATCCCCCAGTCACGGCAGGCACTTGAGACCCAAATTGGCACGGTAGTCGCAGAAGTGACACTCTTGTGCCAAGATCTCTGCAACTCAGTCGATCGCATAACCAAAGCAGAGACCTGGGTTTGGGGGGTGGAAGATGCTGAGTCTACGCTCCAACATAAAGTTTCTACCCTTGAACAACTGACCAAGGGCTTGGCACTGCGGATCGAATATGCAGAAGGGCGGGCACGGAGGAATAACCTTTGTTTTCTAGATTTCCCTGAAAATTGAGAAGGAGACAATGTTGGGAAATTCCTCACCCGCTGGCTCAACTCTTGGATTCCGGACAACACGCTGTCCTCATGCTTTGCTGCAGCAATGTCCTCCACCGGGAGCTAGACCAAGGTCCATGATCGCACAGATTTTGAACTTTCACGACAGAGATGTCATCCTTAAACAGGCGAGGCTACAGTCTGATCCATCTTATTATTCCCATCGTATCATGATTTTCCCTGACTATACAAAAATTGTTCAGCAGCAGCACCAGTCCTTCACTGCAGCAAAGGCCCGCCTTTGAGATCTCAAGATCCCTTATATGCTTCTGTATCCAGCCCGCTTGCAAGAAGACTTCAATTCCACCATCTTCTTTGAAACACCAGAAGTTTTCACGTGGACAGATGAACAAAGGACCCTAAAACCACATACTCCACAGCAAACAAAACTCAGACTCCTCAGCGGGGAGCCCGGTCGCATACAGCAAAAACCTTCGGACAAGCTCAGACACCAATCTAGATCGATGTGGTGTTCCGAAAACAGTAACATCGACCCAGAGACCACACCCAAAAAGAAATAATGACTTCAGAGATTTAGACCAAACTCCCCGGAACGGGGGCTTTGAATCCTTCTGAATATGCAAGGCTGCATTCAGGCCAAGTATTGGTCAATCACTATTGTGAGCTTCGGTCCCCCACAGTTCTCGGTACATCATTGGGATATTTAGGATCCATTGGGGAGACCGTGCTTCGCCTCCCTGTTGATGGCGGGGTGCAGTGCTTCCAGCGATAGATACTTTAGCAGCTTTTAGGTAGTGGGGTGGGGTGGGAGGGGGTAGGGATGTTGCTCATGTTTATTTTAGTTTTGTTAGCACACACATATGTTGCAAAGGTTGTTGGTTCCTATAGCTGAGCTCACCAGTGTAGTCCCATGATGACTATTTCTCCCTCCTAGAACAATGGTGGCACAACCCACAACGTGCACCTCTGGACAACTATATGTAGTTAGCTGGAATACCCGTGGGGTGGCCATTCTGGTACACTGCAGAACCTCATTTTTGTTGGTGCAAAAGTGGGCAGATCTGCATGGCAGATACATATTCATGCATGGGATCATAGCCGGGGAGCATCTAGTATTCGGCAGCATTTATGCCCCTCTGCCTTTGGGCCAGAGCTTCTTAGATCATTTAGTGGAAATTTGGGGCTCTCTGCCCGATGGGATTGTGGTGGGTGGGGGGGACTGGAATGATGTTATGCGCCCATGCATAGACAGATGGAGACCTTCCGGCACTGTAGCCAGACCCTACAAGTCCAAATTAAAGACCCGGACAGATATGGTAGGGTAGGTGGATACTTGGAGGATACACTATCCCACAGTCGCTGGCTACACCTTTTATTCCCATACACACTCATCGTACTCCAGAATAGATTAAATTGTTATCCCCGGGTCCTTCATACACAGAGTACCGTCGGCAATGATCCTCCCCAGAGGTCTGTCGGACCATTCCCCTGTGGCAGTTCAGCTTCTGCTAGGCCGGCGTTGACACTCATTTAGATGGCGGCTTTCAGTGTGGCACTTACAAAACCAGACAGATTGCATGCATATTCGCAATGCGCTCATGGAGTATATCTCCCACAATGAGACAACGGCGTCCTCCGTTTGTGTACTGAGGGAAGCTATGAAACCCATGATTCAAGGGGTAGACATTAGTCATTGTGCAGCGGAACGCAAACGAAGAAGCGCTCCTTATGGCACTAGAGCGTCAGGCTCGAAATAGAGATGGGGTTGTGTCGCGTGGTCAGCTACGTCTGATGCATCAACAATATCAAAGTGAGCTGATGGATGATGCACGGGTGCATGGCTTGCTACACAGAGTAGAATCTACCAATGGGGCAATAAATCAGGGAGACTCCTCTACAGCTTATGCCAACATTCACAAACCCATCCCCCACTTCCAGCAATTCAGGACAGTGATGGCTCATTGGTGACCGAACCCGGGATGCTGGCCAACAGCTTTGCCGTCTACTACCATGTCCTATATAAGCATCATGAGGCCCTAGATGCCTGTATGATTGAGTGATTTTTCGATGACATTCCGCCAAAGGCCCTTTCTGAAGAAGTCCGTGAGTCACTAGAGGCCCCTCTCTTATTGGAGGAACTGACTGCTGAGTTGGCCGATTTGCACACCAGAAAAGCACCTGGCTCCAACCGCTTCCCTAGCGAATTCTATCAAGCATATATGTCTCACCTAGGTCCACACTATTTAGCTGCTGTACAAGACGTAGCCCAAACTAGATAAATGCCCCCACACTGGAGGCATGCAGAAAGTGTGGTGTTTCAGAAACCGTGCCATTAAACCGTTGGCGACTTGGGTTTGTCTGGATGCCCAGATTCGGGGCTTTGAATGGTCGTCTGGAATCTCCGATCGAATAGCCCTATATGCTGACGATGTTCTCTTTTTTATGACCGATCCCCATAGGTCAGGCCCTCGAATCCTTCAAGTCATGCGAATATTCAGTGAAATGTCAGTTCTCTTTATGAATGTAAATAAATCCACACTATGGCCTCTGAGGGGGTTTCTCGGAGACTACAACTGGGCTAGTGACCTCTCCCTGACCAAAGATGGCATGAAATTTCTTGGAGTTTTCATAGCAGATAGACAGGAGATCTCCTGAGCATGCAATTTAGACATGGCTCTCACCAAGGTTAAATCCGAGATCAAGTCATGGTTGGGCCTGCCACTTTCCCTCTCTGGCCACTCGGCCATCTATAAAATGATATTCCTTCCACGTCTCTTATATCAACTACAAAATCACCCGTACCCCATCCCACAGACGTGGTTCAAACAGAACAACCCCATGCTGGGTGGGTTCCTGCGGGGGGCGGAGTGGTCAGACTGGCTCTTCGAACCTATTTTCTCGCCACATACTGCGGGGCATTGCCGTTACCGATGTCCAGTCTTATTATGCGGCCTCACACCTTCAAGTATTAAAAGACTGGTGGTAATTCCTCGAGGACCAACCTGCATATGCCGTTGAGAGATGGCTGCTGGGGGACCCCTCATTATACAAATACCTATACGATCACTAGAACTTGCAGGCTCTTCTGCAGCCACTAAAGTTGTAATTATGACATGGCGTCAGTCCCATCGTCACATAGGCTGGCAGAACTGCCTCACACAGATGACCCCACTGTGGTGCAATAGGCTTCTCCCCCAGCTGATAAACCTACAGGGTTCCGAGGGATGTGACCAGATTGGGATATCCTCCATGGGCAATGTCCTCCGGGGTTTTTACCCTCAAATCATTTCTAGAATTGCAGGAAGAATTATCCATGCCTCCCACCCAATTTTATAAATGCTTACAATTTCGCCACACACTAACACCATATCTTAAAAATCTTACGGACCTCCCCGTGTTTAGCCCTCTAGAAGGAAAGCACCTCATGGGTGACCTAGGGGAACATAGAATTTCCAAAATATATCAGACGTTAGTTACCCATAGTACCCCTACACTGGAAACACTCTGAGAGACATGGCAGTTAGATGTAGGTCCCATTGACAATGACGATAAGAGGGAGGCTTTAGAGTCTTCCCGGGGACAGCAATCTCCTCATGTTTGTGCCTGATTCCACTTAAATACTTGCATAGAGCATATTACACACGCTTAAGGCTCAGGAAGGCGGGGCTCATAGCCCCTGAATACTTATGCTGCAGTGGAGAAGAAGCCACCTTCCCACACATTATGGACTTGCCCTACCCTAAATAGATTCTGGAAAGGAGTATTCCCATGTCTGGCTGAGGTGCTAGGCTGGAACCTTCATAGCACACAGCGGCTTGCATTGTTACACATCTCAGAGGATATAGGTGGGAACAGGTATAAGCACCACCTGCTATTCCTTGGCCTTACCCTTGCCAAACGGGTTATAGCCCATTTACGGAGGGCTGAATCCCTACCTCTGCTGGGCGTTTGGAAGAGGGAGATGGTTTTCTGCATGGGCTTGGAGGAGCCAGTGTTTTGGGCTCGGGCTGCCCCCTAAAACACACGCTTATGGAAGCACTGGGCCGATTACCGAGGCATTGTACTGGCCCCATCGCCATCAAGTCCTGCTTCACTAGACTCAGAGGTATTCTCTTATGGCTAAAACATGGAACATATCCGCCGCCAATAGGTTATCAACAGTGTACATCAGATGAGGATATGACAAAGGGACACCGACAACTCTCTATAGTATTATCCTTCTTATGTTCTCTTCGCAGCTTCTTCATTGTTTAGTTTACAAAATATTATATTGTTTCGTTATGCCAATTCTGCATATCTGCTTGTACTTGTATACTATGGCTCAAACCAATAAAGTATGTTCTTAAAAAGAAAAAAAAGTGTAAGTTACCTTTGTGAATGAGGCCCAAAGAATATACAGAGATCCATGATATGTGTTACAGGGTGCCAAGTTAATGTCAGTCTATGCATAGGTGCAAAATATGCAACCTGAGAGTAGGAGCGAGTATATATGCTTTTACATTCATTGTCATTTAAGAGTATATCTATACCTTCAACAATATGGTAGCATAATTATGAATATAAAAATACATTTTGGGCCTGATTCACAGAACTAACTTACGTCAAAAACGTAAAGTTAGTACTTTTTGGTATTCACAGAATACACTTACTCATTTTGGTATTTACAGAAGTTAGTAGTCCTAACTTTAGGACTCCTAAATGCCTTCTGTGAATACCGAAAGTCTTAAAGTTAGGATTTTTCTCAGTTTAGGAGTAGTAAAGTTAGGACTCCTAACTTTACTACTCCTACACTGAGAAAAATCCTAACTTTAAGACTTTCGGTATTCACAGAAGGCCTTTAGGAGTCCTAAAGTTAGGAGTCCTAACTTTACTACTCCTAAACTGAGAAAAATCCTAACTTTAAGACTTTCGGTATTCACAGAAGGCATTTAGGAGTCCTAAAGTTAGGACTCCTAACTTCTGTGAATACCGAAATGAGTAAGTGTATTCTGTGAATACCAAAAAGTACTAACTTTACGTTTTTGACGTAAGTTAGTTCTGTGAATCAGGCCCTTTCTGTACAAAGGTTCAACAAAACACTTTCTCATAGGAAACTTCCGTACTTTACACATTTGTCCTTAGTGTTTTGGGACTTCAAAGATTGTGGAAACTGTTAAGGCGTATAGTGAACATTCAAATTGTGTGTGATTACTCCACAACTTATTGTGGAGAGGTGTGGTGCAGCGGCCAGGGCAGCTGTCTTCGGAGCACAGGGTTCACGGTTCGATCCCCTGCTCCGGCAGCAGCTCAGCTCAGCACCATGTGACTCTGGGCAATAGCTCACTTAATTTCCACGACGGCCCCCAGCGCCTTGAGACCCGTAAGGGTGAGTAGTTCGCGCTTTACAAATACGGATTTTAGATTTAGATTATTCTCCAGGATACGTCCAAGAATCAGATCTACATGAACAGAATGGCTGTAAACATGGTAAAATACTATTTATGTATGCGCCATGAGGAAACAGATCAATTAGCAGTGGACACATAGAGCAATATGGCATCACTTCTGTTTGCCAAATGGTCTCATGAAGACATTCATCTTGTGTTATTGTAGCATACTGTTTTCATTACCTTTCTTGTAATTGTTGCAGAAATTCGTTTGCATCTTCTGGGTTTTTCAAGAAGAAGTTCTGAAACATGCCAAGTGACTCTACATACCCCATCAATTCTGCAACTGATATGGTTCTCTTCAACAAAATCTTGATAACTCTGTAAACACAATAGAGAATACAGTCTGTGGAGTATGCCTATCATCCTGCATTGACAAATTCATCTTCCATTAAGAGAACTGATTCTAGTTGTAAAGAGTTTAAGGTTTGCAAGAGGAAAATAAGGCCAAAGTTATGTAAAGCATAAAACTTGAGGGAATTTATTTGCAAATTTTTCGCTCTTTGGGTAGCAAGAGACTAAGAACACTGGCTTTTAAACCAAAGGCCTAAGTAGGAGTTGGTTTATCATGGAGAGTCCTCAAATTGCTGATTGCAATGTTAAACCTGTGAGAGAATACAATGGTCGGATTTTCCTACCATGCATGTAATAAAATGCAGAAAACACACGATGATTTCAACTTCCAATATATTGGTATTCCAGAAGTAAGAACATTTTACAGTACCCCTTTCCCCCATAAATGTAAATCTGATCCTATGTTTATAGTTTAATCATATTTCTGAATTGCCTAGCACACAATCAGTAAAATCTGCACAAATTGAATTGATTCAATTTTTTCAACCAGTTCGGATATCTAAATAAATCACAAAAGGTTCCGCAAGATTGAGTGATTTTTGTGGTTTCACACTTTTGGTGATTTTCACAATTAATGCTTATAGACAATTACATACATTATATTTACAGAAATATCTCACAGGGCTAACAATTGTAGAGAGTACCACATAATCAGTCATGTTGGTCATGGAACTGCCCCTGCTTGTGTGTACTACTCCCTGTGAAACTTCTCTTCTATGATCAGAGAATTAACAAGATCCTGAAAAGAGACAACTGGGACTGGTTGGAGGAAAACTACTGAACAAGTTAAAAGTAAACAACTCTTGCCTATCGCTGTGCCAACACGTTGCTATGTCTGTGGAATGCAGAAAGTCCTGTGGTCAAATGAAGCTACTGTTACTGTAGAGAAAGAAGAGGAACCATTTATATCTGGAAGTTTTTTTCTGTGGACTGGAAATGGAGTTGTGCGGAACCTCTGCAACAAATTGTACCTTTAGATTGCACTATAAGACCACTAATAATGAGGGTTCCATGATTTCCCATGTCAAATAATCTTGTCAAATCTATGAAAGACTGGGGAAACTCTAAGTCTATCTCAAAAAAAGCACTACCTTGGGGAATGGAATTCATCTCACTGGTGTTTGGTATTTTTGAGGAATAATGTGGAATACTATATTGGGACTAATCAACTAAAATATAAGACTTCAAAGAGCCCTTCTCATCTACAGCTTCCAATAATATCCCACTGTTTATTTTTTTACTTTAAAGTGCCAAAGGTAAAGCATTTGATTGAAGAGGTCCATGACTAGTCCCCCATGAACGCTGATTCAGCCTGAGGCAACTTTCCTTCATATTATGACATGTTTCTGTTACTATCCTATTGTTTTTGATGACACTGTGTTTGTTTTTGTTGTTTTGTTTTACTACTACTCTTACTTTCCTTGTTTTAATATTCCTATTTTGTGTATCTAATTTAATTATGAAATTGTATGCTATTTGTGAGAACATGCCTCTTTTGCTTGATTACCAACACTGCATGTGGTATGATCCTTCTGGTTTCTGAACTCTAGAGTACTTCTGTCCAGTTCCAAGTGTATGTTTTCCGACTCCTAAAATATGGTAAAATTGGCTAACCCCAAATTGGCGTATTTAACTTTTCAATAAGGCCATAATATATGCTATAAGAAAAAACACCAATGACATAGAAAGTTAAATGTCATCTACAAATTTGCACACCTACAGTGGCATTCACTAGGCTGACAAGGAAAACATGTATTCACTCCATCTTGGGTAGCTTTTAAACCTAGAGGCAGACCTGCCAAAATCAACCTTCTGACAGGAGGAAAACCCTATGTAAGTCAACCCATAATAGAGATTTTTGTTTATAAGACAGGGTACTTGGTATTTAAAATGTGAACATGTAAGAATTTAGGGGGTCATTACGATGGCAGACGGACTTGAGTCCGCCCGCCATCGTAGTGGGGATCGGGACCGCCCGCCATGCATGCGGCGGTCCCGCACTCCAAATTAGGATGCGACCACCACCATGGCCGTCGTATCTTGCAATTTAACATTGCGACGGGCGCTGCTGACTGCAGCACCCGCCTCGATGTTAAAAATGCATGTGTTGCATTTCACTGCACTACGTGGCAGGCACCACATGGTGCCTGCCACGTAGTGCAGTGAAATGTAGGGGGGTTCCATGGGTACCCCCTCAGTGCACCAACACCTCCCCCCAACACAAGGGGGGCCCGCAGCGGACCCCCAAAACCAATCACCGCCAGCCTTTCCATGGTGGTTTTGCTGCCATGGAAAGGCTGGATGAAGCCAGCATCCTAAATTGGCGGACGGTGCCTGCTAGGCACCGCCACCATTTTACGGATGCAGACCGCTCCACCAGGCAATCGGAAAAATTGCCTGTGGCTGTTCCGTGGCGGGCGGTCTTTGCGCCTACCACGGTCGGGTTCTGGATCCGCCCGCCATCCTAATCTGGCGGGCGGTGAATCCGCGTTCGATGGCGGTGGCTCGCCACCACATGGCTGGTGGTGGAGGGCCTTCCGCCATCATAATAACCCCCTTAATGTTTGCACATCCCATACAGTGAGTAGCTCCTGAAAGCTATTTTCACTGTAAGGGGTGTAGCCAGTTCTAAAATTAAAATGTTAAAGTGCAGTTTGTAGGAAATACACGTTTTCTGCATATTCAAACCAGAGTTTTTAAATAGTTTTTACTATTTTTGCTGGCTGAGAACTCTGTGGACTTTACCCTACTAACAACCTGTGCTCCCCCATTAAGCATGGTTAAATTGGATTCTTCCTGATTGGCACATTTACCTTGTCTCTAAATCCCTAGTAGATGGTGTAGAAAATGCAACCGGGGCCTGGAACTAAATAAATGTCACTTATGAATTGCAGCACACTGCAGTGCGTATTGTTCTATTGACTACTGTGGGAGTGCAAACATGACTTCAGGCTGTGTAGCGTGACTACAATTTACAGTATAAAACCTGACTTATGACCTGTAGAAATTACTCTTTTTGACAGATGAAGACCTCTTTTTCTTATGTGTTAGTAAGGCAGCCGCGTGAACACCTTATAGCACACAAGGCAGGGTGCATGGAATTTAAAAGCAAGGCATGAAAAAGTGAATATTACCATGTGCCTACAGTGTCAAGGCCTAAATTGTAGCAGGCCTAGATGCCTTATGTAGAAAGCCAGAGTTCAGATGAAAATAATAACGCTGTATCTCAGGAATGGGACCAGCCATAAAACTAATGACACTACTATTTTTATAATCCAAAGTTAGACTTTTATTAAATATTAAGGTAATGTAACTTTTAGAAAATTACCTTTACTGTGTCTTGAGCTCCTGGAGGCTAATTTAAATTAACCCTCCAGCAACTGCTAGCATGTACTTGGCATGAATGAGGTGTGACCTAGGTGTGAAATTCCTCCCACGAGCTACACAATAGGTAAGCTTGATAGACAAGTAAACCGGAATGGGCAGGGCAGACTCCTCTAAGCTCAGCAGAATATTCAAAGTGGGGGCTGTGGTTATCCTATTGGCAAAGTAGTGTAAAACCCTGCCTGACAAGCCTGTCTGAATCACATGCAAAATGTTTGTTCTCTGAAAGGGATCAAACAAGACAAGAGAATATTTTCTATCTCTCTTCTGTCTGGGCACTGAGGAGCCATGCTTTGTTTCACTAGACGTCTCTCTCCTGATTTGTTAGCCCATGGGCTCAACATCGTCTCCTATGCCAATGACACCCAACTCATCCTCTCCCTCACCAAGAAACCCGACATCACCAGGTACAACTTCCAAGAAGGGATGAAAGCAGTTGCAACCTGGATGAAGAACAGCTGCCTGAAACTCAACTCGGAGAAAACAGAAGTCCTCATCCTCGGCTCCACCCCTCCACATGGGACAACACTTGATGGCCCCCTGCCCTCGGAAACCCACTCACCCCAACGGACCATGCACGTAACCTCAGCATCATACTAGACTCATCACACGTACCATGAATAGCCAGATTAACGCCATCACCTCCGCATGCTTCAACACCCTCAACATACTACGCAAGACATTCAAGTGGATCCCCCCGACTCCAGGAAAATGGCCACTCATGCATTGATCACCAGCAGACTGGACTACCGCAACGCCCGCTATGCCAGAATCAACAAAAAACTCCTCTGCAAACTCCTGACCGTCCAGAACGCCTCAGCCAGAATAATCCTTGATATCCCACGGCACAACCACATCACCCAACACCTCTGTGACCTCCACTGGCTCCCTCTTGGAAGAAGAATAACTTTCAAGCTTCTCCCGCATGCCTACAAGGCCCTCCACAACACCAGACCCCAATACCTCAACCCTTCCATGCCCCTAAGAGAAACCTCCGCTCAGCCGACCTCTCCCTAGCCACTGTCCCACACTTCTACAGAACCTGAGCAGGTGGAAGATATTTCTACTACCTCATAGCCAAGACCTGGAATGATCTCCCCCTTCACCTCTGGCAAAGTCCGACACTGCACCAATTCAGGAAGAACCTCAAGACCTGGATCTTCGAATGACCCCAACAGAGCTTCTCACTCCCACTCATCAGTGCCTTGAGACCCTAAGGGGTGAGTTGTGCACTCTACAAAAACCTGATTGATTGATTGATTGATTGATTGATTGATTGACTGATTGGTGGTGAGTCCAGGGCCTGCTCCTAACTGGATCTTAGTGGTGGATGTAGGAAGAAAAAGAGGGGATAGTTGCCTCCAGGGACATTTACCTGATTGGTAAGATAGTGTCTAAGAATCATCTTCACCTGCTAACTGGTGCCTACCACAAAGTGGTACGCAAAGTTTTCTCCTGAGAACACTTTCTGGGCATGCAGAAGAACAGAAGAGGACTAGACCTGTTTCCCTTGTACCTAGGACAAATAATTGGATTCCAAGCATCAATTGGCTGACCTCCTGTGCATCTATATGGCAACAAGCTTCAAGAGACCTTTTTTGTGTGCCCATCTGGCCTGTTGTGAATGGTCTTTGCTGTCAGACTCTGTATTATAACCTGAGAGTCTCTGAGTGCCCTTCCCTTGGGTCCTGAATGCCTTACAAGTGTACTGTGATTGTTTGGGCAGCAGAAGCATGCTAGGAAAGTTTTAAAACTTTTTCTCTAGATCTCCAGGGTTCAGAAGTATCAATCAGAACAGGATGCCATCAACACTGGCCTCAAATCATGCCTCCATTTCATACACTATCATTGATGCTATGTACTTTTGCCACTATTTCTATTTAAACCTTAACATTATTATCTCTTGTCCCCCTAATTGGATTTATATATTTATACATTTTTCTCAAATTCTAATTTGAGTTGTTCCCGGTCCGTGCTCCGTGTAGAACGCAGACTTCCGAAAAACTCTGTGCAGCAGAGTTTTATCCTCGCTCGCACTTGCCAACATTAAGTTGGCGAGCGCAGAGTTACAAAAAAGTACACACAGTGGAGTTTTTCCCTCGCTAGTGCTTTCCAACATTAGGTTGGTGAGCGGGAGTGAAGGAAATCTTACTCCAGATCACCTCCTGGTGAGATTTCTCAATGCCGGCAATCGCGGATGGGTGCTACTGCTCACATTAAGAACCATTCGATTTGTTTTGAGGAAGCTGCCGCTCGAGTAGAACATCTACTCAAGTGGCAGAAAGAAGCAACACCCTCTTGGGCTACCCGTGGTGCCATTCGCGCTGATTTTATAGCACGAGACAAACACCAGGCGCTAAAAATCAGTGCAAACGGCACAACGTAATGCACTGCACCTCTTGCAGAACTCTGCGGAGTGTGGCTGAGTTTTTGGGTATTTTTGCGGAGTTCCATAAACTCCACCCAGTCCTACTTTACTACTGCTTTGGTACTTCATAAATACTTTCATAATTCCCTAAGTTAAGCCTGTCTGCTCCATGCCATAGATGCTGAGTGGTTGAACCCAGGTTCATTTATTGAATATGAGGTATCACACAGAGGGGCCGATTCCGATCTCGGCCGGTAGTGTTCCGAATCGGATTCGGATTTACCGGATCCGATTCGGAGCTCTGTTTCCCGACCAAATCGTACGCGGGTCCGGCCGAGCGAGTACGATGCGAGCGCACGCGAAATCGCCGACCGACTCGTTCACGGGTCCGAACCGCATCGACCGACTCGCTCGGACTCGACTCGCACCGCGCTATGGAGACGTTTCCCGGCCGGGTAAGTACGATGCGCGCCGTGAGCAGTCCGACCGACTCGCGCCGTCCGGCTCGAAAGAGCTGTCGGAGCCGGACTTTGGGGGTCCGCGTCGGTCCCCCCTGTATGCGTAGGCACGCGAGTCGCACACAGGGGGGAACCATGGGTCCCCCCTACCTGTGCATGTACGCCGCGATGCGCATGGACGCGTACCCGCTGTAGGGGGCGCCCTTGTTCGCCTCGCACCCATTGAGTCAATGGGAGCCCGCGTACGCGTTGTACGACTGGCTCCCATTGACTTCAATGGGAGTCCGACCGAATCGAGTCCGATAGCATGCGAATGCATCGTACTTGTCCGGTCGGACTGCTAGGGTCCGAATCGGTCGGAATTCTCTCCGGGTCCGGCTCGGTCGGAGAGATTTCCGGCCGGAATCGGAATCGGCCCCAATGTATTTATTATTACTTAAGCAGGGCAGTGAATAACCCAAAATAATTGTCAAATGTCTTACAGCTTTAGTATGCAAAAACAAGTATGTTACATTTGCAATATTGTAAAATCCAGTTGTAAAATCCAGGAATAAGTAGACTGGTAGGATTAGTTGAAGAAAGATGTATTTGATGCAGCACAGTACCCTAGAACTCCTTTAACTGCCAGGATAGGAATGAAACTCATCATGCCCACGTTCCATAAAGGAATCCAATTACATCATACTTATGACATAAGCAGAACAACTAGAAAGCTGTAGATATAACATATCTTTTCCCTATAAAACAAAAATAAAAAGAAAGATAAAAATAAACTATATACAAGGCAAAAGAATGAAATTGTGCAGTGTAAAAGGAATTATGTTATTCACACAAAATCAGCAAATTTGGTTGGACAACGTTTGGCACGCATACCCAACTTAACTCTGGATGCTACAGAATCTCCAGCAAAAGAATCACACAAGTTCTCTTTTACAGAAATATCAGCATCCACAAAAGAATCATTTTGTGTCAATTCAGCACCTGGTGAATCGGTGCAGATCTGTTCCCTCCGATTCACAGACAAATAGGACCTTTCATCAATTTTTCCATTAGGATCAGAATTCACTCTTAAAAAGGACCCATGATCAAACTTTACATTGGAATCAGGATTACACCTAGCCACACGTCTCACATTCCAAACCTTCCCATCTTGAGTCACCACACTCTTGCCATACACCTTGACGACTCTCATAGCTTTGCCAAATCTTTGCATATTTTTCATAAATAACCCTGGCTTTTTAATCTTAACCCAGTCACCTACCACAAACGAGTGACACTTGGTTTTCCATTTTTTATCGTAGAGCTCCTTCAGCTTATTTTGCTTCAACTGAACTCTATCCTTGACTTCTTGGAGATTCACCTCTTTTAGAAATTTGCCCTGCTCTCTCTTGAACCACCAAGGACAAAGCTTGGAGACAGGTGCCCTACCTCTCAGCAAACTAAAAGGACTGACCTCAGTGGTGGTCTGAGGAGTAATACGATACCACCACAGTTTCTCTCTCAACTTGTCTTTCCACACACAACCAAAACCACGTGCCCAAAAAATACAGTCTTTAGGAACTCTATTGAACCTTTCAACTTGTCCATTTCCTTGTGGTTCGTACAAGGCAGTGGTAGCATGTTTAATATTGCTAAAAGAAAAGAAACTCTGCATCTCCTTAGACACAAGCTGAGTACCGTTATCAGATATTACCACCTCAGGATAACCTTCCTTAGCAAAAATTTCCTTGAGAAACTCAATAATAGCACTAGAAGTGGCATGAGGCACAAATTTCACTTCTGGCCATTTAGAATGGTAATCAACCAGCACCAAAGCAAAACGACAATCAGGCGGAAGACCCTGAAAAGGTCCAGAAATATCAAATCCCACTTTCTGCCAAGGAGTGGTAGGCCAAGGTATAGGTTGAAGAGGAGCAGGAACAGGTTTCAACATTTTCTCACTATTAACACACACTGAACATTCCCTCACCACTTTTTCTGCCATTCTATCCAAACCAGGCCACCAGAACATAGAGCGTATAAGCCTCTTCATTGAGGACATGCCTGGATGACCTTCATGAGCCAATCTCAAAATGTCATTCAGCATACCATTAGGAGGAATACACTTTCCACTTTTGAAAATGAGCCCATTCTCAACAAGTAACTCTTCAGCGATCCTAAAAAACGGAATAATATCCTCAGGCAGTTTCCTTCTTTCAGGCCATCCCTCTTCAACAAATCTTTTTACCTGACTGAGAAGTTTATCATCCACATCAGCTCTCATCCACTTGTCTTTCTGTAATCCCTTAAATTCATCAGAAACATAGTCAGAGACTGCAAGTACAAAGTCCTCCTCAACACTAGTCAACTGATCACTTTTTGCAGACAAAGGTAGACGTGACAAACAGTCAGCCATTACATTGCAACGTCCTGGAACATATTCCACATCAAAGCAATATTCTTGAAGTTTCGAAACAAGTCTTGCAATTCGAGAAGTGGCATTCCACCCACCACCCGGTGAAAGAATTCCAACAAGAGGCTTGTGGTCAGTTTTGAGAATAAATCGGGACCCCCAGATGAAATTACGGAAATGTTCAACGGCCCAGACACATGCCAATAATTCCTTTTCTATAACAGCATATCTTCTTTCGGCATCAGACAAAGTGCGTGAAGCAAATGTAATGTTCCATTGTTCTCTACCACACTTTTGTGATAAGACACCACCAATTCCATACATACTTGCATCAACTGTTACAATACATTGTAAACCCATCCTAAAAGGTTTAAGTGTAGGAGCATGAGCAATCTCCTTCTTGATTTCATCAAAAGCAGATTTCTGTCTGTCTGTCCATGAATATTCTACATTCTTCCTAGTGAGTTCACGGAGAGGTTCCATTTTGGAAGCAAAATTCACAATGAACTTGCTGTAATACTCACATAGTCCAGCAAAAGACAATAATTTCTCTCTGTTGTCAGGAGCAGGGGCTTTTAGTATGGCATCAACAAGACATTTCTTTGGAACCACACCATCTTTGGATACAGTGTGACCCAAGTACTCTACTGATTTACAAAAGAAATGACATTTGTTACCCTTTAAAGTCAAACCACTTTCCTTCAGAATGTTACATACTTCCCTAAGATGTTTCTCATGCTCCTCCTCATCTTTTGAGAAGACCAAAATATCATCTTGGAAGCATTTGACACACTTTTCCAAATTCTTGAAGAGATGGAACATAGACATTTGAAAAACAGACGCCGCAGAGGCTAAACCAAAAGGCATACGTTTAAATTGATATAGCCCCTGCGGTGTAATGAATGCAGTTAAATGACGAGAATCCTCAGTCAGCTCAATCTGATGGTAGGCTGACCTTAAATCTAGAGTTGTAAACACTTTAGCTCCATCAAGCATGCAAATCAGTTCATTAATGTTGGGAAGAGGATGACAGTTTACAACAATGTTGGCATTAACAGCCCTCAAGTCCACACAGAGTCTCAGTGAATTGTCAGCTTTGCGCGCTAAAACTATCGGAGAGACCCATTCAGAAGACTCTATCTCTTCGATTACACCGTCATTCACCATTCCTAATAACATTTTTTCCAACTCATCCCTCACATTAATAGGCACATTTCGTAATTTTTGTATGACCGGCTTGGCATTGGACTTAAGTTTAATCTTGTGAGAATACCCATCCAGTTTTCCCAGTCTTTCCGTAAAAACTTCAGGAAAATCTCTCACCACACCCCCATCCATCTCCTTCTCCTCAATGACTAAAACAGGCTCATGACTTCTGGGATTAAGAATGATGCCAAGCTTCCATTGATCCCTCCAACCAAGAACATTCACACCCTTAGGTGCCACATACAACTTAATTTCTGCCTCTCTACCTTTGAAATGGACGTCTGTGTTGACATATCCTACAATGTCAATTACATTACCATTAAAGCTTTCAGCAATAATGTCAGATGGAATCAAACATTCCATGTTCCACATATGTCCAACTTTTTGAAGAAAGTAGTCTGTAGTAATAATCGTCCATGGTGATCCGGAATCAGCCATGAGTTCCAAATCAACTCTGTTAAAATTCACTAAACACTTAGGAGAGTTTTTACAATCTCTTCTTCAGTCTTACCCTTAAGAACTTCCGAGATGGAAACAACAAAACCTTTAATCTTACCATCATCTTCTGACTCATCAAAATGCACAGTATTTCTCTCAACACCACTAGTTCCAGAAACAAGATACAACACTTTATTCTTGTTACTAAAATTACCATTTCTCCTCACATCACGACAAACCTTGGAAAAATGCCCATTTCTACCACATTTCACACACGTCTTACCAATAGCAGGACAACGAGGGGAAGAAGCAATGTGATATGCACTCCCACAGCGATAGCATACAAACTTGTCATCCCTAACATATCTGTTCTCTTCAAACTTGTTGGATCTTCCAGAAAAATTCTTGTTATAGTCTTCAAATCTTTTTTTAATGACCCCAGAGCTCTTAGAATTATTATAACCACCAACTGCGCCAACTACATCAGAAACATCCTTGTTGTTTTTCTCAGTAGCATGTACAGAATTCATCCATCTTTCAGATTGCTCTAATGCTTTAGCTGTAGAAATCACATCTTGCAAATTAGGATCCCCCATGACCCACAATTGTTCTTGAACTTTTCTGCTTTTCACATGCACAATGATCTGATCCCTTATCATTTCATCGGTAATCCCTCCAAAATTACAATGCAAAGATAAACCCCTTAAGGCAGTGAGAAAATCATCAAAACTTTCTTCAGACCCTTGCACTCTGGTGTAAAATTTAAACCTGTTTAAAGCTACGCTAACAGTTGGTTTGAATCTCTTCTCCAATCTTAAAAGTGCTTCTTGAAAGACATCAGTTTCGTTACCTTCAACAGGAATGGATGGCAAAGTACGAAAAGTCAATTGTCCCTCAGAACCTAAGCAATGTAAAAGAATATTCTTCTTACGTTCACTTGACATTTCATCTTCATCAATAGCTCTTAAGTAGGTTAAAAATTCTTCCTTCCAACGCATCCAAGGTATAGGCGGATCACCTTTATTTTGAAGAAACTTGGTGGGAGGCTCAAACTGCATAATTGGATTGGGGGAAAAAATTAGGAGAAAAAAAACAGGAAAATAATGAAAAAGAAACAAATAATGTGCAGACCACCATAAAGAACTGCACTCAGAGAAGGTGTGCAAATCACCGAAAGAACTTGCACTAATGAAGCGTGCAAATCGCTGTAACAAATGAAAGATGATAAATATGCATATCACAGTTACTAAAATAACAAATATATAACGATCTGCACCATCTGTCAAGGTGTGCAAATCACTGTGTTAAAAAATAATAATGTGGAGATATAAACAATTTGCACTACAGGCGCGCAAATCACCGTGGCAATAAACTGTGGGAAGTGTGCAAATCACTGGAAATAACAACCATCTGCACAGCAAAGGTGTGCAAATCACCGTGAAAAAGCTAGAAGCTTTGATTGAGCAGAGATTTATGACGAAAGAAAACTGTGCACTAGCAGAAAAAAATCAGCCGTATGAAGAAACTTGGAGACAGGCTCTGAATGAAGAAAACAGGCTAACGTGCACTGGAACCAATTCAACTCATATTCTCCCACGGTGATAATCCTCGGCGAATAAGAAAACGTGGTATAATGGCGCCCTCCAGTGGTCACAAACAACATAGGAAACAGCAAATGAATTTCAACACTAGGACGTGCTGTAGATATAGCGCAGAACGTGGTGTGAGCGTGATGTGTTCACATGCAAATTTTTAGCACAGCCCATGTAGCTTACAGTGCTACGTCACTTCATGAAGGCAGTCAGAGCGCAGTTGGCGCAGGAAGATCTCAAGGCAAAGAACAAAGGGGCCTCGAGACGGTAAGCAGCAAACAGAACGTTCACGCGCACAGTATTTCAATTTTAAAACATACCAAAGTTAACGAGTAAAATAAATTTCCCTTGGCAGAGGCATAAAACATGGGGAAAATAATTCAAAATGCCCTGCGCAATGTCGGAAAATATTTTCAAACAGATTACCACGTAAATCTGTGTAGAGAAAAGCGATGAATCTTCACGTTTAAATAAGTCACGCCAGAGCCAGACACAGCTTTCTTCCGGAGAAATAAAAATAACAGTACAATACCAGTCTTTGAAGTAATGATGCAAAACAGCGTAGAGGAATCCGACCTCCAGGTTTTGTTTAATCCGGGTTCGTAAGGAAACACCACCACACCTGTGCTGCGTAAATAAGGATAATAGGTGATGCTCCAACTCGTCGCCAGTTGTAAAATCCAGTTGTAAAATCCAGGAATAAGTAGACTGGTAGGATTAGTTGAAGAAAGATTTATTTGATGCAGCACAGTACCCTAGAACTCCTTTAACTGCCAGGATAGGAATGAAACTCATCATGCCCACGTTCCATAAAGGAATCCAATTACATCATACTTATGACATAAGCAGAACAACTAGAAAGCTGTAGATATAACATATATGCTACAGAGATGGTCTAACCACTGTTTTTAACATTTATCAAAAATCTAATTCAATGGTGAAGGTGCATGTTTGACAACTATACCTGAAAATGAACTTTGAAAAGTTTTACTCTCACTGTCTCAAGCTCCTGTGAGCCAATTACCCCTGGCCTGTCTGCGGCTTGTCTGTCAGTGCTGCTTTTTTTAAGGTGTGAAATACTGCTCTCAGAGCAGAGACAATGACGTCAGCTTGGGTGAGAATGTGACACAGATTAACTCAGGTATGGCACTTTGAAGCTTGAGGAAGAGGGGGCTTTGATCTCAAAATAATATTAACTTGCTGGCTTTAGTTGCAGTGGAGGAGAGAGATGGCCCCATAACTAGTAAGAAGTGGTGAAATGGGACGGGACTGCTCATTACGTTAAACACATCCTTAGGTGTGCCACAATAACCCTCCATGGGCACAATCACGTTGCCATGTTGTAGTTTACTAAGAATGGTGTACTGTGGGATAGTCTAAAAAGAGTTAACCTGAATGCGCTGCAAATGAAGGAAAGTGGACCTTTTTGCTCATTGGTCAGTGAGTGTACAAGAGTCACCCCACTCAGTGGTTAGTGAATTTAACAAAAGTAGCACCTCACACCAACTCCTCTGTATCCTTTTTAGACCTTTAATTGAAGAGAAAAAGACAATACCTGCTGTCTGCGATTTGTATGGTGACTTGAAGGACTGGACTTGCTCCTACTTATATCTAGTACGAAGGTGTAGACTCCAAGGAACAATTGACTGACCTTCTGTGTGGCTACAGGGACATGAAAAGCTGCAAGAGGCCTTTCTTCTGCAGTAACTAGTTGGTTAAAGGTGGCTAAGATGATCTGGTCAGAAAATCTCAAAAGTTGGGCTTCTAATATCTCCAGAGCTTCTGAAGGATCTCTTGGCACAGGTTTCTGATTTACAAAGGGCTTTTTGGATGTAGGTTCAGGTTTGAATCACTGAAAGATTTTTGAGCTTCAAAAAAATCCAAAGGTTGAAATTTTGACCGGTGTAATGTACCAAATGCATCCCTTCAACAAAAGGAAATTGGCATCACAAAATTTCAATTTTATGTTTGGAGCTGTTCCAGCCAAAACCAACAGCTGCAGTCATACATGGTCTAGCATCTGTCCAGACCTGGGAGGAATTTGTTGGATACAACCTTCAACCTTACACCGCTTGAGGATTTCAACTTACATAAAATGACTAAGCTTGAAGATAAAAACTTTGACTGGGATAACCTGGATCAGTATATCTAACCTCCTTTCATTGTGGTGAGTCTGAGATCACCGCTTTACTTTTTCTTTGCACTTTTTCCTTTTTCATATTGATGGAATTTTATCAATTTGGTGTCATTTGTCTTATTACTTTTTCATAACTTTTATAAACTGGTTGTGAGATTTGAGTTGTGTGTTTGCTTTTGTGACTATTTTAGTGCTGCTAAATACTTGACACATTTTCCTAATGTGTCTGCCTGCTCTTTGCCATAAGTAGGTTCATTTATTACTTGTATATGACTCATGTCCTTCCCAATTAATAATACATTTTCATACACTCTTGATTTCTGTACATTATCATAGTTCCAAAGTTGCACATGTACCACATTCACTCCTCCGAGTAAAGCTTTGCTCATTGAGCAAAGCTGCCATATGTAAGCAATTGATCCCTCATTACACTGCTTTCTGGAGGCAGATTATCGTGGGGATGTCATTCAGAGATCACTTCACTCATAATTTAGCAATCTGAATTCCTACATTGTAGCCACATCGCCATCTGCAATATGGGTCAACCACAGCTGAGGTTGGCAGTAGGTCCTGACCTCTGACTAGACGTTTGTTACTTTTTTTAAATGTAATTCTGAATTTTCTAAAGCAAATTATGATTTTTTTTAAACTTTTAGTCAAATGGGTGGGTGCTGTAAATTACCATCTTTTGTATGGTGTACCTCCAAATTGTTTTCTTGATTGTTTTTACTGGCTGTAGAACTTATAGATCTTTACCCCTAATAACCAGCTTTAAAGTGCCTGTGTTCCCCCTTTCAACATCATGAAATTGATATACCCCTCATTGGCATATGTAATATACTTATAAGTCCCTTATATATGGTACAAAAGTCTATCCAGGACCTTTAAATTAAATGTCACAAGAGGACTGCAGCACCCATTGTGCTTCCCACTGTGGCGACAGTATGAGCACGACTGCAGGCATACCATATTTAGCCCGGCAGTCCAGTTTTAAACCTGCGAATGCGACCTATCAAAATAACCCCTTGTTCATATGCCTGAACCTTACTTTCCTATATTAATAAGTAACCACAAAGTAGGCTTTAGTACCCACAAGGCAAGGTGCATAGTATTTAAAAGTAGAACATGTAAAAGGTTAATGTTAAACATAGACTTACAGTAAAAAGGTTCCAATATCTATTTTCACTGTGGGAGAGGTGGCTGTTCCATTGGAAAGCATGGAATACAATATTATATTTAATAATGTTATCACTGGCTAGGTAACACCTACAAAATTCACTCTTGTTGAAATATTTATTACAAGTCCAAATGTCTGGCAAAGTTGGACTTGTAATAAATGTTTTGGAAATGCTAGTGAAAAGACTCCTTGATGATGTGTGAACTTGCTCTCAGAGATGAGCCAAAGGACTTGGTTATGGGGAGGTGATCTGTTCATCTGGCAGGATGACTGTCTGGGCTTTGCTCTCAAACTTAATTATCTTTAAAGATGTCTACCCTGTTACAGACAAATGTCAGCTGACAACTAGACAGGCTCTTCTTTGTTTCCCCTGTCAGGTATGCACCAATGCTAGGGAAAGAAGAGCTGCTCCCAAAACTGTTTTATAGGGACCACAGAGAAGGGATTGCTCATTTTCCTGGCCACAATTCCGGTGTAGGCATACGGGCTCTGTACAGGGTAAGAAAGAGTCTGTCATTTTGGTGATATTTAGAGAGGGGTACTGTGGAATTGTTTGCAATAGGGCACAGATGAATGCTCCAGATGTGGGTAGGTCACCCCTCTGAATTTTCACCCCGTCGATATAGGGACAAAGAATCAGACCCCAGGGGTCATTTGGTTGACCTCCTGTCCAAGCTACAGGGAAACAAGAAGCTACAAGAGGTGAGTTTTTCAACTCTTTTCTGACTAGTTCCTACCGATCTGCTGTTGGCCTTTGCTGGAATTGGTCATGACCCCAAAGTGCTGTCCCTAAGGTCCTGGACCCTTAACTGATGTTCAAGTGCACTCCCCTTAACTCTTCCTGAAACCTGGTACTGAGAAACAATTTGGCTTCAAAGACCTGCAGGGGACAGTGGCCAATTTGCTAAGGCGTTCTGTTGAAGGTGCAATGCCACTGGGCCAAAGATTTAGGTTTCTCCTACTCATCGATTTTCTGCATTAACAGATCCAATTCAGTGGGACCTCGAAGAGAACGTATCAGGTCTTGTGGAGCTCTATTTAGTTACAGCCTGCAGCTTTGCTCCACTGGAAGCATCCGAGCTCCAAAATAGTGACTACATTAACCCTGGGCAAAGCACTACGCTACGCTCGCGTAGTTTGCGAAGTTTGCTCTACTTCGCACTATGCGAATTGCACGTAGCACAGTGCAAACACGCGTAGCGTAGCGTAGTGCAGCTGTCATTTTTTGCTTGCTCGCGGTCCTCAACGTCAAGTTGGCGACCGCGAGCAAGCAAAATGACATCCCGGCGAGACTTTTTCCTCGTTCGCGATCAGCAACATCAAGTTGCCGATCGCGAGCGTGGAAAATAAACCTCCCGGCGAGATTCTCAACGCGGGGAGGTCAGGTTTTTTCATTGCGAGTGGTCGCGTATGCTCGCGATGAGAAACTACCAGTCCGCGTTGAGAAAGCTGTCGCTCGAGTAAAAATCTACTCGAGCGGCAGTAAAAGACAGCTCGCACTGTGCAAGATGCCGGTTTGTATGATTGCACAGTGCGGACAAGCATCCGGCACTGTGCAATCATCGCAAACAGCGCACTACGCAGTTCGCGTAGTGCTACGCGTAGCTCGCGTAGTGCGGAGTGCACTTCGCGTAGCTTCGCGTAGCGCTACTTCGCAAACTACGCCCAGGGTTAGACTACATACTAAGGTAAAGGACTTCACTGGGCGAAGTCACCAAAAGTACCTGACCAGCGAATGACCTTCCATGAGTGTGAAATTGAAATTTCTCCTGCTCTGAGCTTCACCTCCAACTGTCAACATCTGTACCGAGACCTCACCCAGTAGTGATCTGGCGATGTGGAAGCTTCTTCAGTCACAGCCTGCTTGCTTACCCCACTGAGGATTTTTGACTTCAATTAAAGAGAATAAATCCAAAGGTTATTCTTCCGACCAGGACAAACCTGGTTTCTGTATCTGACCTGTGGTCCCTTGTGGTCAGAGTTATCATGCACCTAGGTACGGTCAAGTGAAACTAGGTGACCACGGTTTGCTTAACACTTTGTTGTGCTAATTTCACAATTAAATGTAAAAATTGATCACTCAGGTTTCCCTTATTGGATTCTTGTCATTTTTCTGTTATTTTATGTATTAAAATATACTCCATATTTTTTTTAATTGGTTTGGGATTTTTCTTCTGTTGTGTTTTGACTTTATTACTGCTTTGGTATTGCAGAAACACTATACACATTGCTTCTAATTTAAGCCTTTCTGCTCTTTGCTATTACTTCTAAGGGCTTGAGATTAGTTTAATTTTGTGACCTAGCTACTTCATCCTAATAATGGCTGAGGTTGTAACTGTAGGTGGGTACTCACCCCCTTCAAATAATTCCTAAATTCAACAAATACCCCAATTTCTTACAGTGGGTTCACCATGCTCTTTATGTTCCCTTTTGTAGTTTGTTCTGGACTTGGGGACTAAAAGGCTGGTAATGGTGACATCAACATTTGCAGTGATTGTTTAGGACAACACACCTGATGATTTTGAAACTGCAGATCTATATCCACAAGCGAGGCTCAAAATTGAACCATTCAGATTATTTTTACTCTGCAGATCTGGCAACTGGGCAGGGCCCTTCTTTGTTAGTCAGGTATGCACCAATGCTAGAGGGAGAGGAGCTGCTTCCAAATGGCCAAAGTGAGAAAAACACCTTTGACCAATCATAGTGGCTTCTTTTTTAAATGTTTGGATTCATGGATATTTGCAGACCTCAATCCTCAGCTATCCTTGAATAAATGGTCCAGATACATCTAAGATTGAACCTCATCATGACCAACATGAGCTCCTCTTTAAACTCTAATTTCTCAAAAATTACTTAATTGATTTATACCAAACTAAAAAAGCACAATCCTACAAAAGGCTTAGGCTGATTGTTCTGTAACAAGAACAAAATACCTTTTAGGAAAAAATTGGAACTCACATTATTGGGACACAGACCTATTTCTGTGCCCCACTTGATGGATCTGCACTAAACGTGCCCAAAATTTGCCTAAAAGGACCCAAAACAAATGAAAAATTTTACTATACTTGTTCTATTGCCCCTGTTTCGTGTATATTGATTTGCATATTAATTCAGTTTTATTTGAACATCTGGATGAAATACGGCAAAGATTTATCAAAGTCAGTTTACCATTAGTGTTTTCAAAGGTTTGCTGATCCATGAAGGTGGGAGCATGTTTATAATAGGAGGTCCAAAAAGTATACTTTTACTTATACTTGAGAGACCATTTCACAAATCAACATGAAATTTTGCAAACCTTTTGCATGTTTATTTTTCCCTTTTGTATTTCGTGTTTTAAACAGATCAGTCAAAAAGGAGCAAATTTAAAAGTGGGGGCTACAACATTTTTTATATTTTAAAAACTTTGGTGATAAAGTGTAAGCCTTATTATCTTCAGCTTACACTTGATAGATCCAGTTACGTGCAAATCTATTGAGGAGGGTGTAAGAAACTGGCTCTATATATACTGCACCAAAGTGAGGTACAGTGTGTATAGAGTCCAAGGGTCTCCAGAGGTTTGGCAGAGGTTAAGGTTAGATAGAACCTTACTCTCTAAAGTGGTAGCTTGGTCAAGCAGTAAGGCAGTATCAGAGGACAGTGTAAAGCATTTGATGTACACACTCAGTCAGTAAATGAATCCACACACTCAAGAACTGAACTCTAGGCCAATTGTTTTGTATAAAAAAATATACTGTTGTTTTATTTCTAGAACCAAGCAAGCCTGGCACAGGTAAGCATAAAAATACTTTTCAGTAGTAAATTACTTGTATGTACACAGTTCAAAATTGCAGTGTAACTTGTACTGGCTTTGGTTACAGTTTTAAGTAAGCAGTTTGCAACACATTGCAGGTATAGTACATTCACTTGAATGGGCTTTTTAAGTAAAATGCAGTTAATTACTTTTCACATTACTTTTGCTAACACAGGACTGGATCCTAGATTCAGCCCTGGGACATTTCCTGAAAACAGGTGAGTAAATGCGTTTTGGTTAAAGGTACGATTTTTTAAGATTATTATTGCATTTCAAAAGTTGACACTTAGAAACTTTTTCACATAGACTCACCAATATTATCCTATGGGAGGAAATTCACTTAGCAGGTAAGTTATGTTATCGATACTTTTTCTTACTCAGTGCTGGATCCTGGATTCAGCCCTGGGACATTTCCTGAAAACAGTTGAGAAAATGCGTTTTTGTTATTCGGCTGAGTTTTAAGGAATATTTGTAGTTTTCAAAAGTCGACACTTAGAAACTTTTTGGGAGAAAAAGTGTCCATGTTATCCTATGAGGAAAAATGAGTTATCGGTTTCAAGGTAAGTAATCGGTCTTTTGAATTAGGGTTCTGGGGTTAGACCCAGGGGTCTCCCAGGGTCAGTGATGCACTGTTGTTGCACCCTCAGCGGCACTAGGGCGGCCGGGTGCAGAGTGTTGAGGCCCAATGTTATCCTATGGAGGATAGGGGGACTCCAGTTGGTGGCTGCTGGCAAGCAAGCCATGGGGTTGTGGGAGCAAAGCTCCTAGGGTTAAGCTCAGGGCACTTTGGGGGCCAAGTTAGCACCAAAGGGGCACCCTCAGCGGCACTAGGGCGGCCGGGTGCAGGGTGCTGTTTTTAGGTCGGGTGCCCTGTTGATTTCAATGATGATTCTCCGGGACAAAGAAACACTGCAGGCTCGGGACGAGGATCTTCCAGGAGCTACCACCACTTCGAGGGGTAAGTAGGGATGTAGTGGGATGGTTAGGCACCGTTGATTTGGGCACACAAGGCCGTGGGGCGTCGGGTGCAGGGGTGCCTTGGGACGTCGGATTTTCTTACCCGCTCTGGTCGCGGTCGGGGGGTCCTCTGGATTGAGGCTGCAGGCATCGTCAGGAGGCTTGAGGCAGGTCAGGGGTCGCCGGATCTCGGGTCAGGATCGCCGGGGGGACCTCCTCTAGGTATTTGCCCACTCGAGCTCGGGCCGGATTCGTCGGGTGCAGAGTGTGCGGGATTCGCGGTTCCTGGCTGGCACCAGAAGCTGCAGTTCAAACACGTCCGCTGTTCAATGGAGAAACAGCTTGGAAAGTGATGGCAGGCAGGCCCTCCGGGGTTTTTGAGGTTGCTGGCCGCTGGACACACCGGGGTTTTGCAAGAGCAGGTTCGAGGGGAGACAGGCCTGTAGGGCTGGGGCCAAGTCAGTGGGCGTCGTCCTCTTGTTAGCTCTGCACAGCTTCTCGTCCATTTTCTTCTCTTCTTTTTCTTGTAGTTGCTGGATCTGAGGAAGGAAGGTTCAGGGTGCCCTAAATACTAAATTTAGGGGTGTTACAGGTAGGTAAAGGGCAGGGGCCAATGGGTCCCTTCCCTGGGGTGGGTACACCCCCTATTCTGCCACTCTCCAGTGGGAGGGGGGCAGGAGCCTGTCCTGGGTTGGCTGGGTCCCCCCCATCCTCAAGATGGCGGGGACTCGAGGTTGTGCTTCACCTCGCCTCCTCCTCCTTAGGGGTGGAGTTGGCAGAGGTGGGCACACCTCTCTTCCTCACTTTGTTTTTCCTGCCGGGTCTCCCGCCCAAAGTGGGGGGTAGAACCAGTGGGGACCAGTTGCTGAGTACAGCAAGTGGTCTGGAGAGGCTCACACAGGCGGTATGCCTTTGAAGCTTCTCCTTCGTGAACCCTGCCCATCCTGGGGGAGGAGGCTTGGCACCTCGTCCCAGGATGTGCATTGTTTCAGGCCCCCGAGAGCGGCAAGCTCTCGACCCAGGGGTTCAGAAACATGTCTGGTGGTGGCAGCCTCGGCAGCCACTCAGTCAGGTCACTGGGAGTTGGTCGAGTTTCAGGGGGCATCTCTAAGATGCCCTCTATCGTGCATTTTACATTAAATCCCACACTGGCATCAGTGTGGGTTTAATGTGCTGAGAAGTTTGATACCAAACTTCTCAGTCTTCAGTGCAGCCATTATCGTGCTGTGGAGTTCGTGATGACAAGCTCCCAGCACCATATACTCTTAATGGCAGCACTGCACTTACAGTGCCCAGGAATGGACCTGGATACTGTATGGGTACAGGGCTCAGGCACCTGTACCCTCACCACTGGCATAGGGCACCCAGCTAGAGGGGTGACTGATGGATGCCAGGGCAGTGGTTTGTGGGCATGGCACACAGGGGTGTGTGCCATGTCGACTCTTCACTTTGTTCTGCACCAAGACACGCAGCCTGCGAAGGCAGTGTGTATGTGTCAGGGTACAGGGCCTCCAAGGGTGGCACAATAAGTGCTGCAGCCCTTGGGGGCCTTCTCTGGTCACAGTGCCCTGGGTACCTGTGGTACCATTTACCAGGGGCCTATCTGTGGCCAGAGATGCCAATTGGGTTTAGGCTTCAATGCAGTTTTAGGGAAGGAACACAGGCCCTGGGTACCTGATTGGCAGGAGCCCAGGGCACACTCATTCAAAGCACATCAGCAATTCAGCAAAAAGTGGGGGCATACCATGCAAGAAAGAGGGCACTTTCTCACAGAGGGTGGACAGAGTGTATGTGTAAATAGCTTGTCCAGTGCTTAATGAATCGCCAAGTCAGCAAGTTGAGCCCAGGGTAGGCATATGATGTTTCAGGCAGATCTGATGAAGGGGCAAAGTTAAAATTGGATCCGTTTTTTTATCTTCTAATATTTTGTGCCAGTATCATTGGACTGATATGAAATTTGGCCGCACCTTAGCATGTTTGCCTGCCCCTTAGTACTTGAAGTTTCCTGCAAATGCATCAACAAGGGCTGAGTTCAGCAGAAATGGTGCAAAGATGTGCTTATTTGGTTATTATTTACTAACCTGCTGCAGTTTTCCTTCGACAGATGCACAAATTCTTCAAGAATGCGCAGCATTGGTTGGGCATAGGGCCTGACCCGTAACCTGGACATGTACTTTATTTGTGTACTCTGTTTTAATGGGTTTGCAAACCAAATTCTGGTTCTGAAAATTCAAAATGGACAGCAAGAGCTAAACATTTCTTTGCCCAATGGTGTTCAGTGTAAGTAGACAAGGTTTCACAAAGTTTTTATTAGAGATTTAGATCTGACAATGAGATCTACAATATATAAATACATCAATTAATTCAACTGTGAAAAAGAGCTTAAAAATGTAAACATTTTGTGACATGTTAATTCATTAACTGGGTGATTTATCATCTCCATAGATGCTTTTGCTGTTGTAATTCCATATTATTTTAAAAGTGGTTTTAAAAATCTCTGTTGGGAGACCTTTAAAAAGTGGACAGACAAATATAACATGCTTGATGGTCTGTACGTCATTATAACATAAGGTGCATGTTCTTTCCTCCCAAACAACATTCTGCCATGCATCTGTCACAGTTTTTAGCTGTAAACATTTCAACCTAGATAACATTATGCACCTTTGATCTCTGTGTTCCAGGTTCTAGTTCAAATACACTTGGGAAACTGCTGCCTGACATGGTTGGGTAACACAATGAAATTTGGTTTTGCTCTACAAATATCCTGTTGCAGGGATTCTGCACATACACAGAACTATGCACAGGAATACAGGACCTTGGTTTATAGGGGCTAAGCCTTCCTACCGCCTTAGTACCCACAATCCCAGGACTGACTAGCTATTGTGTATCATTCGCTCTCCTAAACAACCACAAAGATGCAAATGATTAGACACCGCAGAACACAACACTCCTGACTCGCTCAGAAATCGCGGTAACAAGACGTACCCGTTTGCTCACTCACTCGTACTTGTCCACAATAAGAATTGACAGAGACACTGATATAGTTTAACATGTTTATTTTAACTATCTTGCTCTATAACGCAGTATACGAGCCACTACCAGCAGCAAAACGCATAAACCTAAAACAGTTAGCATTGTAGCAAGTCCATATATTATAAAGGGAGATGTCATCTTATAAAGACAGTGGATAAAGGACTATAAGGTCTAACCACCCTCCCCTTGGGAAGAAGAATTATTATATAATAGAAGATCTCTGGGCTTTGTCAGCAGACCCCATACCTTAGTGCATAGATGGTATATCTACATCATAGGAACCGCCTGGCTCTTCTCCCTGAAAAGGTCCCTCTCCTAGTGTGTGTTAAACCAACATGCATCCCCATAATATCAAAGCATGAGTTTTCCAGCCGCCGCAGCTGTGTTAGCATGTTTTGTCTAGTTGCTAGGGACTCACCAGAACCGAATAACAGACTAAACTCCTAGAACAGACCGAGAACGCACAAAGCAGACAGTTCTCATGTGAAAGGCATAAACAGAGTCTTGCAAAATAAAGTCATGTAGTAACGTGCGCAAAAGCAGCAGCATGGCAGCAGAGCTCATGCTAACTTAGCGATGTCGACAATGACCCTATCAGCCATATGACAATCCATATTATTCTCCATAGAGGAATTGTTCATGGTATGTTTTAAATTATTTTTAAGGTGGACACAGCTCATATTCTGAATATTTAATCTAGTCAAAGAAAAATGCTGAAGTGCAGATAAAAAGGCCATAAGACTCCTTAAAGACTTTTCTTTGGCTTGTAGAATACAATGATACCATGTTCAATAGTGGCTAGTCCTCATATGCTCACCAATCCTAATTCTAGCCTTAGAGCTTCTATCAAAACCATGGAATTTAAAGTTCAAATAGTGCTAAGAATCTTCCCCTCCACCTTATGCATAGAGTGCCATTGATTAATATGTATTGTCTCTATAGCATATGTGAAAGGGTCAATGAAATATTAATTTTGTATACTGTTGAGAAATGATTAAAATATCAACAACCTGTTGATCAGTAAAGTGCATTGAATGCATTTTCATGAGCATATGTCTTATTTGATATATGTGCAATAGTTTCATTGTCAGGTAAATTTGCGGACATAATTCTTTTAATTTAAGGGTATGATTTTACTACTTATATGGTAGAAATATTATAAGACCACTTATGCTTTGAATTGGTCCAACACCCTTTTGTACAAAACCTCATAACCTTGGTTTTATTTATAATAACCTTCAGGAACTGAGTGACTAAGTAAGATGACAAGATATCAAGATGTTCTTTGAGGCCTTTGGGAGTCAGGTCTAGCATGACAATATTGTCCGCATAAAGGAGTGTCCCTAAATACTAAGATCTTAATTTTGGGGCATCACTAGCAACCTTACTCCACACATTGAGTAGATCTGCCATATACAGAGAATAAAGCGGGGGGCCAACAGGCATCCTTGCTTCAAGCCATTTCTGGTCAGACCCTGCCTACCTCCTAACATACCATGACAGCAGGTAGCCGTGTAAAGAACAATTACTGGTTTTAGGAGACCCCTAGCATTCCCATAGCACTCAACATTTTCTAAAGGGTGTGGCTGTCAATGAGATCAAAAGAAGTTAAAAAATCCATGTAAGCCACATACAAAGGCATCCCCCTTAGTTTCACATATTTCTGCAATACGAGATGAATTGCACTTATATTATCTAAAGTCAATTGACAAGCACTAAAACCTGCCTGCTCAAATTCTATAATATTTTATTTCCTTCACCCATTCTAGTAGATTAGCTAAAACACATTTGGAAAAAATCTTTCCTGCTAGGTAAGTTAGAAGGGCCTTTTGTGTAACTGCAAGATAATACTACCCCTCCATGAACTAGGGACCACCCCAGTATAAGGCCAGTAAATAAGTGGCCCAGAGTTCCAGATCTAATTGAATGATAGTGACACGTATTTGTCTGGACCTTTTGCCCCGGTATTCCTAGCTCCTTTAAGATTATGTAACACTTACTGTCTAGTAGGAGGAGAAAGGGAAAGCATTTTTCAGCTGATACCTTATCTAGGGACTATAAACCACTGTTACTGGGTGTCTGTGTGTTAAAAACATAGAGAGAGTTTATGTATTCTTGCCATTCCATGCTGTTGATATTATTTATCTTAGGTTTGGAGAGAGAACCGCTATTTTCCCCTGTAATTTTCTAGAAGACTTTTTGATTTTCCCATTTTACTGCTTCTTTTATTGTTACCCAGATGTTTTCAGAGTTACATCTTTTTTGATTCTTACCCACCTAGTTAATCTACTTTTTAAATGATAAATCCACATATTTCATTTCTTAGAATGAAAGTTGATTTGCCTTCTTTGCAAGTGATTAATAAGCTTGTTAAAAACAATTTATTAAAATTATTAGATTGCCTTCTGGATTTTTTGCATGGGCTATCTCCCAAATTCAGAGTCATCCTCAATAATTTCCCATGTCCTCTTCAAAAACGCCTCCAGGTAACCAACCTGATGGGGGAAGATTTTTAATAATATTCCTTAATTCTACTGATAGCAACTGTTTATCTTCTTGGTCTATACAAGCTTCCCATTCGAATGCTAAATAACCCATCATCACTGTCAGGGATCTGCCATGAATGCACAGTCAGGTTTGACATTGATGGCAAGAAGAAGAATATTATGGTCATTCCAAATATTATTTATCACCTTTAAATCCTATAAATAGGGGAAAACGATATACTAACTAATAACATAGTCAATTATTGTAGTTTTTGCTGTATTATGGGAGAAATGAGCTGGGATATAACTCTTGCATGTTCCTTGCATGCCTCCAGGAGCAATTATATTCTTTTATATGTCCTGGAGCAGGAAGGGAACAAGGTGACCGGAATACTAACAGCCTCTTCCTGTTCTTTATCTGCAATAAGAGTGAGCGATTGGTTGGAAACAGTCGCGCTCAGATCGCCCTTCGAATAACCTACTTTACGCATAACCATGTTAATTTAATGAAAGAATTCACGTAACAAATTAGTATTTTTTTGATCTGTTAGAATATAAAGATTAACCAAAATAAAAGTAAGAGGAGCCAAATTCTTCTCTTGGAATGCAATACAACGTAATTGGTTTGATTGATGACAATATACCTCATATTTCCAAGTAAGGTTTGTGGACAATAGTGTGGCTATACCATCACTAGCATGGCCTCTCTTTGATTTAATAGCAGGACAGCTAATCACAAAACTAATCTCAATGACATTTTCAACCTCAAAAGTGGCAGGAGCCCATGTTTCTTGCAGACAATTTACCACAGGATTTAATCCATCCAATTTCCGGATTTTCCCCAGATTATTCCAACAGCCAGCTATATTTTATGCTGCAATTTTAATGGAGTGGGACACACTACTAAACACCCCCTTCAGCACATTTGGGGCAGACATTTTTCCAGTATTCAACCAACCAGCTAGCCAGTCTGATTGGGATACATCATCACTTTTTGACATCAAGCCCGATTTTACTCATTGCAGGAAACCTCCCTGGAGCCAGCTTTACAAGAGATAAATGTTAATTTGCCATTTGTAGCCATCTCTTCCTATGAAACAGAGGATTCCTCAATGGGACATGGCATTGCCAGATAATACCCTCCCCCCCACTGGTAAGACTAGGAAGGGAGTGAAGAACATCAATTCCTAGAGAAAATGTACAGTTTATCAAGATCAAATTTACAATAACTGGCAACTTAAATGTAACTTTTGCTTTCTTCTCTTGTTAAGTGCCTAATAATTTCACCAATTCCAGATAACTGCTCCTTACCAAATTAAGTTGGTCTACCTGGGCTAAGAGATTCAACAAAAGAGATTGGTTCAAAAAGGTAGAATCGTCCTCAAATAAGACAATAAAATCCAAAGTTGTAATTTCCTATATTCTCTTTTGCATTTTGGTCTGGTACATTTGGAGATATTGAGGGCCATTTTCCACTTCATCAGATGATCTACGAGGCACAAAGGCCATTGAAGTCGGGTTCAGAGCAACTGATGGAGCTAATATTTTCTTTTGTAAGTCTTTTGAAACCCAATGTGAATAGGCAGATGGTACAAAGATCTTTAAATCAAGAGACATCTTTTCTACCTCCTTATCTAAGGTAGTATATTTTATAAACATTGACTCCAGCTCCTTTGATGGTACAACCATATTTAGACTGCTTAAACCCTGAAGATTGTATAACACAACAATTGGTGTGGCGTCCTTATGATAAGAGCGTCTGGGAGAAATACCAGTTGCTACTCTAATGATCTTGATTGTAAATTTATTTATTTATAAACCATGAAGATTCCCAGAAGCAACCATTGTCTGTGAATTCTCAATCCCCACATTAGACTGCGCCTTTTCCCCAGAGTATGTTGAGGACGGAGTAGGAAAAGTTTCCTCAGGGAATTTGATTTTACTAGCCCCTTTTTTGTATTATTTTCTTAGCTTTCTTTTCACTTTTTTCAGATCTTTCCTTTTTTGGGGAGTTATGACTGGAGTCGGTGGCTTTTCATCTGCCACATTCCTTTTTCCATTTGTTTTAAAAATTGGAAATACTTTGGATCCCATGGATTGTAATGAAGAAGGGTTATATTTGCCTAAAGCAGTGTTTGGTGAATCTTGGAGAGAATATTCATTCTCCATAAAGAGAAACGCCAATGAAGATAGATCAACCTCCAGCTTTGATTTATGTGTAATTGTTGGTCAATTTGATATGGGACAGCCCACTTGAAGTCCAATATCATTCTTTTGATTAATCTGCTTACCAACTGATACATCGACCCCCCCTTTGTATTTCATTGGAAGTTCCTTTAGAATTGCTAATAAAATATCACAAATATTATCTGAGCTGTAAGAGGTTTTTACCAATAATTGCAAAATGAAGGATAGAACTCTCTCATGACATTGAAGAGTTCTAGAGAATCAGACATGGTCACCAGAGGGTTTTGTTGATGAATTAAACGACAATTCTTATGCCGGAGATAGATTTAGCACTGACAAAAGATTAATACTAGGTGTACTCCAAAACAAATTCAATTGACTTTCTCTGTTTCTGTGATAACGGTACAACTCTTTTCGAGATACTTTTGCTTGGTGCAGAAGAGGCAGCCTTAAACAGCAACATTTCTGGAAGAGTATATTTTACTGTAAAGGAGGCATCTCTGGTGTAGTCCCCCTATTGAACTTTCTGACTTTTCGCATTCAGAAACACAGGTGGATCTAAACCCAGAGTGCCTTGGATTGAGTGCTCTTTAACATTTGGCCCTGGATCATTATCGAGCACGACCAAGGTAATATCAGTAGTGTTCTTGTTTCCTAAGGAATCATGGAAATTTACTCTCAGGGTCAACCAAAGGGCCATCCAATTGTGATTTTATTTTCAACACATCTTTCATAGGTAACAAATCAGCTTCTGTCTTGAGATGTTCTTCACCAGATCTCACAAAATAAGTTAGGATCTTTGACTTCTCCTTTCAGATACCCAAATCAAACTGGAGTGACGACAGTGGGTGACTTATTTTTAGACGGGAACTTAATGCCCCACGAAGAATTCATGCAGACTTACTCGGCCCCTCCCACGCTGTTTTTAACACATGCTTCGATCACACAATATGTGCTGTAGTACTGGTTGGTCGACCAGAAGGAGCCCCCGACCTTCGGACTATTGCAGACATTGCACATAATGGGTCATGGTAGTCATCTGGTTAGATGGCTATACCGCGGCTTACGGTCCCACCTAGGGCTCTCCCTGTTGACTCTTCAACATAAATGGGAAGCGGACATAGCCAGGGAGTTTAATGACAGAGAATGGGTGCAGATCCTTGAGTATCCTAGGTGCGTCTCCCGATATGCTCGGCTCAAAACAATACAATTGTTTGTACTACACAGGGCCTACCTTACGCCGCAGGCGATAAAGCAAAGGTACCCAACCTCCCCTTCGGAATGTCCTTGATGTCACTGCCCGGAGGCAGATTTTGTACACATGCTATGGGCCTGCCCCTCTCTTGTAGAATTCTGGACAGAGGTTATACAGGGCCTCACATGCCTCACTGAACGCTCTACGTGGAATGCTCCTGAAACCGGTCTTTTGGGTCTCCTTCCTCTTCCTAAGAAGGCGAAGGTATTAAGACGTTTTACAGGCCTCACCTTGATATTGGCCAAGAGGCTCATCACACAGCGGTGGAAATCACACAAGGCACCGCGCGAGGGGAGGTGGCAGGAGGAGGTTATACATTGGGCCACTGGTGAAAGGGAAGTGCTACAACGCGAAGAGTATAGAGGGTTGAGAAAGAAACCGATATCAATGGAGTAGGCTCAATTGTTAGAACATTTCAAAATACAATCTACAACCCTTACTGATGATTGAGGTATTTTTGAGGTCAGTCCCCTATGGTCGTCGCCCCCCCTTCCTCCTCGGCCCCCTCTCTCCCCCCAATCTTTTCCCACCCGTTGCTTCCCCCCTGCCCGGTGGCCCTCCGCCCCTGCCTTTCCCGCCATATGTATGAAACAGACAATCAGTCAGTAGTAGCTCAGTTCTTTATTGTTGTCTTTTGTTGTACTTGACTCAGATTTATTATTTGTATCTCTGTGGGTGGGTACTGCATATATGATTGTAGACTGCATGATATTCAGCTAGGTATGACATATATCGAAGTCTTTTCCGCTGTTTTTGTATATGCGATCAATATGTACAAATGGATACTATGGAAGATAGTACTCTTGTAACTTTTACTGTTATCATATAACTTGGTAAACCTTAAATTCGAATGATACCGTTGGTCACATGTATACATGATGTAATGTATTCTAAGCCACAAACAAATTGAAAAAACTCAATAAAATTTGTGTTAAAAAAAAAAAAGAACCAAATCAAATCCTTCATGGATTTGATTTGGTCTTTGCCAACACCTTGAGGAGATTAACCTCCCAGATCTTAACCTTTTTGCTGTCATGGTATATACAAGCAGATACAAAATATGCACAAGAAAAAGGTAGCTGAAGTAGACAGTTGAATCTGCTTCCCCCAAGCTTCTCCAAGGCAGAGGTAACAGCACACGTCATTCAACAGAGTTGAGACCAATACAGGCGCAGCTCGCTGTTATGGGCAAAAGGGCTACGCCCCTTTACTTCCCCCTAATTATTTTGACAATACCTTTAGTAACATCCAGTTGTTAAAAAAATGGCATTAAGCCGGCTGGTTCGTGCGAACCTCATCTGCTTCGTTGGCACTTCATTCATTATCTGGAGCGTCTGCGCAGCCATCTCACCAGGCTGACAATCCAAAACTGCTGGGCTGAGGAGCTCACAGACCTGGAGTCTGTGAGGTCATCAGTCCGATAAAGCAACAGCCATCAGCACTGCGCTCCTCCCACTGAAGACGTGCTGGAGAAGTTAATCCTGGGCGCTTCAGGTTTAAGCCCTGAAGCGCCAGGGGCTACATGTCAGTCAGTAAGTGAAGTCATGTCACCCCACCCTTTCACTTCTCCTCACACTGTGACGACAAGTAAAAGGGTGGGGCGGAGGCTTGAAATGTGATGCTGAAGGCTTCGCGCCGGCGCAGTGAGTCCTGTTCTGGCGCAAGTTATTCTTGACTCACTGTACACGCACCAGCTCTCAGATTCCGAAATTCCTATCTGTTCCAACTGTTCAACAGACTATGAATCTGCTTTTAATCGCATGTTACGAAGTTAAGCCATTTCTGCAATGTTTATGTACAGGCCTTAGTGCAGGAGACTGCCAGCTGATGAGAGAGGTAAGAAAGGGAAAGGAGGCAAGAAAAGGTATTGAAAGGAAAGTGCGGCAATAAGAGATTTTTTAAATGTTATTTACGTTCATGATTTATGTAGCTCACACCACCTTAAATGGATGCAAATATGTTGAGGCAGAAAGTCGTAGAGGAAAACCGAGCACAGTGTGTGATGTGAGGAACGGAGTTATAAATAGAAAAGTCGTAGGTTAGACAAGTGAGATCATTGAAATTTGGATTCATGAGGGGGAGACAGATGGAAATTTGAGCAAATTAACTAGAGAGATGATGGCATGGCATATGTAGCAGGGTGGCGCATATTTTTGCTTGTAGTGGCTGGAATATTGCTTCCATTCCCAGATTTCACACTTGACCCCTAGTGTGACCCTGGGCAAGCTTTCACTTGTGCCTGATTCTGCGAAAGCTTCTCACTGTGTGGCAGTTTCTTTTAGACCCCAAATAAGGAAGGTTAACAAGATTACTCTCAAGTACCAAGGGAAATCTATGAACCTACTTTTAGCCATGTTTGGCAGTATGTTATCAGGAAAGCATTCTGCTGTTTAAAAACAAGTTTGGCAGAGGTAAAATGCATACATATAAGTATTGTGCATGGTCAGAGCAGTACAATTAATATGTTTGATTAGAGAGAGCTTATAAATCACTTTTTGCTTTCATTTGTAGTGCGAACAATAACAAAGTTTGCATTTTTTTAAAGCCAAGTTCGCAACCTTTGGCCACTGACTGTATTAGTGGCAGGTCCTTTTGTGTGGCAGTTTTCATTATATTTACTTGCATATAAGTTTTAATAACGCTTAACGTGCATGGCAACAGATATGCAGCACTGAAGTGCTGTTAACATTCTAATATATTTCAGTTTTTTAACAGTCAGTGTTTAAGTTAAGGGTTGAGTTCTTGGTTTCCATTCCCATGCTTCTACAGTTGAGATTCAACTGATAAAATAGTCTTGTGGGTTCATCTGTTTACCTGAGTGTGTATCACAGAGTCGATTTATCATCACGCTAGGCTGCACCTTTCCAGAACTTGCGAGTTTTTCAGAGTAACACCATGACCTTGATACTTATTGTGTGGAGTACTGTAGAACACGTTTCTGTCTTCCCAGTCTTTATCAAACTACAGTTAAGGCACCTTATGGCAACTGGTATCAACAGCACCCAAACAACTGAGCAACGGATTCATAAAGATAAACCTGAAGTCTAAGTTAGATCTAAATTATATGTTTAAACCAGAAGTCTGAACTTACCTTTGTTAATCGGCCCTAGATTAAGCAGGTAATCTTTCAAATTACCTCTGAAAAGATGTTGTGTGCCTTTGGCTATTTTTTAAACTCCTCCATGTTTTATTTACAATGGGGCTGATGCTTTTAATTCTCATGCATTCCTTCAGTTTTCGCTTTATACTTCTTTTTATTAGATGTTTTCAGCTTTATCTGAGAGTTATATTTTATTATTTACCTCCTGTGGCTGTTTACCTATTATCACTAAATGTTAATAAACCTAAACAACAAATAATAGGTGGACCTTTTGGCCGTTGTTAACCCTGATCCATGCCCGCTCTATGAAGCCACAGTGGAGACACCAAATTTAAATTTTCCACATGAAGGTCTCTTACTTGGTTCCTGCAGCTCTGGGGGAATCAGGCTTTCTTGGCAAAACTTTAGAAATGCCTGTAAAACCCATTTTTATTAAAGAAATTGTGCTGGGCAATCCACCATTAACCCCATTTTTTAAAGGACATTCTTTGGGGGAGACCGCCCTCCTTTATTGCTTTTCCTCTCACTCAGAAAAATGTATGATTTTATCTTGCGCCCCACTGCTTTCAGTCTTCACCAGCCGCCACTGCTAATCAACCTCACTCCGCTCAGACTCCTTTCCACTGGCCAATGGCATCATATAAAAATTCTGCCACTGCAACTACTGGCAGGAGATATTGTTTAGGTTCCAACTCACTGCCCACAAAATGTTGGATAACAGGATTCTTAGAAGGAAAGTGAAGGAGAACTGCAATCACACCAGTACCTAGGCTGAACGCTTCTGCAGAACCCATCCCCCCCCCCCGTTTTTCCTGCATCTAATGTGATGCTGTGTAGTTCTCTGGAATCAATCAGGCAATTACAATGGTAATAACAAGCAGCTGGGTGTCCAGTCAGGTATCCAAACATGTAGCCACTCAGACACTGAGTTTTAGGTGATATAACGGAAGCCTGTGACCTCCCCCCCTCAACCCCGTGGAAGCAAGCTACGCCCAAGTCTAGCCAGGCCACTTCTGCTGCCAGGGGATCACTTAAACCGTGGATTAAGGTGGGGCTCAAAAAGTCCCAGCTATTTGCTACTTGTACAAAACCTAGCCCTGTAGTCTAGCAAAAAGCCGATGACAAGCCTTAGACTACTGAACGTAGTGCTGGAGCACTAGAGTTGAGGCAGGGGGTGTAGCTATGATTGTAGATTAGGCTTGGGGATAAGGCTATGGCTCAACGGTTTGACGTGAGGTTCCAAATGCGTTAGCATGGAAGTGACTGTAAGTAACTTCTTTTGCTGCTGCACACACTTGTTGCACACCTGCCCACTTGTTTGCTTGCTGCTTGCAACTTACCCATCCTGGTTGCAGTGGCAGCATTGCCTGGATGTCTGGGTGCTTGGAAGGATGGAAGAGCTGGAAGGGTGCTGGCCAAAGAGTAGCTTGACTGCCAGAGCAGCTATAAGCACCGACAATAATAGTTCACTGGGGCATGTTCGAGTGGCAAAATAACTGGGCCCATGGCACACGGCTCAGGCAGCTCTTCGCGTCTTGCCCTCGTCTTGCCTCCTTCCTCCTCTGCGAACATGCAACATCATGGCATGGCACAAAGTGCAACAATGCACTCCCACTACTCGCCCGGCCATGTGAGTAGATTGAAAATGTATAACCATCGGTTTGAGGACTGACTGCACAATAATGGTCCAGCTATCTCTTTTAACCCTTTCAACCCACAGACATATTATTGTTATGCCAAAACCCTGAAAAGAACTGAAGGGATTTACTCCAAACCAAGCAACAGCAATGAGTAAAGCTTTAGTTTCATTTCAAGGTTAATACATTTCAGTCCAGGGTTTCATTTCATAGTGAAGGACAAACATTCCTATGGGAGTCAAAATTGCTGCTCATGTTTTGACCATCCTTTTAAGTATACACTTCTTGGTGGTTTTGCATGAAACTGAAGATTTCATAAGTAAACTCAACATGGTGGGCCAGATTCACAAAGGTAATTTGAGATGAAAGTCTAACTTTACGACTTTCGGTATTCGCAAAGGGCATTTACAAGTAGTAAAGTTATACTTTTGTCTCAGTTAAATTTAAGTTTTGGTCTTAAGTTTAACTGAGACCAAAACTGAGACAAAAATCTAACTTTATTACTCGTAAAGGCCCTTTGTGAATAACGAAAGTCGTAAAGTTCGACTTTTGTCTTAGTTTACCTTTGTAAATCGGGCCTGGTAAGTGTATGCCAAGTGTTGTGAAGATCGGTAAAACTTAGAGGTGACTTGTTTAATATTTGATTGTAGACTTCTCTTTTTCTTAGCTTGCCTACCCCTTCTTGGAGGAAACTGAACCTGAGGTGCCTGCACTAGGCTTAATATGCGAAGAGCCTATCAAGTTTCATGCAGCTCCATTATAGAGCACCAAAGCTATTAGGGCATGAATTTGCTTTTGCCCTCCCTTTCACTGTTGCTCCCTGTGATGAATCTGCACAACGCTTGCTATAATTAGAAAAAAATCTGACTAAGTCCATTTAGATTCATCAAAAAAATGTTATTTGCAAATGAATACATTTGTTTGCACACCTTGCGCAAATGCAATGCAAACCATTCCTTAAAATCATATATGAAAAATTAGTTAATGATTACACAGAAAGAAAAACTAATAAGATATATATGTTTTCATGGTCAATGAATTCAGCCTTGTTTTAAATCTTCCATCTTCGTGTGAAGTATGCCTTATGTTGTTTATTATGGTGCATAATTTGTATGAAATTGATAAAACAGAATTTTATAACATTGGAATAAACATAAATATTTTCTATATAAATAACATTGTTTTGTTTCTTTGCACAGCGTTCACAGAGTTTTCGGATAATAGAGGGAAGTGTGTAACAGTGTAAGTGGAGTTATTTTATAGGGATTAGCACTTTGTGGAGTGTTTTTGCATTACCTCAACTGTTAATTTCTACATGTTTCCCTGTTATATACTAGGCATTCTGACTTATTGGCTGCAAGTCCTACTCAGAGGTGACTTGTTTAATATCTGAAAGTAGCCCTCTTTTATGACAAAAAAAAGTTTATTTTGACTGGTCTGCCCACATGTTGTAAAGATTCAACAGTCAGGCGACAAATATAGACCTGAAGCCACATTTTCCTGGTCAGCCTAATAGATGGCACAATATATGTTGCAGTCTACAGGTGACATTTAACTTCCTGCTATTGGTGTATTTCCTGAACGGTGTACTATGGTTATATTTACATATGGCAATATTTTTTCCAACAAATATGAGATTCTTACCTCCAATAGCATGTCTCATTATGCTCTGAATACCATAATATGTTCCTATGATAATATTGCCAAACCATATTAAGCTGGTACACCATCCTGACTCCAGGCCTGGTGAGAGTCACGAGAAATGGTCAGCTTTTTAGCCAAATGGCTGGGGATGCTGGTTGTGATGGCTCCGTAGAAGATGCTGTAGGTTTTGAAGATGATGTGGGCTAGCAAGAGAACCAGTGGAGTCCTATCAATATAAAGGTGATGTAATCATATTTGTTGAGGCCATGAATGAGATTTTGTGTAGTGTAGTAAGATATCTTAAAAGGGGGCCAATGAAAAGTTTGGTAGGTCAGGGAGCAAAGTGTTTCCACCATCAAGATGCAAGATTATGAATGCCTGAACATTAGTTGTGGAGTCACTTTCTGAGAGAAACAGTTTCACTTTAATCAAAAGATATTGCTAGTTTCAGGCCGTCTATGTTTTCTTTCCAATATGTTCCTTTAGTGTGAGATTGGTGTCCATTGTGAATCTGAGTGATTTGGCACTGGATAAAGATATGAGGGTGAAGGTTGGAGTTTGAAGACTTCAACGTTCATGCCAGTAAGTCATCTTTGTATTATTTCTTTCTTACAGATCTTGGCAAATAACAGGAATTGTGAGAAGCCACTGCAAGTAAATGCACAAGATCTAGGACTGGATAAGGTGCAGGTAGTGTTTTACACAATGGATGTTTAAAATAGAGTAGACAATTACAATTGTGAATTGCTGTCATATTCATGGATTTGGTTAAGGATATCAGTGATGTGAGGCCTACGTGCCTCCAGGTATAGATAGAAGATGATGGCAGCAGTACTTATGCCTGGGGGACTCCAGAGATGATAAGGATCTTCTGGGACCCTGTGGTGCCTATGTCAACAAGCTGATATTGGCTGGAAAGACATGGGTAGAACAAATTGGGACCATTGCCACAAAATCCCATGCAATACCTCAGGGTGTAGATGAGGCGATAGTGTTGTGGGGACAGTGTTGAAGGCAGCTGAAATTTCTGGCAATAGGGGAAAGAATGAATCATCCTCATCTGTAGCCAAGAGGGCCTTGTCTCTGATGTTTACGTTTGATGTCTCTGTTATATGATGCCAGTTTAGTAGTCGTGTTTGGCACTGATGTGATCTTGGAGTCGAATGTAGACCTTTTTTGATGATCTTTTTTTTCTTACATTTTCATTCCTGTTTGTGTGTTTTTTTTTTATGAGGTCTTTAGAGTACCAGAGTACAGAATGTTTTGGCTTGTGCTTGTGTGTTTTATATGGAGCATTGCTGTGAGCATGTTTTATGAGTAAATTGTTGAAGTAATTCAGAAGGATATTTACTTTGGATGTGGAGTTTCAAGGATCTGAAATTAGGGTGTTCTTATTTAGGTTGTCCTTCATTTGCAGTTTTAATCCTCAGCTGACATGCAGGAATGCTGAGTTTTTTGGTTCAATCCAATCTAAAGGCACGTGTAGTTTCCACTTGATTTTTGGAGATTTTGAGAGGGCAAAGGTGAGGATGTGGCCTTTGGTATATGTTGCTTGGAAGGTTGTTGCTTATTGCTATACCACGTTAAGTGTGACAATGAGTTTGAATAGAGTGTTTCATGTTTGCATTGTCTGAGATATTGAACTCACCAAGAAAGAGATGAGGAGCATGTCAAGCTTGTGATTGTTGATGAGGGCTTTGATGTCTGGACTGTGAATTACTACAGAACATATGTTCATGAGTTTGAAGTGGAATTTGGGTTGAGTAGTATAAAAGTGTGTGATGGTTAGTGTAATGTGTATGAGGTAGGGTATATAAAATATGAGGCTGACATGGAAAAGGGTTTTTTGTCTAGTTCTGCAATTGATTGATGGGATAGGCAGTGTGGGTTGATGAGTGAGGTACATAGTTATATCTTGCCTTGCAGGTTGCAGGGTAACAGGAGGTCTTACCCAAGGCCATTTTTGGACCTAAAAGGCCCAAACAGTCAATCATCTCATCTGTGTCCTACCATTGCTGGGGATGGCCTGGTGTTGGACACCATGAGGAGTTGAGTAAAGTAGAGAGAAGGATGGAAGTGACACAACTTCCTGTAGAGTTGGTTGCTGCAAAATGCAGTGATGTCTCTCCTATGCAGGTGGATACTGGCAACTGTAATGATGTCACTTTTCCTGAAGATAGATGATGCAGAATGAAGTCTGCTTCTCTGGCATCTACTATAACTTTTTTTTTTACAGGAAACCAGTGATGTCATTTAATGAAGAGCTCTATTTTTGCACTGAAGATGATGGCTGCAAACGTGCTTGGGCCCAGTAGGAATATAGGCCTTAATTATGATGTCGGGCGGACTGCCACTGACAGTGGTGGTCCAAAAGACATCCTGGACAATGGTCTGACCACCAGACTAAAATACCTGTGGTCAGAGCGCAGAGGGCAGCAAGACAGACCAAGACTCAAGGAGCCCATAGGGGTGGCGGTCGGTCAGAAATGCCTACAATGGAGGCAGTGCCTGCACAGGCACTGACGTAGGGATTACGGTGTCCCTTAGTGATGGTTCTACCACCATGGAAATGCTGTTGGAAAGGGATTTTGGAATGTGGCCCTTGCACATGATGCAAGGATGAGCAGAAACTGCCTTTTTCTACACAGCAGTCTTATCATAATATGGCGGTCGGGACATCCGACTCATTGTCGGGCGATCCCATTCTGGCTGCGATGGGTTTAGTCGCCTGACCAACCACCATTGTAAAAAGCCCCGGAGTTTCAGGTGGGAGGTTGTTAAAAGGGTTGATAGTGTTGAAGAGGTTTCTTTAGGCTGCTTAATTGATGAACTTCATATAGTAGTTGGATTTTAATAGCACAAGGTTTTTGGTGTTGAAGGAAAGTCATCGTTTTTGCCCTGATCACCCTCATTTTTTTTATCGATCCTGGTGGTTACTGACACTGAAAGTGCCCTAGGTTCTGCTAACAAGGCCCAGGGTCAGTACTCTGTCCTTAAAAGATATATGGCAATTGGTGTAATTATAATTGACCAAGATAGTCTACCTGTAAGTCCCTATATGGTAGGGCATGTAGGTTTAGAGATCCCAGTGGAGTTAATGCACTTGAGTGTGTACTGTTGTGGTGTCTGGTATCATGTTAAAGCCCACCCCGTCTTGCAGGCTGGTTTAGAAATAAAACTGTGTCCAAATTCAATTTTGGAATTGAACGTACTTCTAGAGGCCAAAACTACCTTTCCATTACATATAAGTCACCCCTAAGGTCTGCCCTAGGTGCCCCAAGGATGGAGCACATTGTTATATAAAGCAGGGACATTATAAAATATGTTTTATAAGTCCTAGTGGAGTAAAAAAAAAGAGACAGTAGTTGTTCTGCATTATAGTGCTGCAAGCTCTATATGATAACATGAGAAGGCTTTATTAAACTTTAATAAAGTCTAATTTTTGATTGACAGAAACTATCAACTTCATTCAAAGTATCAAAATAATAGTTAAAATAAGTCCAACAACTTGCCAAGGTCATGTTATAGGAAAGAGTTATCTAACCTCATCCCCTTCTACTGAAGCTAAATGATAATATATCAAAGATCCTTGGGATTAGTGGTGGACCCCATGCCTTAGCATACACAGAAGGATGCTCTACATCTTGGGGGACACAGTGCACTTATCTCTCACTCTATGTGTGTTTTTTGGACTTCTCTGCTCCTCTATATGACAAGACCTGTGTGCTCATAAACAACAGCTGCATTCTTGTGTTATGTCTAGGTGCAAGTGCCTGACAAGAGAAAATAATAAGGGGCATTGTTATTTGAACTTGTATGTGGTGTGCTGACTAAACCCCAGGGAAAGAACAGAACACAAAAAGATATGCAGGTTCTGTGTGAAAATACAATGTAGCGCAAAGGCAAGCATGTTTATATAGCAACATGAGCAAAGGACAGTGTGCCCTCCAACATGCACAATTAGGGTAACATAGGGAAAACTACAATGAGCCAGCAGGAAACACATGACAAGACCTGCACTCCAAGGAGCAAATTTCTCCATTGTGTTTTATGGAGAATAGTGCATTCTGGGTCAAAGATATGCCACACTTCCCAGGAAGTGGTCATAGCATGAGGTGGCAACTTAAACCCCATTGGTTGGGGTTCCCCCCTTTCAAGCCCAGAATGCGGAATAAACATGGGTGATCTGCAGGAGCCCCTCAGATCCCTGCCTGAAACATCTGGAGAAGAGGACTGCCCTGCTTTACCCTTGGACTGCACCACAGAGGGACTGCACTCAGAAGGACTGTACCTGCTGCACTTTCAAGGCTCCCCACAAGAAGGACTGTGCCTGTATTAAAGGATAAGGAGTTTACTTCCTGAGCAGCAACAGCTAGAAAAGTGCTGTAAGAAGCCACCTGCAACATTGACTGAAAGGACTACTCCAGCTGACCAGCTTCACCTGGATTGAATCCTAGACCTCCAGAGGCAAACCAGAGCTTCTGATCCCTTGGCTGGTGCTGCTGAACCATTTCTGACCCTCAAGAAACCTTTCAGAAGAACATCTGAAAAATGTGTGAACTTTTGGCAAAGTTTTGTGAAAAATTCCCAGAGGAAGACCAGCATCGAGGATGAGAGACTGTCAAACCGGCAGGACCTCACTGATTTGTTCCACTGAAAGCTCCGGAGCTCCTCGCTATCAACCATGAAGACAAAGACCTTGAGGGCTCACGAGGCATTCATCTGAGCAGGCCATCGTCGTCAACTTGAACCTCGCATCCAAAGACCCGATCGCTCAACGTAGATAGGAAAAGCTCCCAAAAAGTGGCTGAGACATAATGTAAAAACATGACCGGGCCCAATTGCTCATCCTATCTGACATGCGCTCCATCGTAGTCAGCCTGAAACTTTGACTTTGTCCTGGTCTAGTGTGACCAGATAGTTGTAGTTGCACTTTATACCTTTAGATGCAAAAAAGTAAATTTTTTAATTTAAACTTAAAAAAATAATATCTTTGGTTCCCTACGTTGAATGGTTGTAATTGTGGGATCATTTTCAAGATAGAAATATTCTCTATTTCCATAAATTGGTGTTGGATTTTTTTGTGTTGTGTCTCTTACCTATTCACTGCCTTGGTGATATTAAATGCTTTACACACATATCTTCCAAGTTAAACCTGACTGCTCATCTGCCAAGCTACCAAGGGTTTAGCAAGGAATAATTTATTGAGGTTTGACTGGACCTTATTAGTGATTATAGTGGTATTACTAGCTGTAGGCACCTACCTGCATCTACTGATTACCCACCTTCCTACAGGTGTGTTCTTCTTTTCTTTCATTTTCTTTCTTCCCAGCAGATGGAATGTTTGCAGGTGGCAAGGATTTTGGAGTACGAAGACCTTGTGTAGTTTCGTTCAAGAGGGGGTGTTCATGCTGTTGCAGTTTTGGAAAGAGCTGATGTTGTAAATTGGGTTGGGTAGGGAGAGATATGACTTTGATAGGGATCTAAAGGTTTGTGGTTCTCTCTAAGTTTACCTTGGTATTCCTAAACAGGGAGATGGTAATAGTGAAGTTATCAGTACAAACCAGAGTTGTAGGTAGGTTGCACTGGATGGTCGGCAAAGTCAAGAATGAAATTTCAATGGTTGTTAGAGTGAGTTGATTTGTGACATGCTATGCTGCCCTTTGTATGTACCCTTAAGATAGTATTTCTTGTGCTCTTAATGCTGTGTAAGTGTTTGTGTGAAGCCAGACCCAGACCCAGACTGGGTAATAAGGAGTGCTGGCCTAGGCACATCATGAAGTCTTACCTTGAAATTGATTACTGTGTTTGCAGTTGTTGTGTCCCAAGGCCATTCTAGTCCATTAGAGGTTGAAACTAAGCTGCCATTGTCTGAGTCTATCCTTAGAGATGGACATCTAGATGTTAGGATACCCTGAGGAGTTAACTAAAGGCCTGCATTTTGGGGAGGCTGGGGGTAAAGCAGTGTTATAATTTCCTATAGAGATGGATGTTAGGAAATATGATAATATCCCTTCATGTTGACATTGATGCTGGGCAATGTAGTCCACTTGTCTAGCCTCCTTTTATAATGATGTCTGCAAGAAACTACTGGTCCTTTCTAGCTGGCATCTAGATCAGTATCTTAGACTTTTGAATGCAGAATGTAGAATGCCAGAGGATCTCCGCTTTCACATTCCTGCATTAGTATTTAAGTGAAACCTTTATTTCATTTGATGAATACGCATGACCTCAATCTTCGCTATATTCATGACTCTCTGAGTCATTATATCATACTGCAAGGTTACCTCACCAAGATCAAACAATGAGGTGCAGAGAACTGGTTACATCTCATCACAAAAGTGGGGAACTGATATTCTTTGTCCCCCCAAAAGTAAAGACATGGTATTTGAGTTTTTTTATGTCCTTCCAAAGATATTTGAACCTAAATATATGGTGTGTCTCTTTGTGTAGGGAACAATGGATGCCATCATGTCCTTTAGTTCATAGGGCACATTAGGAGCATATTGTTTCAGACTTGTCTACTAAGAAGAGACTTCACTCTGATTTTAATACCAAAAACCCATGGTTCAGACAAGATCCAGCTCTAGGTTGAAATATATCATTGCGTTTTTTATGAATCACTGACTAAATATCGAAGGTCACAATATCGACCTACAAAAATATTGCAGCAAAAATATAGAAGATAAGAATATCGACATCCTATCTACATTAAGGTAAGTACAAAAATATCAACAAAAAAATATTGATGTCAAAAATATTGTTTTTAATTTAAGTTAAAAAAATATTGTAAAATAAAGTAAATAATACATATAATTAAAAGAAACATAGTTAAAAATATTTTAAAATGCTTAAAAGTAATATATATAATTAAAAAATACATTAAACATATACATATAATATTTAATATATATATATACTTATTAATATGTTTTAATATTTATTTTAATAACTTATAAATTGTTTAATTTATTTTTTATAAATTATAAATACATATATACACATAAAACAATAATATAAATAAAAATTAAATAAATATATGTAACAAATTAAAAAAATTAAAATTATTTTAAATCTTTTTAAAAATAATTATACAGTACATTAGCTAAAAAATACAAAATATTAGATAGCGGAGGAAATAAAATTACTATTCCAACTGCAGTAACTGCAACAGTACGAAAAGTGTTGGATAGCGGAGGGGTAAAAAATTACTATTCCCACTCCAGTGAGTGCAACAGTAGGGAAAGTGTTGGGTAGCGTAGGGCTTAAAACTACTATTCCCACTCCAGTGAGTGCAACAGTAGGGAAAGTGTTGGATAGCGTAGGGGTAGAAATGACTATTCCCACTCCAGTGAGTGCAACAGTAGGGAAAGTGTTGGATAGCGTAGGGGTTAAAATTGCTATTCCCACTCCAGTGAGTGCAACAGTAGGGACAGTGTTGGATAGCGGAGGGGTAAAAATTACTATTCCCACTCCAGTGAGTGCAACAGTAGGGAAAGTGTTGGATAGCGGAGGGGTAGAAATTACTATTCCGACTCCAGTGAGTGCAACAGTAGGGAAAGTGTTGGATAGCGGAGGGGTAAAAATTACTATTCCCACTCCAGTGAGTGCAACAGTAGGGAAAGTGTTGGATAGCGGAGGGGTAAAAATTACTATTCCCACTCCAGTGAGTGCAACAGTAGGGAAAGTGTTGGATAGCGGAGGGGTAGAAATTACTATTCCCACTCCAGTGAGTGCAACAGTAGGGAAAGTGTCGGATAGCGGAGGGGTAAAAATTACTATTCCCACTCCAGTGAGTGCAACAGTAGGGAAAGTGTTGGATAGTGGAGGGGAAAAAATTACTATTCCCACTCCAGTGAGTGCAACAGTAGGGAAAGTGTTGGATAGCGTAGGGGTAAAAATTACTATTCCCACTCCAGTGAGTGCAACAGTAGGGAAAGTGTTGGATAGCGGAGGGGTAAAAATTACTATTCCCACTCCAGTGAGTGCAACAGTCGGGAAAGTGTTGGATAGCGGAGGGGTAAAAATTACTATTCCCACTCCAGTGAGTGCAACAGTAGGGAAAATGTAGGATCGCGTAGGGGTTAAATTAACATACTTATATATATATATATATATATATATATATTAAATAAATAACATATTAATAATTATTTAACAAAATAATTATTAATAAATACCTATTAAATTAAATTAATATTTACTTAAATAACATTAAATTACTTCCCACCCTATTCCCCTATAAACACACAACGCGCTACACATAAAAAAATAAGACAATGAATTTAATTATGAATTAATCAATTAATAAAAATTAATTACCAATTAATAATTAATTAACAATAAATTAATTAACAATAACAATAAATAAAAAATAATAATAAATGAATTATCATTGATATAATTTTCAATTAACCAATTAATAAAAATTAATTACCAATTAATTAACAAGAAATTAATAATCAATAACAATAAATATACACATATGAACTAATTAATTATATTTAAATTACTTCCCACCCTATTCCCCTATAAACCCACAACCCGCTACACATTAAAAATAACATAATTAATTTAATTACCAATTAATCAATGAATTAAAATTAATTACCAATTAATAATTAATTTACAATAAATTATTTAACAATAACAATAAATACAAATTAATAATACATTAATTATAATTAATTTAATTACGAATTAACCAATTAATATAAATGAATTACCAATTAAAAATTAATTAACAATAAATTAACAATCAATACCAATAAATAAAAACATATTAATTAATTAATTATAATTAAATTACTTCCCACCCTATTCCCCTATAAACCCACAACCCGCTCTGATACTAAAACGCAAAATTTCCTTTAAAAGAAATTACTATTTTCTAAACATTTAATACATATATTTAAAAATAATGAAAAAACTTTAAAAAAATGTTAAACACATATAAAATACATAACACTAAAAAAAAATCGATATTATTTACAACTATATTTTGCTAACGATATTAATTACTTCGATATTACTTCGATATTAAAAAAATCGATATTACTTACCTTAAAGTCGATATTCTGGTCAACGATATTCTTGACTTCGATATTCTGTCCCTGCGATATTAAAAACTCGATATTAGTGTAGGTCGATATTTAAAATTCGATATTTTGACTGTGCACCGTTTTTATGTGGTTGCCTGAAAAATAGATAGGAACTCTTTGATAATCCTAGAATGTATTTGACTGTCTGGCTCTCTGACAGAGGAAAACAGATCCTGTGTTACATGGCAGGAAGAGACATTGGGGACAGCTTGGTGCTTCCACGCTAAATTAGCAGATGCATTGCCCTGACAAAGTTGTTGTTCTCCCACCTTAATTAGAGGTAGGAGAAATGAAGGGTTATCTGGATCTGCCATTCCAAACATTTGAATTGACAGCTGATCTGACACATGTTCCTATTTCAGAAGTGGACACCATCACTCACTTTCTCAACATGAGACCATCATGGCGGTCCTGTTCTAAGGAAATTTCACAATTTTCTCCAAGTGCAGAAGAGGTCTACCTGTGCTTCAAAGACATTGTAACTTTGCTTTGCAAGAACAAACCCTAGCCTTGAAAGTTTGTTCTTGAGGTACAGAATATTTGATGGAGCAGGTGAATCGCACATGGGGCCCGATTGGGTTGCTTGGCAAATTATTAATTCCATTAGTGGAGCTGTCATACTGCTAGATTAGGTGAATGCACAAAAGATTCCAATATGCCAGAGATAAATTTCTCTATTTGGTGGGCAGTCCTCTTCTGAGGATGATGGGGGAATTTAAAGCCATTACTAACCTGATTGGCTCTCAGGCTGCACATCAGACTATTAATAGAATTGATCATCTGGCTTTCTAGTCAAGGCACTCATGATATTTGAGGTTAAATGTCTGTTGGATATATTTGACCAAATAAACCAACCTGCATGTCTGAATCCTAAGTAGCCAGTTCACTTAGGTGTAAAAATTGCAACTGTGAATCCTAGTTGTCTTTCTATAGTAAATGAGGAGTTTATTTAATGGAAATATACTGTAGAATCTCTTCGCACAGATGTTTTGAAAATAAGGGAGTTTCAATCTACAAGTAAAATGTATTTTCCTCTCACTTGAGTTAGTTCTGGTCATCCCACCCTACCTTTCCCTGTAACACAGTTGGCAGTTCACACAAAGAGAATGTTTGAACTATACAGTTTTCTATACAAGTGTCATAAATGTATGTAGCCATTTAAGGAGAATTGCAAGAGTATTCATGTACTCACCTTCAGTAATGTTCCGACTTTCAGCTTATATAGGTTGGCTCATTATCAGTACGTGCACCCTCAGCTTGGCTGCATTTCTTAGTCATGCTTCTGCCAGGCTTCACCATTTGAACTGAGACGTTAGATATGTGGAGGAAATAATGGGACAGAGCAAAAAGGGCTTTCCCTCTGTCTAATGGCCTAACATGTATTTTAACCGTAGATGTAAAGTTTCTGCTCTATCACTTCATAGTAACTGGAAAACATGAATACATTTAAAATGTTCAGAGTATCACAGCTATTTGATTGTTCTAGTTATTTTATTACGAAATAACTGTCTGTGACTTGGACAGTAAGTGAAAGATGGGTACCTTCCCCTTATTTGTCTTACCTTGTTTTATCTGCATAATGAACAGCATCAAATATCGGTTTGTATTCAGATGTCAGGTGTTCAACAACACTTTCAGCACCATGATTATATATGATAAAGTTATAAGCCTGCAGAGATAAATGCTATTACTTGACAACAGTATTCAGACCATTCTGTACTTCAGTTCAACTAAATTTGTGTAAACCAATCAGTAATAACAGTAGCATTGCAAATGATAATCCTTCTCCAAAGCTCATAGTGTCTTTCAGGCAACAAATGATATAACTGTTAAATTGCTACCTAACAGTGATCTTCTCTGCTCGATCCATGAAAGTATTTAAAATATTTAAGGCTTGATTTAGAGTTCTGAGGGAACTAACAGTTAATGGAGTAGAATACACTGACTGAATTTTTCTAAAATTCAATACCAATGATGGAAGAAATTGAGACAGTGAATTTGATTCTGTGTTGACAATTCAGTCTTGAAACTGGGGGCTATTCAATTCTCTCAAATTGCAGTATGAATGGTCTAGCCTGCATGCAATAAGTATTCCTTTTGTTAAAATTTGAGACACTGGGGATCAGAATTTAAGAGCTACAATATTTATCACCTATTCTGAGTTTACCCATGTAAAATGAGGCAGAAGATGTAGAAATTGGGGTTTACTGCATCAAAAGCTGCATGTCTAAGTATTTTCTGGACATTTTTCTCTTGGTAAATTTTAGCAGGTTTTATAGTGCTGGGGGAAATTGCTAGGTTGGAGAATTACAGTACCAAGAGTAACCACACATATTAGAATTTCATGGCACAGTCATAATGAGGTGCTTAATCTGTTGTTTAGAACTTGAAATTGAATTTATTGTACAGTTAATTAAAACCTTTACAAAAAGCATCTCATGTTGTCATTTTATAGCAACAATTTTGAAAAAAAAAAAATATTAAGTTACCGTTAAAACACAATAAAATTAAGATAAAATATAGCCCCGATACTCCCTAGGGAGTAACTTAAAACCTTTGAAAGAGAAAGAACGAGTAATCTGTTTTTTTTTTATAATCATAAGCTTAGCGGCTTGTCTGACAGAGCTATCCTCGTTGGTCCAATGCTTGAAAACAGGATAGATTAAACAGCAAAAAACAAAGTGCTATGGTATGCAGGAGAAGGTGCAATGTGCAAGACAACAATTTAACCTCTACAGGGATTATAGTGTATTTCATGCGTGTTCCACGACATTCATTGTAAACAGGCGATCAGTTCCCTGTGAGTATAATCTTAGCAGCAAAGCGAAAGTAGCCGACCTCGTTGGTCAAATACTTAGCAGCAGGTTAGGTGACGTAACAAAAAGCAAAAATGCCTGAGTATGTAAAGAAAGTGCAAAGGGCAAAAGCAGCAATTTTTACCTCTGCAGAATTCTAATAAAAATCGTAAGTGTTCCGCCTAACTTACAGCAGAGAAAGGTGCTAAGTGCAAAGCAGCCATTTGCGAGAAATCTTGCTATAGAGTAAAACATTACATACATTAAAAATCATTGGATACTTAGGGGCCGATTCCGATCTCGGCTGGTAGGGCACCGAATCGGATTCGGCTTTACCGGATCCGATTCAGAGGCCTAGTTCCCGACCGATTCGTACGGGCGTCCGCGCGAGCAAGTACGATGCGAGTGCACGCGAAATCGCCGACCGACTCGTTCCCGGGTCCAAACTGCTCCGACCGACTCGTACGGACACGGCTCGCACTACGCAATGGAGACGTTACCCGACCGAGCCAGTACGATGCGTGCCTCGAACAGCCCGACCTACTCGTAGCGTCCGGCTCAGAAGAGCTGTCGGAGCCGGACTTGGGGGGTCCGTGTCAGACCCCCCTGCACGCGTAGCCGCGCGAGTCGCACACAGGGGGGACCCAAGGGTCCCCCCTACACATGCATGTGCGGTGCGAGTTGCACCAACGCGTACCCACTGTAGGGGGCAAACCTGTTCGCGACGTGCCCATTCAGTCAATGGGAGCCCGTGTACGAGTTGTACGACTGGCTCCCATTGACTTCAATGGGAGCCCGACCGAGTCGAGTCCGGCAGCATGCGGCCGCATCGTACTCGCTCGGTCGGACTGCTGGAGTCCGGCTCGGTCGGAAACCTCACCGGATCCGGCTCGGTCGGTGAGTTTTCCTGCCCAGATCGGAATCGGCCCCTTAGAAGTGAATAATTAGTCAACATAAAAGTTATTTCTATGGAGCAATCTACCCAGAGCAGTCCTTTTAAAGTGCGTGGTATACCAGTGTTTAACTGTGCTGAAGTTCTCATTAAGGCAGCAGCGCAGTCAGCGTCTTGTGAAAGTTGGATCAAAGTACCATGGTCCGTTCGGCTGCATTACCGTCTGCTAGCTGCTTGGCTTGTCTTTTGATGCTCAGTTCGGCGGCGGATAGGAATTTTACCAGGCGGCAGCTTAATTGGACATCCTCGCCGGAAAAGCTTGCTAACCCTGCTTGTCTGCAAGTCTGAATGTGTTTCTTATTAAAGAGTGGTCTAAGGAGGGTCCGACGCTCCCGTGTTAGAATCTTGCATATGGTTAGCAGATGCACTATGTCCTCCTCTCCCTCCCCGCAGAGTCGGCAGGTTGCTGGGTTCGGAGGGCGAAGCCACGGCGGCATATGATATGCAGATGGTAATATGCCTAGGCGGAGTTTCAAGAACTTCTCTTTGATGGTTCTAGAGAAGCTAGTGTGGAGATAGGCTTGGGGTGACGCCTTGCTGTAGGACTGTAAGGTGAACCAGCCGTGAGCGCACTCTGTCAGAGCAGCTTTATCCTGTATGAGTGATTCTTTTTTGACAATTTATTTACTATTTTTTTGAAGCTTGCAAAGGTCCCTGATAGCTCCCAAAGGTTCTGTAGTCACAGTTGGTTAAGTGAGTTGTCCAAATAGCATCTGGCTGGACATGCCTCCTTGGTTTGCAGTTCTTTCCACAAATAGGTATTAAGCGACTCTGGTGGCCCCCTTTTGATTTTATACCAGCTTTTAATGAATGCTCTTTTACGGGCGAGCTCTTGTCTTTATATCCCGAACTCTAGCCTCAGTTGTGCGGGGGATGTGTATCCTGGTAACCCAAAAATCATTTGGATTGCTCTTGCTATTGTGCGATCCAGAGTTTGAGCGTCTCTCCCTCTCATGGCTTCGCTTCAGTAAGTGATTGATGGTATAAGTTTCGCCTGGATCACTCTGGTTAAGGGGAGGAAGTTTGGGCCAGAGATTATGTTTTTTAGGTTTTTTAATGCCACAGCAGTCGTTATTCCCCTTTTGTATGGCCTCACGTTGAGCTATATAGCTCCCTTTATTATCTATGATAACTCCCAGGTACTTGTAGTTTTGTACAGCTTCCAGCTTACATGACGCCAGATGCCAGTGATGTTTTGACTTTTTTTTGCGGATGTTCACAGTCAGGATTTTAGTTTTTTCTTGGTTAATGCTGAGTTTGTTCTCCTCCGAGTCCCGAGATGTGATATTGAGCAGGCTCTGGAAACCTACTGTTGTCCAGCTAATAAGCACCAAGTCGTCCGCGTAGAATAAGTTAGATAACTGGAGGCCACCTAACTTGGGAGCGTGCAAGTTGCTTCCATTGAGAGAGGCCGTAAGCTCCACCATAAAAAGGTTAAAAAGTATTGGGGCAAGCACGCAGCCTTGTTTCAGTCCAGAGGTTGTTGGAATCTTCTTTGTTAGGTGGTCTCCTGCGCCCAATTTTACTTGCACCCAGGTGTTGCTGTGTAAAAGGATTAGCTGTTTTAGAAGTAGCGATGAAATGTTCAGCCATTTTAATTTTTGCCACAATAAGTTTCTGTTTATATGGTCGAACGCTGAGCTGTAATCGATAAAACACAGATACAGGGGCTGCTTTATGGCAAGTGCAGCGTCTATCAGTAGTGAGAGGATTGAGATGTTGGTAGTAGTCCCCATATTCTTACAGAAGCCTGTTTGGTTTAACGGGATTGCAGAAATTTCTGTGGTCCAGGTCGTTAGTTCTTGTAGGAGTAATCCTGCATAATATTTGGCTTCATTATCCAGTAAAGCTACAAGCCGGTAGCTTTTTGGGTTATTCCTGTTGCCTTTTTTGTAGATGGGAGAGATAATCGAGCCCCTCCATGATGATGGTATTGTCGATGTACGCAAGATTGTTTCGTAAGTTGGTTTTAATACTGAAGCCCAGTATTCCGGGACTTGTTTGAATAATATAGGCGGGATCCGATTTGGTCCTTGGGCTCCCTCGCGCCTGCCTTTGGATATTCTTTTGCAGATTTGTGTGGTCGTAATTGTAAAGGGCTGTTCCAGTGTTGTATTAGAAGACATTTGAGATGTTGATACTTCCCTTTTGGGCAAGAGGTTGTCGGTGCGGAATTGAGTTTCTTGGTCTTTGTTGAAGTGAGTTTGGAGGAAGATTGTCCATGCCTCTTCTGCTACATGCGAATTGATGCCTAGATTTAACGGGTTGGCGAGAGTGTCGATCTTTTGCCAAAATTGCGCGCTGTTATTGTTTTTGATATCATGCAAGAATTTAGCCCAGAGTGCCTCGTCAGCATCTTTTTTGAGGCACCAAATTAGTTTCCTGCGCTTGGCTTTCAATTGCCTCAGTTCTTGCAAGGCCGTGGGATCTAAGTCACCTTTCTTCAGTCTCCGAAGCGTGCGGTTTAACAGCGCCTTGAGCTTTTTCAGTTGTGTATTATTTCCAATGGGGGAATAGGGGCGTTTGTTTTGGGGGTATTCTGATCTCTTGTTTAGATGGAGGCTCTGCAGCTTGTGCTTCTTCCACAAGTTGTTTTGCGAAGAAGAGGTCATCTGTTTTGCATTTTATTCTCTTCTCGTTAGATGTATATTCCAGGCCATGTGTGTTTACTGACAGAGATTGAGGTGTGGATGATGCTTCTATTGTAATTTCCTGTGGTAAATGGTCACTGTGATCTGAGGTTCCAATATGGTAATCTATTACTTTTGGGAATATACAGCGAGAGGTAAATGTATAGTCTATTGTGCTTGCTACTGTATTATGAAATGTTGCTGTCTGTGGGCGGTCTCCTGGAAATTTTCCGTTTAATGCTTGAAACCCAGCTGCTAGGTCGCTAAAAGCCTCTGAGCTATTTTCGTGCATCTTCCACCTGAGTTATTGTCTTGTGTTGCTGCATCCCATTCAAATGGGTCCTCCTGCATATGAGTATCTTCGGATGTGTTCCTGAACATATTTAAATTGAAGTCCCCAGTTATGATCAAGCTGTTAGTTTGCTCTTCCGTTAGAATTTTCTCTAGTTCCTCCTTCAGCTGCTGGCTGCCTTTAGTTCTGTCGCGCAGGCGTAAATAGAGGGTTATGAGGATTATCTGCTCATTTTTAACCTCTCCCTTTAAGGTGATTCTAAGCACTTGCATGGCATTTGGGGGTGCTAAGCTGTGCGTCATTGGCTCCATTCCGTAAATGCTCTTTATAGAGCTGTATGTGGTGAGGCCTCCCTTACTATGGCCTTATTTGGTACTCTTTGTGGCTGGTAGGGAGTGCAGGTTGAATCCCTTCAGTTCTGGTGGTAATTTACACCAAGATTCCTGGAGTGAGACTATATCCAAATTTTGGAGGTAAGATTGCAGTTCCGAGTCCAGAGTCTTATCGCCCATGCCATTGATGTTCCAGGAACAAAGTTTCAGGGTTTTTTTTGTTTTGAGTGCAGGGAGCTTAGTATGTCACGGATTTTCGTTTTTGACGTTTATATTCCTGGATAACCAACTCGGGCATATTATCAAGAACGGCGTTAAAATTATCGCCGGTTTAGCGGCAGAAAACTGCCGCTAAAGCGGCGATAATGGGCTTGATAATATGCCCTGGAGAATTCCAATAGAAGCCCATGTTCACACCAGAACATGGACTTCTATTGGAATTCTCAAGGGCATATTATCAAGCCCATTATCGCCGCTTTAGCGGCAGTTTTCTGCCGCTAAACCGGCGATACTTTTTAACGCCGTTCTTGATAATATGCCCCTTCACTCTTGTGGGGATGTGCTGTTGGTTACATTTGTCCTGTGAGTCCACTGGTAATCTGTTGTTTAGAACATCTGACTTTTTTTCCACCACTTTTGGCCCTATTCCCTAAATCATGTGGATCTCTTCTTCACTTAATTCACCTTGACTCCTCTGATAAACTCATCCTTGCATCTCCCTGTTCTGTACTACCAACCATAACTCCCCAGTGTGGAGCTCCACAGTGCCTTGAATGCATTGAAGCTAAGATTAAGCTATGTATTAACTCTGTAAATGACTAAAGAATATTGTCTCTTATTCTCCATCATTTCTTAAAGAGTGATTATTGATTTCATAATGTAACTCATTGTATTCATGTATGCAATTGCAAGCAATTCATGCAATCACCTCCCAGATACCCTGGCACTAGGACAGGAGATTAAAGGGAAACCCAAAATAAATATAGCCCTGTGATCTAGAGAAGAATTGAAAGCTTTTCAAAGAAGAAGATGATTTTGTGCACAGAGGTGGTTCTGGGAGGAATTATGTAACTTTAAAGCAAGAATATAAAAACTATGTCTTTCAGACCTAGCACAAAATGGCATAGCCACAGACAGGAGACACAAAGACATAACAGTGCGAGCAGGCTGGCAGTGAATGAGCTTATGACAAATAGGTCCTTCATTATGAAATGCATTGGAAGACAAACACAGCAATTTAAAAGAGATCCTTTATGTGATGGGAAACCAATGCCGGCACTCCAACGCCTTAGAAACAGATGCTCTGATGTTCAGATCAAGTTCAAGAAGGGCATCTGTTTCTGTACACATTGCAGCACATAGGTGTGGAGCTCAGGAATGCAGAAATACAGTAATATATGCATCTTAATTGACCGTATTACTAAGCAAGCAACTGAAAAGGCAAACTGTGGAAGGATTTGAAACAATGGTCCAAAGAAAGTGATACCGATTGAAGCAAATTTGTTGACCTTCACAGTTAAACATATATTCTGGCCCACATGAGACCAAGGTCCCACACAGGAGGAAGTAGGGCTGGTGCTTTTCCAAGCGATTATACCTCTTTTTTCCGCATTTCTTTTCCCCGCAGGGAATTACAACGCAATTGTAACAACGCATACCATTACCCCACAAGTCGTAACAACGACTTGCGGAGGGGGGGCGTTGGATGTTGGACTAGTATAATTTACTATTCCAACTCCAGTATGTGCAACAGTAGGGAAGGTGTTGGATTTTAAATCCAAAACCTTCTGCCCCCTCCGCAAGTTGTTGTTACGACTTGCGGGGTAATGATATGCGTTGTTACAATGCGGTCGTTGTAACAACTGCGTTGTAATTCCCTGCGGGGAAAAGTATTTCTGGTAAACGATGTTTACCTGTCCAAGCATGAGGAGCCTGAAATAATCCATCAAAACATGTGGAGAGCTTCAACCTGGAATAAGCCGAATCTCAAGCATGTCTGTACAGAGCTTGAGTGTGTTGTTTAAGTATGCAATTGTGAAAATTTGATGTCAGATGCTGAGCAATCACATCAAAAGATATGAGAATTTGAGTGTTGAACTGTAACACATATAGCTGAGCTTAAAATAATGTATAAGGTGAGCCAATAGACATAGAGGGTGAAAGTGTAGGGTTTAAGGAGGACCCCTGTGGGATTCTGTGACTATGAAGATAGAGCAGAACAGGGCAAGATCCACAGCTGGAACAAGAGAGGTAGGACCTAATCCAGGACACAAAATTGGATCCTTAATTCAGAGAGCCATGTTAGAGGCTGATCATGAAAGACTCTATTAAATAGAACGTAAAAGGCAAGTAAATCCAGTGCTGAAAATGTTCGTTGATTCACCAGCATTCGTAGGTTACTGAGAACTGACTCCAAATTGGTCCATTGTGCAATGGCATGGTCGGCAGCCAGATTGCACTTTGTCCAATGCCATTAGTATGTAAATAGCAAGAGAGCTGCCTGTGTATTGCTTGCTCAGGAATCTTCATCTGGTAGAGTAGCAGGGAAATAGAATGCAAGTTATTTATGGTGGAAGGACTAGCCCACTTGTGATAAGGACGTGAATGACTGTTCGTCTGGTGTTGCTCCGAAGCCAATAGAAAATCTTCCTCAGCAAAGTCAGGGTGAGGAAGCGGGATGAGGCAGTGGTATTGTCCTGAGAAGACATGTTCAGCTTTCTGTCAATGACGATCCCGAGAATTCCTGGGCTGTGATCTCTGGGTGCGAGTGGATCCAGAGTCAGCGGCCACTAACTAGAGTCCCACAGGGAAGTGTTATTTCCAAAGATCACTACCTCTGTCTTGTTGGTATTAAGAGTGAGACAGTTGGTCTTCATCCAGGTGGCTACTTCAGACATGCAAGTAGTGAAATCGTTCCTCATTTTAAGTGTTTTGCTCGAGAGGGACAGTATGATTTGTGAGCCATTAATGTAGGAGATGATGTCAATGTGCAGATAAAGTAGGCCAGAGGAGTCATCTAGGCATTGAAGAGGTTGGTGCTGAGTAATGATCCTTGGAGTTCTCCGCATATAAGTTCCAAGGCTTCTGAGAAGTATGGAGCCAGGATAAATGTCTGTGTTCTTCTTGTAAAAATAAATTACATCCAGTGTAGGGCAGTTCCTTGGATGCCAATTTCATGTAGTCATCTAATGAAGAAGGGATACATTTCAGTTGGCTCCTAAATATGTCTATGCAATACAAATTCCACTGTCCTAATGATTTTGCACAAAGGATAATTATGCACCTAAAAATCTGTTTTGAAACTAAATGTGTTTTCCAACCAAATGTGACTGTTCATCTTTGAAATGTTTCACATATCTGTTGGTGTTGCTCTAAGGGTGATCCACAATGAAATATGTCTTTGCTTCTAAATGTCATTTGTGCTACTAAAACGATTCTACGCTCTACTGATTTTAGACAGTGTTTTTTTGCACCTCAATGTGCCTTCACCCTGACAGTGATGGCTTACTTATGCACAGCGTTGTGCCTATTATGGCATCTTACTACAATTATTTCCCTCTGCACTTAATGATTTTGCATCTAGCCGTAACACAATAATCGTGCTGATTTTTGACAAAATGTGATTTTTACACCTACATTAGTGAGCATTATTTGCTTCTAGATGTCCAGCGAAAAGTCCCTAACACCCCACTTGATAATACATCAATAGTGAATTTGTACTTAAATGTAATTTTGCACCTTAAAAATGTATGCTAAATTGTGTAATGTGCCATTTTGGGAAATTGTGCATACTACACAATACTAAAATGTCTGAGCCCTGACAGCATTCACTGAATAAACATCTTATATTTGTGATTTTTTGGGGGGATAATTACATTTTCAACCACACCTATGTCGCATGACCGTATGGTCACTACTCTGAACACAGTGCATATTTATGAGAGGTTTGATGCAACAGCGGTGCATGCAGTACTCCATATTATTAAGATTACACATTTAGCAAAATGCATCATTTTTGAAGGCTTGTGCCACACACAAATTAATGTATGCAAGGAAGGCATTTCCCCACAAAATCTCACATAAATCTAAATCTCACATAAATCTAACAGAGTGATAATTATGGGTTTGCCAATGTGTGATGCATTGTTGGCCTTCGGCATGCAAAGCCTGAAATGCGCCAAACTTTCTGCGCAATGACACAGTGGCTGTGTATCAAAAAGAGGAGCCATAAAAACAAATTAGCAAGCTTAACTACACCATGAAGGTCATCATTCTGCAACTAGGAGTCACAAGGAGACCACCACCACCACCATGTAGGCAGCAAAGGAGGAAGGAGTGTGTGTTCCGTCATCGCATCTCCCTCATTGAACACAAGAAGGAGAGGTCATCAAATTTTACCGACTCAGGAGGGAGTCTATCATTTAATTTCTCCACAAGATTGGGCCAAGCCTCCAGCCACCAACTGCAAGGCCTAAAATACATTCCCTCACAGGTCAAACTTATGGCTGTGCTCCACCTGCTGGCATCCGGTTCCTTCCAGATCACAACAGCCAGAGTGGCAGGAATCTCGCAGGCATCATTTTCCGCCTTCCTGCCCTCTGTCCTGGATGCCACAATAAGGCTGACACCCCAGTACCTCCTCTTCCCCAAGATTTAACAACAACAACTGGACACAAAGTAAGGCTTCTGTTCCATAGTGGGATTTCACCATGTCTTAGGTGCTATTGATTGCACGCATGCGCAAGTAGTTCCCCCTGCTTTTACATCCCACATGTACAGAAACCAGAAGCACTCATGTTCCATCAATGTCCAGGCCATAGTGGACCATCTGTGGATGTTAATAAATGTGCTGGCCAAATGCCCAGGAAGTGTGCATGTTGCCTACGTCTTCAGGCACAATATCATCAATGAGCGCTTACCGAATGGGCGATATGGGAACGGCCTACTTATTGGTAAGAAAATCTAAAGTATACAACATACTAACTAAAATTTAGAAATGTATGAAATAATAGCCATCTCTGTGTTTGTCTATGGAGCTAGGAGCATATTTACGAGAGATGTGCCTCATGCATGCACCATGCCTCGTGGTGCATGTGTGATGCAAACCTCTAAGTCAGATTTTTGAAGACACGCAAAGACACTTTGTGTGGCTTTGAATGGTGTCAAAAATGTGGAGTAATGCAACGCAGCGCAAAATGTTGTGTTGCATTACAGTGTGCACAGGAGGTGTACCATGGTTTATGACACATTTCATGTATGCCAAACTAGGTAAACTTGGGAATGCAGCAAATAAATATGCCTCACTAGGTGATGTGCAATGATGACAAATTACTTAATTCATCCATGTTACTTCCTCTTCCTATGTGTGCTGCATTCTGTGGCACACATAGATAGAGGAATATGCCTCTGAGGAAAGGTATTGTGTAGGTAGGTGCCCCATCCAGCACAAAAACAAATGAAATGCAGGCACCATTGCACCATAGTGCAAGGAAACCTGTGTTTGCTCTAGGCAGCCCATTGTGTGCCAGCTCAAGGTGAAAGGACAGGAATGTGCTGCAGAGCTTGAATACTGTGCATTACCGCACCTTCCCAGTGATGCAGTGCAGCACAGCAAAGTGACTTGCTGTGCTGCACTGTGCCACTTTGCCAAATATCTGGACCCTAGTGTCATGTGTACATAGTGGGAACAGCTGAACGCAACATGTAGACAATGATTTACCATGGTGCCATTCCATCAATAATCCTGCAATGACAGTAGCAACATGACATCTGTGCATAGTATAGTGCCATCTCACACTGTGTGTATGGATTGAACCACATCATCTGCACTGCTTAAAGAATCAAGAAAAAAATCATATGGTACACAAGACAAGTCAATATGAGTACAAAGGGTACATAATAGCTAAGTGTGAGATGAGTCTTTCCTCAACGGCATACCCAGTCTCCGTATCAGGTTAATGTTCCAGAAAATGAATGGTGTGTGAAAAATCCTGTACTCATAAGTAAGTGTGTAACACATGGCAGTATACTCCTATGTTGACTGAAATTTATGGAGTAACACTGGAAGAGGTAGTAGTAAATTCCATTGAGTCATGCAATGTAAGTGTAGGCCCGATCCATGTGTAAAGGTAAATTTCGGTTACCAATGTCACACCAACAATACAGAACAAACAAACAATATGTCTCAGCCATTCTGACAGTCTGTCAAATGTCCTGCATAAGAGTCCATCAATGTTAAACCCACAAAGTCAAACAGAATGCTGCCCAACATGTCACACACCAGGAACTTACATAGAATGAAATGCAATCAGGGCAAAGTATCACAGTCTACACAGGATCCCAATCTCAACATTCTTTTGCCACATCAATGATGAAGGAATCAAGGCATACAGAATATACTACAAGTTAGACTCATATGCATACATGTGAAAACCTATAGTATTGTGTACAGGTCTGTAGTAGAAAACTACTTATATCTACATCAGTATGTCATACATTGCAACGTTGCCATTTCTATGTGTCAATCTAAGTTCAGCATGACAAATGTATGACAAAAAGCATTAGCTGAAGGCTGATAACAAAATGTATAACTATCCATGTCACATGTTGGAAATGCACTACATATGCACAGCAAATTTCCATGCTAAAGTAAGTGAACAAAATGAAGGCTGTGTCAATTTCATGTAGGCAAGCAACAACATCAGAAGTTTCAAAAGGACATATGTATGTGTGAGTGTCAAACGTGTTGGCACTGTCCGATCCTACCTACGGCTGAATATATGGCAGAAAATCAGATCACTACTTTGCATATGTAATGATTGCACATAACATAGAGGGGTGAAGAACAATGCATAATACCCATCAAATGAATCTACTGCCTCTACATGAAAGTCAACTTGTAGATGTGTCCAAAGTATCAGGACATGGTCAACATTTGCAATGAGATAGAGACCAGGATGAGACATGTGTAAACCAGCGGTCAACTATGTATATATAACACATATAGGTCAATACTGTAAAACATGTGACTGAGTAGGTCAGTATACATAACATATATTTGGACAGGAATGTCTCTGTAACAATGTGCATAATCTTTAACAGCTAGCCAAGGATATGGTTTGCAGCCATGGTTCATGGCCCCAATTGTTCAACCTTAGATGGAGGCAGTTAAATGGTACAAACAGGCAGTGATCAAGACAAGGAATGTGGCAGACCTTTGGAGTACTGAACCCCAGGTTCCGATGCCTGGACATGTCAGAGGGAAGATTGTTATACTTCCCACTATGATGTGCAATCCCATACTTGTCTGTGCGATCATCCACAATATTCTGTGGAGTTACATAAAATCTCTCCAAGATTCTGTGGAGTTCTGCCCACCCCTACAAAAGACTTTTCCTTGTACAAATCGTTTACTGTGTGTGATAACTAAGCTTTCGCCCAATGGAATCACTTTGGGCATTATGAAAAGACTGCATCAATATTTTAATGGACAATTTTTGGGTTGCACACCTCACATCTGAGGGTACTAGCAGGGGTTGCGGAGGTGGTCAACTTTGAAGTAAATACTATTATTAATCTATCTCTACAGACTGCCACTGTCCCATTGAATTGGAAACAGGCTAAACTGCTGCCACTTCTGAAAAAGCCCATTCTTGATCCCACCAAACTTGCAAGCTACCGCCCTATCTCTCTTTTACCGGCGTTGGCAAAGGTGTGTGAAAAAGCTGTCTTCAGACAGCTAGACGCCTATGTCGAGTCATCTGGCGTTCTCCACCCTGCCCAATCCGGATTTAGGGCTACATATAGTACAGAGACTGCGCTTGTCGAAATGTCAGAGGCAATAAGGGAGTGCCTGGATGCAGGTGGCAGAGCGGCCCTGATTTTGTTGGACCTCTCTGCCGCCTTCGATACGGTGCCCCATAGACAATTACTTGCTCGACTTTCGAACATTGGCGTTACAGGTCTTGCTTGGGACTGGCTTAAATCCTTTTTAGATGATCGCACCCAGCAGGTCTGGATGCCACCCTTTTCGTCGGCTCCCAGGAAAATGTCCACAGGAGTACCACAGGGCTCTACTTTGAGCCCTTTACTTTTTAACATCTATATAACACCCCTGATCTATCTTGCGGAGGAGCTGGGAGCCAAGATCATAGCGTATGCTGATGATACCCAGCTCCTCTTTACCTGGAAGGATGATGACCTGTCCTCGGAAGTTGCCCAGAAATGCCTCTCGACTGTCTTCAAATGGCTCGCACGTGCTCAACTGAAGTGCAACGAGGACAAGTCGGAGGTCCTCCTGTATGGATCTTTCCCTCCCTCTTTCAGAGAGACCCTGTGGCCTTCAGACTACCCTCGGCCCAACTCAGTGGGCAATCCAGTGAAGAACTTGGGGGTCTGGTTTGGTGAGGACCTCAGGTTCTCCGCACAAATTAAGAAACTTGCGGGGGTATGTTTTGGTACTCTCAAATCACTTAGAAAGTTTTTTCGCCTGTTACCTAGGTCAGCGAAAGAAATGGTCGCTGGCGCCCTTATTTTGTCTCGCATTGACTATGCCAATGCCCTGTACATTGGCATACCAGGCTACCTGATAAACAAACTGCAAATAATACAGAATGCAGCCGCCAGACTTCTGTTGAACATCTCAAGAAGGTCTAGCTTTAGACAGCATCTGCGTGATCTGCATTGGCTCCCTGTGATCCATAGAGTGCAATTCAAAGCTCTCACTCTGGCTCACAGAGCCCTGTATGGACTAGGGCCGATGTACCTCAGGAAGCGTTTTGCCTTTTATGCTCCCAGTCGATCTCTGCGCTCAGCCACCCATCGACGGGCGGTGGTCCCCCGCTTTCACAGGATGCGTCTGGGGGGTCACTCCCTCTCCGTTAAAGCAGCGTTAGCATGGAACTCCCTTCCTGTGGAATTGCGGAACACTCAGGATCCTAGGCTCTTCAAAAAACAACTAAAAACCCTTCTTTTTAATCTGCCCATTTAAATCCCTGCTTCACACTGCTACGGTCACTTCCCGCGCCGGGACACTCTTGAGTATCTGTGCGCGTTATAAGTGTATTATAACATAACATAACATCTATTCATTACTGCTTATCCTAACGCTGCTGGATGTGTCTCTTGTCTCTGGGAGGAAATCATCCCACAGGACAATGAACACACAGTGTCGCAGTTTCTCAAAATGAAACATCGAGTGTGTTTGGCAAAGCAAATAGGGCTGAAGCTGAAACCAATTTGAAATGTAACTCACTCCTCCCCACTAGGGAAGCTTGACCCTTCCATATCTGCATAGAACTCTGAATAAATCGAAGATGGAAGCCACCTCTCGACCCACAGATACACGACCCACGTAAGTCCATATAGGTCTGAATTACCCAAGAGAGCGTCAGACAGCAATAACACCTACAGTTGATTCATTTAATTGTTCCCTCGATCTCCTAATAGAGTGATCAGTGCAGTGACCGTCAACCTGTGGTGCTGAACTAAGGCCACTCATAACACACATGTTGTTTATGATTTGTTTGACTACTCGTGCAACTTACAATGCTTTCCTCTGACTTGCCAAGGTCTGTAAAAGGATAATTGACCACACGGAGGGCTCTCCCTGATGTTCTTACAGTTATCGCATTGGTGTGTATATTTAAAACAGAACATTTTCAGGATTTCGAGTATGTGTGGTCGGGTATTATTATCTCCTTATATAAGGCAGCGTCACTGTGCTCGGAGACATGCGTACAAATTGGTTTTCAGTTTACTCATTTAAGTTTTAAAAATGCCTAGATTTATGTATATTGTGAGCGAGACTCAAGCCCAGACTTTGTGGCCAGAGTGTTTGTGCTTTGATCTGACTTCAAATTCACTGGGGTCAACTAAGAATGAATAAAAAGCCCTTATGAGTACATCATTCATATTTTTTGAGCACATACAGGATTCAAAACATGTAATTAACATTATGGCGATAAATGAAATCCCAATAATAATGCAGTTTACTTTTTATAAAATGAAAAATAGCAAAGTAATGCAAATAACTTCGAAGAAAGTGTAATTGATGTATGCGAGACTATTGCAGGCTAGCAGGTTGGTTTACATGCATATATTATTGTTTTAACGCCTGCTGATGTGATTGACGATGAAGATAACAAGTGTATCAATGGATCCTGCAGTAAGGAAACGTGAAATGTATAATTTTAATAGGTATATCTGTAAAGGGTTCTGCTGAAAAATGAAAACATATCTTTTGGAATGCTTGTAAAATTAGCACACAACTATCTGTCCTTCTACCACAAAATGAACATGCTCTCCATGTCTGCATTTCCTCACCACCATGCTGTCTCACCTTCCAATAATTCTGCACAAACATCATCCTGCACCCTTCGTATCCGGGGGTGTGCAGAAATAACACTTTAATTTAAATACACATCCCGAGGCTGGAGAGTAGCTGCAGCTCAATCCTACACCAGAGCCACTGGAGAAAAAGAAGTGACATTGAAGTGGACCCAGTGATTCTTAACAACAGGAAGTGAAGTAAGGTTGTTTGTTGCATCTGACTACAGAAATGAGCCCAAAAGAGAGAACAAGAAGCAGAAGAGGACCGAGTGTTTCCCTATTGCACCCTCTGATGGTGGCAGATGTCACAGACACTCGCACAGGTAAATCAAGGTATGGGCACCAGTAAACTCCGCCATGCAGTGGTTGGCAGAGATATTGCTGCACTCCACACTCCAAAATGAGCGCAGTGTGACAAAATTCTGCAAACTCCACCGGTGGAGCGGAGTTTACACCGGTGGAGCGGAGTTTACTGCCCACCTCTAGTAAGAAAAAATGTCCTCTGGGACTCAAAGCCTGAAGAGACTGAGCAAATGGAGGAGGATGATGATAATGGAGGAGAGATCCACCATACAATGGCTAATAGGTTGCGACATGACCACATTTTGGCCAATTTGTTTACTTAAAATGTTTGACTTGAAGGACAAATTGTCTGCAATTATATGAAATGTTCAACATGAGAATACATGTTTGAACTCATTCATTGTGTTTCCTTCATGGCTCAGTCAATATAAATATCACGTCACTCACATCTCCTCAATTAGAAGTAGGCTTCAACGTCCAACAATCATATTGTCAGAACCGCTGAGCAACATTGGGCCGTGGTTCACAATAAATAATAAACCAATGCAGCAATGCAATATGATGCAGTATACTGCATGAAAGGGACAGGCCAGGCTTCCCACATATCTACATATAAATTGTCCAATCCTGTCCTCATGCACTTGAGCATTGCAGTGCTGCAAAGCAGCAGCAGCAAAGTGTGCTTCATATGGTACTCAGTGAGTGCTGGAACACATAAAACCCAATATGTCCATACCTGAGACAAACCTCTCATTGTAGCGTGCCTCACCAATGTGGTAGCCTGCAGAATGGCAGCACTTTGTAGGAGCAAATGCTGTTGCAGAAACCATCACAGATCATGAGTGACAGTTGTCATGGACAAAGGCTGTTTTACATGTGTACCTGTAAATATGTCAATTGTAGAGAAGGCAGATGTGCATGTGAGGAGATCTTTAAAACACTGCACATGTGACTCAATTACTGGCCAGATTGTCACATATACCACATCAGGCCACAGTTGACAAAAAACACATTTTTCCTACATTGCACAGAAAAGCAATGAGGTTCAAAGGCCTGTAACACAACACTATGAATAGATGACCTTGCAATGTGTGGCATTACCCAGAGAAGTAAGACAATGGAGATTTTCTTGCAAATATCACATCACCTGAACAATGCAGAGATGTCAAAAGTATGAAGTGTCCATGTCCAAAGTCAAACACAACGGTATGTGTACATACACTATCTCATTGAACATGGTGCAAAGGAGGAATTTTGATACAAACTTACCTCTGCATGGCATGAGTAGTTTACCCCTGTCTTGAGTGTAAAAGTGCATAGTTGAGGGGATCAAAACTATTGTATCATCCGAAAAGGGAAATGGCATTCAAGTGTGTGCATTAAATAGGCCTCTGTCATGGAGTGCAGTTGTCTTGGACCAGGAGGGACACACAAAGACATGCCCTGAGTGTAGATGTACTGCTACTGCCTTTGAGAGAAGAGGAGTAAGACAGAGCTAAAGGGGAGTTGGCAGCATGATGTTCAGTGAACAGTAGTAGTTAACATAACCATGTGACCCTGGTTCACTGCAGTGAGGTCTACTGGCTCACTCACCTCTTTAAAAGGTCTCTTGCTGTGTGTTACACTCCTGCAGAACATCATGTTGATCACTATGAGCCCTGTCGGGCAAACGCGCCTCTTGGCGCACTGCTGCTGGGGCAATGAGGTCCCATTGTGTCCTGAGAACCTCAGGACTAAAGTGGACTTCATCCCCCAAGCAGCAGTGCGCCAGGAGGTGCATTTGCAGAGTGGTGTATAAAGGGGGCGTGGCTTCGGACCACTCTCAGCAATGCAGCTGTGTGGGGCTTACTAGAGATAACAGGAGGGCTAGTTGGCCGCCGGAACCCTCAGGAGGCAAGGGAACTTCACCCCACCAACCAAGAGCACGCCAGGAGGTGCGTTTGCAGAGTGGTGGACAGAGGGGCGTGGCCTGTGTCCACCTCTCAGAAATCCCACTGTGTGGGGCTTACTGGAGGTAACAGGTAGGCTAGTTGGCCCCTAAGGACCCCCAGCAGCAAAGTGGACTTTAATCCCCATGCAAGAGTGCAACAGGGAGCGCGTTTCCAGAGTGGTAGGGAAAGGGGGCATGGCCTGCTCTGAGAACTTAGGAATGCTGCTGTGTGGGACTTACTGGAGGTAATAGGAGGGGTAGTTGGCCCCCAAGTTTGTCCATGGGGGCCAACTACCTCTCCTGTTATCTCCACTAAGTCCCACACAGTGGGATTGCTAAGAGGTCCTCGGAGGCCACACCCTCCTTTCTCCACCACTCTGCAAACGCGCCTCCTGGCACAGTACTGGTTAGGTGATGAAGTCCACTTTACTCCTGAGGGACTTTGGGGGCCAAGAAGCCCTCCTGGTACCTCCTGTAAGTTCTACACAGCGAAATTTCTGAGCACTGGTTGGAGGCCCAGCCCCCTTTTTCCACCACTCTGCAAACGCGACTACCAGTTAAAGAAGCATTTGTAATGTAACAGGCTTGCATTTGCAAGAGTTTGAGCTATTGGCGTTGCAAATCTAAAAAATGTTTACTACTTTTTTTGGGGAGTGGAGTGGATTTACTCTGTGTGTAGTGGAATTATGTGGTATGTTGTGCAGTGAATTATGTGGATAGAAAGTATGTGGTTTCTAGTGTATAGGAATTATGTAGAGTGGGATTATGTGTTATGGAGAGTAATTATGTGGTATGGTAGTCTGTGTTGTGGAGTGGTAACCTCAGGTTTAGTCTTCCTCATTTCCATAGAAGCTAAATTATGAACTCAATGAGACAAAAAAAAGAAGGAATCACTGAGGAGCACTTCTGGACATAGTCAGAGGTATGAGCAGGGCCACTGGAATTATATGACTGTTTGGCTGCACGGACTTTCGCACCATTATACATTTTCTGCACTAGCCACATAATCCATCATTTGCTGCCTAATATGCAGATTTGAACAAAAAAAGCCTTGTTTCTATCTCAAACGGCTCAAACGTTACCAAAAATGCAGTGACAAGTGTTACAGCATGGTGGAAGGCCCTTTGCAAACCTAGAATGGTCACCTGTTACTTATTGCTAAATATGGGTGTTAAATTGCTACTAATGGTGTGCAAGCCACTCTTGTTTCTTTCTGCACCTCTTTTGCCTCTTTCTGCACCTCTGTTGCCTCTTTCTGCACCTCACTTGCTTCTTTGTGCACCCCTTTTGCCTCTTTCTGTACCTCTCTTGCCTCTTTCTGCACTCCTCTTCCCTCTTTCTGCACCTCTGTTCCTTCTTTGTGCACCTCTCTTGCTTCTTTCTGCACCCCTCATGCCTCTTTCACACCACTCTTCCCACACCCCCTTGCCTCTTTCTGTACCTCTGTTCCTTCTTTCTGCACTTCTTTTGTTTCTTTCTGCACCTCTCACTTCTTTCTGCACCCCTTTTGTCTCTTTCTGCACCACTATTCCTACTTTCTACACCCCTCTTGCCTCTTTCTGCACACTCTGTTCCTTCTTTTTGCACTTCTTCTGTTTCTTTCTGCAGCTCTCTTGCTTCTTTCTGCACTCCCTTGCCTCTTTCTCCACCCATCCACCCTCTTTCGGCACCCCTGTTGCCTCGTTCTGCACCTCTGTTCTTTCTTTCTGCACTTCTTTAATTTCTTTCTGCACATCTCTTGCTTCTTTCTGTACCCCATGTGCCTCTTTCTGCACCCCTCTTCCCTATTTTTACACCCTTGCCAATTTCTGCACCTCTATTGCTTCTTTCTGCACTCCTCTTGCTTCTTTCTGCACTCACCATGCCTCTTTCACACCGCTCTTCCCTCTTCATGCACCCCGCTTGCCTCTTTCTGCACCTCTGTTCCTTCTTTCTGCACTTCTTTTCTTTCTTTCTGTATCTCTCGCTTCTTTCGGCACCCCTTTTGCCTCTTTCTGCACCCCTCTTGCCTCTTTCTGCACCTCTGTTCCTTCTTTCTGCACTTCTTTTGTTTCTTTCTGCAGCTCTCTTGCTTCTTTCCACACCCCCTTGCCTCTTTCTCCACCCCTCTTCCCTCTTTCTTCACCCCTGTTGCCTCTTTCTGCACCTCTGCTCCTTCTTTGTGCACGTCTTTTGTTACTTGCTGCACATTTCTTGTTTGTTTCTGCACCCCTCGTGCCTCTTTCTGCAATCCTCTTCCCTCTTCTTGCACCCCTATTGCCTCTTTCTGCATCTCTGTTTCTTTTTCTGCACTACTCTTGCTTATTTCTGCACATCTCTTGCTTCTTTCTGTACCACTAATGCTTCTGTCTGCACTCCTCTTCCCTCTTTCTGCACCCCTCATCCCTCTTTCTATACCTCTTTTGCTTCTTTCTGCAACCTTTGTGCCTCTATCTGCACCCCTTCCCTCTTTCTGCACCCCTCTTGCCTCTTTCTGCATCTCCGTTCCCTCTTTCTGTACTTCTTTTGTTTCTTTCTGCATATCTCTTGCTTCTTTTTGCACCCCATGTGCCTCTTTCTGCACCCCTCTTGCCTCTTTCTGCACCTCTGTTCCTTCTTTCTGCACTTCTTTTGTTTTTTTCTGCAACTCTCTTGTTTCTTTCTGCATGCCCCTTGCTTCTTTCTGTACCCCTCGTGTCTCTTTCACACCCCTCTTCCCTCTTTCTGCACCCCTCTTGCCTCCTCCTGCAACTCTGCTCCTTCTATCTGCACTTCTTTTGTTTCTTTATGCACATCTCTTGCCTCTTTCTGCATCCCACATGCTTCCTTCTGCACCCCTCTTTCCTCTTTCTGCACCTCTGTTCCTTCTTTCTGCACTTGTTTTGTTTCTTTCTGCAGCTCTCTTTCTTCTTTATGCACGCCTCTTGCTTCTTTCTGCACATCTCTTGCCTCTTTCTGCACCCCACATGCTTCCTTCTGCACCCCTCTTTCCTCTTTCTGCATCTCTGTTGCTTCTTACTTCACTTCTCAATCAATCAATCAATCAATCACGGCATTTATAGAGCGCGCTACTCACCCGGGAGGGTCTCAAGGCGCTGGGGGAGGGGGTAAGTTACTGCTCGAACAGCCAGGTCTTGAGCTGCTTCCTGAAGGCGAGATGGTCCTGGGTTCGCCGAAGGTGAGTGGGGAGGAGTTCCAGGTCTTGGCCGCCAGGTAGGAGAAGGATCTTCCTCCGGCGGTGGTTCTGCGGATGCGTGGTACGGTGGCGAGGGCGTGGCTGGTTGATCGTAGCTGGCGTGTGGGCGTGTAGAAGGACATGCGGTCGTTGAGGTACTTTGGGCCCAGGTCGTGGAGGGCCTTGTGTGCGTGGGTGAGGAGTCTGAACGTGATTCTCTTGCTGACGGGGAGCCAGTGCAGGTCTTTCAGGTGTACGGTGATGTGGCTGTGTCGGGGGATGTCCAGGATGAGTCGTGCGGAGGCGTTCTGGATGCGCTGGAGTCTCTTTTGAAGTTTGGCTGTGGTTCCGGCGTAGAGGGTGTTCCCATAGTCCAGTCGGCTGGTGACGAGTGCCTGGGTGACGGTCTTCCTGGTTTCAGTGGGGATCCATCTGAAGATCTTGCGGAGCATGCGCAGGGTGTTGAAGCATGAAGATGAGACGGCGTTGACTTGTCTGGTCATCGATAGGGAGGAGTCCAGGATGAAGCCCAGGTTGCGTGCGTGGTCCGTTGGCTTGGGTGCGGTGCCCAGGGCCGGGGGCCACCAGGAGTCGTCCCAGGCGGAGGGTGATGAGCCCAGGATGAGGACTTCCGTCTTGTCTGAGTTCAGTTTAAGGCGGCTGTTCCTCATCCAGTCGGCGACGTCTCTCATCCCGTCGTGCAGGTTGGCTCTGGCGGTGGTGGGGTCGTTGGTGAGGGAGAGGATCAGCTGGGTGTCGTCGGCGTAGGAGATGATGTTGAGGTTGTGTCGGCGTGCGATGGCTGCGAGGGGGCTCATGTAGACGTTGAAGAGGGTCGGGCTGAGTGAGGATCCTTGTGGAACGCCGCAGATGACTTCGGTGGCTTCGGATCTGAACGGGGAGAGGCGGACTCTCTGGGTTCTTCCGGCGAGAACGAGATGATCCATTCCAGTGCTTTCTCTCGGATTCCGATGTTGCTGAGGCGCTTCACTAGGGTGCGGTGGCAGACGGTGTCGAACGCCGCGGAGAGGTCCAGGAGGATGAGGGCAGCTGTTTCCCCGTTGTCGGTTAGGGTTCTGATGTCGTCGGTGGCTGCGATAAGGGCGGTCTCGGTGCTGTGGTTGGCCCGAAACCCGGACTGCGAGGGGTCGAGGGATCCATTCGTCTCGAGGAAGGCGGCAAGCTGTCTGTTGACGGTCTTCTCGATGACTTTGGCCGGAAACGGAAGGAGCGAGATGGGGCGGTAGTTCTTGAGGTCGGTGGGGTCCGCCGTTGGTTTCTTCAGGAGGGCGGTAAGCTCGGCGTGCTTCCAGCTCTCCGGGAAGGTGGCGGTGTGGAAGGAGGAGTTGATGATGTCCCGGAGATGGGGTGCGATGGTGGCGTCGGCTTTGTTGAAGACGTGGTGTGGGCAGGGGTCGGTTGGTGATCCGGAGTGGATGGAGTTCATCGTGCGGGTGGTGTCTTCGGTGTTGATCGGGGTCCAGTTGCAGAGGGTGGTGGTGGCGGGCATTGGTTCGGGCGGTAGGGTGCGTTGTTTGTGCGTCGAAGCTGTTGTGTATGTCGGTGATCTTGCGGTGGAAGAACGCGGAGAGTGAGTTGCAGAGGTCTTGCGAGGGGTGATGTCGTTGTTTCCGGCGCTGGGGTTGGAGAACTCTTTGACGATGCTGAAAAGTTCCTTGCTGTCATGGGCGTTGTTGTCCAGTCGTTCTTTGAGTGCCGACTTCTTGGTGGCACGGATCAGCTGGTGGTGTTTGCGGGTGGCGTGCTTGAGGGCGGTCCTGTTGTCTGTGGTCTGGACGAGTCGCCAGGTTTTCTCGAGAGTGCGGCAGTTCTTCTTGGATTCCTTGAGTTCGTTGGTGAACCAAGGGGTTTTCTTGCTTCCGGGTCTGCTGGGAGGGTTTTTAGTGGTGCGAGGTCGTCGGCGCAGGCGGTCAGCCACTTGGCGAGGTTGCTGGCTGCTTCGTTTGGGTCCGTTGTGTCGGTGGGTGTGTTCTGGCTGAGGGAGGCGGTGAGCTGCTCGGCGGTGATCTTGCTCCAGCTCCGGCGGGGAGCCTGTTGCGGGTGGTGGTGGGTCGCAGTCTTTCTGAAGCTGAAGTGGACGCAGCTGTGGTCGGTCCAGTGGAGTCCGGTGGCGTGGCTGAAGGAGATGTGCTTGCTGGACGAGAAGACGGGGTCAAGCATGTGGCCGGCGTAGTGGGTGGGCGTGTTCACCAGTTGCTTGAGTCCGAGGTTGGCGAGGTTGTCCAGCAGGGCGGTGGTGTTTCTGTCGTTGTTGTTCTCCAGGTGGAAGTTGAGGTCCCCTAGGAGGATGTAGTCGGCGGAGGGCATGGCGTGCGGGCTGATGAAGTCTGCGATGTCTTCGCTGAATAGTGTGCGTGGTCCCGGGGGTCTGTAGATGAGGGTGCCTCGGAGGGTGGTCTTGGGGTCCGTGTGTATCTGGAAGTGTAGGTGTTCGGCGGCGGTGAAGGTCTCGTCGGAGTTAGTCGAGATGCGGATGGTGTTCTTGTGTACGATGGCGATGCCTCCTCCCGTCTGGTTGACGCGGTCCCTCCGGGTGATCTTGTATCCATCCGGGATGGCTATGGCGATGTCAGGCGCTGAGGAGGCGTTCATCCAGGTTTCGGTGAGGAAGGCGATGTCCGGTGCTGTTGCGTCGAGCAGGTCCCAGAGTTCCACGGCGTGCCTGTGGACGGAGCGGGTGTTCAGCAGGATGCATTTCAGGTGGTTGCTGCTGTTGCTCGACTTGGCGGAGGTGGTGCACGTCAGGGGGCAGGTGAATCGGCAGGTTTGGCAGGTGAAGGGTCCGTGGGTGCGTCTCGGTGAGGCTCGGTAGCAGGCAGGGTTCCGGCCGGCATTGAGTGCGGTGAGTGTGGCGGCGTCGTAGGTCCGTCGAGTGGTGTTGCATCGGTGGGATCCAGGGGTTCTGGCGCTGGGCGCGGTCCAGTCGCGGACGGGCGCAGACGGGCTTGCCTTAGGCGCGCCTTCGGCGCGCCAGCGGCGCGCCCGCTGCGCACGTCCGCTGCGCGGCGCGTGCAGCGGCCGCCATTTATGGGGAGGTGGGAGGGAGGAGCAGCTGGGAGGCGGGAGGCAGGGGCAGCGAATGGGCAGTCAGGGGGCGGGGCCGCAGGGACGCAGCGGCGGGAATGGCGATAGGCAGCGAGGGGCACAGAAGGAAAAACGGGGGAGAGCAGGCAAATCACGGGCACAACAACAGTGGGGCAGCGAGGGGCACAGAAAGGAAAAAAACGGGGGGAGAGCAGGCAAATCACGGGCACAACAACAGTGGGGCAGCGAGGGGCACAGAAGGAAAAACGGGGGAGAGCAGGCAAATCACGGGCACAACAACAGTGGGGCAGCGAGGGGCACAGAAAGGAAAAACGGGGGAGAGCAGGCAAATCACGGGCACAACAACAGTGGGGCAGCGAGGGGCACAGAAGGAAAAACGGGGGAGAGCAGGCAAATCACGGGCACAACAACAGTGGGGCAGCGAGGGGCACAGAAGGAAAAACGGGGGAGAGCAGGCAAATCACGGGCACAACAACAGTGGGGCAGCGAGGGGCACAGAAAGGAAAAACGGGGGAGAGCAGGCAAATCACGGGCACAACAACAGTGGGGCAGCGAGGGGCACAGAAAGGAAAAACGGGGGGAGAGCAGGCAAATCACGGGCACAACAACAGTGGGGCAGCGAGGGGCACAGAAAGGAAAAGGGGAGACAAGCAGACAAAACTGGCACCGGGGCCACAAGCGGAGGGCGATCTTACCTACAGGAGCAGCAGGCAGACAGCACAGGCGGAGCTGTGTGGTGGGGGAGCGACCTACCTGGCAAGGTCAAGGGTCGCTCTCCTCACCGTGCAGCGGCCGCCATTTATGGGGAGGTGGGAGGGAGGAGCAGCTGGGAGGCGGGAGGCAGGGGCAGCGAATGGGCAGTCAGGGGGCGGGGCCGCAGGGACGCAGCGGCGGGAATGGCGATAGGCAGCGAGGGGCACAGAAGGAAAACGGGGGGAGAGCAGGCAAATCACGGGCACAACAACAGTGGGGCAGCGAGGGGCACAGAAAGGAAAAAAACGGGGGAGAGCAGGCAAATCACGGGCACAACAACAGTGGGGCAGCGAGGGGCACAGAAGGAAAACGGGGGAGAGCAGGCAAATCACGGGCACAACAACAGTGGGGCAGCGAGGGGCACAGAAAGGAAAAAACGGGGGAGAGCAGGCAAATCACGGGCACAACAACAGTGGGGCAGCGAGGGGCACAGAAGGAAAAACGGGGGAGAGCAGGCAAATCACGGGCACAACAACAGTGGGGCAGCGAGGGGCACAGAAGGAAAAACGGGGGGAGAGCAGGCAAATCACGGGCACAACAACAGTGGGGCAGCGAGGGGCACAGAAAGGAAAAACGGGGGAGAGCAGGCAAATCACGGGCACAACAACAGTGGGGCAGCGAGGGGCACAGAAAGGAAAAAACGGGGGAGAGCAGGCAAATCACGGGCACAACAACAGTGGGGCAGCGAGGGGCACAGAAAGGAAAAGGGGAGACAAGCAGACAAAACTGGCACCGGGGCCACAAGCGGAGGGCGATCTTACCTACAGGAGCAGCAGGCAGACAGCACAGGCGGAGCTGTGTGGTGGGGGAGCGACCTACCTGGCAAGGTCAAGGGTCGCTCTCCTCACCGTGCAGCGGCCGCCATTTATGGGGAGGTGGGAGGGAGGAGCAGCTGGGAGGCGGGAGGCAGGGGCAGCGAATGGGCAGTCAGGGGCGGGGCCGCAGGGGACGCAGCGGCGGGAATGGCGATAGGCAGCGAGGGGCACAGAAGGAAAAACGGGGGAGAGCAGGCAAATCACGGGCACAACAACAGTGGGGCAGCGAGGGGCACAGAAAGGAAAAAAACGGGGGAGAGCAGGCAAATCACGGGCACAACAACAGTGGGGCAGCGAGGGGCACAGAAGGAAAACGGGGGAGAGCAGGCAAATCACGGGCACAACAACAGTGGGGCAGCGAGGGGCACAGAAAGGAAAAACGGGGGAGAGCAGGCAAATCACGGGCACAACAACAGTGGGGCAGCGAGGGGCACAGAAGGAAAAACGGGGGGAGAGCAGGCAAATCACGGGCACAACAACAGTGGGGCAGCGAGGGGCACAGAAGGAAAAACGGGGGAGAGCAGGCAAATCACGGGCACAACAACAGTGGGGCAGCGAGGGGCACAGAAAGGAAAAACGGGGGAGAGCAGGCAAATCACGGGCACAACAACAGTGGGGCAGCGAGGGGCACAGAAAGGAAAAACGGGGGAGAGCAGGCAAATCACGGGCACAACAACAGTGGGGCAGCGAGGGGCACAGAAAGGAAAAGGGGAGACAAGCAGACAAAACTGGCACCGGGGCCACAAGCGGAGGGCGATCTTACCTACAGGAGCAGCAGGCAGACAGCACAGGCGGAGCTGTGTGGTGGGGGAGCGACCTACCTGGCAAGGTCAAGGGTCGCTCTCCTCACCGTGCAGCGGCCGCCATTTATGGGGAGGTGGGAGGGAGGAGCAGCTGGGAGGCGGGAGGCAGGGGCAGCGAATGGGCAGTCAGGGGGCGGGGCCGCAGGGGACGCAGCGGCGGGAATGGCGATAGGCAGCGAGGGGCACAGAAGGAAAACGGGGGAGAGCAGGCAAATCACGGGCACAACAACAGTGGGGCAGCGAGGGGCACAGAAAGGAAAAAACGGGGGAGAGCAGGCAAATCACGGGCACAACAACAGTGGGGCAGCGAGGGGCACAGAAGGAAAAACGGGGGGAGAGCAGGCAAATCACGGGCACAACAACAGTGGGGCAGCGAGGGGCACAGAAAGGAAAACGGGGGAGAGCAGGCAAATCACGGGCACAACAACAGTGGGGCAGCGAGGGGCACAGAAGGAAAACGGGGGAGAGCAGGCAAATCACGGGCACAACAACAGTGGGGCAGCGAGGGGCACAGAAGGAAAAACGGGGGAGAGCAGGCAAATCACGGGCACAACAACAGTGGGGCAGCGAGGGGCACAGAAAGGAAAAACGGGGGAGAGCAGGCAAATCACGGGCACAACAACAGTGGGGCAGCGAGGGGCACAGAAAGGAAAAACGGGGGAGAGCACCTTTCTCCACCCCTCTTTCTGCACCTCTGTTGGTTCTTTATGCTCCTCTCTTGCCTCTTTCTGCACCCCTCGTGCCTCTTTCACACCCCTATTCCTGCACCCCTCTTGCCTCTTTCTGTACCTCTGTTCCTTCTTTCTGCACTTCTTTTCTTTCTTTCTGCACATCTCATTTCTTTCTGCACCCCTTTTACCTATTTCTGCATCCCTCTTCCTCTTTCTGCACCCCTCTTGCCTCTTTCTGCACCTCTGTTCCTTCTTTCTGCACTTCTTCTATTTCTTTCTGCAGCTCTCTTGCTTCTTTCTGTACCCCTTGCCTCTTTCTCCACCCATACACCCTCTTTCTGCACCCCTGTTGCCTCTTTCTGCACCTATGTTCTTTCTTTCTGCACTTCTTTTGTTTCTTTCTGTACAGCTCTTGCTTCTTTCTGCACCCCACGTGCCTCTTTCTGTACCCCTTTCCCTCTTTTTGCACCCCTCTTGCCTCTTTCTGTACTTCTGTTGCTTCTTTCTGTACTCCTCTTACTTCTTTCTGCACTCCTTGTGCCTCTTTCACACCCCTCTTCGTGTATCCCTCTTGCCTCTTTCTGCACCTCTGTTCCTTCTTTCTGAACTTCTTTTCTTTGCTTCTACACCTCTCGCTTCTTTCTACACCCCTTTTGCCTCTTTCTGCACCCCTCTTAGCTCTTTCTGCACCTCTGTTCCTTATTTCTGCACTTCTTTTGTTTCTTTCTGGAGCTCTCTTGCTTCTTTCTGCACCCCCTTGCCTCTTTCTCCACCCCTCTTCCCTCTTTCTTCACCCATGTTGCCTCTTTCTGCACCCCTCTTGCCTCTTTCTGCACCTCTGTTCCTTCTTTCTGCACTACTCTTGCTTCTTTCTGCACCTCTCTTGCTTCTTTTTGCACCCCTTGTGCCTCTTTCTGCACTCCTCTTCCCTCTTTTTGCACACCTGTTGCCTCTTTCTGTACCTCTGTTGCTACTTTCAGCACTACTCTTGCTTCTTTCTGCACCTGTCTTGCTCCTTCCTGCACCACTCGTGCTTCTATCTGCACCCCTCTTCCCTCTTTCTGCACCCCTCATCCCTCTTTCTATACCTCTGTTGCTTCTTTATGCAGTTATCTTGCTTCTTTCTGCACCTCTGTCCTTTCTTTCTGCAACCTTTGTGCCTCTTTCTGCACCCCCTTCCCTCTTTCTGCACCCCTCTTGCATCTTTCTGCACCTCTGTTCCTTCTTTCTGCATTCCTTTTGTTTCTTTCTGCACATCTCTTGCTTCTTTCTGCACCCTACTTGCCTTTTTCTGCACCCTCCTTGCCTCTTTCTGCACCTCTGTTACTTTTTTCTATACTTCTTTTGTTTCTTTCTGCAACTCTCTTGCTTCTTTCGGCACACCTCTTTCTTCTTTCTGCACCCCTCATGTCTCTTTCACACCCATCTTCCTTCTTTCTACACCCCTCTTGCCTCTTTCTTCACCTCTGTTCCTTCTTTCTGTACTTCTTTTGTTTCTTTCTGCACATCTCTTGCTTCTTTCTGCACCCCACGTGTCTCTTTCTGCACCCCTCTTCCCTCTTTTGTACCCCTCTTGCCTCTTTCTGCACCTCTGTTGCTTCTTTCTGCACTCCTCTTGGTTCTTTCTGCACTCCTTGTGCCTCTTTCACCCCCTCTTCCCTGTTTCTGCACCCACTTGCCTCTTTCTGTACCTCTTTTGCTTTTTCTGCACTTCTCTTGCCTCTTTCTGCACCCCTCTTGCCTCTTTCTGCACCTCTGCTGGTTCTTTCTGCACTGTTCTTGCTTCTATCTGCTACTCTCTTGCACATTTCTGCACCCCTCTTGCCTCTTTCTGCACCTCTGTTGGTTCTTCCTGTACGTCTCTTGCCTCTGTGTGCACCCCTGTTCCCTGTTTGTGCACCTCTTTTGCCTGTTTCTGCAACTCTCTTGCCTCGTTCTGCACTTTTCTTGCCTCTTTCTGCACCTCTGTTGCTTCCTTCTGCACTTCTCTTGCCTCCTTCTGCACCCCTCTTGCCTCTTTCTGCAACTCTGTTGCTTCTTTCCGCACCCATTATGCCTCTTTCTGCACCTTTCTATCCTTTTCCTGCATGTCTTTTGGTTCTTTCTGCACTGCTCTTGCCTCTTTCTGCACCCCTCTTGCCTCTCTCTGCACCTCTTTTGCTTTTTTCTGCACTTCTCTTGCTTGTTTCTGCACTTCTGTTGTTTATTTCTGCACTTCTCTTGCTTCTTTCTACACCTCTCTTGTTTCTTTCTGCACCCCTCTTGCCTCTTTCTGCACCTCTGTTCCTTCCTTCTGCACTTCTTTTGTTTCTTTCTGCAACTCTCTTGCTTCCTTCTGCACGCCCCTTGCTTCTTTCTGTACCCCTCATGTCTCTTTCACACCCCTCTTCCCTCTTTCTGCACCTCTCTTGCCTCTTTCTGCACCTCTGTTCCTTCTTTCTGCATTTCTTTTGTTTCTTTCTGCACATCTATTGCTTCTTTCTGCACTGCACATGCCTCTTTCTGTACTCCTCTTGCCTCTTTCTGCACCTCTGTTTTCTTCTTTCTGCACTTCTTTTGTTTCTTTCTGCAACTCTCTTGCTTCTTTCTCCATGCCTTTGGCTTCTTTCTGTACACCTCGTGTCTCTTTCACACCCCTCGTCCCTCTTTCTGCACTCATCTTGCCTCTTTCTGCTCCTCTGTTCCTTCTTTCTGCACTTCCTTTGTTTCTTTCTGCACATCTCTTGCTTCTTTCTGCACCCCACGTGCCTCTTTCTGCACAACACTTTCCTCTTTTGTACCCCTCTTGCCTCTGTCTGCACCTCTGTTGCTTCTTTCTGCACTCCTCTTGGTTCTTTCTGTACTCCTCGTGCCTCTTTCACACCCCTCTTCCCTGTTTCTGCATCCCTCTTGCCTCTTTCTGCACCTCTGTTGGTTCTTCCTGTACGTCTCTTGCCTCTGTGTGCACCCCTGTTCCCTGTTTGTGCACCTCTTTTGCCTGTTTCTGCAACTCTCTTGCCTCGTTCTGCACTTTTCATGCCTCTTTCTGCACCTCTGTTGCTTCCTACTGCACTTGTCTTACCTCCTTCTGCACCCCTCTTGCCTCTTTCTGCAACTCTGTTGATTCTTTCTGCACTTCACTTGCTTCTTTCTACACCTCACTTGCTTCTTTCCATACCGATTGTGCCTCTTTCTGCACCCTTCTTCCCTTTTCCTGCACGTCTTTTGGTTCTTTCTGCACTGCTCTTGCCTCTTTCTGCACCCCTCTTGCCTCATTCTGCACCTCTTTTGCTTCTTTCTGCACTACTCTTGCTTCTTTCTGCACTTCTGTTGTTTATTTCTGCACTTCTCTTGCTTCTTTCTACACCTCTCTTGTTTCTTTCTGCACGCCTCATGCCTTTTTCTGCACCTCTGTTCCTTCTTTCTGCACTTCTTTTGTTTCTTTCTGCACATCTCTTGCTTCTTTCTGCACCCCACGTGCCTCTTTCTGCACCCCTTTTCCCTCTTTTTGCACATTTGTTCCTTCTTTCTGCACTTCTTTTGTTTCTTTCTGCACATCTCTTGCTTCTTTCTGCTCCCCAAGTGCCTCTTTCTGCACTCTTCTTGCCTCTTTCTACACCTCTGTTCCTTCTTTCTGCACTTCTTTTGTTTCTTTCTGCAACTCTCTTACTTCTTTCTGCATGCCTCTTGCTTCTTTCTGTACCCCTCGTGTCTCTTTCACACCCCTCTTCCCTCTTTCTGCACCTCTCTTTCCTCTTTCTGCACCTCTGTTCCTTCTTTCTGCATTCCTTTTGTTTCTTTCTGCGCATCTCTTGCTTCTTTCTGCACCCTACTTGCCTTTTTCTGCAGCCTCCTTGTAAGAGAGTAGGATCTGCTTCACATGAGTACCCCCACTTTTTGCTGATGCTTCACTGTTTTTCGACTTTAGTCTGGCTGGGGCCCTGCTAATCAGAACCCCAGGCTAGCTGCTTCCTCTCTAAAATGGTTTCCATGTGCCTTAGGCACATCTCTGATTAGAATCTGGAGTGCCCTTATGAGTCCCTAGTATATGGTATACTATGTACCCAGGGCATAGGTACCTCAAAGGCCTGCCAGGGGCTGAAGCATGTATTATGCCACCCCTGGAAGGCCAGCCAAAATGACACCACAGGTCTGCTACTGCAGCCTGGGTAAGGTGGTGCATGCACTCCTTACTGTGATATAGGTTACCTATATCACTACATATATACACACATATAAACCTATAAGTCACTCCTATGGCAGGCCTTATCAATCCTGAAGGCAGAGTGCTTGGTTCTTATGTGAGAGGGTGCCCCTGCTTGAGCAGAGCCCCTCTGCAGCATTCAGAGACCCTTCTCTGATGCCGTTTGTAGTGCAGCCTGACCATATACTCTTAAGCGCATTATAACCTCGCGTTAAATGCTAACTTTGGGATGGCTGCACGGAAACATGTCGTGTTTGGTGTCAAACATCTTGGAATACTACCCCCCCGCCAGTTCTGGCGGCAGGGGTAGCATTCCACCCTTCTAGAGGGAGAGATATGTACACACCGGCCTACCCGGTAACTTCTTTCCAGAGCCCTGGCATCACAAAATGGATGCCGCTGCCACAGACACGGGTCCTGCTGCTGACTGAAACTCTGGCAGGGGAGGCCTGGACAATAGGTTTCCTGTCGAAGGGAAGTGTAACCACCTCCCCAGACAGGATAGTGTGTATTGGGGCTGGGCGGGAGCACCCTCTGGTGCTTTGAAGTCCTGCACTGGGGGCACATTTGGTGTCCCTGTGCATATGCCAGTTCAAACCGGTTGCAGGGGCTACCTGCCCCTGCTCTGGTGCGATACTGGACAAAGGGAATGGGTGTAACCACCCCTCTTCCCTGACCCTCCCATAGGTGGGTCCCCAGAGTATGTCCAACCCCCTAACTTAGTATAAGTATGGGACCACAGTCCTTAGGACTTTAGATTACCCTGGACGAAACTCTGATACTGAATCCTGGACCTTCGATGCTCTACTTCAAGATTAGAGGACTGAAGAATCTCCCTTGGGGTCAAGGAGTGACTCCCCTGCTTGGCAGGCACCTGAGAAGCAATTGTCCGGTCTTCATCGCTGAAACTCCCGCCGGACGCCGAAGTCTTTGCATCACCAGAGGTGGATTTCCAGACTTCCCCGAGGCTGCCCTGAGTCCCCAGCAAAGCTGAGGCCCGTAGCTGTCGTGGGTAACGTGGAACCGTGACCCCTGGACACCGAGTACTTTTGCAAGTGCATCCTCTTCCTGGTCTCCCACGAAGTTGTGCTTTGGGCTCCGAGTAGCCCCTGCCTCCAGCACCAACTGCACCGAAGATCACTGGCCTCCACGAGTGTCCTGTGAGCCAGCTCCAAGTGCGTCCACTCAAGGCTCCTTCGCGGTCGCTAGTCCGTTGGCTAGTGGGCCCTCCCGAAGGCAACTCTTCTTCTGCTTGGGCTGTCCTGGTTGATCCAGACATGCCCTGACTTACCCTTGCTGGGTGAGTCCCTCAGACCTTGCTGGTCTGTACCACCGTCCTTCTTCTATTTCCACGAGACTTGCCGTTGCCAAGGCTTGTTGGGTCCAATCCGGTCGCCGACACCCCTGCAATCAACAGACGTCGTGGGACAGCTCGAATCCAGCTCCTGGTCGTCGTCGACGCCTCCTGGACCTCGTGGCTGAAGAGTCAAGACGACCGTCAACCTACCTGAAGCACCCGACATCGGTGGGCATCTGCTCATCGCCTTCCTGGTCACTGGCTAGTGACCCAGACTCTGTCCCCTCTGCTTTCAGGTTCTTCAGATCTTCGATCCAACCTTGGATCCACCCGAACACTTTTGACTTGGTCGCCAGCAGCACTTTGCAGCAGATCGCCCTTGAAAACGACGACGAGACCCGACCCCGAAAGACACCTATGCACCCGGCTCCCCTGGGTGAGGTAACTCGAGTACTCCGGTGCTCCCGTGGGTATAGGCTCTAGAACAACTTAGTTTTAAAGGGGTTTGCTCCAAGTCCTCCTCTAAGTGTCCTTTTTCTTTAAAACTCCAACCGCGACATTCCCCATAGAAGTCAACGGCGGCTCGCGGCTGTGTTCTCACACTGTACGCGTCCCCCGTGGGTCCCCTGTGTCACTACCTTGGGTGGTTCCTTGAGGGACAAGCACTTCTACAGGCTCTAGGCCTTGTGTCTAGCTCAGTCGTGGTTCTTATACCACTTTATTGGTATATGGTTTGGTACGCCCCTAGGGCTCAAACGTGTATTTGTGCTATTACTGTTGATAACTGACTTGTAACTTATGTACTTCAAACTCTAGCCTCATAAAGAGACTAGAGGGGTGTGTTTAAGACTAAATACATATATTTTAAATATGTACCTGGTGTGGTCCTCTTTCATTTGGTCACTCAAGAGATTATAGCCACACTAGAGTAGGTAGTGCGTACACCACACCTCACTAGTAATGTCTTCAAAGCCAGGAACCAGTGAGTCCTTGCCAGAATCCAGTGGGCTTCTTCCCTCCAAGTATGATAATCTCCAATTCTTGGAATTGAGAGCATTATGCAGTACTAGGAAGCTGAAGACAGGCAAAAGTGCCAGCACCCAACACCTCAGAGAGGTGCTTCTGTCAGATGATCTCAGAAGACCCCCAGGGTCTGAAGGGGTAGGCAGAGAGGGTGGGGCAGAAGATGAGGAAGGGGCCAGGGATGAAAATAACCAGGACCCAACCTCGGAAACTGGCCAGGAAGGTGACAATGACCTTGACCTGGAAAACCCAGCTATTCCTGTGGAGGAAGAGGAGAATCAGACTGACCTCCCCTTTGTCCCCCCAGGAAGAGTTGTGAGTGTGCCCAGAAGGCCTAGATCTTCTTCTCAGGAGTCTAACCACTCTGACACCTCAATAGGGACCTCTGTTTCCTCTCATAGGAGGGAATCCTCTCATGAAAGGAAAGAGAGACTGCTCAAGTATGGAGAAGCTCAGTTGAGACTCAGAAGAGAGCAGTTGGCTATAGACAGGGAGTCCCTAGAGCTTGAAAAGCAAAGAAAAAAGATGGGACTAGAGTCCCATGGTGGCAGAAATTTCCCCAGAGATAGGGAAAGGTCTTATGACCATAGAAACCTGAGCAAGATTGTCCCTCCCTACCAAAGTGGGGATGACATCAACAAATGAATAACTGCACTGGAGAGGGCCTGTAAAGTACAGAGGGTCCCTCAGGAGCATTGGGCAGCAATCTTGTGGCTCTCCTTTGCAGACAAAGGTAGAGACAAGCTCCTCACTGTAAGAGAAGAGGATGCTGACAATTACAAAGTCTTGAAGAGTGCTCTGATTGATGGGTTTGGCCTAACAACTGAACAATACAGGTTAAAGTTCAGAGATACCCAAAAAGTACAGACTCAAGACTGGGTAGACTATGTGGATTGTTCTGCTAAGGCTCTGGAAGGTTGGTTGATGGGCAGTAAGGTATGTGACTTCACAGGATTGTACAATCTTATCATGAGGGAGCAGATACTTAATAACTGTCAAAATCAGCTGTTGCATCAGTACCTGGTGGACTCTGATCTGACCTCTCCCCAAGAATTGGGAAAGAAGGCAGACAAATGGGTCAGAACCAGGGTGAGGCAGAAGGTACAGAACCAAGGTGGGGACCCAAAGAAGCAAGATTCTAAGAACTCTGACAAGGGTGGGGAGAAGGGTAAAGACCAGAAGTCTTCACAAGGCCCCCAATAATCTTCTTCAGGTGGGGATTCACAGTCTAACAAAGGGAAGGGCCAAAAGAAACCATGGTGCAAGGTCTGTAAGCAAAAGACCCACTGGACCAGTGATTGCACCAAGTCCAAAGACTCTATTCCAGCCCCCACCAATGTCCCTAAGCACCTGTTCCCCCTAGTACAGTTACAATTGGTGGTGGGAGTACACAGGCCAAGGGTTTAGTAGGGTTGACCCTGGGTAATGAGATGAGCTCTGACCTAGTCAGAGAACTCACTCAGGCTGTCCTAGTCTGTGATGGAGGCATGGATGTGACCTCCTCTGTGAGTCCCAGTAATCTGGGCAAGTACAGGCAACAGCCATTAATAAATGGAAAAGAGGCTTTGGCATTTAGGGACACAGGAGCAAGTGTCACCATGGTGACACAAGATCTTGTGGATCCTGGGCAGATTATACTTGGTGAAATGTACCAAGTGACCAATGCTAGCAATGTCAGAGCAGACCATACTCTGGCAGTTGTTAACTTCTCCTGGGGAGGGGTAACTGGCCTTAAGAAGGTTGTGGTAAGTGCAGACCTACCAGTTGAATGCTTGCTTGGCAATGATCTAGAAACTTCAGCTTGGGCAGAAGTGGAGCTCAGGACCCATGCAGAAATGCTGGGCATCCCTGCAGATGTGTTTGCTATGACCAGGTCACAGGCCAAAATGTCTAACACTGAACAGGCCTTGGATTCTGGAATAATGGACCAAGTGCCATCCAAGAGGAGGAGTAGTAGGGTAAAGGCAGTGCCTTCCCCTTGGCTCAGAAGGAAGATCAGTCTCTTCAGGGAGATGATCTCAGTCCTGAGGAAGGAACTGTCCCAGAGGAGCTTGAGCCTGAACAGGTTGAGTTCTTAGGGACAGGGGGCCCTTCCAGGGCAGATCTGAGCCAGGAGCAGCAGAGCTGCCCCTCTCTTGAACCCCTCAGACAGCAAGCTGCTGCTGAGGCTGCTGGGTAAGCTAGTAGTCCCCATACAGTGTATTGGGATGATGGACTCTTGTACTCAGAGTGTAGAGACCCCAAGCCTGGTGCCACCAGGAGGTTGGTTATACCTCTGAAGTTCAGGGGCTTCCTATTGACCCTAGCCCATGACATTCCTTTAGCAGGTCACCTGGGCCAGAACAAGACTTGGGACAGAATTGTCACTCACTTTCACTGGCCCCACATGTCTGAAGACACCAAGGAGTTTTGTCGCTCCTGTGTAACCTGCCAGGCCAGTGGCAAGGCAGGTGGCACTACAAAGGCCCCCTGATACCACTACCTGTGGTGGGGGTTCCCTTTGAAAGGGTGGGGATTAACATTGTTGGTCCCATGGATCCCCAAACAGCATCTGGGCACAGGTTTATCCTGGTGGTAGTGGATCATGCCACCAGGTACCCAGAGGCTATTCCCCTTAGGACCACTACAGCACCTGTGGTGGCAAGAGCCCTCCTGGGAATTTTCTCAAGAGTGGGCTTCCCTAAGGAGGTTGTATCAGACAGCAGTGCAAACTTTATGTCTGTATACTTGAAAGCAATGTGGAAGGAGTGTGGAGTGACTTACAAGTTCACCACACCCTATCACCCACAATGCAATGGTTTAGTTGAGAGATTCAACAAACCTTAAAGGGCATGATTAAAGGGCTCCCAGAAAAGCTTAGGCGAAGATGGGACATACTCTTGCCCTGCCTTTTATTTGCATACAGGGAGGTGCCTCAAAAGGGGGTTGGCTACAGCCCTTTTGAACTTTTGTTTGGTCACCCTGCCAGGGGTCCATTGTGCTTGGTGAAGGAAGGATGGGAGTTACCTCTCAAGCCCCCAAAGCAAGACATAGTGGACTATGTACTTGGTCTCCGCTCCAGGATGGCTGAGTACATGAAAAAGGCAACCAAAAACCTTGAGGCTAGCCAGGAACTGCAAAAAGCCTGGCATGACCAAAAGGCTGTACTGACTGTTTACCAGCCAGGGCAGAAGGTGTGGGTGTTGGAGCCAGTGGCCCCAGCAGCTCTCCAAGACAAATGGAGTGGACCCCATACCATTGTTGAACAGAAGGGTGAGGTTACCTACTTAGTAGACCTAGGAACACCCAGGAGTCCCCACAGGGTTCTCCATGTCAACAGATTGAAACCATATGTGGACAGGGCAGACATGGGCTTGCTCATGGCTACTGATGAGGGACTGGAGGAAGAGAGTGACCCACTCCCTGACCTGCTCTCACAGAACCCTGATGATGGGTCAGTGGATGGTGTAGCCTTGGCAGGCAGCCTCACTGCCCAGCAGCAAACTGATTGCAGACAGGTGCTCAATCAGTTCAGGCATATGTTCTCTCTGACACCCAGTCAGACCACCTGGTGCACTCATGAAGTGGACACTGGGGACAGTCTGCCTATTAAAAAAAAGATTTATAGGCAACCTGACCATGTCAGGGACTGTATCAGGACAGAAGTCCAGAAAATGTTGGATTTGGGAGTTATTGAACACTCAGATAGCCCTTGGGCTAGTCCAGTGGTCCTTGTGCCAAAACCTCACACCAGTGGTGGGAAAAGAGAGATGAGGTTTTGTGTGGACTACAGGGGTCTCAATGCAGTCACTAGGACTGATGCCCATTCAATACCCAGGGCAGATGAGCTAATAGACACTTTGGCATCAGCCAAGTATCTAAGCACATTTGACCTAACAGCTGGCTACTGGCAGATCAGGCTAGCTGATGATGCAAAGCCAAAAACAGCATTCTCAACCCCTACTGGGCATTATCAATTTGTGGTAATGCCCTTTGGTCTGAAGAATGCACCCGCCACTTTTCAGAGGTTGGTGAACACAGTCCTTACAGGTCTGGAAGCCTATAGTGCAGCATATCTAGATGATATTGCTGTCTTTAGCTCCACCTGGGAGAATCACCTGGTCCACCTCAGAAATGTTTTGCAGGCCCTGCAGAAAGCAGGCCTAACTATAAAGGCCACAAAGTGCCAGTTAGGGCAGAGTCAGGTTGTGTACCTGGGCCACCTTGTGGGTGGAGGCCAGGTTCAACCATTGCAGAGCAAGATCCAGACCATCATGGACTGGACTGCTCCAACTACCCAGACTCAGGTGAGAGCCTTTTTAGGCCTGACTGGGTACTATAGGAGATTTGTCAAGGGGTATGGATCAATAGTGACACCCCTGAATGAATAAACTTCCAAGAAAATGCCCAAAAATGTTCAGTGGACAGTTAGTGTCAAAAGGCATTTGATGACCTAAAGCAGGCCATGTGCACTGCTCCCATTCTACAGAGTCCTGATTACTCCAAGAAGTTCATTGTCCAAACAGATGCATCTGAATTGGGGGTAGGGGCTGTACTGTCACAATTGAATGATGAAGGTCAGGATCAGCCAGTAGCTTTTATTAGCAGAATGCTGACCCCTAGAGAGAAACATTGGTCAGCCATTGAGAGGGAGGCCTTTGCTGTGGTCTGGGCTCTGAAGAAGCTGAGGCCATACTTGTTTGGTACTCACTTCCTTGTTCAAACAGACCATAAGCCCCTCTTATGGCTAAAACAAATGAAGGGTGAAAACCCCAAACTGCTTCGGTAGTCCATTTCCCTACAGGGGATGGACTTTACAGTGGAACATAGACCTGGGAGTAACCATGCCAATGCAGATGGACTCTCTAAGTACTTCCACTTAGAACATGAAGACTCAACTGGACAAGGTTAGTTTAATGTCCCTACGTTTGGGGGGTTGTGTAGGAGAGTAGGATCTGCTTCACATGGGTACCCCCACTTTTGCTGATGCTTCACTGTTTTTCGACTTTAGTCTGGCTGGGGCCCTGCTAATCAGAACCCCAGCCAAGCTGCTTCCTCTCTAAAATGGTTTCCATGTGCCTTAGGCACATCTCTGATTGGAATCTGGAGTGCCCTTATGAGTCCCTAGTATATGGTATACTATGTACCCAGGGCATAGGTACCTCAGAGGCCTGCCAGGGGCTGAAGCATGTATTATGCCACCCCTGGAAGGCCAGCCAAAATGACACCACAGGTCTGCTACTGCAGCCTGGGTAAGGTGGTGCATGCACCCCTTACTGTGATATAGGTTACCTATATCACTACATATATACACACATATAAACCTATAAGTCACTCCTATGGCAGGGCTTCTCAATCCTGAAGGCAGAGTGCTTGGTTCTTAAGTGAGAGGGTGCCCCTGCATGAGCAGAGCCCCTCTGCAGCGTTCGGAGACCCTTCTCTGATGCTGTTTGTAGTGCAGCCTGACCATATACTCTTAAGCGCATTATAACCTCGCGTTAAATGCTTACTTTGGGATGGCTGCATGGAAACATGTCGTGTTTGGTGTCAAACATCTTGGAATACTACTCCCCCGCCAGTTCTGGTGGCGGGGGTAGCATTCCACCCTTCTAGAGGGAGAGACATGTACACACCGGCCTACCCGGTAACTTCTTTCCAGAGCCCTGGCATCACAAAATGGATGCCGCTGCCACAGACACGGGTCTGGCCTCCTGCTGATGACTGAAACTCCGGCAGGGGAGGCCTGGACAATAGGTTTCCTGTCGAAGGGAGGTGTAACCACCTCCCCAGACAGGATAGTGTGTATTGGGGCTGGGCGGGAGCACCCTCTGGTGCTTTGAAGTCCTGCACTGGGGGCACATTTGGTGTCCCTGTGCATATGCCAGTTCAAACCGGTTGCAGGGGCTACCTGCCCCTGCTCTGGTGCAAAACTGGACAAAGGGAATGGGTGTAACCACCCCTCTTCCCTGACCCTCCCATAGGTGGGTCCCCAGAGTATGTCCAACCCCCTAACTTAGTATAAGTATGGGACCACAGTCCTTAGGACTTTAGATTACCCTGGACGAAACTCTGACACTGAATCCTGGACCTTCGACGCTCTACTTCAAGATTAGAGGACTGAAGAATCTCCCTTGGGGTCAAGGAGTGACTCCCCTGCTTGGCAGGCACCTGAGAAGCAATTGTCCGGTCTGCATCGCTGAAGCTCCCGCCGGACGCCGAAGTCTTTGCATCACCATATGTAGATTTCCAGACTTCTCCGAGGATGCCCTGAGTCCCCAGCAAAGCTGAGGCCCGTAGCTATCGTGGGTAACGTGGAACCGTGAACCCTAGACACCGAGTACTTTTGCAAGTGCATCCTCTTCCTGGTCTCCCACGAAGTTGTGCTTTGGGCTCTCAGTAGCCCCCGCCTCCAGCACCAACTGCACTGAAGATCACTGGCCTCCACTCCACGAGTGTCCTGTGAGCCAGCTCCAAGTGCGTCCACTCGAGGCTCCTTCGCGGTCGCTAGTCCATTGGCTAGTGGGCCCTCCCAAAGGCAACTCTTCTTCTGCTTGGGCTTTCCTGGTTGCTCCAGACGTACCCTGACTTACCATTGCTGGGTGAGTCCCTCAGACCTTGCTGGTCTGTACCACCATCCTTCTTCTATTTCCACAAGACTTGCTGTTGCCAAGGCTTATTGGGTCCAATCCGGTCGCCGACACCCCTGAAATCGACAGACATCGTGGGACAGCTCGAATCCAGCTCCTGGTTGTCGTCGACGCCTCCTGGACCTCGTGGCTGAAGAGTCAAGATGACCGTCAACCTACCTGAAGCACCCGACATCGGTGGGCATCTGCTCATCGCCTTCCTGGTCACTGGCTAGTGACCCAGACTCTGTCCCCTCTGCTTTCAGGTTCTTCAGATCTTCGATCCAACCTTGGATCCACCCAAACACTTTCAACTTGGTCGCCAGCAGCACTTTGCAGCAGATCGCCATTGAAAACGACGACGAGACCCGACCCCGAAAGACACCTATGCACCCGGCTCCCCTGGGTGAGGTAACTCGAGTACTCCGGTGCTCCCGTGGGTATAGACTCTAGAACAACCTAGTTCTAAAGGGGTTTGCTCCAAGTCCTCCTCTAAGTGTCCTTTTTCTTTAAAACTCCAACCGCGACATTCCCCATAGAAGTAAACGGCGGCTCGCGGCTGTGTTCTCACACTGCAAGTGTCCCCCGTGGGTCCCCTGTGTCACTACCTTGGGTGGTTCCTTGAGGGCCAAGCACTTCTACAGGCTCTAGGCCTTGTGTCTAGCTCAGTCGTGGTTCTTATACCACTTTATTGGTATATGGTTTGGTACGCCCCTAGGGCTCAAACGTGTATTTGTGCTATTACTGTTGATAACTGACTTGTAACTTATGTACTTCGAACTCTAGCCTCATAAAGAGACTAGAGGGGTGTGTTTCAGACTAAATACATATATTTTAAATATGTACCTTGTGTGGTCCTCTTTCATTTGGTCACTCAAGAGATTATAGACTGGTAAAACAAGCTGCTTTACATTCCTTCAAGACTTAGCCTGAAGGCTGCTCTCCATAGCTACCACTAGGATAGCTTTCAATAAAGGTTGTCTTTAACCTATCTCCAATAAGGGGTTGTTTGGACTGGTGCAAGGTGCCCACTACAATTAGTGGACAGCATATACCAGGCCAACTTCTCAAACTCCTTGCCTCTTTCTGCACCTCTGTTACATTTTTCTGCACTTCTTTTGTTTCTTTCTGCAACTCTCTTGCTTCTTTCGGCACACTTCTTGCTTCTTTCTGTACCCCTCATGTTTCTTTCACTCCCATCTTCCCTCTTTTTTCACCCCTCTTGCCTCTTTCTGTACCTCTGTTCCTTCTTTCTGCACTTCTTTTGTTTCTTTCTGCACATCTCTTGCTTCTTTCTGCACACCACGTGCCTCTTTCTGCACCCCTCTTCCCTCTTTTGTACCCCTCTTGCCTCTTTCTGCACCGCTGTTGCTTCTTTCTGTACTCCTCTTGGTTCTTTCTGCACTCCTTGTGCCTCTTTCACCCCCCTCTTCCCTGTTTCTGCACCCCTCTTGCCTCTTTCTGCACATCTTTTGCTTTTTCTGTACTTCTCTTGCCTCTTTCTGCACCCCTCTTGCCTCTTTCTGCACCACTGTTGGTTCTTCCTGCACCTCTCTTGCCTCTGTCTGCACCCCTGTTCCCTATTTCTGCACCTCTTTTGCCTGTTTCTGCAACTCTCTTGCCTCGTTCTGCACTTTTCTTGCCTCTTTCTGCACCTCTGTTGCTTCCTTCTGCACTTCTCTTGCCTCCTTCTGCACCCCTCTTTCCTCTTTCTGCAACTCTGTTGCTTCTTTCTGCACTTCTCTCGCTTCTTTCTACACCTCTCTTGCTTCTTTCCGCACCCATTGTGCCTCTTTCTGCACCTTTCTATCCTTTTCCTGCACGTCTTTTGGTTCTTCCTGCACTGCTCTTGCCTCTTTCTGCACCCCTCTTGCCTCTTTCTGCACCTCTTTTGCTTTTTTCTGCACTTCTCTTGCTTGTTTCTGCACTTCTGTTGTTTATTTCTGCACTTCTCTTGCTTCTTTCTACACCTCTCTTGTTTCTTTCTGCACCCCCTTGCCTCTTTCTGCACCTCTGTTCCTTCTTTCTGCACTTCTTTTGTTTCTTTCTGCAACTCTCTTGCTTCCTTCTGCACGCCCCTTGCTTCTTTCTGTACCCCTCGTGTCTCTTTCACACCCCTCTTCCCTCTTTCTGCACCCCTCTTGCCTCTTTCTGCACCTCTTTTGCTTTTTTCTGCACTTCTCTTGCTTGTTTCTACACTTCTGTTGTTTATTTCTGCACTTCTCTTGCTTCTTTCTACACCTCTCTTGTTTCTTTCTGCACCCCCTTGCCTCTTTCTGCACCTCTGTTCCTTCTTTCTGCACTTCTTTTGTTTCTTTCTGCAACTCTCTTGCTTCCTTCTGCACGCCCCTTGCTTCTTTCTGTACCCCTCGTGTCTCTTTCACACCCCTCTTCCCTCTTTCTGCACCTCTCTTGCCTCTTTCTGGACCTCTGTACCTTCTTTCTGCATTTCTTTTGTTTCTTTCTGCACATCTCTTGCTTCTTTCTGCATCGTACGTGCCTCTTTCTGTACTCCTCTTGCCTCTTTCTGCACATCTGTTCCTTCTTTCTGCACTTCTTTTGTTTCTTTCTGCAACTCTCTTGCTTCTTTCGCCATGCCTTTTGCTTCTTTCTGTACACCTCATGTCTCTTTCACACCCCTCTTCCCTCTTTCTGCACTCATCTTGCCTCTTTCTGCTCCTCTGTTCCATCTTTTTGCACTTCCTTTGTTTCTTTCTGCACATCTCTTGCTTCTTTCTGCACCCCACTTTCCTCTTTTGTACCCCTCTTGCCTCTGTATGCACCTCTGTTGCTTCTTTCTGCACTCCTCTTGGTTCTTTATGCACTCCTCGTGCCTCTTTCACCCCCTCTTCCCTGTTTCTGCACCTCTCTTGCCTCTTTCTGCACCTCTTTTGCTTTTTCTGCACTTCTCTTGCATCTTTCTTCACCCCTCTTGCCTCTTTCTGCACCTCTGCTGGTTCTTTCTGCACTGCTCTTGCTTCTATCTGCTACTCTCTTGCACATTTCTGCACCCCTCTTGCCTCTTTCTGCACCTCTGTTGGTTCTTCCTGTACGTCTCTTGCCTCTGTGTGCACCCCTGTTCCCTGTTTGTGCACCTCTTTTGCCTGTTTCTGCAACTCTCTTGCCTCGTTCTGCACTTTTCTTGCCTCTTTCTGCACATCTCTTGCTTCTTTCTGCACCGTACGTGCCTCTTTCTGTACTCCTTTTGCCTCTTTCTGCACCTCTGTTCCTTCTTTCTGCACTTCCTTTGTTTCTTTCTGCAACTCTCTTGCTTCTTTCTCCATGCCTTTTGCTTCTTTCTGTACACCTCATGTCTCTTTCACACCCCTCTTCCCTCTTTCTGCACTCATCTTGCCTCTTTCTGCTCCTCTGTTCCATCTTTTTGCACTTCCTTTGTTTCTTTCTGCACATCTCTTGCTTCTTTCTGCACCCCACTTTCCTCTTTTGTACCCCTCTTGCCTCTGTATGCACCTCTGTTGCTTCTTTCTGCACTCCTTTTGGTTCTTTATGCACTCCTCGTGCCTCTTTCACCCCCCTCTTCCCTGTTTCTGCACCCCTCTTGCCTCTTTCTGCACCTCTTTTGCTTTTTTCTGCACTTCTCTTGTATCTTTCTTCACCCCTCTTGCCTCTTTCTGCACCTCTGCTGGTTCTTTCTGCACTGCTCTTGCTTCTATCTGCTACTCTCTTGCACATTTCTGCACCCCTCTTGCCTCTTTCTGCACCTCTGTTGGTTCTTCCTGTACGTCTCTTGCCTCTGTGTGCACCCCTGTTCCCTGTTTGTGCACCTCTTATGCCTGTTTCTGCAACTCTCTTGCCTCATTCTGCACTTTTCTTGCCTCTTTCTGCAACTCTGTTGATTCTTTCTGCACTTCACTTGCTTCTTTCTACACCTCACTTGCTTCTTTCCATACCGATTGTGCCTCTTTCTGCACCCTTCTTCCCTTTTCCTGCACGTCTTTTGGTTCTTTCTGCAATGCTCTTGCCTCTTTCTGCACCCCTCTTGTCTCTTTCTGCACCTCTTTTGCTTCTTTCTGCACTCTCTTGCTTCTTTCTGCACTTCTGTTGTTTATTTCTGCACTTCTCTTGCTTCTTTTTACACCTCTCTTGTTTCTTTCTGCACCCCTCATGCCTCTTTCTGCACCTCTGTTCCTTCTTTCTGCACTTCTTTTGTTTCATTCTGCAACTCTCTTGCTTCTTTCTGCACACCTCTTGCTTCTTTCTGTACAACTCGTGTTTCTTTCACACCCCTCTTCCCTCATTCTGTACCTCTCTTGCCTCTTTCTGCACCTCTGTTCCTTCTTTCTGCATTTCTTTTGTTTCTTTCTGCACATCTCTTGCTTCTTTCTGCAACCTACGTGCCTCTTTCTGTACCCCTCTTGCCTCTTTCTGCACCTCTGTTCCTTCTTTCTGCACTTCTTTTGTTTCTTTCTGCACTTCTTTTGTTTCTTGCTGCACACCTCTTGCTTCTTTTTGCACCCCTTGTGCCTCTTTCTGCACTCCTCTTCCCTCTTTTTGCACACCCCTTGCCTCTTTCTGCACCTCTGTTGCTTCTTTCTGCACTACTCTTGGTTCTTTCTGCACCTCTCTTGCTTCTTTTTGCACCACTCGTGCTTCTATCTGCACCCCTCTTCCCTCTCTTCACCCCTCATCCCTCTTTCTATACCTCTGTTGCTTCTTTATGCAGTTCTCTTGCTTCTTTCTGCACCTGTCCTTTCTTTCTGCAACCTTTGTGCCTCTTTCTGCACCCCCTTCCCTCTTTCTGCACCCCTCTTGCATCTTCCTGCACCTCTGTTCCTCATTTCTGCACTTCTTTTGTTTCTGTCTGCACATCTCTTGCTTCTTTCTGCACCCCACGTGCCTCTTTCTGCACCCCTTTTCCCTCTTTTTGCACATTTGTTCCTTCTTTCTGCACTTCTTTTGTTTCTTTCTGCACATCTCTTGCTTCTTTCTTCTCCCCAAGTGCCTCTTTCTGCACTCCTCTTGCCTCTTTCTACACCTCTGTTCCTTCTTTCTGCAATTCTTTTGTTTCTTTCTGCAACTCTCTTGCTTCTTTCTGCACGCCTCTTGCTTCTTTCTGTACCCCTTGTGTCTCTTTCACACCCCTCTTCCCTCTTTCTGTACCTCTCTTTCCTCTTTCTGCACCTCTGTTCCTTCTTTCTGCATTCCTTTTGTTTCTTTCTGCACATCTCTTGCTTCTTTCTGCACCCTACTTGCCTTTTTCTGTACCCTCCTTGCCTCTTTCTGCACCTCTGTTACTTTTTTCTGCACTTCTTTTGTTTCTTTCTGCAACTCTCTTGCTTCTTTCTGCACGCCTCTTGCTTCTTTCTGTACCCCTCGTGTCTCTTTCACACCCATCTTCTCTCTTTCTGCACCTCTCTTGCCTCTTTCTGAACCTCTGTTCCTTCTTTCAGCACATCTCTTGCTTCTTTCTGCACCCCACGTGCCTCTTTCTGTACCCCTCTTACCTCGTTTTGTACCCCTCTTGCCTCTTTCTGCAACTCTGTTGCTTCTTTCTGCACTTCTCTCGCTTCTTTCTACACCTCTCTTGCTTCTTTCCGCACCCATTATGCCACTTTCTGCACCTTTCTTTCCTTTTCCTGCACGTCTTTTGGTTCTTTCTACACTGCTCTTGCCTCTTTCTGCACCCCTCTTGCCTCTCTCTGCACCTCTTTTGCTTTTTTCTGCACTTCTCTTGCTTGTTTCTGCACTTCTGTTGTTTATTTCTGCACTTCTCTTGCTTCTTTCTACACCTCTCTTGTTTCTTTCTGCACCCCTCTTGCCTCTTTCTGCACCTCTGTTCCTTCTTTCTGCACTTCTTTTGTTTCTTTCTGCAACTCTCTTGCTTCCTTCTGCATGCCCCTTGCTTCTTTCTGTACCCCTCATGTCTCTTTCACACCCCTCTTCCCTCTTTCTGCACCTCTCTTGCCTCTTTCTGCACCTCTGTTCCTTCTTTCTGCATTTCTTTTGTTTCTTTCTGCACATCTCTTGCTTCTTTCTGCACCGCACGTGCCTCTTTCTGTACTCTTCTTGCCTCTTTCTGCACCTCTGTTCCTTCTTTCTGCACTTCTTTTGTTTCTTTCTGCAACTCTCTTGCTTCTTTCTCCATGCCTTTTGCTTCTTTCTGTACACCTCGTTTCTCTTTCACACCCCTCTTCCCTCTTTCTGCACTCATCTTGCCTCTTTCTGCTCCTCTGTTCCTTCTTTCTGCACTTCCTTTGTTTCTTTCTGCACATCTCTTGCTTCTTTCTGCACCCCACGTGCCTCTTTCTGCACCCCACTTTCCTCTTTTGTACCCCTCTTGCCTTTGTCTGCACCTCTGTTGCTTCTTTCTGCACTCCTCTTGGTTCTTTCTGCACTCCTCGTGCCTCTTTCACCCCCCTCTTCCCTGTTTCTGCATCCCTCCTGCCTCTTTCTGCACCTCTTTTGCTTTTTTCTGCACTTCTCTTGTATCTTTCTTCACCCCTATTGCCTCTTTCTGCACCTCTGCTGGTTCTTTCTGCACTGCTCTTGCTTCTATCTGCTACTCTCTTGCACATTTCTGCACCCCTCTTGCCTCTTTCTGCACCTCTGTTGGTTCTTCCTGTACGTCTCTTGCCTCTGTGTGCACCCCTGTTTGTGCACCTCTTTTGCCTGTTTCTGCAACTCTCTTGCCTCGTTCTGCACTTTTCTTGCATCTTTCTGCACCTCTGTTGCTTCCTACTGCACGTGTCATACCTCCTTCTGCACCCCTCTTGCCTCTTTCTGCAACTCTGTTGATTCTTTCTGCACTTCACTTGCTTCTTTCTACACCTCACTTGCTTCTTTCCATACCGATTGTGCCTCTTTCTGCACTCTTCTTCCCTTTTCCTGCACGTCTTTTGGTTCTTTCTGCACTGCTCTTGCCTCTTTCTGCACCCCTCTTGCCTCTTTCTGCACCTCTCTTGCTTCTTTCTGCACTTCTCTTGCTTCTTTCTGCACTTCTGTTGTTTATTTCTGCACCTTTTTTGCTTCTTTCTACACCTCTCTTGTTTCTTTCTGCACGCCTCATGCCTTTTTCTGCACCTCTGTTCCTTCTTTCTGCACTTCTTTTGTTTCTTTCTGCACATCTCTTGCTTCTTTCTGCACCCCACGTGCCTCTTTCTGCACCCCTTTTCCCACTTTTTGCACATTTGTTCCTTCTTTCTGCACTTCTTTTGTTTCTTTCTGCACATCTCTTGCTTCTTTCTGCTCCCCAAGTGCCTCTTTCTGCACTCCTCTTGCTTCTTTCTACACCTCTGTTCCTTCTTTCTGCACTTCTTTTGTTTCTTTCTGCAACTCTCTTGCTTCTTTCTGCACGCCTCTTGCTTCTTTCTGTACCCCTCGTGTCTCTTTCACACCCCCTTCCCTCTTTCTGCACCTCTCTTTCCTCTTTCTGCACCTCTGTTCCTTCTTTCTGCATTCCTTTTGTTTCTTTCTGCGCATCTCTTGCTTCTTTCTGCACCCTACTTGCCTTTTTCTGCACCCTCCTTGCCTCTTTCTGCACCTTTGTTCCTTCTTTCTGCACTTCTTTGTTTCTTTCTGCACATCTCTTGCTTCTTTCTGCACCCCACATGCCTCTTTCTGCACCCCTCTTCCCTCTTTTGTACCCCTCCTGCCTCTTTCTGCACCTCTGTTGCTTCTTTCTGCACTCCTCTTGGTTCTTTCTGCACTCCTTGTGCCTCTTTCACCCCCCTCTTTCCTGTTTCTGCACCCCTCTTACCTCTTTCTGCACCTCTTTTGCTTTTTCTGCACTTCTCTTGCCTCTTTCTGCACCCTTCTTGCCTCTTTCTGCACCTCTGTTGGTTCTTCCTGGACGTCTCTTGCCTCTGTGTGCACCCCTGTTCCCTGTTTGTGCACCTCTTTTGCCTGTTTCTGCAACTCTCTTGCCTCGTTCTGCACTTTTCTTGCCTCTTTCAACTCTGTTGCTTCCTTCTGCACTTCTCTTGCCTCCTTCTGCACCCCTCTTTCCTCTTTCTGCAACTCTGTTGCTTCTTTCTGCACTTCTCTTGCTTCTTTCTACACCTCTCTTGCTTCTTTCCGCACCCATTGTGCCTCTTTCTGCACCTTTCTATCCTTTTCCTGCACGTCTTTTGGTTCTTTCTGCACTGCTCTTGCCTCTTTCTGCACCCCTCTTGCCTCTTTCTGCACCTCTTTTGCTTTTTTCTGCACTTCTCTTGCTTCTTTCTACACCTCTCTTGTTTCTTTCTGCACCCCCTTGCCTCTTTCTGCACCTCTGCTCCTTCTTTCTGCACTTCTTTTGTTTCTTTCTGCAACTCTCTTGCTTCCTTCTGCACGCCCCTTGCTTCTTTCTGTACCCCTCGTGTCTCTTTCACACCCCTCTTCCCTCTTTCTGCACCTCTCTTGCCTCTTTCTGGACCTCTGTTCCTTCTTTCTGCATTTCTTTTGTTTCTTTCTGCACATCTCTTGCCTCTTTCTCCATGCCTTTTGCTTCTTTCTGTACACCTCATGTCTCTTTCACACCCCTCTTCCCTCTTTCTGCACTCATCTTGCATCTTTCTGCTCCTCTGTTCCTTCTTTTTGCACTTCCTTTGTTTCTTTCTGCACAACTCTTGCTTCTTTCTGCACCCCACTTTCCTCTTTTGTACCCCTCTTGCCTCTGTCTGCACCTCTGTTGCTTCTTTCTTCACTCCTTTTGGTTCTTTATGCACTCCTCGTGCCTCTTTCACCCCCCTCTTCCCTGTTTCTGCACCCCTCTTGCCTCTTTCTGCACCTCTGTTCCTTCTTTCTGCACTTCTTTTGTTTCTTTCTGCAACTCTCTTGCTTCTTTCTCCATGCCTTTTGCTTCTTTCTGTACACCTCATGTCTCTTTCACACCCCTCTTCCCTCTTTCTGCACTCATCTTGCCTCTTTCTGCTCCTCTGTTCCTTCTTTTTGCACTTCCTTTGTTTCTTTCTGCACAATTCTTGCTTCTTTCTGCACCCCACTTTCCTCTTTTGTACCCCTCTTGCCTCTGTCTGCACCTCTGTTGCTTCTTTCTTCACTCCTTTTGGTTCTTTATGCACTCCTCGTGCCTCTTTCACCCCCTCTTCCCTTTTCTGCACCCCTCTTACCTCTTTCTACACCTCTTTTGCTTTTTTCTGCACTTCTCTTGTATCTTTCTTCACCCCTCTTGCCACTTTCTGCACCTCTGCTGGTTCTTTCTGCACTGCCCTTGCTTCTATCTGCTACTCTCTTGCACATTTCTGCACCCCTCTTGCCTCTTTCTGCACCTCTGTTGGTTCTTCCTGTACGTCTCTTGCCTCTGTGTGCACCCCTGTTCCCTGTTTGTGCACCTCTTTTGCCAGTTTCTGCAACTTTCTTGCCTCGTTCTGCACTTTTCTTGCCTCTTTCTGCACCTCTGTTGCTTCCTTCTGCACTTGTCTTACCTCCTTCTGCACACCTCTTGCCTCTTTCTGCAACTCTGTTGATTCTTTCTGCACTTCACTTGCTTCTTTCTACACCTCACTTGCTTCTTTCCATACCGATTGTGCCTCTTTCTGCACCCTTCTTCCCTTTTCCTGCATGTCTTTTGGTTCTTTCTGCACTGCTCTTGCCTCTTTCTGCACCCCTCTTGTCTCTTTCTGCACCTCTTTTGCTTCATTCTGCACTTCTCTTGCTTCTTTCTGCACTTCTGTTGTTTATTTCTGCACTTCTCTTGCTTCTTTCTACACCTCTCTTGTTTCTTTCTGCACCCCTTGTGCCTCTTTCTGCACCTCTGTTCCTTCTTTCTGCACTTCTTTTGTTTCGTTCTGCAACTCTCTTGCTTCTTTCTGCACACCTCTTGCTTCTTTCTGTACCCCTCGTGTTTCTTTCACACCCCTCTTCCCTCATTCTGTACCTCTCTTGCCTCTTTCTGCACCTCTGTTCCTTCTTTCTGCATTTCTTTTGTTTCTTTCTGCACATCTCTTGCTTCTTTCTGCACCCTACATGCCTCTTTCTGTACCCCTCTTGCCTCTTTCTGCACCTCTGTTCCTTCTTTCTGCACTTCTTTTGTTTCTTTCTGCAACTCTCTTGCTTCTTTCTACATGCCTCTTGCTTCTTTCTGTACACCTCATGTCTCTTTAACACCCCTCTTCCCTCTTTCTCTACCCCTCTTGCCTCTTTCTGCACCTCTGTTCCTTCTTTCTGCACTTCTTTTGTTTCTTTATGGACATCTCTTGCTTCTTTCTGCACCCCACATTCCTCTTTCTGTACCCCTCTTTCCTCTTTTTGTACCCCTCTTGCCTCTTTCCGCACCTCTGTTGCTTCTTTCTGCCCTACTCCTGGTACTTTCTGCACTCCTCGTGCCTCTTTCACCCCCCTCTTCCCTGTTTCTGCACCCCTCTAGCCTCTTTCTGCACCTATTTTGCTTTTTTCTGCACTTCTCTTGCCTCTTTCTTCACCCCTCTTGCCTCTTTCTGCACCTCTGTTGGTTCTTCCTGTATGTCTCTTGCCTCTGTGTGCACCCCTGTTCCCTGTTTTTGCACATTTATGCCTGTTTCTGCAACTCTCTTGCCTCGTTCTGCACTTTTCTTGCCTCTTTCTGCACCTCTGTTGCTTCCTTCTGCACTTCTCTTGCCTCCTTCTGCACCCCTCTTGCCTCTTTCTGCAACTCTGTTGCTTCTTTCTGCACTTCTCTTGCTTCTTTCTACACCTCTCTTGTTTCTTTCTGCACCCCTCATGCCTCTTTCTGCACCTCTGTTCCTTCTTTCTGCACTTCTTTTGTTTCGTTCTGCAACTCTCTTGCTTCTTTCTGCACACCTCTTGCATCTTTCTGTACCCCTCGTGTCTCTTTCACCCCCCCTTCTTCCCTCTTTCTGTACCTCTCTTGCCTCTTTCTGCACCTCTGTTCCTTCTTTCTGCATTTCTTTTGTTTCTTTCTGCACATCTCTTGCTTCTTTCTGCACCCCTCTTGCCTCTTTCTGCACCTCTGTTGGTTCTTTCTGCACTGCTCTTGCTTCTATCTGCTACTCTCTTGCACATTTCTGCACCCCTACTTGCCTCTTTCTGCACCTCTGTTGGTTCTTCCTGTATGTATCTTGCCTCTGTGTGCACTCCTGTTCCCTGTTTGTGCACCTCTTTTGTCTGTTTCTGCAACTCTCTTGCCTCGTTCTGCACTTTTATTGCCTCTTTCTGCACTTCTGCTGCTTCCTTCTGCACTTCTCTTGCCTCCTTCTGCACCCCTCTTGCCTCTTTCTGCAACTCTGTTTCTTCTTTCTGCACCTCTTTTGCTTCTTTCTGCACTTCTCTTGCTTCTTTCTGCACATCAGTTGTTTATTTATGCACTTCTCTTGCTTCTTTCTACACCTCTCTTGTTTATTTCTGCACCCCTCTTGCCTCTTTCTGCACCTCTGTTTCTTCTTTCTGCACTTCTTTTGTTTCTTTTTGCAACTCTCTTGCTTTTTTCTGCACGCCCCTTGCTTCTTTCTGTACCCCTCGTGTCTCTTTCACACCCCTCTTCCCTCTTTCTGTACCTCTCTTGCCTCTTTCTGCACCTCTGTTCCTTCTTTCTGCATTTCTTTTGTTTCTTTCTGCACATCTCTTGCTTCTTTCTGCACCGTACATGCCTCTTTCTGTACTCCTCTTGCCTCTTTCTGCACCTCTGTTCCTTTTTTCTGCACTTCTTTTGTTTCTTTCTGCAACTCTCTTGCTTCTTTCTTCTTTCTTCATGCCTCTTGCTTCTTTCTGTACACCTCATGTCTCTTTCACACCCCTCTTCCCTCTTTCTGCACTTGTCTTGCCTCTTTCTGCAACTCTGTTCCTTCTTTCTGCACTTCTTTTCCTTCTTTCTGCACATCTCTTGCTTCTTTCTGCACCCCACGTGCCTCTTTCTGTACCCCCCTTTCCTCTTTTGTACCCCTCTTGCCTCTTTCTGCACCTCTGTTGCTTCTTTCTGCACTACTCTTGGTTGTTTCTGCACTCCTCTTGCCTGTTTCACCCCCTCTTCCCTGTTTCTGCATCCCTCTTGCCTCTTTCTGCACCTCTTTTCCTTTTTTCTGCACTTCTCTTGCCTCTTTCTTCACCCCTCTTGCCTCTTTCTGCACCTCTGTTGGTTCTTTCTGCACTGCTCTTGCTTCTATCTGCTACTCTCTTGCACATTTCTGCACCCCCCTTGCCTCTTTCTGCACCTCTGTTGGTTCTTCCTGTACGTCTCTTGCCTCTGTGTGCACCCCTGTTCCCTGTTTGTGCACCTCTTTTGCCTGTTTCTGCAACTCTCTTGCCTCGTTCTGCAATTTTCTTGCCTCTTTCTGCACCTCTGTTGCTTCCTTCTGCACTTCTCTTACCTCCTTCTGCACCCCTCTTGCCTCTTTCTGCAACTCTGTTGCTTCTTTCTGCACTTCACTTGCTTCTTTCTACACCTCACTTGCTTCTTTCCATACCGATTGTGCCTCTTTCTGCACCCTTCTTCCCTTTTCCTGCACGTCTTTTGGTTCTTTCTGCACTGCTCTTGCCTCCTTCTGCACCCCTCTTGTCTCTTTCTGCACCTCTTTTGCTTCTTTCTGCACTTCTCTTGCTTCTTTCTGCACTTCTGTTGTTTATTTCTGCACTTCTCTTGCTTCTTTCTACACCTCTCTTGTTTCTTTCTGCACCCCTCGTGCCTCTTTCTGCACCTCTGTTCCTTCTTTCTGCACTTCTTTTGTTTCGTTCTGCAACTCTCTTTCTTCTTTCTGCACACCTCTTGCTTCTTTCTGTACCCCTCATGTTTCTTTCACACCCCTCTTCCCTCATTCTGTACCTCTCTTGCCTCTTTCTGCACCTCTGTTCCTTCTTTCTGCATTTCTTTTGTTTCTTTCTGCACATCCCTTGCTTCTTTCTGCACCCTACGTGCCTCTTTCTGTACCCCTCTTGCCTCTTTCTGCACCTCTGTTCCTTCTTTCTGCACTTCTTTTGTTTCTTTCTGCAACTCTCTTGCTTCTTTCTACATGCCTCTTGCTTCTTTCTGTACACCTCATGTCTCTTTAACACCCCTCTTCCCTCTTTCTCTACCCCTCTTGCCTCTTTCTGCACCTCTGTTCCTTCTTTCTGCACTTCTTTTGTTTCTTTCTGGACATCTCTTGCTTCTTTCTGCACCCCACATTCCTCTTTCTGCACCCCTCTTTCCTCTTTTTGTACCCCTCTTGCCTCTTTCCGCACCTCTGTTGCTTCTTTCTGCCCTACTCCTGGTACTTTCTGCACTCCTCGTGCCTCTTTCACCCCCCTCTTCCCTGTTTCTGCACCCCTCTTGCCTCTTTCTGCACCTATTTTGCTTTTTTCTGCACTTCTCTTGCCTCTTTCTTCACCCCTCTTGCCTCTTTCTGCACCTCTATTGGTTCTTTCTGCACAGCTCTTGCTTCTATCTGCTACTCTCTTGCACATTTCTGCACCCCTCTTGCCTCTTTCTGCACCTCTGTTGGTTCTTACTGTATGTCTCTTGCCTCTGTGTGCACCCCTGTTCCCTGTTTTTGCACATTTATGCCTGTTTCTGCAACTCTCTTGCCTCGTTCTGCACTTTTCTTGCCTCTTTCTGCACCTCTGTTGCTTCCTTCTGCACTTCTCTTGCCTCCTTCTGCACCCCTCTTGCCTCTTTCTGCAACTCTGTTGCTTCTTTCTGCACTTCTCTTGCTTCTTTCTACACCTCTCTTGTTTCTTTCTGCACCCCTCATGCCTCTTTCTGCACCTCTGTTCCTTCTTTCTGCACTTCTTTTGTTTTGTTCTGCAACTCTCTTGCTTCTTTCTGCACACCTCTTGCATCTTTCTGTACCCCTCGTGTCTCTTTCACCCCCCTTCTTCCCTCTTTCTGTACCTCTCTTGCCTCTTTCTGCACCTCTGTTCCTTCTTTCTGCATTTATTTTGTTTCTTTCTGCACATCTCTTGCTTCTTTCTGCACCCCTCTTGCCTCTTTCTGCACCTCTGTTGGTTCTTTCTGCACTGCTCTTGCTTCTATCTGCTACTCTCTTGCACATTTCTGCACCCCTACTTTCCTCTTTCTGCACCTCTGTTGGTTCTTTCTGTACGTATCTTGCCTCTGTGTGCACTCCTGTTCCCTGTTTGTGCACCTCTTTTGTCTGTTTCTGCAACTCTCTTGCCTCGTTCTGCACTTTTCTTGCCTCTTTCTGCACTTCTGCTGCTTCCTTCTGCACTTCTCTTGCCTCCTTCTGCACCCCTCTTGCCTCTTTCTGCAACTCTGTTTCTTCTTTCTGCACCTCTTTTGCTTCTTTCTGCACTTCTCTTGCTTCTTTCTGCACTTCAGTTGTTTATTTATGCACTTCTCTTGCTTCTTTCTACACCTCTCTTGTTTCTTTCTGCACCCCTCTTGCCTCTTTCTGCACCTCTGTTTCTTCTTTCTGCACTTCTTTTGTTTCTTTTTGCAACTCTCTTGCTTCTTTCTGCACATCCCTTGCTTCTTTCTGTACCCCTCGTGTCTCTTTCACACCCCTCTTCCCTCTTTCTGTACCTCTCTTGCCTCTTTCTGCACCTCTGTTCCTTCTTTCTGCATTTCTTTTGTTTCTTTCTGCACATCTCTTGCTTCTTTATGCACCGTACATGCCTCTTTCTGTACTCCTCTTGCCTCTTTCTGCACCTCTGTTCCTTTTTTCTGCACTTCTTTTGTTTCTTTCTGCAACTCTCTTGCTTCTTTCTTCTTTCTTCATGCCTCTTGCTTCTTTCTGTACACCTCATGTCTCTTTCACACCCCTCTTCCCTCTTTCTGCACTTTTCTTGCCTCTTTCTGCACCTCTGTTCCTTCTTTCTGCACTTCTTTTGCTTCTTTCTGCACATCTCTTGCTTCTTTCTGCACCCCACGTGCCTCTTTCTGTACCCCCCTTTCCTCTTTTGTACCCCTCTTGCCGCTTTCTGCACCTCTGTTGCTTCTTTCTGCACTCCTCTTGGTTGTTTCTGCACTCCTCTTGCCTCTTTCACCCCCTCTTCCCTGTTTCTGCATCCCTCTTGCCTCTTTCTGCACCTCTTTTCCTTTTTTCTGCACTTCTCTTGCCTCTTTCTTCACCCCTCTTGCCTCTTTCTGCACCTCTGTTGGTTCTTTCTGCACTGCTCTTGCTTCTATCTGCTACTCTCTTGCACATTTCTGCACCCCCCTTGCCTCTTTCTGCACCTCTGTTGGTTCTTCCTGTACGTCTCTTGCCTCTGTGTGCACCCCTGTTCCCTGTTTGTGCACCTCTTTTGCCTGTTTCTGCAACTCTCTTGCCTCGTTCTGCAATTTTCTTGCCTCTTTCTGCACCTCTGTTGCTTCCTTCTGCACTTCTCTTACCTCCTTCTGCACCCCTCTTGCCTCTTTCTGCAACTCTGTTGCTTCTTTCTGCACTTCTCTTGCTTCTTTCTACACCTCACTTGCTTCTTTCCGTACCCATTGTGCCTCTTTCTGCACCCTTCTTCCCTTTTCCTGCACGTCTTCTGGTTCTTTCTGCACTGCTCTTGCCTCTTTCTGAGCCCCTCTTGCCTCTTTCTTCACCTCTTTTGCTTCTTTCTGCACTTCTCTTGCTTCTTTCTGCACTTCTGTTGTTTATTTCTGCACTTCTCTTGCTTCTTTCTACACCTCTCTTGTTTCTTTCTGCACCCCTCATGCCTCTTTCTGCACCTCTGATCCTTCTTTCTGCACTTCTTTTGTTTCGTTCTGCAACTCTCTTGCTTCTTTCTGCATGCCTCTTGCTTCTTTCTGTACACCTCGTGTCTCTTTCACACCCCTCTCCCCTCTTTCTGTACCTCTCTTGCCTCTTTCTGCACCTCTCTTGCCTCTTTCTGCATTTCTTTTGTTTCTTTCTGCACATCTCTTGCTTCTTTCTGCACCCTATGTGCCTCTTTCTGTACCCCTCTTGCCTCTTTCTGCACCTCTGTTCCTTCCTTCTTTCTGCACTTCTTTTGTTTCTTTCTGCAGCTCTCTTGCTTCTTTCTACATGCCTCTTGCTTCTTTCTGTACACCTCATGTCTCTTTAACACCCCTCTTCCCTCTTTCTCCACCCCTCTTGCCTCTTTCTGCACCTCTGTTCCTTCTCTCTGCACTTCTTTTGTTTCTTTCTGGACATCTCTTGCTTCTTTCTGTACCCCACATACCTCTTTTTGCACCCCTCTTTTCTCTTTTTGAACCTCTCTTGCCTCTTTCTGCACCTCTGTTGCTTCTTTCTGCCCTCCTCTTGGTTCTTTCTACACTCCTCGTGCCTCTTCCACCCCCCTCTTTCTTCTTTCTGCCCCCTCTTGTCTCTTTCTGCACCTCTTTTAATTTTTTATGCACTTCTCTTGCCTCTTTCTGTACCCCTCTTGCCTCTTTCTGCACCTCTGTTGGTTCTTTCTGCACTGCTCTTGCTTCTATCTGCTACTCTCTTAAACATTTCTGCACCGCTCTTGCCTCTTTCTGCACTTCTGTTGGTTTTTTACTGTACCTCTCTTGCCTCTGTGTGCACCCCTGTTCCCTCTTTGTGTACCTCTTTTGCCTGTTTCTGCAGGTCTCTTGCCTGTTTCTGCACTTTTCTTGCCTCTTTCTGCACCTCTGTTGCTTCCTTCTGCACTTCTCTTGCCTCTTTCTGCACCCCTCTTTCTGCAACTTTGTTGCTTCTTTCTGCACTTCTCTTGCTTCTTTCTACACTTCTCTTTCTTCTTTCTGCACCCCTCTTGCTTCTTTCAGCACCTCTGTTGGTTCTTTCTGCACTTCTCTTGCTTCTTTCTACACCTCTCGCTTCTTTCTGCACCCCACTTGCCTCTTTCTGCACCCTTCTTCCCTCTTTGTGCACCTCTCTTGCCTCTTTCTGCACCTCTATTGCCTCTCTCTGTACCCCTTTAGCCTCTTTCCGCATCTCTTTTGCTTGTTTCTGCTCTTCTTTTGCCTCTTTCTGTACTCCTCTTGCCTCCTTCTGCACCTCTGTTGTTTCTTACTGCACTGCTCTTGCAACTTTCTGCACTTCTCTTGCAAATTTCTGTACCCCTCTTGTCTCTTTTGGCACCCCTCTTCTCTCTTTCTGCACCCCTGTTCCCTCTTTCTGCACCTCTTCTGCCTGTTTCTGCACCTCTGCTGCCTCTTTCTGAACTTCTCTTGCCTCTTTCTGCATCTCTGTTGCTTCTTTCTGCACTTCTCTTGCCTCTTTCTGTACCCCTCCTCCTTCTTTCTGCACATCTGTTGCTTCTTTCTGTACTTCTCTTGCTTCTTTCTGTACCTCTCTTGCCTCTTTCTGCACACACAGGGCTACTTTTAAACTGACCTCAGGCTCAGCAGTGCACATATGCAAGTGCAGAAAAGGGCTGCTGGCCTCTAAGCTGCTATGCCCTATTATATGCTATGGACTTAGAAGTGGTTTTTATCCCCCTGCCCTATTATGTACTAGGGCCTTACAGGGGAGGTCATGCCAATCACATGGGTACCCCAAACCATAGTGTACCCTAGTGTATGTAGGTGTTTTCACTGTATTCCAAGTGTCGTTCAGCATATCACTGGCTCCGGGCCTGGTTAGGCAGAGCCCAGGGTCAGTCAGTTACCACCAGTACCAGTCAGTAAAAAGTTGGGGGGTGCCCAGGGCACACAATGACTTTGCAACAAGGCCTCTTTCTGCACCTCTGTTGGTTCTTTCTGCATATCTCTTTCTTCTTTCTGCACCTTTCTTCCTCTTTCTGGACTTCTCTTGCCTCTCTCTGCAATTCTCTTGCTTCTTTCTGTGCCTTTCTTCCTGTTTCTGCCCATGTCCTCTCGTTGTAGGCATAGTTAGATATTAGTATTTAAAAAACCTTAGAAATTCACTGAAAAAACCATAGGCTTCAGGGAAGTTATAGTTAGGAATTAGCATTTAAAAAACCTTTGAAATTCACTGAAAAAACACAGGTTTCAGGGACGTTATAGTTAGAAATTAGCATTTAAAAAACCTTTGAAATTCACTGAAAAAACCATAGGTTTCAGGGACGTTATAGTTAGAAATTAGCATTTGAAAAACCTTTGAATTTCGCTGAAAAAACCACAGGTTTCAGGGCCGTTATAGTTAGTCAACATTTCACTTGTACAAAACCAGAGAAATTCGGCCGTTATAGTTAGTTGAGCTAACTATAACTCGCGCCACCGCAATTCACTGCTGATGACGTCACATATTACATCATTCATGACATGATCAGTGACATAACTGATGACATCACTGATGACATCTCAAATGGCATCACCGAGGACATCAGTGTATTGAAGAATGAGTGGGTGTATAAGTGTCTGAATGCATGATTTAGTAGGTGCGTGACTGACTGTATAAGTGAGTGATTAAACGTGTCTTACTGAATGCATGGGTTAGTGACTAAACTGTGTGAATGTCTGTATCAGCCTGTCAGTTGGTGTGTAAGCAGCTGCATGGGTTGGTGAGTAGCTACATGAGTGTCTATATAGGTTATTGATTGGTTGTCTGAGCATCTGTATGGGTGCTAAGCAAAATATCCTGTGAGCCATATTCCTCCATCTATGTGTGTTGCAGAATGCAGCACACATTGAAAGATGAGGTAACAAGGAGATTTAAAAGCCTGATTCCTTGTAATGCAACTCCTGGGAATGTTGTACTTCCTAGCACATTTCCAACTTTACCTGGTTTGGTCAGTCTCAGAATGCATCTAAAACCAAGGGATGTGAATGGGTACCCCCATGCAACGGTCATGGAACCTCTCTCTGGTGCAGAATAAGGCAACACAGTGATTTGCAAATCATTGTCTCACTCAAGATTAATAACACTTCTCAGGGCTACACAAGGAGGCCTTGGGTGGCTCAACAAATCTCTGAATGGATTTGTGTTGTGCCTGTTCCATGTTGAGTTGTGCAAGAGCCACACATATTTGGTCATACATATATCCCTGAGTGCAGAAGTGTCTTTGCACCAAATTCCATGGAGGGCCTTCCCTAGCTTTGAGTGCAAGATATGATTGTCTAACAAACACATGTGCAATATTGTTTTTTCAGCAGATGTATTTAGAAAATCCAGTAAAACTGCAAGATAGGTGGCACATACACTGTAGTATCTGTGCTTCTCTAAGCGTGTGTTGCATTGTTGACAATTTGCATGGAAGGATGTCTTTAACATTGCATGTATGAAGAGATTGGGCTGAATAGGAAATATAGTAGAGTGGGCCATAGGCCCCAGGAGCTTTTTTCTCATGCAGATATGACTGTTGGGGACATCCATGTGTGTACCCTGGTAAAAGCAGTGAGAACTGATGTCTGATCAAACAGCTCATGATTCCTGGCTTGCTGCGCTGCCATGCAGCTTGCTGTTCCCTATGCTCGTCGGTGAGGAATGCACATGCATTCCTTGAATGCAGACTGAATCCAGGGGCAATCTTCCGGCCTGCCTGTAATGAAGTTACACAGACATGCAGGATGTAATACCACCCAGATTAACCACCTGGGCACAGCCCTGTCACACAGACTTGCCAATTGGTGCCACCCCAGTCCTGGAAAACTGGAAGTGTGCCCATGGTGTGTAATTCAGCATTACTCTCGATAAACTTGTTTTTACAGGGCTTGTATACTTAGCATCATTTTTCTTTCTTTTTTACCTGTCTCTTTTCCCCTAGGATCTTCACGCATTGAGTATAGGTATTTTGGTTTTTATTACATCCCTTCGGGTACCGGGCAACATTAAGGGGGTGTCATTATGTTACATTTACCTTAGCAAAGTCACTGTTGACTGTTTAGGTTCATATGTGACAACAGGACTCACAAGGAACAAGCATGCCTTAACTCCGGACAAGTTTATTTTATCTAAGAGTGTTATTATAATATTTCATAAAATACATTAGTTTGTCACTAAACAACTGAGATGACACATTTAAGACAGCATGGGTTTCCACAGGCTCGAGTAGAGAACACGAGCCGATCCTTCAAAGTTAGTCTGTCACAATGGGAAACTGACATTGGATGCTATGGTGTCTGATCTGTCCATGTCTTATGTGTTTTTAACACCTTTTATCCTTTAATATATATATATATATATATATATATATATATATATATATATATATATATATATATATATATAGTTATAGTTACAACCTATTATCCATAGGAAATCCGCGACATTCTATTTGAAATAACTCTCTTGCCGGTTGACGTATCTTGGCGAAATTTTCAAACTTTGTGGCCCGCTCCGGTCCGCTCCTACCCTGAAAGTCTCGGGGGATTCGTCAGCGGGGGCCGAGAAAAAGGGGGGTCCCAAAACGCGTTTTCCCCATGCACTTTTCCATAGGAAACTTTAGACACGGCTACAGCCCGAACTGCTGAACGGAATTACACCAAATTTGGCAAAGAGGTAGTTCTTGGTTCAGAAAGAACCCTTTTGTTAAATGGTGTAAATCCGTTCAGTAGTTGCTGAGAAAATGAAAAGTAAAAAGTTAGTGATATCTATGGCCGAGTAGGGTCCGCGTACCCTCAGCGCACCCTGCGCGCACCGTCCCGATCACGAGCTGCATGTTAATTGGCTGTCAGCTGGCTGTCAACATTCCGATTCAGGAAATGTTGGCAGCCATTTTGTCCCTCGGTAGAACCGAGGGACAGAAACAAGTGCGCAAAGCGCACAAAGGGGGCAGGGTAGAAACACCCTGACCCCTAGGTTTGCTCAAGGGGTCCCACAAGGACCCCCTGGGCAAAAAAACAAAACATTTTTTTTAAAATCGGCAGGATGCGCTCAGGGTGCGCGAATCCTGCCGAAAAAAATCGAGCGCGGTCTCCGCGCTTCGATGTTAATTGGCCTCGGGTGGCCCAAGTCCCGGGGGCATGGTGGGGGGATAATTTAATGTGTGGGGGCCTCAAAGGGCCCCCAAGCCCCGGGACCGCCACCCCCTGGGGCTTTTTGAAAAATGGTGCGGGAGGGCTCTGAGCCCTCCCGCAGCCCCGGGACCACCACCTCCCCGGGGCTTTTTATAATTAAAAATAAAACCAGTGTGGGGGGCTCCAGCCCCCACACGCCCCGGGACCGCCACCTCCCGGGGCACTAAACATTTTAATATGGGGGTCCGTTACGGACCCCAGAGCCCCGGGGACCACCACCTCCCGGGGCTGTGTACTGAATGGGAGGGGGCCGCGCGGCCCCCTCCTGGAGCCCTTGATGGCCCTGGGGACCACCACCCCCAGGGCCGGCTCCTGCAGTGTCCCGGGTGCCTACCCCCGGGACACTGTAGTCTGCTATGGCAGGACGGGAGCCTCGCGGCTCCCGTCCTGCCATAGCAATGCTGCTGGATATTGGAAGAGAGCAGGGAAACCTGTCTCTCTTCCAATATCCAAAGCACATTGCTTTCCACATGGGGAGCAGCATGTCAGCTGCTCCCCATGTGGAACAGCAATGCCGGCTCCCAAGGGACGTGGGGAGCCGGCGGGACTGTGGGGGATTGGGGACCCCCCACAGTCCCCAACGGAGAGGGCCAGCCCCGGGGATGGGGTCCCCGGGGCAAGTAGTGGCCCGGGAGGGGGCCACGCGGCCCCCTCTCCAAAAAAGAGAAAAAAAACTGTAAAAAAAAAATGGAAAGGCCGGCCCCGGGGGATGGGGTCCCCGGGGCCTTAAAATGGCCAGAGGAGGGGGGCCACGCTGCCCCCCTCAAAATAATAAATATAGAGGCCATGCCCCGGGGGATGGGGTCCCCGGGGCCAATACAGGCCCAGGGAAGGGGGGCCACGCGGCCCCCTTCCCGTTTTTTGTTTTTTTTTGTAATTTAAAAAAAAGGATAAGGCCCTGGGGGATGGGGTCCCCAGGGCCCAAAAAGAGAAAAAAGGAAGGGGGGCCACACAGCCCCCCTTCAGGGGACAAAAAAAAAAAACGTTCGGGCCCGCAGGCCTTGCCCCTTCCTTCACCACTCTGCAAACGTGCCCCCTGGCGTGTTTGCAGAGGGGAACAAATTCCCCTTGAATACTGGGGGTCCCTGGGGGCCAACTAGCCCACCAGGAACCTCCAGTATGCGCCAGGGGCTGCCTTGCAGAGACGTGTAGAGAGGCCACACCCCTTTTACACCTCTCTGCAACGCAGCTCTGTGGCGCTTTTGGAGGTATATGGTGGGCTAGTTGGACTCCGGGGACCCTCAGGATTCAAGGGGACTTAATCCCCCAACCTAAAACGCGCCACAGGGCGCGTTTGCACAGTGGTGAAGGGAGGGGCGGGGCTTCAGGTGACATGTGTGCAAACAGGCCCCGTGGCGCATTTTAAGATGGGAATTAAATCCCCTTCAATCCTGAGGGTCCCTGGGGGCCAACTAGCCCAACAGGTACATCCAGAAAGCGCCACAGAGCTGCGTTGCAGAGAGGTGTAAAAGGGTGTGGCCTCTCTACACGTCTCTGCAACGCAGCCCCTGGCGCATATTGGAGGTTCCTGGTGGGCTAGTTGGCCCCTAGGGACCCTCAGGATTCAAGGGGACTTAATCCCCCAACTTAAAACGCGCCACGGGGCGCGTTTACACAGATGTCACCTCAGGCCCCGCCCCTCCCTTCACCATTGTGCAAATATTCCTCTAAAATCAGCCGAAATACGAATTCCGATTTACTCACCTGTTATAAGGAGAGACCTCAGTGCTGTATCTTTCAGCCCAGTACTGGTCCTGAAAAGTAATTTTAACCGTACTTACCAGTAACTTGAATTTCCTTCCATAGGCTAACATTGACTGGTTTCAATTGGAAATTCTTCTAAGTGTGGAGTTTTGGAACTTTAAAATATTCCTGTAAAATCAGCCGAAATACGAATTCCGATTTACTCACCTGTTATCAGGAGAGACCTCAGTGATGCATCTTTCAGCCCAGTACTGGTCCTGAAAAGTAATTTTAACCGTACTTACCGGTAACTTGAATTTCCTTCATAGGCTAACATTGACTGGTTTCACTTGGAAATTCTTCTAAGTGTGGAGTTTTGGAACTTTAAAATATTCCTCTAAAATCAGCCGAAATACGAATTCCGATTTACTCACCTGTTATCAGGAGAGACCTCAGTGCTGCATCTTTCAGCCCAGTACTGATCCTGAAAAGTAATTTTAACCGTACTTACCGGTAACTTGAATTTCCTTCATAGGCTAACATTGACTGGTTTCACTTGGAAATTCTTCTAAGTGTTGATTTTTGAAACATACAAATATTCCTCTAAAATCAGCCGAAATCCGAATTCTGATTTACTCACCTGTTATCAGGAGAGATCTCAGTGCTGCATCTTTCAGCCCAGTACTGGTCCTGAAAAGTAATTTTAACCGTACTTACCAGTAACTTGAATTTCCTTCCATAGGCTAACATTGACTGGTTTCACTTGGAAATTCTTCTAAGTGTGGAGTTTTGGAACTTTAAAATATTCCTCTAAAATCAGCTGAAATACGAATTCCGATTTACTCACCTGTTATCAGGAGAGACCTCAGTGCTGCATGTTTCAGCCCAGTACTGATCCTCAAAAGTAATTTTAACCATACTTACCGGTAACTTGAATTTCCTTCCATAGGATATCTTTGCCTGCTTTTTGCTGAAAAAGTTTCTAAGTGTTGATTTTTGGAACTTTAAAATATTCCTCTAAAATCAGCCGAAATCCGAATTCTGATTTACTCACCTGTTATCAGGAGAGACCTCAGTGCTGCAACTTTCAGCCCAGTACTGATCCTCAAAATTAATTTTAACCGTACTTACCGGTAACTTGAATTTCCTTCATAGGCTAACATTGACTGGTTTCACTTGGAAATTCTTCTAAGTGTGGAGTTTGGAACTTTATAATATTCCTCTAAAATCAACCAAAGTACGAATTCCAATTTACTCACCTGTTATCAGGAGAGAACCCAGTGCTGCATCTTTTAGCCCAGCACTGCCCCTGAAAAGTAATTTTAACCGTACTTACCAGTAACTTATATTTTCTTCCATAGGAATCCTTTGTCTGGTTTTCAGCAGAAAAGTTTCAAAGTGTCGATTTTCACAAACTACAAATATTCCTTAAAAATCGCCTGTATGACTTAAACGCATTCTTTCAACTGTTTACAGGAGATGCACCAGTGCTGGATCCAGGATCCAACACTGAGTAACAAAAAGTAACGATAACAGTTTTTACCTCCTAAGTGAATTTCCTTCCATAGGATAACATTGGTCATTCTATGAGAAAAAGTTTCTAAGTGTCAACTTTTAAAGTACAATAATATTCCTTAAAAATCACGACTGTAACCAAAACGCTTTTACTCAACTGTTTACAGGAGATGTCCCAGGACTGAATCTAGGATCCAGTCCTGTGGTTAGAAAAAGTAATCCATAAAGTAACTAATTGCATTTAACTAGAAATTCACATTGAGCTGAATGTTGCATTGTGTTTGAAAATGTGTTGCCCATTGCAACAACTGTAACTACTGTACCTAAAAGTCTATTGCCTATGTGCAAAGTATTTAAACTAAAGTAATTCATTCTGAGAAAGTATTTTTGTAATGTATAATATAATTACAATGTAATTTAAAAAATAAAATATGTAAAAAAAATGTTTTCAAAAAATTTCGAAATCAGTATGAAAAAAATTTACATAACAATTAATACATTTAAAAATTGTCATTTACAAAACCTTTGAAATTCACTGAAAAAACCGTAGGTTTCAGACATGTTATAGTTACAAATTAGCATTTAAAAACCTTTGAAATTCACTGAAAAAACCATAGGTTTTAGGGACGTTATAGTTACAAATTAGCATTTAAAAAACCTTTGAAATTCACTGAAAAAACCATAGGTTTTCAGGGACAGTTATAGTTAGTTGAACATTGCACTCGTACAAAACCCGTGAAATTCCCCGTTATAGTTAGTTCAGCTAACTATAACTCGCGCCTCGCAATGCACTGCTGATGACGTCACATATTACATCACTCATGACATGGTCAGTGACATCACTGATGACATCACTGATGACATCTCAAATGACATCACTGATGACATCATCCACGTGATAATCTGATGCAGCTCTTCACACCCTAATATAACCTTTGATACACCCAATCTAAATTACAGACTGCCATTCGCAAAACCATAGACACTCCAACACCAATAACTACATACCCACTCACTGATTCTTAGGTCTACACACACACATCCACTCACTCACCCGTACAGTCACTCATACTTATGGTCACTCAATACAGGACTATCATATGCACTCTTACTCCTATATAGACACTCAAACACCGCCACTCATCCATAGAGGTACTCCCACACCTAGTCAGTCATGCAAATAATTAAACACACTGCCATTTACTCACCTATACAGTTATACACACACCAGCTCACTTAATCATACAAATACTAGCACATTGTTACGCTCTTATACAATCACTGATACAAGCACACACTCATCCATACAGCCACTATCACAATCACTCACTCTCGCTTATAGCTATTTATATACTCCAACACACATATATACTGCCTTTCACATATGTAGTTACTCACACATGTACCACTGGGACATACATTCACTCACTAACACACTCTTACACACACTTACCCACCCATACAGTTTATCACAGATGCACTCTTGAAACCATCCACCCAGTGAATCACTCACTCACACATCTATGCACAGTCGCACACACCCCATCCACACAAACACTCAGGCACCCATACAGATACTCAGACAACAAATCAATAACTCTTATAGACACTCATGTAGCTATTCACAAACCCATGCAGCCACTTACACAGCAACAGACAGATACAGACATTCACCCAGTTTAGTCACTAACCCATGCATTCAGTAAGATACGTTTAATCACTCACTTATAGAATTAGTCATGCACCTACTAAATCATCCATACAGACACTTATACACCCACTCATTCTTCAATACGCCTTTCCCTATATATATAAAAAATATTTAAACTTTACAGAAACACACAGTCACTGGATGATGTCATCAGTGATGTCATTTGAGATGTCATCAGTGATGTCATCAGTGATGTCACTGACCATGTCATGAGTGATGTAATATGTGACATCATCAGCAGTGCATTGCGGGGCGCGAGTTATAGTTAGCTGAACTAACTATAACGGGGGAATTTCACGGGTTTTGTACGAGTGCAATGTCCAACTAACTATAACTGTCCCTAAAACCTATGGTTTTTTCAGTGAATATATATATATATATATATATATATATATATATATATATTACTGCTCCGCTATGCACCAACTCAACGCACTCACGGATGGGTGCCAGTAATGCGGGGGTGCTCCCGCAAATCCATAAAGCTCCACACTCCTCCCGGACAATATCCCAAGAAGACAGCACTCACGGGGGCAGGTTCCAAAGATTTATTGTGAACCACGGGCACAACAAACGCGTTTCGGCAACAGCCTTTGTCAATGTTAGCCGTGAAATGCCAAACAATGTGTAAATACACTGTCACATAATAGTACATTACTTGCGCCCATGTCATATTATCTATAACATCTGATATCGCCCTGGATGGGCCAAGGCACCATAGTACCACCTGATACCTGTGCCAAAAGCTCTATCGCTTACATCCTGCATGTTCACTTGCAGATGTGTTGTACTGGTATTACAGCCTCTTTGTGAGGCTCTATGGAGGAATTAGTATTCACCATAAAACTGTAATATAGAGGACCGTTGCTTTTATTATTGCTTTATTGGGATATACTTAAAATGGGGTTTGCCCATTTTGGGCAGGATGTAAGCGATAGAGCGTTGATGTCTCATGTAATAGTGTTTGTTATCATTTACATACGAAGCATTGGTCCGTGCACCAGACTAAGATGGCGCTGGTTCTAGCGGTTAAGTTTTCCTTTGGGAATTAGTCCTCTGTTTATTTTTCTGGTACACGCATGCGTGATGAGAATAAAAATGGTGGTGTTTGGCGTTTCACGGCTAACATTGACAAAGGATGTAGCCGAAACGCGTTTGTTGTGCCCGTGGTTCACAATAAATCTTTGGAACCTGCCCCCGTGAGTGCTGTCTTCTTGGGATATTGTCCTGGAGGAGTGTGGAGCTTTATATATATATATATATATATATATATATATATATATATATATATATATATATTCACTGAAAAAACCATAGGTTTCTGACACGTTATAGTTAGAAATGAGCATTTAAAAAACCTTTGAAATTCACTGAAAAAACCATAGGTTTTAGGGACAGTTATAGTTAGTTGGACATTGCACTCGTACAAAACCCGTGAAATTCCCCCGTTATAGTTAGTTCAGCTAACTATAACTCGCGCCCCCGCAATGCACTGCTGGTGACGTCACATATTACATCACTCATGACATGGTCAGTGACATCACTGATGACATCACTGATGAATGAATGAATGAATGAATGAATTTGTACTTGTAAAGCGCACTGCTACCCTGAGGCATCCTGGCGCTGAACGCATACCGCTGTGGAACCCTTCCTGGCTTTTCCCTGTGAAATGTCCACTCCTGGGCACCCCCAAGGTGAAGCCAGGCATCCCAGCGCTGGTGGGGCCGTTGTGGAGATTAAGCAAGCTATTGCCCAGAGTTGCAGAGTGGGACCCATGATTAGAATAGGCACCGAGGCGAGAATTATCAGGTCCGAGGAAGTTGAGCCCAAGACCCGCCGAGGCGGGAATTGAACCCTGGTCCCGGGCCAGATCTCTGCATCAGGGTCTGCCGCTCTAACCATTGAGCCACACTTCTCCACTGATGACATCACTGATGACATCATCCAGTGACTGTGTGTTTCTGTAAAGTTTAATTTTGTTTTATATATATGCCAAGCTGTATTGAGGAATGAGTGGGTGTATAAGTGTCTGTATGAAGGATTTAGTAGGTACGTGACTGACTGTATAAGTGAGTGATTAAACGTATCTTACTGAATGCATGGGTTAGTGACTAAACTGGGTGAATGTCTGAATCCGTCTGTCTGTTGCTGTGTAAGTGGCTGCATGGGTTTGTGAATAGCTACATGAGTGTCTATATGAGTTATTGATTGGTTGTCTGAGTTTCTGTATGGGTGCCTGAGTGTTTGTGTGGGTGGGGTGTGTGCGACTCTGTGCATAGATGTGTGAGTGGGTGATTCACTGGGTGGATGGTTTCAAGAGTGCATCTGTGATAGACTGTATGGGTGGGTAAGTGTGTGTAAGAGTGTGTTAGTGAGTGAATGTATGTCCCAGTGGTACATGTGTGAGTAACTACATATGTGAAAGGCAGTATATATGTGTGTTGGAGTATATAAATGGCTATAACTGAGAGTGTGTGATTGTGAGAGTGGCTGTATGGATGAATGTGTGCTTGTATCAGTGATTGTATAAGAGCGTAAAAATGTGCTAGTATTTGTATGAGTAAGTGAGCTGGTGTGTGTATGACTGTATAGGCGAGTAAATGGCAGTGTGAATAATTATTTGCATGACTGACTAGGTGTGTGAGTACCTCTATGGATGAGTGGCGGTGTGTGAGTGTCTATATAGGAGTATGAGTGCATATGATAGTCCTGTACTGAGTGACCGTAAGTTTGAGTGACTGTACGGGTGAGTGAGTGGATGTGTGTGTGTAGACCTAAGAATCAGTGAGTGGGTATGTAGTTATTGGTGTTGGAGTGTCTATGGTTTTGCGAATGGCAGTCTGTTATTTAGAGTGGGTGTATCAAAGGTTATATTAGGGTGTGAGGAGGTGCATAAGATTATCACGTGGATGATGTCATCAGTGATGTCATCAGTGATGTCATTTGAGATGTCATCAGTGATGTCACTGACCATGTCATGAGTGATGTAATATGTGACGTCATCAGCAGTGCATTGCGGGGCGCGAGTTATAGTTAGTTGAACTAACTATAACGGGGAATTTCACGAAGTTTTGTACGAGTGCAATGTCCAACTAACTATAACTGTCCCTAAAACCTATGGTTTTTTCAGTGAATTTCAAAGGTTTTTTAAATGCTCATTTCTAACTATAACGTGTCTGAAACCTATGGTTTTTTCAGTGAATTTCAAAGGTTTTTTAAATGCTAATTTCTAACTATAACTGTCCCTAAAACCTATGGTTTTTCAGTGAATTTCAAAGGTTTTTTAAATGCTAATTCCTAACTATAACATGTCTGAAACCTATGTTTTTTTTCAGGGAATTTCAAAGGTTTTGTAAATGACAATTTTTAAATGTATTAATTGTTATATTTATTTTTGGATACTGATTTACTAAATTTTTTTAAACTATTTATTTTTACATATTTTATTTTTTAAATTACATTGTAATTACATTATACATTACATTACAAAATATACTTTCTCTGAATGAATTACTTTAGTTTAAATACTTTGCAAATAGGCAATAGACTTTTAAGTACAGTAGTTACAGTTGTTGCAATGGGCAACACAATTTCAAACACAATGCAACATTGAGCTCAATATGAATTTCTAGTTAAATGCAATTAGTTACTTTATGGATTACTTTTCTAACCACAGGACTGGATCCTAGATTCAGTCCTGGGACATCTCCTGTAAACAATTGAGTAAAAGCATTTTGGTTACAGTAGTGATTTTTAAGGAATATTATTGTATTTTAAAAGTTGACACTTAGAAACTTTTTCACATAGAATCACCAATGTTATCCTATGGGAGGAAATTCACTTAGCAGGTAAGTAGTGTTATCATTACTTTTTCTTACTCAGTGTTGGATCCTGGATCCAGCACTGGTGCATCTCCTGTAAACAGTTGAAAGAATGCGTTTAAGTCATACAGGCGATTTTTAAGGAATATTTGTAGTTTGTGAAAATCGACACTTTGAAACTTTTCTGCTGAAAACCAGACAATGGATTCCTATGGAAGGAAATATAAGTTACTGGTAAGTACGGTTAGAATTACTTTTCAAGGTCAGTGCTGGGCTAAAAGATGCAGCACTGGGTTCTCTCCTGATAACAGGTGAGTAAATCGGAATTCGTAGTTCGGTTGATTTTAGAGGAATATTATAAAGTTCCAAAACTCCACACTTAGAAGAATTTCCAAGTGAAACCAGTCAATGTTAGCCTATGGAAGGAAATTCAAGTTGCTGGTAAGTACGGTTAAAATTACTTTTCAGGATCAGTACTGGGCTGAAAGATGCAGCACTGAGGTCTCTCCTGATAACAGGTGAGTAAATCGGAATTCGTATTTCGGCTGATTTTAGAGGAATATTTGTATGTTTCAAAAATCGACACTTAGAAACTTTTTCAGCAAAAAGCAGGCAATGATATCCTATGGAAGGAAATTCAAGTTACTGGTAAGTACGGTTAAAATTACTTTTCAGGATCAGTACTGGGCTGAAAGATGCAGCACTGAGGTCTCTCCTGATAACAGGTGAGTAAATCGTAATTCGTAGTTCGGCTGATTTTAGAGGAATATTTGCACAATGGTGAAGGAAGGGGGTGGGGCCTGAGGTGACATGTCTGCAAACACACCCAGTGGCGCGTTTTAAGTTGGAGAATTAATTCCTTCTCAATCCCGAGGGAATCTAGGGCCAACTAGCCCACCAGATACCTCTAGTATGCCCCAGACAGCTGCGTTGCAGAGAGGTGTTCAGAGGCCACGCCCCTTTTTACAACACTCTGCAACGCAGCTCCGTGGCGCTTACTGGAGGTACCTGGTGGGCTAGTTGGCCCCCAGGGACCCTCAGGATTGAAGGGGATTTAATTCCCCATCTTAAAACGCGCCACGGGGCCTGTTTGCACACATGTCACCTGAAGCCCCGCCCCCTCCTTTCACCACTGTGCAAACGCGCCCCGTGGCGCGTTTTAAGATGGGGGATTAAGTCCCCTTGAATACTGAGGGTCCCTGGGGGCCAACTAGCTCACTATGTACCTCCAAAAAGCGCCACAGAGCTGCGTTGCAGAGAGGTGTAAAAAGGGGCGTGGCCTCTGTACACCTCTCTGCAACGCAGCCCCCTGGCGCATACTGGAGGTTCCTGGTGGGCTAGTTGGCCCCCAGGGACCCCCAGTATCGAAGGGGAATTACTTCCCCATCTGCAAACGCGCCAGGGGGCGCATTTGCAGAGTGGCAAAGGAAGGGGGCGGGGCCTGCGGCCCAATCGTTTTCCCCCCCCCCCCCAAGGGGGGCTGTGTGGCCCCCCTTACTTTTTCCTATTTTTGGGCCCTGGGGACCCCATCCCCCAGGGCCTTATCCCTTTTTTTTTTTTTATTAAACGGGAAGGGGCTGCGTGGCCCCCTTCCATGGCCGAATCCGGCCCCGGGGACCCCATCCCCGGGGCATGGCCACACGTTTAAATAAATTTTTAAGGAGGGGGCTGCGTGGCCCCCCTCCTCAGGCCTCCCTTTTGCCCCGGGGACCCCATCCCCGGGGCAGGCCTTTATTTTATTTTTTTATTTTTTAAAATTATTATTTTTGGGGAGGGGGGCCGCGTGGCCCCCTCCCGAGCCACTACTTGCCCCGGGGACCCCATCCCCCGGGACTGGCCCTCTTCGTTGGGGACTGTGGGGGGTCCCCAATCCCCACAGTCCCGCCGGCTCCCCGCGTCCCTTGGGAGCCGGCATTGCTTTTCCACATGGGGAGCTGCTAACATGCAGCTCCCCGTGTGGAAAGCAATTTGCTTTGGATATTGGAAGCGAGAGCAGGTTTCCTGCTCTCGCTCCAATTTCCAAAGCAGTTTGCAATGACAGGACGGGAGCCGCGAGGCTCCCGTCCTGTCATAGCAAACTACAGTGTCCCGGGGGTAGGCACCCGGGACACTGCAGGAGCCGGCCCTGGGGGTGGTGGTCCCCAGGGCCATTACAGGCTCCAGGAGGGGGCCGCGCGGCCCCCTCCCTCCATTGACAAAGCCCCGGGGAGGTGGTGGTCCCCGGGGCTCTGGGGGTCCGTAATGGACCCCCATATTGACATTTTAGTGCCCCGGGGAGGTGGCGGTCCCGGGCGTGTGGGGGGGCTCGAGCCCCCACACAGGTAAATTTATAAAAATTAATAAAGAAGCCCCGGGAGGTGGCGGTCCCGGGGCTGCGGGAGGGCCGAGAGCCCTCCCGCACCATTTATTTTAAAGCCCCGGGGGTGGCGGTCCCCGGGGCTTGGGGGGCCTTAGAGGCCCCCCACATATTATAAATACCCCCCCCCATGCCCCCGGGACTTGGCCCACCCGGGCAAGTCCAGCAAAACAACAACAGACAAAGAAATGGAGACACTAGCAGAGTGTGATAATAGAAAAACGGTGATTAATTTATCACAAGCCGTCCTTAATGAAGCTAAAATCCAACTCCTATCACTAGGACTATCATTCTGCCATAGAGTTCTTTGAATTATTGCTAAACGAGAATAGACATCATCAAGTTTATAATCGAAAATTAAAGCTGGCCAAATTTCATTTGCTGAAATCCAAACGGAAATTACAATCTGCGACAACAATGACTTTGAGCCAAGATACAACTCAAGATGAATTGCAATTATTGTACTTGCATCTTTTACAGGATCTGGGTGACCTATTAAATGAAAATTTGGAAGATCAGGAGTCAATGTTCACGCAGCATTTGATCAACCATCTAACACTGAAAGTGCATGCATGATCGAGTTGATACACCTTTCAAACCCAGATCGACGTTTAGACCATCTGCTCCATGGGATGCCCTTGACATATTTAATGAAAAAGTGATTGATGATCTTAAAAGGTTAAATCATATGACTCAAAGATTACAAAGGACACACAATTATCAGAAAGCAAGATATCAAGATCTAATAAAACAAACTGCAATCGCACAATGAAGTTGTGATTCATAATTCTGATAAGGGTGGTAACATTGTCATATGGCCATTAACAGATTATATGGAAGAAGCTTATAAACAGTTGAATGACAAACAATGCTATATGAGGTGCTCGCTTCAGCAAGCCAATGATAATAATGCTAATTAAAGAATGCAGTTGTCAGTATGAAAGAATGAGAGTTTACTTACCCGAGGAGTATATGTTTCTATGCAATGATTTTCCGCAATTGCCAATATTGTATTTAGTACCAAAATACATAAGAATGTAATGCAACCGCCTGGCAAGCCAATAATATCAGCTAAGGGCAGCACATTTGAAAATACATCCAAATATGTTGATTTCTTCCCACTGAAATATGTCAGGGCCTTACCCTCCTTTGTACAGGACACTATTGACTTTCTTTATGACATTCCATGGCACAATGATTACTTACTAATGACACAATGTCACTGCATTATGCACCAGCATTAATCACCAGGATGGCTTAAAAGCGGTTGAATATTATTTGAGGGGCAAACCACTGAGATTATATAATCTCAGCAAGATGTTAATTGCAATGATCAAATGGTATCTCAAGAATAATTACTTCCATTTTAATAAAGAGATATTTCAGCAAAAGCGGGGTGTGGCGATGGGTGCTTGCGTCTCCCCCAGCTACGCGTGTGTACACATGGGCTGGTGGGAGGAGTGGGTGCTAATCGCAGACTATGGCGCAACCTGAGATGATCATGTAATATGCTGGTTACATTAAATAGACAATTTATTTGTGATATGGATAGATATGCCTGAATCAGCAGAGGCATGTGTTGAAAGCATTAATGATGACTCATTGAACTTGAAGATTACGGCACCCATGAGTAGACAACAGGTGGAGTTCTTAGATGTGCAGGTATACATTAAAGACAACAAAATAGAGACACATGTTTAGAAAAGACACAGTGGGTAACTCAGAGCTGCATGCTAGTACTTTTCACTCCAAACATCTTAAAGCTAGCATTCCATATGGCGAAATGATCCATCTGAGAAGAAATTGTAGTCGCCATTAACCCTGGGCGAAGTACTACGCTACGCTCGCGTAGTTTGCGAAGTTTGCGCTACTTCGCACTACGCGAATTGCACGTAGCACAGTGCAAACACGCGTAGCGTAGCGGTCATTTTTTGCTTGCTCGCGGTCCTCAACATCAAGTTGGCGACCGCGAGCAAGCAAAATGACATCCCGGCGAGACTTTTTCCTCGTTCGCGATCAGCAACATCAAGTTGCCGATCGTGAGCGTGGAAAATAAACCTCCCGGCAAGATTCTCAACGCGGGAAGTCAGGTTTCTCATTACGAGTGGTCGCGTATGCTCGCGACCGCTCGCGATGAGAAACTACCAGTCCGCGTTGAAAGCTGCCGCTCGAGTAGAAATCTACTCGAGCGGCAGAAAACGACCGCTTGCACTGTGCAAGATGCGGTTTGCACTGATTGCACAGTGCGGACAAGCATCCGGCACTGTGCAATCAGTGCGAACAGCATTTTGCACAGTGCACTACGCAGTTCGCGTAGCTACGCTTAGCTCGCGTAGTGCGATGTGCACTTCGCGTAGCTACGCGTAGAGCTACTATGCGAACTACGCCCAGGGTTAGTCGCCATGAGGATTTAGGGAGTTGTCAGAGGGAAGCAAGAAACCGATTATTAGCTCAGGGCTATACTGAACAGATTCTTGATAGAGCAATGACGAAGATAAACTCAAAAAACACTAAATCAGTCTTATTTGGGAAATAGATAAGATACAGGATTCCAGTACAAGATTAATTTTGCCATTTAACAAGCAGGAGAAACAACTGAGATCGACTCTAAGACAGCATTGGTCTTTAGTTCAAGGGGATCCTGTATTAGGACCTTTAGGACCGAATTCTCCACTTATCACATTCAGAAAGCACCCTCAATGAGAGATGAGCTAGTTAAGAGCAGTCATGAAGTGATAGAGAAATCTAATTGGCTGTCCCCTAGGAAAGGTTTTTATAAATGTATTTCCTGTAGAGCTTACAAATTTGGTATCAATACTAGTGAGTACTGCACACCATTTCATGAAAGGCAACAAAAGAACATTAGCCATTTCAATTGAAAGACGGAGTATGCAGTATATGTATTAGAATGTGACAGTGGCCTCAGGTATGTTGGGAGCACCAAACTCCAGTTGCATAAACCGATCCTCCAGCATCTTAGAGCCATCACTATCACAGATAATTTGTACCCAGTGGCTCGGCATTTCAATGAAAGTCATGAAAAGAATCCTAAATGCCTTAAATACTTTGTAATTGATGCAGTCCTCAAGACAATTTGTGGTGGTAACCTTGAGCGTCTACTTAGGCAATTAGAATCTCGCTACATTTTAAATTTGGAGTCCAAGTCCCCAAATGGTTCGAATGTTGGGGAGGAGCTACGCACATTTTTATAACATGTGTCACACTAATGAAGAAGCAATAAGTGGCAATAAGCAGTGTATAGAGAATAAATATGTACTCAGTTAGGAAGTTTGTTTTTTCCCTTTTTACTTCAACACACTTTCCCTTTAGTACTTTTTGATTGGGCACAACGACACATAACCAAATGGTCAAATTGATCTTGATTCCAAAAGGATTAGGTGGAGTTTTGGCATAACTCCTAGGTACAAGTGTCTAGTTGAGGTTGGTTGGACGAGGGGGTCAAACAGTTTCATATGACGGAAGTAGAATTATGTAAACAGGTCCACCCATTATGGGCTTAAGTTGGGGTCAATGGGTTTTTAAGAATATTTGTAATACATTAATAATCGTAATACATGCAAACAAAATTCTGTTTTGTAAATATGAGGTTATTACAATTGACCTACAAAGGGCTACTCAAACCACATCCAACAAGATTACGTTTTAATGCATGGATTTCTATTTGTATTGATTTTTGCTTTTTTGCACCCATTCATCAACTTCACAGGAAACTCATTTACAGGGACCTACAATTATTATAAAATTGTGGGGCATATTATCAAGAACGGCGTTAAAATTATCGCCGGTTTAGCGGCAGAAAACTGCCGCTAAAGCGGCGATAATGGGCTTGATAATATGCCCTTGAGAATTCAATAGAAGCCCATGTTCTGGTGTCAACATGGGCTTCTATTGAATTCTCCAGGACATATTATCAAGCCCATTATCGCTCGCTTTAGCTGCAGTTTTCTGCCGCTAAACCGGCGATAATTTTAACGCCGTTCTTGATAATATGCCCCTGTATTTATATATATGCTGTGTTCACCTACACTTATCCATCAATCAATGTTTTTTAGTGTACTGGAGTTTTTGTACCTGGATTTGTTTCCACTTTGTATATATATATATGAATTTGTAATTATTTTGTAACCATTAGTTAGTTGCTTTATGCACAAATAGTGATAGAATGTATCAGTCTTTCTTCCTTGACTTTTTATTACATGGTCAATATATAAATGCCCATTGGATAGCGTGGCGTGCATGTGGACAAAGCCAGATTCTGGCCGAAAGCGTTATGTTGGACATGGGAGCCTGCCCAATGCCTAGTGTTGTTATTGTTGAGGACCCCATTGGTAGAATTTGTGGCTTGTCTGACGTTCGCCTGCGTATTGATACTGGTAATTTGGTCTGGTTCTCCCACTGCCACGTCCACAGTTCACCCCTAAAAAACCAGAGGGCAGGAGTGGTTGTGGATGAGGTCTACTTCGATTCCCCTCTGTACTGGGGCCCTCGCCAGGGTCCGAGTCCACAATGGAGGTGTTGGACGAGTCTGAAAAGATAATGGTCTGATTGTTTCTATATCTACCCTATTTTTATTCCTAGGGGGCTGGTAGGGGGTGTAGTAAAAAGTCTCATGTAAGTAGGGGTATGTTGTCTCTTGGTTGCAATTTTTGATGTCTTTCTGTATCTTGTTTATTTTTTTATTTTTGTCAAAGGTGTTGAATGTGGCAATAGTACTGTTGATTTTGTCAAGTAGATTCTTAGCGTCAGTAATAGTGGAATCATCAAAAATGATTTTCTCTAACTCTGCGATTTCTTCAAGTTCCTTTCGGCTATTTTAATGGCTGTATAGATGCCTAGGACCATCCAATGTCTGAAGCAGGTAGGAGCCAGATGACTGAAGCCTGTCTGAAATTTGGGCTCTTGTGTGAACATAGCTGGGATGTTACGGATTTGAAGCCAACGGGGAATCACATCAGAGTTTAAATATTCATTTAGCATATGAACATGGAGATTAGTACGGATCTGTTTTTGTCTTAAGTTTTTCAAGTTTGTCTAGCAGGACCCGTGAAGTGTTGGGAGCTCAAGGGAGGGGTTTGGAAGACTGGTAGAGGAGAGAGTATTTGTTGGATGTAGTCATCTGAGTAATTAGGGGTCTCCCTAGAGGACATACTGTGCAGATTATTTACACATAATGCGCTCAATTTGATTACGTCAGTCTAGAATAATACCCTCGCAACCCAGCGGTTGCTCAATGTAACAAAGAACAAAAACAGAAGAAGGCCTGTTAACCCAGTTGAGAATCAGGTAAATATGTTTAACAAGGTAACAGTGTCTCAACAGGTAATCACTAAGTTAGACAAGTACATAAGGGAAACAATCCAATGTGAGAGAAATGGAAATAAGGGAGACCACTATAATTAGCAAAAAAACTGGTCTATTTTAAGTGGAAGTAGTTGTATCAGCACTACATTACATTATATGTAACCCAATTTTTTGTGCACATACATGCTTGTCGAAAGGGTGAACTGCGCAAGTGAAAAGTGGACCGCAGGCCACTTCAATAACACAATCTCCTTGTGTTTTACACGTAACCAATGTGTACTACGCAGTACGCTTACCCTTCCATCCCCCAATTATCACATTGGTTTGGATACTCCATTTGTCCTCCTTAATTTATCTACAGGGACCACATCTTCATTATTTATTTTTCCTTTCCCCAACAGACTACCCCTGGATGCCTTCCACTTGACCTGATTTCTTCTTATCATGTGGGCACCGCACATCCTCCACCGGTAGACCTCACGCCTCTTCCTTTACCTTTTTTGCCATCTACTGGTTCCTTCCCCTTTGTTCATTTCTCCCTTTCTCCTCTTACCACCCTATACAGCCCTCATCTTGTCATTGTAACCCGGTCCTGATTATGACTTGAAATTCCACAGGTTGAAACGCCGTCGACCGTCCACCGCATCTGTGGGCGTTATTGTGGTTTCCCTAAACAACTGAATCTTTTTGTGAATTATCTACTGCTTGTTTTCATGACCATCAACCAAATTGTTCCTTGCGCTGTTTTTTCGCTATTATTTCACCTCTGTCACATGTCACTTGCGCTGTTCACCTCTTTCCATGAGCACGTATGTGCACAAAAAATTGGGTTACACTTGCGTATAATGTAATGTAGTGCTGATACAACTACTTCCACTTAAAATAGACCAGTTTTTTTGCTAATTATTGTGGTTTCCTTTATTTCCCTTTCTGTCACATTGGATTGTTTTCCTTATGTACTTGTCTAATTTAATGATTACCTGTTGAGGCACTGTTACCTTGTTAAACATATTTACCCGGGTCTCAACTGGGTTAACGGGCCTTCTCCTGTTTTTGTTCTTTGTAAATCTCTAAAAGTGGCATTTTCAAACACATAATTTAAAAATCACCTTTACTAAAAGGTGTGTTATTAAATTCTGAGTTCAAAGATCCTAAACTCTAACAGGCACATGCATCAACCTTTTTTGCGAGCGCAAACGGTGCGATTCGCAAATATCGGCCGTTTGCGCCCGCAAAAAGGGCTTCTGCGATGCATCAAGGCACTCGCAAGTTAAGAATTCGCAATTTATTGCGATTTCTTAAATTGCGATTGCATTTAAGGAATTGCACTTTGCGATTCCTTAAATGCAATGCAAGAACCACTTTAAAATAGCGATTTTGCTATTTGGGGCCGCAAATTACCGAGCAATTAAACTGATCGGTATTTGCAAAAACTTTGAAAAATGCACTAAAGTGCATTTTTCAAAGTTTCATGTTGCGCACACACATGCCCTTGGGGCATGTGTGTGCGCAACATGGGTGCACATCACTATTTCAGAGGTGCAACAGGGTGTCCTTTTGACACCCTTGAAGTTACATGCGCAATTTGCGAGTACCTATTGGTACTCGCAAATTGCGCATGTACTCTCATTCATTCCTATGGGCCTGTAGGCCCATAGGAATGAATGGGACGCCATTCCTTATTTGCGACTCGCAATTTGCGACTCGCAAATAAGGAATATGTAGAATCGCTAATTTAATAGCGATTCCTACATGCATAGGCTTTTGTGAGTCCTAATTGTGAGTCCTTAATTATCGCAATTAAGGACTCGCAAAAGCCTACTTTGATGCATGTGCCTTTAAATCTCTAGCTATTCCTAACTGAAAGTTACACTTGTAAAATTTTACAAGGCAGCTCCAAAGTTAGCCTATGGGAGAGCTAGTCCTTGCAATAGTGAATAGTGAAATACAAAGTATTTCACTATCAGGACATGCAAAACACACCAGTTCATGTCTTACCTTTCAAACACATTGCACCCTGCACACAGGGGTTCCTTGGGAATACCTTAGAGGTGTCTTACGTGTAAGAAAAAGAAAGGTTAGGGTCTGGCAAGTGGGTGCACTTGCCAGGTCAGCATTACAGTTGAAACTGGGCGCAGACACGGCAGCAGGTCAGAGATACCTTTGAAAGGCTACTTGTGTGGGTGGCACAACTAGTGCTGCAGGCCCACTAGTTGCATTTAACTTACAGGCCCTGGGCACACACAGTGAACTGTACTAGGGATTTACCATCTGCTAGAAAGTGGATTATTTGTAGTGGTGAATATGCATCTCCCACTGGCAATAAGGCCACTAACACAGTCTAGGGCCCAGGATAGGTCTCACAAAAGTATTCCCATGCTCAACCCTTGATAGCTTTCCTGTGAGCAGGCAGGCTTAACTTCAGAGACAGATATGTAAAGCATTTAAAATCACCAATTCAGTAAAAAATTAAGACACAACACACAATAAAAATCCAAAACCAGTTTATACAAAAAGGACATATCTTTATCTTTAAAATTACATCAAAACAAAAATATTACAATATGGGAAACTGGAGATATGAATTTTCAAACATTTAGCATTATAGAGCACATAGAAACCTATAGTGCCTATTGGGTCGTCTGGTCATGCTAGACCAGGAAAAAGTCAAAGATTCAGGCCGACCGCGATGGAGCGCTGTGCGGCTATCCCTCGCGGTAGGCCTTGGTCAAAGTTTTTACCTGCTGACCTAAAAACTTTACTGGAGCTTTTCTTCTGGGTTCCGTCAATGCTCTCTATCTGTCCGGATTTGGTGAGGGCCCACCGGCTTGCCTTTCGACGGGATCCAAGTCAAACTATGAAATTCAGATGTCTGGAGCTTTCCATCTGGACAAACCAGGGATCCAGGTCGGCTCGCGGTTGAAAGTGGGATGCTTGACGCTCGCAGTTGGAGCTGGTCAAATATTTTACCTTCGGACTTACAAACTTTTATGTAGCTTTTTCTCGTGGGGTCCCTTAATCCTCTTCATGATGCCAGGTTCGATGAGGATTTGGCAGCTTGGTTTTTGACCAGCTACCGGTCAAACTCTGGAAGTCGGACCTCTGGAGCTTTTCAGCGAGACATACCTGGAGGGCAGGCCAGCTCATGGTTGAGGGTCGCCGGCTTGGCTGGCCAGGTCGAGTCGGTCCACTTATGGAGTTTATTCAAAAGTTGATCCAAAGTTCTCCTAACTTCTGGAACTTCTTCCTGAAGTTTCTCTGAGGGTCCCAATGTGTCTAAAACCTACTCCAAGGGTCTGGAAGCTCCATGATGGTCCTTGCAAGTGTGGGACTTCAGTTCACACAATCCACTTGGACAAAACCCTTACAAATCCACTGGATGCACTCCAGGGTGGGGATTCTTGGTGGTGATGGTCCAGGTGAGCTCTGTTAACATGTAGACTACAGGGAGTCCACTCTTTATTCTTTTTGAAGCAAGTTAAGTCCACAGGTCTGTAGTTCCAGATTGTGTAGCAGGTGCAGTCATTCAGAGTGCAGGGCCTGGTTGGTGCAAATAAAACTTCCAGCATGGACCCTTCTTATTCTATTTGTTTCAAGCACCATATCTGAGAGTATCTGCCCCTCTCAGATACTTATTTAGTGTTCTCTGGGTCAGACAGGAGGGCACTCCTGTCCAATGAGGTGCAGGGAAACACCCCAGAGCATGACCATTTTCTCCAAAGTGTGGCACTATGGTCTTCCAGAAAGCATTATTCTTCCTAAATTCAATATGGCTGAAGACTCAGCAGAGAGAAAAGAGCTAGCTAAACCAACCTCCATGGTGGCTCATCTCCATATTCTCCCTCTCCCTGGCATCTGCACATTCGTTCCTTAAGCCTGCAATATGGCTGTGTTCAGAGGGGATGTGTGTAGATGGACCTGGCTTCTTCTGCCTGTCCCCTTCTTCCTTTGAAGTGTATTTTTTACGGCCCCCTCCCCCTTGCTCTGGCATTCCTGTGTAGCAGAACCCTCTTTTCCCAGGATGGCCCTGTAGAAAGGTGGAATCTGACTATATGGTTGCCCCCACTTTTTTCCTGGTGTTTTGCTGGTTTATGACTTAGTTGGACTGGGATCCTGCCATTCAGGGCCCCAGTCTATCTGCTTCCTCTATAAAATGGTTTCCATGTGCCTTAGGCACATCTCTGATTGGAATCTGCAGTGCCCTTATAAGTCCCTAGTATATGGTATACTATGTACCCAGGGCATAGGTACCTCAGAGGCCTGCCAGGGGCTGAAGCATGTATTGTGCCACCCCTGGAAGGCCAGCCAAAAGGACACCACAGGTCTGCTACTGCAGCCTGGGTAAGGTGGTGCATGCACCCCTTACTGTGATATAGGTTACCTATATCACTAAATACATACACACATATAAACCTATAAGTCACTCCTATGGCAGGCCTTATCAATCCTGAAGGCAGAGTGCGTGGTTCCTATGTGAGAGGGTGCCCCTGCATGAGCTGGGCCCCTCTTCAGCATTCGGAGACCCTTCTCTGATGCTGTTTGTAGTGCAGCCTGACCATATACTCTTAAGCGCATTATAACCTCGCGTTAAATGCTAACTTTGGGATGGCTGCACGGAAACATGTCGTGTTTGGTGTCAAACATCTTGGAATACTACCCCGCCGCCAGTTCTGGCGGCGGGGGTAGCATTCCACCCTTCTAGAGGGAAAGACATGTACACACCGGTATACCCGGTACTGACTTTCCAGAGCCCTGGCATCACAAAATGGATGCCGCTGCCACAGACACGAGTCTGGCCTCCTGCTGCTGGCCGAAACTCCGGCAGGGGAGGCCTGGACAATAGGTTTCCTGTCCCAGGGAGGTGTGACCACCTCCCCAGACAGGATAGTGTGTATTGGGGCTGGGCGGAAGCACTCTCGGGTGCTTTGAAATCCTGCACTGGGGGCACACTTGGTGTCCCTGTGCATACCCCAGTTCAAACCGGCTCAGGGGCTTCCAGCCCCTGCTCTGGCGCGAAACTGGACAAAGGGAAAGGGGTGTAACCACCCCTCTGCCCTGACCCTCCCATAGGTGGGGCCACAGAGTATGTCCAACCCCCTACCTTAGTATAAGTAGGGGACCCCAGTACTTAGGACTTTAGATTTACCTGGACAAAACTCTGACACAGAATCCTGGACCTTCAACGCTCTACTTTAAGATTAGAGGACTGAAGAATCTCCCTTGGGGTCAAGGAGTGACTCCCCTGCTTGGCAGGCACCAAAGAAGCAATTGTCCGGTCTGCATCGCTGAAGCTCCCGTCGGACTCCGAAGTCTTTGCATCACCAGAGGTGGATTTCCAGACTTCCCCGAGGCTGCCCTGAGTCCCCAGCAAAGCTGAGGCCCGTAGCTGTCGTGGGTAACGTGGAACTGTGACCCCTGGACACCGATCGCATTTGCAAGTGCATCCTCTTCTCGGTCTCCCATGAAGTCGTGCTTTGGGCTCCGAGTAGCCCCAGCCTCCAGCACCAACTGCACCGAAGATCACTGGCCTCCACTCCACGAGTGTCCTGTGAGCCAGCTCCACGTGCATCATCTTGAGGCTCCTTCGCGGTCGCTAGTCTGTTGGCTAGTAGGCCCTCCCGAAGTCCAATCTTTTTCTGCTTGGGCTCCCTGGTTGCTACAGGTGTGCCCTGACTTATCCTCACTGGGTGAGTCCTCCAGACCTTGCTGGTCTGCAACATTGTCCTTCTTCTATTTCCACAAGACTTGCCATTGCCAAGGCTTATTGGGTCCAATCCGGTCGGCAACACCCCTGCAATCGACAAACGTTGTGGGACAGCTCGAATCCAGCTCCTGGTTGTCGTCGACGCCTCCTGGACCTCGTGGCTGAAGAGTCAAGACGTCCATCAACCTACCTGAAGCACTCGACATCGGTGGGCATCTGCTCATCGCCTTCCTGGTCACTGGCTAGTGACCCAGACTCTGTCCCCTCTGCTTTCAGGTTCTTCAGATCTTCGATCCACCTTTGGATCCACCCGAACACTTTCGACTTGGCCGCCAGCAGCACTTTGCAGCAGATCGCCATTGAAAGCGACGACGAAACCCGACCCCGAAAGACACCTATGCATCCGGCTCCCCTGGGTGAGGTAACTCGAGTACTCCGGTGCTCCCGTGGGTATTGACACTAGAACAGCCTAGTTCTCAAAGGGTTTGCTCCAAGTCCTCCTCTAAGTGACCCTTTTCTTTTAAATTCTAATCGCGACTTTCCCCATAGAAGTTAACGGTGGTTCGCGGCTGTGTTCATACACTGCACGCGTCCCCCGTGGGTCCCCTGTGTCACTGCCTTGGGTGGTTCCTTGTGGTCCAAGCACTTCTACAGGCTCTAGGCCTTGTGTCTAGCTCAGTCGTGGTTCTTATACCACTTTATTGGTATATGGTTTGGTACGCCCCTGGGGCTCAAACGTGTATTTGTGCTATTACTGTAGATAACTAACTTATAATTTATGTACTTCGAACTCTAGCCTCATAAAGAGACTAGAGGGGTGTGTTTAGCAATAAATACATATATTTTGAATATATACCTGGTGTGGTCCTCTTTCATTTGGTCACTCAAGAGATTATAGACTGGTAAAACAAGCTGCTTTACATTCCTTCAAGACTTAGCCTGAAGGCTGCTCTCCATAGCTACCACTAGGATAGCTTTCAATAAAGGTTGTCTTTAACCTATCTCCAATAAGGGGTTGTTTGGACTGGTGCAAGGTGCCCACTATAATTAGTGGACAGCATATGCCAGGCCAACTTCTCACATTGGTGTGCAGCGTGTGGGATTCCAGCTTGCTATTCTTTTACCAGATAATCTCAATTGAATTGATCAACTAAAAACCACTAAGGGTACCTAAGGTACATATAAATCAAGCTTAGTAATACAGTAAGTTCTACTGAACTTAGAGTTGTGTGTTAAGGGACAGCACACCCTTTCTATAACTCAAGAGAGTTTAGTAGGCCACACTAGAGTAGGTAGTGCATACACCACACCTCACTAGTAATGTCTTCAAAGCCAGGACCCAGTGAGTCCTTGCCAGAAGCCAGTGGGCTTCTTCCCTCCAAGTATGATAAACTCCCATTCTTGGAATTGAGAGCATTATGCAATACTAGGAAGTTGAAGGCAGGCAAAAGTGCCAGCACCCAACACCTCAGGGAGGTGTTACTAGCTGATGATCTCAGGAGGCCCCTAGGGTCTGAAGGGGTAGGCAAAGAGGGTGGGGCAGAAGATGAGGAAGGGGTCAGGGGTGAAGAAACCCAGCCCCCCCCCCTCTGAAACTGGCCAGGAAGGTGAAAATGACCTTATCCTGGAAAACCCAATTCCTCCTGTGGAGGAGGGGGAGGATCAGACTGACCTCCCCTTTGTCCCCCCAGGAAGAGTTCTGAGTGTGCCCAGAAGGTCTAGGTCTCCTTCTCAGGAGTCTAACCACTCTGACACCTCAATAGGGACCTCTATCTCCTCTCATAGGAGGGAATCCTCTCATGAGAGGAGAAAGAGACTGATTCAGTATGAGCAAGCCCAGCTTGAACTCAGAAAACAGCAATTGGCTATAGACAGGGAGTCCCTAGATCTCTATAGAGAGAGAAAAAAGATGGGACTAGAGTCCCATGGTGGCAGCAATTTCCCCAGAGATAGGGAAAGGTCTTATGACCATAGAAACCTGAGCAAGATTGTCCCTCCCTACCAGAGTGGGGATGACATCCACAAATGGATAACTGCTCTAGAGAGGGCCTGTAAAGTACAGAGGGTCCCTCAGGAGCAGTGGGCAGCAATCTTGTGGCTCTCCTTTGCAGACAAAGGTAGAGATAAGCTCCTCACTGTTAGAGAGGAGGATGCTGACAATTACAAAGTCTGGAAGAGTGCTCTGATAGATGGGTTTGGCCTAACCACTGAACAGTATAGGTTGAAGTTCAGAGACACCCAAAAGGCTCAGACTCAAGACTGGGTTGATTTTGTAGATTGTGCTACTAAGGCTCTGGAAGGTTGGCTACATGGCAACAAGGTGCATGACTTTTAGGATTGTACAATTTGATTATGAGGGAGCAGATCCTTAATAATTGTCAAAACCAGCTTTTACACCAGTACCTGGTGGACTCTGATCTGACCTCTCCCCAAGAATTGGGAAAGAAGGCAGAAAAATGGGTCAGAACCAGAGTAAAGACTAAGAATCAGGGTGGTGACCAGAAGAAAGATTCTACCAAGTCCCAAGAGAAAGGTGGGGATAAATCTAAGGATAAATCCACTACAGGGCCCCAAAAGTCCTCTTCTGGGGGTGGGTCCCAAACTCCTTCCTCTCCTGAAAAGAAACCATATTGCCATGTCTGTAAAAAGCCTGGACACTGGAAAACTGATCCCAGTTGCCCCAGGATTGGCAATAAAGAAAATGTTCTTCCAACAACTACTACCACCCCTCCTGGTACTACCAGTAGTAATCCTCCAGTTGGGAGTAGTGTACCCAAAAAGTTAGGTGCTTTTGAAAGGGGAACAGAGGTGGGCCCTAGTTTAGACAGGACCCCCTCAACAGACTCCTCTGACTCTGATGGTGGTATAGGATTTGCCACCTTTACCATGGGTCCCAATGAATTGGGCAGGTACAGACTGGAGCCAATAATTAATGGTCAGAAAGCTGTGGCATTTAGGGACACAGGGGCTAGTGTCACCATGGTGGCAGGGAAACTAGTCCCCCTCACCAGCTTTTACCTGAGTTTAAATACCAGGTAACCAACATTGATGGTGTCAGAACAGATCACCCCATGGCCATAGTCAATCTCAGCTGGGAAGGGGTCACAGGCCCAAAAAGAGTGGCAGTGTCCCCAACCTTGCCTGTAGATTGCCTGATGGGCAATGATCTGGAAATTTCAGCCTGGGCTGAAGTTGAACACCAAGCCCATCTGAGAATGCTGGGCGTCCCTGTAAAGGTTAGTAGGGCTGTGATGGCCACAGCCCAAGCCCAGGAAATTTTGGAGAGATGGAGCCTGGAAGAATGGCCCACTCTCCCCAAAAGAGAGCACAGGGGTTGAAGAAAAGTCTTCTCCCCTCCAGACAGTAGGTAAGGGTCAGCCTCCTCAGGGAACTGACCCTACCCCTAGTGAAGGAACTGCCCCAGAGGTAGTCAGGCCTGGCCTGGCCACCCCCTGATGGCAGAGGGCCCTTCCAAGGTGGTACCCAGTCTGGAGCAGGTAACCTGCCCCTCTCTACCCTGCCTCAGTCAGCCCAGGGCTGCAGAGGTCAGGGAGGTCAGTGGACCCCCAGGGCCCCCTGTCCAGAGGAACCCCCATCAGCAGATTAGGGGCACCCAGTCTAGTAGCCCTAGCCAGGTGAAAATTCCTCAACACATTGAGGGATCCCCCATACCTTTGTGTAGGGACCTCCCCCAGAAGGACTCTGTTAGGCAAGGGCAAACCTGGGACCAAAAGGTTCCAAACCTGCCATGTCCCTCCAGTGGTCCATCCAAAGGGACCCAACCCCCAGCTGTAGGCAGCCAAAGGTTGACCTTTAGGGCAAAGTGCAACTCAGTCATGGAAAGACAGGCATACATGCTGACCAGTGATCTGAGGAAGCTGAGACCAACCTCCCTAGGGCCTCGCTTCCCTACTCAGACACCTCACCAGCCTTGTACTTTACCAAAGCACACCACAGGTAGTAATTCCCCATGGTGGAGACCCTCTCATACCCTTAAGGTGAGGGATTGCTTAGTGGACCATAAGACAGGGGGCAACCATGCTATTGCAGGTGCTTCCTTATATGGCCACTTAGTCAATAAAGGCTCAACTGGCCAAGGTTAGCCTTATCTCCTTTCGTTTGGGGGGGGTTATGTAGGAAGGTGGAATCTGACTATATGGTTGCCCCCACTTTTTTCCTGGTGTTTTGCTGGTTTATGACTTAGTTGGACTGGGATCCTGCCATTCAGGGCCCCAGTCTATCTGCTTCCTCTATAAAATGGTTTCCATGTGCCTTAGGCACATCTCTGATTGGAATCTGGAGTGCCCTTATAAGTCCCTAGTATATGGTATACTATGTACCCAGGGCATAGGTACCTCAGAGGCCTGCCAGGGGCTGAAGCATGTATTGTGCCACCCCTGGAAGGCCAGCCAAAAGGACACCACAGGTCTGCTACTGCAGCCTGGGTAAGGTGGTGCATGCACCCCTTACTGTGATATAGGCTACCTATATCACTACATACATACACACATATAAACCTATAAGTCACTCCTATGGCAGGCCTTATCAATCCTGGAGGCAGAGTGCGTGGTTCCTATGTGAGAGGGTGCCCCTGCATGAGCTGGGCCCCTCTGCAGCGTTCGGAGACCCTTCTCTGATGCTGTTTGTAGTGCAGCCTGACCATATACTCTTAAGCGCATTATAACCTCGCGTTAAATGCTAACTTTGGGATGGCTGCACGGAAACATGTCGTGTTTGGTGTCAAACATCTTGGAATACTACCCCCCGCCAGTTCTGGCAGCGGGGGTAGCATTCCACCCTTCTAGAGGGAAAGACATGTACACACCGGTATACCCGGTACTGACTTTCCAGAGCCCTGGCATCACAAAATGGATGCCGCTGCCACAGACACGAGTCTGGCCTCCTGCTGCTGGCCGAAACTCCGGCAGGGGAGGCCTGGACAATAGGTTTCCTGTCCCAGGGAGGTGTGACCACCTCCCCAGACAGGATAGTGTGTATTGGGGCTGGGCGGGAGCACTCTCGGGTGCTTTGAAATCCTGCACTGGGGGCACACTTGGTGTCCCTGTGCATACCCCAGTTCAAACCGGCTCAGGGATTCCAGCCCCTGCTCTGGCGCGAAACTGGACAAAGGGAAAGGGGTGTAACCACCCCTCTGCCCTGACCCTCCCATAGGTGGGGCCACAGAGTATGTCCAACCCCTACCTTAGTATAAGTAGGGGACCCCAGTCCTTAGGACTTTAGATTTACCTGGACGAAACTCTGACACAGAATCCTGGACCTTCGACGCTCTACTTTAAGATTAGAGGACTGAAGAATCTCCCTTGGGGTCAAGGAGTGACTCTCCTGCTTGGCAGGCACCAAAGAAGCAATTGTCCGGTCTGCATCGCTGAAGCTCCCGTCAGACGCCGAAGTCTTTGCATCACCAGAGGTAGATTTCCAGACTTCCCCGAGGCTGCCCTGAGTCCCCAGCAAAGCTGAGGCCCATAGCTGTCGTGGGTATTGTGGAACCGTGACCCCTGGACACCAATCACATTTGCAAGTGCATCCTTTTCTGGGTCTTCCACGAAGTCGTGCTTTGGCCTCTGAGTAGCCCCAGCCTCCAGCACCAACTGCACTGAAGATCACTGGCCTCCACTCCACGAGTGTCCTGTGAGCCAGCTCCACGTGCATCGTCTCAAGGCTCCTTCGCGGTCGCTAGTCCGTTGACTAGTAGGCCCTCCCGAAGGCCAATCTTTTTCTGCTTGGGCTCCCTGGTTGCTCCAGGTGTGCCCTGTCTTATCCTCGCTGGGTGAGTCCCCCAGACCTTGCTGGTCTGCAACATCGTCCTTCTTCTATTTCCATGAGACTTGCCGTTGCCAAGGCTTGTTGGGTCCAATCCGGTCGTCGACACCCCTGCAATCGACAGACTTCATGAGACAGCTCGAATCCAGCTCCTGGTTGTCGTCGACACCTCCTGGACCTCGTGGCTGAAGAGTCAAGACGACCGTCAACCTACCTGAAGCACTCGACATCGGTGGGCATCTGCTCATCGCCTTCCTGGTCACTGGCTAGTGACCCAGACTCTGTCCCCTCTGCTTTCAGGTTCTTCAGATCTTCGATCCACCTTTGGATCCACCCGAACACTTTCGACTTGGCCGCCAGCAGCACTTTGCAGCAGATCGCCATTGAAAGCGATGACGAAACCCGACCCCGAAAGACACCTATGCACCCGGCTCCCCTGGGTGAGGTAACTCGAGTACTCCGGTGCTCCCGTGGGTATTGACACTAGAACAGCCTAGTTCTCAAAGGGTTTGCTCCAAGTCCTCCTCTAAGTGTCCCTTTTCTTTTAAATTCTAATCGCGACTTTCCCCATAGAAGTTAACGGTGGTTCGCGGCTGTGTTCATACACTGCATGCGTCCCCCGTGGGTCCCCTGTGTCACTGCCTTGGGTGGTTCCTTGTGGTCCAAGCACTTCTACAGGCTCTAGGCCTTGTGTCTAGCTCAGTCGTGGTTCTTATACCACTTTATTGGTATATGGTTTGATACGCCCCTGGGGCTCACACGTGTATTTGTGCTATTACTGTAGATAACTAACTTATAATTTATGTACTTCGAACTCTAGCCTCATAAAGAGACTAGAGGGGTGTGTTTAGCAATAAATACATATATTTTGAATATATACCTGGTGTGGTCCTCTTTCATTTGGTCACTCAAGAGATTATAGACTGGTAAAACAAGCTGCTTTACATTCCTTCAAGACTTAGCCTGAAGGCTGCTCTCCATAGCTACCACTAGGATAGCTTTCAATAAAGGTTGTCTTTAACCTATCTCCAATAAGGGGTTGTTTGGACTGGTGCAAGGTGCCCACTATAATTAGTGGACAGCATATGCCAGGCCAACTTCTCACAGGCCCCTCACCCTGGGTGCCACTTATCACTTCATCAAAGCAGCCTGGCTAATCAACTCAACTCTGACCAATCAGAGCAGACCACTAGAAGGCTGAATTTTGGCTTACAGACAAGAAAATCTTATAACTTCTTTGTTGTATATTTTATGATAAATTCAACAAAACATGTTGTTGGATTTGTCAATACCATTCTCCTAAGTCCTTGAATTTTATTTTGTGCAAATCCTAGTGGTAGTTATTAATTAATTAAATTAAAGACCCATTTTAACCTATGTGGCTGGGGATCTACAATGGGGAAAATGAAATGTCCAATTTCACCAGCACCAGGGCCTATGAAACTGCTTGTATAAGGGCTCTGCTTATAGATGCATGTCCCCCACCCCTGGGACACCTAGGGGAGACTTTAGGGGTCCTGAATACATAAAGATATTGTAGATCCTCACTCCACAGTCGATTTTGGGGAGCACTCAACTACAATGACGGAAGTGAAATGTGCAATATCTCTATCCCCAGGGCATTTACAATCTCTTTTATAAGGGTCCTCCTTATAAGTACCAGACCCCCCACCCCTGGGACACCTAGGGAAGACCATGGGGGTAGCTAATGTGCCAAAATATTTTAGTTTATTAATTTCTAAGTGCCCCAAACACCAAAGTTGATTTAAGCACAGTTTTACATGTAAAAGCAGTCCTGCAACACAGGGCTGCTTTTAACCTGACCTCAGTCTCTTAGCGGTGCACACATGCAAGTGCAGAAAGGGCTGTGGCCTCTAAACTGCCATGTCATATTATGTACTAGGGACTTAAAGGTAGTTTTAATTCCCGTGCCCTAGTACTTACTAGGGCCTTATTGGGGAGGTCATGCTAATCTTAGGGGTACCCTAACCCATAGTGTACCCTAGTTTGTATAGGTGTTTTCACTTTATTTCGAGTGTGTTTTCAGCATAGCACTGGCCCTAGGCCTGGTAAGGCAGAGCCCAGGGGCAGTCAGAGTCAGTTACCACCAGTACCAGTCAACAAAAAATGGCATACGATCAAAAACAGGAGGTCAGAATGCAAAAAGACAGGGGAAATACGCCAGAAGATGCCAGGTCTAATAGACCTTATTTGTTAGTTGTATTTTTATATTGCAACATACAACATATACATTAAAATAACTTTCTGTAAATAAATTAAGCTACCTAAGGGAACTTTTTGTGCCTCAAAGTTGCTACATTAATCCAGAGTAAAGCAAGCAAGCACAATGGCAATAGCTGCATTGCCTTACCCTAGCACAAGGGGTTGTTCAATGGGTTGTGGGTGGTTGTATACAATGTAAATGCATGGAAATATGATAATTTCCTTATGCAACATATGTGAATTACCAGGGAATGCTTCCAAATTGCCAGAGCACCACTTTTGATGACTATGAAGGAGATATATGTCTGACCTCCATTTACGGCAATGTTTCATGTGTGCTGCAATGTGCTGCACACATATAGAGATCAATATGCCTTAGACAAATTACATGTACAGAAATGTGGGCCTTCCAGGGCATCACAAAATAAACCTGCTTGCACAAAGTTGGAAGGTGCCAATTTTTTCGGCTAGTCAGCACTCAGTGGCATTAAACCCTTATATGGCTTTTACGATGTTGTTGCTCGAATATGAATTTACCTTAAATAAATGAAATGACAAGAGGCTTTTGACAAAACAGGAACAAGCTGCAGCAGCCAAGAGAGTATCGACAGAGGCTCATCTGAAGACAGTCTCAGAGGACAGAAGTTTTGGCCCACATATATACATTTTGTGGGTACAATAAAACACTTTGACATTCTTTGAAAAGCATCATAGTCATAAATAACAAGTATGACCATCTGATAAGGGTGACACAGATGGCTCTTGACCTCAGGGAGGGCTGGTGTGGGCCAGTGTGCGTGTGTCCATATGTCCAGTGTGGTAAGCATCTGATCACCTACTGTTGTGTGCATGTCATGTCCTGATTGGCTGAGTGTTCCTAACTACATATGGCATCTAACTTTGTGGTATTTTAGGAATGTGCACCTTTGGCCAAATGTGTTTTATTGGGACCAATCTCCTCTGTTCTATTGTGGTTTAACTACCTTTCTGTGGGTTCGACCAGGGTTTTCCATGGGTGCACGTTGGCCTTTGGGCTAAGTATAACTCCACCTGCGGCCTGTGAATCGGTAGGCTTGGATTTGGGCTACATGACCTGTTTGACCACATATCTCTGATTTGGGGTTGATGGGAAGGTCATCTCATATGAATCCAACATCAATGATACGAGTGAGTGAGTGTGTGTACGTGCTACTTGGCAGTCATTGATATTATATTTACCAATATTATCATTATTATACATACATTTGGTACATCGTACATCAACATTGCATTCACTTTTTTCTACCACAATAACACAACAACACAACACTTACATGCCACTGCACCACACATTTTAACTCTGGCAGCAAACAGGTCTAAAACAAACAGTCTTAAATCTACGTCATCCCCTCCTACACATAACATACACTCTACTCACAAACACATCACCGCCCCCTCTACCGTACAGATTCCACTCGCAAACAATAGTATACAAACAAATCCATCTGATGAAACAAATACATCTGCAACTCTTTTCACTACTCCTCAAAAACTAATTATATGACACACATCAGCAATACAAAATCTCTCAAGCACAACACCTCATAATACTTCCAGTCTCAAAATACAATCACACACCCATCTTTCAAACTACACAAAGGAACAAACCACAATGCCAAGCTTTTTCTCTTTCACCACACCTAACAAACATACAGCAACACATCAACTCTCTTCCAACTGCCTCTCATCCATTGGACAATTTAGAAGCTTACTACATGACCCACATGCTGCACCACCACCACTGACTCATACACCTTCTGCCCTAAACATATGCTAACAATTTAAATACCGGGCCACACATCACACCTTTGCTTCTCTGTGTCTACTGCACAACAAGGTTACACCACAAAAACAACACAGCACACCAACTCACTCTCAAACACCGTCTCCACCACCTATGCATGCAGACCCATCAAAATGCCTTCTTAGCCTGCTGGACGAGGAACACATTACAGAACAGCTACACGATTGCTATCCTAATACAGATAATACCAGCAATATTAACACACCTGCTACTAACCCACACATTACTGATCACTCTTCTACAAAACTAAGTCTCACTGTCACCAAAGCACATTCTCTAAACTGTCTACTAAGAAATGCTCGATCCCTCTCTAAAAACAAACATCACATCTACGACCTTCTCACCAATGCAAAACCAGACATACTATTCATAACTGAATCATGGTTGGGAGAGGATATGGCTCCAGTCCTGCATGAAGCCATTCCTCTAGGCTATCAAACGATCACCCAAAATCATATAGCAAAAAAGGAGGTGGTCTAGCTTGTGAGAAGTTGGCCTGGTATATGCTGTCCACTAATTATAGTGGGCACCTTGCACCAGTCCAAACAACCCCTTATTGGAGATAGGTTAAAGACAACCTTTATTGAAAGCTATCCTAGTGGTAGCTATGGAGAGCAGCCTTCAGGCTAAGTCTTGAAGGAATGTAAAGCAGCTTGTTTTACCAGTCTATAATCTCTTGAGTGACCAAATGAAAGAGGACCACACCAGGTATATATTCAAAATATATGTATTTATTGCTAAACACACCCCTCTAGTCTCTTTATGAGGCTAGAGTTCAAAGTACATAAGTTATCAGTTAGTTATCAACAGTAATAGCACAAATACACGTTTGAGCCCTAGTGGCGTACCAAACAATATACCAATAAAGTGGTATAAGAACCACGACTGAGCTAGACACAAGGCCTAGAGCCTGTAGAAGTGCTTGGCCCTCAAGGAACCACCCAAGGTAGTGACACAGGGGACCCACGGGGGACGTGTGCAGTGTGACAACACAGCCGCGAGCCGCCGTTGACTTCTATGGGGAATGTCGCGGTTGGAGTTTTAAAGAAAAGGGACACTTGGAGGAGGACTTGGAGCAAACCCCTTTAGAACTTGGTCGTTCTAGAGTCTATACCCACGGGAGCACCGGAGTACTCGAGATACCTCACCCAGGGAAGCCGGGTGTATAGGTGTCTTTCGGGGTCTGGTTTCGTCGTAGTTTTCAATGGCGAGCTGCTGCAAAGTGCTGCTGGCGGCCAAGTCGAAAGTGTTCGGGTGGATCCAAAGGTGGATCGAAGATCTGAAGAACCTGAAAGCAGAGGGGACAGAGTCTGGGACACTAGCCAGTGACCAGGAAGGCGATGAGCGGATGCCCACCGATGTCGAGTGCTTCAGGTAGGTTGATGGTTGTCTGCACGCTTCAGCCACGAGGTCCAGGAGGCGTCGAAGACAACCAGGAGCTGGATTCGAGCTGCCCCACAAAGTCTGTCGATTGCAGGGGTGTTGGCGACCGGATTGGAACCAACAAGCCTTGGCAACGGCAAGTCTCGTGGTAATAGAAGAAGGACGGTGGTACAGACCAGCAAGATCTGAGGGACTCACCCAGCGGGGGTAAGTCAGGGCATGCCTGGAGAAACCAGGGAAGCTCAAGCAGAAGAAGATTGGCCTTCGGGAGGGCCTACTAGCCAATGGACTAGCGACCACAAAGGAGCCTTGAGTGGACACACTTAGGGCTGGCTCACGGGACACTCGTGGAGTGGAGGCCAGTGATCTTCGGTGCAGTCGATGCTGGAGGCGGAGGCTACTCAGAGCCCAATGCACAACTTCGTGGAAGACCAGGAAGAGGATGCACTTGCAAATGTGCTCGGTGTTCAGGCATCACGGTTCCACGTTACCCACGACAGCTATGGGCCTCAGCTTTGCTGGGGACTCAGGGCAGCCTCGCAAAAGTCTGAAAATCCACCTCTGGTGATGCAAAGACTTCGGCGTCCGGGGGGAGCTTCAGCGATGCAGACCGGAAAATTGCTTTGTTGGTGCCTGCCAAGCAGGGGAGTCACTCCTTGACCCCAAAGGAGATTCTTCAGTCCTCTAATCTTAAAGTAGAGCGTCGAAGGTCCAGGATTCTGTGTCAGAGTTTCGTCCAGGTAAATCTAAAGTCCTAAGGACTGGGGTCCCATACTTATACTAAGTTAGGGGGTTGGACATACTCTGGGGACCCACCTATGGGAGCGTCAGGGAAGAGGGGTGGTTACACCCATTCCCTTTGTCCAGTTTCGCGCCAGAGCAGGGGCTGGAAGCCCCTGAACCAGTTTGAACTGGGGTATGCACAGGGACACCAAGTGTGCCCCCAGTGCAGGACTTCAAAGCACCAGAGAGTGCTCCCGCCCAGCCCCAATACACATTATCCTGTCTGGGGAGGTGGTTACACCTCCCTGGGACAGGAAACCTATTGTCCAGGCCTCCCCTGCCAGAGTTTCAGTCAGCAGCAGGAGGCCAGACCCGTGTCTGTGGCAGCGGCATCCATTTTGTGATGCCAGGGCTTGGAAAGAAGTTACCGGGCAGGCCGGTGTGTACATGTCTCTCCCTCTAGAAGGGTGGAATGCTACCCCCGCCACCAGAACTGGTGGGGGGGTAGTATTCCAAGATGTTTGACACCAAACACGACATGTTTCCATGCAGCCATCCCAAAGTTAGGATTTAACGCGAGGTTATAATGCGCTTAAGAGTATATGGTCAGGCTGCACTACAAACAGCATCAGAGAAGGGTCTCCGAACGCTGCAGAGGGCTCTGCTCATGCAGGGGCACCCTCTCACATAGGAACCAAGCACTCTGCCTTCAGGATTGACAAGGCCTGCCATAGGAGTGACTTATAGGTTTATATGTGTGTATGTATGTAGTGATATAGGTAACCTATATCACTGTAAGGAGTGCATGCACCACCTTACCCAGGCTGCAGTAGCAGACCTGTGGTGTCATTTTGGATGGCCTTCCAGGGGTGGCACAATACATGCTGCAGCCCTTGGTAGGCCTCTGAGGTACCTATGCCCTGGGTACATAGTATACCATATACTAGGGACTTATAAGGGCACTCCAGATTCCAATCAAAGATGTGCTTAAGGCACATGGAAACCATTTTAGAGAGGAAGCAGCTAGGCTGGGGTTCTGATTAGCAGGGCCCCAGCCAGACTAAAGTCGAAAAACAGTGAAGCATCAGGAAAAAGTGGGGGTACCCATGTGAAGCAGATCCTACTCTCCTACATAGCTGTTGTGTTCAGGCAAACATTACATATCGCTAAAGTTGACGACATCTCCATAAAGAATTGTGAGGCTCTTCTCACAAGATGCAATCCTACGCTGTCTTCCTCCTGTAACTTCCTGCTCCTTTACAGACCTCCCCCTAGCAAGACGACATTCCCAGACGCACTTCTAGACACGGTTTCAAACCTGATAACAATACTCTCCAACCTATGCGTTCTAGGTGACCTCAACATTTTGTTTGACAAACCCAATATGACCCATCCAAAAACAATAATCAATGGCCTAGGCACACTGAACATGCATCAGATTGTCCACAAACCCACACACATCGCTGGACATATCCTAGATGTCATTTTTGCTAATACCGAACTAGTTACCTTTCAAACTGTAACTCCAGTCACATGGTCAGACCACCATTTGCTTGCTTTCCAACATAAAACAACACTAAGCGACTCACCTAAAACCACCTTACGTGCATCCACCTATCAACCGTGGAACAAACTCAATTTGGAACACTTGGAAACACAACTAACATCCAGTACAGATCTGGAAACAATACATTTTGTTAAAAAAACTATATGAGTGGCTACAGGAAGCTTTTAATATCCTGATACCACTCAAAACCACACAACAGAACAAAAGAAAACAAGCACCTTGGAGAAATAAATACAGAGATAAAAGACATAAAACTACAAATTAGAAAGCTGCAACGTGCCTGGCTAAAAAAAAAAACAATCAAGATAAACTTCACCTACAGAAAATGAACAAATTATACAAGTCAGCTATCAAAAAGCAAAGAAAAGGTACTATTCAGACAGAATTCAAAATCCTAAATGTGCAAATAAAGAATTCTATAAAATACTCAATGCATTTCGTAAACCAAATTGCCTAGAAGGAACTCATTCCGTTCCTCAAGATTTCATAGACAAACTGGCAAATCATTACATGGACAAAGCAGACACGTTGGACTCCTACTTAAAACAGAGACAAAACACCAGCACTAACCCTTTTACAAAACAACAATCCAAGAATACTCTAACTCAGCCTCTCCGTTCCTTCCAACACATTTCACACAATAAATTTATGGACCTGGTCAAAGCAAGAAGGCCTGCCGGCAGCCCCTCTGACCCATGTCCACCGCAAACTTTCAAGCAATTCTTCTAACAACCTCTGCTGCCAGTCCAGTATGAAGAATCATCAATGATTCCTTAACTACCGGAATATTTCCAGAAGAACTCAAAAAGTCATACATACGTCCTTTACTGAAGAAAACAAACTTGGACCCAGTGAACCCTGACAACTACAGACCCATTACAAATGGACCTTTCCTGGGCAAACTGAGAGAAAGAGCAGCGTTCACCCAGATGTCACAATTCATTGAAGACAATGCCATACTTTCAGACTTCCAAACGGGATTCCGTCCGGGAAGAGGCACAAAATCTGCCCTCCTTGCCATCTGGGATGACCTGAAGAAAACAGTTGACCGCAACGGGGTTGCTGCGCTACTCCTCTCGGTCCACTTGCCTACCTTTGACACAGTTGACCATGACACTCTGGTACAAAGACTCTACAAAGCCGGCATAGAGGGGACTGCTTTAGACTGGATCATGTCCTACCTTCGAAACAGAACTAATGTCATCCATACCCCACCTTTCTCGTCCAAACGGTACTCCACAAAAGCTTTGGTCCCTCAAGGCTCTATCATCTCGCCCATGCTTTTCAACATCTACATGAAGTCATTACTGGTACTGAAATCAATTTCACCTCACGTGCTATAACTATGCAGATGACACGCAAATACTCCTTCAACTGGAATGACCCAAAGACATCGGAAACTCACCAATATTCAGTTGTCTCAGAGCCATAGATCAATGGATGACATGGAGCCATCTCAAATTGAATGCTTCCAAAACAGAAATACTCACGTGTGGTGATTGGAAACATTATGACCCGCTTGCCGCCTGGCCTAATGAACTGGGATCACCGCCTAAAGTATAGAAGGAAGTAAGAAACCTCGGAATGACCATGGACTCCAAGCTGTCGATGAATGCCCAAGTGGACATACTAGCAAGATCAAGCTTTGTTACTATAAAAACTCTGCGACGAATCTTCGCCCCATTTGGGATTTCCACACAAGGTCCAAGCTACCATTTCCCTTGTTCTGTCCAAACTCAATTACGCCAATAGCCTCTACCACGGATCACCTTTGAAATGAATGAATGAAAAGACTACAATGGATTCAGAACTCGGCTGCCAGACTACTCTTGCATATCAAACCGCAAGATCACATCTCCCCTGCCTTGAAAGCCCTGAATTGGTTACCGGTTGCCAGAAGATCCACGTTCAAGCTGCTTTGTATCACCCACAAAGCGATACATGGAATGGGACCGCTCTTCATCAGGAATAAAATCACCAAACACATTCATCATAGGAACCTCCGCTCTAGAGTGGCACCTTGCCTCAAAATCACAAGATACAAGAAAAAAACCATGGGTGGCACATCCTTCTCTGTTCATGCAGTCAAAATATGGAACTCTTTACCCCCAACATAAGATCCACCGACAACCACCTTATCTTCAGAAAACTACTCAAGAATTGGCTCTTCCCCACATAAGCACCATACGCAAACAGAAATATACAGCATATCCCTCTGTATATAAGCATTTATTTGTATTATAGATAGGTACCTATATATGTGTATTGCTATGTATAATCATGTCGAATAACTATGTTTAAAAAAAAAGAATAAATAAATACATTTTTAAGTACAACACTTGAAAACCAGAGTTTATCGAATGCATCTTTAATCTACTTATACTTACTTCCTTTATGCATCTATATACCTTCCATGTACTTGGATCTATGTATTTATTACTTTCCTCCCAAAAAACAAACAAAAAAAACCCATATTCAATGCACTACCCTATTTCTAACCCTATACCTCTATCAATATCTTTAATCTACATCTACCTACTTCCTTTATGCATCTATAAACTTTCCATGTACTTATGGATCTATATATTTATTAGTTTCTTCTAATTCAGCATAACCAATGCACTACCCTATTTCTCACCCTATACCTCTCTCAATATATCTTCTACCTCAACTCTCTGACTCATGTCAAACCTCTTTCTACTACTCTTTCCAATGCACTACCCTATTTCTCACCCTATACCTCTATCAATATATCCTCTACATCCACTCTCTCATTCATCTCAACCCCCATACCACTACTATGACCCCCAATATAGCCCTTTCTAGACTCTCCCCTACTCTACCCCTCCATGCACCATCTGACACCTCTTTTACTATACTGATCCCCCAAAACAAGCCTTTCTAAACTCTTCCCTCTGACTCTTCCCCTCCACATCCCTTTTTACTCATCCCAAGCCTCCCACTACTGCTATGACGCAGAAAAAAGTGCTTCAACACCTCATTAGGGGTAGAAGCACTACATAAATGCAAACCTTTTTCCCTCCTGTATCCCACCGCTATCCTTCTCAATCCAAATAACTGATTAATATCCACCACTCAAATTACTTTCATACTTAACTATACTAATTCACCAATAATCCTTATGGGTTCCGTAGTAGCATGCTACTCACCAAGAAAGCGCTTCAACACCTCATTAGGGGTAGCAAGCACTATATAAATGCAAACCTTTTTCCCTCCTTTATCCCTCCGCTATCCTTCTCAATCCAAATAACTGACTAATATCCACCACTCAAATTACTTTCATATTTCACTATACTAATTCACCACTAATCCTTTATGGGTTCTGGAGTAGCGTGCTACTCGCCAAAAAAAAGCGCTTCAACACCCCATCAGGGGTAACAAGCGCTATATAAATGCGAACCTTTTTCCCTCTTCTATCCCTCCGCTATCCTTCTGAATCCAAATAAATGACTAACCTATCCACCACTCAAATTACTTTCATATTTCACTATACTAGTTCAACACTAATCCTTCTTGGGTTCCGGAGTAGCGTGCTACTCGCCGAAAAAGCACTTCGATGCCTCGTCAGGGGTAGTAAGCGCTATATAAATGCAATTACAATACAATACAATACAATTATGTGGACATACGTTACGGTGGACATCGACATTGGATTTACTGGTATTGACATCACTGTGAGTGCATAGGTTACAGCGTACATAGGCATTTCATTTATGGGTATTGACATCATTGTGCATACATAAATTACAGTGTACATCAATATTGCATTTATTGGTACTGCCACTGCTATTCGTGCATGCATCAGTGTGTACATTACTATAGTATTTATTGATCGCAACAATGTCACCCACGGTGTATACCTGTACTTTTCCATCTAAGTACTACTTAGGTCTGCCGAGGGCCAATGGTTTCGTACATGTGCCATGGTACAATTAAGTCTGACATGATACTGATCATCATTATTAAATATATCAAATGCCTGAGGCATGCTTCAGTCATGTGATAATAGATACCTCTGACCTTCATCATCCAGCCAGCTCAGCTGAGCAGGCTGAGTAGCTGCCCCCATATTAATACAATATAAACATTTACATGTCAAACGTGTTGGGAATATCTGAAATGCTGGAATTACATGCAATTCCAGTATTTCAGATATACCCACCTCACCCCAGTTGAATGGGAGCTCTCCAACTAGAAGACAAGAAGTTGGAAATTGCATAAGATATAATGTTGACCATAAGTAACTGCACTATTTACAATGCAATTTCCAACTTCTTGTCCTCTAGTTGGACATCTCCCATTCAACTGGGGTGAGGTGGACAGCGCCTGGGACCCCAATGCTACCAGTAAGTGTAGTGAGTACATGTGTGCCATTTTCTGACGTCTATGTGTGATGAATGTGAATCGTAATAATGTGATGTGTTTTGGGAGATATGAATCACCTCCTACCATTTTGAAGTCAGTGTGGCAACACAACACAGCCTGCCCACTGAATAATTTGCAATAAACAAGGAAGAGTGTTATTGTGAATGTAGGGTCTATGTAAGCAGGCACACAAGATCTAAGCATCTTTACATTTGTGTCACTATTAGCACATCTATATTCATGATGCTTTTGGCACTGTAACCATCATCTGATGCATAATCTGCAGGTGTTCAACAAAAACCCACTAGGTCATACATCAAAGGGCATGAACCTAATGAATTAGGTTTCTACATATGCAGTAGCAAAGTCAAATGTATGTTGCTAAGCTTGTTGGGGTAGGTTTCAGTTGCATATGTGCAAAATTGTGTATGACACAGGTGCTGATGATGTGCAATATTAATATGTAGACACTGTTACCAAGTATTAACAGGTAGGCATCATGAAATCGGAGTCAAACACAATGTGTGTCGAAATGTCACATATATTCCATCAACATGCAGCACACTATGCTTATACATGCTGCATATTTTTGACCTCTCCTGCAACACAATTTCAGTGTTACTGAGCATAAGTGTGGCCAAGGACACCTTCTGACAAATCTGCCTATCACACGGAAGCTCTAAGCGAGAGCACCGCCGCGAAAGAATACTTTACTGGTCATAAACGTCCACACGCGTTTAGGAAGACAAACGCTCTCCACCTGAACATTAACCGTCAGGACGAGAAAAGGCGGCGCAAGTGCCTATGTGCCCCTACTGCCGAATTGGGCATTTTTAGGCTGTCATCCCTGCCTATGTCCTGATGAAGACCCGCACTGACTAGATAGTAGTGCAGATCCTGGGTTGAAACATCAACAATATCCCTTGGACCAGTCCAAAGGCTCTGCGGAAAAGACTTATTAATTTAATTCGCAGAATCATTGATTTTTAATATCCGATTTCTGGCCATCCAGTTTTCTTGTACATATTTTTAGTCACCTTCTACATATTACGCACCACTTTTGTATCACTGAGCACCAAATGTCACTTTGTCACATATCACAGTATATTTCACTACGTGTCTTGAAAGCCTTACAAAATTAGTTTGGGTATTTATAAATGACTTAATTTATATAAAATAACTCAATACCCCGTATGGTCTTTGTGTGTGTTCCTTGGTTTTAAGTGAAAATTTCTTTTGAATAATACAATGAATTGTTCAGTTGTTTAAGGAATATGTGGTACCCGACAGAACCATTGTTTTTCTTTACAGACATCTCAAATGACATCACTGATGACATCATCCAGTGACTGTGTGTTTCTGTAAAGTTTAAATATGTTTAATATACATAGGGAAAGGCGGATTGAAGAATGAGTGGGTGTATAAGTGTCTAAATGGATGATTTAGTAGGTGCGTGACTGACTCTATAACTGAGTGATTAAACGTATCTTACTGAATGCATGGGTTAGTGACTAAGCTGTGTGAATGTCTGTATCCGTCTCTATGTTGGTGTGTAAGCGACTGCATGGGTTTGTGAATAGCTACATGAGTGTCTATATGGGTTATTTATTGGTTGTCTGAGTATCTGTATGGGTGCTTGAGTGTTTGTGTGGGTGGGCTGTGTGTGACTCTGTACATAGATGTGTGAGTGGGTGAATCACTGGGTGCATGATTTCAAGAGTGCATCTGTGATGTACTGCTTGTGTGGGTGAGTGTGTGTATGGGTGTGTTAGTGAGTGAATGTATATCTCAGTGGTACATGTGTGAGTAACTACATATGTGAAAGGCAGTATATATGTGTGTTGGAGTATTTAAATGGCTATAAGTGAGAGTGTGTGATTGTGAGAGTGGCTGTGTGGATGAGTGTGTGCTTCTATCAGTGATTGTATAACAGCGTAAGAATGTGCTAGTATTTGTTGGAGTAAGTGAGCTGGTGTGTGTATAACTGTATAGGTGAGTAAATGGCAGTGTGATTAATTATTTGCATGACTGACTAGGTGTGTGAGTACCTCTATGGATGAGTGGCGGTGTGTGAGTGTCTATGTAGGTGTATGAGTGCATATGATAGTCCTGTACTGAGTGACCGTAAGTATGAGTGACTGTACTGGTGAGTGAGTGGATGTGTGTGTAGACCTAAGAATCAATGAGTGTGTATGTAGTTATTGGTGTTGGAGTATCTATGGTTTTGAGAATGGCAGTCTGTAATTTACAGTGGGTGTATCAAAAGTTATATTAGGGTGTGAGAAGATGCATCAAATTATCACATGGATGAGGTCATCAGTGATGTCATCAGTGATGTCATTTGAGATGTCATCAGTGATGTCATCAGTGATGTCACTGACCATGTCATGAGTGATGTAATATGTGACGTCATCAGCAGTGCATTGCGGGGCGCGAGTTATAGTTCGCTGAACTAACTATAACGGGGAATTTCACGGGTTTTGTATGAGTGCAATGTCCAACTAACTATAACTGTCCCTAAAACCTATGGTTTTTTCAGTGAATTTGTAAGGTTTTTTAAATGCTAATTTCTAACTATAACGTGCCTGAAACCTATGGTTTTTTCAGTGAATTTCAAAGGTTTTTTAAATGCTAATTCCTAACTATAACATGTCTGAAACCTATGGTTTTTTTAAGTGAATTTCAAAGGTTTTGTAAATGACAATTTTTAAATGTATTAATTGTTATATTTATTTTTTTGATACTGATTTACTACATTTTTTTAAACTATTTATTTTTAGATATTTTATTTTTTAAATTACATTGTAATTACATTATACATTACATTACAAAATATACTTTCTCAGAATGAATTACTTTAGTTTAAATACTTTGCAAATAGGCAATAGACTTTTAAGTACAGTAGTTACAGTTGTTGCAATGGGCAACACAATTTCAAACACAATGCAACATTGAGCTCAATGGGAATTTCTAGTTAAATGCAATTAGTTACTTTATGGATTACTTTTCTAACCACAGGACTGGATCCTAGATTCAGTCCTGGGACATCTCCTGTAACCAGTTGAGTGAAACCGTTTTGGTTACAGTAGTGATTTTTAAGGAATATTATTGTATTTTAAAAGTTGACACAAACTTTTTCACATAGAATCACCAATGTTATCCTATGGGAGGAAATTCACTTAGCAGGTAAGTTGTGTTATCGTTACTTTTTCTTACTCAGTGGTGGATCCTGGATCCAGCACTGGTGCATCTCCTGTAAACAGTTGAAAGAATGCGTTTAAGTCATACAGGTGATTTTTAAGGAATATTTGTAGTTTGTGAAAATCGACACTTTGAAACTTTTCTGCTGAAAACCAGACAATGGATTCCTATGGAAGGAAATACAAGTTACTGGTAAGTACAGTTAGAATTACTTTTCAGGGTCAGTGCTGGGCTAAAAGATGCAGCACTGGGTTCTCTCCTGATAACAGGTGAGTAAATCGGAATTCGTAGTTCGGCTGATTTTAGAGGAATATTCTAAAGTTCCAAAACTCCACACAGAAGAATTTCCAAGTGAAACCAGTCAATGTTAGCCTATGGAAGGAAATTCAAGTTACTGGTAAGTACGGTTCAAATTACTTTTCAGGATCAGTACTGGGCTCAAAGATGCAGCACTGAGGTCTCTCCTGATAACAGGTGAGTAAATCGGAATTCGTAGTTCTGCTGATTTTAGAGGAATATTTGTATGTTTCAAAAATCGACACAAACTTTTTCAGCAAAAAGCAGGCAATGATATCCTATGGAAGGAAATTCAAGTTACTGGTAAGTACGGTTAAAATTACTTTTCAGGATCAGTCCTTGTGGGACCCCCTGAGCAGACCTAGGGGTCAGGGTGTTTCTACCCTGCTCCCTTTTTGTGCTTTGCGCACTTGTTTCTGTCCCTCGGTTCTACCGAGGGACAAAATGGCTGCCAACACTTCCTGATTTGGAGTGTTGACAGCCACTTGACAGCCAATTAGCATGCAGCTCGTGATCGGGAGAGTACGCGGACCCTACTCGGCCATAGATATATATGTGACTTTACTTTTGATTTTCTCAGGAACTACTGAACGGATTTACACCATTTAAGCAAAAGGCACGACACTGAACCAAGGGCTACCTATTTGCGACTAAAGGTTCCTATGGAAAATTGCATGGGGAAAACATGTTTTGGGACCCCCCTTTTTTCTCGTCCCCTGCTTGACGAATCACCCCGAGACTTTCAGGATAGGAGCGGACAGGAGCGCCCCAACAAGTTTGAAAATTTCGCGAAGATTTGTCAACCGGCGCCAAAGTTATTTCAAATAGAATGTTGCGGATTTCCTATGGAAAATAGGTCCGCCAGTAGATAATATATATATATATATATGTATATATATATATAGAGAGAGAGAGATATATACACTATCTACTGGCGGTCGCCAGTAGATAGTTATAGTTAGGACCTAGTTTCCATAGGAAAAGCGTTTTTCTTTTCCCAATAACTTTGGCGCCGGTTGATGAATCTTCACGAAATTTTCAAAACTTGTGGCCCGCTCCAGTCAGCTCCAATCCTGAAACTTTCGGGGTGATTCGCCAAGCGGGGGCCGAGAAAAAAGGGGGGTCCCAAAACGTGTTTTCTCCATGTTATTTTCCATAGGAAACTTTAGACACGGCTACAGCCCGAACTGCTGAACGGAATTACACCAAATTTGGCAAAAGGTAGCCCTTGGTTCAGAAAGAGCCCTTTTTGTTAAATGGTGTAAATCCGTTCAGTAGTTCCTGAGAAATTGAAAAAAAGAGGTCGGAAAATGAATTTCCCATAGGAAACTTTAGACACGGCTACAGCTCGAACTGCTGAACGGAATTACACCAAATTTGGCAAAAAGGTAGTGCTTGGTTCAGAAAGCGCCCTTTTTTTAAATGGTGTAAATCCATTCAGTAGTTGCTGAGAAAATCAAAAAATAAAAGTTTCGATATTTAGAGGCACGGAGGATCCGTGGACCTTCCCGACCATGAGCTTTATTCTAATTGGCTGTCAACACTCCAAACCAGGAAGTGTTGGCAGCCATCTTGTGACTCGGTAGAGCCGAGTCACAAGAAAAGAGAAAAACAAACGCGAAAAACAAGAAAAGGGGGCAGGGTAGAAACACCCTGACCCCCTAGGCCTGCTCAGGGGGTCCCACAAGGACCCCCAGGGCCCAAAAAAGCATTTTTTAAAATCGGCCGAATTCGCGCTCGGTGCGCGAATCTGGCCGAGAAAATATAGTTGTATTGAAGCCCCCGGGTGGGCCAGGTCCCGGGGGCACAGAAAAAATGTGTGGGGGGGGCCCCAATCCCCCCATACTGCCCCGGGGACCGCCACCTCCCCGGGGCTTGATTTATGAGTTGCAGGTCGGCACGCAGCCCCCCCGCAGCCCCGGGGACCACCACCCCCTGGGGCTAATTTTTAAATGTGTGGGGGGGCCTCCAAGGCCCCCCAAGCCCCGGGGACCGCCACCCCCTGGGGCTTTCATTAATTATTTGCGGGGGCACACGGCCCCCCCGCAGCCCTGGGACGGCCACCCCCCAGGGCTTGTTTTTAAAAAAAAATAAACCTGTGTGGGGGGCTCAAGCCCCCCCACACGCCCCGGGGACCGCCATCTCCCCGGGGCACTAAAATGCAAATTTGGGAGTCCGTTACGGACCCCCGAGCCCCGGGGACCACCACCTCCCCGGGGCTTTGTAACTGAAGGAAGGGGGCCGCGCGGCCCCCCTCCTGGAGCCCGTGATGGCCCTGGGGACCATCACCCCCCAGGGCCGGCTCCTGTAGTGTCCCAGGTTGCCCACCCCCAGGACACTGCTGTTTGCTATGGCAGGGCGGGAGCCTTGCGGCTCCCGTCCTGCCATAGCAAACTTGCTTTGGATTTTGGAAGCGAGAGCAGGGAAACCTGCTCTTGCTTCCAAAATGCAAAGCAGATTGCTTTTCCACACGGGGTGCTGCATGTCAGAAGCTCCCCATGGGGAAAAGCAATGCCGGCTCCTGCAGGTCGCGGGGAGCCGGCGGGACGTGGGGGCATTGGGGCTCCCCCCACGGTCCCCAACGGATAGGGCATGCCCCGGGGGATGGGGTCCCCGGGGCTAGAAGTGGCCCGGGAGGGGGGACACGTGGCCCTCCTCCCCCCCAAAAAATACCAAAAACACGCAAAGGCCGGCCCCGGGGGATGGGGCCCCGGGGCCATAAATGGCCTGAGTAGGGGGGCCACGCAGCCCCCCTCCAAATATATATTTTTTTAAAATAAACACTGGCCATGCCCCGGGGGATGGGGTCCCCGGGGCCGAATATGGCCTCGGGAGGGGGGCACGCGGCCCCCTTCCATTTTTGAAAAAAATAGGGTTCAGGCCCTGGGGGATGGGGTCCCCAGGGCCCAAAAATGGAAAAAGAGGGGGCCACACAGCCCCCTTCTAAAAAAAAAAAAAAAGACACAATCGTGCCGGAGGCCCGCCCCCTCCCAGCAACACTCTGCAAACGCGCCCTGTGGCACGTTATAAATTGGGGAATTAATTCCCCTTCAATACTGGGGGTCCCTGGGGGCCAACTAGCCCACCAGGTACCTCCAGTAAGCACCACAGGGCTACGTTGCAGAGGGGTGGTCCAGGCCACGCCCCATTTTACACCTCTCTGCAACGCAGCTCTGTGGCACTTACTGTAGTTACCTGGTGGGCTAGTTGGACCCCAGGGACCCTCAGGATTCAAGGGGACTTTATCCCCCAACTTAAAATGCACCACGGGGCGTGTTTGCACAGTGGTGAAGGGAGGGGGCGGGGCCTGAGGTGACATGTGTGCAAACACGCCCTGTGGCGTGTTTTAAGTTGCGGAATTAATTCCCCTTCAATCCTGAGGGCCCCTGGGGGCCAACTAGCCCACCAGGTACCTCTAGTAAGTGCCACAGGCCTGCGTTGCAGTGAGGTGGTCCAGGCCACGCCCCTTTTTACACCTCTCTGCAATGCTGCTCTGTGGCGCTTACTGGAGGTACTTGGTGGGCTAGTTGGACCCCAGGGACCCACAGGATTCAAGGGGACTTAATCCATCAACTTACAACGCGCCACGGGGTGCGTTTGCACAGTGGTGAAGGGAGGGGGCGGGCCTGAGGTGACATGTGTGCAAACACGCCCTGTGGCACGTTTTAAGTTGGAGAATTAATTCCCCATCAATCCTGAGGGCCCCTGGGGGCCAACTAGCCCACCAGGTACCTCCAGTAAGCGCCACAGGCCTGCGTTGCAGAGAGGTGGTCCAGGCCATGCCCCTTTTTACACCTCTCTGCAATGCAGCTCTGTGGCGCTTACTGGAGGTACCTGGTGGGCTAGTTGGACCCCAGGGACCCTCAGGATTCAAGGGGACTTAATCCCCCAACTTACAACGCGCCGGGGGCGTGTTTGCAGAGTGGTGGAGAAAGGGGGCATGGCCTTTGTCTACCTCTCACCAATCCCACTGTGTGGGGCTTACTGGAGGTAAAAGGTAGGCTAGTTGGCCCCTAAAGGACCCCCAGCAGTGAAGGGGACTTCAATCCCCATCCAAGAGCATGCCAGGGAGCGCGTTTGTAGAGTGGTGGGCAAAGTGGGCATGGCCTGGTACGAGTACTTACCAGTGCTGCTGTGTGGGACTGACTGGAGGTAATAGTTTGGGAAGTTGGCCCCCAAGGATGTCCTTGGGGGCCAACTACCCCTCTTGTTACCTCCAGTAAGTCCCACACAGTGGGATTGCTAAGAAGTCTTCGGAGGCCATGGCCCCCTTTCTCTACCACTCTGCAAACGTGCCTCGTGGCAAACTATGGGATGGGGATGAAGTCCAATTTAGTCCTGAGGGAGTTTGGGGGCCAAGAATCCCTCCTGGTACCTCCTGTAAGTCCTACGCAGCGGAATTCCTGAGCGTTGGTTGGACACCCAGCACCCTTTCTCCACCACTCTGCAAACGTGACTACTAGTTAAAGTAGCATATTTCTGCACCTCTGACTTAGAGGTAGTTTTAATCCCCCTGCCCTATTATGTACTAGGGCCTTACAGAGGAGGTCATGCTAATCACAGGGGTACCCCAACGCATAGTGTTCCCTAGTGTATGTAGGTGCTTTCACTGTATTCTAAGTGTCTTTTAGCATAGCACTGGCTCTAGGCCTGGTTAGTCAGAGTCAGTTACCACCAGTACCCGTCTGAAAAAGTTGGGGGCACAGGATGATTTTGCAACAAGGCCTCTTTCTGCTCCTCTGTTGGTTCTTTCTGCACATGTCTTGCTTCTTCCTGCACTTTTGTTCATCTTTGTGGACTTCTGTTGCTTCTTTCTGCATTTCTTTTGCTTCTTTCTGTGCGTTTTTTCTTCTTTCTTCACATGTCCTACCTCTGTAGGCATAGTTAGAAACTAGCATTTAAAAAACCTTTGAAATTCACTTAAAAAACCATAGGTTTCAGGCACGTTATAGTTAGAAATTAGCATTTAAAAAACCTTTGAAATTCACTGAAAAAACCATAGGTTTCAGGCACGTTATAGTTAGAAATTAGCATTTAAAAAACCTTAGAAATTCACTGAAAAAACCATAGGTTTTATGGAAAGTTATAGTTAGTTGGACATTTCACTCGTACAAAACCAGAGAAATTCCCCCGTTATAGTTAGTTCAGCTAACTATAACTCGCGCCCCCGCAATGCACTGCTGATGACGTCACATATTACATCACTCATGACATGGTCAGTGACATCACTCATGACATCACTGATGACATCTCAAATGACATCACTGATGACATCACTGATGGCATCATCCATGTGATAATTTGATGTATCTTCTCACACCCTAATATAACCTTTGATACACCCACTCTAAATTACAGACTGCCATTCTCAAAACCATAGACACTCCAACACCAATAACTACATACCCACTCACTGATTCTTAGGTCTACACACACATCCACTCACTCACCCGTACAGTCACTCATACTTATGGTCACTCAGTACAGGACTATCATATGCACTCATACACCTATATAGACACGCACACACCGCCACTCATCCATAAAGGTACTCACACACCTAGTCAGTCATGCAAATAATTAATCACACTGCCATTTACTCACCTATACAGTTATACACACAGCAGCTCACTTACTCATACAAATACTAGCACATTCTTACGCTCTTATACAATCACTGATACAAGCACACACTCATCCATACATCCACTCTCACAATCACACACTCTCACTTATAGCCATTTATATACTCCAACACACATATATACTGCCTTTCACATATGTATTTACTCACACATGTACCACTGAGATATACATTCACTCACTAACACACCCATACACACACTCATCCACCCATACAGTCCATCACAGATGCACTCTTGAAACCATGCACCCAGTGAATCACCCACTCACACATCTATGCACAGAGTCACACATACCCCACCCACACAAACACTCAGGCACCCATACAGATACTCAGACAACCAATCAATAACCCATATAGACACTCATGTAGCTATTCACAAACCCATGCAGCCACTTACACACCAACAGACAGACGGATACAGACATTCACTCAGTTTAGTCACTAACCCATGCATTCAGTAAGATACGTTTAATCACTCACTTATAGAGTCAGTCACGCACCTACTAAATCATCCATTCAGACACTTATACACCCACTCATTCTTCAATACGCCTTTCCCTATATATATTAAACATATTTAAACTTTACAGAAACACACAGTCACTGGATGATGTCATCAGTGATGTCATCAGTGATGTCATTTGAGATGTCATCAGTGATGTAATCAGTGATGTCACTGACCATGTCATGAGTGATGTAATATGTGATGTCATCAGCAGTGCATTGCGGGGGCGCGAGTTATAGTTAGCTGAACTAACTATAACGGGGGAATTTCTCTGGTTTTGTACGAGTGAAATGCCCAACTAACTATAACTTTCCCTAAAACCTATGGTTTTTTCAGTGAATATATATATATATATAGCTCCCCAACACTTAGGTATTGCCTGCCGCTGCTCCTGAACGAAAGGCGCATCGCCGAACGGACCTCCCAAGTTTGGTCCGGAAAATTTCAAAAATCCCTCGTACACCAAGGATGACGACGCCGTGTCTCCTGTGCAAATTACTTTATTTGCCGGTTACTGCTGTACGCGTTTCGCCTGCACAGCAGGCTTGTTCACCAACAAAAGAGTAAAGTTTTCAACAATATTTAAAACACCTCCATCTTGTGTCACATGTGAACTACCCAGTAAGTACTACTGAAAACAGACTCGTAGTTTTATCATGGAAGTCAGATCGACTGCAAGATTTCAAACAATTGAAACATCCATTTTTCGTCGAATTTAAAATATGTACAATGTCACTAAAATAGCGCATATTCACACTTTAAAAATACTTGACAAAAATTCATTGAACTAATTCGCAGTTTTCAAATCCAAATTTGACCACAACATGGTGCAGTTCTCATTGCGGTATGCACCACCTCACATTCTGCCCAAGTGGGCATTGCCAAAAGGAGATCAAATACATATGGTTACACATTTATCTCGTTGTAACCAAATTAACTGTGCAATATACTCGCATGATTACGCTATTTAAACGCACAGAAACAATAAACCTCCTTGTTCATTTTTATATTATATTCTCAGAAAATCTTGCCCCAGTGGGCCCTACGTTAAACCAAGTTTATCATTGTCTGTTTTCCCCCAAAGTGCACGTGCCCTAAAAATATTAAAAAATACAAACATTTTAAGCATACTCCTATAAAAGTTAAAAACATAGGGAATTGCGGAATACTGCTGATATCTCAAGAAATGCACTATAAATGAGTATGGAAATCCTCTTCCATATTGAGACCATCCGGAAATTTGGTATTCAATTCTATAATAAAGCAAGATTCAAGTTGTCTCAATTTGCGTTCTCGATTGCCGCCCCGTGCATTCAGTGGGATGGCTGCTATTACAAAATATGTCAGTCCTTGTGTGCTTCTACCATGGTATTGGTCAAAATGTCGTGCTACAGGGTAAGTCTTGTCGCCATTTTTTATTGCCCTCAGGTGTTGCAACACTCTTTTATGAACAGGTAAGATTGTGCTGCCCACGTATCTCAGGCCACAAGGGCACTGAAGCACGTAGACAGCAAAATCCGTCTTACAGGAAAATTGTCCCTTGATCTTCTTTTCTCTAGTTATTAAGTTGGAGCTGTAAGTGGTTGTGTTCTTCCCATGGGTACACGCCTTACATTTAGTACATTTTATGAAACCATCACATCACTTGAGCCACATAGATACACTGCTCTTTGCTTTTGTAGAGAATATTGTGTTTCTGACAAGGGCTTGCTTTAAAGATTTGGCTCGTCTAAAAGTTATCTGCGGTCTTCTTTGTACCAGTTTGCCCAATATTGAGTCATTTTTAATCAGATGCCAATGTTTACATAGGATTTTTCTTAGCTTCTCCTCTTGATTACTGAATGTAGTAATTATCCTACATTGATTAATTTGTGTCTTTTTTCTACTTTCACTTGATTCTTTATTAAACAAGATATCTTCTCTCGTTCTTTTCTTGGCCTTGTGCATAGCTGAATTTATTACCTCAGACGCATAGCCCCTAGCTAAAAAGTGAGATTCCAAGCACCCAAGCTCTTGTTTCACTTCACCTTCATTACTGCAGTTTCTTATCGTTCATAAGCATTCACCATACGGAATGCTCTTTACCAGATTTTTCGGGTGAAAGCTCGTTGCATGAAGCAACGTGTTGCCCGCTGAGGGCTTACGAAACAATTTTGTTTCTAGCATGCCATCCTTGATATACACTGTTAAATCTAAGAAGTTAACACTTGTTGCACTGATAGTGCTAGTGAACCGCAAATTCAAATTGTTCACCTGTAGCTTCTTTATAAACTCAATTACTGTCCTTTCTGGCCCTTTCCATACAATGAACAAGTCGTCTATAAAACGGCTCCAATGCATAACATGCTCATGCCACGCCTCTTGGAACTGTTTTTGGACCACCTGCTCCTCCCACCAGCCCATATGCAAATTAGCATAGCTGGGGGCGAAGCAGGTGCCCATTGCAGTTCCACATACCTGATGAAACAGTTCTTCGTTAAAGAGGAAAAAGTTGTTCTTGAGGCATGTTGAAATCATTGACAGAATCATTTGGGTATGGGACCATAGTTTAAGCGGACGGTTCCCTAGATAGTATTTAACTGCATTGAGGCCGTCTAGATGCCTAATACTTGTATACAAGGTGGTCACATCAATTGTTACCAGTAAGTAGTCAGCTTCCCAAGGAAGATCGTAGATCTTCTTTAAAAAGTCCCCCGTATCTTGAATATAGGATGCCAAATTTCGTACGTAGGGACTTAAAAAAGAATCAACATACTTCGAAGTGTTCTCTAGTGCACTACCAATGGCCGATATTATAGGACGACCTGGGGGATTAACTAAATCTTTGTGCACCTTTGGAATTAGATAAAACACTGGGGTCACAGGATGGTTAATTTTCAGAAACAGATATTCATCATGGCTGATTAAACATTGATTACGCCATTCCAATAACTGTAAATTGTACATATGATGACTCTCAAACATAACATCAGCCTTCACCTTGGTGTAATTCAAACGGTTATTAAGTTGTTTACAGGCTTCACTCAAATATTGTTGCTTGCCCCATAGCACTACATTGCCACCCTTATCAGCGCTACGCACAATGCAGTTATCATCAGTAGACAATTTATTAACCAACGCATGATAGTCTTTTTCTTTTTGAGACATAACTTTATGCCTGACACTGACACTTTTATATAGCTTTTTAAGTTCATTGACCACAAGTTCATTATAAATGTCCACATTATCTCTTTGTGACATTGGGGTGAACTTGGAAGCAGGTCTGAACATAGTAGGTGCATCACTACAGATATCAATGTCTTCCTCTTCAACAATTTGTGAGACCACCGACTGGGTGTTGTTGGCACTCTGCACATCATTCACTGTTGACTCCTCCTCTAGTTGTCTCAGTTCCAGCATCAGATTCATGTCATCTACAAAAAGATTATCTGTCTGTAGTTCAATAATGCCATGTGTAGCCGGGTCTTTAATTTTTTGGTTGATGGCAAAATGCTTTTTAACTTCAGTGATCTAATAAATTTAAAGATGTCAATTCGAGTCGTCACATAGTCCAGATCTGCTGTTGGGCAAAACGATAAGCCTAGTTGTAGTATGTTTGTTTCTTTTTCAGTCAGAACCACATTGGTTAAGTTTATTACTGCTGCATTGTTGCCTTCTGCTATTTCTTGTTTTTCTTGTTCTTCAACCCTTCTTCGGCGCCAGTATTGTTTCGCCCCTTTCCGCCTCTGTTTCCTCTGCCTCTTCCTCTTGGAGGCTTTGCATTCTCTGTTGGTATTCTCGGACGGAGATTGAAACGTCTCTCTTCTCGTAAAAAAACAAATTCATCAATTACAGAGGGTACCTGGGCTCCTCTTGCTCCACTGGCTTCGTCTTCAGGTTCAGTATCCAACTCAGAACTTTGAATACTGCTGACTTCTGACTGTTCATGTGTCGGTCTGCTCAGGCCACTGAGTTTCTGGCGTCGAAGATTATCAAATTTTTTCGCGAACGTAAAGATCCGTCCCTGTTCGTAATCGATCTTGTCTCGCAAAACTTTCTGCGCCTTCCTCTCTTTTATAGACTCCTCTAGCTTCCTGAGACGTTATAGTTAGTTGGACATTTCACTCGTAAAAAAACCAGAGAAATTCGGCCTTTATAGTTAGTTCAGCTAAACTATGTGACGTCATCAGCAGTGCATTGAGGGCGTGAGTTATAGTTAGCTGAACTAACTATAACGGGGGAATTTCTATGGTTTTGTACGAGTGAAATGTCCAACTAACTATAACGCCCCTGAAACCTATGGTTTTTTCAGTGAATTTCTAAGGTTTTTTAAATGCTAATTTCTAACTATAACGTGCCTGAAACCTATGGTTTTTTCAGTGAATATATATATATATATATATATATATATATATATATATATATATATTAAAGAAGCCTCCTTCTCACTCAACAAAAGAGTCCTGTCACTGAGAACGTTTAATAAATTCATTAGCTGTATAACCAGAGACGCATTTCAACATTTGCATGTCTTTTTCAATCTGGATTTTTCAGCGTGTTGGTAAGTAATGCAGTAAAAAGTTCATTCTTGTAAAAATGATCACAGCACGCAAAGTTCATTTCAAAACAAGCTGGCGTCCTGGTAAACTTCACTTTCCAGCCTGCTCAGTGCGTGTTGTCCAATGTTCTAATAACGTGCCACAAACACGCTCACAGTTCTTATTTGATGTAAGCCACAGCTCTTACAGTTCTCAGTTCTCCTCCACCTTGAGTTCGCCTCACACCCTCTCCTTCGCTGTTGACACACAGCGCCCTGCTCCGAAATCCTCCGCCACACAAGCCCAGGGACAAGGCTTCGGTTTGAGGAGCCTGCACATCTCGCTGGCGAGTTTGTAGTCCTAGCTCTGCCACGGCGAGCCCCTCTGGCCTCTCCCTATAAGCTTGCTGCAGTGCAAGGTACGGGGGCTGAAAGGTTGCTTGCTCCGTCTTCCTCCAATTTGCGGTCTGCCTCTCAGCACCTGAACACAGGTGGTGCACTTGGTGGGGCTACCGCTAACATGCCAAATAATTAAAGAAACCTCCTTCTCACTCAACAAAAGAGTCCTGTCACTCAAGGGAGGGTGGGGCTGAGAACGTTTAATAAATTCATTAGCTGTATAACCAGAGACGTGTTTCAACATTTGCATGTCTTTTTCAATCTGGATTTTTCAGCGTGTTGGTAAGTAATGCAGTAAAAAGTTCATTCTTGTAAAAATGAGCACAGCACGCAAAGTTCATTTCAAAACAAGCTGGCGTCCTGGTAAACTTCACTTTCCAGCCTGCTCAGTGCATGTTGTCCAATGTACTAATAACGTGCCACAAACACGCTCACAGTTCTTATTTGATGTAAGCCACAGCTCTTACAGTTCTCTGTTCTCCTCCACCTTGAGTTCGCCTCACACCCTCTCCTTCGCCGTTGACACACAGCGCCCTGCTCCGAAATCCTCCACTCTGCCACACAAGCCCAGGGACAAGGCTTCGGTTTGAGGAGCCTGCACATCTCGCTGGCGAGTTTGTAGTCCTCGCTCTGCCGCGGCGAGCCCCTCTGGCCTCTCTCTATAAGCTTGCTGCAGTGCAAGGTACGGGGGCTGACAGGTTGCTTGCTCCGTCTTCCTCCAATTTGCGGTCTGCCTCCAGGCACCTGAACGCAGGTGGTGCACTTGGTGGCGCTACCGCTAACGTGCCAAATAATTAAAGAAACCTCCTTCTCACTCAACAAAAGAGTCCTGTCACTCAAGGGAGGGTGGGGCTGAGAACGTTTAATAAATTCATTAGCTGTATAACCAGAGACGCGTTTCAACATTTGCATGTCTTTTTCAATCTGGATTTTTCAGCGTGTTGGTAAGTAATGCAGTAAAAAGTTCATTCTTGTAAAAATGAGCACAGCACGCAAAGTTCATTTCAAAACAAGCTGGCGTCCTGGTAAACTTCACTTTCCAGCCTGCTCAGTGCATGTTGTCCAATGTTCTAATAACGTGCCACAAACACGCTCACAGTTCTTATTTGATGTAAGCCACAGCTCTTACAGTTCTCTGTTCTCCTCCACCTTGAGTTCGCCTCACACCCTCTCCTTCGCTGTTGACACCCAGCGCCCTGCTCCGAAATCCTCCGCTCTGCCACACAAGCCCAGGGACAAGGCTTCGGTTTGAGGAGCCTGCACATCTCGCTGGCGAGTTTGTAGTCCTCGCTCTGCCGCGGCGAGCCCCTCTGGCCTCTCTCTATAAGCTTGCTGCAGTGCAAGGTACGGGGGCTGACAGGTTGCTTGCTCCGTCTTCCTCCAATTTGCGGTCTGCCTCCAGGCACCTGAATGCAGGTGGTGCACTTGGTGGCGCTACCGCTAATGTGCCAAATAATTAAAGAAACCTCCTTCTCACTCAACAAAAGAGTCCTGTCACTCAAGGGAGGGTGGGGCTGAGAACGTTTAATAAATTCATTAGCTGTATAACCAGAGACGCGGTTCAACATTTGCATGTCTTTTTCAATCTGTATTTTTCAGCGTGTTGGTAAGTAATGCAGTAAAAAGTTCATTCTTGTAAAAATTAGCACAGCACACAAAGTTCATTTAAAAACAAACTGGCGGCCTGGTAAACTTCACTTTCCAGCCTGCTCAGTGCGTGTTGTCCAATGTTCTAATAACGTGCCACAAACACGCTCACAGTTCTTATTTGATGTAAGCCACAGCTCTTACAGTTCTCTGTTCTCCTCCACCTTGAGTTCGCCTCACACCCTCTCCTTCGCTGTTGACACACAGCGCCCTTCTCCGAAATCCTCTGCTCTGCCACACAAGCCCAGGGACAAGGCTTCGGTTTGAGGAGCCTGCACATCTCGCTGGCGAGTTTGTAGTCCTCGCTCAGCCGCAGCGAGCCCCTCTGGCCTCTTCCTATAAGCTTGCTGCAGTGCAAGGTACAGGGGCTGAAAGGTTGCTTGCTCCGCCTTCGTCCAATTTGCGGTCTGCCTCTCAGCACCTGAATGCAGGTGGTGCAGTTGGTGGCGCTACCGCACCAAATAATTAAAGAAACCTCCTTCTCACTCAACAAAAGAGTCCTGTCACTCAAGGGAGGGTGGGGCTGAGAACGTTTAATAAATTCATTAGCTGTATAACCAGAGACGCGTTTCAACATTTGCATGTCTTTTTCAATCTGGATTTTTCAGCGTGTTGGTAAGTAATGCAGTAAAAAGTTCATTCTTGTAAAAATTAGCACAGCACACAAAGTTCATTTAAAAACAAACTGGCGGCCTGGTAAACTTCACTTTCCAGCCTGCTCAGTGCGTGTTGTCCAATGTTCTAATAACGTGCCACAAACACGCTCACAGTTCTTATTTGATGTAAGCCACAGCTCTTACAGTTCTCTGTTCTCCTCCACCTTGAGTTCGCCTCACACCCTCTCCTTCACTGTTGACACACAGCGCCCTTCTCCGAAATCCTCCGCTCTGCCACACAAGCCCAGGGACAAGGCTTCGGTTTGAGGAGCCTGCACATCTCGCTGGCGAGTTTGTAGTCCTCGCTCAGCCGCGGCGAGCCCCTCTGGCCTCTTCCTATAAGCTTGCTGCAGTGCAAGGTACAGGGGCTGAAAGGTTGCTTGCTCCGCCTTCCTCCAATTTGCGGTCTGCCTCTCAGCACCTGAACGCAGGTGGTGCACTTGGTGGCGCTACCGCTAACGCGCCAAATAATTAAAGAAACCTCCTTCTCACTCAACAAAAGAGTCCTGTCACTATATATATATATCCAACCATGCGTCGTCACTTTGACACAGGTATGCTTTCTGGTATGATCATGGCGTGAAGTCATGTGCAGACTTGCGTTTGACAAACGTGTCCACCGGCAGCCTTGAATAAAGTCAAAATGTTTGTATGGCTGAATACAACACGTTTTATTGAACTGTGAACTGGGGAACATCATAACAGAGGAACCCCACGGGACGTTTTCAACTGACAGAAAGTTCAAAACGGGGCCCGCACACTTGCTATAATTTAAATGTTACTTTGTAACAAATAGAAATGTAAATGAATGTTTACATAAGAATGATGATGTTTTGTTTGTAAGTCGATTGTTAGGAGGTTCCTAATTTTTCATTACGAAGTCTGTTGTTTATATCCACACTGTGATGTGTCACATGATTGATTTAAAACACTGTGTCGACATACGCCCTTTACTTGTGAACAAGGAGCGGACGCTCCGAAACGCGTAGAGAGGCTTTGCTGAATAAATTAACACGCTAAAAGAAGTTTGTGCCATGTTGCTTTTCTTCTTTCTCAAAGGGATTGCGCTTGGTTGGATTAAGAGGGGTTCCCGACCCCGTCAAGGCCCGCCATCGACTAAGAGGCTTGGGTGCTTCGTGACAATTTTTTGTGGGATATATGTGTATATCTATATATATATATATATATATATATATATATATATATATATATATATATATATATATCTCTTCACTTGTACAAAACCTGTGAAATTCAGTAGTTATAGTTAGTTATAACTCACGCCCCTGCAATGTGCTGCTTATGCCCTGACATATTACATCACTCATGACATGGTCAGTGACATCACTGATGACATCTCAAATGATGCCCCCCCATAATATTACATATGCCCCGAGACTTGGCCCGCTGGGGGGCTGTTTTAAACATGAGTGCAGGAGGCCTGAGTTGTGTTTTTGAAAAACATTTTACCCCAAGACCTTCGTCAGGGTATTCGTACCCTGCCCCCTTTTCTTTATTTTCACTTTTTTTGGCAGTGACTCAGTGAAACTAAGTCCCAATATGTCTGCCAGCACTTCCTGGTTGAAGTGTTCACAGCCAATCAGAGCTGTGAATTTCCCTGCATGAGCTCATCTTTTGTCGTGAATAATCGCTATGTCTCCACAAAATATCCTTGAGCAAAGATATCGCTATATTTTTCTTCTTAAATTTCTCAAAAACTACTGAACGGATTTGCACCAAATAACAAAAAAACACAATCTGCATAATAACATCTACCTTTCTGTCAAATTTGGTCTACAAAACTTACTATGACACTTTTAACTACTGAGGGAACCAGTAGGTAGTTATAGTTAGGACCAAAGTTTCCATAGGAAAAGAGGTTTTTTTTGCCTATAACTTTGGCGCTGCTTGACAAATCTTCACAAAATTTTAAAAAACTTCCCCTTTTTGGTTCAGCTGCTGTGTTGAAAGTTTCGGGTGATCCATCAAGTGGGGACCATGAAAAAAGGGGGGTCTCAAACACTTTTCCCTATGTTATGTCTATGGGGATTTTTCATATTTTGAACATGACTACAGCCCGAACCACTGAATGGAGTTATGCCAAATTTGGCAGAGAGCTAGATGTGTAAATCTGTTCAGAAGTTTCAGAGATATTTAAGTTTAAAAAAATATAGATATCTGGGGCCACAAGTCCTTGCAGTGGATCCTGCTAAAATTTGATTTGCTGCCTTCACTTCAACCAGGAAGTGCTGGCAGCCAGGTTGGGACTAGGCTTGAAGCTGATTCCCACAAAAAAAGGAAAAAATTAAGGATAGGGGCAGGTTAGGAATACCCTGACCCCACAGATATGGTAAAGGGTCCCACAGGGACTGAGCCGGTGGTTAAAAGTGTTTTTTTAATAAAATGTTGCTGCAAATTCGCAAGTGGATCTGCAGAATTGTTTTCTAAAAAGATGTGCAGTCTCCTGCAAGTCTTTTTTATGATATCCTGGGGGCAGTGTTTATTATTCATGTGAGGGGTGCCCACCGCAACCCTGCAACCCGAGGACCACCACCTCCTTGGAGCAAACAATGAAATGAATAATGTGGGGGGGCCACATGGCCTCCCAACAGCCCTGGGAACCGCCAACTCCCCGGGGCATTGTTCCAAATTATGCGGGGTTGCCCTGAGCAACCCTCCTGCCCTGGGGCCCGTCACCTCCCCAGGTATAATGTATTAATGCAGGCCCCCAGGCAGCCCAAGTGACTGCTAACCTCCTGGGACTAAATGCATTTTAACACAGGGGCTCAACCCCCCCCCCCCGCAGCTCCGGAGACTGCCACCACCCCAGGGCTAAATTTGGCTTGGGTGGTGAACTACGCTCCATTCGCGGAGCACGCAGAGTTCCGAAAATATCTGCTCTGTGAAGCGTAGCAGAGTTTTTTCCTCGCTCGGGCTCACCAATGTTTATTAAGTTGGCGAGCACGAGCAATAAAAAAACAAAGCGAGACCACCTCCCAGCAAGTTTTCTCTCACAACTGCTCATGTTGAGAAACCATCCGTTTGCATTGAGGAAGCTGCTGCTCGAGTAGAATGCGAGTGCCAGAAAGAAGCAGTGCCCTCTTATGCTGCAAATGGTGCCATTCGTGCTGATTTTCCAGGCAGGGAACAAGCACCCACTGCTAAAAACTTGCAGAACTCAGTGTAGTGTGGAGGAGTATTTTGGTCATAGGCCTTGGCTAAATATGAAATTAATAATAGGCATGTGCCCCCCCCACAGCCTTGGGGACTTCCACCTCCCCAGGGCTAAAGTGAAATAAATTCAGGTGGAAATGTAAATAATTAGGGTGGGGGTCCCCCCACCTGGAGCCATACATGGCTCTGGGACCGCCACCCTCCCGGGCTGCTATGTCCCGGGGTGTCCACCCCCTGGCATAGCTGTTTCCTCTGGCTTGGTGGGAGCTGACTACTCATCCAAGCCATAGCAAACTGTGATCTGCTTTGAACAAGTGAGGCCATTTTGCTCTTGCTTGCTCAAAGCTATGTACAATTTCTTTGACACAGAGGGAGCTGCAAGAGGTGGGGAGCCAGCAGGGAATGTGGAGTCCTTCAAGACCCACACTAGGAAGGTTACAGGGAAATGTTTTGGAATCCTCAAAATGCTAAAGAAAACTTTGGATATTCTCCCCATCTCAGCCAGGAAAACCCTGGTCCACACTCTGGTTACGTCCCAGTTGGACTATGGAAATGTTCTCTATCTTGGAGCAACTAAAAAATGTCTCCTTAGGCTACAACGCATTCAGAATGCGGCAGTTCTCCTGGTTCTCAATCTACCTAGGAGAGCTTCTTCTGTGAAAGCCTTTGACTCCCTGCACTGACTGCCTGTTAATAAAAGAATTCTTTTTGAAGATTGTGCTTCTGCCATCGGAGTCTACAGGGCAAATGACCCAGTTATCTCCAGGATCTTTTTATCCCCCATAACCCGACACGTCACCTCAGATCAAAAGGGGCTCACTTGCTTAAAGTCCCTAAAATCCAAAGAGCAAGAATGGGTGCGCGCTCATTTTGGTTACTTGGTAGCCAAAAACTGGAATGCATTACCTTTTTCTCTTCGAGTAGAGCCATCAGAAAACACTTTCCGAAAAGGATTGAAAACTTGGCTCTTCCAGCTCTGAGGTTTTCTCGTGTTCATATTGCCCAGGTTCACTGTTCTCTGTCCCTTTCAGCCTTTTTTATGTAGTGGTTCCTAGAGTGGGGACACACCAGTTGGTGTAACAAGGCGCTTTATAAATGATTTATTATTTATGATGATTTATTATTATCTATTCAGGCTCCACCTGTGGTCCCCAACACTAGAAAGTGGGTACCCTGGGTAGGAGCAGGGCACCCACAACAGAAGCCTGGCCCCCCTCCCTGGTGAAATCGTATATATATATATATATATATATATATATATATATATATACATATATATATATATATATATATATATATATATGTAAACATCAAAGTGCCCGAAGCATTGAGAGGGCACACGACAACACTCTCACCATCTGGCATTAGAATGCAGTTCGCCATAATATTCCAGTCTTTATCATTTTCGCCGACGCGTTTCGAGGTACATTTCCTCTTCTTCCTGGGCTAATGAACAAACGTGCATCAGGGCTCACATTTGACATCTTTTATTTCCATTATTTCCTCAGTGGGCTGTGCTTGGTGCACAGTTCTTTTTAGTGCATTATGGGATGTATAGTCCCTCATGTGAGTTTCAATATCTCCTATAGTAGGTTGATGCGCATTTGGATTTTAAAAGCATTTTTCATGTCCTTAGTAGGCACTGGAACATTGTAGACGAGCTCAATTTGCATATGGAGTGCTGTGCTGTCTCGGTGTGAAACGGTTTCACTCCACAGCCTCTCAGGATTCTCGATGGTGCTCCTCTCCACGGCTGGGCTGCCGTGTGAAATATGTAAACATCAAAGTGCCCGAAGCATTGAGAGGGCACACGACAACACTCTCACCATCTGGCATTAGAATGCAGTTCGCCATAATATTCCAGTCTTTATCATTTTCGCTGACGCGTTTCGAGGTACATTTCCTCTTCTTCCTGGGCTAATGAACAAACGTGCATCAGGGCTCACATTTGACATCTTTTATTTCCATTATTTCCTCAGTGGGCTGTGCTTGGTGCACAGTTCTTTTAGTGCATTATGGGATGTAAAGTCCCTCATGTGAGTTTCAATATCTCCTATAGTAGGTTTATGCGCATTTGGATTTTAAAAGCATTTTTCATGTCCTTAGTAGGCACTGGAACATTGTAGACGAGCTCAATTTGCATATGGAGTGCTGTGCTGTCTCGGTGTGAAACGGTTTCACTCCACAGCCTCTCAGGATTCTCGATGGTGCTCCTCTCCACGGCTGGGCTGCCGTGTGAAATATGTAAACATCAAAGTGCCCGAAGCATTGAGAGGGCACACGACAACACTCTCACCATCTGGCATTAGAATGTAGTTCGCCATAATATTCCAGTCTTTATCATTTTCGCCGACGCGTTTCGAGGTACATTTCCTCTTCTTCCTGGGCTAATGAACAAACGTGCATCAGGGCTCACATTTGACATCTTTTATTTCCATTATTTCCTCAGTGGGCTGTGCTTGGTGCACAGTTCTTTTTAGTGCATTATGGGATGTATAGTCCCTCATGTGAGTTTCAATACCTCCTATAGTAGGTTGATGCGCATTTGGATTTTAAAAGCATTTTTCATGTCCTTAGTAGGCACTGGAACATTGTAGACGAGCTCAATTTGCATATGGAGTGCTGTGCTGTCTCGGTGTGAAACGGTTTCACTCCACAGCCTCTCAGGATTCTCAATGGTGCTCCTCTCCACGGCTGGGCTGCCGTGTGAAATATGTAAACATCAAAGTGCCCGAAGCATTGAGAGGGCACACGACAACACTCTCACCATCTGGCATTAGAATGCAGTTCGCCATAATATTCCAGTCTTTATCATTTTCGCCGAAGCGTTTCGAGGTACATTTCCTCTTCTTCCTGGGCTAATGAACAAACGTGCATCAGGGCTCACATTTGACATCTTTTATTTCCATTATTTCCTCAGTGGGCTGTGCTTGGTGCACAGTTCTTTTTAGTGCATTATGGGATGTATAGTCCCTCATGTGAGTTTCAATATCTCCTATAGTAGGTTGATGCGCATTTGGATTTTAAAAGCATTTTTCATGTCCTTAGTAGGCACTGGAACATTGTAGACGAGCTCAATTTGCATATGGAGTGCTGTGCTGTCTCGGTGTGAAATGGTTTCACTCCACAGCCTCTCAGGATTCTCGATGGTGCTCCTCTCCACGGCTGGGCTGCCGTGTGAAATATGTAAACATCAAAGTGCCCGAAGCATTGAGAGGGCACACGACAACACTCTCACCATCTGGCATTAGAATGCAGTTCGCCATAATATTCCAGTCTTTATCATTTTCGCCGACACGTTTCGAGGTACATTTCCTCTTCTTCCTGGGCTAATGAACAAACGTGCATCAGGGCTCACATTTGACATCTTTTATTTCCATTATTTCCCTCAGTGGGCTGTGCTTGGTGCACAGTTCTTTTTAGTGCATTATGGGATGTATAGTCCCTCATGTGAGTTTCAATATCTCCTATAGTAGGTTGATGCGCATTTGGATTTTAAAAGCATTTTTCATGTCCTTAGTAGGCACTGGAACATTGTAGACGAGCTCAATTTGCATATGGAGTGCTGTGCTGTCTCGGTGTGAAACGGTTTCACTCCACAGCCTCTCAGGATTCTCGATGGTGCTTCTCTCCACGGCTGGGCTGCCGTGTGAGATATGTAAACATCAAAGTGCCCGAAGCATTGAGAGGGCACATGACAACACTCTCACCATCTGGCATTAGAATGCAGTTCGCCATAATATTCCAGTCTTTATCATTTTCGCCGACGCGTTTCGAGGTACATTTCTCTTCTTCCTGGGCTAATGAACAAACGTGCATCAGGGCTCACATTTGACATCTTTTATTTCCATTATTTCCTCAGTGGGCTGTGCTTGGTGCACAGTTCTTTTTAGTGCATTATGGGATGTATAGTCCCTCATGTGAGTTTCAATATCTCCTATAGTAGGTTGATGCGCATTTGGATTTTAAAAGCATTTTTCATGTCCTTAGTAGGCACTGGAACATTGTAGACGAGCTCAATTTGCATATGGAGTGCTGTGCTGTATCGGTGTGAAACGGCTTCACTCCACAGCCTCTCAGGATTCTCGATGGTGCTCCTCTCCACGGCTGGGCTGCCGTGTGAAATATGTAAACATCAAAGAGCCCGAAGCATTGAGAGGGCACACGACAACACTCTCACCAAATGGCATTAGAATGCAGTTCGCCATAATATTCCAGTCTTTATCATTTTCGCCGACGCGTTTCGAGGTCCATTTCCTCTTCTTCCTGGGCTAATGAACAAACGTGCATCAGGGCTCACATTTGACATCTTTTATTTCCATTATTTCCCTCAGTGGGCTGTGCTTGGTGCACAGTTCTTTTTAGTGCATTATGGGATGTATAGTCCCTCATGTGAGTTTCAATATCTCCTATAGTAGGTTGATGCGCATTTGGATTTTAAAAGCATTTTTCATGTCCTTAGTAGGCACTGGAACATTGTAGACAAGCTCAATTTGCATATGGAGTGCTGTGCTGTCTCGGTGTGAAACGGTTTCACTCCACAGCCTCTCAGGATTCTCGATGGTGCTCCTCTCCACGGCTGGGCTGCCGTGTGAAATATGTAAACATCAAAGTGCCCGAAGCATTGAGAGGGCACACGACAACACTCTCACCAAATGGCATTAGAATGCAGTTCGCCATAATATTCCAGTCTTTATCATTTTCGCCGACGCGTTTCGAGGTACATTTCCTCTTCTTCCTGGGCTAATGAACAAACGTGCATCAGGGCTCACATTTGACATCTTTTATTTCCATTATTTCCCTCAGTGGGCTGTGCTTGGTGCACAGTTCTTTTTAGTGCATTATGGGATGTATAGTCCCTCATGTGAGTTTCAATATCTCCTATAGTAGGTTGATGCGCATTTGGATTTTAAAAGCATTTTTCATGTCCTTAGTAGGCACTGGAACATTGTAGACGAGCTCAATTTGCATATGGAGTGCAGTGCTGTCTCGGTGTGAAACGGTTTCACTCCACAGCCTCTCAGGATTCTCGATGGTGCTCCTCTCCACGGCTGGGGTGCCGTGTGAAATATGTAAACATCAAAGTGCCCGAAGCATTGAGAGGGCACACGACAACACTCTCACCATCTGGCATTAGAATGCAGTTCGCCATAATATTCCAGTCTTTATCATTTTTGCCGACGCGTTTCGAGGTACATTTCCTCTTCTTCCTGGGCTAATGAACAAACGTGCATCAGGGCTCACATTTGACATCTTTTATTTCCATTATTTCCCTCAGTGGGCTGTGCTTGGTGCACAGTTCTTTTTAGTGCATTATGGGATGTATAGTCCCTCATGTGAGTTTCAATATCTCCTATAGTAGGTTGATGCGCATTTGGATTTTAAAAGCATTTATATATATATATATATATATATATTCACTGAAAAAACCAGAGGTTTTAGGGACAGTTATAGTTAGTTGGACATTGCACTCGTACAAAACCCGTGAAATTCCCCTGTTATAGTTAGTTCAGCTAACTATAACTCGCGCCCCCGCAATGCACTGCTGATGACGTCACATATTACATCACTCATGACATGGTCAGTGACATCACTGATGACATCACTGATGACATCTCAAATGACATCACTGATGACATCACTGATGACATCACTGATGACATCATCCAGTGACTGTGTGTTTCTGTAAAGTTTAAATATGTTTAATATATATAGGGAAAGGGGTATTGAAGAATGAGTGGGTGTATAAGTGTCTGAATGGATGATTTAGTACGTGAGTGACTGACTCTACAAGTGAGTGATTAAACGTATCTTACTGAATGCATGGGTTAGTGACTAAACTGTGTGAATGTCTGTATCCGTCTGCTTGTTGGTGTGTAAGTGGATGCATGGATTTGCGAATAGCTACATGAGTGTCTATATGGGTTATTGATTGGTTCTCTGAGTATCTGTATGGCTGCCTGAGTGTTTGTGTGGGTGGGGTGTGTGTGACTCTATACATAGATGTGTGAGTGGGTGATTCACTGGGTGCATGATTTCAAGAGTGCATCTGTGATGGACTGCTTGGGTGGGTGAGTGTGTGTATGGGTGTGTTAGTGAGTGAATGTATATCTCAGTGGTACATGTGCGAGTAACTACATATGTAAAAGGCAGTATATATGTGTGTTAGAGTATTTAAATGGCTATAAGTGAGAGTGTGTTATTGTGAGAGTGGCTGTATGGATGCGTGTGTGCTTGTATCAGTTATTGTATAAGAGCGTAAGAATGTGCTAGTATTTGTATGAGTAAGTGAGCTGGTGTGTGTATAACTGTATAGGTGAGTAAATGGGTGTGTGATTAATTTTTTGCATGACTGACTAGGTGTGTGAGTACCTCTATGGATGAGTGGCGGTGTGTGAGTGTTTATATAGGTGTATGAGTGCATATGATAGTCCTGTACTGAGTGACTGTAAGTATGAGTGACTGTACAGGTGAGTGAGTGGATGTGTGTGTAGACCTAAGAATCAGTGAGTGGGTATGTAGTTTTTGGTGTTGGAGTGTCTATGGTTTTGAGAATGGCAGTCTGTAATTTAGAGTGGGTGTATCAAAAGTTATATTAGGGTGTGAGAAGATGCATGAAATTATCACATGGATGATGTCATCAGTGATGTCATTTGAGATGTCATCAGTGATGTCATCAGTGATGTCACTGACCATGTCATGAGTGATGTAATATGTGACGTCATCAGCAGTGCATTGCGGGCGCGAGTTATAGTTAGCTGAACTAACTATAACAGGGGAATTTCACGGGTTTTGTACGAGTGCAATGTCCAACTAACTATAACTGTCCCTAAAACCTATGGTTTTTTCAGTGAATTTCAAAGGTTTTTTAAATGCTAATTTCTAATTATAACGTGTCTGAAACCTATGGTTTTTTCAGTGAATTTCAAAGGTTTTTTAAATGCTAATTTCTAACTATAACGTGCCTGAAACCTATGTTTTTTTCAGTGAATTTCAAAGGTTTTTTAAATGCTAATTTCTAACTATAACGTGCCTGAAAACTATGATTTTTAAGTGAATTTCAAAGGTTTTTTAAATGCTAGTTTCTAACTATGCCAACAGAGGTAGGACATGTGAAGAAAGAAGAAAAAACGCACAGAAAGAAGCAAAAGATGTGCAGAAAGAACCAACAGAGGAGCAGAAAGAGGCCTTGTTGCAAAATCATCCTGTGCCCACAACTTTTTCAGACGGGTACTGGTGGTAACTGACTCTGACTAACCAGAGCCAGTGCACGTTTTAAGTTGCGGGATTAAGTCCCCTTGAATCCTGAGGGTCCCTGGGGTCCAACTAGCCCCCAGGTACCTACAGTTAGGACCACAGAGCTGAGTTGCAGAGAGGCGTTCCGAGGCCACGCACCTTTTTTCACCTCTCTGCAACGCACCTCTGTTGTGCTTACTGAAGGTACCTGGTGGGCTAGTTGGCCCCAGGATTCAAAGGAATTAACTCCCCAACTTAAAACGCACCACAGGGCGTGTTTGCGCACATGTCACCTGAGGCCCCGCCCCCTCCCTTCACCACTGTGCATACGCGCCCCGTGGCGCGTTTTAAGTTGGGGGATTAGGTCACCTTGAATCCTGAGAGTTCCTGGGGCCCAACCAGCCCACCAGGTACTTCCAGTAGGAACCACAGGCCTGCGTTGCAACGCCTGTAACAAATTGTGCAGTTGTGTTTAGGTAGTGAAGAGGGTCGTGCTGGGGGTAGTGTTTTAGGGTTTAGGGTAGTGCAGTGGTGTTTGTGTAGTGTAGGGGGTCATGCTGGGGGTAGGTTTAGGGTAGTGCAGTGCTGTTTGGGTAGTGTAGGGAGTCGTGCTGGGGGAGTGTTTTAGGGTTTAGGGTAGTACAGTGGTATTTGGGTAGTGTAGGGGGTCGTGCTGGGGTTAGTGTTTTAGGGTTTTAGGGTTTAGGGTAGTGCAGTGGTGTTTGGGTAGTGTAGGGGATACTGCTGGGGGTAGTGTTTTAGGGTTTAGGGTAGTGCAATGGTGTTTGGGTAGTGTAGGGGTACTGCTGGGGGTAGTGTTTTAGGGTTTAGGGTAGTGCAGTGGTGTTTGGGTAGCATAGGGGGTACTGCTGGGGGTAGTGTTTTATGGTTTAGGGTAGTGCAGTGGTGTTTGGGTAGTGTAGGGGTTCGTGCTGGGGGTAGTTTTTTAGGGTTTAGGGTAGTGCAGTGGTGTTTGTGTAGTGTAGGAGGTCGTATTTTAGGGTTTAGGGTAGTGCAGTGGTCTTTGGGTAGTGTAGGGAGTCGTGCGGGGGTATTGTTTTAGAGTTTAGGGTAGTGCAGTGGTCTTTGGGTAGTGTAGGGGTTGTGCGGGGTGTAGTGTTTTAGGGATTAGGGTAGTGCATTGGTATTTGGGTAGTGTAGGGGGTCATGCGGGGGTAGTGTTTTAGGGTTTAGGGCAGTGCAGTGGTGTTTAGGTAGTGTAGGGGGTCGTGCTGGGGGAGTGTTTTAGGGTTTAGGGCAGTGCAGTGGTGTTCGGGTAGTGTAGGGGGTCGTGCTGGGGGAGTGTTTTAGGGTTTAGGGCAGTGCAGTCGTGTTCGGGTAGTGTAGGGGGTCGTGCTGGGGGGAGTATTTTAGGGTTTAGGGTAGTGCAGTGGTGTTCGGGTAGTGTAGGGGTCATGCTGGGGGTAGTGTTCTAGGGTTTAGGGCAGTGCAGTGGTGTTCGGGCAGTGTAGGGGGTCGTGCAGGGGTGGTGTTTCAGGGTTTAGGGCAGTGGTGTTCGGGCAGTGTAGGGGGTCATGCTGGGGGTGGTGTTTCAGGGTTTGGGGCAGTGCAGTGGTGTTCGAGCAGTAAAGGGGGTCATGCTGGGGGTGGTGTTTCAGGGTTTAGGGCAGTGCAGTGGTGTTCGGGCAGTGTAGGGGGCGGTGCAGGGGGTGGTGTTTCAGGGTTTAGGGCAGTGCAGTGGTGTTCGGGCAGTGTAGGGGGTGGTGCAGGGGGTGGTGTTTCAGGGTTTAGGGCAGTGCAGTGGTGTTCGGGCAGTGTAGGGGGTCGTGCAGGGGTGGTGTTTCAGGGTTTAAGGCAGTGCAGTGGTGTTCGGGCAGTGTAGGGGGCGGTGCAGGGGTGGTGTTTAAGGGTTTAGGGCAGTACAGTGGTATTCGGGCATTGTAGGGGGTGGTGCTGGGGCTGGTGTTTCAGGGTTTAGGGCAGTGCAGTGGTGTTCGGGCAGTGTAGGGGTCGTGCTGGGGCTGGTGTTTCAGGGTTTAGGGCAGTGCAGTGGTGTTCGGGCAGTGTAGGGGGTCGTGCTGGGGCTGGTGTTTCAGGGTTTAGGGCAGTGCAGTGGTGTTCGGGCAGTGTAGGGGGTCATGCTGGGGCTGGTGTTTCAGGGTTTAGGGCAGTGCAGTGGTGTTCGGGCAGTGTAGGGGGTCTTGCTGGGGCTGGTGTTTCAGAGTCTAGGGCAATGCAGTGGTGTTCGGGCAGTGTAGGTGGTCTTGCTGGGGCTGGTGTTTCAGGGTTTAGGGCAGTGCAGTGGTGTTCGGGCAGTGTAGGGGGTCGTGCTGGGGGTGGTGTTTCAGGGTTTAGGGCAGTGCAGTGGTGTTAGGGCAGTGTAGGGGGTCGTGCTGGGGCTAGTGTTTCAGGGTTTAGGGCAGAGCAATGGTGCTCAGGCAGTGTAGGGGTTCGTGCTGGGGCTGGTGTTTCAGGGTTTAGGGCAGTGGTGTTCGGGCAGTGTAGGGGGTCTTGCTGGGGGTGGTGTTTCAGGGTTTAGGGCAGTGGTGTTCGGGCAGTGTAGGGGGCCTTGCTGGGGGTGATGTTTCAGGGTTTAGGGCAGTGCAGTGGTGTTCGAACAGTGTAGGGGGTCTTGCTGGGGGTAGTGTTTCAGGGTTTAGGGCAGTGCAGTTGTGTTCGTGCAGTATAGGGGGTCGTGCTGGGGATGGTGTTTCTGGGTTTAGGGCAGTGCAGTAGTGTTCGAGCAGTGTAGGGGGTTGTGCAGGGGTGGTGTTTCAGGGTTTAGTGCAGTGGTGTTCGGGCAGTGTAGGGGGTCGCGCTGGGGGTGGTGTTTCAGGGTTTTGGGCAGTGCACTGGTGTTCGGGCAGTGTAGGGGGTCATGCACGGGGTGGTGTTTCAGGGTTTAGGGCAGTGCAGTGGTGTTCGGGCAGTGTAGGGTGTTGTGCTGGGGCTGGTGTTTCAGGGTTCAGGGCAGTGCAGTGGTGTTCAGGCAGTGTAGGGGTCGTGCTGAGGCTGGTGTTTCACGGTTTAGGGCAGTGCAGTGGTGTTCGGGCAGTGTAGGGGGTCGTGCTGGGGCTGGTGTTTCAGGGTTTAGGGCAGTGCAGTGGTGTTCGGGCAGTGTAGGCGGTCGTGCTGGGGCTGGTGTTTCAGGGTTTAGGGCAGTGCAGTGGTGTTCGGGCAGTGTAGGGGGTCATGCTGGGGCTGGTGTTTCAGGGTTTAGGGCAGTGCAGTGGTGCTCGGGCAGTGTAGGGGGTCGTGCTGGGGGTGTTGTTTCAGGGTTTAGGGCAGTGCAGTGGTGTTCGGGCAGTGTAGGGGGTCGTGCTGGGGCTGGTGTTTCAGGGTTTTGGGCAGAGCAGTGGTGTTCGGGCAGTGTAGGGGGTCATGCTGGGGGTAGTGTTTCAGGGTTTAGGGCAGTGCAGTGATGTTCGGGCAGTGTAGGGGGTCGTGCTGGGAGTGGTGTTTCAGGGTTTAGGTCAGTGGTGTTCGGGCAGTGTAGGGGGTCTTGCGGGGGGTGATGTTTCAGGGTTTAGGGCAGTGCAGTTGTGTTCGGGCAGTGTAGGGGTCTTGCTGGGGGTAGTGTTTCAGGGTTTAGGGCAGTGCAGTGGTGTTTGGGCAGTGTAGGGGTCATGCTGGGGGTGGTGTTTCAGGGTTTAGGGCAGTGCAGTGGTGTTCGGGCAGTGTAGGGGGTCGTGAAGGGGTGGTGTTTCAGGGTTTAGGGCAGTGCAGTGGTGTTTGGGCAGTGTAGGGGGTCGTGCTAGGGGTGGTGTTTCAGGGTTTAGGGCAGTGCAGTGGTGTTCGGGCAGTGTAGGGGGTCGTGCTGGGGGTAGTGTTTTAGGGTTTAGGGTAGTGCAGTGGTGCTTGTGTAGTGTATGGGGTCGTGCTGGGGGTAGTGTTTTAGGGTTTAGGGTAGTGCAGTGGTGTTTGTGTAGTGTAGGGGTCATGTTTTAGGGTAGTGCAGTGGTGTTTGGGTAGTGTAGGGGGTCGTGCTGGGGGTAGTGTTTTAGGATTTAGGTTAGTGCAGTGGTGTTTGGGTAGTGTAGGGGGCCGTGCTGGGGGTAGTGGTTTAGGGTTTAGGGTAGTGCAGTGGTGTTTGGGTAGTGTAGGGGTACTGCTGGGGGTAGTGTTTTAGGGTTTAGGGTAGTGCAATGGTGTTTGGGTAGTGTAGGGGGTACTGCTGGGGGTAGTGTTTTAGGGTTTAGGGTAGGGCAGTGGTGTTTGGGTAGTGTAGGGGTTCGTGCTGGGGGTATTGTTTTAGGGTTTAGGGTAGTGCAGTGGTGTTTGTGTAGTGTAGGGGGTAGTGTTTTAGGGTTTAGGGTAGTGCAGTGGTGTTTGTGTAGTGTAGGGGGTCGTGCTGGGGGTAGTGTTTTAGGGTTTAGGGTAGTGCAGTGGTGCTTGTGTAGTGTAGGAGGTCGTGCTGGGGGTAGTGTTTTAGGGTTTAGGGTAATGCATTGGTGTTTGTGTAGTGTAGGGGGTCATGTTTTAGGGTAGTGCAGTGGTGTTTGGGTAGTGTAGGTGGTCGTGCTGGTGATAGTGTTTTAGGATTTAGGTTAGTGCAGTGGTGTTTGGGTAGTGTAGGGGGTCGTGCTGGGGGTAGTGTTTTAGGGTTTAGGATAGTGCAGTGGTGCTTGTGTAGTGTAGGGGGTCGTGCTGGGGGTAGTGTTTTAGGGTTTAAGGTAGTGCAGTGGTGTTTTTGTAGTGTAGGGGGTCATGTTTTAAGATGCAATGCTCCAATACCTGACCAGTCTGCACTACATAAAACTGCAAAAAAACTAAAAATAAAAAGTGTTTTGCACACTTTTGTCATTGGGCTATATGTGGGCTACATCTGGGTAATATTTGTGCTACATTTGGGCTCTTTTTTCACTGGTGGCCATCTTGGAAGACTTCTTTGTTATGAAGTTTCCTAATTTCTTCATTTACTGCAGTCTCCTCAGTAGGAAATGCTTTCAGTTTTTTACTTTGATTCCATCAAGAAGGCATTCAGATGTCTCACATCTGCCATAAATTCAGAATGTTAGCACTCTAGTTGCTCATTAGATCACTGGAGTAAAGCTACTGCTCACCAGGGAGTTAACTGGTAGTCTGCTGCTGGTATTGAAAGTGATTGTTTCAGTCTGCATGTCAGAATTTTCTAATGAAATAGAAGAGGATTTGAGATCTCACTTAAAACATGCCCTAATTTTTCTTTCTGCAGCACTAACCATAATTTCTATTTCAAAAAGAACCCCTTATTTTGTTCCTTTTTAAATTAAATGTTTTAAGTGTTACTGGTTTATTCCAATCAAGATGGCTTCAGGTGTGCCATACTTTTGTCATAAGTAAGGCTGTTAGCGCTCTAGTTGTTCTTTAGAACACTCTGGGAAGCTGCAGTAGAACACAAAGGCATCAACTGGCAGGCTGCTCCTGTTGAAATATAACAGGAAGATATTTGAGATCACACTTGAAATATGTCCTAATTTTTCTTTCTACAGCACTAACCATAATTTCTATGACAAAATGAACCCCATCATTTTGTTCCTTTTTAAATTAAATGTTTTAAGTGTTACCAGTTTATTCCAATCAAGATGGCTTCAGGTGTGCCATACTTTTGTCATAAGTAAGGCTGTTAGCGCTCTAGTTGTTCTTTAGAACACTCTGGGAAGCTGCAGTAGAACACAAAGGCATCAACTGGCAGGCTGCTCCTGTTGAAATATAACAGGAAGATATTTGAGATCACACTTGAAACATGTCCTAATTTTTCTTTCTACAGCACTAACCATAATTTCTATGACAAAATGAACCCCATCATTTTGTTCCTTTTAAATTAAATTGTTTAAGTGTTACCAGTTTATTCCAATCAAGATGGCTTCAGGTGTGCCATACTTTTGTCATAAGTAAGGCTGTTAGCACTCTAGTTGTTCTTTAGAACACTCTGGGAAGCTGCAGTAGAACACAAAGGAATCAACTGACAGTCTCTGCCCCTGTTGGATGTACATGTTTTACTGAGAATGTCAGACTTCATTCTCACATGAGTGAGAAAGAATGTGAATTTACAGAAAATATGCTCTCATTTTAGCTTCTGGAGCACCTTCCAAACCTCCATGGGACAAGCATGAGAAAATAGTGTTCTCTCAAACATGATTCATGATATCCCAGCAGAAGGTTTTTCACATGGTAAAATCACCTTAGAATACACCACAATTCCTAAAATTAGTATGGTACCATCAACAAATAAATTCTAATGTAACTAAAGCCTGTTATCACTCTTTATAGTTCTCCTTTTGGTGACCCTCAAAATCTTCTATTCACTACAATGCATTTCAATGAGGTACTATCATTTATATTGGTCCCAAGATGGCTGCCAGCAATTCCAGGATGAAGTGCTGACAGCCAATCAGATCTCACGATGACATGTGTGGTTAGGCTCCGCCCAGATATATATGTGACTTTACTTTTGATTTTCTCAGGAACTACTGAACGGATTTACACCATTTAAGCAAAAGGCACGACACTGAACCAAGGGCTACCTCTTTGCCAAATTTGGTGTAATTCCGTTCAGCAGTTCGGGCTGTAGCTGCGACTAAAGGTTCCTATGGAAAAATGAATGGGGAAACGCGTTTTGGGACCCCCTTTTTCTCGGCCCCCGCTTCACGTATCACCCCGAGACTTTCAGGATAGGAGCGGACCGGAGCGCCCCAACAAGTTGGAAACTTTCGCGAAGATTCGTCAACCGGCGCCAACGTTATTTCAAATAGAATGTCGCGGATTTCCTATGGATAATAGGTTTTAACTATAACTATCTACTGGCGACCGCCAGTAGATAATATATAATATATATATATATATATATATATATATATATATATATATATATATATATATATATATATATATATATATATATATATATCAAAACAAAAGGTAGCCCCTAGTGAGGATGCCTCCACGGAGGGTGAACTTCTATGGCGGTGGGCTTCAGCAGAATCAGCTCACAGCGTTTCATCAGGGATATCGGCTCGATGCGTTTCGGGCTCCCGCCCTTGTTCACAAGCCCCTCGAAACTGAAAACACAGCAACCAAATGTGGAGAACACCTGCATTTTATTTGAAAAGTCCCGCCCCAATTGGCATGTACTTGCGCCACAACGGCGTATGCCATTAGATGCATTCTGGTATTTGCAGTCACCACATATACTTTTTGCCCCAGTGGGTGTTGCCGTGATCAGTGATAGTTCAATAAAATGTCCACAGTGTGTTGATGCAAAGGCTGTGATAACTCGATCCTGCTGACATCAAACACCACCCGTATAGACCCTCCGCTCCATATTGACGCCTAGATCTCCAGGCGACTGGATCTGCTTTACCCGGCGGGCAATCCTCGCGACCGAGCCAGGCCGCTCAAATCCAAACAAAAGGTAGCCCCTAGTGAGGATGCCTCGACGGAGGGTGAACTTCTATGGCAGGGGGCTTCAGCAGAATCAGCTCACAGCGTTTCATCAGGGATATCGGCTCGACACGTTTCGGGCTCCCGCCCTTGTTCACAAGCCCCTCGAAACTGAAAACACAGCAACCAAATGTGGAGAACACCTGCATTTTATTTGAAAAGTCCCGCCCCACTGGGCGTGTACTTGCGCCACAACGGCGTATGCCATTAGATGCATTCTGGTATTTGCAGTCACCACATATACTTTTTGCCCCAGTGGGTGTTGCCGTGATCAGTGATAGTTCAATAAAATGTCCACAGTGGGTTGATGAAAAGGCTGTGATAACTTGATCCTGCTGACATCAAACACCAGACGTATAGACCCTCCGCTCCATATTGACGCCTAGACCTCCAGGCGACTGGATCCGCTTTCCCTGGCGGGCAATCCTCGCGACCGAGCCAGGCCGCTCAAATCCAAACAAAAGGTAGCCCCTAGTGAGGATGCCTCCACGGAGGGTGAACTTCTATGGCGGGGGGCTTCAGCAGAATTAGCTCACAGCGTTTCATCAGGGATATCGGCTCGACGCGTTTCGGGCTCCCGCCCTTGTTCACAAGCCCCTCGAAACTGAAAACACAGCAAGCAAATGTTGAGAACACCTGCATTTTATTTGAAAAGTCCCGCCCACTGGGCGTGTACTTGCGCCACAACGGCGTATGCCATTAGATGCATTCTGGAATTTGCAGTCACCACATATACGTTTTGCCCCAGTGGGTGTTGCCGTGATCAGTGATAGTTCAATAAAATGTCCACAGTGGGATGATGCAAAGGCTGTGATAACTCGATCCTGCTGACATCCAACACCACCCGTATAGACCCTCTGCTCCATATTGACGCCTAGACCTCCAGGCGACTGGATCCGCTTTCCCGACGGGCAATCCTCGTGACCGAGCCAGGCCGCTCAAATCCAAACAAAAGGTAGCCCCTAGTGAGGATGCCTCCACGGAGGGTAAACTTCTATGGTGGGGGGCTTCAGCAGAATCAGCTCACAGCGTTTCATCAGGGATATCGGCTCGACGCGTTTCGGGCTCCCGCCCTTGTTCACAAGCCCCTCGAAACTGAAAACACAGCAACCAAATGTGGAGAACACCTGCATTTTATTTGAAAAGTCCCGCCCCACTAGGCGTGTACTTGCATCACATCGGCGTATGCCATTAAATGCATTCTGGTATTTGCAGTCACCACATATACTTTTTGCCCCAGTGGGTGTTGCCGTGATCAGTGATAGTTCAATAAAATGTCCACAGTGGGTTGATGCAAAGGCTGTGATAACTCGATCCTGCTGACATCAAACACCACCCGTATAGACCCTCCGCTCCATATTGACGCCTAGACCTCCAGGTGACTGGATCCGCTTTCGACGGAGGGCAATCCTCGCGACCGAGCCAGGCCGCTCAAATACAAACAAAAGGTAGCCCCTAGTGAGGATGCCTCCACAGAGGGTGAACTTCTATGGCAGGGGGCTTCAGCAGAATCAGCTCACAGCGTTTCATCCGGGATATCGGATCGACGCGTTTCGGGCTCCCGCCCTTGTTCACAAGCCCCTCGAAACTGAAAACACAGCAACCAAATGTGGAGAACACCTGTATTTTATTTGAAAAGTCCCGCCCCACTGGGCGTGTACTTGCGCCACAACGGCGTATGCCATTAGATGCATTCTGGTATTTGCAGTCACCACATATACTTTTTGCCCCAGTGGGTGTTGCCGTGATCAGTGATAGTTCAATAAAATGTCCACAGTGGGTTGATGCAAAGGCTGTGATAACTTGACCCTGCTGACATCAAACACCAGCCGTATAGACCCTCCGCTCCATATTGACGCCTAGACCTCCAGGCGACTGGATCCGCTTTCCCCGGCGGGCAATCCTCGCGACCGAGCCAGGCCGCTCAAATCCAAACAAAAGGTAGCCCCTAGTGAGTATGCCTCCACGGAGGGTGAACTTCTATGGCGGGGGGCTTCAGCAGAATCAGCTCACAGCGTTTCATCAGGGATATCGGCTCGACCCGTTTCGGGCTCCCGCCCTTGTTCACAAGCCCCTCGAAACTGAAAACACAGCAACTAAATGTGGAGAACACCTGCATTTTATTTGAAAAGTCCCGCCCCGCTGGGCGTGTACTTGCGCCACAACAGCGTATACCTTTAGATGCATTCTGGTATTTGCAGTCACCACATATACTTTTTGCCCCAGTGGGTGTTGCCGTGATCAGTGATAGTTCAATAAAATGTCCACAGTGGGTTGATCCAAAGGCTGTGATAACTCGATGCTGCTGACATCAAACACCACCCGTATAGACCCTCCGCTCCATATTGATGCCTAGACCTGCAGGCGACTGGATCCGCTTTCCGCGGCGGGCAATCCTCGTGACCGAGCCAGGCCGCTCAAATCCAAACAAAAGGTAGCCCCTAGTGAGGATGCCTCCACGTAAGGTGAACTTCTATGGCGGGGGGCTTCAGCAGAATCAGCTCACAGCGTTTCATCAGGGATATCGGCTCAACGCGTTTCGGGCTCCCGCCCTTGTTCACAAGCCCTCGAAACTGAAAACACAGCAACCAAATGTGGAGAACACCTGCATTTTATTTGAAAAGTCCCGCCCCACTGGGCGTGTACTTGCGCCACAACGGCGTATGCCATTAGATGCATTCTGGTATTTGCAGTCACCACATATACTTTTTGCCCCAGTGGGTGTTGCCGTGATCAGTGATAGTTCAATAAAATGTCCACAGTGGGTTGATGAAAAGGCTGTGATAACTTGATCCTGCTGACATCAAACACCAGACGTATAGACCCTCCGCTCCATATTGACGCCTAGACCTCCAGGCGACTGGATCCGCTTTCCCTGGCGGGCAATCCTCGCGACCGAGCCAGGCCGCTCAAATCCAAACAAAAGGTAGCCCCTAGTGAGGATGCCTCCACGGAGGGTGAACTTCTATGGCGGGGGCTTCAGCAGAATTAGCTCACAGCGTTTCATCAGGGATATCGGCTCGACGCGTTTCGGGCTCCCGCCCTTGTTCACAAGCCCCTCGAAACTGAAAACACAGCAAGCAAATGTTGAGAACACCTGCATTTTATTTGAAAAGTCCCGCCCCACTGGGCGTGTACTTGCGCCACAACGGCGTATGCCATTAGATGCATTCTGGAATTTGCAGTCACCACATATACGTTTTGCCCCAGTGGGTGTTGCCGTGATCAGTGATAGTTCAATAAAATGTCCACAGTGGGATGATGCAAAGGCTGTGATAACTCGATCCTGCTGACATCCAACACCACCCGTATAGACCCTCTGCTCCATATTGACGCCTAGACCTCCAGGCGACTGGATCCGCTTTCCCCGACGGGCAATCCTCGTGACCGAGCCAGGCCGCTCAAATCCAAACAAAAGGTAGCCCCTAGTGAGGATGCCTCCACGGAGGGTAAACTTCTATGGTGGGGGCTTCAGCAGAATCAGCTCACAGCGTTTCATCAGGGATATCGGCTCGACGCGTTTCGGGCTCCCGCCCTTGTTCACAAGCCCCTCGAAACTGAAAACACAGCAACCAAATGTGGAGAACACCTGCATTTTATTTGAAAAGTCCCGCCCCACTAGGCGTGTACTTGCATCACATCGGCGTATGCCATTAAATGCATTCTGGTATTTGCAGTCACCACATATACTTTTTGCCCCAGTGGGTGTTGCCGTGATCAGTGATAGTTCAATAAAATGTCCACAGTGGGTTGATGCAAAGGCTGTGATAACTCGATCCTGCTGACATCAAACACCACCCGTATAGACCCTCCGCTCCATATTGACGCCTAGACCTCCAGGTGACTGGATCCGCTTTCGACGGAGGGCAATCCTCGCGACCGAGCCAGGCCGCTCAAATCCAAACAAAAGGTAGCCCCTAGTGAGGATGCCTCCACAGAGGGTGAACTTCTATGGCAGGGGGCTTCAGCAGAATCAGCTCACAGCGTTTCATCCGGGATATCGGATCGACGCGTTTCGGGCTCCCGCCCTTGTTCACAAGCCCTCGAAACTGAAAACACAGCAACCAAATGTGGAGAACACCTGTATTTTATTTGAAAAGTCCCGCCCCACTGGGCGTGTACTTGCGCCACAACGGCGTATGCCATTAGATGCATTCTGGTATTTGCAGTCACCACATATACTTTTTGCCCCAGTGGGTGTTGCCGTGATCAGTGATAGTTCAATAAAATGTCCACAGTGGGTTGATGCAAAGGCTGTGATAACTTGACCCTGCTGACATCAAACACCAGCCGTATAGACCCTCCGCTCCATATTGACGCCTAGACCTCCAGGCGACTGGATCCGCTTTCCCCGGCGGGCAATCCTCGCGACCGAGCCAGGCCGCTCAAATCCAAACAAAAGGTAGCCCCTAGTGAGTATGCCTCCACGGAGGGTGAACTTCTATGGCGGGGGCTTCAGCAGAATCAGCTCACAGCGTTTCATCAGGGATATCGGCTCGACCCGTTTCGGGCTCCCGCCCTTGTTCACAAGCCCTCGAAACTGAAAACACAGCAACTAAATGTGGAGAACACCTGCATTTTATTTGAAAAGTCCCGCCCCGCTGGGCGTGTACTTGCGCCACAACAGCGTATACCTTTAGATGCATTCTGGTATTTGCAGTCACCACATATACTTTTTGCCCCAGTGGGTGTTGCCGTGATCAGTGATAGTTCAATAAAATGTCCACAGTGGGTTGATCCAAAGGCTGTGATAACTCGATGCTGCTGACATCAAACACCACCCGTATAGACCCTCCGCTCCATATTGATGCCTAGACCTGCAGGCGACTGGATCCGCTTTCCGCGGCGGGCAATCCTCGTGACCGAGCCAGGCCGCTCAAATCCAAACAAAAGGTAGCCCCTAGTGAGGATGCCTCCACGTAAGGTGAACTTCTATGGCGGGGGGCTTCAGCAGAATCAGCTCACAGCGTTTCATCAGGGATATCGGCTCAACGCGTTTCGGGCTCCCGCCCTTGTTCACAAGCCCCTCGAAACTGAAAACACAGCAACCAAATGTGGAGAACACCTGCATTTTATTTGAAAAGTCCCTCCCCACTGGGCGTGTACTTGCGCCACAATGGCGTATGCCATTAGATGCATTCTGGTATTTGCAGTCACCACATATACTTTTTGCCCCAGTGGGTGTTGCCGTGATCAGTGATAGTTCAATAAAATGTCCACAGTGGGTTGATGCAAAGGCTGTGATAACTCGATCCTGCTGACATCAAACACCACCCGTATAGACCCTCCGCTCCATATTGACGCCTAGACCTCCAGGCGACTGGATCTGCTTTCCCCGGCGGGCAATCTTCCGACTGAGCCAGGCAGCTTAAATCCAAACAAAAGGTAGCCCCTAGTGATGATGCCTCCACGGAGGGTGAACTTCTATGGCGGGTGGCTTCAGCAGAATCAGCTCACAGCGTTTCATCAGGGATATCGGCTCGACGTGTTTCGGGCTCCCGCCCTTGTTCACAAGCCCCTCGAAACTGAAAACACAGCAACCAAATGTGGAGAACACCTGCATTTTATTTGAAAAGTCCATCCCCACTGGGCGTGTACTTGCGCCACAATGGCGTATGCCATTAGATGCATTCTGGTATTTGCAGTCACCAGATATACTTTTTGCCCCAGTGGGTGTTGCCGTGATCAGTGATAGTTCAATAAAATGTCCACAGTGGGTTGATGCACAGGCTGTGATAACTCGATCCTGCTGACATCAAACACCACCCGTATAGACCCTCCACTCCATATTGATGCCTAGACCTCCAGGCAACTGGATCCGCTTTCCCCGGCGGACAATCCTCGCGACCGAGCCAGGCCGCTCAAATCCAAACAAAATGTAGCCCCTAGTGAGGATGCCTCCACGGAGGGTGAACTTCTATGACGGGGGGCTTCAGCAGAATCAGCTCACAGCGTTTCATCAGGGATATCGGCTCGACGTGTTTCGGGCTCCCGCCCTTGTTCACAAGCCCCTCGAAACTGAAAACACAGCAACCAAATGTGGAGAACACCTGCATTTTATTTGAAAAGTCCCTCCCCACTGGGCGTGTACTTGCGCCACAATGGCGTATGCCTTTAGATGCATTCTGGTATTTGCAGTCACCAGATATACTTTTTGCCCCAGTGGGTGTTGCCGTGATCAGTGATAGTTCAATAAAATGTCCACAGTGGGTTGATGTAAAGGCTGTGATAACTCGATCCTGCTGACATCAAACACCACCCGTATAGACCCTCCGCTCCATATTGACGCCTAGACCTCCAGGCGACTGGATCCGCTTTCCCCGGCAGGCAATCCTCGCGACCGAGCCAGGCCGCTCAAATCCAAACAAAAGGTAGCCCCTAGTGAGGATGCCTCCACAGAGGGTGAACTTCTATGGAAGGGGGCTTCAGCAGAATCAGCTCACAGCGTTTCATCAGGGATATCAGCTCGACGCGTTTTGGGCTCCCGCACTTATTCACAAGCCCCTCGAAACTGAAAACACAGCAACCAAATGTGGAGAACACCTGCATTTTATTTGAAAAGTCCCGCCCCACTGGGCGTGTACTTGCGCCACAACGGCGTATGCCATTAGATGCATTCTGGTATTTGCAGTCACCACATATACTTTTTGCCCCAGTGGGTGTTGCCGTGATCAGTGATAGTTCAATAAAATGTCCACAGTGGGTTGATGCAAAGGCTGTGATAACTCGATCCTGCTGACATCAAACACCACCCGTATAGACCCTCTGCTCCATATTGACGCCTAGACCTCCAGTCAACTGGATCCGCTTTCCCCGGCGGGCAATCCTCGCGACCGAGCCAGGCCGCTCAAATCCAAACAAAAGGTAGCCCCTAGTGAGGATGCCTCCACGGAGGGTGAACTTCTATGGCGGGGGGCATCAGCAGAATCAGCTCACAGCGTTTCATCAGGGATATCGGCTCGACGCGTTTCGGGCTCCCGCCCTTGTTCACAAGCCCCTCGAAACTGAAAACACAGCAACCAAATGTGGAGAACACCTGCATTTAATTTGAAAAGTACCGCCCGACTGGGCGTTTACTTGCGCCACAACGGCGTATGCCATTAGATGCATTCTGGTATTTGCAGTCACCACATATACTTTTTGCCCCAGTGGGTGTTGCCGTGATCAGTGATAGTTCAATAAAATGTCCACAGTGGGTTGATCCAAAGGCTGTGATAACTCGATCCTGCTGACATCAAACACCACCCGTATAGACCCTCCACTCCATATTGAAGCCTAGACCTCCAGGCGACTGGATCCGCTTTCCCCGGCGGGCAATCCTCGTGACCGAGCAAGGCCGCTCAAATCCAAACAAAAGGTAGCCCCTAGTGAGGATGCCTCCACAGAGGGTGAACTTCTATGGCGGGGGGCTTCAGCAGAATCAGCTCACAGCGTTTCATCAGGGATATCAGCTCGACGCGTTTCGGGCTCCCGCCCTTGTTCACAAGTGCCTCGAAACTGAAAACACAGCAACCAAATGTGGAGAACACCTGCATTTTATTTGAAAAGTCCCGCCCCACTGGGCGTGTACTTGCGCCACAACGGCGTATGCCATTAGATGCATTCTGGTATTTGCAGTCACCACATATATTTTTTGCCCCAGTGGGTGTTGCCGTGATCAGTGATAGTTCAATAAAATGTCCGCAGTGGGTTGATGCAAAGGCTGTGATAACTCAATCCTTCTGACATCAAACACCACCCGTATAGACCCTCCACTCCATATTGACGCCTAGACCTCCAGGCGACTGGATCCGCTTTCCCCGGCGGGCAATCCTTGCGACCGAGCCAGGCCGCTCAAATCCAAACAAAAGGTAGCCCCTAGTGAGGATGCCTCCACGGAGGGTGAACTTCTATGACGGGGGGCTTCAGCAGAATCAGCTCACAGCGTTTCATCAGGGATATCGGCTCGACGCGTTTCGCACTCCCGCCCTTGTTCACATGCCCCTCGAAACTGAAAACACAGCATCCAAATGTGGAGAACACCTGCATTTTATTTGAAAAGTCCCGCCCCACTGGGCGTGTACTTGCGCCACAACGGCGTATGCCATTAGATGCATTCTGGTATTTGCAGTCACCACATATACCAGAATGCATCTAATGGCGTACGCTACCTTTTGTTTGGATTTGAGCGGCCTGGCTCGGTCGCGAGGATTGCCCTCTCCTTTCTCCCTACGACACGACTTGACAAATTCAAGTTACACATAGAGCTCGCTGAGTTCTTTAGGAAACTGAAGGTCAAGGCTTTCTTTGAAAAACAGACATCTGAGCAAGCCCCAAACACCAATGAGACTGGCCTGAAACTGAAGTCTACTTTTTGTCCTCCCCCCATGTGCATCCCTGGAGAGATAGCGACATTTGAACAATCGGTCTATAACCAGATAGCGGAGATCCGGGAACACAACACGTACAACAACTTCATGGCCAAAGACAGAGAGGCAGTACGCGACCTCCAGAACAACACTAACATCATCATAAAACCCGCAGACAAGGGGGGAGGCATAGTAATACAGGACAAGACTGATTATACCAATGAATGCCGACAACTCCTCAGTGACGAGAGGAACTATAAATGCCTCAAAGAAGACCCCACAGAGAGACTCAGAAATAAAATCGCCTCCCTTGTTGCGACAGCAGAAACTGGGCACCACATTTCCAAACAGGAGGCAGAATACCTGTGTGCCAAGAAAGTAAAAACACCGTACTTTTATACAGTGCCAAAAATTCATAAGGAGACCAGACCACCTCCAGGGCGCCCCATAGTCTTGGGAATAAACTCCCTGCTGGAACCTCTATCACGCTTTTGTGATTTCTATCTCAACCCCCTTGTACAAAAATCCTCCACGTACATCAAGGACACTAAACATCTTCTCAACCTCATCCAGGACAAGAGCTTTGACCCCAATACACAACTCCTGGTAGGACTAGACATAGAAAGCCTCTATACGAGCTTACCACAGGATGACACACTACGAGGCCTTGAACAAATGTTGGAAGGTACCATATGGGAATACACCACCCCTAGGGATTTCGTACTACAATTTGCCACTCTTGCCCTTAAAGAAAATTACTTCGAGTTTGAGGGAGATTTCTTCCTCCAAACCAACGGAACATCCATGGGCAGCACATTTGCCCCTAGTGTGGCAGGTGTATACGTGTACCACTTTGAGACCACACACATACTGCCCCCACACAACCCATTCAGTCCTCACATTGAGTTCTGGCGTCACTACATCGATGATATTTTAATGATCTGGATGTGTCTGGGTACACTAGAGGACACTAACCTTCTCAGACAAATCCAGCGGGGGCGATGCACAGATCCCAAAGCCCCTTAGCCCTAGTCCACAGGGGGAGGTCAAGCACTCCACCCTGCACCGTAGTACACAGGGAATAGGGGAAAAAGAAAAAGGAGTAACGGAAAAGAACGGTCCGCTGCCTTCTTCCTAGGGGATCTCTGGTTTCAGGGCTGCTAGGCGTAGCCATGCATCAGGGTAGACTCTTCGGTTCCTCACCGTATACTGCAGGCGAGACAACAACAAACAAGCAGGGTTACGTTATGTCCTTTCACACCCTCTCCTGCCCATACAGAACTAGCCAGCCTCCCTCTCCGTCTCTAGCGCCGGAAACTTACTGGAACTCCCAGGGGTACTCTCCTAGGGAAGCAGGCAGCCAAGACCAGCAGGGGAGCAGAAGGGAAAGGTAAATACCGTCAGCGCGCAAAACCCTCTCCCTGAGAGTTTGCGCAGAGTCCTGACACAAAACAAAGCAGGCGCGGTACAACTCTCTCCCTGAGAGCCTGCGCAAAGTCATGAAAGGAAATGAAAACGGCGCGGAAACTCTCTCCCTGAGAGCCTGCGCAAAGTCACGAAAGAAAAAGAAAACGGCGCGGAAAAACTCTCTCCCTGAGAGCCTGCGCAAAGTCACGAAAGAAAAAGAAAACGGCGCGGAAAAACTCTCTCCCTGAGAGCCTGCGCAAAGTTACTACACGCAAGAAGGCGGCGCGGAGGGTGTGATAGCGACTCACACCTGCTGGGACCACTTTAGGCACACAGAGGCGCCCGATTGAAGGGCAATGCTAGGAACTCACACTGCGAGGGATGAGGCGCTGCTCCTGTAGCCTGAGTTGCAACCGGATTACTGGTTGGGAGTGCGCGCCGCGAGAAACCCTCCTCTCGGCCACTCTCCTGAGCGCAGGGAATTCAGTGGTACAGGATCGAGTACTCAGGCGCCTAGCGGGCAGGATGTGTCCAGTCTTGGGCCGGAGGTGGGAAGCTGCAGCGATCGTCTGCGCTGCATAGGACGCCATCTCCAAGAGCTGCAAGATCGAAATCCAGGTGCACTCCGTAGGGAACAGGTGACAAGCACCGGATCCCCCTGGAGGTAGGCTATATATAGCAGCCCAGCCTCCTAGGAAGAACCGGCGCCTGCCCAGGTGCATGCTGGGAGGTGTAGGTTTACCCCTACTCACCCACCCGCATCCCGCGCCTGGATGGGATCGTGACAGGATGGGGACAGAAGACTCTCTAGCCACGTTTCCTTTTGTGGCTCAACCACCGGGACCCATATCTGAGATTCACCAGCTCCGCCAGCGCTACCAATCGGGCCTTTTTGGATCTTCAAATTGAAGCCAAAGAAGGAACACTACAGACTACAACATAATATAAGCCTACGGCTAGGAACTTCCTCCTGAACTTTGAGAGCTTCCACCCTCGCCCTCTTAGGGAAAACCTTCCCTACGGCCAGTTCCTCCATATAAGAAGAAACTGCAGCAAAACCCAAGACTATCAAGCACAATCTGCTGACCTGGCCACCAAACTCAGCCAGTGTGGCTACCCGGATAGGATCATCAGAACCACGAGAAAGCGAGCACGGAATCAAAACAGGGAGGCCCTACTCGAGGATTTCACAAGAGAGGACAACACCATCCCCTCACATGCGTGACCACATATAATTCAGCCTCAAACCAAGTGGCCAAAATTTTCCGCAAGAACTGGCGCATCCTCAATACATGCTCACTCAATTGGAACCAACCACTCTTTTCATACAAAAGAGCGGGCAGTCTGAAGGACTGACTTGCGTCCACTCGCCCCAGGATACCGCATGCCACGCAAGACCACACAGTCCTCAATGCATGGGGCCTACCCAATGTAGTGGGCCACTATCCATGCGGGAACTGTTGCGTTTGCCAAATCACCAAAGCCACCAAATCACTCAATTTAGAAGAGGGCAAAACATGGCATCAAAAAAAGCACACAAACTGTAACTCCACACACGTGGTATCTCTTATTGAATGCCCCTGTAAACTCCGCTATATTGGGATGACAAGCAGAAAAATCAAGACCAGGATCGGCGAACATCGCAGCAACATACGCTGCAAGAGGAAAACAACGAGACTGACAGACCACTTCATCCAAAGAGGACACACACCTAATGACCTCCGATGGACCATGATCGAACAAATCAATGTCAACAACCTGACAGACGATAACATTTTACTGCAGAAACAACAACCGTGGATTTACCGTCTATCCACGCATACATCAGGACTGAATGACAACATCCCGTGGAATGCTCTCACTACCCGATGAATACATGACAATGCCTCTGCTACCTTTAAATGTGGAGATCGCCCTCCCATGACAATATAAATACCCTCAATCCATAATAACACACCCAACCTCCCGGGGCAACACATTCGCAGTACAGACTTGCGACGGTGATGACAGGCTCTGAGTTAGGGGGAGATGCGGAACCCTTTCCTACATCTTCTTCACTTACAGAGTGCCCCTACCCTCATAAGCACTCATACACACACATAGATGCACTCTACAGGGCTGTACCGAGTGCAATGACACAAAACTTCCACCCAAAATGGTCAGATTTCCTTAGGCACACCTGGAGACTATTTTGACTACCAAAGACACTATGTTTATTAATGCTGACGGGAATAGCTTAACAAACGAGCTTATTCTCCCGATTTACCTAAATAACCACCTTTATTCAATCGGAGCTCAACGTAAGCAATCTGCCTCCAACATAGTCTCTCCTCACTGTCTTCTTCTGCCTGATCGGTACTCGGCCAGGGCTGCTACCTGCCCATCACTATGCAACAGGCATACAATTATTAATATATATATTTCTTACTGTCCAGTAAACCACGGACATTTGGTTTAGACCTCTTTTTATATTCTCACAATACCATTCCTTTCAATACAACTTTATTTGACACCGAGCCAAACACGCTCCGCTGAGTCTCTCTTTTGTGTCCTCCTTTACAAACACGCCTCCTCTCCACAGAAACACCTGATTCCGAGAAACTGACACGCCCCCTTGAATACACGGCACCTGGGGCGAAGCTTGGTTATTTAAACCACCACCGAGCTACCAGACGTTACCAACGGAATCCCGGCGGCAGGTCGCAGTAGGTACGGAAGGTGGGCCATAGACCTTGATGAAGTAAGTGGGGCACTGGGGGGCTCGTCTTCTCCGAACACGTGGATACAATTCCACACGCTGCGAGAGGCTTATCGCAGTAACCATTTGTGTTTTTTTCCCTTTTTTCACACACACATTGTGTGACTACAGGTCCGGCCACCCACAGGATTCATGATGCTCAGTCTGAAAATATCAGTGTAAGCGTCTTACCATATAACCTTGTCTGTTCCCACTCACACTCTGAGCAGACTCGACATGTTTTTATTTTGAGCACAGTAGCGCATAAATACGGCATAAATGGATAGCCACCCACAATGAGCGTCACCATCCGCTTTACTATCGCCAAATTTTCCGCATAGTGCACGGACACGACGCCTATCCAGTCACACTTCCATGTGAATATAGGAAGCTATTGCCCCTTTAATGTTTATGTCTGTCTTTTTGTTTGTCTTTTTCTTCCTTACAGGATTTGAGCAACCAGAGGAACACCTCCTCTCTTCACTAAATGCACCTTAGCGCGTGTGACACATATCGGTCTAACATAAACAGACTAGACCACCCACCTTTTCACGCACATAGGTCCTGACGAAAGCCAGTAGACTTACTAACCTGGCTGAAACATGTTGACCTCCCCTGATATTGGAGACATAATTTCATCCCCACATATATCCGCTTTCTCTTTTTTAACACTGCCACGGGCCCATTATTAAATTTCGTTACTTCTCCGGGACCCATTGGACAGTTTTTAACCTCACGCTTACCCACTTCACTGCACTTTCACCTCACAAAAAAACCCGCTCCGCTGTAGTCAGGCGTCATAGCACACCCGAGGTCCACTAGGCGCCTTGGGTGGGACCCGATGATGAAGCATGCCACCAACTAGGTTGGTGGGTGAGGGTCTTCATAAAAAACTAAGAGTTTTTTCTCACAGACTTAGGTCTCTATCTCCTATCAAAGAGCTAGTTCTCATTGATGTTTATCAGCATAATCCTCAGCACCTGGATTTTCCCCACTGGTGCTAAGCCGTGCTATAAAAGTCTTGTTTGAATTATTTTGCCAATTAACATATACATTCATCAAAACATTTAACTCTCATGCTACAAATTACTTCTTAACAAACACAACAATAATCACAAATCACACCACATCACCCTATTAATACTCACACCTCCAAAACAGCAACTGCCAATGAAAATCGCACATTGTCAGTCTTCAAGTTCTACGCTTTGGGCTTTGGGACTTGGGCATTACTCTGACTCGGGCAAGTATTGTATATAGCTCCTCTTCTCAAGGCGTAAACAGTCACTCTGCTACCAGCTTCTGCTGGAGCATGATTCAATCTAAATAAACATGATTTAGCATCTCTAACTCACATCAACAGATTTGGTTCCCACTCAAGGTCTTTCTTCTTACTTCTCTGCGACAGACCTTTTACATATTTTATGAGAAGGTCAGGAGCTATTCATCACAAAAATCCTAATCACAATACTAGGTTCAGTCAATAATGAAAGTGTTGATTAGTTGTAAAGGTTTTATTTTCATTAGAAGATTTAGCAACTTTGCTTTTTCTTTAATTTTCTAATTGATTTGTAAATTCATCAGTAAAGTTACAGATTTGAGAATAAAATATGCTTAGAGCAGATCATAAAATATGCATTCAGGGCGTTCCATGAATGAAATAATTCCTATTTTAAAGATTGGGGCAAAAATAGTATAAGCAGAAACCCATAAAGAGTTCAAGTTTGAGAGGCACGAGTGAGATAGAGCATGAAGCTCAAAATTTGACCAATCAGTATCTGCTGAACTTCCCATAAAGAGAGGTTCACAAAAACTCAATAGAGTCTTCAGCAAAAACAAGCAAAACATTCATGCAGTTACAGTAGCAACTGGAATCAGCAATTAGATCGGGTAGGATAGCAAATCAGCATTTAGCCTTCAGCATAAAGCCATTAGCACTCAGCTTTAGTGCAGGATGGTTAAGAGCACAGAGGGAAAAGGCGTTTGGAAAAAAAGTGTGTTAACTTACTCTAGAAACTAGCACTAAAATAAACAGTCAAAAGAAATGTTGCAAGTCGTGCTGCTTCTTCTTCTCCTCCGTCCAATCATTTTCAATTCTTCTTGAGAACAGTCTCAATACCATCCTTTCCCACGTCTCCACACAAAAAGTTTACAAAGAATTATCTTGAAGTATGAACATTTTTAAAACTATGTCTACATGTGAGGCCTTTTGATTCCTAGACCCCCTTTCCCATGGGTATGACCACATTACTAACCTTCTAATGAAACAACTGTATGTTAGGCTAAACAGTAGGCTATGTGAAATAGAAACATCATCAGCAATGAATATTAGTCAGCACCACATTCCTTTATTATCAACAGAAAATAAATATGTTAGACTATCAACATTTTCCTTTCATGCATTGTATTTTGTGCGTGAAACAGTAAGAAGTGATTCTATTCAATGATATGTAAGTCTGTTTTTATATAGCGCAGCTACTCACCCTTACGGGTCTCAAGGCGCTGGGGGCCGGAGTGGAAATTAAGTGAGCTATTGCCCAGAGTCACATGGTGCTGAGCTGCCGCAGGAGCCAGGGATCGAACCGTGAACCCTGTGCTCCGAAGTCAGCTGCCCTGGCCGCTGCACCACACCTCTCCACCTCTAATCAGAACATGTTTTATTACGATTTAAAGTTTTCATAAAAAATCGTGTCAGGGTAAGGTCAACTTTTAAGCATTTTCTGCATGTCTCAGCACAATTAGCTTTGATGCAGGTAATATGAAGCTTGCTTTAAACATTTTGAGGCATATTACTAATAGGTATGGTTACATACTGTATTTTTAAACATTTTAATGTTGTGACAGTTCAATATAAATTTCACGTTAATATTGCACATGTCTCTTTAACTTAATTATTTTAGATGGGGGCTGCTGGAATATATGGTGGATTCTGTAGCTCTAGCACAAGCATGTGCAGTAGACTGAGTTAGAATGTTCCATGAATTACAGACCTATGCCAAAAGCAAACAACAATATCAGCTGACCTCTCCCAATCAACAGCAATAGCTGCTCGTGTTCTAATACTGCAATCGAAATGTTGAGTATTTTTCATAAGCCAAGACAGTCCCATTCTCACTGAGAAAATGAGAACAGCTAGGGACCAAATCAGCAATAAACATATTCAAGTGACGAGAGACTCAGCAGAGGGCAAGTTCCCTGCTGTAGCAGCAGGACATCCAGTGCTATGTGACCTGCTTGCCAAGAACTCACATCTGTAATCTCCATCCAGGTACCCCTAGAACAAACCACAGTGATTCCAGCTGATAGATGCACACTCCACAGCCAGTCGCAAAAATCTTGCACATAATGTAAAACATGATGGTAATGGTCAAAACTCTAGGTGAGTCAAGCCCCGATAAAGGGGTGCTCAGTGACTTGGCTACAGGACTCAGACAAAATCTATGAGAGAATCTCTCATCTGCAGGTAGTCTGGCCCATGACCAAAATCTGTCTACATACAAATTGATTGGAATTTTACAATATTATGATTGGCAGGAATCTGGTTTGTGACATGTTAACCCTCAGCAATTATGTCAGTACATCTTCTGTGAATCCACTTGGTATGCTTTACTCCATGATACTAATGACAAATTTAGTAGAATAAGTAGATTCTCACTTGGTCTGAGAATAATAGACATAGTAGACAGCATGAGTCTAGATAGCCTACTAAATATGTTGACAGGTTACATTGTGGGCGAGATGAGTGGAGTGGAGTCTTAAGCTTGCTTCCCTTCAAAGGACACAGATTGTCAAGTCTTATGCCATTTGAACAATCATACAAGAGTTGGGCTATCCGGTAGCCACCTTAGATGGCACCCTACTTAACCTGTTCAGTGTGGGGAGGACAGAAGGGTTCCGTCGTCTGCCAGGGTTCTTGTGTGCTGAGGACAGAACCGTTCCATCCTCTGCACACGTCCACTAATTCATTCTGCTGTTTGCAGCAGGGGGATTTCCTTTTTTGTTTTTGAGCCTCAGGAGCTGAGGAAGTCATTTTGTTTTCATTGTAATGACGATCTGCGCGATCGGCTCATTTCACTCTCACTGCTTAGGAGCTTGCCGGTCTATCTCAGCCCCGAGCACCAAAACACACGGAAGAGGTATCATTAGAAAGGGGAGGTTTAATAGTACCCTTACACAGAGGATCCCTGCTTGGGGATTGATCTCAAAGCAGGGATCCTTCTACTGGACACCAGGGAGGGGGGAGCGGCACTTGTGGCATGGGCTTTTGCTCCCCCATAAGTTTTTGTGCATATTCAGTCTTTCTGCCCCCCCTGGGGCAGATTGGGGTAATAGTCCCTGATCTGTCCCCCCGGGGGGGCAAAAAGCCCACTAGGAACCAGGGATTTATTTTTATGTAAGTTTAGGGGTGGGGCTGCACTGGATAGGCATTGCAATGCCCCCCACCCCAACCAGAAATTGGCACAGTCTTTCTGTCTCCCAGGGGGCAGATGGGGCAATAGCCCCCGATCTGCCCTTCTGGTGGGCAAAAAGCCCACTAAGAACCAGCGATTACATATTTATAAATGTAGGGGTGGGGCTGCCCTGAATGGGCATTCTAAAACCCCCACTCCTCCTAGAAATAGGCACAGTCTTTCTGCCCCACCTGGGGCGCATTTTCTTTCATAGCTCTGGGTGCACCTTTGAAAAGGTGCGCCCAGCGCAATGAAGAAAAATGTGCCATATTATGATGAATGCGATGCCGTCAGGGTGGCAGCAAACTCACCCTGGGAGCAGCGCATTCATGTGAAAAATGGAGTGGCTGCTTTGAAGCAATATCCCCAATCTCCCCCCCCCCCCCAGAATGCCTCCCCCAAAAAATGGGCATAGTCATTCTGCCCCAAGGGCTTATGGTAGCAATACCCCCCCCAATCAGCCCTACGGGGGGGGAGTAAGCCCACTAGGCACCAGGGACAATTGTTTTCTTTGTGCAGGGTAGAGGCTGCCCTCAAGGGGAATGCTAATGCCCCACCCCCTTAAATAAATGGGAACAGTCATCCTGCCCTACAAAGAGCAAATTTGGGCAACAGCCCCTGATCTACCCCCAGTGGGGGCTGAAAGCCCAGTGGACACTAGGGACTATTTTTACTTTGTGTAGGGGCAGCGCAGAATGGGCATGTTGATGCTCCCACCACCCCCTCCAAAAAATGGGTACAGTATTTTGCCTCCCAGGGGACAGGTGGTGGTTATTACACTAGATATGCCCTCCCGGGTAGGGGCAGAAAACCAAATAGGCACCAGGTATATGTTTATGGACATGTTATTGTCTTGTCTCACCCTCAAAATAATACCACTCCCACACGATGACCCAAACACGACGAAGCAGGAGACATAAAACACAACAACAGCTAGAAAGGGGTTTCACTTTACAAAATGCAAAGACTCTCTTTTTAGAATAAGGCTTGGAGTTTTATTTATGCAATGCTCTCTAACAGAAAGGCTTTCCCAGATGCCAAATTAACAACATTCAAATGTATATAGAGATATATATATATTTATATGTAAGCAATAATAACACACTTAGCAAATGTAACAGTTAAATGCATGAATATGAATAATGAATAAACAAGCAGCAAATAATACTGGACGTCCTGCAAGAAATCAGAAAGATATATGTACACTAAAAACATAAAATTATTACTTTGGATGTGCACTCTGACTCACTCACACTTCACAATGAAAACACCTCAAATGACCACAGCCTCTGGCCACACACCACAATGGCACTAGTCAGAAACAAATCACCTCACCCAATTGTTCACTCGACGCCCTTGCCAACTCAAAGTATAGGAGCCCGTTAACAGCCAGGCAGTGGACTCTTGACCGGGACTCAAGTTCCGTTCGTCTTGTGACAGTACGTCTACTCTACAAGTGAGCTCGTAAGCTGGCTGCCAAGATTCTCTGGCTTTATAGTTTCAAAACACACTAGAAGGTTCGAGAGTCTTTCCCTCTGCGCCAAGAAAACGTACTGAAATTGGCCACCTTCCATGCGAGCATTCCAGGGCAAAAGGAGTTCCCACGTTCCCTCTACATTCTCACATGTTCCAGCCTTTATCTTAATGAAGCTTACGAAAGCCTTCCAGGGTACATAATCTCACAATACAACCTTAAACATGATTAACCCAAACAACTTGCAAACACCCAGGGGGCCTGTCTGTGCACACAGAAAAGCTCAAGCAAGGCAGAGTCAAAATTGAGGATTACATGAGGCCATGTCAAAGTCAATGTTAAGAACTTCATAATACTTCCCAATGTACAACACAATGCACATTTGTGCACCACTGGCTATAGCACCACATACTTCATCTCTCAATGTACAACACAATGCACATGTGTGCACCACTGCTCATAACACTGCACTTCGAGACCAAAAAGTACATTCCACACCTCTCTCTCTCTCGCCTGCTTTCAAATGCACATTCCACACGTTCTGTTCTTGGCAAAGCTGTTCTACTCTGTTACAGCTTCCACTGTAAGACTGCAAGATTACAAGAAAGAAATCTTCAAGAGAAACAAGTCATATGCAGGATGTTGTACATTCATGCTAGGGTAAAGTAAAACACCAAAAGACAATTAAAATGATGATAGTCAAAGGTCATCACGAGGTGTCAAACCTCTAGCACTACATTTAGGGAGTAGCCTCCTAGTCTATGGGCACTCCTCTCTTTTTAGGCATACATTTTAGCTGGTTTTGTTCCTCTTGGGGGCAGAGCAGCAATATTTTTAGGCTCAACTGCCCTCAAGTGGGGCAGAAAACAACTAGATACCAAGGAAGGTTTCTGTGTGTGTGAACTTGAATTCAGCTGATAATCTGCATGTACTGGTGTTTGGCTGGCTGTGTGTGTACTTGCATTTTGCTGGTGGTGCGTTTGGACTTGCGCTTGGCTGGCGGTGTTTGTGGACAAGTGCTTGGTGGTGGTGTGTTTAGGCTGACAATTGCCTGGTGATGTATGTGCGTGGACTGAAGCTTGACTGGCGGTGCGTATGGATGGCATTTGGCTGGTGGTATGCTTTGGATGGTACATGGCTGGTGGTGTGTGTGGACAGTCACTTGGCTGGAGGTGTGGCTTGCATGGATCCCCTAGCATTTTCTTACCCAGAACCCTCTGCAAGCCTCACATTTAGCTCAAAAGTCACATTTTCCTCACATGTCTGTGTAGGAAAGTTGAAGGATCACCGCTCCGGCACAAATTTTCTACCACCCAGATTTCACCTTGATCTCCTGATAAAAATGATACCTAACTTGTGTGGGTGCCCAAAGCAGAGACAGCCTAAAAACATATTAAAAAAACTGCCCTTATGGACACATTTTGGTGCATCTCTGTTGCAGGCACTTGGCCCACCCACACAAGGGAGATATTAGTTTTATCAGTTTACCGAGTGTAATGCTAGGTTGTAGGAAATTTGTGCCAGCATGCTGATCCTACACAGAAATGTGAGAAAAATGTGTTTTCTTTAGCTACATTTGAGATTTGAGGTTTGGAAGGGTTTTTGCGTAATAGAACCTCATGAGAGTCACACAAGTGACCCCATCCTGGATTTCCCTGGCTAAGGTACTTTTGTTCAGTGGGAATAATCTGCTTCCTGTAGCCGGCCAGCACTCTATTGTCATCAGCCTGAACTCCTGACTTTATCCTTGTACAGTGCAACCAGATTTTCCTTGTTGATGCTTAGTGATTTTTGGCACTATTTTCTTAAAAATCAATATCTCTGATTTTAACCACTGGATTTTTGTCACTTTGGTGTCAAATAATTTATTAAAATATTCCCTGACTACATATAACAGACGACATTGGGGGAAACGTGTACAAACGACACCTATTGCTACTGGGCCTTACACTTGCAAAGCGTGACATTGCGAAAAAGTGGAAAGACACCTCCCCGCCCTCTTTAGGAGTCTGGAAAAAGGGCTTAGATTTCTGCATGGGGCTAGAGATACCTGTTTTTGCTGCTCGGGGCGGCCCTCGGAAACATCCCAAGATATGGAAGAGATTACCGGGGATCTATTTGGAGCCCATTCCTGATGCACCAACAGAGTGATTTGAACATAGTTGATATGTGGGGATATATAGATGGTCGTGATGTAGACCTTTCAGTTTTGGATGGACCTTGTACGCTCTATATTTATTGTAGATTAATTGCACTCTTTTTATTTGTTATTATGATTAACCGTTATGCACAGGATTCTTTATTATGTAACCTGATACAAAATGTTGACATCAGTATTCGTGCTATGTACTTAACGCTGTTTTTGTGCAACGCCCTGTCGGGCATCTTTTGGCTGTTGACAATAAAATTTTGTTGTGAAAAAAATATATACATTCCCTGAAAAACCCAAAGGTTACAGGGACGTTATAGTGAGGCTCGGGTTTCACTCGCACAAAACCAGTGAAATTCAGCCATTATAGTTAACTCATGCCCCCGCAATGCACTGCTTCTGACCTCACATATTACATCACTCATGACATGGTCAGTGACATGTTTTGGGCCCCGGGGAACCTATCCGCCAGGGCCTGACCCTTTTTTAAATTATTTTTTTTATAAAAAAGGGAGGGGGGCCAAGCGGCCCCCCTCCCAGGCTGATTTCAGCCCTGGGGACCCAATCCCCGGGGCTCAACCTTTCTTTTGTTATTATTTTCTTTTTTTAAATAAAGGAAGGGGGGCTGTGTGGCCCACTTGCTGGGCCATTTTTGGTCCCAGGGACCCCATCCCTGGGACCAGACCTTTATATATTTTTTTTTAAATGGTGACGGGGACCCATGTGGCCCCCGTCCCCGGGTCAATATTGGCCCCGGGGACCCCATCCTCTGGGGCCTTGCCACTTTGTTGCGGACCACGGGGGAGCCTGAAGGACCCCAAGGTCACTGCCAGCTCCCGGCCTCTTTGACAGTGGGCAGGGAAACAGACACATGCTCCACTTTCAACAAGGGAGAACATTTTCTGCTCTCGCTTGCTGAAAGCAGAGCTGAGTTTGTTATGGATTGGCAGGAGCGGTGCTCCTGCCAAGCCATAGCACACTGCAATGTCCTGAGGTTGGGCACCCTGGAACATTGCTGGGGCTGGCCCTGGGGGTGGTGGTCCCAAGAGTCATCTAGGGCTCTTGGAGGGGGGCCATATGGCCCCACACCATTCCTTGTTTTAGCCACAGGCAGGTGGTGGCTTTCAGGGCCAGGGGCCACAACATACCCCCTTCAATGTTGTGTTTGTTCCCCGGGAAGGTGGCAGTTCCCGGGGCTTGGGGGGGCAGGCAACCCCCTACATTCCGATTAAGTGCCCTGGGGAGGTGGCAGACCCCGGGACAGTGGGGGAGGTCATATGGCCTCCCACGTATTTGTTTTTAAATAATGTATGTGCCCTGGGGAGGTTGCGGTCCCGGGTCTGCAGGAGAGGTCGTAGGGCCTACCTTGCATTTCTTTCATAAAACAGTGTACCCTGGGGAGGTAGCAGTCTCTGGGGCTGTGGGAGGGACTGGGCAGCCCCCGCATTCCTATTAAGTACCCCGGGAAGGTGGCGGCTCCTGCGGCAGTGGGAGAACTGCACTGCTACCCCACATATTATCACTGTCCCAGGGAGGTAGAGGTCCCTGGGGCAGCAGTGGAGGCTGTAGGGCCTCCCCCGCATTTCTTTTTAAAAAAACAGTGACCCCCGCATTAATACGATATTTAGCCATGGGGAGGTGCGGTCCCCGGAGCAGCAGGTGGGCTGAGCACCCTCCTGCATTTCTTTTATGTTTATCCCCGTGAAGATGGCAGTCCCCGGGGCAACGGGGGGCTGTGCCGGCCCCATGCATTATTAAAACTTTTGACCTGGGGAGGTGGCAGTCCCTAGGGAGCAGGGTTGCAGTGAAGAAAAAACCCTGCATAAATAATGAAATATTCCCTGTGGAGGTGGCAATCTTTGGGGCTTTAGAGATTCTCAGAGGGGGGCCCTGTGCACCCCCTCCTACTTATTTACACGCGGTTTCTTTTATTTGAAGATTTATTTTTAATTTATTTTTATTTAGACTTCATCTGGGGTCAACAAATACATAGTAAAAATGATAAAAACAAATATGATATCTCAACATTAAAACAACTTTAAAAAGCTTTTTAAAAATGTGTACAGATTATAGTAGACACTTTCATCAGATGGCGATTTACAAAACTGAATTAAACTTTGTTCTGAGTAGATATTGTATCTAAAACAAATGGGCTTTATATACCAGTGCCAAGCCGCTACCAAGGTCGAATTTGGACAAACTAGCAGCACATGTAATAAATCACATAAATCACAGATACCTGTAGTACTTTCGCAATTATCCCATTTAGAAGTATAGGCCTTTAACGGAAGAATCCCCAAATGCAATAAAATTATGGTGTGCCGGACCCTATATTCTAATGAAAAGTGTATATATTGTTGCAGGATTTTATATTTCATGCTGTCTACTAGATGTGCAAAGTATTTTAACTGAGAACAGTGTTCTACATCCAGGTCATGACTTATTCTTGGGGTCAAGTTCTTTAAGAAAAGCTTCAAATGTGCTGGTGTCCAAGATTTCAAAAGTGCTAACCTGGTTCAGTCCAATACTAATATTCTTATTAAAAGTATGTTGTGAGGACTAATTTCTAAAAGTCTCCAATTTTAAAATATACCTTAAAGATCCTAGATCAGCATATACAAGATTATAGGCCCATCTGAGTATATTAGAGATAGCTCTCGCAGAAGTGCTAACTAAGGATAACTCTAAGCGTATTGCTTGGACAGGGACCGCTTGATTAATTCTTAATAGTTTGCATAATAAATTACCTTCTCTTACTTTTAATGAACGCCAAGTCTTAATCGAGAGATATTCTAGGGCGTATGATAAAATTGGTGGTATTTTCATATGAAAAACCTCAAGAAAAGCATAAAAAGAGGAAGAGTAAAATCTCTGAAGTGCGCCAACGTGGGTGTCTGCCTTGAGACCAATATACTGGAAATGGGAGGGCTTTTGTAAGGACTGAGTAAAAATTTGCCCCAAGTAAGTGTATTTTTTTTCCATTTCGGTGGGAGTTGCCGATCCAGTGCCACCAAACATTTATTTTTTTTAATAGCTTTTTTGCCAATAGGCCTAGGGTGTCAGGGTATTTCTACCCTGGTTTAACTGAGTCACAAGATGGCTGCCAACCCTTCCTAGTTTGAAGTGCTGGCAGCCAATCAGATCTCAGTCACAAGATCGGGAGGGGTAGTGGATCCACCGCTTCCCCAGTTGTATATCTGAAAAACCTTTAAATAAATCCACAACTACTGAATGGATTTACACCATTTAACAAAAAGTGTGCTTTCTGGACCAGCAGCTACCTTTCTGACAAATTGTAATTCAGTTCAGCAGTTCAGGATGTAGCCATGTCTAAAGTTTCCTATTGAATTTAACATGGAGAAAAAGCATTTTGGGACCGCCCCCCTTTTCTCAATCCCAGCTTGATGGATCACCATAAAACTTTAAAGACAGCAGCTTAAGTGACTGGCAAACTAATTTTGAATATATCACAAAGATTCTTCACAGGACACCAATGTTACTGGCAAATGAAATATCGTTCTTCCTATGGAAACTACATCCTAACTATAACTACCTACTGGCGACCAACAGTAGGTAATAATCATTTTTTCTAAATTGCTTTGATATTTTTCTTGTGTTGTGTTTTCACTGTATTACTTTGTGTGTGCTGCATAAATACTTTATACATTGCCTCTAAGATAAGCCTTTTGTGCCAAGCTACCCGAGGTTAAACACACATTAATTTAGTGACTTTTTGCCGTTCACCCTGCAAGGGATTGTGACTTTTGCTTGACCAGGGCTCACACCCTGGTCAGCCAACAATGCAATTTCTGACACCAATATAAGATCCAACTACAGATGTATTCAGACAACACTTCAATCTAAATCCACTAATTCAGAGTATATGCCCAGCTTCACCAACTGCTGAGTCTACATCCAAGACTGAATAAAATAAAGCTTCATTCACCTTTAGGGTGAACACATGCAGGATATTGGTTCTGAAAGGAAACAATACTTTGATTCTTCCCTTGAAGTATCCTGCTGGCATGTGACAAAAGTACAAATCTGGGACTCATCTTTCTTTGTGACCTATCATTCACTCTACAATTCAAAACTGTTGTTAATGGTGTCAATGTCTATCTCTCCATGCTCATATAAAATGTTTGCTTCCAACCTCCTATAAAAGAGAACTAACAAAATCCTTGGTCAAAGGACACATTGAATATTGAAATATATTCTACACATGATCCTCAAATTAGCTGATTAACAATGTTTAAAAATTCAAATGTCATGTTGCAACAACAAGTCTCACTTCTTTTTGAATGTTTAACTACCGTTAAACACTTCACTCATCGGCCAAAGCAAAGGCTTGATATACCTGATAAACCTGATAAAACTGGCCCCATGCTATCGTCTTTCCTGGGACTTTTGCTATGGCAATGAAAACCTGATCCCACCATGTCCATTCAAGTGACAAAAACACAGGAATTGATGCTTATGCATATTGGTTCCCTAAAATCTTAACCCCGCCAAATCAACACCAAAAACAGCAAACTATCTCAGAGTCAAGAAGCATCTTCATGAAGACATTTGCCTTAAACTGCCCTTGAGATTTTTTGTGAAGAATGCATTGTGATGGCTTTCTTCTCATCCTTAGGCATTGTTAAGTCCAAATACTGTCTGTATATTGTCTACCATACAATACATGTATAAAATATCTGACAGAATACATAATCATTGTGTTCAATATCGATTGTTTCTAGGCTGGTTTTTAGTGGGACAGTGCCAGACATTTAACTGAATTGTTACTTGATACCTTTTTGACAAACATGAAATAGAGAATGTTCAAGACGCCAGGGGTTGATCATGGATATGAAAAAGTTTGACATGAATGAAAGTGAGTATGAACAAAAGACTGTTTGAGGGTGAGTGGTCAGATGGAACATTTTTGTGAAGGATTGGCTGTTGACTTTGATCAGTGCTTAGGCAATATGAGAGCACAAGTTTGCAATTATAAGTGAGTTAAGTGTCTCTTATATATTTAACCCTAGGGGATGGATGAGGTTTTGGGAGCTCTAAGTTTTGTATTCATCAGTGATTGTGTAGGACAGTAAATATGATGCATAATGCAGAAACTGACACCTCCAAACCAAAGAGCATGACTTTATGTCAAATTAACTAATAATCCTTCAAGAAGATGGTGCTCTACTCCTAGATATCAGCATAAAGATCCCATATATGCTGATGATATATAACTGTCTCTAGAAAGTCTCCTGGGCTTCGGACATCCAACATCTCAAATACTGCCTGCACATCAATGACAGTTAAATGTCCAGAACTTAACTGAAGCTCAACTGAATCCACACAGAATCAATGTTATTTGACAAGAAAAACAAACAAGTAACTGCATAAACCTAGCTTAATAAAACTTGGTGGCACATTGCCAAAAACAAAGGAGTACTGGTACAGCTCTCTCTTCTAAAGTGAGTTAAACCATTTCTTACAGAATGTGAAATCAGAGTTGCTGTTCAAGCCCCATTCTCTTGCATCTGGATAGTGGAATGGTCCTGCTCTATGGACCCACAGACACTACACTGGCACACGTTAAAAGTACCTTCCCACTGCAGCATGTCTCCTCCAGTGCCTGAATTAATGTGATCATATCGCCCCCCATCCTAATTGATTCCTCTTGTCAGCACATGCAATGTTCAAAATGAACTGAATCATTTGCAAAGTTATCACGGCCAGTACTCCTTATCATGCATAGAGGTTCACCGTCTCTGGTGGTTCTTGGCACACCCATAGTATGGATACAATCAGACTGCAAACTTAGGGTCTGATTTAGACTTTGGTGGGGGGTGTTAGTACCGTTGGCATGGAGGAGTACTTTACTGCCCCATGGTGAGTGTACTCCGGTTGTAAATCTAGAGATGTCCACCAGCCCAGCGGATATTGCCTCATTTACATGGACCTCTGTCATGGTAGTTCATGTAAATGAATTGAAAGTGTCCCATGCAGGCCTGTCAACACTTTAATTTTTATTTTTATTTTCAAAAACAAAATACCACAAAGCAAGATTTACTTTTGAAAACAAAAAAACAATGACCCTCCCGGGCCACAGGAGTTTTCTCCCCACGATCATTGAAAAGTTTTTAATTTTACATATGACACATTTTGGTGGTGGTTTGTGTAAGTAAATACTGGCCATGAGTCTGCCACCTCTAAATCAGGGAGGCAGACACATGGCCGAACCTCAGATGACCCTTAATCTGTCAGGTCTTAGGAGGGGTATGCAAGCGGCAGAGACGGAGTAATGTTGGCCATTTACATACTGAATGTCTGGTTGTCTGTAAATCAGATGGAAGGACCTTCACTTTGGTGGTGATGGTACTCCATCACCTTTGCAATGGCGTACCCTCTCTGTACAACTCTAAATTAGGCCATAAAATGAGTAAAAAAGAAAACAAAAAACAAAGCAGATGCAGGCATGAACTGGAACAATATCCCAACAATCATCAGGACCATCTCTATGCTGCTCCAATTTATGAAGGAATTGAAGACGCATCTTTTTGAAGATCCCTACATCACAATGCATTAACTGTCCACAAATTAGCTACCTCTCCAATCACTCATTAACTTTTTATTTTTGACTCTGTTCACCACTCCACTGTGTTTTAGCTAAATTTGCACAATTGAAATACTACAAACATACAGGCATACATACATAAATACAGTGGATTATCTCTGGATGTAAGTGTACCAATACTCTGAAACACCTTTGACATAAACAGGTTAATTTGACTATCTGAAGTTCAGGAGTTTCTTGAACCCTGAATTCTACTGATATGCCTTCTAATGAGATTGAATAGGAACAAGAATTGTGCTGGAGAATTAGACACTCAATTACTCCCCACACCCGACTGCCAGCTGTTTTCCCTTCCTTAGACTCAAGTGGCATATTCTATCTTCCAGTGCTCATAAGTTATCAGAAGGCAATACTCAGCACCACAGAGAGCGAGGAGTGTTCCAGTAGGCCATTCACCCTGATGATGGATGGAGAAATTAGGAGGAATGGCGGTAAGCGGTAACATGAATGTGGGTGTATACTGTGTGAGGCAAGCCATTATGGAACACTAATGCTATCCTTGCCAGGGAGGAGGTCAGATACTGAGTGTAGCGTATATTGTTGCAAGACATCAGTCACCAAGGTAAGACACTAGGAAGGCCATGAAAGGGGATCAATCAAATGGATTGAGGGCAAAAGCCAAAATGCAACAGGCAAGGGGAAAACTATCTACAAACATTGGAGGAGCACAATGAAGTATAGTGTAGTGGTGCAGTGCAGTGGGATCAATAATTCAAATGCTTGCATGGTAACTTTTGAAAGGAAAAAAATCATGGAAATAGGGGCCTAAAGCATGATAATTTTTACAGAGTGAAGAGGTATCATTGCTACAGAGAACATATATCACAACAGAAGGGTGGGTGGGTGGTGATCTGTTGATGTCAATATACATCCTCTAAGTCAGTTTAACCACAAAAATACTTGAGACACCCTTCTAATTTCATAAAAACCTGGAAGTCCCTAACGTGGTTTATCCAAAAACAGAAAAAGGGCCTCCCTCACTCATGTGAAATGCTTTATGATGGGGCCTCTCCTTCACTGTAGATTTAGGGTTGTTATCCACAGTGGACTCTCTCTCTCTGGCTCTTTAACTGAAGAGTAAGTAACATGTGCCTAACTTCTTAAATTCTATGGAGGTCCTTGGTGACTGGATTAGAATTGTAAATGCATGTGAGGGGTGATTAAAATAAATGTATTTGCTCTTTCCATATGATACAGTAAAAGCAGAGAGTCCAGTGATACTATATAATACAGTACCCAGGTGTTTTGCACTGCTTCATTATTTATGCCTTCCGTCACTGTGGAAATAGCATTGTTTTGCATGGTTGAGTCTCCCCTGAGCTCTTTAATTAAAGGAGTAAGTGAAGTGTGCCTAACATGTCTAATTCTATAGATGTCTTTGGTGACTGGAGATTAAAAGCATAACATTGCATAAGGGGGAATTAAAAATAATTTCATTGTCTCACTCTCCATTGCAAACTTAAAAGCATGGAGTCCATGAAACCTATAATGTAGTTCCCATGCATTATTCCTACATGCCTCTGTCCCCATTAGGGCCCTTGTGGTTCATGGGCATTCATCAGGCCAATGGGGCTCCCCAAAAAGTCCCTACATGGAACACTATCACTCCAATATAGAGTCACGCCTCAAATAATCAGTCATGAATGGAAAATTTCCTAAATCTGACTGATGTTTGTATACCAACTCAGTCCTTTTAGCCTTCTAAGGATGGATGGATGGATTAAATCAACTGAATGAATTAGTGGTTTATATTTGTCATTTCTGTTACTGATTTGTGAGACAAGACTGAGCACAACACAGCACACTGTTTCACCACATACATCACATCTCGATTATTCAAATGTGCACAAGTCACTCTATCCAACACTACCAAACCTTTTGTTGTTTACATAATCCTCACTGAATATGTAATGTGTTATGGCCACCGAGCTGGTGCCTATTGAGTAATGTATGAAAAACATATATACAGATAAAGAGTTAGTGCATCCGTCCATTTGTGATGGAATAAAGTCAGATTTCTGGGATTCCACTTGAAGAAGACATGCTAAGTCATACAGTATGGTCCAAAGTTGGTGTCAGATTTTCTTTGAAATCAAGCAATGGTTACTCATAAATTCTGTTTAAAAGTGTGCACTGTAGGAAAGTGCACCTTTTTTACATGGTCACCTCCACTTTTTGTCTAGTATCTGATGTAATTTCGACAGAAGTGCACTAGGCTCCTGCTAAATAGGTCCCCAGTGCCAGATCTCTTTGCCTAAAACTGTAAATGTGTTCCCTTAATTGAAAATACCTTAGCACCCCCTGTAAGTCCCTATTAAATGGTACCCCCGGAACCTAGGGCATAGAGTACTAAAGTGGATCCCTAAGTGCTGCAGTATGTATTGTGCTACCATAAGAGACAACTCAGCACCAACATTCAAACTGTCATTGCAGGCTGCATGCCATGGTGCAGAGAAAAGTGAAGACACAACATAGCACACCTCCTGTGTGTCATACCTACAGACACTGAATGCAGTATAGGTAAGTCACCCTTACAGCAGGCCTTACAGTGGTGAGCAGGGTGCACTGTACTATGAATTCTTTATTAACCGTACGATTACTTAAAATCTTTACAGTAAAAACACATTAAATAAATAAAATATAGTGCACCATGCCTGCATGGGTGCAGTTTTTAACAATATACTCCTGGGAGACACTATGTTACAATAGGTTAAAATTAACTAGGGAGAAAGATGAAGTTTTTGATCCTAACATGCCCAAAGGGATTTTCTTCAAATATATAGAGGGTAATGATAGGCCTTTGATAGGGCCTGTAAAATGAGGAGACTCAGCCAGACACACTGTGGCTCTCTACTCTGGGGGCTGTTTTCAGGAAAGTGTAGGGATGGGCTTCTGACAATGAATGAGGCAGATGCTGAGTCCTATAACCTCATGAATGATATCCTGATTGGTGGCTTTGGAATAATCATTGAAAATTACAGGATCAGGCTCAGGAAAACACGTAAAACCTCAAGTCAGACCTGGGTAGATATTGTTGATTTCTCAAGCCAAAACATTAGGTGGCTGGTTAAAAGGTACAAGACTATGATGGGCTTTATAATCTTATTGGGAAAGAGCATCTGATAAGTAACTGTGTTTTTGAGAATTTGCATCAGTACTTGGTGAATTCAGGTCCAGCCTCTCCCCAACAATCGGGAAAGAAGGCTGACCCCTAGTGAAGACTAGGGTAACCAAAACAACTCTGGGTGTGGGTGACTAAATGAAAAGGGTTACTAACCCCTCCCAGGAAGAGATAGTGAACAGTTGAAAGATAAAAGCAAAGAGTTCTCCAAAGGCCCTTAAAAATCTGTTCAGGAGAGAGGGCATCGAGACAATACATAGTCTAAGGGTGGGTACCATGGTAAAAACTTGGATTCTAAGATGGCTTGGTGCTTTAAATGTACAAATCATGGAAACTGAACTGGAGACCATAGCTGTCTCAAAACGAATGCCCCTAGTGCACCTTCAGTTCCTAATGCAGTGGTAAGTCTCCACATGGGATCCCAGGTATGCCCTGACCATGTCAGAGAGTACACTGAAGAAATGTGAGTCTTTGATGGTGGGGTGGATGTAGCTGCCCTGGCTGTCTGGCCCAAAAACATGGTAATGTACAGACAACACCCTCATATAATTGGGATCAGAGATGAAGCACTGAGGGATACAGGTGCAAGTGACTGAAACATTGTTATCCCCAGTACAGTATTTGGCTGGTGAGGCATTCATAGTCATCAATGCTGACAACGAAACTAAGGTCCATCCCATGTCAATGGTGTCTTTAGAATGGGGAAGGGTTACTGGCCAAAAGAAGGTGGTGGTATCATCTTCAATTCATACAGCCTGTATGTTAGGAAATGATCTGGAGTCCTCAGCATGGGCTGAGATCGAATGGAAAGCCCATGCAGCCATGCTGGGTATACCCGAATGGGTATGTAAGAAAGTCAAAACACAGTGCATAGCCCAGGATGACAAAGAGGAGTTGGGGCTGGAATAATGTCCCAACTCTCCAAGGCAAAAAGCCTGGGAAACCAGCTTCAAATAAGACACAAACTCAGGTCCCTTATCCTCAGGGAGAATACCTGTCATCCCCAAAAGGAACTGAGCTCCAGGAACTTGGGCCTTACCTGGCAGAGCTCCTAGGTCCAGGGACACCCTGTAGGAAAGATTTGTACCAGGAAAAGAGGACCTGTCCCACTCCTGGGAGCCTGAAACATCAAGCTGCTGATCAGGAATAGGGAGATGTCAGTGGCTTTCCCACAGGACCTATTGGGAGGAGGGACTCCTGAACACTGAGAACAGAGACCCACAAACCTGGTACCAATAGGTAAGTAGTAGTGCCTCACCAGTATAGAGAGTTCTTACTCTCTTTAACTCATGACATCCCCCTAGCTGGGCACCTTAGCCAGACTAAAACTCTGAATAGGTTAGTCACCCACTTCTACTGACCAGAAGGTGAAGGAGTTTTGGAACTATTATTTTACCTGCCAAGCAAGTGGCAAAGCAGGTAACCACCCAAAGGCCCCCTTAATTCTACTTCTAGTGGTTGAGGTTCCCTTTGAAAGGGTAGAGGTTGACGTTGTTCGCCCCCTGGACACTTCAACAGCATCAGGGAACAGATTTATACTGGTGGTGGTGGTTCATGCCACCAGGTACCTTAAAGATATTCCCCTAAGGACTGTCACTGCTCCTGCAGTTGTCAGGGCCCTCTTGAGTATCTTTAACAGATTGGGCTTTCCTAAGGACCTGGTGTCAGACAGAGGTAGGAACTTCATGTCTGACAAGAAAAGGTGATGAGGAATGAATGTGGTGTGACTTACAAGTTCACTATCCCATATCACCCACAAACCAATGGTTTTATTGAGAGATTCTACAAAACCATGAAAGGCATGATCAATGAACTCCCTGAAAAGCTCAGAAGGAGATGGGATGTTCTATTGCCATGGCTCCTTTTCATCTACAGCGAAATACCTCAGAAGGTAGTTGAATTTTCCACCTTTAAACTTCTGTTTGGTCATACTGTAAGGGGACCATTGTATCTGATTAAGAAAGGCTGGCAGAGACCTCACAAAGAGCCTAAAAAAGACATTGTGGACTATGTGCTTGGCCTAAGTTCTAGGATGGAGAGTATATGGGTAAAGCATCCAAAACCTTAAGGCCAGCCAAAAGTTCCAGAAGCTCTGGTATAACCAAAAGACTGCACTTGTAAAGGGCTAACCATGGCAGAAGGTATGGGTTTGGAGCCTATGGTACCTAGGGCTGTACGAGACAGGTGCAGTGGATCCTACCCTATCCTTGAGAGGAAAAGTAAGGTCAACTATCTGGTAGATCTGGGCACTAACGGGAACCCACACAGGATCATCCATATGAACCGCCTAAGCTTTTCCACTACAGGGCTGATGTGGCCATGCTCATGGTCACTGATGAGGATCAGGAGACAGAGAGTGAACCTCTCCCTGATAGCCACTCCTACAGTCCAACAGATGGGTCAGTAGAAGGAGTTGTCTTTTCAGACAACCTCTCTATATAACAGCAGGCTGTCTCAAGTCCTGCAGGAGTATGCTGCTCTCTTCTCTTTAACCCCTGGTCAGACCAACTGGTGTACTAATGATGTGGACACTGGTGATAAAACACCTGTCAATAGCAAAATATACAGACAGTCTGATCAAGTTAAGGAGAGCATCAGAACTGAGGTCAGTAAGATACCGGAATTTGGAGTCATTGAACCCTCTGGGAGCTGCTGGGCCAGTCCAGCTGTGTTTCTCCAAAGCCTCTTTTCAAGCGTGAAAAAATATAAATGAGGTTTTGTGTGGGCTATACGGGCCTTAATATAGTAACCAAGACCGTTGCTCACCGAATTCCAAGAGTTGATGAGCTAATAGACAAGCTAGGGCCAGCCAAATTTCTCAGCACTTTTGATTTAACATTAGGGGATTCCGGCAGATTGGTGTGACCCCAAGAGCAAAAGAAAAGTCAGCAATCTTGACTCCCGAGGGTCATTATCAGTTCACTGCTATGCCCATTTTATTAACGAATGCCCCTGTCACCTTTCAGAGGTTGGTGAATATCTTCCTTGCTTGGTCAGAATCCTTTAGTGCAGCATATCTAGATGATATTGCTGTCTATAGTCCTACTTTACAGGATCACCTGCTTCACCATGGGAAGGTCCTGAAAGCTCTGCAAGCTGCAGACCTCACTATCAAGGCAAGCAAATGCCAGATAGGGCAGGGCACAGTTGTATGCTTGGGCCACCTTGTTAGTGGAGGCCAAGTTTAACCTTCACAGCCCAAGATCTGGCCAATTCAGGACTTGGTATCTCAAACCACACGTACTAAAGTCAGGGCATTCCTTGGCTTGACTGGGTACTACAGGAGGTTGTAAAGGAATATGGCATCATTGTGGCACCCCTCACAGAACTGACCTTCAAGAAGAAGGCAAAGAAGGTAAACTGGAAATTGAGCTGTCAAAAGGCTTTTGACACTCTGAAGGAAGCAATGTTCTCAGCATCTATTTCTGAAAGATCCAGATTATTCTAGGCAGTTTACAGTACACATAGATGCCTTTGAACACAGGATAGGAGTAGTCCTATCCCAAACCAACAATGGTGGCCATGAATAACCTGTTTCTTTCATTAGCAAGAGGTTAATACCCAGAGTGCAGCGTTGGAGTGTCATTGAGCCTCTGCTGTGGTTTGGTCCATGAAGAAGTTGGGACCATAGCAATTTGGTACTCACTTCCTTGTTGAAACCGACCACAAGCCTCTCAGATGGCTGATGCAGATGAAAGGTGAAAACCCCAAACTCTTGAGGGGCTCCATCTCACTACCAGGTATGGATTTACAGTGGAGCATAGACCTGGGACTGACCATGCCATTTCAGATGAACTTTCCAGGTTTTTCCACTTAGACAATGCGATTCTCTTGGGAAAGGTTAGTCTCATTCTCTTTTGTTTCGGGGTTTCTGTAGGAAAGTGCTCCTTTTTGACATGGTCATCCCAACTTTTTGCTTGGTATCTGATGCAGTTTTGACAGAAGTGCACTGGGTTCCTACTAACCAGGTCCCCAGTGCCAGATTTCTTTCCCTAAAACATTATAATTGTTCTCCCAATTGGCAATACCTTTAGCACTCCCTATAAGTCCCCAGTAAATATTAACCTGGAACTTAGGGCATGGAGACTAAAGAGGGTCCTTGCAACATGTATTGTGCCACCCTAAAAGATACCTCACTACCAACATACAATCTGCCTAAGGCTATATGACATGTAAGGACATATCGGCATGAGTAGATATTGCAGGTGAACAGGGACGCCATTTTAAACATGCACTGGACACTGGTAATTGCTAGGCCTGGGCGTTAAATTCTACCATGTTCGCTGAGTTTTTTCCACTCTGTGCTTTGCGTATTTCTGAATAACTTTGCCCCGTGGAGCAGAGTTTTTTCCTCCCATTCACTTGCCAAGGCTAAGTTGATTAGGTGAGCGGGGAAAATCTTACTCCAGGCCACCTCTTGTGGAATTTCTCAACCCCAGCGGTCACGGAAGGCCACTACCACTCGAGTTGAGTAACCTTCCATTCGCGTTAAGGAGTCTGCTGCTCGAGTGGAACATCTACTCGAGTGGCAAAAATAAGCATCGCCCTATTGCGTTGCACAAGGTGACAAACACCCAGCGCTAAAAATCAGCGCAAACACCGTGACCTAATGCACTCCACCACTTGCGGAACTCGACATAGCGCTGCATATTTTTGGGGATTCTTCCCATAGCTCCACTTAGCAGAACTCCGCAAACTCATCCCAGGCAAAGTAATTGCGAGCTCCCCAGCTGCATGATGGCTTCCCTGAAACAAAGAATACTTGGTATCAAACATATTATATTGCCAAATATACTTTTTATTTAATTGTAAAATAGCAATTTATAATGACCTAGTGGGTTGTGAGATTTGTAGGGGTACATGGTGGGAAGCTAATTAGGTATAGTTTAATTAGATACTTTTTTGAATTAATATTATTTATTTGAATAGTAAGTGTGTAACTTGCTTAAACAATATTTGTTACGTTATATTTTAGGTGCGGGTTTTTGGTGTGTAGGGATATAGGGTGGGAAGCCAATTTAAAAAATGATTAATGATTAATTATTGATAAATTATTAATTAGTTAATTGTTATTTAATTATGTAAGCTGTGTAATTATTATAATTTTTTTATTCATATTTTAGTTGTGGGTTGTTGGATTTGTAGGGGTATAAGGTGGGAAGTTAAATATTAATTGACTAATTATATATTATTTAATTATTATTAATTAATTGTTAACTAATTATGTCATTTGTGTAATTATATGTTTTTATTTAATATATGTTACATGTGTGTTGCTAGGTATGTGGGACTAAAGTATGGGAATTAAATGAAATAATTATTAAATATTATTTTTTTCTTGTATTAATTATTTGAAAAATGTATAAAATATGTTAATTGTTTAATTGTTATTTGATGTATATATTTAGTTTTAATAATGTTAGGAATGTAATACTTGAATTAAAATAAGGTATGTGTTTGATGTGAAGTACTTTCCCTATTGTTGCACAGACTGGAGCGGGAATTGTAAATTGTACCCCTTCTGAGTCCTATGCTTTCCTTGTAATGACTGGAGTGGGAATAATACATTTTACCCCTCCTGAGTCCAATGCTTTTCCTACTGTTGCACAGACTGGAGTGAGGATATTGAACTTTACCCCTCTTGAGTCCAACACTTCTTAATTGTTGCACCGACTGGGGTGGGAAAAATAAATGTTACCTCTCCTAAGTCCAACGCTTTCCCTACTGTTGCACAGACTGGAGTTGGAATAGTAAATTTTACCCCTCCTGAGTCCAACGCTTTCCCTTCTGTTCCACAGACTGAAGTGGGAATAGTATATGCAATATTCCTAGAGTTTTATAGTTTGGATGCTTGTGTGAGTGGTTGTGTTAGTAGCTGTATGGGTGCATGAGTGGATGTGTGAGTATCTGTATTGGTGAGTGAATGGCAGTATGAGTGCCTGTATGGGTGATTGAGTGTGTGTGTGTATGGCTGTAAGGGTGTATGAGTTAGTGTGAAAGTATATGTATGTCTGTATGACTGGATGTGTGAGTGACTGTAATGGTGAGTGAGTAGATGCACTAGTAACTTTATGGGTAAGCTAGGGGGTGTGTGAGTGGCAGTATGAATAAGTCGTTGTGTGAGTGGGTCTATGGTTGAGTGATTAACTGTGTGAGTATAGGTATGGGTCTGTGAATGTGTATGTGAGCATTTGTGTGAGAAAGGGAGTGGATGTTTGAGAGGTTGTATTGCAGAGTGATTTGGGGTGTGGGTGGTTCTTTGGATGATGTCATCAGTGATGTCATGAGTGATGTAATTTGAGATGTCATCAGTGATGTCACTGACCATGTCATGAGTGATGTAATATGTGGGGTCACAAGCAGTACATTGTGAGGTGTAAGGTATAGTTAGCTCAGGTAACTATAACTGCTGAATCTTTCTGGTTTTGTATGAGTGAAATCTGAGCCTAGCTATAATGTCCCTGTAACCTTTAGTTTTTTCAGTGAATTTCTAAGATTCTTTTAATTCTATTTCTTAACTTTAACATCCCTGTAACCTTTAATTTTTCAGTGAAGTTTAACATTAAAAAAAATATATATTCCCTACCTAGAAAGTTCCTGTAACCTTTGGTTTTTTAAGTGCATTTCCAAGGTTTTTTAATTTTATTTCCTGACTGTAACTTGTAACCAATAATAGTGAGTCTTTGACTGGGAGCATGAGTGTCACAGTGGATGTGTGTTAGTCTGTGAGTATCCCGATAGCTGCATACGTGTCCCACTGGGTGTGTCAGTGAGTGTTAGTCTGAGTGGGTCTGTGATGTGTGAGTTAGTCCGTGAGTATATCAATAGGTGTGGGAGTGGCTGCATAAGTGTCCCACTGGGTGTGTGAGTGGGTGTGTGAGTCTGAGTGGGTCTGTGAGTGGGTGTGTGAGTGGGTGTATGGGTATCTCACTGGGTCTGTGAGAGGGTGTAGGAGTCTGAGTAGGTCTGTGAGTGGGTGCATGAGTTTATGAGTGGGTTTGTGAGTGAGTGTATGAGTGTCTCATCGGCTCGGTGTGTGGGTATGTAAGTATCTCAGTGGGTCTGCATTTGAGTGCCTAAGTCTTTGAGTAGGTCTGTGAGTAAGTGCATGAGTTTCTGAGTGGGTCTGTGAGTGGAAGCATGGGTGTCTGAGTGGGTCTGTGACTGGGTATGTCAGTCTCTGGATGGGCTGTGAGGGGTTGTGTGAGTGTCTAAGTGGGTTTGTGAGTTGGTGCAGGAGTTGCACAGCACAAATACAAAAAAGAAATAAGTGTGGGCTCCCGTGCTTGTTTAGGAACAAACCCCTGGGTGGGCCAGGCCCTGTGCATGGGGGTTAGCCAATATATTTTAAAATCCCCAGGGACCACCGCCTACCCAGGGTTTTATTTTAAAAATTGTACATGGCCTCCAGGAGTCTGGGGACCATTACATTCCTGCAGCCAAATACATCATTTAAAGTGGGAAGGGGGCTGCATGGCCCCCCTCCCTAACCATATAAAAGCCTTGGGCACCCCATCTCTAGGACCTGGGTTTAACTTAATGGGGGAGGGGAAGCTGTGTGGCTCCCTGGTCCCTGAGCCTTTGAAAATACATATTTTTAATGGGAAGAGGACTTCATGGCCCCCGTCCCGAAGCCAATTTCAGACCCGGGAACCCCATCCCCTTACCTTTATTGAATAGGGGAGGGGGGCCGCATGCCCCTCCTTCACCAGGCTGATTTTGGGAAACAGATGAAAGCTCTGCTTCAAGCAAGCAAGAGCATTTTTTAAGCTCTCTGGAGTGTTTACTCTGACTTGGTAGTGGCTGTCAAAAGCTCCCGCCAAGTCAGAACAAGCAGCTATGTCCATGGGTTAGAGACCCCATGACATAGCAGGAGCTATATGACACTTCATCTAACTCTCTACTGATCTGCCCAGCCCTATACACCAGTACCAAGATGGTGCTTATGTTGTGACAAGCGTCCTGGACTGACCCCAGCTACCTTTACCCTCACATTAGCAGGCCACACCCAACATGGACCCCGAGATGCACATTCCCACTCACTCTCTGATAAAGCTGGCCTGTCACCCAGCCTCCACCTCCCCGGCAGATGTCCCGAACCGGCTGGTATATGTGAGAGTATTTAACTGTGCACCTCTTACAACACCCTCACTCTTCCAAATGGCGGAGCGAGGGTAGGTCTTCCGGTGAGTGAGCCACTACAGAACCATGAGTAATTCCTGTGCAACCAGGAATCAGCAGATGGCCGGGCTCTAAACCACGGTGATATTGGCAAACTAGTTGTTTTTTTTCATTCCCCTTATCAGTGTCTATTTACCATTCCTAACTGGTATTATTTTTGTTTATTCTTCCTTTTTCCAACATTAGGACGCTATAATTTAGCATTCCCTGGGCCAGCATTTGATGTAGTCTGTTACACACCCAATTTGGATGAGTCTTAAATAAGTTTTTTAACCAGTGTGTTTGTCGAGTCGCCCGCGTGCTTATGCCTTTAAATGTATTTCTTACTTGTCAGTCTTTCCTGCCTTTTCACTGTATCCATTACGCACTCTGCTACTAAAAGCATGGTAAGACTTCTACCGCATGCTATTTCAGATGTTATTGGTATTTGACATTATTTATCTCTCCAGGTCAGTACAACAACAGGTACTTCACATGTAGGTTTTCTTGGTGTTTAGTGTACCCCTCATACTAACTAGGACGCCAACCACTGTGTAGATAGAATTTTGATTTGTGGTCCTGACGAATTGCTACTAGATCACTTCCGTGACTGAACAAGCAAGAAACAGGTTGACCTCTATACATTAGCAACCACCAGAACATAACAATGGTGGTAGGCTAAGTCTGTTTTTATTCTGACAGGTGGACTCACAGATTAAAAATTGTTTCGAGTACCACGTACTCTTCTTTATTAATTTTCCTTCACACTACTCACAAACCATTACACTCATCTCCATTTTAAGGCCTTAAACTTGCTCTTCAAATTGATGGCTTGGGAACAAAAATATCTCTGATAAAGAGCCTCTTTTAGGGTGCCTGTTGTGCTTTGCAGCGTTGGCCTGCAGAGAAGCAAGACCTGTGATGAAGCATGACACCCAACTGGTTGTGTGAGGGCCCTAGTTCCAAAAAGAGGAGACTCTGGCACCGACTTTTGGATATATAGAGTTATACTGACTAATCTTTCTAAATCTCCTTTTATTTAGGAACTGCATACCTTATTGGATATAATTGATATGTTCTAGGGTCCCATATGTTGGACCTTTTTTAGTGCCCCCAGTCCTTGCTTCTGTTGTTTATATACCATTAGTACGGCGCACAGCCGTCAAACTTCCTTTCCTCTTAGCTTGGCTTAGGATTAGCCATTTGGCTCTCCTTTGACCTCACGTTTAGCTCCAAGAAACAGACTCCCACTTCCTGCTAATAGTTTCTGTTATGAGCCCCAATGTACCCCAATATAGGCCTAGGTAGCTGCATGACCTTTTACCTACATTTGTCCTACCTTGCTCTACATAACGACTTTGGTGCTGACCTTTTGCATAGTTAAATGCTGAATAAATGTGTGTTTTTGTCATAAACTAGCCTCATTTATTATGCATGAGCATTCTTAGTATCATATCTTAATCCCCTGCCTGCAGGATTACCATCTTCTGTATAAAAACTCTGTACAAAAGTCACTGCTATTGTCATCCTTGGACGACAGGCCCACAATACCATTACACTGAGGGTACCTTTCGGGTATAAAACAAGAACATCTTCACTGGTTTAACCAGAGGTGAAACTTCCATGCTGACACAAGACGCTGTGATTCCTGCATGCAGAAACTCCAGCACGCAGTAGTCTGACAGCCCTTGCGAGGAGTCCAACTCAAGAACAAAACGGGGTCCTTTGTTCCCTCCCATCAGGTGATGGGGTTGGCTCTTCCCTAGGGAATTCTTGGCTTTACACCTACATACATGCTTGGTACATTTAGATAGGGTTAGCATCCTAGGAGTATGCATGATTACTGCCATGTATCTATATGCCTGCATATATTCACTGTTTTAGCACCATGGTAGAATTCTACCTTTTATTTACTCTATTGGTGCTTGTAATCGTATATATCTCTTTCTGTCTAATGGTTGTCGCAGCACACATATTTTATACTAGAATGACGCTGGTTCAATAAATGCTTATTGAAAATGTCCCCATCGTTTATTTTATGTATTTCTCTGAGATCAAGTGAGCACGAGTGACTGAGCGAAAAGTATTGTACTGTTCAACGATTCCTGAATTATTAGTGTTGTCATGTTCCATAGTTGCTAGAAACTATTCTCTCCTTGTTAAGGTTAGAGGAATTATAGTGGCACTGTGAGCTAGCTGGTCTAAAGGCGAACATATCTCAAGGGGTGTCTGGAATCAGTCTGGACACCAATCCCCTAGTTTATGTTGTCTAAACGTGCAGATCGTATACAGATTTATAGGAACTACACGACATGACACCGCCAACGTTGGATTGTTTTTTATTTAATGGTCAAATCTGAGTAGTTCAGTTGTGCTTTCTCAGAGACCCCTACTCACATTTACTCAGTGACATTTGGAGTGGGGAGGGAAAATCCGCCACAGCTGAGTAGGTATCCCTATGTATTGGCTGTAGGTTTGTTCAAACTTAAAGGATTTTAGTTCCTTACATTGTGCAAAACTTTATCACTTTTGCTATAAAACTTCCACCCATAATGTCTCTACCGCAGACACTGGTGCCAATGGTGCTAGTAGGAAGGAAGCTGAGCAGAAAGGTGCTCTAAACATTTCCGAAAAATGCAAAAATTTACCCTGCTATAAAATTAGAAAATTCTGGTCTCTCATCAATGGATGGGACCGTTACCTTTGGGATTGAGGCACACAAGGCATACAGGACAGAGGTGAATACTTCCTATACGAGGACATAGAAGTCCTGTTAACTTACCAAGAGCATATAAATTGGTTTAAAGTTGCCCTCCCCATACCACAGAAAAAGTGAGACGGAGCAACTTAGCCAGTCTTAGCTGCTTACACACCACATCCAGAGATCGATACACTGCCAGCAGCAGACCTATGTCCTCTTTACCAAGAAATAATAAAGTTATACAGAAATCTTACACAGTTTGTAATGCGAACACTTACAATTCAACCTACAAGGGTCACTCAAGCTGGTCAACTACAAGGGACTGCAACAAAAATCACCCCACAAACACTGAACGCGATTATGGGAGGAACGCCCACTAAACATGAGCAAATGCCTTTCTGGATAGCACTGAAAAGAGCACAGCTTGAGGCAGTGTTTCCCCACACAGGTCCGCAAGGAAAACACAGAATACTGACAATTTGCTTGCCAATAGGGATAGCTCTCCCGATAGAAGGTTTTACCACTTGGGGTACAGTTTTTGCTGATGTTTATACCAGAACTCATGGTACCCCCTCAATAGCAGTAATACCAGAAGTATTGAAACAAGTACAGAATGAGTATGGGGCAGAACCTGCTCTGTACTTGGGGATGAAATTGATAGGCAATTTTTCCCAGGTATCTATAATTATGTTACCCAACATAAAAGGGGAGGCAGCAGCGGTGGCTATACGCCAGTGCGTGAGGGAATGCACTCCTGCACAACAGGAGCAAGAATTACCAACAATTATCGAAGATACCTACAATTAACTGGGTAGAGATATTTTGGGAGCTAGACCAGTGAAGCCTCACAATTAATGGGTAATCCTGAAAAGGATAACTCAAAGCAAGCACCCGATTCTTCTAAAAAGAAATGGCATAATAAACAATTAAAAAACAAGCAGAATCAATCACAATCACGGGGTGGGTCTCTTTAACAGGAGCCCTCTGACAAGATATATAACCTTAGAAACTATGACAATATTAAAAACACCTGACAGGTATCAGGATACTGATAAACATCCCTGTTGTTCCTTTCAGGGTTCATCTAAAAACTCCAAAAGAGAAGGACAGTCAGAACGCAGATCAGAAGAGCGAGTCGAGCCAAGAGACACACACCCCACTTCAGACTACATTATTAAACAAGAAGATAAACCAAAATATAAACTTGAATTTAAAGAGAAGAAGGTAGCTGGCCTTAAAATAAGAAATGCCCAGGCTACTGAGGACTCATCTACTTAAAGGGGAATGGGCTTTGACGATGCTAGAAAATACAGCAGAAGTAATAATAGCTTGCCAGAACCTGATGGAATTTATGATGACAGCAGCATTAAATGAACATATCACAGTGGAAACACCCGATACAAGGGTAAGTGTCCCACATCAGTTATACGAAATAACACTCCAAATGCAGGGGGACATATCCAGGAAAGTGAAAGGTCTCTTTTGGGAGAACCTGACATATGGATATGATATCCTTTTGGCTTAAAAAGATTGGCCACCTGAGTTCGTTATAGACTGCCCAAAAGGAGAAGCTGTAATATTACCAGCCTTCTGTGACCTCGTTCCAGAATCACTTAAACACTCACACTCGCAGGAATGGGTAGTAGCAGTAGCACCTGCATTGTACTGCAACCATGTAGGGTGGGATGGTGAGTCACCTCACCATCAAATCTAATAAAAACTACTCCAACTCCACAGAGAGTACTCAATAAAACATGACGTGGAAAATCAAGTCAAGGAGATCTTAGATTAACTAGAATATCAAGGTGTTATTGAAAATTGCACCTCTTCCATGAATAATTCTTTGTTTCCCGTAAGGAAAGCCAACAATTAATTCCATCTAGTTTTAGACTACAGTTATTTGAACACATGCACGAAAACATTTGCAGTACAAATGCACACAGTGCTGCATTTATGAAAAACATTGTGCTGAAGAAATACAAAACAACGGTAGATATCTCAAATGGATTCTTTTGTCAAAATATCGTGACTGAAAGCAGATATTTGAAATTATGCAGACTGGCCCAAGGGTATAAGAATAACGCCGGGTTGTTCTCAGCAAGAGTATCAGAGTTACATCCAAATTGTGATGAGGAGGCATTGTCCTACGTAGATGATATTTATCTGACGGATGAAAAATTATTGGATCACTTACACAGGGTGAACAACATAATTGAGGGGTTCGCCGCTGAGGGCTACAAATTTAACTTTAAAAAATCAAAAATTGCCCACCTCAATGTCCTCTTTTTAGGATATGAGCTCTCAAGTAAAGGAAAAACCCTATCAGCAATTTTTTAAGAAAAATGTGCGCTTCTCCAACCTCCAAAGACTCTGATTTTGGATTATGCAGAAAAGGTAAAACCTTTCTACGATTTAATTAGACTTGATTTGTCAGTTCGACATTGGACATAGGAACACACAGAAATTCTCAGTTCCTTACAAGCTGACATCATAGCTTCCAAACACTACCATTCACATGTAAATACTACAAATTTTGTGATCCGTGTAGTCGCGGGTCAATCTGGGTAAACTTACCTCACCTTCAATGAACGTGAAACGGTACCCATTGCATACAAATCTCATTTGTACACAAATGCTGAAATGCGTTTTGCATCCACTGAAAAAATACTGACAGCAGTACAGACTGCTGTAGTGAGAGAAAGAGCACTAGCTCAGGGAAAATGAATAATTGTCGTGACTCCAGCACTAACCTCCGAGGCTGTAACTAAAGCAAGTGTTTAAAATGTGAAAGCACTGAATCCACGATGGATACAATGGTCTAATTCTCTCACTGCAACAGATGTAGACTACAAAATTATTTTACACTAAAAACACAAGCATTCCTGCAGTATGAACACGAATACCCTCTCCCGGATGAAATAATGCCTCTAGATCAATATGAATACATCTTTTACACTGACTGATCTGACCAGCCTGCCATTGGAACTAAACAGCAATATAGTGCGGCATGTGCGACAGTAAAGGGTCATATGCAGGACGGCAAGTTCCGTCCTAGCAATACGCAGATGCAGTCTCTAGGAGATTGCATGGCACAGCTGGCAGAACTAAAAACCTTTGATACTGGCACTAAAAACACAGATTGGGAATTCCCCACACTTATTGTGTGTGATTGATTTTACTGTGTCTAGTCATCCAACGAATATCTTCACTATTGGGGCCAGAATGGATTTAGAGATTCCAAAGGTAGCACAATAGAGCACAAGTTGCTTTGGGAACAAGTGGCAGAGCTGTACCAGGGGCTCATGTAATTCACACATTGAGTCATCAGGGTGTTGGCATGCACATTGAAGGGAATTCAATGGCTGGTGAAGCCGCCAAGGCAACAGTGTGAACTGTTGCTGTTGCTACAATCACTCGCTCTAGTACGAGAATAGACAGAAAGATAATGATAGCTGTGAACACTATGCGTAACAACAGCTCAGCCTTGCCAAAGGTTTTCCACTCAAGTACTCCTATAAGTTAGATGCAGAAAATATTCTGTATGCTCAAATTCCAGGAGTGGGGGATAGAGTAATACCAAATATGGATTGCAGATTAGGTTTAATTCTAGCTGCACACGAGGGTCTGGGTTCAGCTCACGCAGGTAATACTGCAACAGTTTCTCTATTGAAACAACGTTATTGGTGGCCAAGTCTTATGAAACAGACCAAGGGCTTTGTCTTTAAGTCCAACATCTGTCAGTAGATGAAAGGTTCTACAGTAGCATGTCCACCGCAGACACCACTGCTGATTTCAGACAGACCTCTCACATGTATCTATTTGGACCGCTGCGGCCCCTAATGGGGCTTACAGATACATCCTGGTGGCAGTGGATTCATGCTCTAGATTCCTGTGGGTTTGGCCCTAGTGCTCGGCTGATGCTCAAACTGTTACAAAGGATTTGCTACCCCGATAGGGACATACGCAATTGGCACATTACATTCTGACCGTGTACCGGCGTTTAGCTCTCAGGCTTACAAAGAAGCCATGGGAAGTGTGGGTGTGGTCTTCCAGTACTCCTCTCCATATCATCCAGAGGGAAATTCGATTGCGGAGAGAAACTGGTACTTAAAAAAATCCTTAACAGCAAGGGTATTAGGCTCGGTTGCAGTTGGGTCAATCACCTATGTGGGGTCCAGAGGGCACTTAATAACATGCCAAGAAGTTCCCTAGGAAGCAGTACTCCATTTGAAGTCTTGTTTGGGACTAGAATGTGGATACCCGACCTCGACTGTGGCAGCATAGCGGGGGATGAGAAATATTGCAATATCCCCCTCCTATACTGCAGCCACCACGCTCAAGCAGTCAGAAATAAGTTACCTTTGAGCAGTTCTTGTGGCTACCCCGCAACTGCAGTACCCTACAAGTTTACAATACCCAGGCAGACCAATTTGCACAAAATCTTAATAAACAAGAATGTCCTACACATAGTGTCAAATTGGCCAAGAAGAGGGCCAAAAACAACAATAGTGAGGCATTCCTGGAACACAATCCAAGACAAGGGATTGACACTTTAACTTGCATCACTACTTACACACCTGATTCCAACAGAATCCTTAAAATCTTCAGGAAACATTGGGGTATCTTACAATCTGAGAACTGACACTGCCACCTCCCTGATTTTCTTTCAAATGCAAAAGGAACTTGAAAGATATGCTTGTACACACCAGACCAGCACCTTCCACCATACACAACCAGAGACCCCTTTGGGATCTACCACTTCTCACAGGACACTACCCATGTCGGGGGTGCTCAGTGTGTGATCTCACTGAGACCTCAAAGTAAATAAGACTGTCAAACACGTTTAGTTGGATTCGAAATATTCACACCAGCTATAACACTAGCAACTGAATACAAACAATGGTCTGTCAGTGCAATTTGTGTTACATTGGCATGACAACAAGAGCTGTCAAAACACGCATCCTGGAACACCGCTGTAACATCCTATGCCATAAAATCAAAACCAAATTGTGCACACACTTCGAACAAAAGGGACACACACCTGAAAGCCTAAGATGGACCATCATTAAGGCACACTCACTTATGACTAAAAATGTCCTCATTAGGAGAGAGCAAAATTGGATCTTTCGCCTCTCTACTGACAAACAGGGACTGAATGAGGATATTCCATGGAGTGAGCTAAACAAGTAAATCTTCCCCAGTACCCTAACCAGTACTTATCATCTGGTACATCACATAGATAGAGAAACAACACGGGGTCTTTCTACTCCGCTGGGACTAGAACACGCTGGGCCCGATTCACAGAACTAACTTACGTCAAAAACGTAAAGTTAGTACCTTTTAGTATTCACAGAATACACTTACTCATTTTGGTATTCACAGAATACACTTACTCATTTGGTATTCACAGAATACACTTACTCATACTAACTTTATGTCCGCACTCGGGCCGGAGATTCCGGCCGTTTGTGGAGATTCCGGCCCAGAGGTGGAGATTCCGGCCGTTTGTGGAGATTCCGGCCGTTTGTGGAGATTCCGCCACCGGCCGGAATCTCCACAACCGGCCGGAATCTCCACAAATGGCCGGAATCTCCACAAACGGCCGGAATCTCTGGCCGGAATCTCCACAAACGGCCGGAATCTCCACCTCCGGGCCGGAATCTCCACCTCCGAGCCGGAATCTCCACAAACGGCCGGAATCTCCACCACCGGGCAGGAATCTCCGGCCCGAGTGCGGACATAAAGTTAGTATGAGTAAGTGTATTCTGTGAATACCAAAATGAGTAAGTGTATTCTGTGAATACCAAAATGAGTAAGTGTATTCTGTGAATACCAAAAGGTACTAACTTTACGTTTTTGACGTAAGTTAGTTCTGTGAATCAGGCCCTCTGTATCTATCCTTGACTGCGTCCTATTGTCCATTTTGCAACTTTACTGCTCCTGATTGGGCCCAGTCCAGTAGGCTGCCACGTTCATGTGACCCCTCCACCTCCAGTGACCATTTGTAACTTTGGGTGATGCTTTATATACTTGACGTGGGCCATTACCTTCAGCCTCTGCCTAGGCCATCCATAGCCGTGCACAATATTACCAAAACCATTGACCTCCATTCCGGCACTTTCATTGCCCCAATGTCACACTGGGACTCACATTGACTTGCTTGTGCATCCCTGACTTTACCAGATCAATTGTCCCTTATGGAGAGGCCCATATTAAGGCAATATTTACACACTTGCTTCTACCATTATGTTCACAAGCAGCCAGTTCCGTGATGATGCTCACGTTTCATCAGACATGAGTTCCATGATGGCGCCCTCATTTTAACACGATACAAAAGGGGATGATGGACGGAACGTTTGAGCCAATCAAACACTCACCCCCAGTCAACTGATCTGGGTTTAATCCATCATCATTCTTTAGCTCACTCCACCACCCCAGTTCTGACATGGCCATATGCAAATCAGTCTGACCCTGTGCCTCATGGGAACAGTCCAGCGCTGAACTGCCAAGCCATGTCTTCCCTGGACCGGAACCAAGCATCCTAGGACCGGTTTCTAGCATTTCAGCCGTCATCAGCCAGGCTTGCTTGAATCCAGTGGCAAAGTGAGCAAGGGACCCACGTCTGGGCATACCCCCGCCAACTTAGGGCGACCAAAGCGATACAAAAGGGGATGATGGACGGAACGTTTGAGCCAATCAAACACTCACCCCCAGTCAACTGATCTGGGTTTAATCCATCATCATTCTTTAGCTCACTCCACCACCCCAGTTCTGACATGGCCATATGCAAATCAGTCTGACCCTGTGCCTCATGGGAACAGTCCAGCGCCGAACTGCCAAGCCATGTCTTCCCTGGACCGGAAACAAGCATCCTAGGACCGGTTTCTGGCATTTCAGCCGTCATCAGCCAGGCTTGCTTGAATCTAGTGGCAAAGTGAGCAAGGGACCCACGTCTGGGCATACCCCCGCCAACTTAGGGCGACCAAAGCGATACAAAAGGGGATGATGGACGGAATGTTTGAGCCAATCAAACACTCACCCCCAGTCAACTGATCTGGGTTTAATCCATCATCATTCTTTAGCCCTCATTTTAACAGACACGAGCGCCCCGGACTGACACTGGCTATCTTTACCTTTTACCTTGACGATAGCGGGCTACTCCAAACATGGCCCACGAGAAGCACACTTCGTCTCACTCTCTACTGATCTGCCCAGCACTTTACACCAGTTCCAAGATGGCCCTCACATTTTGACAAGTGCAAGCATCCTGGACTGAGCAACATTTACCCTCATGCTAGCAGGCCACACCCAACATGGCACCCGAGATGCATATTAAGGCTCACTCTCCGTTCAGCTGGCCAGTCTCCCTGCTTCCACCGCCCCAGCAGCTAACCGGTTCCGGCCGACCTCAAAATTGCCGAGGTTCTGAACTGGCTGGAATACGTGTGAGTATTTAACTGTGCACCTACTTCAACACCCTCACTCTTCCAACTGGCGGAGCGAGTGATGGTCGTCCGGCTAGTGAGCCACTACAGAACAGTGAGAAATTCTCGTGCAACCAAGCATTAGCAGATGACCGGGCTCTACACCATGGTGATATTGGCAAACTAGTTGTTGTTTTTTCCTACCCTTTATCAGTATCTATTAACCATTCCTAACTGGTATTATTTTTGTTTATTCTTCTTTTTTCCAACATACGGATGCTAAAATTTAGCGTTCTCTCTGCCAGCATTTGATGTAGTCTGTTACCCACCCAGGTGGCTGAGCCTTGAACTGTTTTTTTGACCATTTTGGGGCATATTCTCAAGGAGCTATCGCCGAGTTAACGGCACTTTATCGCAGCCAAAGTGGCGATAAATGTATCGCACCATTCACAAGCTGGTGTTAACAGCCCATAACACCATTTTACCCCCGATAGCATCCACAAAAACATCGCCACAGATGACCCCCCTCAACTATCGCTAATGAGATGCAGAGTAGGCATTCCCGAGCAAAAATCGGCGACAACAGCACACCAAAACATTCTCAATGACCTGCCCGATCAGCGATAAGACCACAAAACAGGCGATGAGGCGCGTTAGCAGCAGGAACCTAACACCTGCTCTGACCTGGTGTAAAGTCGGACGACAACCTGCACCATCAAAGGGAGACCAGTCCACACCCACACATGAAGAACAACAGATGCCATGGAGCTACTCACCATGCATCCCGAGCCCCGAGAGGGCAACAACACCCTCCGCCACCACCCCCAACCCCCAGCACCCCCCGCCCCCCCGGACCACCACAGAGGCAGCGCAGACAAAGACAGCAGACCCTCAGGAAATGCACCAGCCCCACAGACCTAACACCAGACAATGTCAATGCCCACTACAGGCTTAAAAGGACAACCATCCACCGCATCCGGGTCACCATTGCCCACAGGCTGACTGTACCAACACAGCGGACAACCAACATCCCTCCGCAGACAAATCTGCTGGCTGTGCTGCACAAGTTGGCCTCCCGTACCCCCCAAACAACATCCGCCAGAGTCAGAGAAGACACACAGCCAGCCCCATCCAAGTTCCCCACACCTGTCCTGGATGCCATCACCAGCCAGGTACCCCAGTACCTAAACGTCCCCTACAATGTGCAGGAACAGCTGGAGACCAAGCAAGGACTACACGCCATAGCAGGAGTCCCGCACCTGTTGGGTGCAATCCACCACACATGTGCAACTAGTGCCCCCTGCAGAAAAAACACACAATTACCGCAACAGAAAGCACATGCATCCCATCAATGTGCAGGCAATAGTGGACCAGCGGGGACCCTACACCAAGGTTGCAGCCAACTATCCAGCCAGTGTGCATGATTCCAGCATCCCCCGACAGTCCATCATCAACCAGCATTACCAGGATGGCACCCATGGAAACGCACTGCATGTAGGTAAGTACCAAATAAAAACAGCACACACCTCAACTCCACAATCATGCAACTCACAACACTGGCAATGTGCACGTCACAAAATCACATACAACATGCCAGACAACATGTCCACCCACCAGACATGACAGCACAACTCACTGTGGCAACCTTGCTCAGCCATGTACACGAACCATCAATGGCATGGCACCGCAGCTACACAATAGTTGAATGTGGGGAGAGGTGGGAACCAGGTTTGTGCGAAGGAGGCAAGTGACCCATGAATGAGAATGTACACAATGCCAACTGTGGCGGAGATGTCCTGGACAGATAGCAGTATGCAGACCACAGACATATCCATGCCCACATGCACTGCTGATGTGTGGAGTGCAGTGGACAGTGGACGCAACCATGTCACCACAGCCAGTGGGGAAGAACGCAGAAATGTAGCTTGTGACGTCCCCCCCTGCAAGCGTGTGCGGAGTGGCCTGGCCCGGCGTACACAAGGCCAGCGTAGGGGTGTGAATAAAAAGCACGTAGCCCTGGGTGTGGTCCTCTTCCGGAATGCCAAACGTGCCTGCCAGTGCGGCGCATCCTAGCCCGCCACAAGGCCAATGCCCTCACCTTGAGCGATGTGGCCTGCGAACCTATGCTCCTGCTGCACCACGGGCCGCTGGACTCCCAACCTGTCATGCCCGCCCCTGCAAATACAGGCCTCACAGCTCACCTGCCGACACCGGCGTGTGCCGAAGAAGGCCCACCACGTGCCGGCACTAACTCCGAGCCCGAACCCCGCGTCCTTGGCAGCCTCCTCACACCATCACGGCCCCCGCGACACAGGCCCGCTTCACCCCTTTACCTTTTACGTACTGCACCGCTGCCTCCGGCCTACGGTACGCTCAAGTAGGTCACACATGTGGAACTGAGTCGTGATATCTGCATGGCGGAGTCCATATCATTGTACGCAAGGAGACGAGTAAGAGGAAGATGCGGTTCAGTCCGGAGGAGAAAAGACCATCTTCATGGAGGTGTCCGGACACTGACGACAACTGCGCTGGTGTCACTAGCTCTGTGCATCGCGGGCCAACGACCCATGGATGTGTGCCCCTACTGACCGCTGCCCCGGGCCTACACTGCGGTCAAGTAGGTCACACATGTGGGACTGAGTCTTGATTTGGCAATGGCCGAGTACACACGCAAATGCTGAGGTTAACTCACTATACTCCGTTCTATGTGGTGACACGAAGTATGTGCATGGCATCCCAGCCAACCATGTCTGTGGGCCCTTGGAGACTACGCCTTCGGACTACACTGTGGGCCTGCAGGTCTCACACAAATCCAATCCAGTCTGTACCAGGCAGGACACAGCATCGTCGCTGGCCAAACACCCGCTCAGCCCTGTCGCTACTGCCTCGCTCAACCACGAGTCATCACCACATGCCATTTCAACGCTGTGTGTTAGTGTTCCAGGAGGAGCTTGCTGAACAGCGGTTGGCCCGTGCTGCCCGCTGCCTCCGGACCACACAGCGGTCAAGTAGGCCACACATTGGGAACTTTGTCATGAATCATTTATGGCCGAGCTGATAACATTGTACTGGCCACGTCGCAGACTGCATCCCCTCACAGCTCCGGTGCCACTAAGTCTGTTCCCCGACATCCATGGACACTTACTTCTTGAGATCTGTTGGATACTGAGTACATGGTTTGGGGGTTGTCTTCAGCATCGTGTTGGTGATACTGACTATGTTGCCAAGACGAGGCTGTAGCATTCCACTCCTCCATTTGCCGCTTCCGGCTGGCTAATGCCCTCTGCATCATGCCCTGGTGGAGCCCTTCCACTGTCCCCCACAAACCTCCACGACATTCACCTTCGACATCAACGAGGACCCTCTCCCCTAGTGTGGCACTATCTCACTGCACCGCAAGTCACCGTCCCGTGGTGGTGTGGCTGTGCCCGCCGCAGTGCAACCAGGGCCACTAACTCTGTGCAGCTCAAATCATGGCCCCAACCTGAGGGCATGTCGGATGGCCTCAGTTCCGATGGCCTGGGGGGCCTCAACGCCATGTCTCTGTGGCCCTGCGCTGTCCGCTGCCTCCGGCCTCAACTGCGGTCCACCTGGGCTCACACATCTGATCGAGTCCTGGCCTGCCCGGATGTGGCATCACCGCAGGATGCACACGCCACCACCGGCAGGACCAACTCCAGACGACAGGTGCCAGAGCCATAAGTGTGTAACTGCCAGACTGTCAGGGTTGCTCACACCTGTCGTGGGTGCCATCATCAGCTTGATACCCTGCTCAGCCCTACAGGACAATTCTGCTTGCATGTTGGGTGAACACTGTACTCTCTCCGGCTACCATCATGATGCTTCACAGTTGTTTCTGTTATGCTGGTGTACTATGTTTCTGCTTCAATTGTGATCACTGTTCAAGTTGTTGCCAGCACCAACGACTCCCTGAGGGCTAGCTGACATCACCCCACACACATCCAGCACTTGCGTGACTGTGCATGTGACCATGCCAATAAAGCTGTCGGGCGCACGTGCCCGTGGCCAGTTGAAGAGCTCTATGATTGTGTACGTGTGCTCATGATGTAGGCATTCGGGCCACGGCCCCACAAATCACATTGTGCCATGTGCAGAGGACGCAGCCATGTCACCGCAGCCAGAGTGTGAGACATTGCACATGTAGCTTTGTCGTCCCCCACTCAATACGTAAGAGGAGTGGACTGGGCCAGCGTGCGCCAGTCCAGCGTGGGGGTGTGGATGACTATCCCGTCGCTCAGGGTGTGGTCAGTCTTGGAAATGTGCAGATGCGGGTGTCTCTGTCGCAGTGTGGGTCTCCTTTGGGGAGTGTAGGTGGTCCATGATGGGACTTAGACACCCACGTATGTGATCTAGTTTGGCTTCCAGGAGATGGGACCCCACCCACACCTGTTTGGACACCCCCTTCTGGCAGTCTGACACCTGGCCTTGGAATGCGATGTGTGCTTGGGTGCGCTGCTGGGAGCCAGCTGTGGTGGTGCATGCATCCAGCTGTGTTGTCTGTTCATGGGGTGGGGTATCCTCGATGCAGCTGGGCTGCCCTGCTCCTGGGGGTCGATTGCCCGAAGATGTCCATGTACTGTTGTAGGGTGTCGGAAGTGTGGAGGTCCTCTTCAGAGTCACTGTGGAGTTATCTGGTCTGCTCTTCTGGAGGTGTTGTTTGTCCCTCTGCAATGTGAAGGGGAGATGCTTGTTGACATTGTGTTGGCATGTATGTTCACGCATTATTCAGGTTTACATACAGACTGCATGTCAATGTACATTGTGACTGTTTGGGAGGGGTGGACTGTCTGATGCGGGACAGTGGACATTTGGACTACATGACATAGGTGTGGTTGTACACGTCCATTTGCATCTCACAGATCCCTGCTAGGTCAGATGTCATTCGCCATTTCCTATGCACAGGCGGACCCAGTTGTGTCCTCTGTTCTGCAGTGTAAGTGTTGCACTGTGAACCACATTGTCATCCATGTGGATGTGCTGCCATTGCTATGTGTGTGTGCTGCATTTTGGGAGGGTCGCACCTGCAGCTGTGATTTTGCTGCCCCTTATCCCTTGGAGGCGGTGTGCCTTTGACTTTTGGGCTTTTAAGGTGCTGTGATGTTGGCGACTTGGGTCATTTGTGCTCTTGGACGGTTTTTGTACTCTTGTGCATTGTTTGTCTGCAGATGTCTTGTTGCCGTCAGTGGTTGTTTGTGCAGGTGGATGTGTCAGTGTTTGACCTGCTCCTTTCCGGATGTGGTCCACACTCAGCCACCTCAGTCTCGTGGCATGCACAATGTCATGGTGATTGTACTCCGGCCATGCTGCTCGTCATGTGGTGTCACTTGCATTGTCAGTGTGGCTCTCACATATGCATCTTTGCTGTCTTTCGCACGGGTGCATGTGTGTGTCGTGGACTTGGTGATGTGTGGGGTGTGACCCCTTTGGGCACATGGTGGACGGGGGCCTACTTGATGTTTGCATGTGTGCTACAGTGTGCCACTGGGATCAGGGACATGACCCAGGGTCGTTGTCGGTGTGCGGTGTGCTACATGTTGTTGTGCATGTGTGCCATTGTGCCCGTCCCCCCTGTTCCCCCAGTCCCTGTTCGTTACTCACCCTGTTAATGTTGTGTCCAGTCATGTCGTGCTGTATCAGGACTCCAGACTCCTTGCACCGTCTCTGCACTGATGACTGTGGCCGCCATTTGCTCCAGCTCCTCCTGTGGCGCTGGGCTCCCACCTCCATTCGCCGTTGCTGCCTTCCTGTTGGCAGCGGGTTTCTGCTTGGTTTGGCTTTTCACATTGTGCCAGCGCATCTTGGCCTCATCGACGCTCCGACTACATTCACGATGGAATGCCATTTGTCCGTCTGTGTTGCCTATGACACGGTGGAGGTGACGGACAGTTGTTGTTCGTGCTCTGTCACCTCCGTGGGACGATCAGGTTATCATGCGGACTGTGCCCTGTCTTCCTCTTCCTCTTCTCCTTGGCCTTTCCCGACCCCGAGGTTCCTTGCTGGTGGTCTGTGGGGCTTGTGGGGTTCTCGTTGACCTGGGCACTGGTTCCGGGTGCATTCATGTTGCTACGCAGTTTATTTTTTATTTTTTTTCTTGTTCTACATTTATTGTGCATGTTCCCTCATGACGCGTGGGTATTGCAGCCCTGTCGCTGGTTATCGCTGACTTTTTTATTGCAGTTGGCCTCATCGCAACTTTATTTGCGTTAGTGTTTTGCATTTTTGCGGCGTCGCGTTGATTTTAACGCGGACACTTGACGCGTTATTGTGGGACTATCGCGTGGTGCCGCCAGGTTAAGAATGCTACGTTAACACGGCGTTGTTTTCCCGCGATGGACTGCGATATGCAAAGTTGCGTTAAGCTAAATTTGCGGTAGTTATCACACGTTCTTGTGAATATCCCCCTTTGTTTTTTTAATCACCTTGCCTGCTTTTGCCTTTAGATGTGTCACTTGCCTTTCACTCTTTCTTGCCTTTTCACTGCGTCCATTGTGCACTCTGCTACTAAAAGCATGGTAAGACTTCTACAGCATGCTATTTCAGATGTTATTGATACTTGACATTATTTATCTCTCCAGGTCGGTACAACAACAGGTCCTTAACATTTAGGTTGTCATAGTGCTTGGTGTACCCCTCATACTAACCAGAACTCTAACCACTGTGTAGATTGAATTATGATTTTTGGTTCTGATGAATTGCTAATAGATCACTTCCGTGACTAACCCAACAAGAAACATGTTGACCTCTATGCATTAGCAACCACCCGAACATGACTTTGTTATATAAGATGTAACATACCACGCAACAGCAATTGAGTTGTCTGCAACAAACTGCACATCCATGTTTGCATTCCACATTGTCAGAATCACAGCGTTGTAGTCATTAATGTACTTAGAGGCCTCTGTTCTTCTTAGGTTGTATGTATTTTTCAATGATTTACTTGTTAGTGTATGTCTGACTGCAGACAAAAAGCTGGAGATGACAGATCGTGGGAATCCAAAAAAACATCATGTATAAAACTTCCCTTTTGTTCTGTATCTTCGCTGAAAGTATTTTCTGCATCTATGATTTTGGAATCGTAGAACTTGTTGTCTTAAAATGTTGTCACTACTCTCCTTTGGAATTGAGCAAGTTACATACTGCGCAATGAAAGAAAACACTTACTCATCACTGTCTGTTCCAACTTTGGGACATCTTTTGCCCAAAACAGCATGTGAATTTGGGGAGCACCTCTGGCTTCGTACTCTTTACGCTAAAAGAAATCAATCACTTCACCAAAAGGAGGTTTTGTTTTCTTGAAGATGAAAGCCATCATTGCTTGAAATCTTTGATTACAATATCTGGAAACATGTGCAGGGTCTAGTGAGCACAATTCTCCTGGCTTCTTCAGATGAATGTCTTTTATATTTGAATTTGCCTCCGGAAGAATTCTAGAAGGTCACCCCAAGCATATTCAGCACAACTCAGCATCAGGAACCAAGAAGGTGCACTAAGGTTCCTCAATATGCACTTGATGTCAGGGAACGAGCGGAGCAGCGCCTGCCACATCGTACCCTGAACTACAATACCCATGATGCCCTCATCATGGAAGGGGATAAATTACGGTGGACGCACGGGACGGCGTGCGTAATTCAAGTTGGTCCTTTCACTGTTTCTCGGCCGGGGGAAAGATGGTCATGGCGGATCACGCTGGCGGTGAACTGCGGCTGTAGTGCTCAACGTATGGCTAGGATTGCAGTAGAAGCTGGGCAGAAGCGTGAGTATCATTGGTGGAGGGTTCCCCGAGGCCAGCCTTGGTTTCAGTGGCATTGCTGGAGTATTTATACGTAGCGGAATACAGCGGTGAGTCAACCGCGTATTGCCGGGTACGTCAACGTTTAGCCTTATTGCAAAAACGGAACTCAGTTATCAAGTAGCGGGATACAGCGGTGAGTCAACCGCGTATCGCCGTGTACGTTAGCGTTTAGCTTATTCTCATCGGAGACGGAACTCACATTGTCACATAGCGGGATATAGCGGTGAGTAAACCGCGTATTTCCGTGTATGTAGGTTTTTGAACTTGATTCGGAAAGAACAGTGCTCAACTCGTTCTCCCAGGGGGAACACTGCAGTGAAGTAACTGCGTTTGGTCATGCAGGATGTAATTGAACTACGATTGGAGCCTTAGTATCCCACTCATGTTGCATAGCGGAATACAGCGGTGAAGCAACTGCGTATTACCGTATATGGGCAAGGATATAGTTTGCTTTTGGGGTCTTTGGAATTCCGGTGGATTACAGAACTTATGGGGACAATGGAGTGTGGGGATTATATATTTTAGTAACTATCACAAGAGGCCTATCTTATTTGCGATTGTCTTGAAGTACCTCGGTATGTATGAAGAATGCAAGGCGCATGATATGCTCTGATGGTTTGAGTTGTCCCAATGCACTAACGTTTGTTGGTTCTTGTTTCAGGTCGGATGTTTGGTCTGTGTGACGTCTGGTGATTCCTTAAGGAACCTAAACACTGCTACATCCATTGCCAGGTATAGGAACTATCTAGCGAGACATATTGAGAGTAGATGTTCTATTACCCTGTCTATAGCTCTGTTCTTTTGTTGTTACAGGTTCTATTCCCCTGCTGAACCTTCCCTCTCCTTTCCCTCACCTGATCGCTCGAACACCCTGTGTAATTGGGGTGTTGGTGATATCAGGAGGTGGACCCTTTCTTGCTGCAACTGGATCCCGCGGAGCGTAACCTGACAGAATTACGCACCTAAGTATTTTGCTCTGCCCGGTCCAGGCGCTGTAGGAAATGGCAACCATGGATGATGTCCTTCAAGCGTTGGTTATGGTCCAACAAGAACTGGCATCATCTAAAGCAGAAACTGCCGCCTTGAGAGACAAGGTAGATAAACTGTCTCGGAATCCTTTTGACGCTTCCCCTCTAGTTTCCCAAATACAAGTCACAGTGCCACCTCCTATCCCGTTAGCCAGTCCTGAAAGATATGCTGGGGACCCAATGAAAATTCAGGTATTCCTGACACAGATAATGCTGCATTTCTCATGTAAACCAGCCTCCTTCCCCAATAATCATTCTAGGGTGGCTTTTGCTATTTCTTATCTGGTGGGGGACGCAGCCAATTGGGCTGTTCCTTTAGTTAGGAACAACGATGCTGTATTGTCTGACTGGTCGGCATTCAGGGCAGAGTTCGAGAGGGTGTTTGACAGAAGAACCACTACATTCAGTGCTGATAGGGAACTACTAGATCTCAAGCAAGGGAGGAATGACTTAGTGACTTACTTGACTACCTTCAACAGATTAGTGGCAGAAACAGCATGGCCAGAGGAGAAAAGGATGTCTCTGTTTTATCAGGGTTTAAGGGAAGAAATGAAAGACATACTGGCTCAGATAGATCCCCAACCCTCTACTTGTACAGAAATGATAAATCTCACGTTACGATTGGATGGTAGAATGTCAGAAAGAGGGGGTGAGAGGAGAAAATGGGACAGAGGTTATTTCCGTTCTGACAAAACAACACGCAGAACCACGACCAACACAGAAGCAGTAACAGAACCCATGGAAATCGGAGCTAGAAGAGCCCCATTGTCGAGAGAAGAAAAAGAAAGCAGAAGAGTGCAGGGATTATGCATGTACTGCGGGGAAAAAAGGACACTACGTTAGGGACTGTCCTTCTAAACCTAAGTCCTCAGGCACATGGTTGCGGAATAAGAAGGTGGCAGTGTCTACCTCGATTCCTACATCACAGGTAGGGGAGTTAAGCGGTGATGGTGAGGAAGGCAAGGGCTGGAAACTCCCCTCGTTAGCTACCTCGGACTTGCAAGACACCGAGTCCCACATAGTGCTCCCTATGAGTCTCGAGAGTAACCAACAGTTCCATCACGTTTTAGTCATGATAGATTCTGGGGCCACCGGTAACTTTATAGACAGTGGGTTGGTAACGAGTCTTAAATTGCGTAGGGTACCCAGGGAGACCCCTGAGGAGGTCTTGGCCATGGACGGTAAACCGTTAACATCTAGTTTGATCGTTGAGCAAACGGAGATAGTCGTGTTGACTGCAACTATGGCTACTGGAAGACATAGGGAGGAATTAACCTTGAATATAATAGAGGCGCCTCAGTACGAAGTTATTTTGGGAATGCCTTGGTTGTGCCATCATAATCCCACCATAGATTGGAGAACCAAAACGATACAGTTCCTTTCAGAGGAATGCCAAAATCATTTAGTTACAGTCATGCTCACGCAGGCAGCTGCCTTGTTGCATCCTTTTCTTGTGCCTACAGCAGCTGAGAAGGAGACAGTGTTACCCATGGAATACTCACAGTTCAGGGATGTCTTTAATGAAACCAAGGCGGAACAGTTACCCCCTCACAGGGAGTATGATTGCCGAATAGACTTGGTAGAGGGGGCCACGATCCCTGCATGCAGAGTGTACGCTTTGTCTGTGCCAGAGACTAAACACTTACGAGAATACCTGGATCACTACTTGGAGATCGGTTTCATAAGACCTTCGCGGTCACCGGCTGCCTCACCACTCTTTTTCATAGCTAAGGCCAATGGCGACTTGAGAGCATGTGTGGATTACCGTGTGTTGAATAAGAATACGGTGAGGAACAGATATCCTTTACCTCTCATTTCAGTACTGCTTGATCAGGTGAGAGAGGCTAAGATCTACACTAGGTTGGATTTGAGGGGTGCTTATCATTTGATGCGTGTCCGGGATGGGGATGAGTGGAAAACGGCTTTTAAGACTCGTTATGGGTTGTTTGAATACAATGTTATGCCGTTCGGCCTCTGCAACGCCCCAGCTGCTTTTCAGTATTTCCTCAACGACGTCTTAAAGGAGTACATAGACCTTTTTGTTGTGGTATATATTGATGACATCCTCATCTATTCCAACGACATCGAGAGGCATGTGAGTCAAGTCGTCTTGGTGCTGGCCAAGCTGCGAGCCCATAGTTTGTTCTGTAAATTGAGCAAGTGTGAGTTTGGGGTGAGAGAAGTGGAGTTTCTTGGAGTAATGCTTTGTCCGGAAGGGTTACACGTGGCAGAGAGAAAGGTGCGGGCAGTGCAGGAATGGCCAACACCTAAAAATGTGAGGGATGTGCAATGCTTCCTGGGTTTTGCGAATTATTATCGCAGGTTTATCCTCCATTTTTCCCGGGTAGCCGTCCCGATATCACGGTTGCTCCGGAAGGGTGTTACTTTCCATTGGTCTAGTGAGGCTGAGGAGGCTTTTGTGTTTCTGAAGAGGGCTTTCACCACGGCTCCGGTGCTCTCGCATCCACGGTTGGAACATCCTTTTGTGGTGGAGGCAGATGCCTCAGATGAAGCCATCGGTGCCATATTATCACAAAGACACCAGAGCACGGGGCAGCTTCATCCGGTGGCTTACTTGTCCAAAAATTGAACCCTGCGGAAAAGAACTATACGATCGCCGAGAAAGAACTGCTGGCGATAAAAAGGCGTTCCAGGAATGGAGGCAATATCTGTGGGGGGCCTGTTATCCGATCACAGTGTACACGGACCATAGGAATCTGCAGTATATGAAGTCTGCTCGACATCTTTCTCAGCGACAAATGAGATGGATGTTATTCTTCGCTGAGTACGACTTTGTTGTTACTTTTAGGCCAGGGGTAGAGAACCGCAAGGCTGACACTTTGTCTAGGCAGGAAACGATGGAGGTTTCCACCCACAACCAAGTCACGAAGGCTATAATTGAACCGTCCAAGGTGTTATGTGCTATCCGTGTGGAGAACTTCTTGGAACAAATAAGAATACATAAAACAGAACCAGTGTGGGAAGCATGGGCAAAGGAGGAGGCTGAGCGCAAAGTGAAACAGGGGCTACCATTCTACAAAAATAAACTGTATCTCCCCACTCCAGAGCTGCAGAAGAAGGCTTTCATGTGGTGTCATGTGTCTCCGTTGGCTGGACATCCAGGATTAGGTAAGACCATTCAGCTGACACAACGTCATTTCTGGTGGAGCACCTTACGCAAGGATATCTCATCCTGGGTGGCTTGTTGTGAAGAATGCGCTAGAGCAAAAACTGAAAACACCAAGAAAAAGGGGAAACTTATGCCAATGCCCACACCACAACGCCCGTGGCAAAGTATCAGTCTGGATTTTGTCACAGGGTTACCCCTAGAGAAAGGGAGTTCAGCCATTTTGGTAGTGGTTGATGGCCTTACGAAAATGGGACATTTCATCCCTTGTGCGAATCTCCCTACGGCCGGCCAGACAGCACAGTTATTGCTGAGTAGTATCATCAGACTACATGGGGTACCTGAGGTGATTGTGTCCGATAGGGGGCCTCAGTTCATAGCTAGATTCTGGAAGACCTGGTGCAAGGCTTTGCACATAAACTCTACACTGTCTACGAGTTTCCACCCACAGACCGATGGACAGACAGAACGACTAAACCAGACTCTGAAGAAATACCTTCGGTGCTATGCGAAGGAGGCCCAAGACTCATGGGTGGAGTTGTTATGGTTGGCGGAGCTAGCCTACAACAATACCTGGCATAGCTCTGTCGGTATTTCACCTTTTTGTGCGAATTTTGGGTATGATGCCAGGATACTGCCTATTCCTGAAGAAGTTGCTAATCAGCCCACAGTGTTGGCTCAAGTACAGAAGTTACATGCTGTACACCGAACGGTCAGAGAACATCTGGTAAAAGCCAAGCAGACTTATAAGAGGTGGGAAGACTGTCACAGGATTGATGGCCCACGGTATCAAGTGGGGGACCGTGTGTGGCTGTCCACCAAGAATATACGATTCAAGCTACGTAGTATCTTTCATCCTAGGTACATCGGCCCTTACACCATCATCAGACAGGTCAATCCCGTAACATACAAGCTAAAACTGCCTGGTACACTTCGGATCCACCCGGTTTTCCACTGTAATCTCCTGAAACCTGCCCTTCGGGCGCGCAGGCGCGCTCTGCCGCCGGTGTTGTGTGGTGGTGGGCTTGAATATGAAGTCAAGAGTATTCGGGATTCCAAACTGAGGAGAGGTGTGCTTTGGTATTTGGTCTCCTGGAAGGGGTATGCTGTGGAGGACGACTCTTGGGAACCATGGCATCATGTTAATGCCCCTGTGGCTGTTCGCTCATTTCATAGGAGGTTTCCGTCTAAACCTGGGCCTAGGAGGCGCTAGGCGGGAGGGCCTGCTGTCAGGGAACGAGCGGAGCAGCGCCTGCCACATCGTACCCTGAACTACAATACCCATGATGCCCTCATCATGGAAGGGGATAAATTACGGTGGACGCACGGGACGGCGTGCGTAATTCAAGTTGGTCCTTTCACTGTTTCTCGGCCGGGGGAAAGATGGTCATGGCGGATCACGCTGGCGGTGAACTGCGGCTGTAGTGCTCAACGTATGGCTAGGATTGCAGTAGAAGCTGGGCAGAAGCGTGAGTATCGTTGGTGGAGGGTTCCCCGAGGCCAGCCTTGGTTTCAGTGGCATTGCTGGAGTATTTATACGTAGCGGAATACAGCGGTGAGTCAACCGCGTATTGCCGGGTACGTCAACGTTTAGCCTTATTGCAAAAAACGGAACTCAGTTATCAAGTAGCGGGATACAGCGGTGAGTCAACCGCGTATCGCCGTGTACGTTAGCGTTTAGCTTATTCTCATCGGAGACGGAACTCACATTGTCACATAGCGGGATATAGCGGTGAGTAAACCGCGTATTTCCGTGTATGTAGGTTTTTGAACTTGATTCGGAAAGAACAGTGCTCAACTCGTTCTCCCAGGGGGAACACTGCAGTGAAGTAACTGCGTTTGGTCATGCAGGATGTAATTGAACTACGATTGGAGCCTTAGTATCCCACTCATGTTGCATAGCGGAATACAGCGGTGAAGCAACTGCGTATTACCGTATATGGGCAAGGATGTAGTTTGCTTTTGGGGTCTTTGGAATTCCGGTGGATTACAGAACTTATGGGGACAATGGAGTGTGGGGATTATATATTTTAGTAACTATCACAAGAGGCCTATCTTATTTGCGATTGTCTTGAAGTACCTCGGTATGTATGAAGAATGCAAGGCGCATGATATGCTCTGATGGTTTGAGTTGTCCCAATGCACTAACGTTTGTTGGTTCTTGTTTCAGGTCGGATGTTTGGTCTGTGTGACGTCTGGTGATTCCTTAAGGAACCTAAACACTGCTACATCCATTGCCAGGTATAGGAACTATCTAGCGAGACATATTGAGAGTAGATGTTCTATTACCCTGTCTATAGCTCTGTTCTTTTGTTGTTACAGGTTCTATTCCCCTGCTGAACCTTCCCTCTCCTTTCCCTCGCCTGATCGCTCGAACACCCTGTGTAATTGGGGTGTTGGTGATATCAGGAGGAGGACCCTTTCTTGCTGCAACTGGATCCCGCGGAGCGTAACCTGACACTTGAGTTCACCATGATGCCGATACCAATATTCATTAGTCACACGCTAACATGCTATTAGGTGTATTAAATTGTATTGCAAGTGCTCATCTTTTCCTTGAACTTTTTCCAAAAGTTCTCTTACTGATGTAGTATGCAAATTAACTCCTCTTTTTAGAATATGGTTCACAGCATATAAGAGGCCAGACAAGTCACTCTCAAATAGTAGCTGAAATTTAAACGGAATACACTGAGGAAATCTAGGATCTTCTGAATAAAGTCTACTATATCTATACTCAGCTGCAGGTATTTGCACAGGCCACTCGTCATACCTGCCACCTACTCCAGTAGAAAAAAAGATGTGGGAAACACCGAGCTTCTAAACTTTTTTTCCCACACACTTAATGGAGCTCCTTTTGCTTCCTTTATTTGAAACAGCTCAATGGCATCACCAATAGCCTTTTTATAATGCAAAGGGTGGATGCTATAATGTTCATAAATTTCTTCTTTCCTGGACTGATCCACCTTCTCAATCTGACCTGTTGATGGAAATGTCTGATCCTCCATATGTGTGATAACTTGTAAGTTTTCCACATTTCTATAGTAAACATTGTTTTGTACCAGATATAAAGTTGCTTTCTTAACTTTGGTAACATCTACTAACTTCTGCCATATCTTCTTGTTCTTGGTAGGTACACCATTTACAAGAATTACTAGTCTTTCCTCTAAATCTCTATCTACCCCTACAGTTTTAATGTTTTTCTTGACATCTAATGGCAAATACACTACTCTACCTTTTAGACCTTTTTGCAGCACTTTTGAGGGTTACTTGCCTGTCTTTGGCTCCTTATGGCGTATAGCCTGAAATGGATGCATAGTTTGGATAAGAATGGACTCATAAATATTTAAACCTTGAAGTGCTTCTTGAATGGGAACCAGTTCTAACTTGTAATGCACAGCTCTAGAAGGCATTGTATTATCCTCTAATTTATTGTAGCAGTACTTACTTATAACTTGTCATGTGGACAAGTGAAATATTTCATCTACAAATAAATACAGAGCAAACTTTTGCCAGTTATCATTATTCTCTATTTCATTTTTTAAATATAATTCAACAGTCCACATTTGATTCTTGTAGTATCGACAGCATATACAAACATACTCTGGTTTTTCAGCACAAACTGTCCTAAATTTTATAATCTCTTTTTCAAAACTATCAACTGTAGTACCTGTGTCCTGTTCTACCACTCCTCCTGTCATCAACTCTTCAATTTCCCTACAGTCCTGTTCTAGACCAAAGAAACAAAACTGCACATCATCACAAACATGTTCTACCTCTGCCACTGTACCATGCAAAGTGCCCTATGCATTTCTCCTAAACATAAAGCAGGAGTTTTCATATAATACAGTCTCCTAACTAAAGTTTGCATTATTGAGTGGTGTACAGCTAACATCCTCAAATGATGAAATGTGCTTTGGCGCACTTTCTTTGATAAACAAGCTAGTGAGTGTCCCTGCAAATGTGTATGCTTTCTCAGCGTGCAAGGATCCAAACCTTCTAAAGTCCTTATTTTGTGTTTTAAACTTTGCCTTAGAAATATGCGTAGGAATTTCCTTACTATATCAATGGATTTCTGTGTTATACTACAAATACTGTGTGTAGTTATGTAGATATTGTTCTGTAAAAAAAAAAGTATATTTTAATTTTTGCCTTAGCCAATCTACCAACTACTTTACTACTAACTTACACATAATACAAAAACAGTTTTCATGTTATGTTGCAGTTTTAAATCTACAGATTAACCTACAAATATTACTACATGCACTTACTTCAATATAACAAACACAGGGCAAAACACAAAACTTCATTTATTAGTTACCTTTCAACATTTTAGCACCCTCTTATACAATACAGCTACAGCATATCTCAATTCTTAGTTATACATGGTGAAAAAACAGCCTAACCCTTCTGTAGTAAATGTTAAAATGAACATCAAGCCCTATGCACTTTCCGGAATGTCATTTGTTTGACACACTAGCACCGCAATGTGGTGCTTATATTTACAAAGCCACATAGAGCCACTCTGCATAGCTTTTCATGGCTTTATAAATACAAGTGCTTTTCAGGCAGCATTTTGCGTGGAAAAAAAGCATGGCACAGGTGTAGCTGTGGGTGGTGCTCCCCAGGGGAGGTGTAGGGAGATGCAACGAGAACAAATACATTTCTTTCTTCTCATTTTTTCATGTTTCTATGTGCGCTGCATTCTACAGCTTGCATACAAAGAGGAAAATAACTCTTGTGATTGTTTTTGTACAGAAAGGTGTGCCTTCCTGCACAAAACAATCATCCCCACTACACAGGCACCCTTGCACCATGGTGCAAGAATGCCTCCGTTGGTGCATTACAGACAGTTTTGCACCAGCACAGGGGAAGCATAGGAATCCATCATATTGTTGTAAATATGATGTATTCCTGTGCTTTGAAAGTAATGCAGCATGACACAGCCAAATGACTTGCAGCTCCGTACTGCATTACTTTCTTCTAAATGTAGCCCCCAAGTGTGCAAGCACATACAGTGACTCAACACTATAAATACAAACACAACATAATAGCTATTGGGTGCCTCTCTACCACTGTGTTAGTACTCTATTTACTATCCCAGTACTGTTCTACCTAAATGTATCAGATTTAAATTTTAGGAAACGGTGCATATAACAACTTGCACGTTAATGTCTATCAAAGCATATACCTCACTAATTCTTCCAACTATATCCAAGAGTATGTCTCAGCTTCATATATAATTCACCAGATGGTTCTAAAGTACTACATATTGTTCAGTAAAACTTGTAAAAAACATATATTTGTGTTTGAATACATAAATACTCCCTGGATGATTGAATTGGTGCATACATAGTACCTAGGTGATTCTTTGAAGATACGGGTACTGCCTACATGATTTCCTAAGTATATCAGAACTCCATGGGTTGTTCCATATCTGCATAGTTACTTCCTGCATGGTTACATGAGTATATCACTACTATCTGGGTGTGTGGATGAGTGCATGGGTAATGCCTCAGTGAACGATTGAGTGTAAGGGTAGTGTCTGCATCTTTAAGTAAACTCAAAAGTCCCACTGTATATATGTATATAGCTATGTGCAACCACAAGAACCATTTCTCGCCATCTAAGAATATGCAAAGCAGTTATATAAGTTAAAAACCACATTGACAAACACTTCCCAACACATACCTAACAAGTATTACTTCATTCTAATTCATACACTGGCGGACAACATCTTCTCATTTTTTAAGTGTGACTCCACTACTCCTGTGATATATCTTTCCATATCACTGAGATACTCTCTTTTATCAAACTCCAATATACATCTTATTTGCAAATTAATTTTTTCATAAAGAATTAAAAAGTTATGTATATACCAGTGAATTCAGTTCGTAGATGTGGGGCCCGATTTACAAAGGTAAACTGAGATTAAAATCTAACTTTATGACTTTCGGTATTCACTAGGGGTGGGCGGAATTTGCGGAGTTGCGTTCCGCAAAATTCCGCGAAACGGCAAGAAATCTCCGCGAGCACGCGGAATTTCGCGTGCTCGCGGAGATTTTGCTGCGCTGTGTTGTTCATTCTGGGACGATGCTCGTCTGCCTGAGAGTGACCCTGCATAGATTACAACTTGTAATCTATGCAGGGTCACTCTCAGGGCAGACGAGCATCGTCCTAGAATGAATCCTGCCCTGCATATTTATCCACGAAGATGCCACCGTTTTGTGCAATACCTCTACTCAACTGGACTACTTTCTACTGGCTAATCAGTAAGTGCTACCTCGTTGGGTAAATGTATAGTGCCTTTCCTACACTGCAGCTGCGTAAAGGACCAGAAGAATTGACCCCAGTGACCTGTGTGTCTGTAACTTTGCCACCGCGCCGGAAAGGCGCCGGGGTCCTTTGAGTAAGCTGTCCATCATAGTGGGGAAAGGGCGGGAAGACGTTGCATACCACTAGTGTATGCGGGGCAAACGGACGGGGCTTCCATGCGAGTTCACATGCATCTTGTTTATAAAGGGTCAGAGCACGATCTGAGCAGCAGATGAGGAGAAAGGACCTCCTGGCCACTGGACCTACACGGGGATTGCGCTCGAGAAAATCAAGGATGCAAAGACCTCCATCAAGGATTACAGCTAACTTTTCACGTTGGAAATGGAGAGAAGGCACATCTGCTTAACAACGCTCACGAATTCTACACGAGGATTGCGCTCGAGAAAATCAAGGATGCAAAGACCTCCATCAAGGATTACAGCTAACTTTTCACGTTGGAAATGGAGAGAAGGCACATCTGCTTAACAACGCTCACGAATTCTACATGAGGATTGCGCTCGAGAAAATCAAGGATGCAAAGACCTCCATCAAGGATTACAGCTAACTTTTCACGTTGGAAATGGAGAGAAGGCACATCTGCTTAACAACGCTCACGAATTCTACACGAGGAATGCGCTCGAGAAAATCAAGGATGCAAAGACCTCCATCAAGGATTACAGCTAACTTTTCACGTTGGAAATGGAGAGAAGGCACCTATGCTTAACAACGCTCACGAATTCTGCACACCTGCCCTGCATATTTATCCAAGAAGATGCCTCCGTTTTGTGCAATACCTCTACTCAACTGGAGTACTTTCTACTGGCTAATCAGTAAGTGCTACTTCGTTGGGTAAATGTATAGTGCCTTTCCTACAGTACAGCTGTGTAAAGGTCCAGAAGAATTGACCCAAGTGACCTGTGTGTCTGTAACTTTGCCACCGCGCCGAAAGCGCCGGGTCCTTTGATTAAGCTGTCCATCATAGTGGGGAAAGGGCGGGAAGACGTTGCATACCACTTGTGTATGCGGGGCAAAACGGGCGGGGCTTCCATGCAAGTTCACATGCCTCTTGTTTATAAAGGGTCAGAGCACGATCTGAGCAGCAGATGAGGAGAAAGAACCTCCTGGCCACTGGACCTACACGGGGATTGCGCTCGAGAAAATCAAGGATGCAAAGACCTCCATCAAGGATTACAGCTAATGTTTGACGGTAGATCTGGGCAGAAAGCACTCCTGCTTAGCCTCGACCTTGCTGACGAATTTTTTGTGCTGATTAATGCGTTACAGAATTTGAGCTTCAACTCGGGCACCTGCTTTATTTATATCTGTAAGTGCTTCCTGTTGAGGTTTAATTTTTGTGACAGGAGCATCGTGCCAGAATGAATCCTGCCCTGCATATTTATCCACGAAGATGCCACCGTTTTGTGCAATACCTCTACTCAACTGGAGTACTTTCTACTGGCTAATCAGTAAGTGCTACCTCGTTGGGTAAATGTATAGTGCCTTTCCTACACTACAGCTGCATAAAGGCCCAGCAGAATTGTCTCTAGTGACCTTGTGTGTCTGTAACTTTTCCACCGCGCCGGAAAGGCGCGGGGTCTTTGAGTAAGCTGTCCATCAAAGTGGGGAAAGGGCGGGAAGACGTTGCATACCGCCAGTGTATGTGGGGCGGGGCCAAACGGGCTGGGGTTCCATGCGAGTTCACATGCCTCTTGTTTATAAAGGGTCAGAGCACGATGTGAGCACTGAGCAGCAGATGAGGAGAAAGAACCTCCTGGTCACTGGACCTACACGGGGATTGCGCTCGAGAAAATCAAGGATGCAAAGACCTCCATCAGGGATTACAGTTAATGTTTGACGGTAGATATGGGCAGAAAGCACTCCTGCTTAGCCTCGACCTTGTTCACGAATTTTTTGTGCTGATTAATGCGTTACAGAATTTGAACTTCAACTCGGGCACCTGCTTTATTTATATCTAAAAGTGCTTCCATGCCCCCGAATTCCGTTCCGCCGCGGATCGCAGAAGGTTCGACATTTCCGCGTTCCGCGTGGAACGCGGAAATGCCGAAGTTTCACAAGTTCCGCGAGCGGAACGGAGATTTGCCGCCCACCCTTAGTATTCACAAAGGGCATTTACGGGTAGTAAATTTAGACTTTTGTCTCAGTTTAACACAAGTTTTGGTCTTAAGTCTAACTGAGTGCAAACTTAAGTTAAACTGAGACAAAAGTCTAACTTTACTACTCGTAAATGCCCTTTGTGAATACCAAAAGTCATAAAGTTAGTCTTTCGGCGCAGTTTACTTTTGTAAATCGGGCCCTATATTGTTGTTTTAGCTCTTTGCGGATATTTTGACACTGTTAGGTTTTCTGAAAACTAAACACAAGAATGGTACCTCACTCTCATACAAAGCAATAATAAAATGGCAATCTCTTCAACTTTGCACTCTGTGTTCATGAGAAAGGCAGCAAATGAAATCATGTCTTTCATTTTAGACTACACTATCTCCTCTTGTGAATGGTTAGTATCTGTTAACGCTTTCCCTCTCTCACAAAAAGAGATTCCTATTTATGTGTGTTTGCAATGTTTTTGCGATCATCGCGGAGAAATCGTGAAAAAAACTGAGGTTTCAAACCTATAGCTAGCTTCATTTTTTTTAAATTTAAATCAAAAATGTATTACATAGTCCTGAGTTGGAAATTAAATGTTGCCATTACCTAAATTGTGTCATCACTCCTCAACTTTAAAAAAATGCTCTGTGGGGCATATTCACAAGGACTTATCGCGGAGTTATCGACACTTTAGCGCAGCAAAAGTGGCGATAGAATTACCGCCCCATTCGCAAGCTGGTGCTAACTGCCTACATCGCCATATAACCCGCGATAGCTGCCGCAAAAAACATCGCCACGGTTGACCCCGCCAACTGACGCTAATGAGATGCAGAATAGGCGTGTCCGAGCAAAAACACACGAAAAGACAACAAAGCGCGATTCACAACGGACAGCCAGATCTGCAATGCGAGTCAAAAAAAGGCGATAACCCGCGGTAGCAGCAGGGATTTAACACCTGCCTTTTGCTGGTGCTAAGCAGGACGACTACCTGCACCACAAAAGGGAGCCCAGCCGACAGCCACACCCGAAGAACAACAGATGCCATGGAGCCACTGCTCATGCAGCTCGGAGACCCTAGAGGCCCACAACACCAACCGCCACCACCCCCAGGCCCCCCCACACCCCTGTGCCCTCCCCCGGCCCACCCACCCCGGACAAAGATGTGCCACAGCAACTTTACGAAATCACGAGAAAAAAAAGAGCCTGATGTCGCACAAATACAACAACAAACATACATGTGTGGTCAGAATAAGGAGAAACAAACATTCAACTTTGAAATTCCCACAACATAACTTTATTAATACACAACACAAAATAACAATACTGAAGAATCCATGCGGATCCACTCTGGACAATCTGGAAGTCACAGCCTGCCAGAAAAAACCGAGATAAGAATGTGTGTCATGCGCTCATCAAAGGACAGTGAGAGAAAGAAAGAAAGAAAGAAAGAAAGGGAGAGAGAGAGAGAAAGAAAGGGAGACAGAGAGAGAGAGGGAGCGAGAAAGAAAGGGAGAGAGAGAGGGAGAGAGAGAGAGAGAGAGAGAGAGAGGGAGAGAGAGAGAAAGAAAGAAAGAGAGAGAGAGAGAGAGGGAGAGAAAGAAAGCAAGGGAGAGAGAGAAAGAAAGGGGGAGCGAGAAAGAAAGGGAGTGAGAGAGAGGGAGAGAGAGAGGGAGAGAGAGGGAGAGAGAGAGGGAGTGAGAGGGAGAGAGAGAGAGAGAGTGAGAAAGAAAGGGAGAGAGAGAAAGAGAGGGAGAGAGAGACAGTGAAAGGAAGAGAGGGAGAGTGAGAGAGACTGCTGCCCATGGGCACCCCGGCCCCACTGCTCACCTTCCGCCACCGGTGTGTCTCCAACCACGTGCCGGTGCACGCCCTGAGCCCGGGACACGCAACATTGGCAGCCTCCATACCACGCGGACCCGCCCCGCGGCCCACTAGATCACACACCTGAATCTGGGCCTTGAGTTCGGAATGGGAGAGTCCATTACAGTGCACATGTCATCATCACAGGCTGCACACCCGCTCAGCTCCATAGGTGCCACTAACTCTGTGAACCTTGAGGCAAAGCCACGTGGCGGTAGGCCGGCATCCCACGCAGGCTCCGGCCTACACTGCAGTCCACCATGTCCCCTCTCTGAAATCGAGTACACAACAAATAATTGCAGAGTCCAATTCATTGCACACGGCATCATTGCCTGTCTGCACCTGCGCACACATGCTGCTGCACCCCAGCCCCTTCCACCGCCCAGCGGTGAATGTCCACCCCTGCGCACCCAGGCCCCACTGCTCACCTGCTGCCACTGGTGTGTCCCCAAGAGGGCACACCACGTGCCGGTGCTAACTCCAGGGCTGGGGCCCACAGCCTTGGCAGTCCCCACATCATGCGGCACACCCCGCGGTCCACCAGGTCCCACACTTGATACTGGGTCTTGAGTCAGCAATGGCAGAGACCATATTAGTGCACACGTCATCATTGCAGGCTGCACACCCGCTCAGCTTCATAGGTGCGACTAACCCTGTGCAACTCAAGCCAGTGCCACGTGGTGGTAGGCCCGTGACGGCTGCCGGACATCGGGGGTGACTAACCCTCGGCGCCACAAGTCAGGGACCCTCCATGATTGAGTCCCGTTGCACGTACATTGACAGGTCACCTCCGGCAGTGGGGAATGTGATGTTGCAGACCCCTTTTATTGGCGGTGTCACATGGCCTGTGACGCATCTGCTGGATGGGTATGGTGTGTGTGCAAACCTGCCCTCAGGGAGTGGCCGTGGCATGCTGGCAACTAGACCAGTGACCAGCAGATCCCAAGCATGGAATCCTGGGACATGTAGCTATGTCGTCCCCCCTCGGAGCGTAAGCGTAGTGGTCTGGCCTGGCGTACGCCGGACCAGCGTCAGGCGTGCAAGAATGATCCCGGGGCTCTGGGCGCTGGTTCAGTCCTGTCTGGACAAGGAAGTGACGAATGCGTGTGTCCCTGCTGTAGTGGCTTTAGCCGCCCAGAACGCAATCGGCAATGTAGCACCCTCTGACTCATGTCCCACGACGTGTGCAACATGGACGTCAGGGGGAATCACTGACCCAACACACATCCACACTTACATACTTGAATGAATGAAGACATGACACAACTGTGCAATAGTGAATGATTTATTGTCATCCAGTGGAGTGTTGCAGCTGGAGCAGTACAGGGCCATGCAGACCCCACTTCACATCATGAGCACGTGGCGGGCCAGCCAGAGTCCTCCAGGGCATGACAAGTACATCGGAAGAGGAAGAGTCCAGACCGCAGTCTGATCGCTGTGTCATCGGTCATCTAACAGAATATGGCAGTCCATGTCGTGGTCCAAGGTGAGAGTCAAAGAGTGCATCGGGGGGCAGTGGAAGGTCCTGATGCCAAGGGCAGAACCAAGATGAAACAGGCCAAATGGGTGGGAGGAATGCTACTGCCGCCTCATGACCAAGAAGTCTGGATCATTCACATCCTCGTCCTCTGATGTGTGCTCTGCCTCACCTGTGGGTGCTGCAGTTCCGGCTACAGAACTGTGTGCCACTGACACATCAGGGGCCGGAGGTGGATTTTCAACCGCACCGTGTGGCAGTGACACATCAGGTGCAGGAGTAGGAGTGTCTGCTGCACTGTGAGGCACTGACACACCAGGGGGTGCAGATGTGGATGGTGTAGGAGCAGCAGCATCCATCTGCGCCAGGCCTTGTGGCAGCAATGCCATGATGAGGATCTGCAGGGCATGGTATATCCCAGCTACATTTTGCTGATGTGCAGCAGTGACAGCCAACCTTTCCGCCTCCATCCGCACCATGTCCTCCATGAGCCTCCGCATTTGTGCCAAATCACTGCTGAGATCGCTGGAGTCACTCTGACTTGACAGGTGTTCTTGTCTCCGAGTCAGGACCCCAGCGATGTCGGCCAGGGACCATTGGAGACCATGGAGCGGACTGTGGGTGTCCGTCAGGCACTGTAAGTGGCACCCGAAGGGACGTAGACACCCATGGATGGCATCAAGTTTGGCTGCCAGGAGGTCAAACCCCACCCGCACCTGATCAGCCAGCTTCTCCTGGGCCTCTAACACACGGGTTTGGAAGGCCAGGTGTGTTCCGTGGGGGTCCTGGGAGACAGCCAGTGTGGCAGGTGCTGCCTGCTGTGTGGTCTGTGCAGGGGGTGGGGTCTCTTCGATGCAGCTGGGCTGCCCTGATCCTGGAGGTGGGGAGCCGATGTGGGCGATGAGGTCTCTGAGGACTTCGGTGTCGATGCTGGGGTTGTCATCCTCGTCATCAGTGTAGAGTTGTTGGGTCTGCTCTGCAGGTGGTGTTGATGGTCCCTCTGCAATGTTAAGGGGAGATGCTGCATTACATCGTGTTGACATGTTTGTCCAGGCATTGTACAACTTCACATACAGACTGCATGGCGAGGTACATTGTGTCTGTGTAGGGGGTGATGCCTGTTAGATGCGGGACAGTTGACATTTCTACACCATCAGGGATGAGAGGTTGTACTTGTGCAGTTTCATCTCACATCCCCCTTCTATGCCAAACGTTATTGGCCAGTATCCTCACACAAGTGGCAGCAGTTTTGCCCTCTGTCCTGTTGTTCACGCGTTGCAGTTTGTACCGCATTGTTGTCTATGCTGCTGTGCTCTGACTGTCATATGTGTGTGCTGCAGTTTTGTGAGAGTCGTACCTGCAGCTCTGATTCTGCTGCCTCTTGTCCCTTGCAGGCGGTGTGCCTTTGACTTCTGTGTCCATGCAGTGTTGAGACGTTACCAGACGTGGGTGGATGTGTGTCTTGGTGGGAGTGGGGACTCTGGGGCATGGTTCGTCCGCAGAAGTGTTGTTGACGTCAGGGGTTGATTGTGCACGTGGATGTGTCAGAGTGTGACCTGCTCCCTCACGGATGTGGTCCACACTCAGCCACCTCAGTGCCGTTGCGTGCACCATGCCATGGTGATCGGACTGCAGGCATGGGATTCGTCATGCAGTGTCACTTACGTTGTCAGTGTGGCTCACGGAGCAGCAGCGTGGCTGGGTTCAGCACATGTGCATGGGTTGTATGTGAGCTGTGTGATGTGTGGGGTGGGCCCACTCTGGGCAGATAGTCGAGGGTGACGTACTTGGTGTTCCTATGTGTGCTGCAGTATGGCAAGGGGATCAGGGACATGATCCGAAGTCAATGTGGGTGTGCAGTGTGGCCTGCTTATTTGTGCATGTGTGCCATTGTGCCCATCTCCCCCCGTCCCCCCAGGCCATGGTCGCTACTCACCCTGTTGCTGTTGTGTCCGGTCCTGTAGAGCAGTGTCCAGGCCCCCAACTCCTGCTACTGTATCCACACTGATGACTGTCAACACCATCTCCTCCATCTCATCCAGCTCCTCCTGTGGCGCAGGACTACCACCTCCAGTCTGCATTGCTGCTTTGAGGTTGTTGGCGAGTTTGCTCTTGGTTTTGCGCTTGATATCAGTCCATCGCCTCTTGAACTCGTCCATTGACCTCCTCTGCACTCCGACAGCATTCACCTTGTCCAAGATGGACTGCCATATTCCATTTCTTGTGCCCAACGAAACGGTGGAGGTGATGAACAGTTGTTGATGGTGTCCTATCACCTCCGTGACCAGGATCTGATTCTCCTGCGGACTGAACCACGGCTTCCTCTTCTTCTTGTCCTTCCCTGTCCCCGAGGGCCCTGGCTGGGACTCCGGGGGGCTTGTGGGGTTCCGATCGTCCCCTGTGCCTGCTCCGCCTGACTCCATCATGCTTAGCTGTTGGTGTCATTTTTGTTTGGTATTTTTTTTGTTTTTGTAGTGATTTTTCACGCATGACGTGTGTGTATTGCAGGCTTGCGCGCCTTAACGCGGATTGTCTCTTCACGATTGGGCCCATCGCGACTTTTTTCGCGTTTGGCTTTGGATTTTTATCGCCGTCGAGCTAGTTGTTTCGCGGACATTTGCCGCGTTTGCGTGCGGATATCGCACGGTATCGCCCTGTTGTGAATGCCACGTTAACACGGCGTTATTTTCCCACGATGGACTGCGATGTGAGAAGTTGCGGTAAGCTATTTTGGTGATGTTTATCGCACGTTCTTGAGAATATATCCCTGTGTCTTTAACACCCCTCCCCCAATACCCTCTTATCTCAGTTCACCTAGCAACCCAGTACAACCAGTAGGTCACAAGTTCATAACACATTCTAGAAGGAACATGCTGCTTCCAAATAAGATACATCAGGTGTGCTTTACTCAACAGATTAAAAGCATATCAATGTCTGTATTACATTTCTTTCCTTAATCAACAACCAATAATAAGACTGCTTGCTAAGGCATCCAACACACCACCTAATTTTATTCACTTTCATTCTGACAGCATCCAATTAAATATATCTTTAAAAAAATCACCTCCATTTTAACTGCTTTTTATTTGGAAAACTATCTTATTCATCTCCAGCCTTCTCCTGACTGCTATTGCTCCTTCACTTTAAAATAGTTAGAGTATAGGTTGTGGGCCACAGCTATAGCTATTTCTATTGGGCTAAAGAGACTGCAAAAAAGAGAGGTATTGACAGACTTTGGTTGTGCAGATTACTTGGTTTGGCCAGAGAGGGTTAAAGTTTCATCCGTTGCTGGCTTTGGTTAAATACATTGTGGATTCCGAAGCTCCTCACCTCATGATTGTGCACTGTAGTGGGAATGACCTGTGCACATTGACTGGGGTAGGGCTGGAAATCCTAATGAAAGAAACCTTTGCAGAACTGATGTCGCTTTTCCCTCACACTGTCTTGGTGTACTCTAATGTATGCCAAAGAGAGAAATGGAAGTGGTCAAATCAATTCTGTCCACAGATTGACAAAGCCAGGAAACATGTTAATGAAACTGTTTCTGCATTCCTCAGAGACCATCACATGGTTTGTATCTATAACAACAATCTACCTTTTGACATTCATGGAATTTATAGAAATGATGGAGTGCACTTTACAAATGAAGGCAACAGGGTTTTTCTAACTAACTTGAAACTCTGCATCAGCTCTTATGTCTAGCAGCTATATAGACACAACCAACGCAACGGCTCATGTCGAAGCCACCCTAGTACCAGAAATATTGTGAAGTTTTTTCAAAAGAGTTTTTTTTCCTTTAGTTTTTAGGGATCTTCGCAACGCCGTCACAATCCCCGCGGATACGTCGTGAAAACAGAAAACAAAAGCAGACATTCAATGGCCACAAACACATTCAAAAATAATATGTGAAAACATCCATTCTGAACATTGCACTACACATACTTACTTCTTTCAAAGCATGTTTAAACCCATATTTTTGTACTAAGTTTCTTTTAAAACCATCCGTCAGACCTATGTTCCAGTTTTTCAGGATGTCGCAATGACGTTGTTAACCGCGACGATCACGCCTTTTCCATAAAGTGAAAACACTTACATGCACACACATTACAGTATTTTACACTCTAGAGCTTTATTACTGTACACTTCAAATTCATGTTTTTCTAGTGTATTTCTAGAACAATCATCTCTAAAACCTATTTTTCATTTTCGCTGTGACTCTGGAGATCGCGATGAAGTTGCTCATTGCGATCCCGACAGTTACATTGTGAAAGCGGAAAGCAAAAGCAGGATTTTTAATAGCCACTACCACATTCAAAAATTATAAATATATCATTAATTCTAACCATCACGATAGATAACTCACTATATAAATAACTCTATAAAAAGATTTATCAGAATCTCAATATCTCCATAAGAATGCAACGGTACAGCGGGTCACGCTAGCGGTGACGGCATCATCGCGAATATCGCACATGATTTAAAAAAACATTTGGGACACATAACTTGTGTCACTAACACCTCCATTTCTCAACCATGGGATCAGAATATCTCTACCCTGACCCTTTATGTGGGCTTTCCTACACCTTTTCAGCCCCAGGAACCGTTCCTGATAGATAAAATGGCAGCCGCAACTTTCTATTCAGGGTGGGACCAGCCAATCAGAGCATTCCCTTGGCGTGTGCATTCACGAGTCATCACAAAACCAACGCAAAAAATCCCCGGCCAGAGATATCACTATATTATTTGGCTTAAATTTCTCAAAAACTACTGAACGGATTTATACCAAGTAAGCAAAAGACACTTCCTTGAACTGACAGCAACCTCCCTGCCAAATTTGGTGTAAGTCCGTTCTGCGGTTTGGGCTGTAGAGGTGGCTAAAGATTCCTATCGGAATTAACATTACAAACGCAACCTTATTTCAAGCCTCAAATTCTCAGTCCCCACTACCCAGATCACCCCCAAACTTTCCAAATCAATAGTACCCATCGTGAAACTTTTTGGGCAAAATTTCACTCAGATTGGTCAAACAACGCCAAATTTATAGCCAAGTAAAAAAATGCTTTTTTTAAGGAAACTTGGTCCTACCTATAACTACCTACTGGCGATCGAGTAACTGCAAAAGCTATTGCAACGTGCTATTAGTTTAGATTGTCATCCCATTTGTAGTGTCCTGCTGGACACATTCTAGTGTTCAGTCTTGTGCTGTAACCCCACTTTACACCCACCTATCACAGGCGTTACCAGTTAGGTGATCCTGCTAATAAGAGGGGCCAGGCGCACGTACCCTGGGCCAGTTGTATTCACTATAATCATGGGTCTGTGTCGCCATTTCTACTGCATGTGGACCTAGGGCCCTGGCCCTTACAATGTCGACGAGGGGGTCTGGTCCCACGTGTAAGCCGGATGCAGTTTCCAGTTTGTCATGGAGGGGAAGTGTTGCCCATGTCCAATGTACCCTTTACACTGTCCTATGAGCAAAGAGATGGTGTTGAGCCTCCATGCCCTACAGTCACCTGCCTGCCGCGACCCCTGTAAGGTAGGAGTGGACCGGGAGCTGCATCTCGCGACTCACCGGGCAAGAGGTGAGCCCAGGGGTAGAACAACATGCAGCAAACTAAGAGGAGATAGAAAAGGACACGCACAGGCAGAACCCCAGTGAGGTCATAGGCAAGGCGGCTGCCTTCCACCATACGTCCCTTCTCGGCCACAAGCAAGCTGATCTACCGCACTAGCGCAGCATAGACCTCTGCACCAGCACCTTCCTCATGTTGGCTCTGCAGCCCAACACGGACACCTCTTCCCTGATGCTGCCCTCCGACTTCCAGCATAGCTCCATGCCACCCACCACCTTCAGTTTCCAGTCCCAGGTCCACAGCACACATCAGAAGGTGGCAGAATTCAGGACAATCTGCCACGTACCTCCAGAGCACCACGTGGCATAGTTGAATAGGCACTGCTACTCTGTGAGAGGTGCCTCACCACATGACTCTCACCCGCTCAGCACCACGCCAGCAAGGGTGAAAAAAAAGCCATTTCTGCAGGGCGGGCACCAGCCTGCAGTTTTCAGCCCCCGCGTGGTCTACATTCCGCAGATACTGCTTCCGTGAAGTCTAGCATGGGAACCACCGGCAGCACCACCTACCTGCAGCCCAGTACTCTGCACCCGGACTCTCCTGATGCTGGGGCAGAAAACAGAAAAGCATTTCTGCTAATCAAGGCCGGCTCTAATGTCCAGCACACAGACACAGACTTAATGCTCTCACAAGTGCAAAGAAAGCAGCCATCGCACCACCTGGCTTTTTCTCGTGTGCACCGCATCTTATGATTACTTGTGCAAGGCAGCCCCGACAAATGATTTGCACACAGAATCACATGACAAGCTGCCAATTTACTTTTTCTCACCTTGTTCTCACTGCTTGCGGTAGAGAGGGCAGCTGCTCCACTCTTGCCCCGGTTAGAGACAGGGAAGCATTGGAGGCCATAACCAGAGACAGATGATGAGGAAAGGCCACATCGGCATTGCACGCCTCTAGTGGCCACCTGCCTGCAACTGCATTGTGGAGGAGGGACCTCGCATGGCAGTGCGGCTACCTGAGAGCTGCTGTTATCTGCAGGAGTTTGTAACACAGCTCCTGCATTGTGACTAACCTTGCACCTCCATCTCCTGACACAGTGGGGATCGCAGCATCAGAAGGGCTGTTGCGGTCTCCGGCAATGCCTGCAGTACCCGAGAGAGCCAAGCGGGCCCGCAGCATGAAGGAAGCTACCGGGCCTCTAAAAAAACACCAGCAGTGCCACCTAGTCACCGTGAGCAGTACTGCATTTAAATAAAGAAGCACTCGTACCTTGTACAAGCACCCCACCAAGAGGGTAGACCAAATCTGCAGCCATCAGTATGCACATGCAGTCACGTGCTTGAGCGGCTAAGGTGAAAAGACTTATATAAAAAAGTTAATTGTAACCCACACCCTGTACCACAGGAAGTGGCTGCAGCACCACGAGGTAGACATTCTACAACCCAGACAAAGGCCACAGCTCCAAGGAAAGAGACAGCTAACTCCTCCACAGAGCCCCTGCCAAGGGAGCGGCCAGGTGTACAGCACAAGTCTAGGCTGTGAAGCCACATGCAGCCATGGAATGTCCAGTGTGAAAAACTCAGCAAAAGACCACCACAAAAAGAAACTGACAGGAACGTGCCACACACCACCTGTGGGCTGCATCCTGTTTAGAGGGGAGAGACTGTGAACCCTTTTAAGTAGCCCCGAGAAGCCCAGGGCTGCCCAGCCAAGAAAAGTCCAGCCAAGGAAACAGAACCAAAGGCGGCAAACCCCACAAAAAGCATATGGGCAATGTGCACTGTGCAGGCACCCCCCAGAAGCTGTCTGACACCACCGCAAGTGGGGAGATAGTGCCACATGCCCCCAGTGGTGAATAGCCACCACCGCAAGCCGGAAGAACCATGAAGTGGACTGAGTGCGGAAAGCCAGAGGTGCGCAGAAGGCCACACCAGCGGACCTGACAGCAAGGGCAGGCACCCAGGAAAGAAAGACCTCTCCAAAAAGAAGAAGAAATGCTGAAGGCAGCAAGGAGAGCCTCCACATCTCCACTGCTCCAGTGAAGCCCCACAGTGGGCCAAGGATAACAAAGAGTGTCCTCCCTCACACTGCCTCAAGACGGAGCTACCAGTGGACCAAGACAGGCAAGAGGGGAGTCAAACACTCCCTGTGGCAAGCTGTCAACGCAACATGTGCTCCAAAGTAACCCTGGGCAAAGCACTACGCTACGCTCGCGTAGTTTGCGAAGTTTGCGCTACTTCGCACAACGCGAATTGCACGTAGCACAGTGCAAACACGAGTAGCGTAGCGTAGTGCAGCGGTCATTTTTTGCTTGCTCGCGGTCCTCAACGTCAAGTTGGCGACCGCGTGCAAGCAAAATGACATCCCGGCGAGACTTTTTCCTCGTTCGCGATCAGCAACATCAAGTTGCCGATCGCGAGCGTGGAAAATAAACCTCCCGGCGAGATTCTCAACGCGGGGAGGTCAGGTTTTTCATTGCGAGGGGTCGCGTATGCTCGCGACCGCTCGCGATGTGAAACTACCAGTCTGCGTTGAGAAAGCTGCCGCTCGAGTAAAAATCGACTCGAGCGGCAGTAAAAGACAGCTCGCACTGTGCAAGATGCCGTTTTCAATGATTGCACAGTGCGGACAAGCATCCGGCACTGTGCAATCATTGCGAACAGTGCACTACGCAGTTCGCGTAGTGCTACGCGTAGATCGCGTAGTGCGAACTGCACTTTGCGTAGCTTCTCGTAGCGCTACTTCGTGAACTACGCCCAGGCTTACTCCAAAGACACGCAACTCGTGGCCGGATGCCACATCGCACTGCAAGCAAGGAGCACGTCACAAGAACTGACCGACCCCACCAAACATGCCTGAACAGAGGCAGGAGCAAGCGCCGTGGTGGTGCAGGCTCGAGTTTCAAGCATGATACCCTCGAGCGAAGAAGGTAACCTGCCATCCTGGCTGAGGTGCACCACAAATATACCTGAGGAATGGATGGGGCCTGCGAGAGGTCCACGAAGAGTAGAAACAAGTCCTACTGACAGGACAGACTGGTGACAGTTCCAAAGCAAAGAAAAGACGCAGTCCTAAGAACCGGACATGACCAGAGAGATGTCCACGTGGCACGAACATGAGACATGTGGCATGACACCACATCAGAGTGAGGAACCTGGTCGGGAGTAAGGAAGAGCATGGCAGGACAAGTTGGAAAAGAGAGTGGCACAATGCCACAGGGCAAACAACCACCACAGGTACGCAAAAAAGAAGTGCAACATGACAGAGGACTTGTGCCAACACCGGAGAAGGTGTTCATCAACACAAGCCAGACACCAGGGTGCAGATGCACCACTGGAGACAGCTCCATGGGAGGACTAAGTGTAAGCCACTGGCAAGCGCAATCTGCGCTCAGGCCCCAAGCTTCACAATGCGACTGTCCAGTAACCTGTCACCCGCTGCTTAGCATCAATGGCATCACAACTAGCAAGTACACCTACCACCAGACAACTGCAAGTGGCCACAAAGTTCCTCCAGTCCTCCTGACTCCAAGATATTGCCTCAAGCATGATATTGCCACCTGTCGCCCAAGTATAATAAAGTAATCGTACTCATTACCGAGGTGCATCACCAGAAGCATCGCACCACCAGAGTGGATCCAAATGCCTGAAACATCTGGAGACCAATGAGACATCCCTGGTGCCATGGGAGTCTAGCCACCCAGGAAACTTCTGTGTGCCCCCATAAACCTGAGGCATGACTAAGAAGAGAATACTCGACCATTGGACTAGCCACCCTTGGGGTTGCATGAGGCTTGGTCATGGCCCTGTTGGGAGTTCCGCAGCGACCCCTCGACACGGCCTATGAGATGCCCCATACAGCCCATGCACTCACATGGCAATCCAGGGGCAAAGGCCTGAAGGAAATTCTGGTGGGAGGGGAATCCCAACAAGAGAGATGCACCTGCAGAAGCTCCTCGACAGGCACCAGGAAGCATGGAGTTCATGGATGCAGACTAGCCACCCAAAGACCACCTGAGGAAGGCATGTGTACCTGAGTCCTGACAGCCAGAGCACATAGGCCCTGATACATCATCCTCGGCGGGAGCAAGAGCTACTTGGTGGTGGTCCTGTTGGCAGTTCCTCAGCTATGCCTTCGCGCGGCCTATGAGCAGCCCTGCACAGTACACACGGTCCCATATCAGCCCGGTGGAAAGGGCCTCAAGGAGACTCCTGTGAGAGGGGCAGACAGGCAAGAGAGGGAAGTCTGAAGGTGCTCTGCCAAGACAACTGGAAAGCATCATCGCCTTTGAGGAAGGCCCTCATCCACCAAGGTCATCCTTTGTCTTTGCAGGTTTAGCCAGCCATCCAACCCTGAGAACCGTCAAGAAGATGTCCAAAGTGGACTCCACCACCGCTTCAGATGCACCCCTATTTAAACTGTGTAAATAGTATCCAACACCGTTAGACCAGGCCGGTCTAAACCACATCACCGAGGTGGACTAAAGCCACCTCATCATGCGGTCCAGAGCTCCAGCACTGCCTGGCAGATGGCCTGAAGAGACTCAATGGTGCTGTGTATTGTTGTGCATTTTTTCCACGGGTTGGAATTTTTTTTGTTTTGTTTCCAATACAGTTTGGGAGGGATGTAGTGCCCTGCTGGACACATACTAGTGTTCAGCCTTGTGCTGTAACCCCACTTTACACCCACCCATCACAGGCGTCACCAGTCAGGTGACCCTGCTAATAAATTCTAGCCACTAACATTATGGGTCTGTGTCGTCATTTCCACTGCATGCGGGCCTAGGGCCTCGGACCATACAACATGGACAGCCAAATGAGCAACAACATGCACTCCTTGTGGTAGTGCTATATTTCACAAGTAAACTGTGTTATTTTTGAGGGCCATGAAATTTAAGGCACATTGTAATCCACCTTGTATGCCTCCTGCTAGAAATGTTTTTTCATTCAAATTTGTCACATCACTTTAAAAAGTCCGAACCAAGCAGCAATTCTGAGATTCAGTTTTCAGAGTTTAGAAAGTATGTTTACCCAGCTTATACTACTACAGAAATTCAGGAGCCTGGCTCACTAAAGCCAGTTCAGTAAAACTGAGGCTCTATAAAACATGTAACACAGAAGTCCCTTCCATTTGTGTATAGACAGTATCAAAGCACACAAGACTGAGTCCTGGTGCCAGGGTGGATTTTAGGAGACAGGATAAAGTGGAAACAAATACTGAGAATATAGATGTTTCTAGATCTTACAATTGGACCTGTCCCTCCTACAGATGTACACATAGATAGGAGGTTTGAGGGAGGCAGATTAATAACGTATTTCACCTGTTTTTAATATTTAAAATTAAATTTAAATTGGTAAAGAAAGTATTAAACATTCACTTGCTTGCTCCACAGTGATTACACAATTACCTCCAGGTACAGCCTTTAGACCCCACGCAGCCTGTAGAACACCTGGGGCCAGTTCTCACGCAGCTCAGTGCAGCAGCTGTAAATACAGGGCAGGAGAGTGTCACATTTATTGAAATATGGCACTCTCCTCACCTCTCCCAAGCGCCGGCACTGAAGCAGCTGCTGTGCTTCATGGAGACACCTTTGTGCCATGGTGCAAGCATGTCTCCTTGAGTCTAGCATAGATTTTGTACTGGAAGGATCCCTTCCAGTACAAAATACTTTGCATAGACTGACTTTAACCCTTTTCCTACTTTGTGTGTGTGTTGTAAATTGCAGCACATGTACAAAGTGAGAAAAGGAAGGCGGAAAAAAGCATTTCTCCTTCCTTGTGCCTACTTCAAAAGGGACCAATTTTCTGACGCTAAGCCCTGTCTTCTTTGTTTAGTAAATTGGGTTGAGCATCAGAAACATTGGGTGGTAGCATGGGAATGCCCATGCACCACCCATGGTATGCCCCCTTGGCACTACGTAATGCAAAGCAGCGCTATGCACTGCTTTGTGTTACTTTCACGTTATTTCTGCGCTAAATAAGTTTCTCCCTAGAAAGTATATTGGAAAAAAAGATTTTCTTTTGATTTACATCACTTTTGTGATGCAAACACTACCTAAAATGTTAGTAAATCTCCACCCTGGTGACGAAAAAACAATGAGGATGCACACACTTGAAATCCCAGGTGTGCTCTGCGTTGTTTGTTCTCCAGTGCTAGAGAAGGCCATATTTATTGTCCTGATTTCTCCATGCCCAAAGTCATCATTCTGGACATGTGAGCCAGCACTGCTGGAGAGCTGAACCTTCAAGAACAGCTTGTGCGAGTTCTAGCAAAATAATGTTCTTACCCATATGTATCGAAGACAAGCATAGTAAATAATTCACTATGGGGCACATGCATAAAGCTAATTACCGGTCGAAAACGGGCCAATTCGCAGGATCAGCTCCTTTGCGACCAGTAATTAGCCTTTCGGGATGCATCAAGCCCAAAGCCATTTGCAAAATAGGTAATCACAAAATTTGCGATTACCTATTTTGCGAATGCAGTTAGGGAATCGCAATTGGCAAATGGGGAAATGCAATGCAAGAAGCATTCTCAGAATGCGACTTTGCATTAGGAATCGCAAATTACCATCAACTTCAAGTTGATGGTAATTTGTAATTCCTAGAAAAATGCACAAAATAGCATTTTTCTAACTGCCATGTGGCTCACACACATGCCCTTAGGGCATGTGTGTGCGCCACATGTGCACACATGCCAAATTTGGGGGTACATCAGGGTGGCCTTTTGGCCCCCTGGCACCCTTGAAATTCCATTCGCAATTTGCGATTACCTATTTAGTAATCGCAAATTGCGAATGGTTTGCAATTCGCTATTAGGAAGTGTGTAGGAATCACTATTTTTTCAGTGAAACCTACATGCATAGGCAATTGCGATTCCTTAGTAGCGATTCCTTAATAATCGCTATTAAGGAATTGCAATTGCTTAGCTTGATGCATATGGCAGTATGTGCTTAATAGAGAAGGCTTATCATGCAACGTGGATAATGCCCCCTGCAAGCAGGTCCACTGGAATTATGCAGCAGGCGAGAACCAAATTTATCAAAGACAAGCATGGTAAATAATTCAGTATGTGCTTAATAGAGAAGGCTTATCATGCAATGGTGATAAACCCCCCCTGCAAGCAGGTCCACTGGAATTATGTGGCAGGAGACAACCAAATTATGTGGCAGAATTGGCTAAATCACATGCCAAGAAAAGGGAAATTTGGCAGAATTTTTCTGAAAGAATAACTTTATTATTTTGTCATTTTTACACAGACTAACGCTACTAACCCTGTTTGGGCAAATGCCTCATTCGTACTTATTTACCACCCAAGTAGAGCAGTAAGCAACAGAAAGGAGACCAGTCAACTTTTGAGAAGGGCCTTTCACTTTTCAGCAATGTTTTTTTTTAGTTAGATACATTTTTATTAGAATCTGCAGAATATGCTAAAGATGATCAATTATATGGCAATTGTGGCAGATCCATAGTCATGCAATACATTCTGTGGCTGACAAAACTGCATGATTCCACTGGCCCTGCTCTATGGGAAGGCCTTCTGAAATATAATTGTCATGTCTATGATGCCTAGTAAAACCATTACAGTGACCAGGGCCATAGCGTAAGCTCTGCAGATCCTGTTGTACATGTGAACCCCTGATTCAGTATAGGCCTATGAATATTTGTGAGATGTACCAGGGCAACTGACCATATTCTGCTGGGTTCATGATAATTTGTGATAAGCCAATGGCACTCCTGAATAGCAAAAAGTACTCAAAGAACATGCAGCAATAGAGGATCAGATAACTTTTATTGTGGTGGACAGTGATAGACCTCTCCCACACCAGCAGTTTGGTCACCTGCCCCAGAAGCTCAACGTAACCCCAAAGTCAGGTCCACGTTGCTGGCCTGGTTGAGCAGTAGTAATGATAAGGGAACCTCAGAGCATCTCCAGTAGCAGAGCAGGATTAACACATGAGCACACACACACCTCATCCATTACATGCACCACAGTGCCCTATGGTGAGATGAGGGCCTGCACACCCCAAGAACTGGGGCCCAGTTATGTATTGGGAGATGATGTACATCTCCCAATACATAATAAACTACTGACTAAACACCTGGAGCAGATCCTTCTTCTCCCAGTACGGATTCTGCAGCAATCGCAGCACTGAGACCACCATGATAACAGTCACTGACAACATCTGAGCCCTCCTTGACTAAGGAGAGACAGTGGCCCTGATTCACCTCAAACCTCTCAGCAGCATTCAACACCATATCACATAACATGTTGATCATAAGGCAGCATAACATCAGCATCCAAGGGGATGCTCTCAGATGGATCACCTCATTCCTCACCGGAAGAACCGGAAGAGCTCCTACCTGCTTTCACCTCCGAACCCGAAGAAATCATCAGCGGTGTCCTCCAGGGCTCATCCCTCATCCTCAACCTCTTCAACACCAACATGACAGCCTTGGCCAACATCACTAGATCCCATGGTCTCAACATCTTCATACGCTGACAACATTCAACTCATCCTCTCCCTCTCCAAGGACCCCACCACCACCAGAACCAGCTTTAAAAGTTGCATGGTGAGTGTCTGGATGAGAGACAACTGCATGAAGCTCAACACTGACAAAAGGGAAGTACTGATTTTCAGCAACTACACCACTCCCTGAAATTCCTCCTGGTGGCCCACCGAACTAAGAATGACACCAACCCGTCGGACCACGCCAGAAACCTCTGCATCTTCCTGGACAGCAAGCTGACCATGAAGTCCCAAACCAACACAGTCTCCTCTGCCTGCTTCTCCACTCTGCACATGCTACAATTGCTGCACACCTCCTCCATAGATTAAAGAACATTCAGAATGCAACTTATCCTCACCTCCGCCAACGGACCCAAATCGCCCCTCACCTCAAAGAACTCCACTGGCTCCCAGTGAAAAAGTGATGCCAATTCAAGCTGCAGACCCATGCATATAAGCCCATACACAACCAATTACCTACCTACATCACCTGAACTTCCAGCCAGACAGACAAGAGAACCAGTCAGACAACTATACGCTGCATTCCTCCTGCTTGCCCATACTACCAGCATCAACAGAAGCAGATGCAGAGTGTGCTCCTTTTCCTATCTTGCAGTGAAGACATGTAATGGCATCTCCCTGAAGTTCCAGACCTCCCCTTTTCTACCTGAATTCTGAAAGGTGCTCAAGACCTAACTATCTTGTCTTTGTGGAGATTTCTGCACACAACGGCAGAGATATCATAACATGTAGGTATATATTTGCGCAGTAAATGTGAGAGGGACAAGGGGTAGTGACTGAAAAATGGGAAATATATGCTATAAAGTTAGAAGAGTGCTAAATGTAGATTACAAAAGATACAGATTCAGTCAAGAATGCCAGAGAGTGGATGAAACCATCGAGCAATATGATGAGATATTGTATCTCCTGATAAACCACTGTAAGTTCAATGAATTTAAGGATGAGGTAGCTACACGTTGAGATCGATGCCTGTCAGATTCCTTACAATGATGAATGCTGAAGGAAACTCTGAGTTTAAGGTAGGTCCTTGCGGCGGCCTGAACTTAGGAGTGTGCTAATCAGAAGCGGCTGACATGGAGGTCTTAGGTGCTCAGATTACACTAGTCATGAACTTAAAACGTAAATCAAAGCATAAAGCTGAGGTTGCAAAGAGATGTTTCCACAGACAATGAAAATATGTTTCAGATGTGGATTGCCATTTCCACACAAAGGTAGATGTCTCACCATTGGACAGATTTGTAAAGGCAGTGGCAAAGCATGATTTTTTTTATGGGTCTGAGCGATGATCTCTCTGAACGCTTCCTTTGCAGAGTTTGCGGAGTTTTACGCACTCCGCGCTCCATGGAGCACACAGAGTTCCAAAGATTTTTTCCTCACTCTCCAACGTTAAATTGGCGCGCACGAGCGAGGAAAATCCAATGCTAATCTACCTCCCAGTGGGATTTATTAACGCCGGCAGTCGCGGATTGTCATGACCGCTCGTGTTGAGAAACTATCCGTTCAAATCGCAGAAGCTGTAGAAAATTTTATCGAGTGGCAGAAAGAAGCAGCACCCTCTTGCACAATGCATGGTGCTGTTGGTGCTGATTTTCCAGCACAGTATAAATCCTGGCGCTAAAAAATAACATGAACACCTGTAATCTAAATACCTCAGCCGCTTGCTAAACTCCACGCAGCGGGCGGAGTATTTTGGTCACTTCGCGGAGTTCCGCTGAACTCCGCCAAGTACTAGTCGTGTGATGGTTTTGAAGGAGAAGGGAAAAGTAAGTGCGTCACAGCATGACGACAAAATGCCAACTAAGAGCTACATCAATAACATTCGACGTGCTCCCACAAGGCAAAGCAGTCACACCAACTGAGGCAAATCGACACCAAACAAAGTCGATCGTCATCAAAATCATCTTCAAAGAGTTCCTCAGTGTCAGTTTCAAGTGAAAGTGACAATGATAAGTGTGCAATGTTGACATTTACACCAGAGAAAAATGCCCATGCAGGACTAGTTAAATGTGAGAAAAACACAGATGAAAGAAAGATTGACAAGGAAAAGCACCAAACACAGCGGCAGCTGGCACAGGTAAGTGTGGTGAGGTGGTGAAGCGAACCAACGACGGAATAGTATTATTTCTTTATTTAATTACACCTATTCTGTCATCTGTCGACTTCCCCCTCTCCCACCCCGCTCCACTGTGCTTACCTGTGCCGGCCGCAGTTGACCAAAGACATATAAACATTGTCCGATGAATAATACATAGACTGTAGGTAACAGGAATAATGCCCAGCACTTCACGCTCAGTCCACTGGTACCCCGCCAGTGTTATTAAGTACAATATAGAAAAATAATACTAAGAAAAGAATAACTGTGTCTGACAGATGAATCTTTGTGATAACTTCTTTTATTCATACACATTATACATTCTTAAACAGCCAACACATGTTTCCTGATCAGTGCGCTTTTTCAGGGCTGTTACAAACAGAAAATATATACATCAGTATATTTATCTAAATGTGATATGCATTCTTATTTAGTACATTCATGTGTACAAAATAAAAATCTCAAACATCATTGATATTTCTATTGATGGTCATAGAACAATTTACATAACATAAAATTTTTACCCAGGAAACTACCATCAGACTTTTTGTCAACATTCTTATTTGTCTGCATCAAAATTACAAAGCATTAATATTTCTTTGTCTCTTAACACCTGCATTTATAAACAGAGCATCCCATCCTACCCTGGTGGACACCATAGCTTATTTCAACTTTTTATCCTTCACAAAGCCTCAATTCTTGATTCAGTGTTTCATTTCCCACATGTTAGGTAAGCCTGGGTGCAGTTCGCAAACTGCACCATGCTACACGCTGATTTTTAGCACCGGGTGTTTGTCCTGCATGGAAAAATCAGCACAAAGGGCACTGCTACTTTCTGCCGCTTGAGTAGATGTTCTACGTGAGCAGCAGCTTCCTCAAAACAAGCAGAAGGTTTCTCAATGCGAGCTGTAGCAACCAGCTGCGACCGCTCATGTTGAGAAATCTCACCAGCAGGTGGTCTGGAGTAAGATTTTCCTCACTCACACTCAGCCACAAGAGAAGAAAAACTCTGCAGCGCGATGCTAGGTGGTGATTTTTGGAACTCCGCGTGGAGTGGGAAAAACTCTGAAAACTCTGTGAGCAGAGCGGAATTTCACGGCCATGCCTAATGTTAACTTCTAAACATTTATACATGAAAATCTAAGGCTTTGTCATATTCCAAATACCTTATCTATGTGTTGATTCCTTTCATGTATATTTTCCCTGTGCATATTAGTATCATTGATTATCTTTCTAGACGTGTTTTTCTCACTGTAAAATTCACTTTAAGTACAGTAGCTTGTAATCAATATTATAGCACCTAGTTTTGCTGCATGTGTTCAGCTCAATATAATTTTTTGTTGTAAAAAGATAAGTGAGTTTACACTGACTTGAAAATAAGTGGAATATAAATTATCCTCTATCAGTATAATGCTTCTCAACTGGATTATTTGAAACCACCTCAGACTGCTTCTTGGGTAACTGTTAAAAAGCACATAATGTCAGCATAATGCTGATCCAAGATATCGACTTATGCCTACCTAGTGCCCAACTGAGATTTTGTGAAGAATGAAAACTTGAAAAGAGCAGGGTCCCAGGTTCTTCCTTTAAATTACTATGAGTATGCAAATGCACAAAATCTCTGACAAGCTCCGCCCCTTTGGCCCCACACCATCCACCATTGTAGCAGGCAAAAGTCTTCCTACCATTTCCCAGGTTGATGGACATTTTACCAAAATGACCCCGAGCAGGTTTACAGCCGATTTTAGTGACACGTTCTTAATGCAGATAAATATGAGGACATCTACACCAAACAAAGACGCATTCACTCCATACAGTACCCTTGTTTGGGGAACATTCACTTCTTTGTAGTCATGTGGTCTCCTCTATATGAGGATTCATATTATTGCATATTTCTGGAAGAAGTCACTAGAGAAACAATCCCATTGCCAAAACTAAACCAATACATTTCCATGGAGACATTTCTGTGTATATGCACTAGACAATTTCCTAACAATGTAGCTCTTACTTATTTGCCGGTAAAAAATATTCCAAATGGGTAGACATTTTGTGCAAAACTGTTAAATGGCAGGTGAGGTTTAGTTCTGCCCCTGGTGCTCATTTCACAGAATGTAACCCTCAACAGGAGACGCTTACAAATAAAAACATAAAAATGTCAAAGCTCCTCCCAAGTGAGAGAAAACAGTGAGGCCCTGATTTACTAGATTAACACCCAGCACAGTGCAGCAGCCTCAAATGTTGCATTGCTCTGAGTCAGTAGGAGAGGGCAGGAGAGCACCATATTTGCAGAAGTATGGAACTCTCCTCCCCTCTCCTTTGTGTTGGTGCAGAAATTTGCTGCTGTGCCCCATGGACACACCTTTGCACCATAGTGCAAGTGTGTCTCCATGAGTCTAGCATAGGTTTTGTACTTGAAGGATACCTTTCCAGTACAAAATACTATGCTGAGACTCACTTTAAAACTTTTCCCACTTTGCATGTGTGCTGTACAGTGCAGCAAACATGCAAATTTGGAAAAAAAGGAGAAATTAAAGCATTTTTTCTGTGACAGCGCCTGGCAGAAGTGGGCACTATTTTCTGATGCTAAACCTTGTTTAATATTTTAAGTAAATAGGGCTTTGGGTGGTTGCATTGGTATGCACATGCTCCACCCATGGTACTCCCCCTGGGTGATAAGTAATGCAAAGCAGCACTATGGGTTGATTTGTGCAACTTTCGAGTGTTTTCCATTGCTAAACAAGTTTAGTGCTGGAAAATAAATTAGTAAAAAACAGATTTAGCCTCATTTTGCATAATGGTTGTGATGCGAGTACAGTGCTAAAACTTAGTAAATAGACCCCTAAGTCTGCTCTCAGTGGGCGAGAACTGGAAAAATGCTCCCGCCCGCAGAAGCGGGTAGGGAAACAGATGAACAAATTGCTCCACATGCACGGAGCAGCATTGTTAGGTGCTCCCTGTGGGAAGGAGCAATGCCGGCTCCCGCTGGAGGTGGGGGGCTGGCTTGAGCCATGGAGGTACTGTGTCTTCCCCCACAGCCCCCAGTAAAGACACACTGGTGGGCTCCAGGGCACCAACCATTTCATGGCAGGGCTGTGAGTGGCTGAGTACCTGGGGCCAATATCGGCCAGAGGTGGAGGGATGCGTGCACCCCTTCTCCTTCAGACAATGACCAGGCCCCTTGAAATGTGGTCACCAGGACCAAAATAGTCCTGGTGAAAGAGCATGTGGCCTCCCTATCATTTTATTAAAGATTAAGCCCTGGGGGATGGGTCGCGGGAGCCCATTTTGGCCCAAGGAGGGGGGCTGCATGCCCCATCCTACTTATAAATCTGGCCATGACTCAGGAGATGGGTTTCTCAGGTCCAGACATCGGCATAGGGAGGTTCCCACTCCCCAATTACAGTAATGCTGGGCCCCGGCAGATGAGGTCTCTGGGCCCAAAATGCAACTGGAGAGGGGGGCCATATGTCCTCCCTCCTTCACAAAATGGATGAGCCCCGGAAGATGGGATCCCCAGGGCCATAAATCAGTCTCCCCTTGTACAATAAGGCTGGGCTCTGGAGATGGGGTCCCCGGGACCAAAATACATTGTGGGGAGGGGGCATGTACCTGACTCCCTAACAAATATAGCAGACCACGGGGATGTGGTCCCTTGTGCCAAAATTGGCCTGGGTAGGGGGGACAAACAGTCACCCACCAAGATTGGCTGCATGAGGGGAGTAGCCAGAGGCCAAGTACTGTGGCCAACACCCCACTTATCATTGTGACTTTCTCCACCACTCTGCAAACGCAACTACTAGTTAAAAAAACATAGCAATTCACTGAAAAAAACAAATGTTACAGGGGCATTTTAGTTAGGAATTAGAATTTAAAAAACCTTAAAAATTCACTGAAAACACCAAAGGTTTCAGGGACATTATAGTTAGGAAATGGAATTTAAAAACTTAAAATGACCCGAAAAAACAAAAGTTACAGGGACATTATAGTTAGGCTGCAATTACACTCGTACAAAACTGCTGAATTTCACTGGTTTTGTACAAGTAAAATCTCTGCCTAACTATAATGTCCCTGTAACCTTTAGTTTTTTTCAGAAAGTGTTTAATGTAAAATAGCAAGCAGTAAAGCAAAAGATTTAAAGACTATTGGAATTTCCACTGACCAGGGCTTTCACTATGAAAAGTCAGGTGAAACATAAAAGCTAGAATACGTAGAAGTTTGGCCACTATATATAGACATTTTCTCACTATAAGACAATAGTGCTTAACAATGTGACAGAAAGCTCAGCAAAAACATATTGAATGAGCAGGTGGCAGGATCTTCTCACTGAAGCACAGAAAGTACTTAAGGAAAAGATTTCATTCATACATAAAAAACTAGGCTTATTATTCTCTTGAAAACCAGCTTCCACTTCCCCAGTTCAAAAGCGAGGTAAGAAATGTGCAAATGTGCAACTTTGAATTATATGCCTTTCTGCTCTAAGTGAACCATGAAAATTGGCAAGCATATTTGATGCTACAAACCACTGCTAAAAGAAATCCATATTTAGTTGCAAAACATTGATATGTTCTTGATCACAAGTGTAAACTTTATTACTAAAATGCATAGGAGTATATGAGCATGATCCAAACAGGATTTAGGTTCACACTACCCAGTTTAACTCCCTTGCTAACATCACTGCTCTTGATAGAATGGAAGAAATGCCAGCGCAAAGATGATCTCTGGGATGAGTTGTGTGCTGATATATATGAGTATTCAGGGTGTTGGTTGACTGGGGTGTGAGCCCTGGTCAAGCAACGGCCACAATCTCTGGCAGGGTAAACCACAAAAAGTCATCAGTTAACCTGTGCTTAACACTGGGTAGCTTGGCACAAAAAGTAGTCAGATTTAAATTAGGGTCATGTGTAATGTAGTCATGCAGCACACAGACAGAAAGAAAGTGAAAATATAACACAAGATCAATTTCACAACAATATAGAAAAATAGATTTATTTAACAACATAACAACATAACAATAAAATCTAATCAGTGGAACTGGAGTTATGAATTTGAAAATGTTTTCCTAAAACATAGCTCCTAAAAGATCAAATCACCAACCAAGGACATCTAGTCACTTCAGACCAGGTCAAAGTAAAAAAATATGGCTGACCGTGATGGACTGCGGTTTAGATACAAGAAGTTGATTGGGTCTGGTCAGCACTTACCTTCAGACTTAGAAGAACTTTTAAGAAACATGTTCTGAGAAGCCTTGGGTCAAAACTGCAGTGAAGATTTCTACATTTGTATTTAGTCTCTTTTTTGGAGGTTGAAAATCTCCTGCGGGAGGAGGCAGGAGGCTGTAGCTGAAGACACTTCCAGGAGGTCAGATGCTCCTTTGGTGAATGACCTTTGAACAGGATTTGCTGCTGCAGAGAAGAACATAACTGGAGAAGCTGCATAGTTAGGTCGACCCGTGATGCACCTTGGACTGACCGACAAGCAGGTTGGTCTCAGGTTTCACTGGGTTCTCAGAGCATTTTTAGCTAAAAAAGTCCCCCCAAATTTGGGATTTTAGCTATCTGGGCACTTTTAGCACCACAACCAATGTTCCAGGGCTGGTGTGACACCACTTGGGGGTTCAGGATTCACTCAGGCTGGGTCTAGGTGCTTGTTAAAAAAGGTTGACTATCAACTACCTCATGTTCAAACAAGACTATTGTCAAGAATGCTCAGGGACTTCCATGGGAATTATTTTCACACCAAACTTGGAAAACCTGTACTTTGACCACTTTGAGAAATGATTTGTCATGGCTGACCGTAACCCCTTCTTTGAAAGCATCTGTTGTTGCAAAAGATACATTGACAATGTCTTTTTGATATGGAAAGGCCCCAAAGTGGTCTTACAAATGTTCAATCAATATTTCAACAATAGTCAACCTAATCTCAAGTTTACCCATAAGATTCTATTTTTAGACTTGCAAACCTACTGAACGCAACAGCCTGTTACAGTATAGTACCTTCCATGAAGGGTTTTGAATAGGCCTGAGCGGTAAATTCTGTTCTGCTCGCGGAATTTGCGGAATTTGGGTAATTTCGCGTTCTGCGGAGAACGCGGAATTACCAAAAATTCTGCGATCTGCGGCTTCGCGGAATTTTTTGCTTGTTCACTCTTTCAAAATGCGTGTTCGCGAGATATTTCTCCCCGAGCACGCAAACAGCATTCACGAACAGGAAAAAAGCATCGCGAACGGGCGGAACAAGCAATTCCACGTGTTCGCGGAACTTTTGCGTGCTCGCGGAGATTTTTTACCGTTTCGCGGAGCTTTGCTTAGCGCGAATACGCAAATTCCGCCCACCCCTAGTTTTGAAGATGACCTCCCCTACGGCCAGTTCCTTAGGTTGTGCCGTAATTGCACTCTGAAGGAAGCCTTTCTCAAGGAAGGGGCTATACTCAGCATGAAGCTCTGAGAAAGAGGTTACCCTAAATGCCTTATAAAAATTTACATGAAAAGGGCCTGGTATAGTCCCCGGGAACAGATATTACCGACCATGACTAGAGAGACATTAGATAAAATAGCATGTATCTACATTCTGCCAGGAAACAAACAAGATATTCAAGATCATGGAAAAACACTGGTCAATTTGAACAGCCATTGATGCCCTCAAAAAACCCCCTTTATTCTCATACAAGAAAGGCAAAAATGTCACTGACCATTTGGTCCATGCCAACATAGATGTCTCTAGGCTTGATGACACCATTCTGTGTGCCTGGGGTCTTAGCCCAGTGAAGGGCCACTACAAATGTGGGAATTGTGTGTCATGCCAGTATACTATCAGTACCAAGACCTTGACACATGGAATGGAAACTAACATGCTAATTTGCAACATCATACTAATTGTGCATCCACAAATGTGATTTATTGTATTTGGTGCCCAAGTGAGTTGATCTACGTGAGACAGACGTTGCAACCAATCAAGGCCAGAATATCACAGCACAGCAGGTTTCTGCAGTGAGCTCACTGTGGGTAGGAGCAATGTCGGCTCCCAAAGGATGTAGGGAGCCGGCGGGGTCTAGACGGGCATTGGGGCTCACCCTGCAGCCCCAAACAAAGACACAGTGGGTGCCCTAAATGTGCTTCAGGGCACACCCATTTATTGGCCGGGCCCTTGGGGGATAGGGATCCAAGAGTCAAATTAGGGCTGGAAAGTGGGGCTGTGTGCTCCCCTCTCCTTTCGGGCAATGGCCAGGACCTGGGACATGGGGTCCCCGGAGCTAAATTTGGTCTAGGGAGGGGAGCATTCGGCCCCCTCTCCTATAATTAAATGATTAGGCCCTGGGGATGGGGTCCCCGGAGCAAATATTGACCTGAGGAGGGAGCCTATATGTCCCCCTCCTGCTTATAAATATGGCCATGCCCAGAGAGATGGGGTCCCCTAGGCCAAATATTGGCCGTGGGAGGGGGGCTACATCCCCCCTCCCAATTTACAAAATGTACCCCCTCCCTAAAAATTATATCAGGCCCTGGGGCAAAAATCGGCCTGGGAATGGGACTGCAGGGCCACATACCCAGGTTGGCTGCATGCTGAGGCTTGGCAAAACCCCTGCAACAGACAGCCCAAGAGTGAGTTCACTGCATGCCCCCTCCCCTGGCTACTTTTGGCACTGGGGACCTCATCCTCTGGGGCCCAACTACATATTTCAGGGGGAAAGGTATATGCTACACCCCTCCCCAGGTCAATGTTGGCCCTGTGAGCCTCATACTAGGGGTGCAGCACCATATTTAATGAGGAGGGGGACACATAACCAGGCCAGTTTAGGACTCAGGGACCCCATCTCCTGTGGCCCAGCCATATTCCCAAGGAAGCAGGGGGCACGCAGCCTTCCTCCCAGGGCCAATTTGAGTCCTGGGAACTCCATTCCCTGGGGCCCGGCCAAAGGAGGTTGGCTGCCCTGGGCACCCACCACACTAAGTTCGATGGCTGTTTGAGGAGTACCAAGGCCTCCACTGTCCCAACCGGCATTTTACATGCTGCCTCTAGATGGGAGCGGACTTAGGGCCTGATTCAGATCTTGGCAGACGGGTTACTCTGTCACAGGGGTGGCAGGTATGCCGAAATATAAATCCCATTATATTCTACGGGATTTATATTTCAGCGGGTGGGAAATCCATCACTGTTGTGATGGAGTAACTTGTCCACCGAGATCTAAATTAGGCCCTTAGTGTTTAGGTAGTTATAGTCAATTTTTTGTTTGCTAATTACTTTGTTGTCGTTTGGCGAGCATTTACAAAACTTTCAAAACTAGTGTGCAACTCTCTTTAGCTGTGGCCTATAAAATGCTGGGGTGATTTGTCAAGGGGGCAGAAAAAGGGGGTCCCAGCATGTATTTTTGCAATGCACTTTAATTTTAATCACAACTGCAGCTCGAACACCAGAAGGGAACTACACCAAATTTAGCAGAAAGCTAGATCTTGGTCTAGAAAGAGTCCTTGTTTAATTTGGTGCAAACCGGTTCCGTAAAAACATTTATGGATATCTAGAGATGAAGATCCTCCGTGGATCCACCACGGATCCATGGATCCACGCGCCTAGATCAATGCCATGATTGACAGACCGCAACCTGAGAGAAGCTGCCATTTTGTCAATCGAAACATGGTTCACCGGGGTGGAGGGAACAAAGTATCCACTGAAACCGGTCTCTTTGGTGATAAGTAAATGTAGTAGTTGATAAGGTTACATTGAGCTCTGTGCTGTACACCTCTCACGTGGTATATAGAAGTTCACTTTGCTGGATGATGTCATCAGTGATGTAATCAGTGATTTCATGAGTGATGTCACTTTCCATGTCATGAGTGATGTAATAGGCAGTGCATAGGTAACAATAACTTCTGAAAGTCTATGGTTTTATGTGTGTCCAATCTGAGCATAACTATAAAGTCCCTGTAACCTTTGTTTTTCCATTATTTAATGTTGCACCTTCACACCGGAGTGGCTCGTCTTCTCCTGCTGGGAAAGCAGGGATTCTCGTCTGTATATATATATATATATATATATATATATATATATATATATATATATATATATATATATAATCCTCCAAACCTCCCTTGGGCTGTACTCGCCGCCTCCTAAACGCGAGTCACGTCGACTGTTAGGATCCACCAGGAGCGGGTCCGTTAAATAGTGCACAAATCCTTTCAAAACAAGGAGGATGACGCCTTGTGTGATGCTGCAAAATTATTTTATTCGGCCTCGATCGTACGCGTTTTAGAGCATCCTGCTCCTTGCTCACCGATAACAAAGTTTTGAAAGCGGCCATTTTTAAAACTACACAATGATAAAAGGTGAAAACAGACTCGTAGTTTTTGCTCTGTTTGGCGTTACTTTCACAGTGATCTGTTGCACAATTGAAAAAACTTGAAAAAAACTTTACGACGAAAATCGTCTTCAATTGACAAAACAAAACATGTTGTCCTATTTGCATAATTAGTTTCGGCAATTATTTTATACAATATAAATTAGAATAATTTATTAAAATTCCTACTTTGCAATATTTACAGAGAGTTCTTCCCATATTGGCAAATAAATTCACCCAATTGATATCAGCAACTACTTAGTGTTGCTGAAGCAACCTCTTGCCCAAGTGGGCATTTCTCACAAATGTACTCTGTAAGCCTGTCACAATTGGGCCCATGTGGGCTATCTTTGCCATCTGCCATTCAGAAGGAACACATTGTATACAATCTCCGCCCAAGTGGGCCACTGGAAATTTTTCGCTATAAAACAATTATCTGTCTGTTTGTAAAAAACACTTTCTTCCCTATTAAAACCATAGTTAAAAAACTCATCTACTCTATCTACATGAACTTGTGAGACAGAAATCCATTCCTATATATTTACAAATGAGTGTACAAGTCTTCTTCTACATTCAGACCTTCCGGGTACTAAGAATTCAATTCAATTATGTAGCGAGACTCAAGTTTTCTAAGTTTCTTTTCCCTGTTCCCACCACGTTTATCAACAGCCACTGCATCTATCACCTAATATGTGAGACCTGTGTTGTCTTTCCCATGGAATTTTTCGAAATGGCGTGCAACCGGATAGGTGCGATCGCCATTTTTGATGGCCCGTAAATGCTGCATAATTCTTTTATGAACTTCTAGAATTGTACTGCCCACGTACCGCAGTCCACAAGGGCACTGCAGCACGTAGACAGCAAACTCCGTTTTACAATTGAATTTGCCCATTATTTTTCTCATTGTACGAGACAACCCCGGTTTATATTGGGTGGTATTAATTCCATAGAGGCATGCCTTGCATTTAGAACATTTTAGGAACCCCTGTTTTCTATTTAACCAGGTTTCCTTAGGTTGATGGTGTTTCAGGGTGTTTCTCACCAAAATCTGTTTGAATGATTATATACGCCTAAAGGTCAATTCTGGTTTCCGTGGCACTACTTTCCCCAGAACAGGGTCATTTCTGATTGCGTACCAGTGTTTGTTTAGAATGCTTTATAGTCTGTTTTGTTGAACACTGTATTTAGTGATCATACGACAATGATTACCTGTGTCTTCTGATCTATTTTTCTTCTTTTGTTCAAACAATAGTTCCTCTCTCTTTCTCTTTGACACTTTACCTATTGCCTCATTCATCCATTTGTCAGGGTACCCTCTGCTTTGAAATCTATTCTTGAGACGGCAGAGCTCTAATTTAATTTCCTCCTCATCACTGCAATTCCGTTTTGTTCTTAAACATTCTCCAAACGGTTTGATTCTTTTTAAGTTGATGGGATGGAAACTTGTTGCGTGAAGCAACGTGTTGCCTGAGGTAGGTTTCCTGTACAGTTTGGTTGCCACCTTTCCTTCTTTAATGTACACTGTCAGGTCAAGGAAGTTTACACTATGCTCACTGATATCGCTGGTGAAGCTCAATTTAAGTTATTTTTTTGAATCTTACTTACAAAGATCTTTGCTTGCTCTTCTGTGCCCTTCCATACCATGAATAAATAGTTGATGTACCGACTCCAGTGCATAATGTTATCTTCCCATTCAACCTGGTACTGCATCCGGATCACCTGGTCCTCCCACCAGCCCATATGCAGATTTGCATAGCTGGGGTGAAGCAGGTGCCCATCGCAGTCCCACATACCTAGTGGTAAAGATCTTCATTAAATAGGAAGATATTACTCATTAAGTATACTTCCACCATCCTCAAAATCATTTCTGTGTGTGCCCACAATTTTATAGGTCTAGCCCCCAAGAAGTGTTTTCTGGCTTTCAGACCATCCTTATGCCTAATGCTGGTATACAATGTGGACACATCAATTGTAATCAAAAAATTATCATCTTCCCAAGGAAGATCGTAAATTCTCTTCAGAAAGTCACCTGAGTCTTGTATCTATGAGGGGAGTGACTACACCAAATTACACAAAAACAAATCCACATATTTTGATGTATTCTCATATGCGCTACCAATCGCTGAAATAATTGGGCGCCCTGGGGGATTTACTGCGTCTTTGTGAATCTTAGGGATTAAATAAAATACAGATGTCACTGGTTTATCAATTTTTAGAAACATATACTCATCGTGGTTAAGGAGACCTTGATCGTACCAATTCTCTAACTCCGTGTTATACCTTTGATGACATAATAACATATCTTTTTCTTTGACCTTAGTATAACACATCTTGTTATTCAATTGTTTATAGGCCTCTGTTAAATATTTTTGTTTGTCCCAAAGGACAACATTACTAACCCTGGGCAAAGCACTACGCTACGCTCGCGTAGTTTGTGAAGTTTGCCCTACTTCGCACTATGCGAATTGCACGTAGCACAGTGCAAACACGCGTAGCGTAGCATAGTGCAGCGGTCATTTTTTGCTTGCTCGCGGTCCTCAACATCAAGTTGGCGACCGCGAGCAAGCAAAATGACATCCCAGCGAGACTTTTTCTCGCTCGCGATCAGCAACATCAAGTTGCCGATCGCGAGCGTGGAAAATAAACCTCCGGCGAGATTCTCAACGCGGGGAGGTCAGGTTTCTCATTGCGAGTAGTCGCGTATGCTCGCGACCGCTCGCGATGAGAAACTACCAGTCCGCGTTGAGAAAGCTGCAGCTCGAGTAAAAATCTACTCGAGCGGCAGTAAAAGACAGCTCGCACTGTGCAAGATGCCGCTTTCAATGATTGCACAGTGCGGACAAGCATCCGGCACTTGCAATCATCGCGAACAGCGCACTACGCAATTGCGTGAGTGCTACGCGTGCACGCGTAGTGCGAAGTGCACTTCGCGTAGCTTCGCGTAGCGCTACTTCGCGAACTACGCCCAGGGTTAAACATTACCCCCTTTATCAGCATTTCTCACTATGCAGTTTTCATTTTCAGTTAATTTTTTAGTTAATGCATAGTAGCTTTTTGTCTCTGCGTAGTTTAATGAATTTTTATTTTTGTTTTATCTTTGCTGATGTGAGTACATACATTTTCAATTCATTGGTTGCCAGGTCACTGTAAACATCCGTACGTCCTTGCTGTCATTGGGACGAACCTCGAACTTGTCTAAAACTTGTTGGTGCTTCTTTCAATATCGATGCCTTGTTCTTGGGCCAACGATATTGCATCTCCACCAGTTCCTTCTATATGATTTTCATTGTCCAACTCTCTAAGTTCTAGCATCAAGTTCATATCATCTACAGTTAATTCTCCTGCTGAACTATGTCCATCCGGGCATCACTGGCTGTCTGGAGAGGGATTTACAAGAACATGTTTTTTCAACTTGAGCATTCGTATAAACTTGAATAAGTCAATTCTTCTCTGTACGTAATCCAAATCTGCTTCTGGGCAGAATGATAATCCCAGTTTTAGGATTTGTTGTTCTTGATCAATAAGGGTCACATTTGCGAGGTTGACAATAGCGGCTTCATTACTTCCTCATTCTTGATTCTCTCTTTTCTCCTGCCCTCCTTCTCCAGCCGGGCACCATTCTGCCTCTTGCACTCTCTGCCTCTTCCTATTCCTCTTGGAGGCTTTGGTGTCTGTGTTGGTTGCCTTGGTCTTAATTGAACCGTCTCTCCTCTCGCAAAAACCGACTCGTCTATGACTGTTGAATTGGTCCATTCATACGAACACTGGGATCATCTTCTAAGTCTGTATCTATTTCAGAACTCTGAAGGCTACTTTGTCCCGAGTGTATTTCTTGCAAAGGTTTAGTGAATTTCGATATTCTTTGCTAATTCGAAGCAAAGAATATTGAAATTCACTAAACCTTTGCAAGAAATACACTCAGGACAAAGTAGCCTTCAGAGTTCTGAAATAGATACAGACTTAGACGATGATCCCAGTGTTTGTATGAATAAACCAATTCCAACAGTCATAGACAAATTCAGTTTTTTACGAGAGGAGAGACGGTTCAACTTAAGACCAAAGCAACCAACACAGACACCAAAGCCTCCAAGAGGAAGAGGAAGAGGCAGAGGTGCAAGAGGAGGAAAGGTGCCAACCGGAGAAGGAGGGCAGGAGAAAAAGAGAGAAATCAAGAAATAGAGCAAAGTAATGAAGCCGCTATTGTCAACCTCACAAATGTGACCCTTACTGATCAAGAACAACAAATCTTAAAACTGGGATTATCATTCTGCCCAGAAGCAGATTTGGATTACGTACAGACAAGAATTGACTTATTCAAGTTTATATGAATGCTCAAGTTGAAAAAACATTTTCGTGTAAATCCCTCTCCCAGACAGCCAGTGATGCCACGGACGGACATAGTTCAGCAAGGAGAATTAACTGTAGATGATATGAACTTGATGCTAGAACTTAGAGAGTTGGACAATGAAAATCATATAGAAGGAACTGGTGGAGATGCAATATCGTTGACCCAAGAACAAGGCATCGATATTGAAAGAGAAGCACCAACAAGTTTTAGACCAAGTTCGAGGTTTGTCCCAATGACAGCAAGGGACGTTACGGATGTTTACAGTGACCTGGTAACCAATGAATTGAAAAATGTATGTAATCACATCAGCAAAGATAAAAACAAAAATAAAAATTCATTAAACACGCAGAGACAAAAAGCTTACTATGCATTAACTAAAAAATTAAGTGAAAATGAAAACTGCAAAGTGAGAAATGCTGATAAAGGGGGTAATGTTGTCCTTTGGGACAAAAAAAATATTTAACAGAGGCCTATAAACAATTTAATAACAAGATGTGTTATACTAAGGTCAAAGAAAAAGATATGTTATTATGTCATCAAAGGTATAACACGGAGTTAGAGAATTGGTACGATCAAGGCCTCCTTAACCACGATGAGTATATGTTTCTAAAAATTGATAAACCAGTGACATCTGTATTTTATTTAATCCCTAAGATTCACAAAGACGCAGTAAATCCCCCAGGGCGCCCAATTATTTCAGCGATTGGTAGCGCATATGAGAATACATCAAAATATGTGGATTTGTTTTTGTGTAATTTGGTGCAGTCACTCCCCTCATACATACAAGACTCAGGTGACTTTCTGAAGAGAATTTACGATCTTCCTTGGGAAGGTGATTATTTTTTATTACAATTGATGTGTCCACATTGTATACCAGCATTAGGCATAAGGATGGTCTGAAAGCCATGAAACACTTCTTGTGGGCTAGACCTATAAAATTGTGGGCACACACGGAAATGATTTTGAGGATGGTGGAAGTATGCTTAACGAGTAATTTCTTCCTATTCAATGAAGATCTTTACCACCAGGTATGTGGGACTGCGATGGGCACCTGCTTCGCCACCAGCTATGCGAATCTGCATATGGGCTGGTGGGAGGAGCAGGTGATCTGGATGCAGTACCAGGTTGAATGGGAAGAGAACATTATGCACTGGAGTTGGTACATCGACGATTTATTCGTGGTATGGACGGGCACAGAAGAGCAAGCAAAGATCTTTGTAAGTAAGATTAAAAAAAATAACTTAAATTTGAGCTTCACCAACGATATCAGTAAGCATAGTGTAAACTTACTTGACCTGACAGTGTACATTAAAGAAGGAAAGGTGGCAACCAAACTGTACAGGAAACCTACCTCAGGCAACACGTTGCTTCACGCAACAAGTTTCCATCCCATCAACTTAAAGAGAAGCATACCGTTTGGAGAATGTTCAAGAACAAAACGGAATTGCAGTGATGAGGAGGAAACTAAATTAGAGCTCAGCCGTCTCAAGAATAGATTTCAAAGCAGAGGGTACCCTGACAAATGGATAAATGAGGCAATAGGTAAAGTGTCAAAGAGAAAGAGAGAGGAACTATTGTTTGAACAAAAGAAGAAAAATAGATCAGAAGACACAGGTAATCATTGTCGTATGATCACTAAATACAGTGTTCAACAAAACAGATTAAGAAGCATTCTAAACAAACACTGGTACGTAATCAGAAATGACCCTGTTCTGGGGAAAGTAGTGCCACGGAAACCAGAATTGACCTTTAGGCATGTCAAATCATTCAAACAGATTATGGTGAGAAACACCCTGAAACACCATCAACCTAAGGAAACCTGGTTAAGTAGAAAACAGGGGTTCCTAAAATGTTCTAAATGCAAGGCATGCCTCTATGGAATTAATACCACCCAATATAAACCGGGGTTGTCCAGTACAATGAGAAAAATAACAGGCAAATTCAATTGTAAAACGGAGTTTGCTGTCTTCATGCTGCAGTGTCCCTGTGGACTCCGGTACGTGGGCAGTACAATTCTAGAAGTTCATAAAAGAATTTTGCAGCATTTACGGGCCATCAAAAATGGCGATCGCACCTATCCGGTTGCGCGCCATTTCGAAAAATTCCATGGGAAAGACAACAAAGGTCTCACATAATATGTGATAGATGCAGTGGCTGTTGATAAATGTGGTGGGAACAGGGAAAAGAAACTTAGAAAACTTGAGTCTCGCTGCATAATTGAATTGAATTCTAAGTACCCGGAAGGTCTGAATGTAGAAGAAGACTTGTACACTCATTTGTAAATATATAGGAATGGATTTCTGTCTCACATGTTCATGTAGATAGAGTAGATGAGTTTTTTAACTATGGTTTTAATAGGGAAGAAAGTGTTTTTTACAAACAGTCAGATAATTGGTTTATAGCGAAAAATTTCTAGTGGCCCGCTGGGCGGGATTGTATACAATGTGTTCCTTCTGAATGGCAGACGGCAAAGATAGCCCACATGGGCCCAATTGTGAGAGGCTTACAGAGTACATTTATGAGAAATGCCCACTTGGGCAAGAGGTTGCTGCAGCAACACTCTGGGGTCGATTCCGATTCGGGCCGGAAAAAGCACCGACCGACTCGGATCCGGAAATAATACCGACCGACACGTACCCGTGGCGCACGACACGCCAAGTACGATGCAAGGCGTGAAAATCCGACCGACACGTACCGAAACCAAGTCGACCGACCGAGCTGCACGGAAAACAGCAATCCGGCCGGAAAAACACGCGAATCCAACCGACCGACACGCACCCGGAACAAATCCGACCGAAACGTACACGCGAACTCCAAACCGCAAAGTACGATGCAAGGCGCGAAATCACTGAGCGAGTCGGACGGAGGCCAAGCCGCACGACCGACACGCATACAAAACCGAGCCGAAGCAACACAAAACACCACGACCGACGCGTACGCAGCATAGAAAACTGCACAAACACAGCGCGAACGAAACGGAGAATACCGTACGAGACAAATGCAGGGTCCGACTCGGTCACAAGAACGTTTCCAACATACACAAACAGCACAAAGGAAAAATCACCCAAAAAAGGCCAAACAAGCAATTACCAAGCCAATAAATACTGGGGGTGGGGACAGAGAACAAAGACACACCCACAACTCCACCTATATAAAGGACACAAATCACAACCATGAGCCTTTGTAAATGCCATTCCACTGCCAGCACCCAAGAGAAAGCAACCACACACCCACAGCTCATCCCTCACACAAGCCACACACCATCAGCACACCAACAAATACCTACCTCACATACACCCAGCAAAACACACACTCACACACCCTCACCTGCACACCAACACACACATCACTCACCATCACCACCCATCACCATGCCACCCAAGAAGAATCCCAAGTTCCTAGATAGTGAATTGGAAGTCATGGTAGACGAGATCCTCAGGGTGGAGCCACAGCTGTTTGGCACACTGGTCCAACAGACCCCCATCTCCCAGAAAACCAAGATGTGGGAGAGGATCATCAACAGGGTGAACGCACAATCACCATGTCGGCGCACAAAGAGCGACATCCAGAACAGGTGGTATGACGTGCGCAGGAGGGTACGGGACCTGCTGAAGAAAGACTACATCAACAGCCAATACACCGGCAGTGGCCCTCCTGCCAAGCCAATATACCTCAGGCCCTGGGAGGAGAAGGTGCGGGCCATCCTTCCGCCAGTGAGCGTATATGGACTAGAGGACATCCCAGAGCCTGGTGAGTACACAACAAATGTACACAATATATTGCCACAAAACACACACATCACTGTCAAGGGGAGAATCAAACCATGCACTCATAGCAATTACACAGCAACAAGAACAGAATCATCCCAAAATGTGTATGTCAGTCAGATAAACACAACACATGCCATCAAAAAAGTCACATCCAACTGTGCCAACACATGTACAAACACAACTACAACTACAGCTAGGCAGTGGCACAAATAGAACTAACAAACACATCCACACATGTAGCCACCACAACAACACCAACACACAGTGAAGACCACTCAAAGTAAGGAATTCTGTGTATGCTAGCCAAGTCAGTGTAGCCAATAGCATCATGGGAGTCGCAGTCACACATATTGCCCCCCCCCACAACTGTCCCATCAACACCACCCTGAACCATGCTCACATCACAGGGAGTGGAGAAGGACTCACAAGATGGCTGACACTGGCTACTGCTGTGGGGAGCACAAGGCCCTGCTGCCAACTGTGCACCAACAAACAGCAGGACACCACTGACTGACATCCTGAGAGACAACTTACACTCCCTGCAATGCAAGCACGTTCCATGGTGGGATATCTTCCTAGCTGGGTGGGAAGGGGGACTTGCAGCACTGACCATAGTCACAAGCACCTCCCCTCACACACACCCCAACACAAACTCCACAGAACCCACTTGGTAGAATGCAATGCCCCCCATCCTAACACAAGATCCCACAAAGAACCACCACCCTGGGTTATGTTGTGTGAAGCACAGGGACACTCTTGGGACTTTTAGCCAAACAACTGCCAGGACAACACTCCCAGCCATCCTGTCAGCACAGCCAGCCCACCCCACAGGGAAGCAGAGTCAAAAGGAAGGAAGCATGGGCATGCTGGGAAGGGGGGTGGAGGCAATAGCATGATGGGAGTCGTAGTCACAGATATTGGTCACCCCCACAACTGTCCCATCAACACCACCCTGAACCATGCTCACATCACAGGGAGTGGAGAAGGACTCACAAGATGGCTGACACTGGCTACTGCTGTGGGGAGCACAAGGCCCTGCTGCCAACTGTGCACCAACAAACAGCAGGACACCACTGACTGACATCCTGAGAAACAACTTACACTCCCTGCAATGCAAGCACGTTCCATGGTGGGATATCTGGCTAGCTGGGTGGGAAGGAGGACTTGCAGCACAGTCCATAGTCACAAGCACCTCCCTCACACACACCCCAACACAAACTCCACAGAACCCACCTGGTAGAATGCAATGCCCCCATCCTAACACAAAATCCCACAAAGAACCACCACCCTGGGTTATGTTGTGTGAAGCACAGGGACACTCTTGGGACCTCTAGCCAAACAACTGCCAGGACAACACTCCCAGCCATCCTGTCAGCACAGCCAGCCCACCCCACAGGGAAGCAGAGTCAAAAGGAAGGAAGCATGGGCATGCTGGGAAGGGGGAGGAGGCAATAGCATGATGGGAGTCGTAGTCACAGCTCTACATCCCCCACCACATGGACCAGCAAGCTCACACTCACGCATGCACATCCCACAGAGAGTGGAAAGGCCCATCAAAGATGTCTGACACTGTTGCTGTGTCGTGGGGAGCACAAGGGCATGCTGGGTACTGCACACCAACCAACAGCAGGACACCACTGTCAGCCATCTTGCCATTGCTCTCACACCCACACACACTGAACTCCCCACAACAGCAAGTAAGTATGGGAATGCTGGGAAGTGGGGTGGAGGCAATAGCATGATGGGAGTCGTAGTCACAGACATAGCTCACCCCACAACTGTCCCATCAACACCACCCTGAACCATGCTCACATCACAGGAAGTGGAGAAGGACTCACAGATGGCTGACACTGGCTACTGCTGTGGGGAGCACAAGGCCCTGCTGGCAACTGTGCACCAACAAACAGCAGGACACCACTGACTGACATCCTGAGAGACAACTTACACTCCTGCAATGCAAGCACGTTCCATGGTGGGATATCTGGCTAGCTGGGTGGGAAGGAGGACTTGCAGCACTGACCATAGTCACAAGCACCTCCCCTCACACACACCCCAACACAAACTCCACAGAACCCACCTGGTAGAATGCAATGCCCCCCATCCTAACACAAGATCCCACAAAGAACCACCACCCTGGGTTATGTTGTGTGAAGCACAGGGACACTCTTGGGACTTTTAGCCAAACAACTGCCAGGACAACACTCCCAGCCATCCTGTCAGCACAGCCAGCCCACCCCACAGGGAAGCAGAGTCAAAAGGAAGGAAGCATGGGCATGCTGGGAAGGGGGTGGAGGTAATAGCATGATGGGAGTCGTAGTCACTGATATTGGTTACCCCCACAACTGTCCCATCAACACCACCCTGAACCATGCTCACATCACAGGAAGTGGAGAAGGACTCACAAGATGGCTGACACTGGCTACTGCTGTGGGGAGCACAAGGCCCTGCTGCCAACTGTGCACCAACAAACAGCAGGACACCACTGACTGACATCCTGAGAGACAACTTCCACTCCCTGCAATGCAAGCACGTTCCATGGTGGGATAACTGACTGGCTGGATGGGTGGGAAGGAGGTCCGGCTGTCAACCAAACACAACCAATGCAGACCATGTTCACACCCCAGAAAATACATAGAAATGCCCAAATAATGCAGGACAATGTGCCACACCAATATCAACCCCTGACTGTGACGACTTAGGACAATGCAATGTACAGGCCCGCACCCAGAGGCACAGTCACAACTGTCATGTGTGTCAACCATTGATGCCTGCAGAAACATAACATACATTGTTTGTGTCTCCCAAAAACAGGTGATGATGGGGACACAGCAGCAGACGCTGAGGAGTCCCAGTCCCAGGCTCAAGAGGATGCGGAGCTCACTGGCGTCGTACAGCCTCTGTCCTCCTCGGACGATGAAGACCAACCTGGCACATCCGGTGTAAGTCAACATGCAGCACCAGCAGGACCACCAGCTGCAGCACCAGCAGGACCACCAGCTGCACCCCTGCACCCACCCCTCCAACGACTGTCACCACGAATACCATCCCTGCCGACATGGACAGAACAAGGAGCAACACCAGCACAGGGACCCTGGACCAACCTGGGGCCATGGACACCACCACCACCACCAACCCCCAAGGTGGACCAGGGTTATCTGTGCGTGCCACTGCACACACTGCACATGTCAGCAGGGGTGGTGGGAGGGGTGGGAGACAGAGGTCGCTGCTTGCAGACGTTGCTGGTGTGCATGATGACCCACAACTGGTACGCATAGCTGATGCGTACCAGTCCAGCACCGGAGAGCTCAGCCAGGTAGTGGGGCTCCTCAGAGACATGAAACAGCAGCAGGCTGCCCATCATGCCCGCTTGGACTCCCACATGTCCCACGTGGAGTCACATATGTCCCGCGTGGACTCACACATGTCCCGCGTGGAGTCCAATTGGGATGCACTGCATGAGATGACAGCGGTGCACAGGGACATTTTACAATGCCTCCGCCAGATGAACAGCAACCAGTCCACACCTCCCTGTGTGCCAACAACATCTGGTGCCGAACAAACTGCAACTGCCACAGGGAGGGAGGAGGACTCTGGCGGAGAGTCCCCTGCACCGCAGCAGCCTGTACTTGAGGGCCCCCCCAAGAAGAGGGTCGTCCGAGGAGGGAAAAGTGAGAGGCCGATGGCCAAGCGCAACTCCCAGGAAGCCTGAACCTGTTCTGGATGTTCGCCTTTGTGCACAGACTGTTCACCCTGTTGACGGCAACACTACTCCCACACATTGCATGGGGAGTACAAGTTGGACCAATGTGTCAGACAACTGTGGCCCCGATACTGGGGATCCTGTCTACCAGGACTTTCAATTCACCTAGGAACTTCGGATTGCAAGACTTATGTACAGCACTACCCATCCTATGCACTATTAACACAAATGTATCACAATAAACACACTAATACACCATACTTGCCTCTGTCGTTATTCCAAGGTGGGTGCTGTTATGGGGATGATGAACTGAAAAATTATACTGTGTATGCGAACTGCAACAGCAAGGACAACACAGGCATGTGAGTACAGGCAACGTGACACACATGAGGGAGACACACCACCAGGGCTACACAACACATACACACCTAGGCCATCTGACTCATTGCCTACACTGATGTTGCCAGGGAAGACGGTGCAATGCACAGACACCACACCCATTCCCAGTTGTAGTCAAGTAGCCCACAGGTGCAGTAAGCAAATGGCAGTCAAATGTGTGACCACAGACAACGCACATCACAAAGTGAAGCACAGGTTTATTACACAGTTGCAACATGTCGTAACCACTACAGATGCAAGGTAATCCCACCTGGCAGCGGGCACACAGTCAACAACTGTAGATGGAAGGAAGTCCATGGGTGTGGCGCACATCACCTGTAGGGACACAACAGCTACCAGCCTGGATGTGCAATCACGTCGTCGGTGGACACAGTTGACCAAACGAATCTGAAAGTACCCTGTGAAGGACAGAAATGACACACAGTCAAAAGCAATGGAGTACAGGACATAACAGCAAAACTCATGCACAATACATGTTACAAGATACCCACCCAGAACCAAGTTAGCATGTCAACACTGTTGGGGAGTACAGCCCACCTGTTAGCACACATCGGAACACACATCCAGTCAAGTAGCCCATGGACACACTCCAACAGCACCAGAGCACCACCCACACATCATGCCAACTCACATCATTGACATGACACCTCAGGATACTCACATTCAGCTAAAGAAGTTGGTGATGAGCTGTGTGCGGACATCACCATCATCATCATCATCATCATCGTCACTGGCATCGTGGTCCAGGCCAGGATCCTCCACAGGTGGCGGATGTTGGTCATTGTCATCCTGGATGAGAGGCAACTCCTTCCGCACTGCCAGGTTGTGGAGCATGCAGCAGACGATGATAATCTTGCACACTTTCGCAGGGGCATATGGGAGGGACCCTCCGGTCTTGTCCAGGCAGCGGAAGCGGCTCTTCAGGAGACCAAAGGTCCGCTCAATCACTCTCCTGGTCCGACCATGTGCCTCATTGTAGCGCATCTGGGCTGGTGTCACAGGGTTCCTGAGGGGTGTCAGCAACCACGGCATGTTGGGGTATCCCGAGTCACCTACGGACAGACAAGTGCACATTAGCTGACTTGGAAAAGTGGGCAGAGTACTACAGATCAGATCACACACAATGGCACAAAGTCAGTACACACCGACAAGCCAGGCACGCTGGTTCTGCATCTGTGCCATCATCCTGGGGATGCGACTACTCCTCATCACAAAGGCATCGTGTGCTGAACCAGGGAAACGGGCACACACGTGTGTGATGGTCATGTCTGCAAGACACACCACCAGTGCATTGACCGAGTGGTAGTGCTTGTGGTTCCTGTAGGCCTGCTCCTGGGCCTGTGGTGGTACCAAAGCCACATGTGTCCCATCAATGGAGCCAATGACATGCGGCATCCTCCCCAGGGCATAAAAGTCACTCTTCACGTCAGTGAGTCGTCGCAGTCTAGGGAAATAGATGTACCGGTTCAGGAAGAGCAACATTGCCGCCAAAACATCGCGGAGCACACGGCTCAACATGGTCTGTGACATCCCACCTGCAGTCGCCACAGTATGTTGGAAGGTACCGGTGGCAAAGAAGTGTAGGGCTGCCATCACCTTCACCTTTGGGATCAGCGCTGTAGGATACGGCCGGCCAGGCTGCAAATGTGGGGACAACTGCACTGCCAAATCCTCAATCAGCTGCCTGGTGAAGCGGTACCGTCGGATGCTGTCCCGTTCCACCATCGTTGCCAGGTCTGGGAATGGTCGATGGACAGCAGGAGCCCTGCAGTGCAGAGGAGAAGTAAGCAAGATTGTCAGTCACCCCACATATGTGGCATTGAGAACACTCAAGATCCCAACATACATCATTATGAGGCACAACTACATGAAGTGTGCAGTTCCGGAAGGACATGTATGGTACATACATGGCCAACATCTGTCAACACGGTCCAACAGGTGGCATCAATTAGTCCCAGGTTGGCCCATTGGATATCATGAGGCCGTGTCACAGTTCCCATCTCCTGCTGCCGTGTCACAATAACCCCCACAGTGACATGTGAGGACAGATGTGCCCCAGGCACCACAGCTCAACGACAGGTACATTCCCAGGGACCCTGTATTGCCACATGGACACTGGCATTACATGGAGTATCATGTATACACCACAGCAAAACAACCATGACCCCCACAGGTAGTGGCCCCACTTGCCACGGCAGGACAGATATGGACGTCTGTGACACACACACACACAACATCAAAGTCCATGCACACACAACGTGGATGTGGAGACTGTCTCCCATTGTGCACATGTAATCAGAGACATTGTAAACACTACATGCACAAAGACTGTGGAGGACCATCACTATTGTGCCACTGGGACACCCTGGCTCAAACATACCGTCCCACATGGGACTCACGGGGTATGTGACATGACATACACATACACCACCGTGAAATGTGACCATGGCACATGCACAGATATGAACAGTTGCACATCACAGTGGTCATGTACACGTAACACCCAGGATCCTGTCCCCATGAACACGTGCACAGCCTGGGGGTGGCTGCCCACAGGTGACACCCACAGGACAACATGTACACCAACATACACACAATAGGAAATGCAGCCTTACATGCCTTATAATAAAGTTTGGACAGGCTGTCGTGATGTAGGTGTGCCCCTCACTCCCTGGGAGCCATCTGTGGCTGGCATATGTCCATCTGAGACAGGCATGCTGACATATGCCAGTCACATGTACAGTGATGCGTTGTACTGCAATGGACCGATCGGTGCCTCCGGCCGGCCCATTGCATTCAATGTGTGCGGGTACGCGTTGTACCCCTGTGCGCGTTGAACTGCAATGGACCGATCGGTGCCTCCGGCCGGCCCATTGCATTCAATGTGTGCGGGTACTCATTGTACCCCTGTGCGCGTTGTACTGCAATGGACCGATCGGTGCCTCCGGCCGGCCCATTGCATTCAATGTGTGCGGGTACGCGTTGTACCCCTGTGCGTGTTGAACTGCAATGGACCGATCGGTGCCTCCGGCCGGCCCATTGCATTCAATGTGTGCGGGTACGCGTTGTACCCCTGTGCGTGTTGAACTGCAATGGACCGATCGGTGCCTCCGGCCGGCCCATTGCATTCAAGTGTGCGGGTACGCGTTGTACCCCTGTGCGCGTTGAACTGCAATGGACCGATCGGTGCCTCCGGCCGGCCCATTGCATTCAATGTGCGCGGTACGCGTTGTACCCCTGTGCGCGTTGAACTGCAATGGACCGATCGGTGCCTCCGGCCGCCCATTGCATTCAATGTGTCGTGGTACGCGTTGTACCCCTGTGCGCGTTGTACTGCAATGGACCGATCGGTGCCTCCGGCCGGCCCATTGCATTCAATGTGCGGTACGCGTTGTACCCCTGTGCGTGTTGTACTGCAATGGACCGATCGGTAGCCTCCGGCCGGCCCATTGCATTCAATGTGTGCGGGTACGCGTTGTACCCCTGTGCGCGTTGAACTGCAATGGACCGATCGGTGCCTCCGGCCGGCCCATTGCATTCAATGTGTGCGGGTACGCGTTGTACCCTGTGCGCGTTGTACTGCAATGGACCGATCGGTGCCTCCGGCCGGCCCATTGCATTCAATGTGTGCGGGTACGCCGTTGTACCCCTGTGCGCGTTGAACTGCAATGGACCGATCGGTGCCTCCGGCCGGCCCATTGCATTCAATGTGTGCGGGTACGCGTTGTACCTCTGTACGCGTTGTACCGCAATGGACCGATCGGTGCGCACCCATTGACAATGGGCTTGCCTGGCAACGGACGCGTTTTCGAATTTCGAACGAGTCGGTTGCTGGAAATTCAGTTGGTCACCCACAACAATGTTGCAAAATCATGTATGTCATGAAGTTGAAGATTTGAAGGATGCTGTGGGCGTGTTTTGGTGCTGCTATTCCATGGATTGGCCAGATTCAGAAGATGCAAACGACTTGGACCTATCACTTTGGACACAAGGGACAGTATCTGCCTCTCCAGCACATATATATTGCTGGCTGTTCCCCTGAGAGCTCACTTGCCTGCACTACATGCTCCAGGACGACATCTGCCACTGCACTGCTGCTGTCTCTGCCCCTCTGGACCCTGCAATGGCACGTACTGTGGAGAGAGCCCCAGCCTTCAGCCTTGAAGAGAACCAGGCCCTGCTGGACAGCCTACTTCCACAGTACAGCAAGCTGTATGGGACACCAGGGGAGCAGGTGAGTGTTCTGTGCACTGCCTTTCTGAATGTGCATTTTGTGTGACTAGCAAGGCTGGAAGTCTGCACGCCACTGGCTAGCAGGCTCACTGAGTAGTTGTCACCCCCCATAGTGTGTAGTGACTTGCACTGGACAGGTATGGTGCAGTGACAGTGCATTTGAACATGGTTTTACTTCCCATGCAATGATACCATGTAGTGACGTCTGGCAAACTGTCCATGGGCAGCTTTGCACTGCCTGTGTACATCATGTGCCCCTGTGATTGAGACATGTATATACAACTGTGTCATGCACGGATATGTTGCATGTGTGGTAATGGCCTTTTCACTTTGTCATCCTGACAGGTTAATGCCCATCGGAAGCAGGAGATCTGGAAGGACATCGTCCGGGCCGTCCGGTCCGTGGGGGTCTACAAGCGCCGGATCCGCAACTGCCAGAAGAGGTGGCAGGACCTTCGGGGCTGGACCCGGAGGATTGCACGGGTCCAGCTGAAGCTGTCGCCTCCTCGCAGGAGGGGCGGAACACGGACCCTGACCCCCCACATGCTCCAGATCCTGGTGGTGGTGTTTCCAGACCTGGATGGGCAGCTGAAGGCCAGACAGCAGCAAGGAGGGGGTGAGTCAAAGACTGCACTGTGAACTCTGTATTACATGCTTTGTGCCCTCCTCTGGCCTGGTTCAACTGCCACAGTGCAGCAGTCATGTTGTCCAGGAGCCATGTCCCTCTATTGTGCACTGCCCACTGCTCATCTGATACCCAGGTGTGGCCCTTACATTCAGGGAATTGTGTCACTTGGGACTGTGTCCTTGCAGTTTGCTTCACTAAAGGTGGGGGACAGCATCTGTTTCCCTAACTCTGTTGTGGGCATCATGGGTGGGTCCATTGTTCACACAACGCCTGTGTTTGGACATGTGATCTGCGTGTTGCTTTGATATGCGGTCCACTTGCTGAGCTGAGCCACCACATGTGCCTGGGGTATGTGGCACATGCCCATGCAGCGGGTGGGAACAATGTTTGGGCCCCAGGAGTGTGCAGATTACGTGTGTCACACATACATAGCCAGCTATCCACTGTCCAGGGCACATCCCTCATTCATGTGGAGCAGGACAGTCATGCCTACTCCAGGCCATGCAATGCACTCTGTACTCCCACTCCCGTGTATCAGCTGACACATTGTGCACAGTGATTTGACCCCTCAGGTGTCTGCCTCTGTGTCAGTGTGCTGTGGATTAGTTGCCAGGACTGCTGGGGTGTTTCTTGGTAGGGGCTCAGCATGCCCCTGGAGATGTGACCATAGGAGACGATACTTGTGTGTCACATAGGTGTTTGATCAGCTGCGCGTGCAGACTGGGGTATGCGAATGTGAAGTTCAGGCAGCTGTTCCCCATTCACAGCAAATTGTGAGGGGCTCAGGTTCAGAGGGTAGTGTCACAGGTCTCCCATATGTCCAATAGGTATGACCTGGGCAGATGAGGGTTAAGATGATGTGTTGTGTGGGGGATGTACATGTGCACTTGTGCAGCTCCAGGACTTGCATTCCCCATGACCTACTATTGTGACACAGTGCATAGTGTTGTTGTCTGGCTGCCAAGTCATACATCACTGAGACAGTGATGTATGACTTAGCAGTCATGCCTCTGCCATGGCATGTGTCAACTTATTGGTGGTCCTGCAGGGGAGTGACATGTGCTACATGCACACCATTGTGGCGATGGCTATCAGGACATGGGTGCATCATGGTGTCTGTCGCTGGTATGCATCACATGCATTTCCTATTTGACTCTGGGCATCCCTTTCATCCGGAAACCTGTACTGACTCAGTGGCAAGAGCTGTGATGTGTGCATGTCCACATGCCACACCGTGTCCTCTGCACTGTCCAACTACTGTGTACTTGGTGCATGTGTCCACACTGGGGTGTTGCAATCCAACAGACACCAGACAGATGGGTGCAAGGCCATGTGGGATGTGAGTGCCATGCTTGGCATCAGACTGACAATTGGCTTCTCCTGTTCAGTTAGGGCACTTTTTTTATTTAGGCCTGATTGACTTTCAATAAAGTTTATGGTCTGTTCCAATCAGTCCCTTTTTTAATCAATCACTTTCACTATACACTGAACACTCAAAACCAGCTCCGCAGTAACTCTGTAGTAGTAGCACACCAGGGTGGCATTCGGCCACTCCTGGTGGGGCCCGATGATGAAGCATGTCACCAACCAGGTTGGTGAGTGAGGGCTTTATTAAGAACCTATAGGGATTCTACCATTGTGCTCTATTTGTGAATAGAAGGCACACTCTCTTGTTGTTTAAAATCATATTTACCTTGGGGGATCGAGAGTGGTCCTTATTTTTGTTTTCCTCTCTCTCTTGTTGTTTTTCAACACTTTTAGCAATGTACAACTAATGATGCCAGGGCTTGCTCTGTAATGTGCTGTGCTCACAGTGGTGTGTGCGTTTGGTGCAGGTGACTGATGTCTGTCTGTTTCCCCATTGTTTGCAGATACATCCACGGCCACGGAAGGGGACAGCTCCACGGACCAGGAGGAGCCAGAGAGCCAGACTGGGTCAGCAGCCGAGGAGTGGTCGGAGGGACCCAGTGGCACGGAGGGCGAGGGGAGCCACACCGAGGAGTCCTCAGCACCATCCACCTCAGCTGAGGACCAGAGCAACTCAGAGGATGACTCCCTTGTGGAGGCGGGTGTCAGCAGCCACCACACCCCAGCTAGTGTTGCTGTCCCCGCCACCACCAGCACCACCACCGCCCTCCCATCGGCTCCCATTCCCCAGGTCCGTGGAGGCTCCCATGTTCGGGAGCGTGTCTCCTTTGGCCCAGGCACCGCACCCCCTGCCCCTGTGTCCCCTGCTGCCCTGAGTGAGGAGTCTGTGTACCTCCTTCGCCAGCTCCATGTAGGGCAGACAGCCATGCTGAGTGTCCTCCATGCGCACACCGCACTGTTGACTCAGCTGGTGTCGTTCATGGAGGGCATCTCATCAGGCATGTCTGACCTACAGAGGGGCAACAGGTCCATGGACTCCTCCCTGACGGCAGCAGTGTCCTCCTCAGACAGTCCCTCACCCCTCCTGCCTCTGCTCCATCCACACTCCCCAGCACCTTACCCATCCCAAGCACACACACACCGGCACAGGCACACACCAGCACACACACGTCCAGCACACAGACACACACGCCACAAACTAAACGCACACGCACGCACAGTCAGTGGACTGAAACCAGACTCACAGGGGATGGGGCCCTGGTACACACACACGCATCCACGGGCACTGCGCAGTCCTCAGTTGCCTCTCCCTCCAAAGCACCCTCCCTTGCCTCACCTGCAACCCCAAAGACCCAGCGCCTCTTCCTCAGTGATCTCGGCCTCTTCCCCTCCGATCCAGCTGCCCCAGCATCCAGGGGGAAGAGGAAGCCCCCCACACGGAGCAGAGTGCCCCTAGCCCCCGGACACCCTCCCCCAGGCGCAGACAGACTGAGGCCCCCACCCGCAAGTCCCCCGGAGTGCTAAGAGCAAGACCCGCCGCCGCCCTGCAGCTCAAGCACCAGGTCTCCTTCCTCCATCCCTCAGGCCCCCACTCCACAGGTGCCTCCACCACACCCTGCCCCAGGTTCCCCCACCCACAGATATACCATCCCCAAGAGGCTCCGGCCTTCTCCCCCTGCCACTTGCTCTCCCGGCACCACACCCCCCGCTGCGCTTGTCTGTGCCACTGATGTGGTGAGGGTGTCCTCCCCCTCTGTCCAGCCCACCTTGCCTGTTCCCCATTCTCCTCCCCTGGTGGTAGGCACTGCAGTGGAGTCCACTTCCACCCTGTCTGACTTGGGCACTGCAGTGGCGGACCTGTCCACTCCATCTGCAGAGTCCACTGCAGTCGTGCCAGCACCCACAACATCTGAGTCATGCCCCCCAGTTGTGCCGGCACACACCATGTCAGACACCTCCACTGCAGTTGTCAGTGGCTCTCCAGCACCCACCACCCCTTCCCTGCTTCCTCCTGGTGAGCCCTGATCCTGTCCCTGCGGTGCCTGGCCTACCCCCCCGGTTGCCCCTCCTAGTGGATTGTCCCTGATTTTGTGCAGGCATGTGTAGGGTGGCATCTGCCACTGTCACCCACTTGTGACTTTGTTGATGGACTGGCCATTGGCCTTTGTTTACGTTCTACCGGACTTCTACTTTTAATGCCACATATGCTGAATAAAGCAACTTTCTGTTCTCTAGTGCTTTTGCTTCTGATGTACATGATGTTGATGATGCTAACCATGCCCTTGCTGCAGTGATGGTGATATTTGGTCTCATGATAATGAAGTGTTACTGTGCAGGAACCCATGTGGTCCAGGGGGAATGTGTCCTGTCCTGTGGTGTATCCATGTCATCCATAGCAGCATCTGAGGGTGTCATGTGTTCAGTATTTGGCAATGGGATTTCCTACTTAGATTGGCTATTTCACATCTGTGGCTTCCACCCCTGCACATCTGTTGTGCCTGCCATTGTTCAATTCGTCTACTTCCCTGACCGTGTGGCCATCTCCACTGGACATGCAGGTTTGGGCATCAATGGGGAAGGACTCATCTGTGTTGTCAGTGCAACATTGCTATACAAGTGTGTTGGATCTTTGCTGATGATTCCGTTGGCACTTCCATGACCAGGCTGATGTGACGGGAGCCCTCATTTGGTGCTAATTGTTGATTGTGTGACCAAGTGCTCAGCTGACATGGTGGGGCCCTACTGAGGCAACATATGGCACAGCTTTCCTCACACAGGAGTGGAGTCCCCTCATGGCAGTGTGTACTCCTGTGACATTGCCTGCACCCAAGGTGTGTGTTGTATGTGCATGTCTGTGTGTTCACTTCCGTTTAGCTGTGCATGCTGTGATCCCTAGTGTTGTACCTGTTTGTGATGCTAGCTGAGTTGAGCTATGTTCCCCCAAAGTCTTCTCCCTGGGTTCTCTGTGATGTGGGTGCATGGCACATTACTGGTCATCAGGGTGTCTCCCATAAGTGTGCTTGCTGTCAGGGCTGAGTTTGTGTGCAGACGCAGAAGGGTCACAGTCAGGTTTCCCCTTGGCACTTGTTGTTTGCCCCTGTCATGTGATTTCCAGTTTGTGTTATCTTTCAGTGATTGTGACACGTTGTGTGTGTGACTGCTGGCACTCCTCAGGGTCCGGGCTGCAATGTTGGTTGTTGTCTATGTGTGTTCTTTGTGGGTGACCTTGGCTTCTTCATTGGTGTGTGACTGTGGCTGTGATCCCATTGGTTGGTGTGGTATTGCCGTCATGTCCATGTACGGCGTAGTGTGCAGTGTGTCAGACATTCAGGAGTCTTGTTGAGTGTCCATGTGTGATGTGTTTCTGCACCTTGGTTCCCACCCACCACCCTGGAATAGTCATGGGTGCATGTGCAATGTCACCAGTGCATGTGTGCTTCACTGCTGCACATTGTTGGAGGTCGAGGGTGTGGTGTTGAGTGTGTGCAGATGAGAGTTGTTGCCCGGCTAGGCCCCTGCCTCCATGTTGGCCTTGACTTACTGGCCATGCTGTTTGATTTCTGCTTGTGTAGGTGTGATGGTAGTTAGTTGCTCAGTACACATGACTGTGGTTCACAGTGTGAACCACATTTAGCTTTGTCATCACAGTGGGATTGTAATGCAGCCCAGGGTCACCACATTGTGGGGGCCCTGGGGTGGTGCTGTGGTGTGTCTGTGTCTTGCTGTGTCAGTTGCTGTCCCTACGTGCCTGTGTGACATGTGTGATTTGTGCTCCCTCTCATCTGACAATGCCTGCTTGCCCACATAGGGGATTTGGATCCATGAGTTACCTTTGTGTGGCACTGTATGCACATCTGTATGATTGGTATTCAGGTCTCCTCATGTGTTGTGTGGTTGCCTGGGGACACTGGCACCCCCCTCACCTGTTGTGTATGATGTGCAGTGTGGGTCTGCCTGTTTGTGTTTGTGCATCTGCACCACTGCATTGGCATATCTTGGGTGTGCCATTGGCTGTATGTAGTTTGGTGGGTTTCCCCTGCTGTCCCTGGGACTCCTAGGTCATCGGTCAGCACAATGATCATGGTTTGTGTGTCCCATTGCTGCCATGGTATGGTATCTGTTCACCTCACATCTGCAGTCTCCACAGGGTATCTGCATGTGTGTGCCCATTGGTGCAAATATGTGGGTCTGCATTCTGATGGTCACTTCTGTCATTGTGTCATTGATGATTGTTGACGGTGTCAGCCCCCATGGGTGTTGTTTGTCTGCACATGGCCAAAGGTATGTCTTATTTGCACTGCAGGATTTGGCTCCCCCAATTTATGTTGCAATGGGACACATACACTACTTTGCCACTGATGTGTTTGTTGTTCTGTGACCAGGAATCATCCATGCAGTTTGGCAGTTGCACCTCTTTCTTTGTCAACACTTACCTTTTGGTCACTGTGATGATGGGGTTTGGACCCCATTGCCACAATGTTCGAAATGTGCTTCAGCTATGGACCCCACACTTACCTTTTGGTCACTGTGATGATGGGGGTTTGGACCCCATTGCCACATTGTTCAAAGTGTGCTTCAGCTATGGACCCCACACTTACATTTTGGTCACTGTGATGATGGGGTTTGGACCCCATTGCCACAATGTTCGAAATGTGCTTCAGCTATGGACCCCACACTTACATTTTGGTCACTGTGATGATGGGGGTTTGGACCCCATTGCCACAATGTTCAAAATGTGCTTCAGCTATGGACCCCACACATACCTTTTGGTCACTGTGATGATGGGGGTTTGGACCCCATTGCCACAATGTTCAAAATGTGCTTCAGCTATGGACCCCACACTTACCTTTTGGTCACTGTGATGATGGGGGTTTGGACCCCATTGCCACAATGTTCAAAATGTGCTTCAGCTATGGACCCCACACTTACCTTTTGGTCACTGTGATGATGGGGGTTTGGACCCCATTGCCACAATGTTCAAAATGTGCTTCAGCTATGGACCCCACACTTACCTTTTGGTCACTGTGATGATGGGGGTTTGGACCCCATTGCCACAATGTTCAAAATGTGCTTCAGCTATGGACCCCACACTTACCTTTTGGTCACTGTGATGATGGGGGTTTGGACCCCATTGCCACATTGTTCAAAGTGTGCTTCAGCTATGGACCCCACACTTACATTTTGGTCACTGTGATGATGGGGGTTTGGACCCCATTGCCACATTGTTCAAAATGTGCTTCAGCTATGGACCCCACACTTACATTTTGGTCACTGTGATAATGGGGGTTTGGACCCCATTGCCACATTGTTCAAAGTGTGCTTCAGCTATGGACCCCACACTTACATTTTGGTCACTGTGATGATGGGGGTTTGGACCCCATTGCCACATTGTTCAAAATGTGCTTCAGCTATGGACCCCACACTTACATTTTGGTCACTGTGATGATGGGGTTTGGACCCCATTGCCACATTGTTCAAAGTGTGCTTCAGCTATGGACCCCACACTTACATTTTGGTCACTGTGATGATGGGGGTTTGGACCCCATTGCCACAATGGTCATGGCCTGCTTGCATTGTGGGTGCCACACACATATATGTGTGGCACATGTGCTAGGGGGTCACATTGTATGTTCAAAGTCATGTTCGGTGTTGTAGGCATTTGACACAGTCTACACATGCTTGTCATGGTGTTGGGGTGATGTCTTCTTCTTGCATTCCCTAGGTTGTGGTGTGCTGGTTGTGTCATGCATTGTCCATCCTATGAGTGGGGGTGGTAGTAGTGGTAGGCATCCAGCCCCCCCTGGGTGAGGGTGGTAGTAGTGGTAGGCATCCTGCCCCCCCTGGGTGAGGGTGGTAGTAGTGGTAGGCATCCTGCCCCCCCTGGCTAAGGGTGGTAGTAGTGGTAGGCATCCTGCCCCCCCTGGCTAAGGGTGGTGGTAGTGGTAGGCATCCTGCCCCCCCTGGGTGAGGGTGGTAATAGTGGTAGGCATCCAGCCCCCTGGCTGAGGGTGGTAGTAGAGGTAGGCATCCAGCCCCCCCTGGGTGAGGGTGGTAGTGGTGGTAGGCATCCTGCCCCCCCTGGCTAAGGGTGGTGGTAGGCATCCAGCCCCCCTGGGTGAGGGTGGTAGTAGTGGTAGGCATCCTGCCCCCTCTGGCTAAGGGTGGTAGTAGTGGTAGGCATCCAGCCCCCTGGGTGAGGGTGGTAGTAGTGGTAGGCATCCTGCCCCCTGGCTAAGGGTGGTAGTAGTGGTAGGCATCCTGCCCCCCTGGGTAAGGGTGGTAGTAGTGGTAGGGATCCTGCCCCCCGGGTGAGGGTGGTAGTAGTGGTAGGCATCCTGCCCCCTGGGTGAGGGTGGTAGCAGTGGTAGGCATCCTGCCCCCTGGCTGAGGGTGGTAGTAGTGGTAGGCATCCAGCCCCCCTGGGTGAGGGTGGTAGTGGTGGTAGGCATCCTGCTCCCCTGGCTAAAGGTGGTGGTAGGCATCCAGCCCCCTGGGTGAGGGTGGTAGTAGTGGTAGGCATCCTGCCCCCCTGGCTAAGGGTGGTAGTAGTGGTAGGCATCCAGCCCCCCTGGGTGAGGGTGGTAGTAGTGGTAGGCATCCTGCCCCCCTGGCTAAGGGTGGTAGTAGTGGTAGGCATCCTGCCCCCTGGGTAAGGGTGGTAGTAGTGGTAGGCATCCTGCCCCCTGGGTGAGGGTGGTAGTAGTGGTAGGCATCCTGCCCCCCTGGGTGAGGGTGGTAGTAGTGGTAGGCATCCTGCCCCCCTGGCTGAGGGTGGTAGTAGTGGTAGGCATCCAGCCCCCCTGGCTGAGGGTGGTAGTAGTGGTAGGCATCCAGCCCCCCTGGGTGAGGGTGGTAGTAGTGGTAGGCATCCTGCCCCCTGGGTGAGGGTGGTAGTAGTGGTAGGCATCCTGCCCCCCTGGCTAAGGGTGGTAGTAGTGGTAGGCATCCAGCCCCCCTGGGTGAGGGTGGTAGTAGTGGTAGGCATCCTGCCCCCTGGCTAAGGGTGGTAGTAGTGGTAGGCATCCTGCCCCCCTGGGTAAGGGTGGTAGTAGTGGTAGGCATCCTGCCCCCCTGGGTGAGGGTGGTAGTAGTGGTAGGCATCCTGCCCCCTGGGTGAGGGTGGTAGTAATGGTAGGCATCCTGCCCCCCTGGCTGAGGGTGGTAGTAGTGGTAGGCATCCAGCCCCCTGGGTGAGGGTGGTAGTAGTGGTAGGCATCCTGCCCCCTGGGTGAGGGTGGTAGTAGTGGTAGGCATCCTGCCCCCCTGGCTAAGGGTGGTAGTAGTGGTAGGCATCCTGCCCCCCTGGGTGAGGGTGGTAGTAGTGGTAGGCATCCTGCCCCCTGGCTAAGGGTGGTAGTAGTGGTAGGCATCCTGCCCCCCTGGGTAAGGGTGGTAGTAGTGGTAGGCATCCTGCCCCCCTAGGTGAGGGTGGTAGTAGTGGTAGGCATCCTGCCCCCCTGGCTAAGGGTGGTAGTAGTGGTAGGCATCCTGCCCCCTGGGTAAGGGTGGTAGTAGTGGTAGGCATCCTGCCCCCCTGGGTGAGGGTGGTAGTAGTGGTAGGCATCCTGCCCCCTGGCTAAGGGTGGTAGTAGTGGTAGGCATCCAGCCCCCCTGGGTGAGGGTGGTAGTAGTGGTAGGCATCCAGCCCCCTGGGTAGGGGTGGTGGTGCGCATTCAGGCCCCTGTGTGCATATGTGGCATTGGTGATGGGCATCCCGCCCCTATGGTGCTGCTGTTGCTGGTGTAAGTATATTCTGCATCCCTCTGTGTGTGTGTGTGATGTGTCGTGTACGTGTTGTATGTGTTTTGTGGTTGGTGTCTGGCTTACCTTCTGCGCCGTACGCGTCCGTGCCTGTTCCGGTAGTAAATGTAGAATATTGGTATGATCGGGACGAAGGGATTCATGGTTGGTTCGTGTCGTTCGTCCTTCTCGTTGCTTCGCGTCGTCCTCGTCGCTTCGCCTCGTCGCCTCGCCTCGTCCTCGTCGCTCGCGTCGTCCTCGTCGCTGCCGTGTTCGTCTCGGAGCCGTGGATCATGTTGTGGCGCGAATCGGAGCTTATGTGCGCCTCTCCGGATGCTTTGACGTGCCGTGCGTATCGACGGGTTCGGCGCGTATGGAAAGCGCATCGTACTCGCTCGGCCGGACGGAGCTGCATTTTGGCTTCCGTGCGACTCGATTCAGCGTTTCCGGATTCGCCTCGGTCGGGGAACAGGACCTGGTTTGGGTGAGTACGGCTCGGCCGGATTCTTTGCTGTTGTGCGCATCGTACTTACTCGTTCGGTGTGCTGTACGGATCGGTCGGGAAACAGGCTTTCGCATGGCTTTTTTCCCGACCAAATGGTGTTGGGTATGCCTCCGACCGAGATCGGAATCGGCCCCTCAGTAGTTGCTCAGATCAATTGGGTGAATTTATTTGCCAATATGGGAAGAACTCTCTGTAAATATTGCAAAGTAGGAATTTTAATCAATTATTCTAATTTATATTGTATAAAATAATTGCCGAAACTAATTATGCAAATGGGACAACATGTTTTGTTTTGTCAATTGAAGACAATTTTCGTCGTAAAGTTTTTTTCAAGTTTTTTCAATTGTGCAACAGATCACTGTGAAAGTAACGCCAAACAGATCAAAAACTACGAGTCTGTTTTCACCTTTTATCATTGTGTAGTTTATCACGTGTGCCGTAGAAACCACATGAAAAAGTTTAAAAAATGGGCACTTTCAAAACTTTGTTATCGGTGAGCAAGGAGCAGGACGCTCCGAAACGCGTACGATCGAGGCCGAATAAAATAATTATGCAGCACCACACAAGGTGTCGTCATCCTTGTTTTGAAAGGATTTGTGCACTCTATATATTTATAAATATATATATATATATATATATATATATATATATATATGTATATATATAGCAGACGCCGTTCTTCGTGGATTCCCTTCTCTGGGAAAGGACGGAACACGAACCCAATTTGGTGCATGAAATCTTTATTGTGCTCTCAACACCACTACCGCCCTGACGCGTTTCGGCCTGACACGGCCTTGATCACAGGGTATGTATATATATATATATAGCCAGTAGGTAGTTATAGATAGACAAAAATTTCCATAGGAAAAGGGTTTTTGTTTTGCCAATAACTTTTCCGCTTCTTGAACCAAGAAAAAAGTAGCATGTCTTTTATAGGAAGCCCCTGAGTGGGCCAAATCCTGGGGGCATAATAACAATAAATGAGGAGATACTTGGGGCCCCCCTCGTAGAGTTTAATAAAGCCCCGAGGACCACCACCTCCCCAGGTTTTAGTTTCAATATGTGCAGGTTGTGCTCGCACAGCATCCCCGGGCCCCATTGACTACCACCTCTCCGGGTCTTCTTTTTTTTTTTTAAATGTCAATTAAATTTCAAATATAAAATACAGTCACATCTGGTAATACACAATACAGATAGTGTATCTCTTCCAATTGCAAAGCCTGGTAGTCATGCAGACATTGTAAAATAACATGTAAGGTCTCAGGAGAGGCAACGAAACACAGCAATTGCAATATCACTTTAGGTTGCATGTCTAGATATGTAATGGCAGGTCTATGAGGAGAATTGTGGGGATTGGGCGGTTTCCCCCGAGCCCTGGTCTGAACTACGAAGGTATTCACAAAAGCAGGACCAGACATTTCTGGGGCGAGAGGTGGGGGGCTGCAAGCTGGCATAGTCTCCTCTCATACTCTTACATCCACTCATGCTTTCAAGCCGGTCTTTAATGGAGGGGGGTCTATTTCCCCCATCTCTGCGATATCTCCCTCTTGCCAAGCAGAAACGCAATAGAGACTAGTCAGCGGATCCCCTGAGGGACTTCATGAGTATATCCCAGTAATGCAGTCATGGTGTTGGGGTCAATTTGCTGCCAGTCATGTTGCTGATATACACTCTCCCAGTATCCAAAAATCACTAGGCAGGTCCAGGTGAGGTGGACAAAGTCTGCCCCGGGGGCTTGGTATTTTATGCAATTATTGGGCGTGGTAGGGTTGATTTTAGCAATGTCTTTTGGGGTAAGATAGTACCTATGTAGCTATTTGAAGTGTATCAACTTATGTCTGTGGCTTATAGAGATACACTTTATTTGTGCACAGCGATAACCCCATATGTGGTCAGTAATTGAAACTTACAGCTCCCTCTCCCAGACTTCCCGTATCCTGGCGGTAGAATCCAGCTTCACGGCCATGCAAGCGTGGTAGAGCTTAAATGTCATGTGTCCGCCATCTGATGCCTTAATCACCAGTGACAGAGGTGGGAGGTCCTCTGAAGCCTTTTGAAGACAAAGAGATCCATGTAGGAGACAGTTTGTTTAGGTGTATTGCCTGCTAGTTGAAAGGCATGACCGTCCAGGAAGGGGTCACCCAGGGTGAGTATTCATTGTTTGTCCAGTGTACGTTTATCTAGTGTTTTCCTAGTAGGGGGATCCACTGGTTATCCGAAACAGGGATAGAATTGTAATAGAGGAGGCCACCCAGCAGCATGCGCCACTGCCTGCGCCACGCCCAGCAGGTCATAGACACTGTCTGTATAACTTCAGTGTCCAACGGTATACCCAGGAGTAATATCTGGGAATGAAGAAGGCCATCCATTTGTGCATAAATATAGAATGCGTGCATCTGGGTGGTACCAGTGGTATGTGTAGTGGCATTGGGCCATGAGTTAATAAAGATGGAGGTCAGTGACCCCAGGGAGTCCCCGCTCATAGGGCAGTGTCAGTGTTTCCCATCGCACCTGAGGGCGGCCCCGGCACATATCAGCCGCAGTAATATGCTACAGAGGCTACTGAAAAAGGTGTTTGGAAGCGGAATGGGGATTTTAGTGAACAGATATAGAAAGCGTGGCAGTACCACAATTTTAATAACGGCTACCCATCCCATCAGTAATAAAGGTAGTCTACTTGTGTACACAGGGCGTCCACTGCTGGCCCATAGTTACGTTGGATGACCTGTGCACTATCCCTGTGTAAATGAATGCCCAGGTATTTGGTACCGTCTGCAGCCCTTCCAAGAGGGGGCTCCATCGATGGGGGTTGGGTGACATCAGTGAGTGAGAAGAGCTCAGATTTTGTCCAGTTAATGTGAAGCCCATAGAGCTGGCCAAAATTGGCTATGTCCTGCATGAGTGGGGGCAGATTGTCCTCCAGGTGACGCACAAACAGTAATATGTCATCTGCATACAGCGACATTAATACCGGGCGATGTGTGAGTTGCAATACCCTATGGGCTTGGTTGCCCTGCAGTGACCTGACTAGAGGGTCCATCATGCCAGGTAGAGCATTGTGTATTTGATGCCCATTCTGTGGAGTGTAGTTTGAACATCGCTGAATTTCTGCCTTGCCTCCTGGACCATGGGTGTGAAATCGGGGAAGACTGAGATGGTAGCACCCTGGTGGCAAAGAGGGCCTTTTTCGTGCGCTAGTCTGAGCGCAGTGTCACTGCCCCTATAATTGAGGAGGCAAGTTATTATGTCCCTGGGGGGTCGCCTTCCAGTGGGCGAGGGCCCAGTGAGCAATGTGCCCACTCCACCGCAAAGGTGGTCAAGAAAATGGTGCTGTCAAACAGATCGATTAGTCGATGTATATCTCTGGGTACCTGATGTTTGTAGTCTCTGCTAGGCCAGAAATGCGTATGTTGTTGCGGCAGGATCTTGCTTAGAGGTCTTCATTCTTTATGGCTATCTGCTTCAACATGCTTTCTGCCTTCTCCAGCTGTTTCTGCTGTATGGTAGCTGTGTTCTCTAGGTCAGAGATCCTTTTTCCGGCCTCTCCCAGGCGTGCTCCCTGCTTGTTAATCCTCTCCCCCATCTTGTCAATGTCGCCGGCGAGCATGTCAAAATGTGCATCCATCACATTGAAACCTGCCTTCAGCTCAAACATCAAGGTTTCCAAGTTGCCAGATGGTATGACGCCATGGCCCCCCCTGCCTGCTCCTCCCATTCTGAGTGGGAGCCGTGGCTTTCTGTGGGCTTAGTGAGGTCAAATTTGAGTCAGCGCTGCTTGGGCTCTGTGTGGCCCATGGGTATTTTAGTTTGGCACCGCCGGTGCAGGAGGGGTCCCGTGTATCCAACGTTTTTCAAGTGGGGACCAATGGCTGCAGGGTGCTGAGAGTTATGAGCAGTAGGGTGGGCACTGCTGAGCCCCAGGGGGGTATGAGCCCCGGGCTACGTGTTAAATAGTTCCCAAGTTATATTCTGTGCTGAGGCCTTAACCTCCAAAAGCTAGCGTAGACTGCTCAGGGGGATATGAGGGATGTAGAGGCCTGCTTCAGAAGGCCACCTCGACAGTGACAATCCATCCCTTTGCCCGTTGTGCCTCCAGTCTGCCTTTGTATAAAGTGGAAGCTGGGTGGCAGGAGCCTAGATCATCAGCCCCGGGGTTGTGAGCACAGTTATCGCTGCTACCTCATGTGGAAGTAAGCCGTCTGTGTATATCAGCTCAGCAGGCCAGCCTCATGCCCATTTAGTCTAAAATCCAATAGACCGCAATCCGGAAGCGGGCAGCAGCAACTTCAGCTGTAGACGGCCTGGTGATGTGGAGGGTGGTGATGCGAGGTGGCGGGCGCTTGCATCAACGAGGCATGGCAAACCCAGCCTCAGGCTTGCCCGCAGCCTCTATCACCACGGGGCCACTGAGGCAGTGCCGACGGTGCCCCCTGTCTCCACACCGCTGCCTGGTATGCTCCCTGACCGGACCACAGAGTAATTCTGTGCCTGCCAAGTGGGTCGCAAAGGCCTCTACCAGCTATGCATGGCCTCTGTGGTTGCCAGGCATGCTGGTGAAGCAGTTGGTGATGGGAAAACGGGCAGTCCACGCCGAGCCTCACAAGTGTGCAGCCATCTTGGTGGCGGTCGGGTCACGCCCCCCTTCAGGGCTTTTTTACTGTCAATGGAGGGCCTCCCAGACCTCTAGCAGCCCTGGGAACCCCTACCTCCTCAAAAATTTAGAAAAAAAAATGTAGGTGGGCCACACGGACCCCCCCACAGCCCTAGGGGCTGCTACCTCGCCAGGTCTTAATTCACAAATAATGAGAGGGGCTGCACGGACCCCTGCCCAAAGCCCCTAAGACCAAGGGCAACTTCTAACAAAGGAGAGGTGGCATATATATATTGCCAGTAGGTAGATATCGTTAGGATATAGTTTCCATTGGAAGAGCAATAAATAAATACATTGTCATGACCAGTAATTGGAAGTCAGGCAAAACTTATACATCAAAGGTCAGGTGATGTATTTATTGAGGCTTCAACGTGGCGGTCGCCAACACTGAGGAAGGCGTCCCGCTGAAACGCGTTTGTTTTGTTATCTGTGCCAATAAATCCATACCAGGAATACCCCCCGTGAGTGCAGGTGATTTGTTCTTGGAGCGTGGAGATTTTCTACGAGTCTGCCCTCGTACACGGTGCACCCGCCAGCGAGGGCAGCCGTCAGCGATTGCAGGAGTAGTGGCAAGTTTTGGAGCTGAAAAGATATATATATATATATATATATATATACATATATATATATCCAAGCTCCGCTATTCCTACTACGGGAACAGAAGCCAGCACTCAGGGGTTAGTTGCAAAAAGTTTATTTCCTCAACGCAACAAACAAACACATTTCGGCTTTGCGCCTTCGTCGGTGTTACTGACACACACGACGTGGACATTTTTTAAAACCCTATGCGAATACATTGACATAGAAAAAGGACCAGATTTTATTCAAATCGTTGAGCCCCATCTTAGCATGTCAAACTGTCATTATTATATTGCACTAGCCTGTGTTATTCTGTTGTTACAATTCATTCCATATATATATATATATAAAACGAATAATATGTCTCAAATTTTCTTGACAATTGCATAATGTCACAATAACATTTTCAAAATCAATTTGTTACACAAGATAAACACCTTGTTCAATTTCTCTGTATATCGGCTCAAAATAGCTATTAATTTGAGACAGTTATAATGCCGTGTATCGGCCAAAAGAAAACCACTGTGCAATATTATATCAACTTACACCAAGGTCCTATTTCATTGCCAAATTTATCCCATATACTTTACAGACATCAATTTATTCAACTTATTCAAACACATCTCATTACGTCATGTATCAGCTATTCCTTCAATCAATTGCCCAGATGCTTGACGGAACATTTATCAATGTTCATAGATCATTTTTTATTTCAATCAGTATTACAGCTGACTTCTTATGTAAAAGAAACCAAAGACTTCCTAAATCAGATTGATGAATTGAGTTAGGATCCATCATACCAACTAATGGTACTGGATATCACCAGCCTATACACCTGTATAGAACATTCGAATGGACTGAAAGCTGTACAGTTGTATTTAAACAAACGTCCATTGAAGTTTGCCGAGCACAATCTAATGCTATTAGAGTTCACTGAATTCTGTCTTATGAACAACGTTTTTCTCTTCCAGGAGGATTATTATAAACAGATCTCCGGGACGGCCATGGGCACCTGTTTCGCCCACAGCTATGCAAATTTATTCGTAGGCTGGTGGGAGGAGCAGGTGCCCTGGTCACACCAAGGAGAGAAGGGATTGGGAGAGGTTGTGTCCTGGCACAGGTATATAGATGACCTATTTTTAATTTGGAAGGGCATCACAGCATCTGCTTACAAATACATAGAAAATCTAAATGATAATACTTTGAATTTACATTTCTCAGGGGAGGTTAGTTCAGTGGCAGTGAACTATCTTGACCTGAGGGTATTCATAGCAGATGGGAAATTTAAGACAGCACTGTATAGAAAATCTACGGCGGGTATTTCAACACTTCACGCCCTCAGTAGCCATCCACCTAAGTTAGTGCAAAGCATTCCGTATGGTGAATTCTTGAAGCTTAAAAGAAATAGCTCAAGGAACTGTGATTTTGAAGTAGCAGCAAGAGAATGCATTACTAGGTTCACCAATAGAGGATATGACACCCTTCTTTTAGAAAGAAATTTAAATAAGGTCAGGGGTATCTCGAGAGAAAACCTAATACATGAGAAAAAGAATTTCATAAAAGACAAAGAAGAAGGAACATTTAGAATGATCACCACATTTTCTGAGGGAGCAAATGTCTTGAAAGAAATCCTTAAGAAAAATTGGCATATCTTGAAAACGGACACTGTCATTAGCAAGGACATACCAAGCTTTCCTTTGGTGACATTCAGAAAAGCCATGTCCATAAGGGACATGCTAGTCCATAGTCACCAGGATAAGGATACACAAAAGAAGGGCACTCTCAAGGAGATGAGAGGCTTCTTTCCGTGTGGAAAGTGCAAAGCCTGCAATAGTAGCAAGAAGGTTTTAAGTTATGATATTCCTGATATTAAAAAATGGAGACACATAACAAAATTCATAACCTGCAATACTGCATATTCAGTGTATTGCTTACTGTGTTCTTGCGGATTAAGGTACATAGGCAGCAGTATCCATCCTGTCAAGGTCCCGTTTTAGAATATATGCGGGCCATTGCAAAACAAGATAAGTCTTATCCAGTGTCAAGGCATTTTGCCATCTCACATCAGAGCAACAGGGATCTGTTGCAATATTTTGGCTTGGACCATGTCCCCGCCAGTATTAGAGGAGGGGACAGGATTTTGAAGTTACGCAGATTGGAATTGCGTTTTATCATTGATTTGCAAACTAAATCCCCAAAAGGTTTGAATAGCGGGGAAGAGTTAGCAGTGCATCTGGTCAATTAATTGAAGGAATAGCCGATACACGGCGTAATGAGATGTGTTTGAATAAATTGATGTCTGTAAAGTATATGGGATAAATTTGACAATGATATAGGACCTTGGTGTAAGTTGATATAATATTGCCCAGGGATTTTCTTTTGGCCGATACACAGAATTATAACTGTCTCAAACTAATAGCTATTTTGAGCCGATATACGGCGAAATTGAACAAGGTGTTTATCTTGTGTAACAAATTGATTTTAAAAATGTTATTGTGACATTATGCTATTGTCAAGAAAATTTGAGACATATGATTCGTTTTATATATATATATATATATGAATGAATTGTAACAACAGAATAACACAGGCTAGTGCAAAATAATAATGAAAATTTGACATCTTAAGATGGCGCTCAACGATTTGAATCAAATCTGGTCCTTTTTCTATGTCAATGTATTCGCATAGGGTTTCAAAAAATTTCTGCGTTGTGTGTGTCAGTAACACCGACGAAGGCGCAAAGCCAAAACGCGTTTGCTTGTTGCGTTGAGGAAATAAACGTTTTGCAACTACCCCGTGAGTGCTGGCTTCTGTCCCCGTAGTAGGAATATAGCAAAACCAAAGGGGATGATGGACAGAGTGTTGAACATTGCAAGCACTCACCCCCAGTCAACTGATCTGGGTTTAATCCATCATCATTCTTTAGCTCAATCCGCCACCCCAGTTCAGACATGGCCATATGCAAATCAGTCTGACCCTGTGCCTCATGGGAACAGTCCAGCCCGAACTGCCAAGCCATGTCTTCCTTGGACCGGAAACAAGCATCCTGAGACCGGTTTCTGGCTTACAGCCATCATCAGCCAGGCTATCTTGAATCCAGTGGCAAAGTGAGCAAGGGACCCACGTCTGGGCATACCCTGCCAACTTAGGGCGAACATAGCAAAACCAAATGGGATGATGGACGGAGTGTTAAACATTGCAAGCACTCACCCCCAGTCAACTGATCTGGGTTTAATCCATCATCATTCTTTAGCTCACTCCGCCACCCCAGTTCAGACATGGCCATATGCAAATCAGTCTGACTCTGTGCCTCATGGGAACAGTCCAGCCCGAACTGCCAAGCCATGTCTTCCTTGGACCGGAAACAAGCATCCTGAGACCGGTTTCTGGCTTACAGCCGTCATCAGCCAGGCTATCTTGAATCCAGTGGCAAAGTGAGCAAGGGACCCACGTCTGGGCATACCCTGCCAACTTAGGGCGAACATAGCAAAACCAAAGGGGATGATGGACGGAGTGTTGAACATTGCAAGCACTCACCCCCAGTCAACTGATCTGGGTTTAATCCATCATCATTCTTTAGCCACTGATTCAAGCTAGCCTGGCTGATGACGGCTGAATAGCCAGAAACCGGTCCCAGGATGCTTGTTTCCGCTCCAGGGAAGACATGGCTTGGCAGTTCGGGCTGGACTGTTCCCATGAGGCACAGGGTCAGACTGATTTGCATATGGCCATGTCTGAACTGGGGTCGTGGAGTGAGCTAAAGAATGATGATGGATTAAACCCAGATCAGTTGACTGGGGGTGAGTGTTTGATTAGCTCAGGCGCTCCGTCCATCATCCCCTTTGGTATCCCGTAGTAGGAATAGCAGAGCTTGTATTGAATTCGCGGCACACCACCGTGACGCCAGCACCCGTTCGAGAGTGCTCCAACATTAAGGTGTAAACGGAGCAGCAATATATATATATATATATATATATATATATATATATATATCCATATATCACAAAAGACGCTCCTTCCGACTTCAATAAACAACCTGTGGATTATTATTACGGAGTTCCTTGTTTCTGAGAGCGTGCACATTTGTGGTTTTCGATATATATCCATATATATATATATATCCAGAGACAGAGAAGCTCCTCCTGGGATCCCCGCGCATAGTCAGGTGGTGCACGTGTGCATGTAGAGCCAAACCGGACCGGTGAATCCTACTCGAAAGTCAATGATGCGCACACTCAGAGGTAGTTGACTTAGTGCAGGAGTTTATTCCTCAGTTTGCAACATGTTTCGACAGATGGACTGTCTTGATCACACTATATATATATAGCAATAAAATAAAATCTAACAAAAAAAGCCATTATATTATAAATTAATACATTAAACTATTTAAAAATCTTCAAACTTGAATTTCCCACTTCAGTGAGTGCAACAGTATGGAAAGTGTTGGATAGCGGAGGGGTAAAAATTACTATTCCCACTCGAGTAGGTGTAACAGTAGGGAAATTGTTGGATAGCGGATGGGTAAAAATTAATATTCCCACACCAGTGAGTGCAACAGTAGGGAAAGTGTTGGATAGTGGAGGGGTAAAAATTAATATTCCCACTCCAGTGAGTGCAACAGTAGGGAAAGTGTTGGATTGCAGAGGAGTAACAATTAATATTCTCACTCCAGTCAGTTCAAAATTAAAAACAAAGAACATTTTAACAACAAAAATATATAAATATGTTAAAAATTAAAATGCAAATATATTTAATATTAAAATATTTTTAACAAACATATTTTAATGTTAAATACATATGCCTAATACCTACAAATATTATATGAAATAACATGAAAAATAATTTCCAAACAAATAAATATTTTTATTTAGAAATTATTTTGAAAAAAACATTAATTATTACATAAATTTACTTTTTATTTTCTACCTTATAACACCACACAATTCACAACCCACATCTACATTTAAAAAAATATATACTTCCTTAATTAACATAATTAATCACACAATAATGAAATATTATTAATTAAAAACAAATTAAATCTCATAACAATTATTTAACTTCCTTTACCACTATAATCACCACAACCCACAGCTAACATTAAACTGTAAAAAAAATAATTACACAATTAAAACCTAATTTCAATTAAAAAAACTAATAGTATTTAACAACTAATTATACAGTAAGTAAAATAAATGTACTCCTCACACTCTACCCCTATAACAATAAAATCCACACACAAAAATATTAAAAATACCCTGTTAAATAGTAATTAATTAATTAATATTAATGATCAACTAATTTTTAATTAATTAAACATAAATTACTTCCCACTCTTTACCTCATAAAGCCCACAACCCACACCTAAAAAATCCCACAATAAAATAATTAATTATCAATTAATTAGTTAATATAAATGAACAACAAATTATTAATTCATTAAAAATGTATTACTACCCACCCTTTACCCCTATAAACCCCACAACCCACACCTAAAATTAATTGCACAATTTCCATAAGTAATTTTCAATCAATTAACTAATACTAAGTAAGAACTAATTATTAATTAATTGAAGTTAAATTAATTCCCACCCTTAACCCCATAAACCCACCACAACAAACAACCCACACCTAAAACAAATCATACAAGTAACATAATTAATTATCAATTAATTAGGTAATATAAATTAACAACTAATTATTAATTATTTAAACATAAATTACGTCCCACCCTTTACCCCTATAAACCCCACAAACCACATCTAAAATTAATTACAGAATTTCCATAATAAATTTTCAATGAATGAATTATTATAGATTATTAACTTATTAATAATTAATCAAAAATAAATTTCTTTCCACCCTTTACCCCTATAAACCCCACAACCTGCACCTATTTGTTTTACACAATTACCATAATTAACTATCAATTAATTAATTAATATTAATTAACAACCAATTAATAATTAATTAGAAATAAATTACTTCCCACACTTAACACTATACCATCTAAATTAAATAGATAAAAAATAATCATTAATTAATTATAATTAAATTACTTCCCAGCCTATTCCCCTATGAACCCACAACCCGCTACAGAACAAAAAAAATCCAACATTTAATTCAAATAAAAGTCATAACCACTAAAAATGTTACACATATATTAAAAAACATAAACAATACTTATACAAAAAACATACATTACCTACATTTAAAATTCAAACTAAAATACATAACACTAATTAAAAAATCGATATTTTAAACAACTATATTTTTGCAAACAATATTAATGACTTTTATATTTTTAAAAACAATATTTCTTACCTTAAATTCAATATTCTTGACCACGGTATTCTTGCTGTCAATATTTCTGAATCACAGTATTTCCAACTCGATATTTATGTAAGTCGACATTTCCAACTCGATATTCTGTCTCAACACCCTCACCCATATAGTTACTACACACCCACTTACTCACCAATATAACCACTCACATAACAACTCACTCACCCATACAGTCATTTACCAATACACACAAGGATACACATAGTCACTCAGCCACTCTCTTAATATATGTTAGAAGTAGTATCACTCAGTAGTAGTGAACTTAGTAAACTAATTTTACTTTTGTAGTATGTTATTGTATATGTTTAACACCCATAAACTTCAAAAACACTTACACTCACTTGATGATTTCATCAGTGATGTCATTTGAGACATGGGATAAGTGATGTCACTGACGTGTCATGAGTGGTGTAATATAAGAGGTCATTAGTAGTGCATTTCGGGGGTGTAAGTTAAAGTTAGCTCAGGTAATTCTAACTCCCAAATTTCACAGGGTTTGTAGGAGTGAAATCTGAGCATATCTATACCTTCTCTGTAACCTTTGTATTTTTCAGTGAATTTCTAAGGTTGTTTTTAAATTCTATTCCCTAACTATAACCTATAATGTCCCTGTAACCTTTGGTTTTTTAAGTGAGTATTAGTGTGTGTGTGTGTGTGTGTGTGTGTGTGTGCGTGTGCGCGTGCGTGTGTGTGTGTGTGTATATACATATATGTATATATATATATATTCCAAACGAAAGAGTGTCCTCTTAAAGGAAGCCGCACACAGTAGGGTTAAGTTTCACGCTTTTAATGGAGAGCTGCAGCCCAGGAGACAGGACAATTCCCAAATTCACACAGCCAGACGCGTTTCGTGCTGTCATGCACTTATTCATGGGCAAAATCCATAACAGTGTTTCACTCGCAGCACCTGTTTTAAATTCTGGAACCCGCCCCAGTGTGCGTCGTCAGTCGCAATGTCTGCTGGTTCCTGTAGTGCTGTTATATCATCCTCCTTTGAGTAGTGAATACACTGCCACTTTCTGGCATTAAAATCCCAAGTGGGTTGGCAATGGTCTCGTCCACCCTGGCAACACCATACGATTCTCACTGCGCCCCTTCTGTCCTTCACAATACTGTACGCCGGCCGGCGGCAGCACAGGTCCGCAACTCCGCGGCGGGGCCTCCTTTTGCGACCGGACTAGCCGCTATTAATTCCAAACGAAAGAGTGTCCTCTTAAAGGAAGCCGCACACAGTAGGGTTAAGTTTCACGCTTTTAATGGAGAGCTGCAGCCCAGGAGACAGGACAATTCCCAAATTCACACAGCCCGACGCGTTTCGTGCTGTCACGCACTTATTCATGGGCAAAATCCATAACAGTGTTTCACTCGCAGCACCTGTTTTAAATCCTGGAACCCGCCCCAGTGGGCGTCGGCAGTCACAATGTCTGCTGGTTCCTGTAGTGCTGTTTTATCACCCTCCTGTGAGTAGTGAAGACACTGCCACTTTCTGGCATTAAAATCCCAAGTGGGTTGGCAATGGTCTCGTCCACCCTGGCAACACCATACGACTCTCACTGCGCCCCTTCTGTCCTTCACAATGCTGTACGCCGGCCGGCAGCAGCACAGGTCCGCAACTTCACGGCGGGGCCTCCTTTTGCGACCGGACTAGCCGCTATTAATTCCAAACGAAAGAGTGTCCTCTTAAAGCAAGCCGCACACAGTAGGGTTAAGTTTCACGCTTTTAATGGAGAGCTGCAGCCCAGGAGACAGGACAATTCCCAAATTCACACAGCCCGACGAGTTTCGTGCTGTCACACACTTATTCATGGGCAAAATCCATAACAGTGTTTCACTCGCAGCACCTGTTTTAAATCCTGGAACCCGCCCCAGTGGGCGTCGGCAGTCGCAATGTCTGCTGGTTACTGTAGTGCTGTTTTATCATCCTCCTGTGAGTAGTGAAGACACTGCCACTTTCTGGCATTAAAATCCCAAGTGAGTTGGCAATGGTCTCGTCCACCCTGGCAACACCATACAACTCTCACTGTGCCCCTTCTGTCCTTCACAATGCTGTACGACGGCCGGCGGCAGCACAGGTCCGCAACTCCGCGGCGGGGCCTCCTTTTGCGACCGGACTAGCCGCTATTAATTCCAAACGAAAGAGTGTCCTCTTAAAGGAAGCCGCACACAGTAGGGTTAAGTTTCACGCTTTTAATGGAGAGCTGCAGCCCAGGAGACAGGACAATTCCCAAATTCACACAGCCCGACGCGTTTCGTGCTGTCACGCATTTATTCATGGGCAAAATCCATAACAGTGTTTTACTCGCAGCACCTGTTTTAAATCCTGGAACCCGCCCCAGTGGGCGTCGGCAGTCGCAATGTCTGCTGTGTCCTTGATTAAAAGGTGTTATTCTCCCTGTTAGTGGCGTCTTCTACTGGGGCAACTCTTTTTGTGGATTTTTTAGCGGTTAGTCCAACTGCGAAGATGCCCTGCCGCTACCTTTGCGGATCCCAGCACTCTGAAACCAGCGCGCTGAAGGAGCGGGGAGTTCCATTGCTTGTGACATTTTATTGACTGAATCGCAGTGTCTCATGATCTACATCAACCCACTGGGGCAATATTTGGACTTTATGTGATAGGCACGACAGCGCCCACTTGGGAGTGAAGTGGGGGAACCACAAGTACCATCATGCTTAGGGGCATACGCCCACTTGGGCGGGATTTGTATAATATGCAGGTGTCCCTCGCTAATGCTGTTGTTGCCTTTCTTCAGTCTGCCCGTGAACAAGGACATTGATTGTTTGAAACGCGTAGGGCTTTGTACTACGATGTAAGGAGCGAGACTGCGGCTCTGTGTCTGTGTCCTTGATTAAAAGGTGTTATTCTCCCTGTTAGTGGCGTCTTCTACTGGGGCAACTCTTTTTGTGGATTTTTTAGCGGTTAGTCCAACCGCGAAGACGCCCTGCCGCTACTTTTGCGGATCCCAGCACCCTGAAACCAGCGCGCTGAAGGAGCAGGGAGTTCCATTGCTTGTGACATTTTATTGACTGAATCGCAGTGTCTCATGATCTACATCAATCCACTGGGGCAATATTTGGACTTTATGTGATAGGCACGACAGCGCCCACTTGGGAGTGAAGTGGGGGAACCACAAGTACCATCATGCTTAGGGTCCACTGCCCACTTGGGTGGGATTTGTATAATATGCAGGTGTCCCTCGCTAATGCTGTTGTTGCCTTTCTTCAGTCTGCCCGTGAGCAAGGACATTGATTGTCTGAAACGCGTAGGGCTTTGTACTACGATGTAAGGAGCGAGACTGCGGCTCTGTGTCTGTGTCCTTGATTAAAAGGTGTTATTCTCCCTGTTAGTGGCGTCTTCTACTGGGGCAACTCTTTTTGTGGAGATATATATATATATATATATATATATACATATATATATATACATATATATATATACATATATATATATACATATATATATATATATATATATATATATATATATATATATATACATTTACAAATCTCCACTTTACCGGGGCCCCAACTCTGCAGGCGGGCTCAAGCAGGAATGGAGAATCCTGTTAAAATCAACGTTGATTTTAACAGGATTCTCCATTCTGCTTTGAGCCCGCCTGCAGAGTTGGGGGCCCTGATAAAGTGGAGATTTGTAAATGTATCAAACGGAGTGGGCATGACTCGCTCTTCACCACAGCAGTCAAAAATGGACTTCCGTGACTATTTGCGTGGTTGAAGAGAAAGGGAGGAAGGAGGTTTACCTCTATCCAGCAGTCTTCGTGTTTCTTTGCCAGGCAATTACTCGTTACGTGGCAGCCAAGTGCACTGGGCTTTTTAATGTTTTTACCGGAATGCAGCACAAGAAATAAGATAAAGATTGGACTTTGACAAGATTTCAAGGCTACTAATGCCAAATAGGATACTATGTCGAGCCAAGGTTGGAATTTGCATACTAGTGCATTCTGGTAATAGTGGTCTAAAGGAAAGGCCACGTGACCACTGGGATCTAAATTCTTAAATCAACTCACCTGTGATCAAGGCGCAAGGCGCCGAAACGCGTAAGGACTTAAGGAGTTGTTAAGCTGCCACGTATTTCAGACACAATGAAGCTGTCAGCCTGAAAGGACGCCGAAGCTGTGGGCTTTTCCCTTTTTCCTTCCTTTTTTCCCTTTTTTCTCATATATATATATATATGCCCGTAATAAATCTGGAATTGGCAACCTTGGATCGGCGTGGCTCGTTGCTTGCTTGATAGTGCAAGTGTGGTGGTGGATATAGATATATATATATATATATGCGAACGCCTTCGCAACTGCAATTCCTCAGTCCAAGAACGAAGGCAGACCCAAAGTAAGTACAAAAAGATTTATTGAACACCCATTGTGTCCGCCATGACGCATTTCAGCCTTCGTGAGGCCTTGATCACATGACGCTTCAGGAGGAAGTGCAGAATTTAAAGTGCTACGTGCGTAAAATCATGATTGGCAGAAAACACCTGATATATAGACATAGTAAAAATACTTCCTAAATATAAAGGCTAATACCTGCATTTAAAATATGAGACTTTGCACAGGTAACACAAGTAACTTTGATGTTGTTGTAAAATACAAATATAAATCTAGAGTTATTTAAAGAAACATGGGGAGGTGATTACGGTAAGAGCAATCCCTTTGTAAACAATAACCACTGCTTAGTATTGTTTGTGCATTGGCAAAATAGAAGAAATAATGATAATCAGGCTGTGAATATAACAGCAATCAATTAAATCCTAATAGGCAAAATTTCATATTCACCAATGTTCATATACAGAGAAATGCAATAAACCAACATGTTTCTAATCACCTGTAGGCTAAAACAATTGCTAAAAACTCCTATATATAATTATCGGATATATGTAAAATACAATATCAATAAATTATAAACATATACGAGATAAGAAATTGTTTTTGTTGATGAAAGAGCCTAAAGTGTCAGTGCAAAAAATCAAAACACAAATCATGCCTTAATGAACATGTTGTCAATAAACTATGTCAAAAAATGTGCTGGTGCCATAAACCATTTTTAAAAAAAACCTTATTGGTCCAGTGCATTAAAAGTCCCTCTTCAACCATATGTTAAAAAGGAATAAAATTTGTATAAATAGAGGTCTGAATGATAAGAAATTCATATTGTGCAAGATATTATCTGTTAGCTACATCTACAGGCATGTAAAAAAATCCTCGCTAGCGTTAAGGCCATACGGTGTCTTGGTATCTATGGTCAGAATATATCTGGTTTCTAGTGCGCGAAGTAAGGCTTCACGGTCTCCTCCTCTTCTAAGTGGCAACACCGAATCAATCACAAAGAATTTCAAGAGTTCTGAATTGTTATTGTGAAATTCCTTAAAATGACGTGCCACTGGATAGGTTGCATCACTACCTCGAATCGCTCTAATGTGCTGGAGTACCCTCTTGTGCACCTGCAGCTTGGTACTACCAACATACTGCAGACCACAGGGGCACTCCAGCACATAGACTGCAAACTCAGTCTTACAGGTCAAAAATTTGGATATAGACACTGGTGCATCTGCAAAAGGGATTTTGTAAGAAGTCCTACTGATGCCGTGTCTGCAAGCTTTGCAGACAGAGCATTTAACAAATCCCTTTCTAGAATTGATCCAAGATTTTGTGACCAAAACTTCTGGACTACTTTTAACCAGAGTATCTCTCATTGACCTGGCTTTCCGAAATGTGATGTTAGGGGTAACAGACATGAGATCACCTATAACTGGATCATTGCGCACCAAGTTCCAATTTTTGCTCAAAATCTTACGAAGAGCTCTATGTTGCCTATTGTATGTCAATACTATTCTAGTAGACATATCTTCCTTGTTGTCTACATCACTTGTCCTTGTTCTTTTGTTGGATAAAGCATCAGCTCTAGGAATTGCATTGGCTTTACTTATTGCTTTATCAACAATGCATTTATTGTAACCTCTAGCCATAAACCTTTCTCTGCTAGCTGATTGTGCTGAATCTCTTTCCTTCTGAGTACTGCAAATACGCCGAATACGCAGCATCTCCCCAAAGGGAATGCTGCGTATTAAGTGCCCTGGATGGTGACTGGACGCATGCAACACTGTATTACCAGCTGTGGGTTTCCTAAATAAACTGGTTTCTAGTCTATTGTTGTCAATGAAAACCTCTACATCTAGAAAACACACTCTTTCTTTGCTGATGTGACCTGTAAAATGTAAATTCAATGGATTGTTGTTAATCACTGTCATGAAATTGAGTGCCTGCTGTTCTAAGCCCCTCCAAATTAAAAAGACATCATCAATATATCGATACCAATGAACCACATGTTCAGAAAAGATGGGAGACAGTTGTCCACGTAGGACCTGCTCCTCCCACAGTCCCATATGAAGACAGGCATAACTGGGGGAGAAGCAGGCCCCCATAGCAACACCACATGTCTGCTGGAATACTTGATTACAGAACATAAAAAAGTTGTTATTGAGAAACGTGGAAATCATGGATAACAACATCTTGTTATGATTGTGAAACTGAATAGGTCTAGTACCCAAAAAATGGTCCACTGCTTTGAGACCATCATAGTGATAGATACAAGTATAAAGGGATGTGACATCCAATGTCATGAGTAAATAATTGTCCTGCCAGTCTACATCATTGAGTTTGCGTAAGAAATCCCCAGTATCTTGGACAAAAGATGGCAAAGTCTTTACGTGATCCTGTAAAAAGGAATCTACGTATTTAGATGTATTTTCAGTGATGCTTTTTCGTGCTGAAATTATAGGACGTCCAGGCGGCTTGTTCGAATCTTTATGTACTTTTGGTATGAAATACATAGCTGGAATGACTGGGTGGTCATTTTTAAAAATTTGAACTCATCATGACTCAGAAGGCCTGCGCTCTTCCATGCTAACAATTTGTTATAAAAGTCAAACCATGATTGTTTCACCGTCCTGATATCACTTCTCTTGTAGCATTGTCTATCATTTAATTGGTTGTAGGCCTCCTCAAGGTATAGTTCTCGTGGCCATAACACGACATTTCCTCCTTTGTCCGCCTGGCGTACTATGATGTTGCCATTGTCCTGTATCTTTTTCATCAATTGTACATAGCGAACATCCTGGGGACTATTTTTATGGTGAACTCGGTTTGTAATAGTAGATAGTCTCTTCAGCTCCACTGTTACCAATTCATGGAAAACATCTATGTTATTATGCATCATTATTGGTGTAAATGTAGATTTGGCTTTAAAGTTGGTAAGCCCCGCTGTATTGGAAAGTGATAAATCACCTGCCGCTACTGGGCAAAAATTCTCCTCTTGGAGTGCTTGCAAATCTAACAGAAGTGGTAGATCATGAGCAGTAAGTGTGGATGAGCTACTGCTCAACTTGATTTCTGAATTGTCCTTCTTGCAATCATTGCTCTTCTGGAGTGAATGAAATTTACGTAATTTCAATTTTCTAGTGTATTTGAACATGTCAATTCGGGTTTGTGCATAATTGAAATTACTGGTAGGGCTAAAGGACAAGCCCAAAGCTAATATTTGAAGTTCCATTTGGTTAAGAGGAATCTCTGTGAGGTTAATGACAGATTGAGATGCCATGTTATCAACCGGTGACTTTATTTGCGATTCCATTTTCTGTTGGTCTTTTGTTGTTTTGTTTGTCGCTTGTTGCAGCAACGCCTTCTTTCCCGTCGTTGCTGATTGCGCCTTTGGCGCCTTTGCTGTTGGCTCCACGCGGTCGTAGAGTGTATCTGCGATCCTGGCGCAAGCAGTCTACCTCTTGCGCCAGGGAAAACTTGGTAAACCCCAACCCACTTGTAGGTTGTAATGAATCATTTTCGGATTCGCTGTCAGGTATAGAACTGAGGTCCGATACAGATGAAGCCGATTGTGCAGCAACGCTAATACTCGGTACATTGCTGGTAGATTGAACTGTTTTTTTGGAAGCTTTAATGGCGTCAAACTTTTTGGCAAAAGTAAAAACTTGCCCCTGTTGGTAATCATTCTTATCCCTTTGGAACTTATACGCCTTTCGTTTCTTTATTATCTCTTCTTCCTTCTGTAATCGGCTTGTCATCTCATCTCTGTATTTTTTAATTACATGTTCTGGGGTTTCCATTTGACTGATTTCATGGTTTAAATCATCAATTTTAGACTGTAGAATTGCTCGGTCACTGGCCGCATACTTAACCAAAATTATCACTAATTTTCTCGAAGATTCAAGATTGCATTCAGCCCATTCTAAAAGCATGTTCGGGTCGGGGGCTTCATAGCTCGGGGCCAGCATGATGCGTAGACCGCGAGGAATGCGCCCAACCTCGAGGTAACGTGATAAAGAGCGATGCTCCCACCATTTCGCTTGTTCAGCACGCATAAACTTTTCAAGTTTTTTAAACAGTTCACGAATATTCTGACTTCCTGCTTGTGTAGCTAAAACTTGCACTACAACCGATGAGTCACCAGCCGGTGAATCATCGAACACGTCAGTCGCAGCCTCTTCTCTGCTCCTCAAAGCGTCGGCGGACATTTTGTCTACGGCGAATAATTATAAAATATCGGGAAACTAAACTCCAGAGAACAATGCCTGAGTCTGTTGCCCACACACTCCTTCACTGGACTTGTTTAGCTGACTCCTACCTCCTGCGGGAAACCTGGCGTTGCTCGGGTCTGCCGACTCGCGCTTCGTCACTCCCGTCCTGAGTATGGAGAGCAATAGCGTAGTCCGGGGGTTGCCACAGCTGTTCCTGACGGGAACCACCAATCCTTTTCCGGCGAAAGCCGAAAAAACTGCTTCCTGCTGTCCGGCCCAAAGCGAAGGAGGGGTCTGCTGATTACCGAGGAAGCAAAAACTCGGTAAGATAGATGCGAACGCCTTCGCAACTGCAATTCCTCAGTCCAAGAACGAAGGCAGACCCAAAGTAAGTACAAAAAGATTTATTGAACACCCATTGTGTCCACCATGACGCGTTTCAGCCTTCGTGAGGCCTTGATCACATGACGCTTCAGGAGGAAGTGCAGAATTTAAAGTGCTACGTGCGTAAAATCATGATTGGCAGAAAACACCTGATATATAGACATAGTAAAAATACTTCCTAAATATAAAGGCTAATACCTGCATTTAAAATATGAGACTTTGCACAGGTAACACAAGTAACTTTGATGTTGTTGTAAAATACATTATAAATCTAGAGTTATTTAAAGAAACATGGGGAGGTGATTACGGTAAGAGCAATCCCTTTGTAAACAATAACCACTGCTTAGTATTGTTTGTGCATTGGCAAAATAGAAGAAATAATGATAATCAGGCTGTGAATATAACAGCAATCAATTAAATCCTAATAGGCAAAATTTCATATTCACCAATGTTCATATACAGAGAAATGCAATAAACCAACATGTTTCTAATCACCTGTAGGCTAAAACAATTGCTAAAAAAACTCCTATATATAATTATCGGATATATGTAAAATACAATATCAATAAATTATAAACATATACGAGATAAGAAATTGTTTTTGTTGATGAAAGAACCTAAAGTGTCAGTGCAAAAAATCAAAACACAAATCATGCCTTAATGAACATGTTGTCAATAAACTATGTCAAAAAAGTGCTGGTGCCATAAACCATTTTAAAAAAAAACCCTTATTGGTCCAGTGCATTAAAAGTCCCTCTTCAACCATATGTTAAAAAGGAATAAAATTTGTATAAATAGAGGTCTGAATGATAAGAAATTCATATTGTGCAAGATATTATCTGTTAGCTACATCTACAGGCATGTAAAAAAATCCACGCTAGCGTTAAGGCCATACGGTGTCTTGGTATCTAGTGCGCGAAGTAAGGCTTCACGGTCTCCTCCTCTTCTAAGTGGCAACACTGAAAAAACCATAGGTTTCAGGGACGTTATAGTTAGAAATTAGTATTTAAAAAACCTTTGAAATTCACTGAAAAAACCATAGGTTTCAGGAACGTTATAGTTAGAAATTAACATTTAAAAAACCTTAGAAATTCACTGAAAAAACCATAGGTTTCAGGGACGTTATAGTTAGTTGGACATTTCACTCGTACAAAACCAGTGAAATTCGGCCGTTATAGTTAGTTGAGCTAACTATAACTCGCGCCCCCGCAATGCACTGCTGATGATGTCACATATTACATAATTCATGACATGGTCAGTGACATCACTGATGACTTCATTTTTTGATTTGCCAATGTCTTTGGTGCTGTTTGACGAATCTTCTCGAAATTTTCAAAAAACTTTCAGCTCCTATCTTGAAAGTTTCGGGGTGATTTGTCAAGCGGGGACCAAGAAAAAAGGGGAGTCCCAAAACCATGTTAATTTCCATAGGAAACTTTTATTGCAGCTACAGCCCGAACTGCTAAATGGAATTGCACCAAATTTGTCAGAAAGGTATCTCTTGGTCCAGAGTGCACTCTTTTTGTTACATAGTGTCAAGCCATTCAGTAGTTGCTGAGAAATTCATATATTTAGAACTATCAGTAGCTGGTGACCGCAGTAGATCTGGGAACCCTCCCGATTTCGAGCTTGACTCTGATTGGCTGCCAACACTTTAACCAACCAGGAAGTGTTGCCAGTGATCTTGTGACTCGGTTCAACTGAGTCACAAGAAAAAAGGTAAAAAAAAGTATTAAAATCAAGAAAAGGGGGCACTGTAGAAACACCCTGACCCCATAGGCCTGCTTAGGGGGACCGCCACCTCCCAAGGGCTTTGTTTATAATATGCAGGGGCACGTGACCCCTCTGCAGCCCAGGGGACCACCACCTTCTTGGGGCTTTCTTTTAAATAAAATGGGTGGGGGGCTCCGGCCTGCCCCCATGCTGCCCCGGGGACTGCCACCTCCCCAGGGCTTTCATCTTTAAATGCGGGGGGCGTGACCTCCCTGGGTCTTTTTTTAATTAAAAGGGTGTGGGGGGCTTCTGCCCCCCCACACTGCCCTGGGACCACCACCTCCCTGGAGCATAGATTAGGTAAATGCGGGGGTCCGTTGCAGACCCTCAGCCCTGGGGTCCACCACCTCTCCAGGGCTTTAAACCTGTTGGGAGGGGGTCCGTGCTGCCCCTCTCTAGAAGCCTACCACTGCCCTGGGGACATCCACCCACCAGGCCCGGCTCCAGCAATGTCCTGGGGTGCCCACCCCTGGGATATTGCAGTTTGCCATGGCAGGGCGGGAGCATGGCCATGCCCTGGGGGATTGGATCCCCAGGAACAAAAATGGCCCAGGAGGAGGGACATGCGGCCCCCTCCAATTTATTTTTTAAAGGCAGGGTAAGCCTCGGGGGATGGGGTCCCGGGGCCAAAAGTGTCCCAGCGAAGGGGGGCCATGGGCCCCCTTCTATAAAAAGTTTTTAGTGGGCTGCAGGGAATGGGGTCCCCCGGTCCTATAGGAAAAATAATAAACAAAGGCCTAGCCCCAGGGGATGGGGTCCCCAGAACTATAACCGGCCTCGGGAGGGGGTCTGCATGCCCCTCTCCCTTTCAATTTTTTTTTTTTTTTTTTTAAATGGCTCAGGCCCTGAGGGATGGGGTCCCCGGAGCTCAAAAGCGTTAAGGGAAGGTGGGCTACACAGCACCCCTCCTAAAATAAAAAACAAAGAATCCGGCAACTCACCAGAGGCCCTGCCCCCCTGCACTACTCTGCAAATGCTCCTCCTAGCACATTCTGGGTTGGGGGGTTAAGTCCCCTTCGATCCTAAGGGTCCTTAGGGGCCAACTAGCCCACCAGGTACATCCAGTAAGCCCCACACAGTGGGATTGCTGAGAGGTGGTCCGAGGCCACACCCCTTTTTAAAACACTCTGCACTGCTGGTGGGGCGATGATGTCCCCATTTTGTCCTGAGGACTTCAGGACTAAAGACGACTTCATCCCCAAGCAGAAGTTTGCCAGGAGGCATGTTTGCAGAGTGGTGTAAAAAGGGGGCGTGGCCTCTGACCACTCTCAGAAATCCAGCTGTGTGGGGCTTACTGGAGGTAAAAGGAGGGCTAGTTGGCCCCCAGGGACCCTCAGGAGGCAAGGAAACTTCAGCCCCCAACCAAGAGCATACCAGGAGGCACATTTGCAGAGTGGTGGAGAAAGGGGGCATGGCCTGTGTCCACCTCTCAGCAATCCCACTGTGTGGCACTTACTGGAGGTAACAGGTAGGCTAGTTGCCCCTAAGGACCCCCAGCAGCAAAGGGGACTTCAATCCCCATCCTAGAGCACGCCAAAGAGTGTGTTTGAAGAGTGGTGGCAAAGGGGGCATTGCCTGCTATGAGAACTTAGCAATCCTGACGTGTGGGACTTACTGTAGATAATAGGAGGGGTAGTTGGCCTCCAAGTATGTCCTTGGGGGCCAACTACCCATCCTGTTACCTCCTATAAGTCCCACAAAGTGGGATTGCTAAGAGGTCTTCAGAGGCCATGCCCCTCTTTCTCCACCACTTTGCAAACGTGCCTATTGGCACACTACTGGTTGGGGATGAAGTCCACTTTACTCCTGGGGGACTTAGGGTGCCAAGAAGACCTCCTGGTACCTCCTGTAAGTCCTACGCAGTAGAATTCCTGAGCACTGGTCAGAGGCCCAGCCCCCTTTCTCCACCACTCTGCAAATGAAACTACTAGTTAAAGAAGCATTTGCAATGTCATAGGTCTCCCATTTACGAAATATAGAGCTATTGGCATTGTAAATGTAAACGTTTTTCACTAATGGCTTTTGGAGTGAAGTGGATGTACATTGTGAGTAGTGAAATTATGTGGTATGTTATGCAGTGAAATTATGTGGATTGAAAGTATGTGGTATTTAGTGTATAGGAATTATGTAGAGTGGGATTATGTGTTATGGAGACTGATTATGTGGTATGGTAGTCTGTGTTGTGCAGTGGTAACCTCAGGTTTAGTCTTCCTCGTTTCCATGGAAGCTTAACCATAAACTCAATCAGACAAAGAAAAGAAGGAACCACTGAGGAGCATTTCTGGACCTAGTTAGAGGTATGAGAAGGCCACTGGAATTATGCGACTGTTCGGCTGCACCGATTTCTGCATTATTAAACATTTTCCGCATTTGACACATAATCCATCATCTGCTGCATAATCTGCAGATTTGAACAAAAAAAAACATGTTTCTAGCTCAAACGGCTCAAACGTTACCAAAAATGCAGCAACACGTGTTACAGCATGGTGGAAGGCCCTTTGAAAAGCTGGAATGGTCACCTGTTATTTACTGCTAAATGTGGGTGTTAAATTGGCCTCTTTCTGCATTTCTCTTCTGATTTCTGCACCCCTTCTTTCTGCACTTCTCTTCCCTCTTTCTGCACATCTCTTCTGATTTCTGCACCCCTTCTTTCTGAACCTCTCTTGCTTCTTTCTGCACCTCTCTTACTTCTTTATTCTGCACCTCTATTGCCTCTTTTTGCACCCCTGTTGCTTTTTCTGCACTTCTCTTGCCTCTTTCTGCAACATCTTCCCTCTTTATGCACCTCTCTTGCCTCTTTCTGCACCTCTTGCACCTCTTTTTGCACTTCTATTACCTCTTTCTGTACCTTGCTTGCTTCTTTCTGCATTTCCCTTGCTTCTTTCTGCACTTCTCTTGCTTCTTTCTGCACCTCTTTCGCCTCTTTCTGCTCCTCTGTTGCTTCTTACTGCACTTCTCTTGCTTTTTTCTGCACTTCTCTTACTTCTTTCTGCACCCTCTTCCCTCTTTCTTCACCCCTCTTCCCTCTCTCTGCACCTTTCTTACCTGTTTCTGCAACTCTCTTGCCTCTTTCTGCAGTTCTCTTGCCTCCTTTTGCAGCTCTGTTGCTTCTTTCTGCAGTTCTCTTGCCTCTTTCTGCACCCCTCTTGCCCGTTTCTGCACCTCACTTGTCTCTTCCTGCACTTATATTGCTCCTTTCTTCATTTTTCTTGCTTCTTTTTGCACCTTTCTTCCTCTTTCAGCACCTCTCTTCCCTCTTTCCGCACTTCTCTTGCTTCTTGCTGCACCTTTCTTCCTCTTTCTTTACATGTTCTACCTATGTAGGCATAGTTAGAAATTAGCATTTAAAAAACCTAAGAAATTCACTGAATTTTCTGGCTTTGTACGAGTGAAATGTCAGCCTAACTATAACGTCCCTGAAACCTGTGTTTTTTTCAGTGAATATCTAAGACTTTTTAAATGCTAATTCCAAACTATAACATCCCTGAAACCTGTGTTTTTTCAGTGAGTATATATATACATATCTATATATATATCTATCTATATCTATCTATCTATCTATCTATCTATCTATCTATCTATATATATATCTATATATTCACTGAAAAAACCATAGGATTCAGGCACGTTATAGTTAGAAATTAGCATTTCAAAAACCTTAGAAATTCACTGAAAAAACCATAGGTTTCAGGGACGTTATAGTTAGTTGGACATTTCACTCATACAAAACCATAGAAATTCTACTGTTATAATTAGTTCAGCTAACTATAACTCGCGCCCCCGCAATGCACTGCTGATGACGTCACATATTACATCATTCATGATATGGTCAGTGACATCACTGATGACATCACTGATGACATCTCAAATGACATCACTGATGACATTACTGATGACATCATCCAGTGAATGTAGCTTTCTTTAAAATTTAAATATGTATTATATATATACCAAGCTGTATTGAAGAATGAATGGATGTATAAGTGTCTGGAGGGAGGATTTAGTAGGTGTGTGACTGACTGTTTAAGTGAATGATCAAATGTATCTTACTGAATACATGGGTTAGTGTCTAAAGTGTGTGAATGTCTGTATCACTCTGTCTGTTGTTGTGTAAGCTTCTGCATCGGTTGGTCAGTAGCTACATCAATGTCTGAATGGGTTATTGATTAGTTGCCTGCATATTTGTATAGGAGACTGAGGGCCCGATTCTGATGCGGGTTGGAAAAGCTTCCCGACCGAGGGCCTGATTCTGATGCGGTTAGGAAGGCCTCCTAACGGCATTTGCTCCTTCCAAATCGGATCGGGAATGTGTCTTCCTGACCGAGGGCCCAATTCTGATGTGGTTAGGAACAAATGTTCCCATTGAAGTCAATGGGAGTTCAACCAAATCGTATCTGGAAGCATCCGGATGCATCCTACTCCGCCGGTCGGACTTTCCCGATCCGAGTGGGTCGGACACCATTTCCCAACCGATTCGGTCGGGAAGCTTTTCCAACCCGCATCAGAATCGACCCCAGAGTGTGTGTGTGTGGTTGGGTCAGGGATGTGTGACTCTGTGCATAGATGTGTGAGTGGTTGATTGACAGGGTGTATGAGTTTAAGAGTGCATGTGGAAACAGTTGTATGGGTGGGTAAGTGTGTGTATGGGCATCTTGGTGAGTGAATCGATGTCTCAGTGCACATGTCCAACTAAGTACATATATAAAAGACAGTGTATGTGAGAGTTGGTGTATAGAAATGACTATACGTGAGAGTCAGTGATTGTGAGAGTGGCTGTATGTATGAGCGTATACTTGTATTAGTGATTATATAAGAGACTAAGTATGCGTTACTATCTGTATGGATAAATGAGGTGGTGTGTGTATAACTGTGTAGGTGAGTAAATGGAACTGTGATTGATTCTTTGCATGAGTGACTAGGATGAGCACATAACTGACTAGGATGAGTGCTGGTGTGTCAATGTCTATATAGGTGTATGAGTGCATTTGATAGTGTTCTATTGATCAGTGACTGGATGTATGACTGATTGTATGGGTGAATGGGTAGATGTGTGTCTAGACCTAGGAATCACTCAGTGGGTATGTAGTAACTGGTATTAGTGTGTCAATGGTATCGAAAATGGTAGTCTGTATTTTACAGTGAGTGTATCAAAGGTTATATTAGTGTGTGACGAGGTACATCAGATTGTCACATGAATGATGTCATCAGTGATGTCATTTATGATGTCATCAGTGAAGTCATCAGTGATGTCACTGACCATGTCATGAATGAGGTAATATGTGACGTCATCAGCAGTGCATTGCGGGGGCGCGAGTTATAGTTAGCTGAACTAACTATAACAGTGGAATTTCTATTGTTTTGTATGAGTGAAATGTCCAACTAACTATAATGTCCCTGAAACCTATGGTTTTTCAGTGAATTTCTAAGGTTTTTGAAATGCTAATTTCTAACTATAACGTGCCTGAAACCTATGGTTTTTTCAGTGAATTTCAAAGGTTTTTTTAAATGCCAATTTCTAACTATAATGTGCCTGAAACCTATGGTTTTTCAGTGAATTTCAAAGGTTTTTAAATACTAATTTCTATCTATAACGTCCCTGAAACGTATGGTTTTTTCAGTGAATTTCAATGTTTTTTTAATGCTAACTTCTAATTATAATGTTTATTTAACCTATAGTTTTTTTCCGATACCCAAGAAGGACACAACACCCACTGCCACAACCCTCAGGACCTCCCCCCCGTACCACCCCTCTCCCTACTGTAATTTTTTTTGTTTGTTATTTAAACTATATAATGTCTTCTTGTTTTTTAAATATTAAACAACTACATATAGTATGAAAGGGAGCCCAGCCCAGTGCCACATCTGAAGACCAACACATGTTATAGACCTACTGATCAAGCAGCTCCGACACCCAGCAATGCCACAACACCCACCACCACCCCCAGGCCCCCCCCTCTACCACTGAGGCAGCGCAGAACAAGACAGCGAACTTTCCGAAAACGGCATGGCCCCTCAGCCACACAATAGCTGAATATTGGGACAGGTGTGAACAAACTATATGTGAAGGAAGCAATTCACCCATGTTTAACAATGCACACAATGCAAAGTGTAGCGGTGATGTGCTGGACACATCTCAGTATGCAGAACACACACCTCTCCATGTGCACAAATACAACTGGTGCTTGTAGTGTTGTGGACAGTGGACCCAACCATGTTACGTCAAACACTAGGGAAGATCTCAGTCATGTAGCTGTGTCGCCCCCCCTGGAAGTATAAGCGTAACCGGAGTGGGCTGGTCTGATGTACGCCACTTCAGCGTAGGAGTGTGAATAAATAGGCTGGAGCTCTGGGCGTGGTTCACTTGTGGGAAGGCCAAAGCATCTGCCAGGGCGGCGCCCCTCACCCTGCTACGGGGCCGCCAACATGACCGTCAGCCTCCTCAGCCGATCGCTGGCTTCCGCCACACAGGCCCCCAGCGGCACAGCACCACGGACTTATGTCTGTACAAACTACTGCCTTCGATATACACTGCGGACAGCAAGGCTCACAATTCACATTGAGTCGCGATTGCAGATGACGCAGTCCAGTAGGCAAGAGACATTGCTGAAGTCAAGAACACATGGCTGTGGGCCCTACCTGACCGCTCCCTCCGGCCTACACTGCGGTCAGTAGGGCTCACAATTCAGATGGAGTCGAGATTGCAAATGATGCAGTCCAGTAGGCAAGAGACATTGCTCAAGTCAACAACATGTGCCTGTGGGCCCTTCCTCACCGCTGCCTCCTGCCTCCACTGCGGTGAGTAGGGCTCACAATTCAGAGCGACTTGCGATTGCAGATGACGCAGTCCAGTAGGCAACAGACATTGCTACCAATGCGGCCAGTGCGGCCAGCCGGACCACGCATCATCGCTGACTGCGCACACGCTAAGTGCTTCAAGTACCACTAACTCTGTGCAGCTCAAGTCAACGCCACGTGGCTGTGGGCCCTTGATGACCGCTGCCTCCGGCCTACAATGCGGTTAGCAGGTGTAACAATTCAAGATTAGTGCAGATGCAAATTGTGTAAGAGAGTATAATCGGTTAAGAAGACTGTATGCTCCCAATCTGTGCAGCTCAAGTCAACGTCACGTGACTGTGGGCTTTTGCTGACCGCTACCTCTGGCCTACACTGCGGTCATCAGGGCTCACAATTAAAATTAAGTCTTGATTCATTAATTACAGAGTCCAGTAGGCAAGTAACTATCACAGGCCTAAAATGTACATAATATCCTTTTAGTATCATTGCTTCAAGAACTTTTTTTATATCAGTTATAGCTTTAGTACAATCACCAAATTCATCTTCAAGTGCAAACGAACACTCATTAGCAGTCTACACTGCGGGCAGAAGAGCTCGCAAATCGAATTTTAGACACGTGGTGCCACTAACCCTGTTCAACACAAGCCGCGACACGTGGTGCCACTAACCCTGTTCAACACAAGCCGGCGACACGTGGTGCCACTAACCCTGTTCAACACAAGCTGATCCCACATGTGGAACTGTGTCCTGAGTCCTGAATGGCAGTGACCCCAAGTCCGTGGCAGCGACCACAGCACCAGACTCCCTTCGATCAGTGAGGCATATTTCCATATGCAAGGCCGCTACAGGTGGTGCCACTAACCCTGTACAACACAAGGCGCGACACGTGGTGCCACTAACCCTGTTCAACACAAGCCGATCCCACATGTGGAACTGTGTTCTGACTCCTGAATGGCAGTGACCCCAAGTCCGTGGCAGCGACCACCGCACCAGACTCCCTTTAATTAGTGAGGCGTATTTGCATATGGAAGGCCGGCAACATGTGGTGCCACTGAACCTGAACTACGCAGGCCGGTGGGGCCACCAACCTATGCACGTGGCTGTGGGCCCTTGCTCACCGCTACCTCTGGCCTACACTGCGGTCAGCAGGGCTCACAATTCAGATACAGTCGCGATTGCAGATGACGCAGTCCAGTAGGCAAGAGACGTTGCTCCCAGTGCGGCCCATCCGCACCAAGCAGCATCACAGGCTCATACATTCTCAATGCTTCTGGTGCCACTAACTGTGCACCTCAACTCAACGCCACGTGGCTATGGGCCCTTGCTGACCGCTACCTCTGGCCTACACTGCGTTCATCAGGGCTCACAATTAAAATTAAGTCTTGATTCATTAATTACAGAGTCCAGTAGCCAAGTAACTATCACAGGCCTAAAACCTACATAATATCCTTTTAGTATCCTTGCTTCAAGAACTTTTTTATATCAGTTATAGCTTTAGTACAATCACCAAATTCATCTTCAAATGCAAACAAACACTCATTAGCAGTCTACACTGCGGGCAGCAGAGCTCGCAATTCCAATTTTGGACACGTGGTGCCACTAACCCTGTTCAACACAAGCCGCGACACGTGGTGCCACTAACCCTGTTCAACACAAGCCGGCGACACGTGGTGCCACTAACCCTGTTCAACACAAGCCGATCCCACATGTGGAACTGTGTCCTGAGTCCTGAATGGCAGTGACCCCAAGTCTGTGGCAGCGACCACAGCACCAGACTCCCTTCGATCAGTGAGGCATATTTCCATATGTAAGGCCGGCGACACGTGGTGCCACTAACCCTGTTCAACACAAGCCGCGACGCTTGGTGCCACTAATCATGTTCAACACAAGCCGGCGACACGTGGTGCCACTAACCCTGTTCAACACAAGCCGATCCCACATGTGGAACTGTGTCCTGAGTCCTGAATGGCAGTGACCCCAAGTCCGTGGCAGCGACCACAGCACCAGACTCCCTTCTATCAGTGAGGCATATTTCCATATGCAAGGCCGGCGACACGTGGTGCCACTAACCCTGTTCAACACAAGCCGCGACACGTGGTGCCACTAACCCTGTACAACACAAGGCGCGACACGTGGTGCCACTAACCCTGTTCAATACAAGCCGATCCCACATGTGGAACTGTGTCCTGAGTCCTGAATGGCAGTGACCCCAAGTCCGTGGCAGCGACCACAGCACCAGACTCCCTTCGATCAGTGAGGCATATTTCCATATGCAAGGCCGGCAACATGTAGTGCCACTAACCCTGTTCAATACAAGCCGATCCCACATGTGGAACTGTGTCCTGAGCCCTGATTTGCAGTGACCCCAACTTCGTGGCAGTGAGCACAGCACCAGACTCCCTTCAGTTTTATTTGTTGTTGTTTTGTTTAAATAAAATGTTTTATATGTAAATCTATACATGACTAAGATTCTTGTTTGTCCAACCGCACACAGACAATTTCGGGCCCAAGAAGGTTGTTGGGGGTATGTTGCTAATGTGGGAAGAGGGTGCGTTACCTGCTGATGTGGGGAGAGGCAGCGTGAAAGGGGTATCTCTCACAGAAAGAACTCCGGTATGTTTTCAGAAATGCCTCGGACAAAGGCCAGCTGACGGACTGAATCACAAAATGGCTTTTCAATGCTTATGTAGTGTGACTTATGAACATTTCGCACCCAGGCTCACAGAGGGACAACTGCGGCCCGTCCGCTCGACTCACAGACGCAGTACTACGAGCCGTCCGCTCCCAAAGGAACAGCAGCGTAGTAGCTCGCAGAGGTACAGGCACAGCAGCGTACTAGCTCGCAAAAGTAGGCAGCTGCGAGCCGACGGACTGGCTTCTAATGGCATAGCTGCAAAGTGGTGATGTTGGGCAGAGGGAGCGTGAAAGGGTTATCTCGCACAGACAGAGCTCCGGTATATTAAATTGCCCCCGGGCCTTTCTTTTATATTTTCACTCGATGTGAGAAAGCGCGCTTTCTGGACCAAGAAATTTCTCCCTACCAAATTTGGCGTAATTCCGTTCAGCAGTTTGACCTGTAGCCTTGTCTAAAGTTTCCTATGGAAATCCATTGAGAAAACACGTTTTCACACCCCCCCACATAGCTACCTGTGGCAGGCATACTCGCTGTTGGTGTGCAGGTCAGTGGTCTAGTTGTCAACATGTCACGGCCACTCCCTGAGGGCAGGGCAGCACACACACCACACCCATCCAGCACATGCGTCACAGGCCATGTGACCACACAAATATAATGGATCGACAACGTCACATCCTTTATTGCCGGTGGTGACTGGATGGCGGACGCTCCACGGGTCTCAATCATAAAGAGTCCATGAAAACTTGCGCATAGTGTTAGTCGCACCCTAAGCTGTATGGCCGTCAGGGGCCTACTACCACCTGGTGCGGACTTGAGTTGCACAGGGTTACTGCCACCCAAAGCTGATGTGGCCGTCAGGGGCCTACCACCACGTGGCACGGACTTGAGTTACACAGGGTTAGTGCCACCTGAAGATGATGCGGCCGTCAGGGGCCTACCACCACGTGGCGCGGACTTGAGTTGCACAGGGTTAGTGCTCCTCCCTGTCGATGACCAGACAAGTCAACGCCGTCTCATCTTCATGCTTCAACACCCTGCGCATGCTCCGCAAGATCTTCAGATGGATCCCCACTGAAACCAGGAAGACCGTCACCCAGGCACTCGTCACCAGCCGACTGGACTATGGGAACACCCTCTACGCCGGAACCACAGCCAAACTTCAAAAAGACTCCAGCGCATCCAGAACGCCTCCGCACGACTCATCCTGGACATCCCCCGACACAGCCACATCACCGGACACCTGAAAGACCTGCACTGGCTCCCCGTCAGCAAGAGAATCACGTTCAGACTCCTCACCCACGCACACAAGGCCCTCCACGACCTGGGCCCAAAGTACCTCAACGACCGCATGACCTTCTACACGCCCACACGCCAGCTACGATCAACCAGCCACGCCCTCGCCACCGTACCACGCATCCGCAGAACCACCGCCGGAGGAAGATCCTTCTCCTACCTGGCAGCCAAGACCTGGAACTCCCTCCCCACTCACCTTCGGCGAACCCAGGACCATCTCTCCTTCAGGAAGCAGCTCAAGACCTGGCTGTTCGAGCAGTAACCTACCCCCTCCCCCAGCGCCTTGAGACCCTCCCGGGTGAGTAGCGCGCTCTATAAATGCCGTGATTGATTGATTGATTGATTGCCACCCGAAGCTGATTTGGCCGTCAGGGTCCTACCACCATGTGGCGCGGACTTGAGTTGCATAGGGTTAGTGCCACCCAAAGCTGATGTGGCCGTCAGGGGCCTACCACTACGTGGCGCAGACTTGAGTTGCACAGGGTTAGTCGCACCCTAAGTTGTATGGCCGTCAGCGGCCTACCACCACGTGGCGCTTGACTTGCGTTGCACAGGGTTAGCGGCACCAAAAGCTGATGTGGTCTCCGCCATTGATGACTCAGCGACATGTGTGGGATCTGCTGGGCCGCGGAGCGGGTCCACATAATGTCCACCAAGCCATGGTGGCGGGACCGGGCCCTGGAGCTTTCAAGGGCACGTGGAGTGCCCACTGGTAGACACTCCGGTGGCAGCAGGTAATTATTTGGTCATGGATGCGCAGGGGCGGCAGTGTCTCTCTCTCTCTCTCTCTCACTTCCCTCTCTTCACTCTCTCTCTCACTCTCTTCCTTCCTTTCCTTCTATCTCTCTCACTCTCTCTCCCTTCTCCCTTTCTCACTCCCTTTCTTTCTTTCCTTCCCTCTCTTTTTCTCTCTGGCTTTTTTTTTCCTCCTCTCTTTCTCTGTGTCTCACTCCTTTGATATGCGCATTACACACGTCCTTATCTTGTGCTTTATTTTCCAGGCTATGTCATCGACATTAATGGACCCGACAGGAGTCTTCCGCCTTGTTGTTTTGTGTTCAGTTTGTTAAATTTTTGAAAAAAAAAAAATCAATAAAGTTTTTGGTTGTTACTTAAGTGCTGTGTGACTCTTTCTCATTCTTATTACTGTTATTTAGTGGTGTCCACCATGGTGTTAAATTTTAGGGCAGTTATTGTGAGACTGCAGGTTGCGGTAACGCTAGTTGTGGTGATTTTTAAAACGTTTCCTTCCTTTTGCGCATTGTTTTGTTAAAATTTACTTGCACACTTCCCTACCTGTTCTCTTTGCCGTCTGCTCCCCGGTCCACCACGGGCTTGCCCGATTGATGTGGAGGGAACAGCGGTCTGCCATCTTTTCGGGAGAGGACAGGGGGAGGCGGAGCATTGACGTCAGCAGACAGCTGACTCGGAGGCCTTAACTACATGCCTCTCACTTCGCGCAGCGGACGCGAGACTGCAGGTTGCGGTAATGCTATCTGTGGCGATTTTTAAAAGGTTTCCTTCCTTTTGCGCATTGTTTTTTTTTTTTTTTTTAAACTTACTTGCACACTTCCCTACCTGTTCTCTTTGCCGTCTGCTCCCCGGTCCACCACGGGCTTGCCCGATTGATGTGGAGGGAACAGTGGTCTGCCATCTTTTCGGGAGGGGACAGGGGGAGGCGGAGCATTGACGTCAGCAGACAGCTGACTCGGAGGCCTTAACTACATGCCTCTCACTTCGTGCAGCGGACACGAGACGGCCGGGTTGCGGTAACGCTAGCTGTGGCGATTCTTAAAACCTTTCCTTCCTTTTGCGCATTGTTTTTTTTAATTTACTTGCACACTTCCCTACCTGTTCTCTTTGCCGTCTGCTCCCCGCTCCACCACGGGCTTGCCCGATTGATGTGGAGGGAACAGCGGTCTGCATCTTTTCGGTAGGGGACAGGGGGAGGCGGAGCATTGACGTTAGCAGACAGCTGACTCGGAGGCCTTAACTACATGCCTCTCACTTCGCGCAGCGGACGCGCGCAGCGGGCGCGCCAAAGGCAAGCCCGTCTGCGCCCGTCCGCGTCCGATCGAGGCCAGGGGCCACAACCCCTGCCCCTTTTTCTAAAACGATAAGGAAATATTCCCCCAGTCTCCTATATGATCTGCGAAAGTGGCCAGAAGCTGACTGCATTTCTTTCAAATTCGTCCACCCTATTTTATCATGCCCTTGTTGTAATTTCACCTGCACTCCTTCACACAAGAAACCACAGTCGCAGAATATTGACACTCAGCTTTATCCCATTAAACAACTATCAGCTGGGGATAGAACTAATAAAACCCAACCCAAAGAGTTTACTTTTTTTAACCTAAATTGTAGATCTCTTGCGAAACATAAGGAGGATATTTTTGATCTTCTTTATAACTCACAACCTCAGCCAGATGCAATCTTCCTCACGGAAGCATGGCTACACGAAAGCTCCGACCCTGATATTGCAGCGGCCTTACCGCCAACCTACACAATTGTTAGGAAAGACTGAGGAGATAAAATCGGTGGCGGTATCGCGATTATCTTTAAAAAGGTTATTCGTGTAAATGGGAGACACCACCTTGTGGAGATTGTGAAGCAGGCTTCTTTCGATTACTCCTTACTTCTCAGTTCACACTGACTGGCTTCCTGGTGTATCGCCCTGGCGCAGCAGGGCTAAGGGCGGCAAGCTTCCCTGACATCATTGCCCCTTTTCTACTCAATGCAGCCAATTTTACCATCGTGGGCGACCTTAACATTCACTTTGACGATCCTACATGCAAGATTGGCTCCAGCTTGATTGCCGATCTAGAAGCCATGAACATACCACTCTGTAATTCGGGTCCTACGCACAGGGGTGGCCACTTGCTTGACCCCATATTCTCGAACTTACCCAACATTCATAGCCAAAAAGCTCTGCCTTTACTCTGGTCTGACCATTTTTTAGTAAATTTTAGGTTGGTGTTTGATTCACAGTCTAATAGTTCGGCCATCTCCGCACCTAAAGTTAGGAGCAGAAATTGGAAGAAACTAGATATTGACTCATTAAATCAACACCTGGTGAGCAATACTCCTGATTTGTCTCCCATTCAAATCTCGGACACAGCTACCATCCACACTTGGATAACGGCATCTGTGAACACCTGCCTTCCCATTTCACTTAAGAAATTAAATAATCACCGTCCTCCTGCCCCATGGTTCACCGAAAAATTAAAAATTGAAAAAACAAAATGTAAGGCTTTAGAAAGATGTTGGAGGAAGGATTATGCCTTAGAATCCAAGCAGTGTTATAAAACTGCTAAGAGAGAATATAATTAAGCCTGGGCGTAGTTCGCGAAGTAGCGCCACGCGAAGCTACGCAAAGTGCAGTTTGCACTACGTGAGCTACGCGTAGCACTACGCGAACTGCGTAGTGCACTGTTCGCAATGATTGCACAGTGCCGGATGCTTGTCCGCACTGTGCAATCATTGAAAACGGCATCTTGCACAGTGCGAGCTGTCTTTACTGCCGCTCGAGTAGATTTTTACTCGAGCGGCAGCTTTCAACGCGGACTGGTAGTTTCTCATCGCGAGCGGTCGCGAGCATACGCGACCACTCGAAATGAGAAACCTGACCTCCCCGCGTTGAGAATCTCGCCGGGAGGTTTATTTTCCATGCTCGCGATCGGCAACTTGATGTTGCTGATCGCGAACGAGGAAAAAGTCTCGCCGGGATGTCATTTTGCTTGCTCGCGGTCGCCAACTTGACGTTGAGGACCGCGAGCAAGCAAAAAATGACAGCTGCACTAAGCTACGCGTGTTTGCACTGTGCTACGTGCAATTCGCGTTGTGCGAAATAGCGCAAACTTCGCAAACTACGCGAGCGTAGCGTAGTGCTTTGCCCAGGGTTAAATATAATGCCCTATGTAAAGCAGCGCTTGCGGAATATGTGAACAAAACTATCACATCAGCACAAAATAATGCAAAAGTTTTGTTTAAATTAGTTGGCGATCTCTCGGGAGCAACCTGTCAACCAGTACCCCCGACACTTGATGAAGCACACTGTGAAATTGTGGCGAAGTTCTTCATCGAAAAAGTGGAAAGATCCATGCAGAGCTTGAGTCGGCAACTAATAAAATGGTACAGCATTTAATGAATCCATCCCCCACTTCTGACTGTAACAGCCTAGTCGGGTTCTCGGACTCGGCGTCTACCATGAAAGTAACAAACTGGCAATCCTTAGACCATTTATCTTTCAGTTCCATTTTAAATAGTCTTAAATCAGGCTCCCCTAATGACCCACTTCCAGTCAATATTCTTCAAAACTTAATTCCTCTTCATTGAGGATCATCATGGATCTACTTAATGCCTCACTGAGGGAAGCCACTTTACCTGCAGAATGGAAACACGCAATGGTTCTTCCTCTTTTGAAGAAACCAAATGCAGATCCAGCTGAGCCTCTCCAACTTCCGCCCAATTTCCCTACTCCCTGTTTTTTCTAAGATCCTAGAAAAACACGTGAATCAACAGCTTACACAGTTTGTGGAATACAATAACATCTTACACAGGTCCCAATCAGGCTTTAGAGCCGGTTACTCCACAGAGTCTACTCTCTTAGGAGTTACCGAAACAATACGCCTGCTTCTGGATAAAGGGGAAACGGTGGCACTCATTCTATTAGACCTGAGTGCCGCCTTTGACACAGTATCTCATTCTACCCTTCTAAAAGCTCTCCAGTCCCTGGGAATTTGTTCGATCAGCTTTGGAGTGGATTAAAAACTTCCTCACCAACAGGACTTTTCAGGTTTTCTCTCTATCGGCTTGCTCCAAGACCTATGCATCTCCTCATGGAGTGCCTCAGGGATTGATACTTAGTGCTATGCTATTCAATCTTTACGTCAGCCCTTTAGCTACCATCGCGGAAGAGGCTGGGTTGTCAATCTTCTCTTATGCGGATGACACCCAGTTTCTCTTTTCACTATCCTTCAATGACAAATCCAGTGTTTCATCCCTACAGTTAGGGATGTATAAAATTGCCAAATGGATGCACACTAACTGGTTAAAGCTAAATGGAGGAAAAACGGAGGTTTTGATCATGGGGAAGGATAAAGATCTTTGGGGCCCGCATCACTGGCCGCCTGAAATGGGTGAACTTCCTAAACCTGTACAAACTGTACGTAATTTGGGCATAGTGATTGACGATCAGCTGACTATGAAACAGCAAGTAGCGAAGACCACTTCTATTTGCTTCACTATTCTCAAATGGCTCCGTAAGATATTATGGATGATGCCTGAATCTACTCAAAGAACAGTCATCCAGGCCCTAATCATGTCGAGGCTTGATTATGGCAACGTCCTTTATCTAGGAGCAAATAGGGAATTAGTATGCATGCTGCAGGTGGTGCAGAATTCTGCGGCCAGGCTACTTCGTCAGGTATTGACAACATCCTCCATCACAGGCTCTTTGCGTGATCTCCATTGGCTCAGGGTTGAGCAACGGACAAAATTTAAGGCCTGATTCTATATGCATAAGATTAAGCTAGGTACAGCACCCCATTACCTATGCTCCCTAGCCCAGATATATCTTCCGCCCTGTCTACTTCGCTCCGCATCCCAAGCTAACTTTATAGTTCCTAGATTTAAACTTTCACGTATGGTCGGATGCTCCTTCTCGTACCTGGCCCCAATGTTGTGGAACTCACTACCTTCCCCACTTCGCCACGAAATTAGCCATAAAAGCTTCCGCAAAGGCCTGAAGCCCTGGCTTTTCAACCAGTAAAAAGCTTGTCCGATTTGTCTGCAATCTGTCCTGTGCGCCGGGAAACCTCTGGGTAGCTGTGCGCCTTATAAATTTAATTTAATAATAATAATAATAATACTGGTGATGTCTGCAGTTTGCACCAGCTTCTGAATAGTGTGTTAGATTTATCTCAACTTTAGTTGCATTAAAGTGCTGATAATGAGATGCAGAGTAGGCGTTCCCGTGCAAAAACACACGAGGTGCACCTTTGCGATTTATTCTAAATACCAAAATCCTGTATTGAATTGCACTGTGGTAGTGAGTGCATTTACAGTGTACACACAAAATCAATGAAGAAATCTCATTGTATTTATATTGATTGGGAATAGTGGGTCAGGTGCTGAATCTTGACGGGATACACTGCCCAGATCGTTTATTTTTCTGTACACGAAAAAACCACATCACAACTTTCAGAACGAAAGGCAAATTCCGGCGATAAGCCGCGTTAGCACCAGGGATTTTACACCTGCTTTCTGCTGGTGTTAAGCAGGACGACTACCTGCAGCATGAAAGGGAACACAGCCAAGAGCCACACCAGAACACCCACAGGTGCTTAGAGTCAATGAGCATGATACACGGATACCCATGAGGGCCACAACACTCATCTCAACAACCCCAGGACCGCCAACGCCCCCTGAACCCCCATCTGAGCAAGTGTCTCCGTGTGGTCATTGTGTTAGCATGATGGGCACGGGCCCTGCAACATCACAGTGTGCTGTCTTCAGCGGACGTTACCATGTCACCTCAGCGTTGGCAGTGAGCCTGGACATGTAGCTACGCACGCATCCTCCTGCATGCACAAGCGGCGTGTGCTGGTCCGGCGTACACAGGTCAGCACAGGGGTGTGCCTATCCGGCAAGGGGAACGGGGTGTCTCAGACATGTCCGTGTGCAAGAAGTGCGGTAAGTGTGTCTCTGTGTTCTGGTGTGGCCGCCACAAGGGCCGCAGCAGTCGATGTTGTAAAGTGGCATGCACCACCTCCAAACGGCAGTGTCACAGTGTGATTGGAATGCCGCAGGACATGCGCAAATAGGCATTACAATGGTGTGCCGTAGGAGTGCACGGGATACAACAGCGCAGCGCACAAAAGTGTGGGGGCTCGTGGGAGGGAGGAGCAGCTGTTTGGCAATGAAACACACAGTGAACCCGCCCATGTGCCATGGGCTGGGCATCTCATCCATGATGACCAGGGTCGCAGACATCCCACAACACCCACGACCGGCCTTTGTACACATCCTGTATGAATGCAGCTGGAGAAGTTACTGTAGGGATGAAAGGTTCTTTGTCTGAGCAATCTTGCGCTAACACATCTGCTGCTCCGAGAAGGAACTTGCAAGTGGCCAGCCCCCCCTGACAGATACGATAATATTTGCATCCGTCTCCCACACTACGCACTGCCCGATTTGAGAACAACGAGTACACATCCCACACTCAAAAGTCCTTTGTCGTAGTTAGCGTGCGTGAAATGGCCTTCACACGTACTCCCACGACACCCCTGCCCTGCACCCATTGCACACAGACCCGGCTCATTGCACCAAGCTGTGCCATTTCATCCACAAGACTGGCACACGGCAAGCCAGTGCAGCTACCAGCAGAGCCACTGACGCAATGGCAGGGCATCCCAAAAACATGGTCGACTCCATTCACGTCCACCTATACCTTGCACGTCTGCTGCATGTCCTGGGTGCACTGCCTTTGGCAGTGCTGTGGATCACTTACCGGCTGAGCTTCCGCATTACGGACGTCACCTGCGTTCAACTTGTATTGCAATGTCGCACATGCCTATCTGAGTGGTGCATGGACGTGTGCCTCTCCAACGTGTACGTGACTGACATGGATTACGACGGGTGTGTGCGCCCCCTGTTGGCCCACGACCAGGAGTGTTATGGTGATGCCCGTTTATGGCATGCATGGATGTTTGGCATGCATGTTTGGAACTGGGCCTGGGACATTGCACGTGTCGTAGTATGCAGTGAGCAAATTGACCCACTTCCCAATTCTGCTTTGGTGCACATTGGGTACAGTGGTTGGAGTCAGCACATCTGTCCCGGTCAGCTGATGGATTATGTCGACGACATGTCAAATATTGTGGCCAACCATCACTCATTAGAGATAGTGGCTTACGCAGCTGCACTCCCGTTCATGGACGAGTGACAAGGTAACTGCAACCACGACTCGATGTGCCACATTGCACGTGTCCCGCCGCATCATTGCATGTTGTGCATCTGGTCACATGTTCCAAGACGACAGTGGACATGGCTGCATTGGTGTCGACTCATGTCCGAGGTGCGGACAACCAACGCTGCTTGACACTGACGTGTGTTGGTGATGGACTACCCCGAAGTGAACATGGACGTTTTCCTACGTTCCTTATTCAGGGACGCTGCAGCATTTGTCTGCATATCGTGGCACTACTCTTGGCCATACTGACACACACTTTTTTTAATAAAGTTTCCACATTTTCACTTGTCTCCAAATGTGTTGTGTCTTCATTTGTATGTCAATGTGTGTGTCACGGACTCTCTGGCTGCCTGCCATACGTGAATTGCTACCGCATCCGGACTGTGGGTTTGTACTTATGCGTTCTCATGTGCCTGTTTCGTACTGATGCTTTTGGACGTTTATCCGCCACAGGCGAGTGCATTTGTGTCCTGGGTTTGATTGTGCAAATGTTTGTGTATGGACAACATTGTGTTGGATGTTGGTGTGCTCTGCTTCCTATGTGTGTGTGCTGCATTCTGTGTGAGATGTCCCTTCATGTGAGATATTGTTCACCCTTCTCCCTTTCAGGCAGTGTGGTTTTCACTTCTGTGCTTGTTCAGTGGTGTGATGTTGGCGGGTTGTGTGACTTGTGCTACTTGTTGGTGTGTTTCATTTTAGCCATGGTTTGTCTGTAGTTGTGCTGTACTTAATTGTGCATGTGTGCCATTGTGCCCATCTCCCCCTGTCCCCCCACTCCCTTCTTGTTCCTCTTCCTGGTGCTGTTGTGTCTGTAATTTTGTTACTCCACACATAAATACATGTAAAGAACAAATTAGAATAGTTCCTTGATTCTTTTAGATTGCAAAACTTCTCTCTATTGGTTATTTTTTAATTTTCCATATAAACAGTTTTTTTAATATTCAAGGACACATAGAAGTCAGAAGTGCAACGTATTCTATCAACACACTTTCTAGAACATTCTACAACACGTGCAGGTTAAAAGTTCATCAATTTTTTTAAACCTAACGATATTTTTTGCAACATTTTCTCGAACATTTAACGGCACGTGCAGGTTAAAAGTTCACGATTGTTTTAAGTTCGAACAGTGCCTTCCAAATGCAAGTAGCAGGTGTGGTTGAGTTGACCAAATTTTATCCTATCATATGTACTCCACGTTTAAACTGCTTTTTCTTAACCAATCACAAAGATGCTTTTCCACAAAACGAATGAGCACCCTACTTTTAAAAAACAATGCTTTTCATCTCCCAATCAGTTATCGTTTTGAATGAGAAAAAAAGTAGTTCCCCACCTTTAAACATATCTCTTATTCTACGAACGGACTGCATGTGCTACAGACATCTATCCATACTTCCCAGCCATACCTTCAAAATGCTAGTGTGGAGTGTAGGACATAGCTATGTTTTCTGGTGCAAGAGGTATGCAGAACAGAGACGTATTGACTTAGACCTAGGTTTACAAAATGTGGACATTAAATGGTTTGGACAGAGAGGATTGAAGTGGCACCAATTGTTGCCTTTGGTTAAAACCTGTTTGCATCTCCAACACCCTGACCTCATGATTGTGCACTGTGGTGGAAACGACCTAGGCACATTGACTGGTGTAGGTTTGGAAATGCTAATGAAAGACACCTTTCGACAATTGATGTTGCTTTTGCTTCAAACTGTCTTTGTATATTCCAATATATGCCAAAGACAGAAGTGGAAACGGTCAAACCAAGTTTGTCCTCAGATTGAAAAATCTAGGAAGAATGTCAACAAAGCTGTGTCTGCATACCTCAGAGACCATAGAATGGGGTCGATCTACAACAACAACATACGTTTTGATATGGCTGATATCTACAGAAGTGATGGAGTACACTTCACACATCAGGGAAATCGAGTTTTTCTGAATAACCTGAAGCTGTGCATCCGAACTTATATGTAGCTCCAACTAATAAACACAAGGGCTCTTTTTAGAGCCGCCTTATATTTCCAATATCGGTTCGCAGAGTGACAGCTGCGATCCGGCTAGCAGAGGGAGACCTGCGGGCCGTCCGGCAGGCTCGCAGAGGGACAGCTGTGGCCTGCCGGCTCGGCTCACACAGGGAGAGCTACGGGCCTTCGGCTCGCAAACGCACACCAGCGTGCTTGCTCTCAGAGGGAGAGCTCGGGTCTAACTCACAAGGGGACACCAACGGGCCAACGGCCCTGCTAGCAGAGACACACCTATCACCTAACGGACTGGCTCGCACATGTACAGCTAGGAACACGACGGCTCGCAGACGCAGACCTGCGAACCGACGGACTGGTACTGTTTTATGCTTTAGGGTAGTACAGTGGTGTTTGTGTACTGTAGGGTGTTCATGCTGGAGGTAGCGTTTTAGGGTTTAAGGTAGTGCACTGCTGTTTGGGTAGTGTAAGAATCGTGCTGGAGGTAGTGTTTTAGAGTTTACGACAATGCAGTAATGTTTGGGTAGTGTAAGGGGTCATGCTGGGAGTACTGTTTTGGGGTTTAGGGTAGTGCAGTGGTGTTTGTGTAGTGTAGGGCGTCATGCTGGGAGTAGTGTTTTAGGGGTTACGGCAGTGCAGTGGTGTTTGGGTAGTGTAGGGGGTCATGCTGGGAGTAGTGTTTTAGGGTTTATGGCAGTGCAGTGGTGTTTGTGTAGTGTAGGTGGTCGTGCTGAGAGTAGTGTTTTAGGATTTAGGGTAGCACAGTGGTGTTTCTGTAGTGTGGAAAGTCATGCAGCGAGTACTGTTTTAGGATTTAGAGTAGTGCAGTGGTGTTTGTGTACTGTTTGGGGGTTCATGCTGGGGGTAGCGTTTTAGGGTTTAAGGTAGTGCAGTGGTGTTTGGGTAGTTTAAGAATCGTGCTGGAGGGAGTGTTTTAGAGTTTACGAAAATGCAGTGGTGTTTGGGTAATGTAAGTGGTCATGCTGGCAGTAGTGTTTTAGGGTTTAGGGTAGTGCAGTGGTGTTTGTGTAGTGTAGGGGTCATCCTCGGAGTAGTGTTTTAGTGTTTACGGTACTGCAGTGGTGTTTGTGTACTGTAGGGGGTCATGCTGGGGTAGTCTTTTAGGGTTTAGGGTAGAACAGTGGTGTTTGGGTAGTGTAGGGGGTCATGCTGGGGGTAGTGTTTTAGGGTTTAGGGTAGTGCAGTGGTGTTTGTGTAGTGTAGGGAGTCATGTTGGGAGTAGTGTTTTAGGGTTTAGGGTAGTCTAGTGGTGTTTGGGTAGTGTAGGGGGTCGCGCTGGGGATAGTGTTTTAGGATTTAGGGTATTGCAGTGGTGTTTGCATAGTGTAGGGGGTCCTGCTAGGGGTAGTGTTTTAGGGTTTATGACAATGCAGTGATGTTTGGGTAGTGTAGGGGGTTGTGCTGGGGTATAGTATTTTAGGGTTTAGGGTAGTGCAGTGGTGTTTGGGTAGGGGGTCATGCTGGGGGTAGATTTAGGGTTTAGGGTAGTGCAGTGGTGTTTGGGTAGTGTAGGGGATCGTGTTGGGGTAGTGTTTTAGAGTTTACGACAGTGCAGTGGTGTTTGGGTAGTCTTTGGGTAGTGTAGGGGATCGTACCGACAGACTGACTCACAGAGCTCCGAGCCGATGGACGGGCTTCTAAAGGCATAGCCGCGACCTGGTGATATGAAGAGAGGCAGCGTGAAAGCCATATCTCACACAGACACAGATGGCAGTGTTGCCTCACAGAGTTAAAACTACGAACCCGATGGCTTCTACATGGAGAGATGCGAGCTGACGGAGTAAATCACAAAATAGCTGCCAACACTTCCTGGTTTCAACCATTAACAGCCAATAAGCCGCAAGCTGGTGCTTGTAACCCCTCAGCCAATCACATGTCAGAATTCTCAAATATCAATATCTGTAAAATTTGATATTTCTCAAAAATTACTGAACGGATTTACACCATTTAAACAAAAGCGTGCTTTCTGGACCATCACCTTTCTCCCTGCCAAATTTGGCGTCATTCCGTTCAGCAGTTTCACCTGTAGTCTTCTGTAAACTTTCGTATGGAAATTGCATGCAGAAAACACGTTTTAGGACCCTCTTTTTTCTCAGCCCCTCCTACTCCACCCAAACTTTCAATATAAGAGCTAATCAAAAAAGAGAAACTTTTTGGATAATTTCATAAAGATTGGTCAAAACGACGCCAAAGTTACAAGCACATAGAAGGCTCCAGGAAGGGGGCCGCGCAGCCCCCTCCCAACATGAGTGAAGCCCGGGGCTGCGCGGACCCCAGCGCACCCCCAACCCCTGCGAGCCCCTGCTATTATTTTTTAAGAAATACCCCCAGAACCTCCTTCTGGGACCCCCTGAGCAGGCCTAGGGGGTCAGGGTTTTTCTACCCTGCCCCCTTCTCTTGTTTTCTACCTTTGTTTCTCTGTTTTTGGGTAACTTGCTTCTACCGAGCCACAAGATGGCTGCCAACACTTCCTGGTTTGGACTACTAGCAGCCAATCACAGTGAAGCTCGCGCACGCGACTTAGGCTCCGCCCAGATATCAAAACTGTTATTTTTCTAATTTCTCAACAACAACCAAACGGATTTACACCATTTTTACAAAGATCGCTTTCTGACCTAAGCACTACCTTTCTGCCAAATTTGGAGTAATTCCGTTCAGTAGTTTCGGCTGTAGCCTTGCACAAAGTTTCCTATGGGAAATTGATTTTTTGACTCTTATTTTTTGAATTTCTCAAAAACTACTGAACAGATTTACACCATTTAAAAAAAGGTTGCTTTCTGAACCAAGCTCTACCTTTTTGCCAAATTTGGGGTAATTCCGTTCAGCAGTTCGGGCTGTAGCTCGTCGCAAAATTTCCTACGGAAATTAACATGGAGAAAATTAGTTTTAGGACCCCCCTTTTTTCTCAGCCCCCGCTTGATGAATCACCCCCAAACTTTCAGGATAGGAGCTGACCTGGATAGACTTTTTTTGGGGAGAATTTCAGGAAGATTCGTCAAGCGACGCCAAAGTTATTAGCAAATCAAAAATGCTTTTCCTATGGAAACTAGGTTCTAACTATAACTACCTATTAGGTAATAATATATATATATATATATATATATATATATATATATATATATATATATATATATATATATATATATATATATATATATATATATATATATTTCACATCTTCGTGTATAAATCATCATTTGCACTTGCACTTTATATTACATAGAGATTATTGAATATCATCTTGTGAAGGAGGTTTAGCGTGTATTTGCGAGCATGTAGTTGTAGTATGGAAAATAGAAAATTAGATGTTGTATGCACCTGTACTTTACAGGTTGTATAAACATCAATGTATTTGAAATTGTGGCCATGCATAAATGCTTATGGCAGTATTTATAAGTGTAAAGTTTGCAGGTTTGCACATCTTGAGTGACAGTGCAAAGGACAGATAAGTTAGAAATTTAATTTTAATTTTCAAGCACCAACACTTCCGTACCTGATGTAACTTGTGGAGATTACTGCTTTCAAATTTGCTAATTGGTTTGCTGAGTTGATTGAGAAAACATGTTACCTGCTACAAATAGACATGCACTTTAATAACCATAAGGGATTTTGGTACTTTACCAGACATAAGTGTAATGATCATGATGATTACAAAGATAATGAGTGCAAGAGCTTATGATTTTAACAAGTAATTACTGTCCATTCTTTTGTTTTAAGGATATTTGATGAAATTTGGAGTGGTGGTGGAGGTTGTCTTGCTCTTTGAAAGGGACACTCTACACATGAACTTTATGACCCAGTTGAAGGCTGTTGCCAAAACACGTAGATCATCTTTTTCTGTGAGCACACTGCACTTTGATAAAGAAAAATTGAAATAATGAAATGTAGCGTCAGTTGGAGTAACCCTCCTCCTTCTGTGCCGTTTTCTGAATTTGAACGTGGTATATTGGACTATGATGTGTTTATTCAGCTCAGCAGATGTTGCGAGCCAGTGGTCCGGGATGATGAGGCAAGATGAATTTGGATTAAAGTTAAAGCTGCAGGGATTTTTATGATTTTTTTAATTATTACGGGTCAATCTTTGACAATGTCAAAGCTTTAGAACAGATCTATTGCCACTTTTTGCACCTAACTTGCCTCTTTCTGCACTTCTCTTGCCTCTTTCTGCACCTCACTCTCTTCTTTGGGTAACCCTATTGCCTCTTTTCAGCACCTCTGTTGCCTCTTTCTATACCTCTCTTGCCTCTTTCTGCACTTCTGTTGCATTTTTCTGCACCTCACACTCTTCTTTATGCACCTCTCTTGCCTCTGTCTGCACTTCTCTTGCCTCTTTCTCCACTTATCTTGCCTCTTTCTGTACCTCTCCTGCCTCTTTCTGCATCTCACTTGCTTCTCTCTGCACCTCACTC